>OW285235.1:250441613-251905532 GCA_935421215.2 Melolontha melolontha | reverse complement strand
CGTATCCGTTAGATTCTGCTACTTTTGTTATGTGGTCTAGTTCTTTCTTAAAATTCACAGGTGATAGAGGGATTGATAATAATCTATTAATTAAAAAATAAAAACTACTTTCTTTATATTTGTTAAAAGTGTCTGATTGTTTATGTATGTAATTGTCAGTATGTGTTTCTTTTCTGTAAATGTCAAATTCAAACTTCCTGTCTAAAATAGTAATTTTTAAATCTAAGAAGGGTAAAGATTTGTTTTTATCCAACTCATACGTAAACTTGATTGATGGATATTGGGTATCATCTACGTATCTTGCCCATCTTGGGCAAGATACGTAGATGATGTTCTGGCAGTGATACCTGATTCTTTCGATACAGTTTCGTTTTTAAATATATTAAATACCCAATATCCATCAATCAAGTTTACGTATGAGTTGGATAAAAACAAATCTTTACCCTTCTTAGATTTAAAAATTACTATTTTAGACAGGAAGTTTGAATTTGACATTTACAGAAAAGAAACACATACTGACAATTACATACATAAACAATCAGACACTTTTAACAAATATAAAGAAAGTAGTTTTTATTTTTTAATTAATAGATTATTATCAATCCCTCTATCACCTGTGAATTTTAAGAAAGAACTAGACCACATAACAAAAGTAGCAGAATCCAACGGATACGATAAACAATTGGTGGATAAAATCAAAAACAAACTAGAAAAGAAAAAGCTAAAAACTTTTAAAACCAGATTAACTCCAAATACAAAGAGTAATACCAAAAAATATTGCAAAATTACTTTTCACAAAAGTTGGCAGAATAACGTAACTAAATTGTTAAAAAAATATAATCTAACTCCTGCATTTTCCAACACTCATAAGTTACAACAATATCTTCAAACAAAGTTAGTTAACACAGACCCATTGAAAGAATCAGGTATTTACAGAATTAACTGTAATTCCTGCCCAAAATTATATATCGGCCAAACAAGAAGAAATATTCAAACCCGTTTCAAAGAACATTTAGTTCATGTAAAACTTCACAATGTAGATAAATCAGCATTAGCTCTACATCATTTAGATACCGGACATAATTTCAGCTTAGATAATGTAAAATTAATTAAAAAATGTAATAGCAAAAATTTAGACATCTGGGAAGCCATACATATGAAAAAATACAAAAATTACCTCCTTAACAATGACATGTCACCTATTAATAATAAACTTTTAAATTGTATACCTACAGTATCTAATAACTAATTTTCCTTTTCACGCTACTATATTGTTATTTAATAGAACCCGACATGCCAAACACAGTCAGATGTCTTGTTTTTCATAGGTAACGGTCTTTCCCATAATTTGTCCTTCTTGGAACTTCAATAGATTTTAGCAGGCACTATTACAATATACGACCATAATTTTTTATTTTTATATTTTTATATGCATGTTTTTTTGACCATTTGTTGACCATTTATAATTGTAATTTTTACACCTCTAACCAAAAAAATAGATATTTTTTACTATACATGTACTTAAAAAATAATACTTTTAAATTTAGTAACTACTGATGATGTGTGCAGTGCACATGAAATGTACATATAGTCAATATACTATTGTTTGTGAAATATAAGGTGTTTTATTTAAGTTTAATAGTGTAATAATTTCACAAGTGCTCAACATATATATACTACTACACACAGAGATGTAAAATTACCGTAATATATATTTTTGGTAAATTACAGTGGTAAATTACTGCTTTTTTTTACCAAGATTTATTCTTGCGTAATTTACCATTTTTTGAGTAAATTACCATGGTAATTTACCACACTTTTTTATTGTTTAAATACCCCTACAACAAAAAGAGTCTTATACATTTTATTAAAGGAAGAAAAATAAAGTGTACAATATTAACATATTTTAAAATTAAACAATATTCTGAAAATAGAACTAAAAAATGATTTTTCATTATTACCATTATGTAATATGTAATGTTACTTACATAACTATTCCAGATAACTCTCAGTCTCAGTATTGCAATTCGAATCAGAACATTCCAACTCTTCTGTTGGGAGTTCTTTCAGTGCCGGATTTTCTTTCAGTTTTAAATTTAAATTCACATATACCAACTTAGCAGCTCTTTCATTAGTTAATCTATTTCGTTTTTTACTGTGTATAATACTAAACATTGAAAAACTTCTCTCCGTCGCACATATTGTTGGTGGGCTGTTCAAAATTTCTATTGCGACTTTACTTAAAGCTGTAGTACAACAAAGTGATTTCCACCATAATACAGAATTCAATTTGCCTGTCTCTAATGCTTGCCATATAAAATCTTTTGAAAGCAATTGTTCTTTCGATTTGTAATAATCAAACCTCAGTCATAATTTCTGCTATATCAGATCCACTAACTAGATGCGTTGATAGTTTGTTAATACGAGTATATGTCAGTGCTGTGATATATTCCTCGTTATTGAGATTTTTGCCTATAAATATTGGATCTAGTAAATTGGCAGCCAAATGCATAGGTGTTATAGCCATTTCTCTCCGTGATTTTAAATGTGATAGGACAGCATTTAGTTCTGAAACTGGGCATGCAGCAATCAGTTGATCTTTCAGGTCTTGAAAATATTCAACAACATGATATATGCAAGGTTGTGAGGTTTGTATGTTCTTTAAAATTACGGAGACTGGGTGTAAAATTGTAAGTAATGTATCAACTCTTTCCCAAAACAGATCATCTAAAATATTATTTTTTATTCTTTTGTCTAAAGTATTAGCTATAGTTTCTGTTATAGTCAATTCTTTTAAATTTTTTTTATTCATCCTTAAGCTTTCTAAACAGAAAATATTAGAGCACCATCTAGTTTGGCCAGGTAGTTTAAGAGATTTTAGTGTGTTTGATTTTTGTAATGCTCGCTGTTCATCTTGTATATTTTTAAATGTAGCATTCAAAATATACGATTTTTTAATAGTTTTTTCTATGACTTTACAATCAATAATTAAACATGCAAATACTTCCAATTTTAAAATATCTTGTGCGAATAAATTCAAAATATGAGCACTACATCCATAACAAGAAAAATAATTAGACGGGTACATAGCACTAATTAATTTCCAAGTTGAGTTCATATTGCTAGCGTTATCAGTCACTATGCTTCTAACTTTATTAATACCTAAGTCGTCAATAACAGAACTAAGTAAAGAACAAAGATATGCAGCATCGTGGTGATTTTCCTTGCAGTCAATTACTTTAAATAAAACTGGTTCTGGACATGTAATTATTATATTTATAATGGATTCGTTTCTAATATTACTCCACCCATCAACTTGAATTCCAATTGTTTTAGCCTTTGCTATTTTTTCATTAACTAACTGATTTACTTGAGAGAATTGTTTATCTAAAAGCGCATTGGATAACCGATATCTAGTCGGCAATCGTAAAGATGGTTTAATTTTTTTAAACAATTTTTGCCAATGAACATCTTCCGTAAAATTTAAAGGGGTATTACTAGCAAAGCATGCTCTTGCTAAGAGATCCCAAATTTCCTCTTCTTCTGATTTATTCATTACATCCACAAAAAAATCCAAATTTTCACTGTAAGCGGATTTAGTGGTGCTTGCAGCAGATTGTGGGCGAGAATCGCTTGAAATCGTCTCTCCATCGTCGTCTTCTAAATCTGTTTGCAAAGAACTTTTTCTTTCCGGAATTTCTAAAATGTTAAATACTTTTCGATAAAACCCAATAGGAATCAATCAAAATTACTCACCTTTATTTATTGCTTTAATTTTCTTAACACTTAATGCTCTTGATTTTGATTGTATTTCATTCTTTATTTTACGAGGACAACGAATGCACTTATTCTGTAAGTGACTGGACATTCTGGTTACATTTAAAACATAACTTTGCCAACAGAAGTTACACGAATATAATTTCGAATGTTCTGTGGATTTTGAAAATGCTGTTAAAATAACTTTTTTTATTTTATCTTTTCGCCCCATCCCAGCGCACTGCACTACGAGTGGTATATTCACAAACTTTATATAGTTCAACTTATATACCGAAATCTTTTGAAATACTACTTCATTCGTTATATAAACGGATGATTCACGAGCATTTACATCTGCTAGAAAGAGACTTCCCCAATCACCGAGTGTGCAATGTCATACGTGTACATAGATGATGTTTTACTTTGTTTGTAATTTACGGAAATTTTATGTGGTAATTTACCGTAAATGACGGTAATTAATTCGGTAATATACGGGGTAATTTACCGACTTACATCACTGATTACACACATCTGTATCTGTACACATGGACATACACCTTGTATTTTCCAACATTTACTTCTACCAAAGACACGTGTTTCTGCCATCTACTATTTGGAAAATTTTGTCCTATCAGATGAGGTGTTCCATCAAACTTCAGTACTTCAGTAGCCAAACTCACGAAGTCTATTATTGTGATAGAAACACGTGTCTTTGGCAAAAGTAAATGTTGGAAAATACAAGGTATATGTCCATGTATACATATACAGATGTGTGTAATGCATGTTTGTTTCATTTGTAACAAATGCTTAATGCGTGCTTAACGTATTGATGCATTCAAATTTCTTTAGTTTTCTGATGTTTATTTGTTTTAAAGTTATAGCATAATTAAAAATAAACAAAATTAACTTATTGACGTTTATCACCTACTTTACAACTAAATATATTCGGCAATTGTATTTTATTACGTTTGGCTGTTGCAAAATGCCCAAATTTTTATGTCATGCTTTCCTGGCTTGAAAGGAATGTCTTTTTTGAACGGGCATTTACCTCAAAAAATTAGCAACTGTTCGATATACATTCAAAAATATATATTTTTACATAAATACATGCCATCAATATGACTAGCAACTGAGGTCACACAAGACTCCGCTGTGCACTGGTATTACGTATAACATATTATTGTCTATTTTTAAACTAAGAGGAGTAAATGGAAAAGCCACATTTACACTGTAAAAGTTACCAAATCAATGACATTATGAATGTTCTTTTAAATTTTCGTATTTTATTAGTTTTTCTTTATTCATTGAGCTCAAAGGCAACATTTAATTTAGCGTTATTTCCCGCTTAATTTTGAATATAAACTCTACATCAATAAAGTCACAACGTAATTAAACATTTATTAAAAATTATTTACATTAAACACAAAAATAACATAAATAAAGGATTTAAAGAAATCAAAGGCTCCGTTAACTACTTGTTACTTGCAAAAATTAAACAAAATAATCTATTCTAAATCTGAACTGTCTGAGAAAGTATCACTGTCACTATCAGCACCAATAGAAATAATAAACGGTTCGATTAGATCATCTACGATGCCATCTAGTGTGGCCATTTTTATTTCTTCCTTAATTATATGCTCAACACAACTTTTCCAATTAACATTTTGAACATTTTCGATGGCTTGCAATAACAGCCCCCTCACTTCTGTCAATTTAAATGTGATGTTCTTCGATGCTACTTCATTCTTTATTTTTGCCCATATCAACTCTATTGGATTGAGTTCACAATGGTACGGTGGCAACCTTAATAGAACTTTGTTATTACGTTTTGCCATTTCATCAATCACATACAAATTATATTGTTCTTTATTTATTTTGATTAAATTCAGAAGTTCAGCTCGTACCATCTCTTCTCTGAATTCAATCTGCTTATTTCGCAACCACTCTTGCAAATATTTTTTCTTTGATCCTGCTGTAGGAATTTTCTCCATTCTACGGCTGTGGTAAGACGCGTTGTCCATGACGATAACAGCGTTGTCAGGTAATTTTTTTACCTTCGAAAAGCAATAACCCTCCATCAACAAAGCCATGTTCTGATCCAATATGTAACACAATAAGCCTCCTCCCTTTTCCTGACGGGTTTTTTAGTCCTGTAGATAGCCCTTCGATGAATGTTTGACGCCGATCTCTTATACTGTTATCTATCCATACTTTTTCTTTTGTATGACCTTCATTAAATTCCTTCATTTTAAGTAAGTCTTTTCTTCTCCATGTAATGATATCATCCCGTTCGATAAGAATACTTTTACGGTTTCTTTTCATGTACTTGAAGTTAATTTGCTTCATAAATTTGTACAATGACGAACGGGACATTTGTGGTAAATCTGGACGTTTCTTTATTTCCATCAAAATTTTGTCCAACGTAGGTAATTCGTTTTTATAAAAGAAAGCATGCACTATTTGCCGCACAGACTGTTTAACTACTTCATCGTATGCAGCAACATTACCAGGTCGTCCTCCATAGTGTTTAGATGCAGTAACTGTACCAGTCTCATTATACTCTTTTATGGTGCGATATACTGTCGATTGTGCAACGCCTAAAAGCAGAACATTATCAAATTGGTTACATTATTCAATCCATGAAAACTTACCCACGGTGTTACTAATTTTAGAAACAATAACAGTTTTTTTAAGATTCGGTTCATCAGTTCGCAGCTGTTTATACATATTTAAAACACATTGCTTTTCAGCAACAGATAAATGCCCTATATCTAAACGTTTGCGTTTTTTCGGAGGTGAAAATGATACTGAACTTGTTGCAACAGTATCCATATTTATATGAATATTGAATAATTATCGATAACTACAGAAGGGTATCTTAAAGGTTTCGCAAATTCTAAAAAGAACGGATTTATTTACGTTAATACAACAATACAACTGAATAGAACAACGGGAACACAACAGAAAACGAAATTTGGCAAGCGTTTGACATCGATAGGTCAACACGCAATTTTTGCATAACGTAATCCTACCTCTGAAGCACCCAATCACGCATAGTAATTTTGGCGCGATTAATTTAAAACGCTCCTCTTAGTTTAAAAATAGACTTTAGCTTTTTTGAAAAACCGTAACCGTGGAAAATATTCGAAATACTCTTTCAAGTAAATTAAAATTGAATAAATACAAGTGAAAAGAACTAATGGGATATTCAGAGATCCCACAGTACAATGAAGGTCATTAAGTCATTAAAGTGTAAAGAACAAATTCTTTAATAATTTATCTATCATTCGCTACTGCAATTTCTTCAGTCAGTTTGTTATATAAAGTTTCGCGAACTGATATTAGAAGCTTCTAATTTGTTCAGAGTGGCATATGTTTTGAAAATGAGAATATTCTTTCGTCCATAACAGCCTTACCTACTCTATTTTGAAGTTTTCGACTAAGAAAAAATTGTCTAAATTCTTTAAATTTAAGACCTATCGATCCATTGCAGTATTATAAAATAATTTTCTGGCAGTACTGCAAATAATTTGAGTATTACTAACGGAGAATAATTAGTTTTCTGTGAAAATGTACGCTTCTACGGATATAATTCATTTCAATAATAGATGGCAGTGACTACAACAATCACGTAAAATTGCATGTGCTCCCTCAGAAATCAATACGAGTATAATTTAATAAAGGAATCTTTAAAATTAAGTAACGGGTGTTCAGAAACATTCGAAGTCAAAGTAGTCCTTGAAAATATGAAGTCATGCTGAGATAGATTGATTTTTGACAGACAACAGTTGACATTTAATAATTATTACAAATCAGATACTTAAGTAAAGATATACGATTTTTTGTTCAGAGCCCACTTGACTTCGAATGTTTATGAACACCCGTTAGCTACCATTTATATTTTAAATAACAGGTTTGCTGATGGTGCCATCTATCAGTCGTATATTATATTAAACGAAATAAAGAATTTTTTTTCCGAGGAATTAATTTGGTTTTATGTGGTAGTACTCATATTAAAACAAGAAATGAAGAACGAATGTAAAGGTAGCAGAAAAATTGCCCTGTTGGATGCAGAAAATGCCAAACGTTACAGAACGCAAATCACTTTTTTATCATACTTTTTGAGTAAACATAAATTTAGAATTACCAATGCGGTTTCAAAGCAAAAAACAACAATATTTTTACCAGTATGATATTTCAATATACAGTGTGGCCGCCATCGATAGCGCGATGCATGTATTAGTAACTACTGGTCGACTATAATGGGCGTGCCAACTTGAATTGCCACACCGACAGCGGGCGTATTATAAGTTATACGTATAAATGTATTCGTAGGCAAATCAAGTGAAAAGCAGTGTAGGAGGTATTGTGTTCCCGATATAAGTAAATATTTGCAGTTGTTTGAAGCATCAGATAATCACTGATAACATCTCAGTGAAGTAACTCATCACAGCTTCATAAACAACATAAAAGAGCAAACATAAATAATCAGAACTCCTAGACTTTAAAATAAAAAATCTTCTTAACGAAAATAATATTTAGTATTATAGTAGTATTATACTCTAAAAACTGAACTATAATAAAATACTGAAAAATAAAATATTTACTTCTTAAAACAGAATTGTAATTCAACATTGCAATAAACCTGCAATTAGCTAAAAGAAAATGTTATTCTTAAGCAATAATTAAATTCGAAATTATTAATTAGTTAAGTGTTCAAATAAACCTTCCTCTTGACACGAACAGTAACCCAACCGATTATAAAAATTCCGACGCACATTTGTTAACATATCTGCTGTTACAGTATTAGTGACTTCGGTAATTCTCGCGCGAAGTTCCTCTAGATTTGATGGACGTTCATCACCGTATCCGTAGATCGAATTATGTAAAAAGGGCATTAAAAAGAAATCGTTAGGGACTAGATCAGGAGATCGCGCTGGCCATTTAATAGGACCCGAGTTACCGATCCATCTGTTTTCAAGAACGATATTTATTAGTACGTAAAATATTTTGAGCCGTTGTTTTGCTGATACCCAATTCGCGGGCAATTTGTCGAGACGACATAGTGGGATTTACTTCGACTAAAGCACATACTCGAATTTCTATATCACTTATATTCTTATCCGGAACAACTTTATTTTTATTAGTTACTATAGAAAATGTAGTTTCGAACCGATTAACTGTCCTACGAATGGTGCTTGCATTGGGAATTTGACTTTCAGGGTAATTAGCTGCAGATAAAGCTCGAGGTACTTCCGCGGAATTACCACCGTAAAATTGTTTAATCATAAAGAGATTTTGCTCCGGTGTATAATACTCCATTTTTTAAATGACCGTTACCTACCTACCAACAACGCGGTTTATTAAATAGTGTGAGCGAGTAGTTCCCCCGACGATATAAAAATTGCAACTAACACCCATATGCGGGAGCGACGGCTAATGCGATTGCGCGACTACACCGTATAAATGTGGATTTTTTGGACAAATGCGAGGGCATCATAGGGATATGCGAAATACTAGCTCTGTTGTAATCCAGTAGAACATTGCGTCTACTTCTTTACCGTTCTAACACACGGACACCTTTGTGTGTTTTGCTTACACTACAGGTATCGCTATAGTGCAGACACACGCGTCCACATAGTATACGATATTATTGGACTTTAGGCAAGCATTTCATAAGATAAAACTGAAAAACATTACATAAAACATTCATGAACTTCGGAATGAATTTCCAAAACATTATTAAACATGAACAAAATATCATTAGATTAGTACTAGATTCAACAGCTAGACCATGGATAAGAGGAATTGAAGGAAGAAACAGGTTTAAAAATAGGAAAATAAATGGTCAACTTTACATAAGAATACAGTAATCCCTTAACATTCGCGATTTTGACATGCGTGAGTTTTGATTTTTCCCGAACAAACAATAAAAAATGTAAAAATGAAGTATTAATAAATATAATAAATTTGTAAAAAATAAGTACGTTATATTTTAGTACATATTGCTATGAATTGTGGTTTTTATATTTACTGCACCACCATCCGCAACTAATCTACCCAACTAGGATACTCGGTCGGTTTATTTCCAAAAAATGGGACTTCTTTCTTCTCAGGGTTCCAATCGGAAAAACGTGGAAATAAAAAAGTTATTTAGGCGCCAATCAAAGTTTCTTGATAAATGTTATAATTATATTTCTTTAAGTTACTTATTAAAAATGCACGGTGAAGGGTAAAAGAAATAATGAGCACAATAAAACTTGAAATGAATATTTAATACAAAAAAATTAAAAAAAGAAAAAAAAATTGATCTTTTTCAAGTATAAAGACTGTGTAATTTAAAATTTACAACCAGAGGCAAAAGAATTCACTGAATATGACCGCTAAGTGAATTTAAACATCCTCTAATGACTTCCGATCAACTTAATTAAATAACAAAGTTTATTTTTAATTTTTCCCAGAGAACAACATAAAATAAACAAACTTGAAAACACGATCAAAAATCTACACATGTGCAACCATCAAACACATGAAAAAATAGCCTTGAACTTCCCAACGTATAAAATTTTTACAGTTATATTTTTTACGCAGAAATTTTAAAAATATTCTTTGTCATTTATCTTAACTAATTAAGACTAAATCTCTAAAGAACAATATTACACAATTGAAATATAATATTCAAATCTTTTGAATTAATAAAACGTCTTCTATATTTTTACTTACATATAAAAATAATATAAGACACGTAGACAAGAAAACGTTGTTTTATCAAATATAATCAAAATTACGAGAACAAAATCTCGTAGAATATACGGGAATTGAATATAAACCACCACCAACGAATTAACACAATAAATACCACCCGAAATTACTTAAATATATAATTATATATTTTTCAAATAAAAAGAACGTTCTTGTCTAAAGGTTTAACTTCGTCTGACTGTCCACATCACCCGCTATGGCTCGCACAAAAAGCCGTCCTACAATAATACCAGTTTTTTTGCTCTCGCACATAAAATACATTTTAAAAAATATACACCTAAGTTCAAAAATAATGTACATACATTTTTAATAAATTTTAAATATAATTTAGGGAAAAAACCATAGCAATATGTAATGTTAAGTAAGCATGTTCCGATCAGTTCTGCTCTTATAAGAACTAAGGCTAAAAAAATATTTGATAGTATAAACAAAGATTCTGATTCATTGCTTGACTTCCAGGCCAACAAAGGTTCATTTTAAAATTTCAAGAAAAGGCATAATTTGCATAATATAAAATCGACCAGCGAATCGGCGTCTGCTGACCATGAGGAAGCAAAACAATTTCCCGGAAAACTTAAAAGAATAATTCTAAAAGGAGGATATCTACCACAACAGGTGTTTAATGCAGATGAGACGGGACTGTTCTGGAAGATAATGCCGAGTAGGACTTTCCTTTCCAAAACAAAAGGGTTAGCTCCAGGCTTGAAAGTTGCAAAAGATCGAGTTTTTCTTCTCTTGTGTGCAAATGCCTCAGGTGATTCAGATGAAGCCGATGATGATACATCGATCCCTAAATCCGCGAGAATTGAAGGAAAAAAATAAAAAATCAGTTCCGGTGTTCTATTCCAGTAGTGGTTTAATGATTGTTTTATCCCTGAGGTAAAGAACTGTCTTGCGTCTTAAAACCTTGACTTCGAAGTCATTTAACTATTTTATTTATATATACTTATATTTAAAATTATCCTCGCACATGGTATACAAAACTTGTATATTCATTTTTATTTGTTTCAAAGTTACAGATCTATGAATGTGATTGTCAGATCGTGAAAAAAATGTAATCCTAAAGTTAAAAAAAAACTGAATTTATTTAAAAAAGTTCAATTAATAATATTTTCGAAATGTCCACCTCCTTGTTGAATGCAGGCTTGTGCCCGTAAGCCAACAGAAGAAGTACTTATCCGAATTTCATACTTGTTTTGTCGGATTTGTTCGGCAGCCAGGTGAATACGATCCAACAACTCTTCCTTGTATTCGAAACTTTTGTGTAGACAGAATTTTTCATGTACCCCCATAAATAAAAGTCAAGGGAATTAAGATCGGGTGATCTGGGTGGCCGTGCAACAGGACCACCTCGACCAATCCATTTTGGATAATTGACGTTAACCCAATTTCGGACAGCAATTCCGAAATGTGGTGGAGCCCACCACATGTCTCGCCGAACATTCAGTGGGACATCCTCTAAAAGACCTGGCAGTTCGTCAATAAGAAATTCAAGGTAATTGTTCGCATTTAACCTCCCAGGAAGAACGATAGGACCAATCAACAAGTCATCGATAAGGGCCGCCCAAACGTTAATAGAAAATTCATGTTGAAATTAAGATGGGCGTATAGCTTTGGGATTTTCTGATGACCACCGGTGCAGGTTTCTCGGATTTGTAACACCACTGCTTGTGAACGTAGATTCATATGTCCAGAGGACTGTTCTGCAGAAATTAAAATTAAGCCGTGACTGTCTTAATATCCAGGTAGAATAAACTAGACGAGCATAGTGGTTTGCCTCAAGCAAACCGTGTCCTACAAAAGTATTTTTAATAATATAAAATATTATTAAAAATGGGGTGTGAAGAACACAATACAAGTTATATATTTGTGAATGTATCTCCTCTCCAGAGACGCAGATACGTATTTCACCTTTCTACAGGATCGTCGGTACGCCCCTGCTGGAGAAGAGATACACTCAACCAAACACAACTACCTTGCTATCAAACAGAAATTATTAAGACAGAGCGTGAAAGAATATTCAGCGTTGTCTACATCATAACTGCCGAACTAAGCAACGTGTTTCTATAGACGGTAACAACCATATCTATAAAAAACTGTATTATCGTGTCTTCAATACTTGTCGACACGATAATACAGTTTTTTATAGATATGGTTGTTACCGTCTAACACGTTGCTTAGTTCGGCAGTTATTATGTAGACAGCGCTGAATATTCTTTCACGCTCTGTCCTAATAATTTCTGTTTGATAGCAAGGTAGTTGTGTTTTTCATTTTACGTGAAAGGGTTTAAAACACTCTAAACATAATGCAACGTCGCATTCGCCACATATTATATTGGATCTTTTAACAGACTGTTTAGTGCTACATAAAGCACATCTTCTGTAAGTGCCTTTATGGGGTAAGTGAGATCCTACATTTGCTTGACGGAGAGTATTTGCCACCGTTACACTTCGATTGGTTCCTTGCTTTACAATTTTTTGTTTTTTTGTAATTTTTTGCGGGCCCCTTTTTCGCAATCCTTCATAATCACCGATTAATATTAGCCAAAATACTTCTAAATTCTATTTGGGGTATAATATTCCTATTCGAGTTTTTTCTGTTTTGACAATGCAGAATGTATGAATTGACTATAGCTGTATCTATGAAGTAGTACAACAATTTTACCCACCATCTTCGCGATTTCTTGGATATACTGTAGTATTCCATTAATTGATGGAAGTGATCAACTCCACCCATATGTTTATTATAATCTTTGATAGTTTCCGGACATCTAATCATTTCTTTTTCTCCTTTTTTATTTGTTCATCTCACTTCACTTGAACTATTTGGGTTATGAAAGTTGCTAACAATTACAACTGGCTTTGAACCTCTGTCTTTCCATTTTACCACGGATATTTCATTGCAGTGAGCAAAATCTGATTCTCCCATTTTCAAATTTATGTCCACAACTAAGTTCTCTTTAGGATAAAATTTTCTATTTATACGAAAGGTACCACAAGCAAAAAACTCCTGAGTTAATAGTTTTTCAATCAATGGTATGGTTGAAAAAAAATTATCAAAATACAAACAACGGCCCGTATTTCGCAGGGGTTGAGACAAATTCAAAACTGTTCTTTCTCCCAGTGCACCTTCCTCTTTGGAGTTAGATTTTCCTTCATACACAATAAAATTATAAAGGTAGCCTGTTACAGAACAACAAAGGTTCCAAATTTTAAAGCACCTTTTTATGGGCTTCATAGGCATGTATTGTTTCAAAGAAGATCTACCTTTGGAACCCACCATACTTTCATCAATAGAGGCATGCCTACTGATGGTAAATGACTTTTTGTATTTTTCTGTCACGGAATTTATCAGTGGTCTTATTTTGTAGAGCTTGTCATAGGTATATTCTCCTTTTTTTGGCATATGTTCATTATCATTGGCGTGTATGTACCTAAGCTGTAGAAAACGTTTCACAGACATTATTTTTGATACACGCGAGACTTGGAAATTTGGGTCATTTGACCAGTACATCCTCAGACTAGGCAAACTATGAAAACCAGTTATAATTAGAATACCCAGAAATGCATCAAAGTCTCTATCAGACATATTCAAATCAACACTATGTTGTAATGCATATCGCTTTGCTTCTACCAAGAGGATCTGCTTACATTCTTCAAATAAATGATAAAAAATTTCTTTCGGTGAATTGAAATCAACCAAGAAATTAGGTTTTGATTCTTCTTTATAAATAAACTTTTTGTATGTTGTTGGTTCAGATGCAGCTTTTGACCAAACGTAAGTCTTGAAAGATGGTTCAGGTGACGATGTTTCATAGCGTCCCGAAGCAATATTTGTATCTTCCTGATCTTCCGAAGTGCTGTCATCATCGAAAAATGGTACACGTTTTACAGGAGTATCATCAATTTCATAGGTTGGATCAGCAATGGAATCATCACTATCCCACTCCATTGCCGAAGAAGTGGATACCTGCAGATAACTACGAGAAGTATAATAGGAGCTTGTTTCTGTATATAACTTTTCGTCCTCAGCATCACTATCTCCTTCTACATCTGAATTTGCAGCTTGCTCGTCAGTGATTGAAACATTGTCAAGATAATCATAAACTTCGTCAGGATTCATATCTGCAAAGTCTGATATGTTCAGACTTCTTTTAGCTTTTTCTATTTTATCTGCAAATAATAAAGAGAAAGAATACTCAGTATATAGATTTTCTATTCGTCAGTATGTGTATCTTAGTAGTCGCGTAAAAAATATTTGATTTATAAAGGACCACAAGCTTTATATGTAGGTGCTAAAAGTAGGTTATAATTGATATTTGCCGTTTCATATGAAATAACATCTCAGCCGAATGATATTAACATTTAATTTTCCTTGTGACGGTTAAGTAGATGTATATAGAATAATTAATAGTTAATACTCACCCATATTTATCTAAAATACACACACAACACAAGAGAAAACAAAAACATGTAATTAACCCGGCAACTACTTTAACGCACAGTGGCTAATATAGAGACCACTTTTTATATCGGCCAATGGTGTTTGAGGATTTGTGCCTAGAGGTGGAGTTTGAACTATGCTAAGACGCATGACATATATACTGCGTGCATCTATCTACTAGTAGAGGGCTCTACGTGATTAAAAATAAGAAAAATAAAAGTGGCAAATATAGCGACCACAAACCTATAAAGGGTTAACATAGATAATCCATGCTAGAGTAAATGTATTTTGACTGAATCGGACAAGGCAATCAGATTTATTATCCTTTTTGCTGTCAAATAAATTGATGTTATCGTATATGGTATCATCCAAAGCTACGTAAGCATTGTTAGTATTATCAAAATCGTAAAGGGAAGGCTAATTTTAATAAAAATTAACTTTGTATCGTTGTCAAAGGATCCGAGTTTCATCGGAATTCTTTTGATAGAATCTGCTTTAAAATTATACAACGAAATGCTAACACGTCCAGTATTTATGTATTTATTCCTTCGTTTCCGTTCTGCAAACTGGCAAGAATCTCGTTCGGAATTTCAACATTCAAAACAGCGCCTCGTTTCATCGAATCAATAACATTCTCCAACTTTTCCACACGCACTTCGGCCTGTCGCAACTCTTCCCTCTGCTTCCGGCCTAACATTTCGCGTTCTTTACGCATGGTCTTCACAATCTCTTGTAATACCTCATTCTGCTTCACCAGTGAGGGATAGCGCGCGTGTTCGGAGATTCGGCAATTTATTTTGTCGCCATCGGCGAAAGAGACCGGCACACCTCTAGTTCCATCTCCAATTCTTATCTCATCAATATGCATAGTCAATTTCTCTTTCTCATTTTTGCACTTCATGAAGGCGGCATTCATTTCGGCGTTCGCACGTTTCAGCGCGCCGTTTTCCTTAGTTAGCGAGTCGATTTTCTCAGTCAGTTGACCTTCGACTTGATCTCTGTGATCCCGTAATCTACGCTTAAGAATATCGTTTTGGGAACGCTGACTGGAGACCTCCCTCTTGAGAGCGGTAATCGTGGAATTGAGGGTGTCGTTGGAATTGAGTAAGCTGTTTAATTCGTCGCGATATGCCGAAGTTTCCCGGTTGTATTTCTCCTGGGTTTCTCTCAATCTATTTCTTAAGATTCTGCATTCGTCGAAAAAGTTTTCTACCTGACGTGTTAATTTAGCTACCTATAATTAAGAAAAGATAATTATAATTATTGTTCAACAGCTATTTATAAAACAAAATTGACTAAAATTTAATTAAGTACTGACATGTTATGGATGGTCTATAAACTTATTATTAAAATTTTAAACCCAGAATAACCTGCGATGTCTTAAATTGGACAGGTGTTGCTTTAAGACGAGACTTCGCTTACTATTAAAATAGGAAAAAACATATACCATAGAAGTGAAATACATTTTCTATTGTAAAAGTTGTGTAATGTCACAATCTCAACTCCAATAAACAAAATAGTGTCAATATTTAGCACTGAAAGAAGAAAAAACAGTTATAAATCAAAGAAGGAACCAACATACACACTAATCAGCCAACAAAATTAACTTCCGAATATATAGATACCGGGTTTCTCTACACCAGGGATGTACAGACTTATAGGGAACAGAGGCCACCGGGAAAATTATAAGCCAAGGACGGGCCACTACAAAGAATACTTATTAACACAAATATTTTTATTTTTAAAAAAGGCGATCCATGAAACTTTACTTCACTAACCAAACTGACGAAGCCTATTGAGACAGAAACACGTGCCTTTGGCTGAAGTAAATGCTGGAAAATACGAGGTGTATGTCCATATACAGGCTGATTCATTTTCGGCCCTCACCATGGGGATCTCGCTTATTATTGGAGATAGAGTATAGGTTTAAATTTGGCAAAGTTGTTAAATTTTGTGTTTGTTATAAATCCGTAAAGAAAATAGACCTGTGACAAGTGACCTTCGTTATTTAGAAAAAACGCGAAAACCACATTTTCTTCTTTTACCTGTAGCACCGACATTTGGCCTTGTAGAGAAAATATAAAAACACATCCTTTTGGCCATTTCTAAACCTCTATCCAGTGATGTACACTAAATTTTTATACGACGTTTCGTTTCTTTCTGGCCATCATCAACTATCTAATTTCTTATAGGCGCCATATTGGATTTAGACATCTTCAGAAAGTTTTTTTTTCTGATTTAAACCATGCTGACTAAAGTTTTTGACATTAGGTTTTATTTGAAAGAATAAATTATAAGATTAAATAAGGTAGCCATGGAATTTCAATCTGTCAAACATTTTATTTATTGTTCATTAATAATACAAAAATGTCATATACTAACGAAGAGAAACGAGATATGATAAGTATTTTTTATTCTTCGAAACGAAATTCAACAGTAGCGAGTACAAGATATCTACAATTATATCCAGAACGACAACAGCCTCATCGTACCATTTTTCTAGATCTCGACAGAAATTTGGTCGAGAATGGATCGTTTACTAAGCCGCGTAATGGTCAAGACAACAGGAATTTAAATGAAAATCGACAAGATATTTTACAAATGGTAAATTAAAAGCGTGTTTTCAAATTTCATGTTAATCTTGTATTTTTATAGATAAATAATAATCCATCAATTTCTACACGCGAAGTAGCGTCAGAATTAAATTTGTGCCAGTCCAGAGTTTTGAGAACTTTACATAAAAGTAGGTTTAAACCATACAGGATCCATGTTAGTCACTCTTTACTGCCTGGAGATAATTTGAGAAGGCTAGAATATTGTAATTGGTTAATGGGAAGGATAGAAAATGACGAAAACTTATTAAGCAAAATCATCTGGTCAGATGAAACAAAATTTACAATTTCTGGAATGTTCAACAGAAATACGGAGCACTATTGGGCAGTACAAAATCCCCGACAAAACAGTGCTAGAAGACCACAACATCGTTTTGGAATAAACGTTTGGATGGGTATTTTGGCAAATCGTCTCTTAGGACCAGTTATGTATGAAGAACATTTAAATGGACAAAGATATTTAAACATTTTACGTACATACGTATCTGACTATCTTGACAACAATATCCCATTAAATAAATGCAATTACATTATTTATGGTGGCAACAAGATGGCGCACCAGCACACAATGCAGCTGTTGTTAGAAATTTCTTAAATCAAGAGTTTGCAAACCGTTGGATTGGAAATAGGGGAGTTGTTGAATGGCCTGCGAGATCACCTGATTTAAGTCCGCTAGATTTTTTTTTTTATGGGGATATGTTAAAATAATATTTATAAATTAGATGCGCCACAAAACATTGAAGAATTACGAGACAGACTTCAGAATGCCTTCGATGCAGTTCCTAGAAGAACTATACAAAGGACAGTACAAAATGCCAGAAGGCGTGCCCAATTGTGCATTACCGAAGATGGCCAGATAATTTAACATTTACTGTAATTGTTTATTGTTTACTTTTCTATGTATTTTTATTAATGTTTTTGTTATCTTGTACTCGCTACTGTTGAATTTCGTGTCCAAGAATAAAAAATACTTATCATATTTCGTTTCTCTTCGTTAGTCTATGTCATTTTTGTATTATTAATGAACAATAAATGAAATGTTTGACAGATTGAAATTCCAAAGGCTACCTTATTTAATCTTATAATTTATTCTTTCAAATAAAACCTAATGTCAAAAACTATAGTCAGCATGTGGTACATAGTTGAAATCAGAAAAAAAAACCTCTTTCTGAAGATGTCTAAATCCAATATGGCGCCTACAAGAAATTAGATAGTTGATGATGGCCAGAAAGAAACGAAACCTCGTATAAAAATTTAGAGTACACCACTGGATAGAGGTTTAGAAATTGCCGCAAGGATGTGTTTTTACATTTTCTCTACAAAGCCAAATGTCGGTGCTACAGGTAAAAGAAGAAAATGGGGTTTTCGCGTTTTTTTTTTAAATAACGAAGGTCATTTATCACAGGTCTATTTTCTTTACGGATTTATAACAAACACAAAATTTAACAACTTTGCCAAATTTAAACCTATACTCTATCTCCAATAATAAGAGAGATCCCCATGATGAGGTCCGAAAATGAATCAGCCTGTATACACACACAAATATGTGTAATGCATGTCCGTTTCATTTGTAAAACTAAATTAAAATCAATGGCTTTGGAATTAAATTTGTAAGTTCAGTAATATATTGTACAATCCTTTTGGCGAACCCTGTACATAATATAATTTCGTTATTTTCGTCCATTCTAATTATTAAGGAAATCAATTTGAAAAAAGTACATACAGTCTCAAACTAAAATATAATGTTAATTTCGATTGTTTTAAAAATGATCATCATCAAAGGATTAATATTAGATTATTTCATTTACATAGTTACTTACGGCCACAACTTCCGCTTCCAGTTTATTCTGCATTTCCTCGTCTCTCTTTCCCCATTCCGTTTGCTTTCGATTCAACAGTTCCACGTAGTGCTTCTCCACATCGAAGATCCTCTTTTGCACTTCGACTTCACGATCTTGTCGGTAGATGTCGCGTTCGCGCTTGCTCTCTCCCAGACTTTTCAGCAGTTCGGTCGACTTTTTCCGATAAATTTCTCTCTCTTTCATCCTGTCCGCCGACGACTTGTCGAGAGCGGTTTCCAGTAGACCAATTCTGGCTTTTAATTCGCCGTTGGCTTTTAAACAGGCTGCCAGCGCCTCCTGCAGGGCCCTGTTGGTTTCCGTGCACCTAATTTGGGGTTAAATGTTTGGATGAGTTCGACATGGAAATACCGGAAAATTGAGGCCGTAAGGAATTTTCGTTTGTACGTTCGCCGTCCGCATAGCGAGGTGGCGTGCAATAATTTTGTTTGACCGAGTCTTTCCGAAATGTTTGCCTATGTAAATTGGATGTACCGTAAATACTGAACGAAAATAATGTAATATCGTAAATTCATCAAAATTTTACGAAACATCAATATTAGGTATATAAATAAATACGTAATAATAACAAATAATTTATTTTCAATAGTAATATCACAAGAGAGTGAGAATATATTGAAAATAATTCGACAGATTTTCGAAAACTTGTTGCTAGGGAATAGACACGAGAGCCCGTAGGGCTCGAGTGGCTATTCCCGAATGGCAACAAGTTTGAGAAATACTGGAGAATTATTTTCTATTTATTTCTCACTCTCGAGTGGTATTCGAAAGATTATTTTTTAAAGTTTAAATAAAAAATACAGCATAAAAATACAACTTTTTAATATTATTTCTGTACATTTACAAAATTAATTAGTGTTAAAAGTTTGTATGTGAAATACACAATTATTGTAAATGTTTTGTCCGTGACTGGTGGATTTTGCAACATTCTTCTGTTCTGTTGTGTTAAAAGTTATAACTTCTCCCTTGTCTCTTAGGTTATTAATCAAACTTGAATGATGTTCATTATTCAACTGCAGGTACGGTTTCAATGAACTAGATGAGCTGTGACCCGTAATTTTTATTATTTCCTGCTCGTTAACACCTGCTTTCGCTAGATGAGACACTGCACTTGACCTTGAAGAATGGTTCGTAATTTATATTTTTTTAGTGTCCAGCCCAATCTTGTCCGCCGATTCTTTCTTCCACTTCTACATTATGTTCACCCCCAACGGCATATTTTTGTACCATCCTGAAGAAGACGGTTTATCCCAAGCAATGTTCACTGTTAAAAAAAGTATGTCAGTTTTTATATGTTCGTTCCTCTTGCTTAGCAATTTCTTGAGCAATCGGACAGGACACGCATCAGGCTTTTCAGTATTTGGTATTAACCATTTACTATCAGTCAACTTTTGTGCCCCACCTTGCGCTGTTTTAGAGAAAACCGGATTATACTCTACTCTTCCAGTGGCCAAACCAGCATTGTCTGTTTCTTCTTGAAAATAATGCACTAAACATTGACAACCTTCTCCCCCACGCCATGCTAGCTCATGTGAAGCAATGTGATAAACACATTTTTGCAAACCGAAGGGTGTCTCCTCGTCGTAGCGTTTTATAATTTCCATGATTTGTTCATTAGTTAGAATCGCAGAACTTTGCTTCCTTTTTTCTGGCACCTGTTGTAATATCTTACGTTTTGTATTTCTGGCTTCTCTCGCAGATTTAAATTCGATATCTTCAAAGGGGTCTAATTTTCTACTAAATTCGTTGTAGTACAACTCTTGCATTAATTTGGCGGTTTTATTCCACATTGTTTTAATAACGGCTTCTTTGTAATCTTCTCTATTGCACCTTTTCATATTAAATCCACAGTCTTTCAAAATGTTTGCCAGTTTTGTGACTGGTGTATTTCCTTCTAAATTGTAACCCCGTTCGGCGCAAAATGATTGGAATTGTTTCCATATTGAATTATTACTAACCATAGTATTTTTGCACGAATTTTCTTTAATCTGTGCGTTTATATCTTCCACTGATGATGAACTAAATCGCTTATGGTTCATTGCTTCCAATTTGCAATAATACTGGTGACAGGTGTCAAAACTAGAAAATACGTTGTCGACAAACAGAAACAAAATACTAGAAAATATTCTCGGGAGAATAATGTACTAAGATTATTCTCACTATAATAATATTGTGTTTGCCCAGAATTAAACACGCAAATACTGCTAAACGATTGGTTAATAAAATTATTAAAAAATAATCAAAATAACAAAAAGATTTTTCAGTTTTGCCCTTACATTAAATACCGCGATATCATAAAGTTTCTGGGTCCAAGATGGCATTGAAATAGAAAATATATGTCTGAACTTTATCCATATTATCATACTGGTAACTTAACCTTAATTTTTGAAAATTATTTTGATAGTATCATCGTGACATCAATAAATATGTCATTTGATTTAATAAAGATACAATAAAACAACAAGCTCAGCTTGTATTCAAAATTTTATTAATAAAAAAGGCAAAATTAAAGCAAATGTTGAAATTGTTGTCCGTTATTTTCAATTCCCAATGTGACACGCCTTTTCATGCTGTTAAAGGCATTTTGCAGCATTGCGGGCGTTATTAATGCACATTCGTCAATAATTCTTTGTTGCATATCTTGCAAATTAGCAACAGGAGTTTTAAATATTCTATTCTTTAGGTGAGGAAACACGAAAAAGTCCATAATTGTCAAACAAGGTGATCGTGGTGGAAACTCAACTTCCGTATGTAAACTTATGATCCGATCGTCAAAAAACTCACGAAGAAAAGCAATATTTTCTCGTGTTGTGTGTGCCGTTGCACCATCTTGTTGAAAGTATCCATATTGCAATTCATCATCATGCAACTGTTCAATAAATTCATTCAGAATGTTTCTATACCTCTCAGCATTAATTGTGAAATTAAAAGAAATAGGGCCAACAACTCTGCAGCGAGAAACTGCTAGCCAAACACCAAGTTTCGCATTATGGAGAAACGATTCAATAAAAATATGAGGATTTTCACTACTCCACATTCGAGTATTTTGGGAATTGACATACCCCGAAAGATAAAACCATGCTTCATCAGAGAAAAATGACAAATTTAGCAGGTCATCATCTTCTATTAAGTTATTTGCAAACCACTGGCAGTACGCACGACGTCTAGGGTAGTCTACCGGCTAAATAGCCTGATGTGATTGCATCTTATACGGATGCATGTGTAAGTTTTTCTTTACAATTTTCTGACATGTTCCATAAGAAAGTCCTATCTCTTGAGAAAAGGTGTTTCAAAGGTTTTGTGGGTTCATTTACCATACGTTGACGAACATCATTTATAACTTGCTCCGAACGAACAGTTGGTCTACCAGTACGTGATTTATGACCCACAGAACCAGTCTCACGAAACACACCAACATAATTGGAAAGGCAATTATAAAAATCTTTGGGAATTACAGCTAACTCTGGAAAGTGCTCTCTAAAATCATCCAAACATGCACGTTGACTGTACACCCAAATTCCATCAATTCGCACTCCACTCCGAAAATAGGCTTCAATCATGTACGCTTTTTGCACTATATTGTAAACCATATTTGAATTTACTCGAATGTGCTATGTTTCAAACTCGACGTTCAAACTTGCTTTCAGCAATTCTAACACATTAATGGATGACAGATAATGTCACTGTCAAAATAATTTACAAAACAGAGTTATAGTTCCTAACTTAAGTTCAGACATACAATTTATATTACAAAGCCATCTTCGTCCTAGAAACTTTATGATATCACGGTATATCAGTGACATTAGAAGTGTTACACCCAGAAGGACTAATTTGTTCAAATTGATTTTTTGGCATCAGAATGACTATATTTAAAGCATGCTATAATAATAATGTCAAATTTTTATCTTTTACAATTTTGTGCCAAAAAACATTATCTCTTAGTTTTTTTGTGAAGAAACCTGTTTATGAAAGCTGACTAGTACAGACATGTTTAGTTATTGCGCGTCCGTCTACGAGTGTTAAGCGTAAGAAAATACCTAGAGTTCGACGACGTCGAAATTATCACCGTGTTAGTAACTTTGACAGGGGTGGAATTATTGCTTATCGAGATGTTGGTTTGTCCTATCGCGAAATTGGCCGGCATGTTAATTGTACTGCAATAACAATAATGCGTGTGCATCATCTGTGGACAGCAGAAGGTAGAGGAACACTAAGGAGGCCATCTGGTCAACCGAGCCATACCACAGAGCGTCAAGATAGACGCTTCAGACAACTAGCTTTACGAGACCATTTTTCTACTATGGGTCAAGGCGCTGACCAATGTTATTATGAGTACAATATATCGCCGCATTCGAGCTTTTGGACATGTTCAGACCGTCTACGATTAGTGCTTCCTTTGACTGTGGACCTCTGTCTTCAGCGTTTGAACTGGTACAGATAACGGCAACATTGGGAGGCAGAATGGTATAATGTCGCCTTCAGCTGTCAAGGTATGCAAGATGGTCGTAGAAGGGTACGTCGCCGGCTTAGAGAGCGACGTCATATTGGGTTTGCTGTTGAGAGGCATGTACACAGGACTGTTGGAGTAATGGTTTGAGGGCTATTTCCTATGGTAGCCGATCACGACTTCTCTTTATTCGAGGCAGTATGACAGCTAAGCGTTATGTTGATAATGTCCTACAAACCCCTTTACTACCGTATCTAGATGGCCGTCCACACGTCGTTTTTCATAAAGACAACACACGTCCCCATATTGCTCATCGAACTATGGACATTCTCCAAGAAGCAGGCGTTAATGTTTTGCTGTGGCCACCCGGTTCACCGGATTTAAACCCCATTGAACATGTATGGGGAGGATACTGTCCACTTTGCGCCATCCTCCACGGACTCTGGCGCAGTTAATCCACGAAACTCAAGTTGCTTGGAACGAGGTACCATAAGCAGATATCGACCATCTCATTTTGTCGATGCCTAGACGTGTACAGGAGTGTACTCAGTTACGGGGTCGCTAAACGCATTATTAATTTTTTTTGGTATTACGTGATGTAAAACTATCACATTGTCTAAAAGAATCAAGTTGAACAAATTATTCCTTCTGGGTGTAGCACGTCTAATGTTACTGAGTATGTAATGTAGATGAAGATTAAAAATTCGTGTAAACCACATCCAACCCGGAATGTGTAGATGCATTTTGTTCTTATTGGAATATGTCAATGCACGGTATCCTGGAGACAGAAATGACTTATACTTCCTTCACTACTTGTATATATAGTTAAGATAATGAACATACTGCAAATGCCCAGTAATATTGAATTATTATTACGGACAAATAAAATAACGGTATATAAGGCGGTACTAAAATTTTTGGCAGCATGTAAAATTAAAATATAAAGTTCATGAATTCGACATTCCTTTCTACTTCTACCTTTGTGGATTTATCTTTTAATCGTTAGCCGTTTTTTCTGTGTGTCAATAATAAAGTCGTTTACATTTGTACAAGTGACATTTTCCCGGTTTTTCGAAGTTTGTAAAATGAATAAAGTTTTTCTAAGACTAACTTCGATTATTTAAAACGAAGACATTTTGTGATGTTTTTGTCTTTTCGGGTACTTAAATAAAACTAACGGTAACTTAGACACATACTATATTAATAATAAAAACGAATAACAATTTAAAAACTAGTTACTCACAACAAGCATATTTATGTATTTATATTTATTGTAAGTTCACTCGGCGATGATTTGGTATGGAATGGCATAAATCCCTCTCGACTGCTATTTATATTCACGGGAAAACTTCTGGCATATTCGATATTTGCCTAGACTTTTCATATGTTACGCATTTACATTTTCTGGACGGTTTTCCACGTATGGGATTATCGGTGACTCATCACAGTATTTTTAATTACACACGTATTGCAGAATCGTATACATAGGTTTCCATTGCAAGAAATTGAAAAAAATGAATTTCATCGATTATAGCACCAACTATCATGAATTTAAAAAATGTTTCAGACAAATCCTACGTAGTTTTTGCAGTAAAATTCGAATCTGTAATCAAATATACGGGTTCTTTTTTAAGATTTCGAAGTTATCCCGCCCCACCTACATGGAGGAACAGAGAGGGACTAATTCTAGCACTAATTTATTCCTCCAATTGATTATTAAATTTTAATTTTGAACATATTTTCGGGAACTGCTTATTTTTCGAGATATTTGAAAGTTTCAAGTTAAAAAATACACCCGGTATATTAGACAATATTATTATTTTTTGATGTTTTCTCTCAAAAATATTGGGAAATTGATATTAATTTAGAGAACGGACGCAATTTCCATAAGACGCAATCGGCAATTGGAATTGTGTATAACGTCGCTCAGTACATCCCGGCGTAAATCAATGAAGAATTTGTTTGACTTACTCGGACACCTGGTCTCGCCGCGATAACAATGGACAAGCCAGCTATTGTATTCCGAGAATATAGTGCTTTTTAAAGTGTTTTCATGAGCGTAGATAGAAGCGCGGTTTTTATAATGTATTTTATTTATTAGTTTATATTTCGTAAGATAAATAAAGTGCTGTGAGTAAGTTTCTTGTTTTCATAGTTTTAACTGTTAATTACATCGTAATTTTTGTGATAGATCCTGTTTAATATCGTTTGATTGAATCTATTTCTACCAATTATTTCGACGTAAGTATGCATTGAATTTCGTTCAGTTTCAATAACTTACGCACACATTTTTAGTTTTCATTTATTTCGATCTAGAGCATTGTGAAAGTTACTTCTTCAGACATGATATGGAAGAATGTTGCGAACGGCATTGTGAAACAATGGCGAGTTGGATTGACGGTCATACTGATTGTATGTCCATTGTCAGTGATTCCGAAATTTATTACAAAATCCGTAAAATATCGTCAAAAATTCGTCACTTAGGATCGCAAACACATCTGAACTCTGTAAAACTTTTATGGCGGCTAATATTCCATTAAATAAACTTAGCATAGCAATCCCACTTTAAAAATATTTTTTCAAAAATATACTGGTCGAAATGTTCCTGATGAATCAATTTTACGCAAATATTATGTTTCTAGGTGCTATACGAGAACAGTAGAACGCATTAGAAGCCATCTTTTAAATCAATACATATGGATAAGCGATGACGAAACGGTGGATATGTTAGGACGCTGTGTGGTAAATGTCGTAGCTGGTGTACTACATCCAGCTATTCCCTATAACTCATATGTAATAGCAACAAGTGTTATAAATAGAGTTGATGCGGAAACAGTTGCTGAAACCATTAAGGAGAATATGCAAAAAATGTTTCATTCGGACTCCACGTACAAAGAAAAAATAATTTTATTCGTCAGTGATAGTGCTGCGTATATGTTAAAAATAGGCAGACTATTGAAGAAAACATATCTTAATATGCTGCATATTACTTGTGTAGCACATGCTCTCCACAGAATCTGTGAATATATCAGAGACACTTTTCCGGAAGTTGATAGACTTGTATCAGCTTTTAAAAAAGTTTTCAGAAAAGCACCATTGAGAGTAGCTCTTTTCAGGGAAATATTTCCATCTCTGTCACTGCCTTCCACTCCAGTAATAACTAGATGGGGAACATGGCAGGGAGCTACTAGTTATTATGCTGAGAATTTCGATAGTCTAAAACATTTCGTAACACTGCTAAAGGAGTATGCTAGAAGTATTGGTGAGTGCAAGGAGCTCACACAAATCCCAAATTTAAAAAATCAGTTGTACTATCTTCACGAACACTTTGAAAAATTGCCAAAACTAATCACTTATTTTGAAAATCGAAATCTCAAATTAAATGACGGATTAACCACATTAGATGTGGCTGTTAATAATTTGAAAAGTATTCCAAGTGACTTCGGATGTGGCCTTCGGCAAAAGTTTGAAGCAATTCTTAATAGAAATCCAGATTTAATTACATTGCAGCAATTATATATGGAGACAATTCCACAAAATCTAACGGCTAAATATGAAGAAATAAAAGAATATTTCCAGTATGCACCTATAACCAGTTGCGATGTAGAAAGGACGTTTTCTATTTATAAGGATGTACTTAATTTAAAGAGAACAAAATTGACAGAAGAAAACCTTGAGAAACTATTGCTAGTGAATATTAATACTCCTTTACTCAACTTGAACGACAAAATGAACAAATAAAAATGTTTCAATTGTAGAAATAAAATTAAAAACTTTAAAAATACAACTTTTCAACAAATACATATGTATTTCGTAATTTTATAGATCACCACCCGTTTGTTTTCCAATTATATAAATAAAATTAAAAACTTTATAAATACAACTTTTCAACAAATAAATATGTATTTCGTAATTTTATAGATCACCACCCGTTCGTTTTCCAATTATATAAATAAAATTAAATATTTTAGAAATACATCCTTTCGCCAGTACTGCACTGGGTGGTAAGCGTGTCCGTTCTCTAGATATTATATATTATTTTACTTTTTTAGAAAACAATTTCTGATTTTTATCTCGTCGTTAAATAAAAATTTTTTTTTAAGAAATTTTGTTAAATTTTGTTGTGTTAACGTAGAATAACATCATAATACAATATAATAGAAGAATAGTAGAATAACAATATAATACAATAACAAAATACAAAATAAAAAACTTAACATTAACGCGAAAAAAAAACATGAATTCTTACAGAAATCGATTTTGTTTCTGTTTCAGCTACACCAAGCGAACTTATACTAAAGTCTTTTGTATTTAATCGGTTTATGGGATCCTGATCGACAAAGATTACACAGTTATAGTAGTACAATGGACGTAAATCGGCTTGTTCGGAAATACGAAAGGAAATTTCGTGTTTTTCTGTTAAACCCGCGGATTTGCTACTATTAGAACAACACAAAAAAATAGGAGGTAAAAAAATATTTACAGATTAACCGTAGCAACGATGGGTATACACTCAGACATGAAAAATATTTACATAGCTCCGATAACATAGTTAAATGATTTATTTTCTAGCTTTAATTGATTAAAGTTTTTTTATGCATGTTTGCAGTGTTTAATCTTACACATCATATGTTTTAATAAATCATTGCGCGGCCAACTCGAATAGCACACCTTAAGCATTGTACTAATTAAACTTCTTATCTTATTTTGGTGGTGATATTAAGAAGATTCGCAGACATTTACACAAGTGTGATCAAGAACCACTCAAGGATACATTCTTATATACATCGCTATTCATATGCAATTATTAAATTTAGTATCGAATAGTTATCAGTTGTGGATTGTGTAGTAAAATACGGAAATTATAATTGGGCATGAAGCCCGGTTAAATTATGCACGATCGTTGCAGTGCGCATGCGCTTAGGCGTTATTTGCACCGGTCTCGTCTGTCTATGTGCTGAGCTGCAGAAGTTTATATTTCGATCATTAAGTAATTCGATTTTTGAGTGGAAGAAATATGACGGCAGCCCAAATTCACGGTCAGATTTGTGATGTTCACGGTGATAATGTTATCAGTGACAGTAAAGTTCAAAAGTGGCTGAGAATGTTCAAGGACGGCTGGGTTAATGTGCATGATGATGTCCTGGTCGACCTTCTCTGATTTTCGAAGATTTGGTTCGTGAAGTATACCGTGAAATTGGAGAGAATCGACGATTCCCGATTTCAAAGTTGTCAAATGATTTTCCACAGGTTTCAGGATAAGTTTTGTACACCATTGTTTCGGAGAAACTGAAATATTGAAAATTGTGTTGCCAGTGAGTTCCAAGGCTACTTTCTGATAATCACAAAAAAGGATTTGGCTGTGCTTTATCGTTTTTGACTCGATACGATCAAGAGGGAAGATGAATTTTTGGGCTACATCGTTACAGGAGACGAGATTTGCGTGTTCCATATTTTCCCGAGTTCAAGCAACGTTCAATGGAATGGCGACACACATCGTCACCAACCAGCGTGAAAACCAAACAGACATTTTCAGCACAAAAGGTTATGGCAACTATATTATGGGACAGAAAGTGGATTTTGTTAGTGGATTTTATGGCTAGAGGCACAACAATCGATTGTGCGACGGTACGAAAACTCCGGGGCGCCGTACATAATAAGCGACGTGGCCTACTGCTTTCTTGAGTAACTTTGCTCAATGGCAATGCAAAGCCACATGTTTCTGCATAAACACAAGGTCTAATCAGGTCTTTTGAATGGGAACAACTGGAACATTCACCTTACAGTCCAGACACAACCCAGTGATTTTCACTTGTTTCGGTACTTAAAGGAGTTCCATTGTGGTCAACAGTTCGATGATGAAGAAGAAGTGGAAACTGCAATAATGGGTTGTGCTTCTTCACAGGCGACAGATTTCTTTGACGGAATTCAGAAACCTGTTTGTGTGTTGAGTGTTATAACAAATGTTTGAACAAAATGGAAATTATATACAGTGCTTCTCAAAAGCCCCCCCCCCTCTTATCTTTGGAACGATTATACATACACATGTGAAATTTGGAAACTGAATATTATAGGTTATAAACTTCCCTGCTAGTGATGATAGATGACGAAATCGTCATAGATGACGTCACCAGGCCATTGTCACCAATAATTTTAAATGGAATGCTACGGCAAGCGACACGTCTTTAAAAAGGTATCGAAAAAACCTATTCAATGATACTATTTTTTTTTTGGTGTTTGAGGCAGTTTTAATGGCTCATTAGTAAACACGATAATTTAAATTCCATTCAGTATGATATTAAATACAGATTTAAGAAACAGTATGTACTTAAAGAAATTGCTCGAAGTGACCTCCATTTACTTCCTGACAGTAAAATATCCTATTTTTAAACTCTTCTCGTACTTATTCAAATGTGTCTGCGGAAACAGCCTCACATTCTGCAACAATACGTTGTTTTAAGACGTCAAATTGTCAAGTTAATACTAAAATTCCAAATTCAAGCTCCGCATATGGTTAGTTGTCTAATAATCTGACGATTTTGTTAGTCTCCAATATTCGACGTTTTTGTAATTGTCCAAGTTTTTGTACATTTAATTATTTGTGTATTGTTGATCGAACGTCTCACTGTTTTTACAGCTTATGGTACTTTTAATATTTTTGTACATTTTAATAATGTGTTAAACTGTTGCGAGTCGAAAGTTTAAGTGCTTCATGAAGCGAAATGGTACGTGCTTTAGGTGATAAAGTAGCAGCGGTCCTAATTCTTGGTGAAACTAGACAAAATATTCATGCAGCAGAACGCATTTTTAATGAGAGGTTTTCCGATCGCCCCATTTCGAGGACTTATTTAAGGGAGCTTCTTCGTAAGTTTGAAACAACGGGTAGTATTAATGATGCGAAACGATCTGGCAGACCACAAATTTCTGATGAGAAAAAAATTGATATACTGGCAGAAGTAAGAGTTAATCCTACTTCTTCAACAACTCAAGTTGCGTCTACCTGTGAAGTTAGTCGAAGTACAGTACACAGGGTGTTGAAAAAATACAAATTTCATCCATACAAATTAAAAATGGTTCATCAACTCTCAGACGACGACCCAGACCGAAGACTAGAATTTTGTGAAAATATGGAAACTAAAATTAACCAACAGCCAGACTACGTCAAAACAATTTGTTTTAGTGACGAAAGTACTTTCTATCTAAATGGAAATGTAAATACACAGAATGTGAGGTATTGGAGTGACGCAAATCCTCACCTGTTTCGTGAAACACATACCCAATTTCCCCAGAAGGTGAATGTTTGGGCAGGTATCCTGGGAAACCACATCGTTGGGCCTCCTTTTTTAAATACTAATTTAACTGGTGAGGTTTATCTGGAGATGTTGCAAAACGCAATAGAACCGTTAATCCTTGAAATTTTGGAAGATAATCCAGATGAATTCGGCAATTTGGAAATAACATTCCAACAGGATGGTGCTTCTCCACACTATTACGGTGCAGTAAGACGGTATTTGCATGAGGAGTATCCTGGTAGATGGATTGGACGACGAGGTTCAACGGAATGGCCACCTCGATCACCGGACCTCACACCTTTGGATTTTTTTCTGTTGGGGTACCTTAAATCGAAGGTTTACGCGACTGAACTTGACAATATTGACGTTTTAAAACAACGTATTGTTGCAGAATGTGAGGCTGTTTCCGCAGGCACAGTTGAAGAAGTACAAGAAGAGTTTAAAAATAGGATATTTTACTGTCAGGAAGTAAATGGAGGTCACTTCGAGCAATTTCTTTAAGTACATACTGTTTCTTAAATCTGTATTTAATATCATACTGAATGGAATTTAAATTTTCATGTTTACTAATGAGCTATTAAAACTGCCTCAAACACAAACAAAATTAGTATCATTGAATAGGTTTTTCCGATACCTTTTAAAAGAGGTATCGCTTGCCGTAGCGTTCTATTTAAAATTATTGGTCACAATGGCCTTGTGACGTCATCTATGACGATTTCGTCATCTATCATCACTTGTAGGGAAGTTTATAACCTATAATATTCAGTTTCCAAATTTCACTTGTGTATGTATAATTGTTCCAAAGATAAGAGGGGGGAGGGGACTTTTGAGAAGCACTGTAGAAATGTAACGTGTCTTCAAAAACTTTCCTCATTAGAGACGGCCATGCTTTTTGTTAATGGTTGGTGCCAGTGCACGTAATCTGTTACAACAAATTTTGATAGCTTGGTTATGTCATGTAAATGTGTGTAATAATTAATAATTTAGTTTTGGAAAAAATATTTAATACAATAGTCAAAATTAAAAGAAAATAATATTAAATAAGTAATACTAATGTTGGAAATGTTGACCATTATTTTGCAGACAAAGTTGAACTTTACGCTTCATGCTTTCAAAACCATTTACTAGGATTTCTTGGATTATGTTAGCACAAGGATTCACAATAACGTGACGGAACTCTTTGGTTGTGTGATGTCTGGTCTTGAAAATGGTATTCTTTAAACATGGAAACATAACATAGCCTAAAATTGTCAAATCTGGAGATCATGGAGGAAAATTAATAATTCTTGTATTGAAAAATTATAAAAAAGCAATTGTTTCTCGATATTTGTGTGCTTTTGCATTATCTTGCTGGAGATATCCTTCCGTCAGTTCACGATATTGCGAGATCATCATGTGACTTATCGTGAGATAAAGGTATCCTTAGGCATTAGTGGGACTAGCATATATTCAATTTCGCATGAACATTTGGTCGTCAAAAAAATTTGTTCGCGTTGGATCTCTGATAATCTGACAATCGCTTAAAAAAAGCTTGTGGCGATTGGTCGAAAGCAATGCTAAAAAAATGCGATCGGAGTTCTTCAAAACACGTCTGTGATATGGTAACAGGTGATGAATTATAGATTTGCGCGTATGAGCCTGAAAGTAAACAGCAGTCGACATTATGGGTCTTTCAAGATGAGCCAAATCCAACAAAAGTTGTTCGCGCACGAAACACTTCGAAGCAAATGGTCGCCTGTTTCTTCGGAAAAACCGGATGTTTGGCAACTGTACTATTAGGCAACGTCAGACGGTCAATTCTGATTGGTACACAACTAGAAGTATTCGCCAAATAAGATAAACTAACCGCCGAAGACGAATCATTTTCAACTAGAACAATGCGAGTTCTCACACATAGTCTCAAAGAAGAGAGTTTTTGACAACTGAAAAAATAGAATTGATAGGTCATCCGCAATTTAATTAGATGGGCGATAGGGTCGTTTGAACCATATAAATCTTCAGGACCAGATGGAGTGTTCCTTAAGCTCCTTAAAGAGGGAATATGGGATTATGGGTCCTCTATTTGAGATATTCAGGTCTAGCCATGCCATGGGTTATATCCCTAGGGCATGGAGAGAAACTAGAGTAGAGTTATTCCAAAACCTGGAAGAGGAATATATATCTACTCTAAATCATTTAGACCAATTAGTCTTACCTCTTTTATGTTGAAGACTATGGAAAAAATGATGTTTAAATATTAAAGAAGGGGCTCTGGACAGATCTTCTCTGCATCCACTGCAATGGGCATACCAGATAGGAAAATCAGGTGAGGCTGCCCTGCATAGTCTGGTGAGAAGGCTCAAAAGGAACTTACACCACACGGAAATTACGCCTGAAGTCTTCGTAGACATAGAATGAGCTTTCGATAACACCTTGACGTCTTCCGTTTTTCGATCTTTAAGAGATGGAAAAATAAAGAGCACCACAAGCAATTGGGTTCATAACATACTGCGTAGCAGAGTAGTTCATGCCCAAATGCAAAAAGAAAAACGATCTCCATGAGAACAACAAAAGGGTGTCCTCAAGGAGGCATACTGACACCACTACAATGGAGTCTAGTAGTGGATAAACTCCTCAGGACATTAAATGACCAGGGAATAAGGACGCAGGGGTTCGCCGATTACATTGTCATTGTGCCCCAGGCTTGGTTAGCGAGCCCTGGTGTAGGATATGAGAAAAACAGGAGGAAACTGGCCTTCATGTAATATGCACGTGAGAGGAACTGAAGGGACTCAGGCAGACATTTTTCGGAAGAGATCTATTGAAACCTATGAGTGTACCCCAACCCTCCCCTGAGGAGGATAGTGGCTTTTATCTAGGACACAAGACTAACAGAGTGGAACTGAGACATATATTGGGGATAGTACTAAGAGCAGTGTGTTCAAGTGCCTGGACGTGCTGGCGGCCAACCCAAAACAGAAGGAGAAGAAGAAGATTGTCACCCGCCAGCTCTTATTTGGCACCCAATGACTTCTTTCTATTCCAGCAAATCAAAAATAAATTACGAGGTCAACGTTTATCGACGCCTGAAGACGCGCTTGTTGCTTTCAAAATGCATGTTTTGAAGTGGAGTCCCAATTGGAGTGGAAAAGGTGTATTGATCTTACTACAGAATATTTTTAAAAACAATAAAGCCATGTACGATGAGATCAATTTTATTTTCTGTTCTCTATTCCCGAAATATAAAAGCCATTCCTCATAGTTGGTATCTAAATGTAAAGTGTTATGAAAAATTATAGTTGTATGCAGTCCTAGAGTATGCAATTATGCATAAACCTTAACTTCAAACACTTATTACACATTACACAACATACTTTTTTGGGTGGAGCACTTACCTCTTCGCTAGTGCAGCCCTTCTATTGAATAAAGTTATCTAAAATTAAATAATTATGTAAAAAGATATCGGTAGAAGTGATAAGTAGATAATTTATTAGTTTATCACCATAATCTCTCAACATATTCAAAACTAAGAAATAAATTCTGATATACAGCTTGGCTAGTTGTCACAAACACACAGATTTCACTTCCGAAAGGATCTATTACCGTATTCTATTTCCATTAACACTAATTAATAGTTTGAGCTTCTAATGAACATTTTCCTTGTCATATACTGTACAGTGAGAGATCCCAGTGTTTTAATGTCCTCGCTGAACGACGACTGTTTACGACTACAGAATAAGTCCGATATCAATTCCCGCTTCCTCCGTATAATACCCTAATTAGCTGGATATTATTGGAGAGGATTTGTACGAATCGAGGTCTGTAATTAATACACCGAAATAAGTGATGGGCGGAAGGACCGTAGACGCGTTCCGCTCGAGAACGAAATACAGCAATTCAGTTTTAACGAATTAACAATATTAACTTGCAAGTAACGAATTTATCTTCGGGATGAATTTGAGATTATCCTTAATTTATTCTACTGAGACCTAAATAGACGGCTGATTTATATTAGAAAGTATTTTATATACGAACTTGTTAATAATTCATACTTTGTTGCTGTTATAATTAAGCGTCCGAGACCGCCTGTTAAGAAGTAAATGTTGAATGCAAAATAATTTATCATCTCCGAAGCTTCTCGATAACTGAAACTGAAGCTGAACTTTGCTACTATAGTAAATACTTGTTACAGAGCAGTCAATTTATTATTAACAATATCATAAAAAATATTCGCCGAAACAATTGAACATCGAACCTTCACAATATTCTCGGAAAACAATTCAGGCTCGAAATTTCTACTTAGATGTGCACAGTTCGCCTTAAAAAATTACAACATTTCAGAAACTGAATACGTTCGAGATGAATAATATGACGTGTGTAAATACCAGACAAAAGATGAGTAAGACGAGTATTCCAATCTGCTTTGTCCAAGTATCGTGTATTATTGTACCAAAACAGCGATATAGGAACGTTGTTAAAATGTAGCGAGTCGGTAGGAGTATGAGATTTTTACGGGTGTAATATTAAGAATAACAAAGTGTTGGGACAAGTGTCATTGCCTGATGTTGAGAGAAAGTTATATTTGGATCTAAGATTGCTTAAATCAAAGTCAACCACATCACGATGCTAGCAAAAAACTATGTTCCTCAGTGTGATCAATGGTTTTATAACCACATTGATGAATACCATAAACTTTACAAAGTACTACTGTTGACACTTCAGTATCAGAATTTAGTAGTGGCGAATGAAGAAAAATATGTCTTGAATACTGAAATCCCACAATAAAGATTTTTATTGATTTAGTGTTTCGTTTTAGTGTTAAATCGAATTACTGAAAAAAGAAACATCAAAACTATGCAATAACCAGTTAAGTCCAATAATTATTCATTAATTATTATCAAAATACAATATTTAATGTCAAGTAGTTTTTCATCTCCTGAAAAATTTGTAAAAGTGGATTTAGCTGGTTTCTACATTGACCCTTCATATATGAAAAAATGTTTTAAATAAAAGTTATGTGGTAGCAACTGTATTTTATTTATATGACATCTAAAATACAGTAGCGTACAGATTCAATGGGACACAGGAAATAATATATATTTTTTAAATTGAAGACCTGTACATTACTAAATTTTGTAGAGCTCTCTTTTCTGATTTCAAAAATATACTATACTAGCTGACCCGGCAAACGTTGTTTTGCCTTCAAATTTTATTTATATTTAAATAGCTAACCCGGCAGACTTCGTCATATATCATGAAGATGGCGTAGTAAAATCACTCCCTACAAAATGTATGGGAAAGTGAATTTTCTTGATAATTTTTTTTTCCGCGATAATTCGGGAATTTGCTTGGGTATTATTCTTGTTTGGCCGGAGACCAATCCGAATTGGTGCGAATCTTCGAAATCGGTCCAGGCGTTCTTGAGTTATAAGCGTAGTAAAATCACTCCCTACAAAATATATGGGAAAATTAATTTTCTTGATATTTTTTTTTTTCGGGATAATTCGGGAATTTTCTTGGGTATTATTCTTGTTTGGCCGGAGACCAATCCGAATTTGTGCGAATCTTCGAAATCGGTCCAGACGTTCTTGAGTTATAAGCGTAGTAAAATCACTCCCTACAAAATGTATGGGAAAATGAATTTTCTTGATAATTTTTTTTTCCGGGATAATTCGGGAATTTTCTTGAGTATTCTTCTTGTTTGGCCGGAGACCAGTCCGACCAGTTCGAATTGGTGCGAATCTTCGAAATCGGTCCAGGCGTTCTTGGGTTATAAGCGTAGTAAAATCACTCCCTACAAAATGTATGGGAAAATTAATTTTCTTGATAATTTTTTTTTCCGCGATAATTCGGGAATTTTCTTGGGTATTATTCTTGTTTGGCCGGAGACCAATCCGAATTGGTGCGAATCTTCGAAATCCGTCCAGGCGTTCTTGAGTTATAAACATAATAAAATCACTCCCTACAAAATGTATGGGAAAATGAATTTTCTTGATAATTCTTTTTTCCGGGATAATTCGGGAATTTTCTTTGGTATTATTCTGGTTTGGCCGGAGATCAATCCGAATTTGTGCGAATCTTCGAAATCGGTCCAGACGTTCTTGAGTTATAAGCGTAGTAAAATCACTCCCTACAAAATGTATAGAAAAATGAATTTTCTTGATAATTTTTTTTTCCGGGATAATTCGGGAATGTTCTTGGGTATTCTTCTTGTTTGGCCGGAGACCAGTCCGGCCAGTTCGAATTGGTGCGAATCTTCGAAATCGGTCCATGCGTTCTTGAGTTATAAGCGTAGTAAAATCACTCCCTACAAAATGTATGGGAAAATGTATTTTCTTGATAATTTTTTTTTCCGTGATAATTCGGCAATTTTCTTGGGTATTATTCTTGTTTGGCCGTAGACCAATCCGAATTGGTGCGAATCTTCGAAATCGGTCCAGGCGTTCTTGAGTTATAAACATAGTAAAATCACTCCCTACAAAATGTATGGGAAAATGAATTTTCTTGATAATTTTTTTTTTCGGGATAATTCGGGAATTTTCTCGGGTATTCTTCTTGTTTGGCCGGAGACCAGTCCGAATTGGTGCGAATCTTCGAAATCGGTCCAGGCGTTCTTGAGTTATAAACATAGTAAAATCACTCCCTACAAAATGTATGGGAAAATGAATTTTCTTGATAATTTTTTTTTTCGGGATAATTCGGGAATTTTCTCGGGTATTCTTCTTGTTTGGCCGGAGACCAGTCCGAATTGGTGCGAATCTTCGAAATCGGTCCAGGCGTTCTTGAGTTATAAGCGTAGTAACTAACGCCACTCTCTTTTATATACAGGGCAATCCAAATTAAGTGTTCACCATTGGTAACTTTGTTATTATTAAAGATACAAGATTATTTAAATTAACAAACTAGTAGTACTTTTAACGCTCTTTAAGATGGAAGAATTAAAAAAAAAAGAGCAGCGCGTTTTCGAGTTTTCCCGAAAAATATGTTTTTTTCAAATGGAAACCCCTGTATATTATATCATTTTCTGTTAGAAATTCAATTTAAAAAAAAAATCTTATAAGAAATTTTTTATTGGGATTAAAAATACTTGAGTTATAGTGAATAAACAAAAACAGCTAAGTCAAGTGCATTTCTATGTTTCTATGATAACGACGTTAATTCTTTCTAGTAAACGTCAAATATTAGTACAGTTTTATTAGTCTTTCACTCATAAATTTCATTTTGCTAGTTATTAATTTGACAAAAAAATGATTTTTACCCATGCAGAAAAGTGTGATATGTTAGAATCTTATTTAGTGTGCAGAAAATCCTCTAGGAGGGCAAAAGAACACTAAGCTGAATTATATCCACTCCGAACACAACCAAATGAGCAATTTTTTCTGAGACTGTACCGAAAATTTAGAGGCAATGAGAGTGTTTTTGCCAAAACAAGAACAAGAAGGACTTTTATAATAAGCGAAGCCACGAAAATTCTAGTTCTTGCATATTTTGAGGCCAACCGTGAGAATTCCATACTAGAATCAAGGAATCTGATTTGAGTCACGGTACTGTGCATATGATTCTGAAGAAACACAAATTCATTCCTTATAAGTACAAACCAGTTCAAGTTTTCTTGCCAGGGGATCCAGAGAGAAGAATGTTTTTTTGCCACTGGTATCTTAACTTTTGTCGCCAAAATGTAAACAACTTTCGTTATATTTTATGGACCGATGAATCAAATTTCTCAAATTCTGGAATGTACAATACAAGAAATCATCATTACTGGTCAAAGGAAAATCTTCTTTTAGTACATCCAAGACGCCCGCAAGTCCGTTACAGTTTTAATGTTTGGTGCGGTTTAATTGGTTCAAGGATTGTTGGTCCTTTCTTTTATGAGGGCACTCTAACTAGTGAAAGGTACATAGAATTTTTGACTGAAATTTTGAATAATTTCTTAGACGATATTGATCTCATAAGTAGACAGAATCTGCATTTTCAGCAGGATGGCGCACCTGCGCACAACTACAGAGGTACTCATCAAATTTTAAATACTATTTTTAACAATTCATGGATAGGAACAAATGGTCCTATTCAGTGGCCTCCCCGATCGCCAGATTTAACACCGCTTGATTTTTTTTTATGGGGTTATTTAAAGACAGAGATTTATAAGCAAAGGTACGAAAACGTAAACGCCCTAAACATTGCAGTTAGTGAAAAGATAAACCAAATAGATGGTAGGACCATACTAAAAGCAGTTCGACAAGTTCAGAAGCGTGTTCAAAAATGTATTGAACAACATGGTGGTATTTTTGAACATCTTCTATGAAAAAATCAGTGATTTTTATTTTCTTTTAATGATATGTTTATGTATAAAATAAAGTTTATAAAAATTATTTAGCTGTTTTTGTTTATACATTATAACTCAATTGTTTTTAATCCCAGTAAAAAAGTTCTTATAAGATTTTTTTTTAAATTGGATTTCTAACAGAAAATGATATAATATACAGGGGTTTCCATTTGAAAAAAACATATTTTTCGGGAAAACTCGAAAACGCGCTGCTCATTTGTTTTTTTAATTCTTCCATCTTAAAGAGCGTTAAAAGTACTACTAGTTTGCTAATTTAAACAATCTTGTATCTTTAATAATAACAAAGTTACCAATGGTGAACACTTAATTTGGATTGCCCTGTATATAGAAGAAGATGATACCCGTATTTAAAACCGCTTGCCAGTTAATTAAATGTCGAATATCGTAGTTACTGTATGGAAAAGTTAACAATATTAAAGTAAGCTATGATATTGACAACTATTATGTTTGGTAAGTGGCATTTCCTTAATAAAATAATCAAACTAGTTTATAGTGAGTATCAAAAAGTGCAAATATTTGCCTGTTTTATACAAAATAACAAAATTTTATTCAAGAAATTTAAAAGCAAATAATTAATAAATTATAAATTATTTTCAGTGTATAATTGATAACGTCGTCTTAAATTTATAAATTTATTGTAAATGGCTTTATTATCGACATTTAACCTATTACTACTCCAGAGTATATGTTTTTATATGGTGTCAAGATTTCGTTTATTTTTTCTTATAGGTTGTTTATATAAAGTCGTTTGATAAAGCTACAGTGTTAGCGAAACGCGTTCCTTTTTGTAAACGTTTAGTAAATATACGTTTTATATAGTGAAGATTAGAGTTTACTTTTGTTTAGTCCTTCCAAGTTTGAAATGTTGTTAATTAATTCATGGGAATTCTTAACGGATACCTTAGATTTGAATTTAGTGTATGTAAGAATTAAATCAATGTAAGTGTTTACACACATTTCTACAAGGTGACAAAATTCAAGTCGACAAATCTAAAAATATTAAACTGACCAAAACACATTCAGCAGAGCATGTTGAGTACCCTGGAAATCAACGCGGCTATAAAAATTTCACACCGAGACTTAATGAAAATTTGGCGTACGTTATTTCATAGAGCATTTCGATTCTATTTGCACGTAAGTACCATCGCAAATACATCTACACTCTGTTCGTTTTCAGTTTGCAGTCACATGATCAATTTTCATTTATTTTTAGTAGTATGAATCTAGTCGGTACTTTTGAGTCAAAAGAGGTTTAAGTATTTTATAAATATAAAATTGTTATTTCAATACATAATGTTTTCTATTTATTTTCTAAATGTTTTTCCTGTTTAATCAATCGATGTTATTGACCAATGTAATGGTAATGAAATTGGAATGATGCCGTATGACATAACCTAAAATTTTTGAAGTATAAACACAGTAACTTTGGAAGTTTTAAATCTCAAATACGCATATAAAATAATATTCTTTAAAGAAGACAAAGGTACATGTAGAAAATGCAGCTTTTCATGTATTGTAAACAGATGCTTCACTTCTAGCATTAATCGCATTAAATAAATTTGGAATAAGAAATAATCTGGAAATTGCAGAAATCATACGAGAAGAAATTCACTAACATAAATGAATTACAAAGCAATTCAATATAACCAAAAAGTAGAACAGAAAGGCTGGGAAATAAGAAAATAGGAAGCTAAATTTTGATTGTTTCATATGTATAATCAAATTTTTTGCATTAGAAATTAAATAAATAAAAGCTCACCTTGATTATATTGGTATTATTATTTCCAAGAAAATGGTTAATAATAATTACACGAATAATTCATTTGTTTACAAAAACTATAGAGAACTATTAGTATTATGTATAAATTAATTATACAGTTCAATTATTACATTGCTACGCTAAGTAAAACCATTGAAGATATAACTTCATTTGGAATCAGTATGTTAAAAAATTATCATAACTGTTTGTTAAACTTGCTCATATAAAAACTATTCAACTTAATAAAATGCAGATACTTTAATCAATACAATAAATACAAAATAGCGAAATTGTATTATTCTATTCTAGTGTTAACAGATATGGATGTGACTGCACAAGTGAGCGCTGATATTTTTTAATGTTATTCTGCATAAGACTATTAAAACCTGATTTTAAAATGCCATACAGCATACTAAACTCAATGAACAACAGTAGTGCAGAATGTGACAAAAGCTATTTTCTTTATCTTCGCAATTTATGTTGGTTGTATCTGCAAACTCTTGAGTTGTTCATATATTAACTGAGCATATTAGAAAATAGAAGTATGTAGAAATAGCAAATAATTCATCTAATTCATAATCGGTCTAATAAGAAATATTTATTTGAATAAAACATATTTACATGGAAGCTTAAATATATAATCTTTCTAATACAATCATAAAAACACTATCATAGACAGAAAATAATGTTGTCTTGTACTAACATAAAATATGACACCTTTAGTTGCAATTACATATATTAATCTGAATCAGAGTCTGATTCTGTACTTGATTCTGTAACATTGATTATTACTGGATCTATATCCAAGTCTACCAAGCAGTTTTTTCTTTCATACCATTGTTTTATTAAATTATCAGTATGCCTTATGCAGTTACTCCATGTATTACTATCACATGTATGTAATGCCTCCTTCCACATTTCTTTCACCTTTTCGTCGGTGTAACCAGCCCTACCGATGTGCACATTGTAATATGTTTTTGCTTTTGCCCAAATTAGCTCAATAGCATTGAAGTCACAGTGGTATGGTGGCAGTCTAAGAATTTCATGTCCTGCATTTCTTAACAGTTCATCAATTTCATAAACTTTCTCTTTACGGTTTCGATCCTTTGGAAAATATCCATGTTTCATCTAAAAAGACAACTTGACGCAAACCAGAATTTGTATTCTCAATGTACTTCCTTAAAAATACACTTCGCATTACACTAACATCAAGTTTTTCCATTAATGCTCTTCTATTATCATCTTTTTTATATTTGAAACCGATATGTTTGAGTAAAATGGAAAGAGATGTTTTTCCTATTTGCACCATTTGTTTAGTTTCCAGTTCAGTCTTCAATGTTTTCAATGTAACATGGTTTTCTAAAAAAGTATATCGTTAAAAAATAAATCATTTATGAAAATAAAATTGCTTAGAATACTTTGATGAAACATGTCGTATAAAGTATTTCGGACTTCCATTTTCAAGTTTTCTGGCAAATCTTTGGTTTTTGGTTTACGTCGGGGTATTTGTTTTCCCGGTGATGATGTCCCACGTTTCTTGATATTGTAAACGGTTCGGACAGAGATCTTAAATACTTACGATTAATTACTCGAAACTGACTATTATTGTTGCAAGAAGAACAGATAAATAAGAAATCTTAAAATATCAACGGAAAAATACAAACAAGCACTAAACATAACCTGTATATGTCGATAAATACGTATTTTCTCTTTTGACTAAAACAGTTGTCGGTATCTCATATTATACAAGACATGCTAATATTATTTTTCTTTGTCTTTGCTACGAAGAAATTTCAAAGACGTATGTCTTGTATCAAATGACATACGTTTCAATTCTGAATATTTGTAGCTCAATATATCTGAAAAACAAAGTATGTAGATTCTGTGTCTGAGATAGTATGACATAGTTAGTCATGTGACTGCAAACTGAAAACGGACAAAGTGTATGTACTTATGTACATACGTAGTGTATTTGTACTCGACTTGGTCGTATAATTGATTTATACCCGTCTCGACATCTATCTCTGTCCCATTTAGATATGGAAATGTGGAAATACGGATACACGTCTTCTATATTGATGACTTTCGCATTCGGTTCGGTGAAGGGGACAGATTAATGCCGAGTTACTGACTCGTTAGCGAGGGCGAACCTTCTCGGCACTTCGGTTGATTGAAATCACCTCGGTTAGAAATCTGTTTATAGATGTAGATGTATCAAAGATGGGTATATTTAAGTCGCAAAGTTTTCGATAACTTTTTCCGGGATATTAAACATCCACAAAAGAGAAGAAAATAAATAACAACTCAAACATTTGCAGAAGTATGATCACGACTAAAAGTTGTGCTAATTTTACAGATAATAAGAACGGAAATATAACCTTGGGAGATATTCGACGGAATATTTCGTTAAATTCTCTTTTGATTACAGAATAAATAGAAACTGTGGCGTTTGCGAGTAGTATATTGCAAGAAGGCAATTGCCTAGAGAAAACGTAGGAGTTCCAATGTACGTCAGTAATAAGCAGAGAGCGGACTGAAGCGATTGAATGACCAACTGCCCCGATAAAACGTTGTGGCGGTGTCAGGTATAGTATACATGTTATAACAGCCACACTATTTGCTTGCTCGATTGCATTCGTCGAGCAGATGTTGTTATTTCCGTCATTACCAACCATTCTTAATTGCAACTAAAATATTGCCAGTCGTAAATGGTGAAACAGTTGCAGAAGTAATTGATAAATGTATTCATAATATTCTGTCATCGGATAACTCTTCAGGTCGCGCTTTTGATTAGTTATCATTCAAGACATAGACAACATCAATCCCTCTCTTAACTTAGAGCAATAAAACAAAACATTTTAATAACATAAAGACGTGATTAAAAATCGGTTGCGGAGAAGACGATACTTTGTCCATAATAACAGGAAGTCAGGAGTCTATAAGTTAATACGTGGCACGTGCTCGGATGTTTATGGTGAATAAACAGGAAAGTCTTTCAAGAAACTGATATCAAAACATAATAATTAATTAATTAATCAAGATTCCTCTTTTGCCAATAATTTGATTAAAAACAATCACGTATTTAATTACAGTGATTTCCTTCTGCTTTTCTGCATTTGTCCATTGCGTATCGCTATTTGTTAAATGGATTTCCAATGATTTTATTGTTGTAGTCTTGTTTTCTCAAATAAATTTCCGTTTCTGTCAAATTGTTTTCCTTATTTGCCAATTTAGTTTCGCATACGCAAATATTTGCATTATTGCAATAGAAAATAATCGTTAGAGAAGGAATAATAACAAGATATGCAACGAGGTTCGCAAATTCAACATCAATTCTTTGAATAATGGTGCTACGCTAAAAAATCTAGCACAACAGTTTGGAATTTTGCCGGATACAGTTCGAAAAATTTATGCAACATACAGGCTGTTTTTGATTAACTTAGCCAAACTTTATAGGCGTATTCTACTCACCAAAATAATCATAAAAGTTCATATACAAAATTTACGGAAAACGCTCTCTTAAATAGTTGTGATGGTTTTCACTATTGTTAATAATTTCGCAAATTATGGAATATAACTTAATTATTGTAGTACTTATAACATTTTATTATTTTAAGGGTTGCTCGGAGTGCCTACCTTGGGCAATAACGCAAGTCTCACAGCATCTTATAATCGATTGTGTTACACGGTGAAAAATTACAGGAGTCTCGTTAATTGTTGAAAACCATACTCGATACGTTGTCGGAGAACTTGCGTATTTACAATTTGTGTTTGATATACAATACTTTTTAAATGTCGCTGTAAGAAAAAATCACATGAATTGCGTGGTGGGCATGCAATCGATCCCGCCCTTATAATCCAATAATTAGGAATTACAATAGCGCTAAAATGTGCAGGTGCTCCATCTTGCATGAACCATAAATTTTGGCGTATTTGCAATCGAACTTCATCCAGCAACGCTTCTAACTCTTCTTCCAAAAACTGCCTATAATACTGACCATTAAGTCTCAGTGGTAAAAACACTGGTCTCAATAGATAGTTGTCAACTATGCCGGCCCAAACTTTATAGGAAAATCTTTGTTGATGTCGACTATGTACTATTTCATGCGGATTCACGTCCGACCATCGATGATTATTACGAGTATTCATTATTCTATCTCTTGAAAAACTGCACTCATCGGTGAAACGAACACTATTATGAAAATTAGGGTCATTACATTGTTCTAAAAACTACCAAATTGCAATCGTGGAAGAAAAATTGTTATCCGAAAGAGCTTGCACTGTCTGTACATGAAACGGGTATAATAATTGGTCATGAAGAATATTCCAAACAGTCTTCGATGGAATACCAACATCAGCAGATATTCGCCTACTACTTGTACTTGGGTCAGCATCAACTATCTCAAGAATATATTCTTCTATAGCAGCATTACGAACTGTTCGGTTAGCCCCACAGTCGAAAGAAACCTTCGCGGTGGATCCTCTCTCCAAGACGACGGTAAGTCCTTTAGTACACACTATATTTGTCAATCGTTTCCCTGATTTCCCCAGTATAATAGCGCATAATGCATATACGCAGAATGGCGAATTATACAAAGGAGGAAAAAATAGATATGTTAAGATTGTATCACATGGGTAATAGTCTACAACAAGTATGTGATATATTTAGTGTCAAATATCCAAACAGACCAATACCAAACAAGACAACGATATTTAGAATTGAAAAGAAATTTAAAGAAATCGGTTTTATTGATAACCAAACAACGTCCTATCCTAGCTGGAAAATTTCAGAAAACACTTGTCAACTCGTATGTGCCTTAGCAGAGAATAATTCATGGTTTTCATCAAAACGTATTGCTTCTGATTTAGACATATCACCTTCGTCTGTGCAGCGGATATTAAAGAAAAATAGAAGTTACAAAATAACAAAACATCAGGAGTTATTTAATAATGGAGGATATCTTTTTGTTAGAAAATGATAGACAAAATTCACGCAGACGATGGTTTTCTTCTTTGTTCCTCGTCGGGAAGCATAATCCGTCGGCGGTTTGATATTGATCTCAGGAAAACCAACATCGCAGTGTCACTTCAAATAGCCAAGTGCGGCAGAAGTTAAATGTTTGGGCAGGGTTGTTTGATGATCATATTATAGGACCTTTCTTAACTGATGGCAATTTAAGCTCTGATAAATATGTACAACTTTTACAAAACCAAGTTCTTCCTTACATTTTACAACTGCCAAATATTAATATCAACAGATTATACTTGCAACAAGATAGGTGTCCAGCGCACAATCCTTTGACAGCAAAGAATTTTTTAAATGAACAATTTCCTAACCGCTGGATTGGAACACGTTCCGAAACTCTTTCTTGGCCTCCCCGTTCCCCTGATCTATCACCTTTAGATTTTTTTTATTGGGGTTATTTCAAAGAATATATAAATATCTATAAACATGAAAATCCTGGTACATTTGAAGAACTCCGAAATGAAATTGTGGAAGTATCTAGCAACATAACTCTTGAAATAATAATTACAATTCGAAATAGTTTTTACAACAGATTGGTATACTATTTGATTAAATGCTGAGATATTTTAGCGCCGTTTATTTAATTAATCTATCTGGATAAAAAAATCAAATTTTCATCTATGCATAAGAAAAGAAATTTGGTTTACTTTTATGAAGAATTAAAATTTTATTTTCTATTGTTTATAACAAGGAATTTATCAGTATTGTTTTACTTACAAGAAAGCGTTTTATTTTACTTAACATATTTTAGATTTATAGGAATGAATTATTAATTTGTTTTTATTTACAAGAATATGTTTTCAGTTTGTGACGGAAATAAGTTTGTGGTTCGATAGCTCACTGGCGTGCATATGTATTTTATTTTATTTTAATTATATTCTGCTCTCAAATTTATTCGCATATGATGTTAACAAGCACTGACAAGCACTGTTAATACCCCATCTATTGTATATTCCTATGATTAGCGTGAGGAATACGTATAAGTAGCCGAGAAGTGGTGTGAGAGCGGTGCATGCACTATACAATCATTGCCTCTATACAGATTATACCTATATATAACCAATTGGACAAAATGTATTGAATTTTAGTATCATGTAGGAAACAGCCTACTCAAGTTACTTTGTTATATTATTAAACCAATGGATTGTTCTCTTATGTAGATTTCTAAATAAAGGGAGTTAAAAGAAATAATAATAAATAAATTTAAGATATTTATTTATTATAATTTTTTTTTATTTGCATATTTTCAAAATTGTTGTGCATATTTTGGCTAAATAATTTGCAATAGTTAATTGACGAAGGAGATACTTGTTGAAACTTCATTATATCTCTAAGAAATACGTAATTAAACTTCTAGTTCCAAAAATTATTTTATTCTAAATACACTACAAAATTGTTTCGCCATACAATAGCTTTATTAGGTGGATGAAATATTGCTGATGAAGCACTTTCACTTTTTGCGTCTTCTACAGCACACAGTTGTGCGTGAACATCTTTAACGATTTGCAGTGATTCCTCTAACGACAGCGACGAATTTTCTAATTTTGTTATTGTTCTTCTAGTCACAAGTAATTCTCATGAATACTTTGTAAATCCATTTTAATCTGGGCATCTTGAAATTTTTTCTGGCTTGAATTGATAGCTGCACTTTCTTTCGGATCGAATGATAAAACCACGTGCTTAATTTTTTCAAAATGTTCATGTTAGTAAAACCCCGCCCATAACCATGTCCCCTAACGTGTCAGAATCGGCTGTGGTGGCTCAGGGGTATGGGGACACAATTCGTGAAATTTCCGAATACGTTTTGGAGATTTCAGGAATACTGCCTTTGTACTCGATATTAAAGCATCTACCTCTGGATAACATCTACGAACCTGTTCTGCCACAAGGTGTAGAGCATGGAGTTTACAAGTAATATGTAACAAGTTAGGACAATATTTTTTTCGGCAATACATTGTTCTAGTCGTCTGGATGCTAATAAAATTGAAGACGTTGGTAGGTGTGGTTCCATATTACGCGCCATCACATTAACTACAGATTGCTTTTGCTGTCAGTTGTTTCGTCCACACATAACCACAGTTTTTTATTTTTCAGTTCGGCTTTGATTTTATTTTCAACCTGTTTACGCACCGATGGTAAATTCCTTCGTAACGTTGTCGTGCTCGGTAATGTTTGAGTCGCGTATTTATTCCAAAATGAAATAAATGAATTATTACTTAACAAGGTGTACAAACGGCAGTGTACACACAATCATAGTTACACATAGTTCATGTATAAACTGTTGTCGATTAATTTTGTTATTATTGTGCGAACTGCTTACGTGTTCTTTACAATGTGTTTTTGACCAACACATTAGATATGTATTGGACACTAAACATTTAATTTTTTAGCCATCGTATATTAAGTCCGGGAAATCCATAATAAACTTATTCACTTCGTCTGACAACAGTCGTTTTCTCGATTTATATGTCGACGAACATACATTTTATTACGTATGCTTACACTTACATGCAGTCTAAGCAAGTACCAAACACATACTGAATTCTTTTTATTAGTTCTGATGCATTACATGCATCCTCACATCGGCGCACATGGCGCGCACGGAAATTGGTCTGCTCTAGTAATGAGTCTACAAATGCTATGCCGTTGTCACTCACTGCACTAGTGGATGATTAAATTTCCACTAATTCATCTTGAAAATTTTGTATTAACGGAAATAACAATTGTACTATGACTTTTAACATAAAATAGAATTATCTAATGTAAATTATGGTATTAACTCGTAATTAACTTGTAAAAATAAACTTTCACAATTAGTACGGTGTTTTGGTAAATTGATGTTTACAAATAAAATGTATAAAAACCCCTACCACAGTTGTTATCCTGAGTAAGTAAAAACAACAGTTGGGGCACAAAAATCGCGAAATATTTTACATGTCGTTCACGCATTCACCGATACACAGTGTATTCTGACAGATTCTGACAGAGACAGTGACATGTATGTCAATCGCCTCTAATTATCGCTTAAAGCAAGAGATCTTTTAAAGAAAATGCATATCGATCCGCATGTTTCCGGCAAATAGATTGATGCGAAAAGTGCTGTGCGAATCTACCTCGGCATACGTATTTGCACGCCATAAATACAAAATGCAACGGAAATTCAATTACCTTTCAATTTCTTTCTCCCTTATCTTCAACAACGTCAGATTGTATTTGAAGTCTTTTTCCAGGCGGACGAACATCCCTTGCATAGCCATTCGCGACTGTATATCGTCCGCGCCACTCTCGAACGCCAGTGTTCCTTTGTCCATTCGAAACCGTTACGATGTAAATAGAGGAAAAACGTTTTCGTATTTTTCACTGGAACGACACGAAACAAAGTAGTTATATTTCCGTAGTGCGCACGGGATCTCATTGAAAATACCGCTTGGATTGGGAACGAACAGGAATCATTAATTTTCATGAAGTTTTTTTTGTCGCTATCGAAGTCGACGTAATCAAACGCGCTGAACAAGTAAGAACGTAATGCCATAAAGGAATATCAGCATTGAAATACTATATGCCATTCATTTTAAGAAAGGATCGTTGAGGAAGATATTGCAAAGTCTAAGTGCGTTGACTTACTTAATTCTAATTTAAATCCGCTTGAACTAGTGTTTATTTTTTTTATATATACTTCAATCGGCTTTTAAGCTTCAAGCAATTTGAACACATCGAAATAGACACAGTTCATAATCGTAGATTGTTAAGTTTAGCAAACAATTTATCAGATGGCGTATATGACAATGACGATATATTATATTTATAGCCATGTTGTGTTTAATATCAGTATGTGATGTTTTATCAAATATGGAAAAATCATGTTTATTATTTATTTTTGAAATAGTAAGGTCTAAAAAGTTGATAGAGTTAGTTTGTTCAATTTCTACGGTGACTTTGATATTACTATGGATTTTATTTATATTGCTACCTAAACGCTACCAAAATAAGTCAGACAAGTAATAAGGAGGTTGCGCGGTGTTCTGCTTGCTCTCCTCCTCTGGCCTGAACCCACCTCCCGCAACCTCCTTATTACTTGTCTGACTTATTTTGGTAGCGTTTAGGTAGCAATATAAATAAAATCCATAGTAATATCAAAGTCACCGTAGAAATTGAACAAACTAACTCTATCAACTTTTTAGACCTTACTATTTCAAAAATAAATAATAAACATGATTTTTCCATATTTGATAAAACATCACATACTGATATTAAACACAACATGGCTATAAATATAATATATCGTCATTGTCATATACGCCATCTGATGGTCGTCCCCAGGAAAGTACTCTGCCGGCTAACTCAGTCAAGTTTCGTAGAGTGTCGCGAGTTCAAGGTCGCTAGGTGTAGATATGGACGCCACCGCTTTCAACCTGCAGAGAAAAACCTAGAAAACGGAAGCAGGCGGAACCCAGGTAGCTTCAAAATCAGCCAGAGGGTCAGCCCCTTATTACTTGTTTCAGGTACAAATACGAGTCTTTGCTTATCTCAACACTTGTAGGAAGGGGTTTAAACAACAAGTTGTCAACAATAACAAAATTTAATAACAAGAAGTTGGCTCAAAAATATAAACAGATCTATTATCAGTAGTCGGCTGTCACAATTTAATAAAGGTATAACAAAATAGTTCAAAGTTTTCCAATAATTCAAATTTTATCTAGTTATAAACTAAGCAATAAGATATAATAAATGATTAATATTATGAAATAATTATAAATTGAGAAATAAAATATAATATGAAGTTTTATGAAATAATATAGATATCAAGAATAAGTAAGAAGAAACAAAATTATATTATCAAAGAAAATATGATATAAAAGAAAACTGAATTTTATTATTTAATTTATAAAAATAATACGTCAATGCAGATAATATTTTAAGTAAAAATATCAAATCTAGGTGGTATTATTCGAAGTGAAAATCCAAAAGCAACATAAATAGCTACAAGCTATAAAGAGTTAATTAGCTGCGCAACAAAATTAATGGGTAACATGAAATTCAATCTAAGTTCGCCCAGGTCTAATAAAGACTTAGTTAATAAAAAGGTTATAAATTCAAATTCTCCCAGTAATATTCCCTTAATCACCCTAGTATCGCTCAAGGCGCAATATAGAGTTTTCATAAATACAGATTCACCTGTCAAGTTATCAACACCCTGTATACACAGGTGATAAAATTGTGAAAGATAAAGTTTTATATTCAATTTAAGATCAAGACAAAAATTAAACAGAACTCAAATTATGTATACGTAATAGTGGTTCTTTACAAATAGTTTACAGAGTATAATAAAAGAAATCTAGATCTTCGACGTAACCCTAAATTATACATATAAATTTGTACGAAGGCCCGACTGATGGTCTAAGCCTCGTTCAAAAATCAACACTAACTACTGGTTGCTGGAGAAGCTAGTCATCCAGTTCATTAATTACATTAAAAGGATATGTTTGAATTCAGGCGTTTAAAGCCTATCGGTTAAAGTTAAAAGTTATAGCCTTGTATGCTATCTAAAATTTTGAGCAAGATACAAGTGTACACAGAGAAGTGAATGGCTTCTCTAGTGCCTACTAAAGATTCAAATAAGCAATCAATTAATCAATTAATAATAATTTTGATAAAGTTAGTATCGGGTTAAATAATAACCAACAACTAAAAATAATATATCAGCATCTACTTAGCTTGACAACCACAATGCTCAAATTTCAAAATCCCTTCTCGTGTATGCCCTCACAGAGGTAGAACAGGAATGTCGATCCCTAATATGATTCAATGGAGTTCACCTTCATCCCGCTAGCAGCCACCATTTTGAGCCGCCATATAGCATTACAGCAAAGTTTCCAGCACAGGAAAGCCCTGAAGTTTCCAAAACACCGCTGAGGATGGATTGAGGATTTCTGCACGAAACTTCCTCCAATATATCCCAATATCACGTAGATTCGATACGAGGAAAAATGCGAATGCCAAAAATGAGAATCTGTCTCCCACGCGGTATTCCTCGAAAATATTTACGGAGTAAATAAACTGTTCAATTGCTTAGAAATTGGAAGGTAGCTCCAAAAACTAATCCGCAAAAATATAAGACCACACACGAATGGATAACAAGTTAGCGCTACAAAGACTTAAGAGCAAGTGCCCGACGAACCTGGCACGAGAAAAGAACAGGCCGGACATACGTCATAAACAAGAGCGCAATTCGGAAGATTTGATATAAACGGAATTAATTAACCATAAACCTTAATAAGGTGTAAGAGAGCACAACGAAGCTATCGAGCGACAATATAATAATTAAAACACCGTAATTAAGGATGAAAGACAAAATATTTATCTAAACATTCGTCAAGTAATCTGTAATTTTGAAAGATAAACCAAAAGACGTGAGAGGGCGCTTCAAGGGAAAGAGAAAATGTATTCGCAAAATTAAGTTAATTAAAAGGGATAATAAGACAAATAAGCTCCCAAATAGGTTCACGTAATTCTAATAAAAATTACTACAATATTAGAATTGAATTAGAAAAACAAGAATAGAATTAAAGACCAAAAATAAAACGATCATGACTAAGCATATTACTTCGAAAAATGTCGGCCTGCGTTGAGGTATATAAAAAAAAACGGGAAAATATATAACGAGTATATAGTGACAGCCAAAATATTTGATCATAAGCAAATTTTAAGAAAATAACGAAGTTTACAGATGCCTAAAGTGATTGATAATTACTATCAAACTAAACAAAATAGTAATAAACGAAAATAATGAATTATGAAAGGCCTAAATTGACTTAGCGTAGGTAAATAATGAAATTAATACATTAAAAATTCCCGAATGATTTCTAAGTGATTTTTCGAGCGTAACAATATATGTTACGAAACTATCTAATTGTCTAGTGGTACCAGTAAAGCTGGCTAAAATATCATCCACATATCGGTGCCAGTAAATAAATTTGTTACTCATAGGGTGTTTATGAATTAATTTTTCAATATTGTCCATAAAAACTTCAGCTAGTAGCGGACTGAGGGGGTTACCCATAATCAAACCATCCTTACTACTGTAAATTTTGAAACTAGAAGTTTGATACTTACTTCTTATCGTTAAAATGAAATACATTTTTACCCTAAAATAAATATTTCATTACTTAAATAACCATTGTAGTACGTACTTATTCAAGACTAAATATTATCGCAAAAATAATTTGAGATCCTTTGAGTTTTTCCGCAATTCTTTTAACGGCGTCGTAACTGATACTCGCGAAACAATACAGTATATATTACCTGTCAATACGAGTATATACACACTAGATCCTTAATAATAGGCAGGTAATATTACGAAGTTATTTCTTCATTATGTGATTAAAATGTTCATTAGATCGACTTGTACTCCATTCTAGCGTAATAAATATATTAATGTTCGGTTCTAGATTGGACTTATAACGCTCAACGTGGAAGCGCAGTAAACTCCGAACGATTTTATATTGTATATCACCCGTCGAATGTATACGTTCGTTGTCACCGTAGGGAGACGATATTTTGTGCGTTTTAACCGCTTCAATAAACGCGTAATTGCGAATTAAATTGGCTCATGGGTGTAGGGAAAAATTGGTACAATGGAAAGTGTTCGACGGACCGTCGTGCGAAATCTTCCCTTTCTAACATTTAATTATATTCCTTTGTTGTGCACATTACGATGGCAATGTAAAGTTTATAGTTTTATAAGAGATATAGACGTAAATATATGTGTTAACATGACGTATAGTTTATTATGTAAGCGTGATTTTCAGATATTTTGATACCAGCGCTATAAAATTTAATGAATCATGTTCTTTTACGACTATTGGAGTTTAGCCAAATTTGGGGAATTTCTCTCAAATTATCGTTTTACATTCGCAAAATATTAGTTTCCCCACTAAAACTGTCGGATATTCTCTGTTTTTAATATTATGTATATTTTGGGCGATCGAGGGTTGGGAATAGCTTTATTATATTCAATATGTCAGCGATAGTGTATAAATTGCGAGGGCAAATTGATATATAAGGTCTCCAACTCTATAAAATAACAATAACAAAAGTCAAAATAATGAAGCAACCAGTCGCAAGATGAAGTAGATTTACCACTTAATGCTTCTCGTGTAAAATTCTCGGCAGATACATCCACATTTTCCCAAAAATTATTTGATTCAGCCATTTGAGTAGAAAGTCCTTTAACTCTCAAATTTGTCTCAATATCTACAACCACTTGAGGATATAGCATCAACACTCTTATTCTTCTGCTTCTTGTTCTTTAGGTTGGACACCTGCAACATTACCCCCCGAGCTGATACCCCTGGTAACGTTGGTTTCGATCATAATGTTAATGGTAATGTTTGCCCTAATTAATGCTTAAACCATTGACTGGTTAAACTATTAGGTTTTTGTTTTCGCTGCCACCAACAATCAGAGGCCTAATTGCAACGACCGCTCTATAGCTAAATAAAATGAATCTTATTTTGTGGTAGCGATCTCGAAAGCGTCATGGGTCGGGGGTGCAAGGAAGATAGCCAAATGAAACAAAATTAAAAACAATTATATTTACAGTGTGTTGGTTCTTTACTTAATACCTAAATCTGTATACAATTCCTATCAGAAAGGGTAGGCTGTTGCTTACAAAATCCCAAATAAAAATCTAATAACTCACCGGACTTGCAGGTTCGTATCCTTTCCTTTTTCTTTTGAACGCAACTCACTAGTTCAACTTGTCTTACACACAACGAAATATCTAAAATAGTTTTAACGTAAAATTAAATTCTGAACTTGTATGAACGCCACAATAAAATAAAATAATAATTAAGTTAAAACTGTACTTTTAGTATATAATTATCGACGAAAAAATGTATCTAACCAGAGAAACATAATTCTCTTAACTCAGCTTATTTGGCTGTTTTCGTAGTATCGACGAATATACTCACTTCTTACTCCCGTCCTCTGTGTTTCAAGACTTTTTATCATCTTAAATATCACAGAACACGCCTTTTCAAAATTGTCGTTACCAAGCCAAACACAATGATTTGTCCTTTACATTTTCATTCATAGACCCAATGTAACCACCTTTTTCGTGTTTTAGAACATATATTTCTTATTCCTGACTGTTCAGTATGTCATACCTTAAATGTTAATTTCGCATATATTTCAATTTATGATCCGTAACTAAACGATGGAATTTGGAATGGTCACGATACCACAAAGATAATGAGCTAAGAAACGGTCTACTATAGTTGTATGTCAACTGTTTAGTGATGGATAAATACGATGTACGTTCAGACAAAGGGATATTACCTGTGTGTAGGCTTTACACATTAAGTCAGTTCTCAAGACATTGAAGTAGTTATTTCTTTGCGGACACTCGACCCATATTTTGTTACAATTTACAGAATAGACCATATGTCATGTCATGTCGACTTCCTGACGACTCTCAATACTTGCATTTTTGGGTGACACGATTTCAATTTATTAGCTTTTCTACAAGTTCGAAGTTGGTTACTGAAATTCGGTTTGTCACACTAAATTTATCGGCAATAGTTCTTTGTTGTGCACTGCGATTCTTCATTGGTCTGTGCACAAAAAAGGCCTAGCTTTTTGTATTTCTATTACATCCCTCTGGCCAATAGGAATTACATATTTTAAAGTTATTTTTACATCAATTTGAAAAAGCAGGAGTGGAATATTTCTTTCACGCGGTTTTAAATCGAGCCAAATTTTGAACGAAATTAAAGAAACAAGATGATCGAAAATAAAACTCTGAATAAAACGAAAATTAAATACGGACTTTCTAAATAGATTTCCGTTTGATTACACACCAATATTTGAGCACAATGCTCTTTGGACCACCCCCAAATAGATCTCTCAGTTCTACTTTGTTAGTCTTGCGTTTTCAAGCCACTATCCTCCTCATGGGAATGTTGAGTAACCTCGTAGGATTCAATAGATCTCTTCCGAGGTGTTTCTGTCCTTCTAGTTCCTCACAAGTGCATATTACATGAAGGATACTTTTCTCCTGCTTTTCTTATTTTCTACACCATTAGAATTAGTGTTAGAATCGGCTGAGATACTACCAATGTACGTAATTATTTTTCTATATAATCGTCATTTAGTTCAATGCATTTTCCCAAACTCTGAATCCATTTCTGCATTTCGTCCATAAAGGACCTTCTTGTTTACTGTTAATCCATTTGAAAACAGCAGCCCGAACTTCAGTGTCTGATGGAAAATGCTAAACTTTCAATACCACCTTCAACTTTGGAAACAATAGAAAGTCTGAAGGTACCAAATCAGGATTGTACGGAGGGTACGAAACAAAACACGAATTCAGGCTCGTCACTGTCTTCATCGCTTCGTTGCTACAATGCGGCCTGATGTTGTCGCGGTGCAAGAAAAAATTCGGTCCTTCCAGCCTTTCTCTACGCGTATGATTCCCAATATAACCTATGCACTGTTATTTATTTACGCGGTCGATGTAAATAACTTTTATGTCATTACAAAAATGGAAACAGTTGAATATTGGATGGTAACTAAATTCTTCGTCTTGAAATGTTTAACATAAAAGTAAGGGTTCAACACTGTAATTTCTCCCTACTAAAGATAACAAGTTAGTAGTAGAAATACGTATATAGGATACACATATTAATGTGGCTCTTAACATTCCTTTATGGTTTGATAAACTGTTGATAAAGAAATATCTTGTTCGCGATAAATGGGCAACTAGATTGGAAATTCATTTACGAATATCTAGCTTATAAGACAGTTTGTTAAACCAGATCACAAAAACTAAACTGTCGTAATTAAAACAAGTTAATTGTGAGCGACAACTTAACGAAACGTCATTTAATGCAACTACAAATCATCTAACATTTTTCCGAAAACCGACCATACGTTAGACATTTTTTTTAGATAAAGTCTTCATTAAATTTATTAAACCCAATACGCACAAATAGAAAAGGATCTTCTCTTGTTACCACTGAAGACGTAGTATTGTTATCAAGTTTTGGAGTTATTAAATAGTGTACATCACCTTCTAGACCTCCTCTTGTTCGCCGTAAAAAGTAATTAGTTCGTGGAAAATGAGACCGTCCCGCATATTCCATCCTCCGTCTGCATTAATTGTTCCGGTCGTGCACCGGAACAAAACGTCCTGTGAAATCGCTTTTCAACAAGAACCCAAAGTCTGTGGAATGTAAAATTCAATTCTCACGTAGATTAATTAATTTTATTTTTACCCCTTCCGTCGTCATTCTTCGTTTATGCGGAGTCTCTAGTCTTTATTCTATGCAATCGATTCAAGTCAATTTGTATTGAATATATTCGTAATGAATGTCTCAGTTAATATACCGCGTGTTCCATTTATGCTTAAATCCGCGCGCGGGTGCCTTCCGCAAAAATAATGTGAATTTCTCGATAACATTTTTCTCTTAGATGCTTGTTAACTGAAATACAGTGTGTTGATTTTTACTAGAAAAATATAAATTCACATATTTCTTAGAATTAAAAAAATATTTTTTTCTATTTTGCGTTCGGTAATGAAACTCAAAAACAGTGTCGAAATTAACTTCATTTCGATACGCTCAATGTTGGAATTGTTCGAATACATAAATAAATATATTACTGCAGTCATTTGATTTTAAAAATTTAACTATATTTGACAGAAATGATATACGTAGAAAGGGACAATGCCACACAAACAGCTTATATTGGGGTGGGGTTCAAGATATATTAGTTTGTCTCAATCATACTTATATTTTTAAATAAAATATCGAGTAATTTTAACTAAAAGTAATAAATAATATTTCGCGGATAGCAAAATTTAAATTTGAAAATGTCAAGTATCAATGTGACCAACTGCATACTTTATATAAAAATAAAACTCTGAACTTCCAAATTAATTAATGTAAAACATGCAAAATAGAAAAAATGCTATAAAAAACTCGTTTCATTAGGCCTTTTGTCGCACTCGTTCTTTAGAAAACTCACCGCCATCCTGGCTCGTTTACTAAACTGAACTCCTGCGACAAAATGATGCCTTATGAAACATGTGTTTTAGTATACCGTGATATCATAAAGTTTATACGACGAAGATGGGATCGAAATAGAAAGTGTATGTCTGAACTTAAGGCAGGTATTTTAACTTAACGGTTTTGAAAATTATTTTGACAGTGACATTGTTTGTCATCAACTAATGTATTAGAACTGTTGAAAGCAAGTTTTAAAATCGAGTTTGAATAAATTAAAATATGGTGTACAATATATTGCAAAAACGTACATGACCGAACCCTATTTTCGAACTGAAGTGTGAATTTATTGAATTTGGGTGATTTTAGAGAGCACTTCCCAGAGTTAGCTGTAATTCCCAAAAATCTCTATAATTGCCTTTCCAATTGTGTAGGTGTATTTCGAGAGACTAGTTATGTGGGCTATAAATCACGTACTGGTAGATCAAATGTTCGTTCCGAAGAAGTTTTAAATGATGTTTGTTAAGGTATGGAAAATTTAACCACATAGCCTTTGAAACGTCTATCCCAAAAGATTGGATTTTTGATGAAATATCCAAAAAAAAATTTTAAAGAAAAACTTACACATGCATCCGTATAACATGCACTAACATCAGGTTATTCTGCTGGCAGATTACCCTAGATCAGGGATGCACAGACTTATAGGGAACAGGGGCCACTCGGGAAAATTATAAGCCAAGGACGGGCCACTACAACGAATACTTATTAACACAAATATTTTTATTTTTAAATAGTAGGAATTACTACAAATGATAAAAATGAAAGAACATTCAAAAATGTTTGTTGTAATTATGTAATCGTAATGTAATCTAATCATTACAATGTAATATTTCATGTTTTATTATTTTGATGCATGACATTGCATTGACCTAACAATTTTGTTTATGTTTGGCTCCACATTACTTGTCGCCACATGTAAAATTGCTTCCAGATTTTCATTTGCCAGACGGTTGCGATATTTTGTTTTCGTAAGTTTCATCACTGAAAACGTTTGCTCACAAATATACGTCGATCCAAATAAGCTTGCGCATTTATGTATTTATTCGCAACTCTTTATAAGCGGTTTCGTCAACGCAACGGTAAAAGTTGAGTAAATTACCTTCATTAAACTTGTTTCGTAAATTATCATCATTTTGCATGTCTATCATTTCCAGCTGTATTGATTCCGGTGCATTTTCGGATAAAATGTTGAAAGGATTGCTGAAAATGTCTAATAGAGGTTTAACTTTTTTGAAGTCTAGAAAACGATCGTGAAAAGCTTGTATTAAAATATCAATTTTTTCAACATAAGCGAAATTGACATCAGTTTTATTGAATTTCTCCATAATTTTTTTGTAGTTCCGAAAATGACTGTAATTGGCTGAATTGATTTGTGTCCTGAAAATACTCAATTTGCATTGAAAGGACGAAACATGAAAGTATAACTACGAAATCAATTGATCTTTGACATTTAGGTGATTTGTGATGTCTACAAGAAACGCTAAGTCACTCAGCCAATCAGGGTTGTCGAGTTTGGAGACATCCTTTTTCTTTTCCGACAGAAATATTTTGATTTCTTCAATCAAGTTAAGAAACCGCTCTAGTGACAACTCACGACTTAGCCACCCACCTTACTTCAGTGTAAAACAGGAGATCACCATATTCGCTTTCAATATCCTCGAAAAATTGTGTGAATTGTCGGTGATTGAGACCTCGTGATTTTATAAAGTTTACAGTAGGTACTACAACTTTCATCACATTTTCAAATCCCAATAAATTTAAACAGAGGGCCTCTTGATGTATAATGCAATGAAACTGCATTAATTCCTTGGTATCTATGTTTCTAGTTTGTAAATACTCTTTTAACATAGTTATTATTCCAGATTTACTTCCAACCATTGAAAGTGCTCCGTCAGTCGTAATTCCAGATAATTTCGTTAAATCCAAATCCATTATAGAACATTTTTCCAGAAGGGCTTTGAGCATGTCACTCCCCTTGGTTTGACTTGTCAAAGAACTCATACCAATCAGTTCTTCACTCACTTCAAAATTTTGCGTTACACCTCGTAAAAATATTAAGAGTTGAGCAGTAGAATTTATATCTGTAGATTCGTCGAGTGCTATAGAAAAATACTAAAAACTTTTCGATTTCGTAGCTAATTGCTCTTCTATATTAGCTGCTAATGTCTTCTTTGAACGTCATCCGATTTACTTGAATTTTCTCATCTCAATCGCGTAAGAAGATTAGAATGGGCGCAGCAACATTTAAATTGGAATCAAGTATTGTTGATTCCAATTTAAATGTTGCTGCGCCCATTCTAATCTTGTGTTCAAAAATGTGTTTAGTTTCTTGACGAATCCCGATTTGGTTTGCGGCCAGGTACAAGAACAACGAGAGTGTGGAGACCTCCCGGCAATTCAGAACGATTAGCTACATCGCAAACTGTTCACAGCTTCCAAGGAATTAGTGTAATGGTATGGGGTGGAATATTTCTTTGTGGAAGAATTAATCTAGTTCTCTTGGATCGGTATTTAAACGCCATTGACTATCGAGAAATTATCCTTGAGAACGTTTGGCTATCACATGCTCAAGAATTGGTGAAAATTTTCAGCTCATGCACGACAATGCGCGTCTGCATACTGCAGATATCCTTCGTGCATTTCTGCAAAACCACGAAATTAATGTTTTGCCATAGCCAACGCAATCACCTAATTTAAATCCTATAGAACACATATGGGATTTGCTGCAAAGAAGCATACTGCGTCAAAATCTAGTCTTTGAAACAAAACAACAATTGTATCAGTGTCTTGTAGAACAGTGGATTGCCATCGATCGACAAGAACTGCCAAACGCATGCCAAACAGTTGCAGAAAGGCAGTCAACATTCGTGGAGGTCCAACAGGGTACTGACATAGCACTCATTGTCGCATTTTGATAGTTATTGTTTTTTTTATTAAGTTTTGTAAAAATTTAATAATTTTGAAAATTATTTCTAAATAAACAGACATTTCTAATTAAGTATTCTTAACTGTTTGTCAAAGTAAAAAACCAATGATAGTGGACTTATACCTCCAGATATAACAAACAATTACACAGGCCTGCATTTTTCAACTCTTTGAATGTTGATTTAAAAATTTTAACTGTTTTCTAGTAATTGGGTAGCGCTGATTTCAAATCTGCTTTTATTTTTTTTTGTATCACGTAAGGTTATTTTTCAAACCAGTAAAATCAAAAATATAGAAAAAACACGATTTATTTCATTTATAAGCTAGTTTTATACTATATTAAATAAATACAAAAATATCCACATAGAAACTATTAGAAATAGTTATTTATTATTTATGCTTCCTAAAAAAACGTTTTAGTTTTTCAGAAAAGCTTCGTTTGGTTGTTTTTCTGTTATATTCAGCTAAAGGAAGATCTGAAGGTAGTTTCTGGGGCAAGCAAATTTTTTTATTTCAAACTAGACCCCAGTACTTCAGAAAGATCTTTTGAAAGTCCCAAATCTCTTACTAAATCATTCAGTTCGGCTTGTGAAAATAGCTGAGGTTGGTTTTGACCTGAGGTTGATGGTTCAAAATCACTATCCATCTGTACGAAGCCGGAAGTTGAAGAGGTTTCAATATCTTCTTATAGTACTTTGGGGGGTATAGGTATATGTACATGATCACTGTGAGGAACTGATAGCTGATTTAATATTGTTTGGGTACAAAATATGTTTCAAAGTTTTTCTATTATGCCCCTTAATATCACAAAGACAAAAGTAGCAATCTTCATGATGATTTTGCGGTTCTCTCCAAACCATCGGTATTCCAAAAGGAAGGCTTTTTCTATTCCCTTTGGTCCAATGTCTTAAACCTTCTTCACATATCTTATAAACAACGTGCGGTGTCCAATCTTTATCTTGATCTCCTAATTTGATTTTGAAATAAGCATAATATGCATTTTTCACAAATTCACCAATTGGTCTCTTAAACTTTTTCAAGACGAAATATCCACAAATATAACAGAAATCATCTGGTTTGTTTTAGCAACACCGGCTAGACATATTTTTAAGCAATGTCTATTTATCAAATACCACGCACAACACTAAAGACAAATTAATTTTACTTGTTTACTGATCGACACTCAGAGCTATAATGAAGTAAATGACATTAAAATATACATTTTGCTTGGAGTGATAAACTCGAAATCCTTCTTCGCAGTACTAATACTAAAATACTAAAAAAATTCCCGGAAATCTTGTCCAAAATTAATACATGTAATACAAGATTTACATCAGGTAATGAGAGCCTATTTAACAAATTTCTTTAAAATCACAACAGAAAATCATTTTTTGGTTAATACCTAGAATTTGAACTAGTACCTTCATTATTAAAAACCTGGTGTGAAGAACACAAATACAGGTTCACTATTAATATTTTTGTGAACGTGTCCGAAAATATCTTTCCTCAGAGACGTAGATACGTATTTCACCTTTCTACAGCCTCATCGACATAGTACATTCATTTTAAAATGTATTAAAACGCCTATTATAAGATTTTTTTCTTTTTTTTCTTTTTCTTTTTGTGCAAAAAAAATCTGTGGGTGGTAGAGACTGTATTTTAATTAGTTATTGCTATATAAAAACTGAGCTTAACAAACAAAAATCACGTCATAACAAATTTTATGCAGGCCTGTGTTATTATTATTATTACTCGATTAATTTCTTTTAATTAATATGTCATTTTAATGGAATATCTCTTGACATGAACGATAACCTATAAAATGGCGTTAAGTAAATATATTATTCCGTACTCTATCTCAAACATGACTTCAAATTTTCAAGAATTACTTTAACTTGGAATTTTTCTGAACACACGTTATAATAAGTTGCAAGCAACATTGTAAAATGTACTGTTAAAATTGGAACTTGCTAATATAAATAAAATTACATATAAGAAGGAGAAAGAAAAATTGTATAGTGAGTGAGTTATAACACATTAAATATACTTAAAATATCATTTTACAATTCAAAGACGCGCATATCACAAAATTACTAGGTCGAAGAATTCCTGCAAGAACCTTTACTGTCTTTCCCGAAAGTAATATGAGAAGGTCGAAACAACAAAAGAATACTTGAAATTTCTGAAAATGCATCTCCCAAAAAATTCCATGCAGCTCTTCACTGCGCAAGACTGGTTCCGTAAGCGCTTGGGTGGCGCGTCCAACTGCAAAGGGTATCTAGACGTCAGTAGCACAAATGCGATCGCCGCGACGCGTTTATACACTAACCCCGTATGAGAATACGCCGTACATATCGTACGGACGAGTCACTCCCACTTTTTCAACGGAGAGACGAATAAGTGTTTACGATTCGCAAACTTTTAAAGTAAACGATGACGTTTAAAGGTTTCCCTACGAGAACTGATTGGTGTTGTTTCGGAATCGAAATAAAATAAACAAAAAAAAACTTAAAAAAAGTGTTTAAAAAATTTGACGAAGCGTAAAAATACACCGAACAAATGTCCAAAATGAATTTCGTCTGTTTCTCGCTGATGCTATTGGTGGCGGTGGTGGTTAGTGGTGGACCAGCGTGGAAGAACCAAACAGTACAAAGAGGTAGTGGTTTAAAAATCGGACAGCAAACCAACAGAAGTGTCTCCAATACCACCAGAGGTAACGGAGTGCGATTGGGTTCTCCAGGAAGGGCTTCGAGAAGCACCACCACGACGACAACATTACCACCAGAAGAACATATTCAAGCTCCATCGACTTCTAGTTCAGCTAATCCTCGAAATTTATACGTGGGTATGGTGGTTCCTCAAAAGAGCTTTGGAAGCAGGGAATACACTAAAGCCTTCACTTTGACCAAGAATATCCTGTTGAGAAAATTAGCTAATTTGTTCAAGTCGTACGATTTGCAAGTCTATATATCCATGAAGGAATTGACCCCCAGTCCTAAAAGTAAGTTGTGGTTGTGTCGATGTTGGTGTAAAAAATATTGAATTTTTCATGGTTATTCCATATTTTATTATAGAATTTAGAAAATGGAAAAAATTGGAAAATCAAATGATTCTGAAATTGATAAATTATTGTGATTTGTATTTTGAAATAAAAACCTATAGATTTGATTCCTCCGAAGTATTACCTTTCATCTATTCCAAGTAACTTAGTTCACTAAGTTCAGGGAAGAAATTTTTATTTAAACGTTATAGAGATATTTTATTTATATTGCATTCGATAATATATTATGAACCAATTAAAAGTTTTGAAATTTGACTGTAATCAGTTAAGAAATGGTAATGCAATACCGATATATTTTAGAATTTAGCCATTCATTAGAAGCATTATTCCAACCAAATTCTGATTTCTTTAAATGGCGAATAATAATCTTTATTTTTTACTTTAAATAATATGCAAAAAATTTGAAACCTAAAGTAAATCTGATATTGATAAGATATTGTGATTTGTATTTTGAAATTAAACATATTCATTTGATTCCTCTGAAGTATCTTTCATCTATTACAAATAGCTTAGTTCACTAAGTTCGGGGAAATAATTTTTACTTAAAAATTATAGAGATATCTTATTTATATTGCAGTCGATAATATATTATGAACCATTGTAAGAGTTTTGAAATTTTGGCTGTAATAAGTTAGAAAATGATAATGCAATATTGATATATTTCGCTAAGAAATAAGTAATTAAACTTCTAGTTTCAAAAATTCTTTTATTTTAAATACCACTACAATATTGTTTCGCCATACAATGGCTTCATCAGGTGGATGAAATACTGAAATAGTATTTCATCCACCTGATGAAGCCATTGTATGGCGAAACAATATTGAAGTGGTATTTACAATAAAAGAATTTTTGAAACTAGAAGTTTAATTACTTATTTCTTAGCGGTATAATGAAGTTTCAACAAGTATCTCCTTCGTCAATTAACTATTGATATATTTTATAATTTAGCCATTCCTTAGAAGCACTATTCCACCCAAATTCCGATTTCTTTAAACTGTGAATAATAATCTTTACTTTTTACTTTAAATAATATGTAAAAAATTGGAAACTCAAATGAATCTGATATTGATACGACATTGTGATTTGTATTTTGAAATTAAACCTATTGATTTGAATCCTCTGAAGTACCTTTCATCTATTACAAATAACTTAGTTCACCAAGTTCAGGGAAATAATTTTTACTTAAAAATTATACATAAAGATATTTTATTTATATTTCAGTCGATAATATATTATGAACTACTGTAAAAGTTTTGAAATTTTGACTGCAATCAGTTACGAAATGATAATGCAATACTGATATATTTTATAATTTAGCCATTCCTTAAAAGCACCATTCAACCCAAATTTCGATTTCTTTACATGGCGAATAATAATCTTTACTTTTTACTTTAAATAATATGTAAAAAATTAGAAACTTAAATCAATCTGATATTAATAAGATATTGTAATTTGTATTTTGAAATTAAACCAAATTGATTTGATTTTTCCGAAGTATCTTTAATCTATTACAAATAACTTAGTTCACCAAGTTCAGGGAAGGAATTTTTATTTAAAAATTATATAGATATTTTATTTATATTGCAGTCGATAATATATCATGAACCAATGGAAAAGTTTTGAAATTTTGACTGCAATCAGTTACGAAATGATAATGCAATACTGATATATTTTATAATTTAGCCATTCCTTAAAAGCACCATTCAACCCAAATTTCGATTTCTTTACATGGCGAATAATAATCTTTACTTTTTACTTTAAATAATATGTAAAAAATTAGAAACTTAAATCAATCTGATATTAATAAGATATTGTAATTTGTATTTTGAAATTAAACCAAATTGATTTGATTTTTCCGAAGTATCTTTAATCTATTACAAATAACTTAGTTCACCAAGTTCAGGGAAGGAATTTTTATTTAAAAATTATAGAGATATTTTATTTATATTGCAGTCGATAATATATCATGAACCAATGGAAAAGTTTTGAAATTTTGACTGCAATCAGTTACGAAATGATAATGCAATACTGATATATTTTATAATTTAGCCATTCCTTAAAAGCACCATTCAACCCAAATTTCGATTTCTTTACATGGCGAATAATAATCTTTACTTTTTACTTTAAATAATATGTAAAAAATTAGAAACTTAAATGAATCTGATATTAATAAGATATTGTAATTTGTATTTTGAAATTAAACCAAATTGATTTGATTTTTCCGAAGTATCTTTAATATATTACAAATAACTTAGTTCACCAAGTTCAGGGAAGGAATTTTTATTTAAAAATTATAGAGATATTTTATTTATATTGCAGTCGATAATATATCATGAACCAATGGAAAAGTTTTGAAATTTTGACTGTAATCAGTTAGGAAATGGTAATGCAATACTGATATATTTTGTACTTTAGCCATTTCTTAGAAGCACTATTCCACCCAAATTCCGATTTCTTTAAATAGCGAATAATAATCTTTACTTTTTACTTTAGATAATATGAATCCTTGGTGAACTTAAAATATGAACTTTCGAAACAGGGGTTTAATAGTCAGAAAATATTTTCAATTTTTGACAACAAATTCTGTTGTTTGCATTTAAAAATATTCAAAAATTTTCGCATTCATTACACAGGTCAACAAAAAGAATTTTTGCATGCTTTTTTTAATTTTCCACCAGGTGATTCAGGGTGTAAACTGATCAAGTTTCCTATTAGGAAAACATTTTTATTATGAGTTTTTCTCGAAAAACTAATTTTTTGCAAAAAATTTTGTTTGTATCGATACCCAAAGAAAAATCCAGCAATCACTTAAGATAAGATCAAAAACTTGAAATTATGGTCGAGCTGTTGGTTTTAAATATGACTAATGTAAGTCCGAATGTTATATCAGTATCGTATTACCCGGTATTACTCGTTAACTGACAACATTTACTGACAGTTCAGGGAGATTAATTCGGAAAAGATGTTGACGTTAGAGTAGCGAATCTACCTCGTGAAATATTATGGTTTTTGAGATGTCTCGTGTAAATATGCAAAACAGTTATTTAATGAAAAATACCCGAATGTGTAAGTGTAAGTAAAATAGCTTTAAAAAGAAATAAATTAAAAAGTTTGATGAAACGAAATCCGTTGCGGACAATAATGAATCCTATCAAAGCGTACAGCCAGCGCCAATTAAGTTGGCGCGAGGGGCGGGGTTCGCAGAAGCCGTTTTTAAAAACGTCCACCCCCACTACTCAAGTAATTGTCAGAATACATTTGTCATTGACGATTGCCGGAACATAATGTCTTTGCTAGGGGATCATATAGAATTATATGACATTTGATGTAAAACCAAATACAAATCTCCCCACTACCTTTAATCCTGCGCGAACTTACCCCTCCTCGCGCCAACTTAATTGGCGTTTGCTATACATTGATAATGATGTTGTGACTATTATGGCTACCGAATCAGTTGCCGAACATCCTAGGAGTTCTTTACGCCGAAGAGCAACTGAACTCGAACGAATGTTAGTCATACATTATTCCAAAGAATTTCTAAAACGAATAAAATTTATTCATATAAACCTAGATTCAGGCACACCTCATAAGTGCAGATCACGCTTTTAGACTCGAATTTTGTTTATAGGTTGGTGAGAACACTATGGAACATCACCTATTTTATTAAAATTTAATGTTTAGTATTTCGACAAATTGTACTGTTTTCCCACAAAATTATAGATATTGGCCAAACAATAATCCAAATTTTAGAATTAGACAGAAGTCAGCGATATCAAAAAGTTAATATTTGGTGCAGAATGTTGTTTAACAGAATTATTGGGCCCAATTTTTTTAATGAAAATGTAAGTCAACACAATTACATATAAATGCTTTAGAATCTTTTATTGCCATCACTTGAATAAGACGAATTGAGCCGCATCTACTTCCAGCAGGATGGATGTCCAGCTCATCATGCCTTGATTGTTAGAGAATTCTTAAATTTACATTTTTCTGGTAGAAGAATTGGACGACATGGACCAATATATTGGCCAACTCGGTCACCTGACTTAACTCCCATGGAATTCTTCTTTTGGAGTTATCTAAAGCAAAAAGTGTACATGGAACTCATGGGAAATGATGTAAATTATCTAAAAAATCGGATTGCGGGGGCTGTTCAAGAAATTAATGTTGAAATATTGAACAAAGTTTACAACCAATTTAGGAAAAGAGTTGGAAATTGCGCTGGATGTGGAGGAGAGTATGTGGAATAACTGCGCTTTTTCCCTGTGAAGAACTCCTCCAAATTGTGCTTTTCTGAAAACTTTTATGGAAGCAGATACAAGTCTATCAACTTCCGGACAGGTGTCTCTGGTGTATTCACAGATTCTATGGAGAGCATGTGCTACACAATTAATATGCAGCATATTAGAATATGTCTCCTCAGAGGCACTTTTTCGGAAGTTGATAGACTTGTATCCGCCTTTAAAAAAGGTTTCAGAAAAGCACCATTAAGAGTAGCTCTTTACAGGGAAAAACTACTATCTTTGTCACTGCCTCCCTCTCAAATAATAACTAGATCGGGAACATGGTTAGAAGCTACTAGTTTTTATGCAGAGAGAGAATTTCGAAAGTTTACAAAATTTCGTTACATGTTTCAATGACGATGTTAGAAGTATTTCTGAGTGCAAGGAACTAATAGTAAATTCCAAATTTAAAAAATTAGTTGTACTTTCTTCAGGAACACTTTGGAAATTTGCCAAAACTAATCACTTATTTTGAAAATCAAAATCTCAAATTAAATGATTATTAATCACATTAGATATGGTTATTAATAATTTGCAAGATATTCCAAGTGACTTTGGATGTGGTCTTTGGCAAAACTTATCATTAAAATTCTGACTCGTAGCAGGCCGTGTTTATAAAAAGTATATCGTAACTTAAGTCAATAAGATGTTAATTCAAACATCTATCAATGCCAATTATACGGGGCTGTCAGCTAACCGTGCGTCGCCCTATAGCTCCTAAACCAAAGAAGTTAGGAATTTCGTTCATTCGTCAATTTATTATATTTGCAAGACTGTATTTTAGGAAAATATTTTTGAGTGTACAAGATGGCCCTATAAGTGTGACGATACCAAAGTAATTTTCTTTAATGAGACACCCTGTACTTTTTGCCACATTTCAGTTCATCTTGACGCACTTTATCAATTCCTAAAAAATTATTTCATTAATTCTGGTATTTTAGGAGAAATAAATTAAAAATAATTAAAGAAAATTTTTGTAACTACAATTGTATTCAAATTCTCGATGGTTTTCTAGATATTTTCGAAAAACCATTAACTCCTTCACATCCAGGTGCATTTTAAAAAAGACATTGACATACCAGACAAAAAAGAATAAAAAATTATGAATTATGATTACATGATGGCTTACATCTTTAACCAGAGTTAAATTATTTTATAAAACTCAAAAACAAAATGGCGGCATGCATTTATATTTTAGGCTTATACCAGTATATCCACCATGCGGATAATAGTGCCATACCATATTATCCGCATTTGGATAATAGTGCTATACCGTAATATCCACATTTGGATATACATGTAGAATTAATTTAACGATATATGTTTTGAAAGTAAGTACTTTATTCGCATAAAAAAATATTTTTAGCATTGATAAACTGTTAAAATAATAATGTTTATTTGTGGTATTCTTGAAAGTGTTTCACACAACATAGCCCTGGCTTATCTGGACACTCGATACAAATATTCCTTGTGAGTTTTCTTTGGTTATGTATTCGGCAATTAACGCAAATTTTTCGCAATGCCCGCTTTTTTCCATCTACCTTTGGCAAATTAACCATAACATGTTCATTTTTGAAGTCGAAGGACGATTATCCCTTGAAGAAGCATCCGTCATGTTGCGATAACCTTCACTGTATTTATGCAGAATACAATTACAACACAATTTTATGTAATCATACATTGGAATATGAAAATCGTTTTTTGCATTACAATATAAAACCTTAGAGTTTAGAAGCATCTGTAGCATTAGTTGAAAGCCCACTTTTGTAAACCAAGTGTAGCTTTTTCGTAAAGAATTGTATGGTTCCAAATCTTGATCAACGGCGTCAACAGAACCCATATTCTGATTATAAAATTCAATATGGGCAGGTTTTTAAACTGAACTAACTTGCCGCCTACCATGCAACGTGATTTTTCGCAAAACCCTGCAGTATGCTTACTTGTCAACAAGTATACGTCCTTCTTGTCTTTATACCTAACAAGCAGTTGCATGTCTTTCCGCACAAAGCATGATTGGTACCTTTCCAATGTAATTCTAGTTAACTGAGCAGGAACTCCACGATTGCTTCTTATAGTTCCAGTCAAATAGGTTCCTTGAGTCAGTAGAAATTGCGAAAGCCGCACGGAAGTATACCAATTGTCCAAAATAATTTCTCGGCCACTATTCAGTACGGTTTAGGCTAAATGCACGACAATTCTTTCGGTCGTCGAAAGGTTTTCGGTGCCTTGAATATGAGATACATCGAAATTGTCTTTTCCTATGTACAAACAGAAGTTCCAAGTATATCCTCGCAAATGTGGAGCGCTTGGGCACATTGCAAAAAGTTTTATGCCAAATCTACTTCTTTTTGTTTTAATAAATTGGCGAAAGTGCAATCTGCCTTTGTAAAGCATCAAATGTTCATCGATAGCAGACACTGGTCCTGGGTCAACTAACGTCATGCAGTTCTCTTTGAGCATAGCCATGTAAACTCCAAGTCCGGTCATTGGAGCATTTTTTCTTGCTGCTTCGGGTGGAGAAAACCGAATGAACTTAAGTATAGAAAGGTATCTGTTTCGACTCATAATAGACTTATTGAAAACTTTTGGCCCAGCGCACAAAATGTTACTACTCCAGTAATCTGTAATGCGAGGGCACTTTACTAATCCAGTAAGAAAATGAAGTGCGAGGAAAACATACATCTCCTCTTTTTCGAGAATCTTCCACTGAACGCCATAAACTGTTAATGTATTTGTATTTTGTTGAAAATACATTTCAGCTCTTCTGTTTGTCCACTTACATAATTTTGCTACGATATTTGGGCTAACAAAACATTCAAAAGAATTGACTGGATCTTTGCATTCTTAAAAATCAATGGCAGGGTGAAAATCATATTCAGAAGAAAAATTTAGTAATGGTCTAGGAACTTGATCGGAATAAGGATCACTTAAAACTTCTCAATCGTCCATGGTCACGTTCTCACCAAATTCGTCATCATCGGATTCTGAATACGTTTCATCTGTGTCACTATTTATTGAATTATCACTCAATACGTACTCCGGATCATCACTACTATCTGTAGAAAAATCCTGGTCATTCATCATATTTAGGATTTTACAATACAACAGCGTAAGTCGAAAAAACACTCAAAAATTCCATAAAACACACTTTCCCGCCAAAACTCAATTTAGAGACGTATACGACCGTATACCAGCTTGGTTAACTAGGTACTAACAGTTAAAATATTCCTGCGAAATTATTTTGGGTCTTGAAAAATTTTTGGTGGGGATGGCTTGTGTGCCATACCAGTCGGATAATCTCATTACAGCCTATATACCAGTTCCCTGCTAGATGATATAAGCCCATAATAATGATATCCATATGTGGATATTATGGTACCCAGCGAGCATATTTAAAATATCCATATGTGGAGTACTGGATGTGAAGGGGTTAATTTTGCGCAGTTTTTAATAGAAATCCAAATTTAATAACATTGCGACAATTGTGTATGGGGACAATTCCTCAAAATATAACTGCTAAATACTCTGAAATAAAAGAATATTTCCAGTATGCACCTATAACCAGTTGCGATGTAGAAAGTGCGTTTTCTATCTACAAGGATATATTTCATTTAAAGAGAAGAAATTTTACAGAAGAGAACCTTGAGAAAGTATTGCTAGCTAATATTAATACTCCTTTACTCAACTTGAACTACAAAATTAACAAATAAAAATGTATTGTGAATTTTATAGATCACCACCCGTTTGTTTTCCAATTATATAAATAAAATTAAAAACTCTTTAAAAATACAAATTTTCAATAGTACGCCTGTGGAAGATGAGTCATCGACCTCTCGTGTCCGGTCCCTAAATATAATATATTATCTACTCCCGATTTTTAATAATATTTGATATTATTAAAAAGGTTTTTGTTTTAGAATAAAATATATTTGAAGTTTTTTTATAAATAGAAGAAGTTAATCTAATCAACTTACCTAAACTATTGGAAACATTATTTATTTAAAACTCTTTATTCGCTTTCTTTCTAATTTTTCGAATGATATTACTTTACTGATGTTACATTTATGAAAAAATCTAATAAATTAAATAGTATAACTCGCGATTTTGATTAAAAGTATTTCAATCGAATGGGAACGCGTAAAAGTTTTCAAATTGCAATTAGAGCAAATCCGCAAAAGGAGAGTGGTTATGGCGAATTCCTATTAAAAAACTTTATTTTTGGGAGCGAGGCACGTAAAACCCTTTTTTGGTAAAGTACATTTCGATATTCTTTTTTATTTGGGGATGTAGTATAATTCGCAGTTTCGTCTCTGTAAACGATTAGAAAAATTATTGATACTGAAAAGTTCATCTCCTATGGGTGAACAAGTTTTTGCCTGAACGGATATTAAATGGAAATTTTTTCTATCTTGGATATGTTTTTTACGTTTTTAGACATTTGCGAACGAAAGTCTCACATCCTAAGCGAATGTTATTAGGAAATGTGGTATGTGGTTCCATATTACGCGCTATCACATTAACTACAGATTATTTTTTGCTGTCAGTTGTTTCGTCCACACATAACCACAGCGTTTTATTTTTCAGTTTAGCTTTGATTTTATTTTCAACTTGTTTACGCACCGACAGTAAATTCCTTCGTAACGTTGTCGTGCTCAGTAATGTTTGATTCGCGTATTTATTCCAAAATGAAATAAATGAATCATTACTTAACAAGGTAAACGGCAGTGTACACACAATCATAGTTACACATAGTTCATGTATAAACTGTTGTCGATTAATTTTGTTGTTATTGTGCTTCGAACTGCTTACGTGTTCTTTACAATGTGTTTTTGACCAACACATTAGATATATATTGCACACTAAACATTTAATGTTTGAACCATCATATATTAAGTCCGGGAAATCTATAATAAACTTATTCACTTTTTCGATTTATGTGTCGACGACATTTTATTACGTATGCTTACACTTACATGCAGTACCAAACACATAATGAATGCTTTTTATTAGTTCTGATGCAATACAATCATCCTGACATCGGCGCACTTGGCGCGCACGGAAATTGGTCTGCTCTAGTTATCAGTTGAAACAGGCACACTATTCTTAAAAACACTAGTCCATATGACACAAAAGCAAATTCTTATGTAACATATATAATCCTATCCAAGGCTTTCGATTTAATTGATTATGAGATTTTACTTCATAAGTTGGGACCTTTTGGCCTCGTTCCAACTTCTATTAGTCTTCTTCGGTCTTACCAATAATTTTGTTCTTCTTTCTGGCATTCCTCAAGGATCAAATTTGGGTCCTTCGCTGTTTGTTTTATTTATGAAAGATCTCCTTTTCCAAGTAAAGTGTGCTATTCTCGCCTATGCAGATAATATAAAAATATATTCGGAGATATCCACAACTGACGATATCGTTAAACTACAGCAAAATCTAGACGTATTAGTTGCATGGTGCGACCATTTCAAACTTAAATTAAATATTGACAAATGCTGCGTGATCACATATAGTCGATTTTCTATGCCACACGAGTCCTTGTATTTTATTAAAAACAATATCTTAACCAGTAAGACTGAAATAAAGCATCTTGGAGTTTTATTTGACTCTACTCTTACGTTTAGATCACATATAATCCATATGTGTTCCGATGTCTACAAAACTCTGGAATTTATTATGTGTGTATCAAAATATTTTAAAGATATCGCTTTGCTTAAATCATATGTTTTGAGCAAAATGGAATACGCCTTATCCAATTTATGTTTGCGATTCTATTCATTTGGACCGTGTTCACCGTAATTTTTCGAAGTACTTCACATTCAAGACTGATGGTATCTACCCGGAACGTCGTTCATCCCAGGATGATTTGCTTTTACGCTATGGCATGTCATCTCTAAGTGTTACAAGGTAGAATATTTATAGGAAATTCCTAACTAAACTAATGAAAAGCATTATCGACTGCCCGTTTATATTGGAACGAATGTCGTTTTGGTTCCTCGTATGAACTCCAAGTACGAAGTTATATTTATGGTTCCGTTCGCAAAGACGAACGTCTTGAAGACTCCTACCTATATTCTCTCCAACGTGGCCAACAGAATGCTGGATGATCTGTTTGTTTGAGGATGGCTCACGAGTGGACAGCACTGTTAATATTTTATCTTATTGCAATCCAATGTCATGTAATTATAATTATAATGTACCTTGTAATTGGGCCTAGCCCGTTGGGTATTAAAGTATATTATTATTATAATCGGACGAAACGGAGTAAACAGATCTACTTTATAGATTGCTGAAATTGTTCGAGAAAAACCAGATGCAATGGAGTCGTTTCCGTTTCACACGTGGTTTGAGTCAAACTCTTCAATAGATTTTCCACTTCCGTTGATTTAACAACTCGTCCGGAAAATATCAGCAACAAATTAGTTACACAACTCGTAACAAACAAAACCAACAGCTGTTCGAGGGGGTTAATTAACCTTCGGTCTAGTCAATAACGTCTATCCAAACATAAAATTGCGGTACATCAAACTCTGTATGCCACCATATAAGTCACCTATTTCGGTGAAAATTTTCTCGATAAGAAACTCAACCTGCGACACACAAGCAAAACAACTGAACTGACCGGGCTAATAGACTATAGTGTCTTCGAGGTCATACACCAAAATTCTATTATTTCCGCGAGTGAGTCACGCATGCTCATAGAACAGATATACCGCTACGGATATACCATCCGCCAAGATATTGTAACATTTGCCCATGGCGTTCTTCGCTAGAATTCTCGTTATGTAATTGCCACCACTTGTATATATCATAAGGTAAATAATATTGCCACAAATTTTTCTTTTGCTTCTTTTGTTGCAATTAAAACACTATACCGAAACTATTTTATTCAAGTTCATAATTTATTGTTTAGAAAAAAAACTTCACGAGTAAGCTACCTTCACTTTATACCCCGTTAACATTACGTAATTGCTTCCACTTTATCTTGTATTTTTCTTTATATTTCGCATAAATATATTTAACTATAATTAATGAATAAAGCCGAAGAAGTTCTGTTAGTCAAACTATAATAGAATTTCTCCCTTTAATCTCTCTCAAGTTTATCTAAAATTTTGCGCCGGTAATTTCCTCGAACGTCGAGATGTTTGTTTATAAAGTTTTTGCGCAGATGAATGGAAGCCGTATAACAAGTACAAAGAGTAGTGAATGCGAACTTGCAGGGTGCAGTTATCCTTTCGCTTAACGAGGAATTTACTGCTAATCCATTTGATGTACGAAGCGGGGCGCGTTTGTATGTGTAAGCGAGTGTTAAGTAACAGTAAAAGGCTGTGTAATAAAGTTCCGAACTTAACGAAGGCTTCGATAGTTCTTGTGTTTTTCCACGACGCGGTATAAGTACAGAAATTTATAAGAAAGATTTAATGAAGTGTTGTTATAGTTCAGAGTCTTACAAGAAAGATTCTTTGCAAGAATATTTTTACGAGAATTGTTTGCTAAATATAGTCATTCGAGAAGAACGAACGGAATTAGAATTTTTATCAAAAACAAATTGTAAAGAATACAAATACTTTCTGCATGCTAGTTGGATATATGGAGATTTAAAATTTCAAAAACTTGTGTTCGATAATGCACAACTATTGACATCATCACAGATTACATCAGTTCTCCACCTGGGGGTCGAGGTGATTATTCACATCTAAGTTACGGTTTTACAGTTACAGTTTAAGTTAAGTCTTCCTTAAACTCTCGCTTCTATTTAAGCCTGAGAGTAAACTAAAACGAGTTTACACTAAATAAGTTTGGTATATCTAATACAATATGTAGACAATATATGAACATTGTTAGATTGGTACTATTTACAGGTTATGTGAATATTTTTGCAGTGTTATTTTCGTGACGATTGTACAGGTGGGTACTTATTTTTTAAGTACTAAATTTAGACAATATGAAACTCATTATCTTCCCACATATTAAGATACTTAATTTGGCTCTCGCTGCATCTACTTTTCCCGCTATTTGGAAGAGTACTAAAACTGCTCCCGTTTTAAAAACTGGCGATACTTCGGACATTACCAACCATCGCCCTATTGCCACCACATCGAACTTTTTGAAAATTTTTGAAATTTCACTGTACCGAAAAGTATACCTCTTATCAAGACTGCAATATCACCGAATCAGCATGGCTTCATTTAGAAGCGATCTACTGCCTCTAACCTTGCGGTATTTTATCAAAACGTTGCTGACGCGTTGGATTGCGGGTCACGAGTTGATGTATATAATGACTTTGTCAAGGCAGTTGATCGAGTGGATCACGCTATCTTGCCTACTAAATTGACGAGTTTTGTATTTAGTAAACCGCTAGTTGAGTTTTTAACTTCGTACCTACATAATAGGCCTCAATGTGCATTCTACAACGGATATTTATGATCACCTTATATTGCCACTTCTGGAGTTCCGCAAGGCTCTAACCTAGGTCCACTGCTTTTTATTATTTTCATTAACGATCTTTCATACCAGATCGAGTCTAATAACCTTCCCTTTGCCGATGATATGAAGTTGTATTCTTGAGTCTCCGACTCGAGGGACTGTCTTCGATTACAGACCGATCTTGTTAACATACAGACTTAGTGCAAAAAATAGCAATTTACCTTTGAACCTCGTTAAGTGTAAGATTTTATCTTTCACCAAAAGACTTAATGTTATATACTTTAATTACCAACTTGGGGATATAAGTATATCACGTATTGAATCAATTAATGACTTGGGCGTTACTTTCGATATGAAATTGACCTTCAATGACAATATCAACAATGTGTTTAACCAGGCCACACAAAGTATTGGATTTATTATCGGTAACTTTGGTGAATTTTCTAACGCGAGCGTATTGACTTTCTTATTTAACATTAGTGAGATCACGTTTGGAATATACCAGCTTGATAAGGTATCCATTTTATCGGGCACAAAAACGTCTACCTGAGCAAATTCAACGACGATTTTTTAAATAGTTGTGGTTTAAGGTGGACGGCGTTTATCACCATTGGGGCTTTGATCACACTCAACTCCTTTCTCACTTCGACGTGCCTTCTTTCTCCTTTAGACGTTTTGTAGCCAGCCTCAACTTCCTTCATAGGCTTCTGCACAATTATATAACTTATCTTACGTTATTATCTTGCTTTAATTTTCTTGCAACACCATTCTTCACACGTCCATCTCGTACTTTATACCTGAGCCAATGTGTTCAACTTCAATAAAGTTTCTTTGGATGTAGATATACATTTCCATAGTTTGTTTGCCTTCTCTATGACACTTGCGATAAATATTCGTTCTAGTATTTATCTTGATTTAATTAATTGCTAGATGTTCTTCTTTTTTGTTTTTATTTTATTAGTTTCAATCTTGTTTATTGTTTTATGTTTTCTTATATTTAGAGGAAGTTAGTATTTATAATAACATTTTTTTGCTACTAGCAGTACTTGTTATGTATGTATATGATTTACAATTCTGTTGGGTAAATAAATAAATAAATAAATAAATAAATAAATAAATAAATAAATAAATAAATAAATAAATAAATAAATAAATAAAAAATAAAAATATTAAAAGAATTAGGCATATACCGAACTGTTTTCGGTTGCCTAATCTTTCGGAAAACATTTTAATACAATATTAATATATTTGTGATCAGAAAACATATTAATTTGATAATCACTAGGTATAATTAACAGTTACCTCGAATACAGAGTAACACATTTGAACTAGTGCAGTTTTAAGGCTTAAGCGATCCAAATTGTATAGCTTAACCCTAGGAGTACCAGGAAAACGCCCTATCGCTACTTACCGCGCGGGTCCATTGGACCCGTATTACTTACGACATATGCTGGGTTTGAGCTAATATTCGGCGATTATTTTGAATTCAATATAGCGTAAGCATTATTATATTCGACTTTTATTTTATTCAACATAAGAAAAGACCATTAGAATAAACCGAAGAAGTAATAATAATAAGACATAAATATTGTAAATATTGTAAATAAAATATACAAATGACTTACATAAAAGTAAAAGTGGGTTTAACACATTTCTTACGTATAATACTGAGTGTTCACTGCGTACATTGGTTTTACAACATGCATACGTTGTTCTTGTTTTTCTGTCTTTTGAAGATGGACAAACATCACATCTCTTCTTCTTTCTTGGAATCTCGGAACTAGTAGAAGCTTTAGCTTCATCTTCAGCTTCTGTTCTTTCGTGATCCTTGTATTCTGCTAGCTCCTTTCCTAGCTCAATTAGAAAGTTTCATCTCTTTTTCAAATAAAACCTGAATTAGGTTTCAAGAGCTTGCATAGTATGTATGCGTCCATGGCGCTGATATCTACCATGTTATAAAAAACTACAAGAGGACATCTCTTCGTCATCCTTTCCACGGTGTATGATCGTGTCATTTTGTCCATGTTGCCTACGCCACCTTTTGTTTTATTGTAGTCCAGGATTACCTGAGGTTTCTTTTTTCGGCCATTATCAACATTTTTTCTCACTGTGCAACATTACAAGCTTGCGTTTCTTTGGGTAATACGAAATAATCATCGCATCGTCTGTAAAACCAAACTGTGTGGAAAACACCAGACAATTTTTTGGATCAACAAATGAAGATGGCAATTCAGGCCTAGTTTTACGGATCGTACCAACTAATGTTAGGTTTTATGATAACAAATATTTTGCAAGATTGTACGAAGTAAAGAAATTGTCGCAGGTGACATTTCTTTCAGAGTTTTCAATTTCTTCTACTAAACGTTTCACAACCTTTTCGCCTTGATTCTTATCTCTTTCCTCTCCCTGCTTTCCAGGATAAATTTCCAGTTGCCATGCATAGGTTGTTACACTATCACAAATGTCCCAAAATTTTATTCCATATCGTCCAGGTTTTGATGGAATATATTGTCTAACGGGACATCTGCCTCTGAAAGTTGCAAGCTGTTCATCAACCGTCATACACCTATTTGGTACATACGCATCTTGCTAATAAGTATTCCATAAGCCAAAGCATTCCCGTATTAGTGCTATTTTGTCGCCACTCCTTTTTCTTTGTCTTCTGCTACATCGTCAAATCTAAGAACACGAAGTATATTTTGAAATCCATTTCGAACGATAATAGTACCAAAAAATTTTCGACCATTGTTTTTGCTCCAAAATTGTGTTACGTCCTCGTGTTATAAGATTTGTATACACCTATTAGTATCAAAACTCCAATAAATTTCTTCAATTCTTGGACATCTATTTTTATCCAATTTTTGCCGAAAACAATCTCTCCTTCTTCATGCGTCCATTTTAGGATAATTTCAAGAAGTTTACGAAAATAAATCAAAAAATAAGAAGCAGGTGTATAGATCTCGCGATTTTCAAAACGTGTTGGGCCTGAACGTTCTCGTAAAATATTGTGTCGTGGTTGTCTTTCGTGATGAGGTAAAATCGGATCTTGGTACCAAATAACTTGTTTGTTCTTTGATATAAAAGAATTAGCTCCAGCCGGATTTCTGTTCGCTATCTGATTCTTCTGCTGTGCTTGTATCACCTCCATCGATGACGCCGTCGATTGCATCTACCTCTCCATCGTTGTCTGAAGCTTCATATCCGCAATTTTATTCAACGTCACTCATTTCGGCTACTATCGCCTCTAGCTGTTGTTGTGTAAGGTATTCCTTATTTCTACGATCCATTTTCCGTAATGAGTAAAACTCAAAGTAGAAAATAACCGCAATAAAAGATTCAGAAATAACTACCTGACAATTGATAATAAATGATGCTAAAATATCAAATCGCACATCAGAACTGAACAAAATATATAAATTTTGTCTTATTCACAGTAACAAAGTAACACTATACAGATTCGGCAAGCACTAATGCATTATTCACGACGTGCGGCTATAAATATTTTGAAACACGTAAAGTCCCCAAAAATCAGCATGATAAAGGAACTTCCCCTTTCTATATACATCGAGGAATGCCAAGAAAGGTTTATCAGCGGTGGGGAAGTCCGGAATTTATAAGCGAACCACTATCATTGTAAAACACACTCGCTTTACCTACATTTATACAGTAAACGAGAAATTGGTCCAACGGACCTGGTTGGTTGGTAAATCGCTATTTTTATACTGCCAAAACCATTCTTTCTAAAATATTTTTTTGTCAAAATTTTAAAGCTATAGCTCGTACTTAAAAAGTCTATTAATACCAGTAAATTAACCCAAACTTAAGTACAATCAAACAATGGTTAGAAATAGTTTCGGGTCCATTGGACCCGCTCGGTAGTCCTAGGGTTAAGCTTTCGCCCGTGTTTAACCGTTTTAAGTTTCTCAGTTTCCATTGTAAAACGCTTTAGGAGTTTAAGCATGCATAGGCTTAAATCATTAGTGTAAAATCGCTTTAAGAAGTCTCCAGCACTTCAGTACAATAAAATATAACTCACTTGCTCATTCTTACGAGGTTAGATGCATGGCTAAAACCTATATTATTACTAGTGGTTTTCTGCACAAAAAGTTCTTTAACGAGTATTTTAAATATTTTGATTTTATTTATTTGATAATATTTGAGGCACGCTCCCATATTTATCATCATACATTCAAAGAATTATGCTTATTTTATGCAGTTAATTGACGAAGGAGATACTTGTTGAAACTTCATTATAACGCTAAGAAATAAGTAATTAAACTTCTAGTTTCAAAAATTCTTTTATTGTAAATCACTACAACATTGTTTCGCCATACAATGGCTTCATCAGGTGGATGAATACTTAGTATTCATCCAAATACTTATTCCACTTACTATTATTATACTTACTTACATCCACATACTTATTTCTTAGCCTTATTTTATGCCATTACCTGGTACGTAATAACAAATAAATCTGATATTGATGTATTAAATTATTACTCTTTGTTTAAAGCAAAGATAAAATTGAAAACAACAGTGGCTACTATATAAAACCAACGAAATATTTCGGCATAAATCTGCGGCAAACATTTTCGTTCTTTATGTTCTATTCGCATTTAAAAAAAAATATACGACTGCTGAACGTTTTAAATATCGGAACCGACTCTATTTTAGCTTGGTAATTACGTTTTCGTTTTGATAAATGTTTTCAAAATTACTTTAAAAAAAAATTTGGAAAGAGTTTTTTTGTGGTCGCCATTAACTTGTTCATGCAGTGAAATGGTTTTTTTTTAGTTCGTTAACGGATACTAACATTATTCAGTGAAATTGTAGCTGTTCCTTTGAAAAATATATTTGATTTTTGTTGGTTTTGTGTTCTGGGAGTAATAGTAACTTTGTTTAAGTTCAATTTTATAAATATACACTGAAGTAAATATAAAATTGTGTTTGTTGAAGTTCTCATATAAAATACCCTGAAAAATGGAGAGATATACCCAGATATAGGAAAACGAGCGAAGCAATCCACTTTTGTTATCAACCGAAAATAATGACGTCTGTATTGCCAGTCTCATAACAACAAAAATAATATTCTTATATATTCTAGGGACCGGACATGAGAGGCAGATGATTCATCGCCCACGGGCGTGCTACCAAAAATTTATATTTTTAAAGAGTTTTTAATTTTATTTACATAATTGGAAAACAAACGGGTGGTGATCTATAAAATACGAAATACATTTTTATTTGTATATTTTACAGTTCAGGTTGAATAAAGGAGTGTTAATATTAACTAGCAATACTTTCTCAAAGTTCTTTTCTGTAAAATTTGTTCTGTTTGAATGAAATACATCCATCCTTGTAGATAGAAAACGTCATTTATACATTGCAACTGCTTATAGGTACACACTGGAAATGTCCTTTGATTTCAGCATATTTAGCAGTTAGATTTTGAGGCATTGTCCCCATACACAATTGCCGAAATGTCATTAAATCTGGATTTCCATTAAAAATTGCGTCTAACTTCTGCCGAAGGCCACATCCGAAATCATCTGGAATATTTTTCAAATTATTAATAGACACATCTAATGTGGTTATTCCATCATTTAATTTGAGATTTTAATTTTCAAAATAAGTGATTAGTTTTGGAAAATTTCCAAAGTGTTCCTGAAGAAAGTGCAACTGATTTTTTTAAATTTGGAATTTGTATTGGTTCCTGGCGCTCAGAAATACTTCGAGTATCGTCATTTAAACATGGAACGAAATTTAGTAAACTATCGAAATTCTCTGCATAAAAACCAGTAGCTTCCAACTATGTTTCCAATCTAGTTATTATTGGAGAGAGAGACGGTGACAAAGATGGAAATTTTTCCAGGTAAAGAGGAATGGTGCTTTTCTGAAAACTTTTTAAAAATGGATACGAGTCTATCAATTTCTAGAAAGGTGTCTCTGATATATATACAGATTCTGTGGAGAGCATGTGCTACACAAGTAATATGCAGCATATTAGGATATGTTTTCTTTAATAGTCTGTCTGTTTTTAACATATATGCAGCACTGTCACTGACAAATAAAAGTATTTTTTCTTTGAACCTATCGAATGAAGCATTTGGTGCCTATTCTCGTAAATGATTTTAGGTACTGTTTCCGCATCAACTGTATTTATAACATTTGTTGCTATTACATATGCGTTATAAGTAATAGTTGGATGTAGTACACCAGCTACAATATTTACCACACAGCGTCCTAATATATCGACAGTTTCGTCGGCCCTTATATATAGGTACTGATTTGAAAGATGGCTTCTAATGCATTCTACTCCTTTCGTGTAGCACTTAGAAACATAATATTTGCGTAAGGTGGATTCATCGGGAACATTTCGATCAGTATATTTTTGGAGAAATGTTTTGAAGGTGGTATTGTTAAGTTTATTTAATGGAATATTTGCCGCCATTATAGTTTCACAGGGATAGATTACAACGGATCTAATATATATATATATATGTGTCTGCGATGCTAAGTGACGTTTACGTACAATTTCTTGGAATCTTTTAACGATATTTTAGAGTCTTTGCAATAAATTTTTGTAATTAAGTAAGTATTAAATAAGTATGTAATTAACAGTTAAACAATATACAAAAGGGTTTAAGTATATCAATACATTATGCACGTATTACGCATTTGTTACAAATGAAACAGACATGCAATATACATATCTGTAACTGTGCACATGGACAATACACCTCGTATTTTCAGCATTTACTTCTGCTTAAGACATGTGTTTCTGCCATCTATAGGCGTCATCAGTCAAGCTAGTGAAGCAATGTAATACAAATGATGCAAATCTTTTTAAGAACAGGTTTGTATCTGTATATACATTTACGCTGAAATCGCCTACAAGATATAGCAAATTTCGTCCTATAAGGTGGCACTATTTAATAAGTGACATCTGACGGACGATGCGGAATGCTGAAAATACGAGGTGTATTGTACAGTTAAAGATATGTATATTGCATGTCTATTTCATTTGTAACAAATGCGTAATACTTGCATAACGTATTGATATACTTAAACTTTTTGTATATTTACCGCCATCTGGCTCGTGTTAATGTACTACACCTATACGTATTTTTTCGTTTATTTACCAGCATAGCTGGTCAAGCGAAAGGTCGCCTTTTTCGGCATAGTCTCTTTCGTCCGTCAGATGTCACTTATTAAATAGTGCCACCTTATAGGACGAAATTTGCTATATCTTGTAGGCGATTTCAGCGTAAATGTATATACAGATACAAATCTGTTCTTAAAAAGATTCGTATCATTTGTATTACATTGCTTCACTAGCTTGACTGATGACGCCTATAGATGGCAGAAACACGTGTCTTAAGCAGAAGTAAATGCTGAAAATACGAGGTGTATTGTCCATGTGTACAGTTACAGAGATGTATATTGCATCTCTGTTTAATTTGTAGTTAAAACAATGAAAAAAAGAAACTAACTCACCGTACTTTATTTATCTTACGAAATATAAACGAATAAATAAAATAAATGATTAAAACTCATCACCCTTCTATCTACGCCCATGAAGAAAGGAATTTAACTATAATATTGAAGTAATAATTGCATTACAATCCAACGACAAAGAAACACATGTGCGTTTAACCGAATGAATAGTGCTATTAAATAACTGCGTGTTGTACTTAGCGATGTTATAGACTATTTATATGGTCCATCGTAATTTCGTCCTGATGCGTCCGGTCTCTAGTTAATAGCATCACTTAAAAAATGTTTGTTTGATGCTAAATATATTTTCCTTTCTAGATTACATATACCCAAAAGGGGCCATCAAACTTCAGTCACCCGGAATATTTGGATAATAAACCAGTTATTTAACACTGGTTTGTTTGTTTTTATAAAAAAAAAGAACCGATGTTGAAATATAAAAAGTTTACTTTTTCGATTTTTTATTCAAGGTTAAAGTCACCATCGAAATTTAATTATTTCGAATAATACTACGCACGCATTTTTCCATCATTCTCTTTTCCTCCAATTAGTTTAGTGCCACCAAAGTCAAGTTAAAAAGCAGAATCTTTGCAACGGACGTTAACAAAAATGCAATTACTCAAGTTATCATTGAATATCGACACGATGAAAAATTGTTTTTCTATATGTTCTACCCTCTTCCGTTCCAATACCGGGCGACCGCTAAAAATAGATAAAACGAAAGAAAGTATTTTAAGCAGTCAGCATTTCCGACACCAAATATAATAGAGCATAACGCGGTTCCCTCGAGAAACTGCTTCTCTCGTTTTCGCTTCTAATAATCCGCGAAAATTCTCGGTTATCTTTTTATCTTATTTTCGCTCTGTCATGTATCATTTATATTTCCTTTGTTTCAAATATCTTTTATGAAAGCGGACTAAAAATTGGGTTGGAATATACACTTCCTGGAAAAATGAGTGTATGCAATTCCTGAACAAACTTTCATTATATTTCAGTTCTTCTGATGTAATTTTTATGTCATTTTCATGTATATAATAAAAGTATTTACTTTTAAGTTTCTCCACCCTTCCGTTGCATAACATACAAGGGATAGCCGGAAAATTTCTGGAAAAGCTATGAAGAAAACATTTAATACGCAAATAAACGAGTTTATTATTTTCCGAAATATTCACCACTAAATTCTATATACTGCTTCATTCGTTCCAATCAATCATTGAAACATTTACACCATTCTAAAGTTGGCGTACTCAAAATACCTAACTTAAAAGCAGTGATGGCTTCTTCTTGACAGGAAAAATGGCAGCCCGCATTTTCTTTGGGTTCTCGGACATGTCCCAAGTGATTTTTTATACTTGAGGTAAACAATAAATCTGGAATCTATGAAATAAATTTTAAGGATTGTGATAAGAAATATGTCGGCCAAACAAAGCTTTCGATTCTAACTCGTTATAAAGAACATGTTTCGCATATTAGATTCAATAGGCCGGAAAAATCAAGTGTTGCCCGACATATTCTTGAATCAGGTCACAACGTAACATCTGACTGTCTGAGATTAATAAAAAACGTCACTAGCCCCCACGAATTAGATAGTTTTGAGAGCATTTTTATCTTCAAAAATAGGAATAACGTAATTAATGCAGATTTGGGTCCTATACCAGGTTTTTTTCATAATATAAAATATTATTAAAAATCTGGTGTGAAGAACACAAATACAGGATCACTATTAATATTTTTTGTGAACGTGTCCGTACATATCCCTCCCCTGAGACGTAAATACGTATTTCGCCTTTCTACAGGCTCGTCAGTACGCCCCTGCTGGAGAAAGGATATTCTCAGACACATTCACAAAAAAGAACCACATCACCACATCACCGAAATTATCCAGACCGGGCGTAGAAGTAAATTCAGCGCTGCCTGTTGTCAGACTGCCGAAGTACCTCGCCCCGTCCACATAACCAATGTGAAATAACGACGCCCTTCCAAAGGTGGCACAGCCAATATCTCTAGAAACTGCATTTTGTTTGATACGAAATACGTATCTACGTCTCTGGGAGGGATATGTTCGGACACGTTCACAAAAAATATTAATAGTGAACCTGTATTTGTGTTCTTCACACCAGATTTTTAATAATATTTTATATTATTAAAAATACCTTTGTATTATTCAAAACTGGTGGGGTTTACCTACTCATGTATGTTTCAATTATTCTGATACTATACCAGGTTCATCTTCATTCGAGTTAATTGACAGTTAGATGTTATTAAACCAAAAAAAAGATAGGAAAACCATTAACAAATTAATCTAATTCTATGTAATTTTTTAAATTTCGTTTCGTTACAACATTAGCCTTTAACAGATATTATGACTCAATATTAATTTATAAATGACATATATGATTTAAGATGAGTTTTATAATGGTTTCTTTATGTATATTAAATTAGGGTATCCCCTTTGTGTAATTTTCTAAAGGGCCTTTCTATAGAATAAAGCATTAATCGGTTAGTGGTCTCTTAATCCATATACGTTTTTAAGAGGGTTTTTCCAATGAGGTAAGTTCTGTAGTATTCAGGTTTTTAAAATTTTAAAATTTAGTGTTAAGCGAGAAGCCGTACAATATAGTGCTCAGTGAGTGTTGTGTGTTTTTTGTGCTTTCAAGTGTTACACTGCTTTTTCTACTGAGGATGACAACGTGGTTGTCGAAAAACGTATATAGAATTGTTAAATTCTATTGTGGTAAGGGTTTTTAATTTTTTATTCACTTAAAAGCCACAGTCTTCGCTTTTTCAGTTAAGTACTATTTTATGTATTCAAAGCACATTTTCTATAATAACAGACGATAATATTTTAAATTAGAATCTGCAATATCTTTCCACTATTATAGTAGTACGTGTATATAAACTGAATCCTTTTATTTACACGTGCGACAAGAATATATTATTTTTTCCCGGAGCAGTCAAGGTGAAAGATTTTCCTCGCAGTGAACGCGAGGAAAAGCATCTCTCACCATGTTTATTTCGCATATTCCTACTCCTTTTTGTGTACGTTCCCTTTCCCTAGAAGTGGTCCCGTTCCCAAGCTAGGGCGCCCATATTTCATTGTAGTAAATTGTGTTATTGAATACGTCACCTACTTTTGATGTATTATTTACATTTACGCGAGGACAGACGTGCACAGAAATATATTTACATTCCACGAATCGAACCAGCGAGGACGCCAAACTCCGATATCCCGAAGACCTCGATGAAAGCCCCATTATAATTATTTTACAAGAAAGATCGTAGATAGGAACTTTAGGGTTTGATGGTAGAGCGGTGAAGTGACAAGAAAGATGAATTATTTTCGACGTCGTATGACGGCAAAGCAAGACGGAGAACGGTCTGGGAAGGAATGTCGTATTTGCATTAATTACTGTTCCCCTAACGAAATTATCGGGATTTCTGAGAGGGAGAATACAATCTGCGGCCATTCTAGAAGCGTAATCAGAAGCAGAAATAAGACATACTGATAATAATGCTGCGTGTTTAGAGATGGTAAGGAGAAGAACGAAAGAGGAATTGTTATATGTACAATTCAAAAGCCAACAACTTCGCTAATGAATAATTTATTTTGTTTAGGCTGCCGGCGCCTATTCGGAATTGGATTAAGAGAAGAAGTGGAGAAAAATATCAACAAGGATTCCACTCATAAATATATGGTTGTTATTTTGTTGATTCAATCTGCTTAATTCTCGATGATTTGAATTAACATTATTCGTTTTGTGATGAAGGAGTTATAATTCTGTGGAATGATTAATTCGGTGCTGTAATGAATGTATAAAAGTAAAATATTGAAAAGAAAATAAAAAGGAATTTATTAGGGTGTTAGTTTTATGTTATTTATTCAACTATGAAATAAGAAGTCGATAACAAATTATTAAAAAATTAGTTACGCATTTTTAGAAGTCCGTTACCTCTCCAAAAGTATTTGGGACCCTCATAAAATCATATTATTAGCAGAAATAATTAAAGATGCACACAAAAAAAGGTAAAAATATCGAAAGTGTCTTTGAAGTAAAGAAACAACTTATAGAAAATGGAAAAATGCAGTTAGATAGAATATAACTCCAAAATATTGTAATGAATCAATTACGATGCGAACCCCAAAATTAATATAAAAATAAAATTATGTGCCACCTGTGGATCCGAATATCTATAGAAACACATTCGATTGAATTTACACATATATACAGTGTGTCCACAGATTCATTCTCAACATGGGGATCTCGCTTATTATGAGAGATAGAGTTTTGTTTAAGTGGGATCAAATACTCCAGAGGTAAAGTTGTCCAAACCCTAAACACTAGCTTTGAAAATTTAACGTGCTTCGGGCGCTATTTTTGTTTTTTCGATTTTCCTTAATAATTCATTTATTTTTAAAGTAAGACAAATTTAGTTTGCACTTCCTTAAGGCACTTTATTAATAGCAATCTGGTGGTGTATTTAGATTTTTGAATACTTGTAGTAGTTGAGCTACAATGGTTAAGTTTCACCTTTTTTATGAGCGTTAGAATTGGCTATGACACCATCGAAAACAATTTTTCTTTCTCTTTTCAAAAATATATAATTTGTTATACCTGATACCAAAACTAATTTCAAAAATTAAAAAAAACAACCTATTGTTACATTAGTGGGTTAGAGCGGTTGTGAAATTTGATAATAGGAAACTTTGGAAACATCAAACAATCTAAGATACAACTGTCATTGTTAGTGTTTGTTTATAGTTGACATTTAGTTTATATAATGTATAGAATCCACGGTTGGCTCTTGGTGAAACATAATGAATAATTTACTAAAGAAAACACTCGGTATATTTGTTTCACAAAATATAATTATTTATTAAATCTCTAACATATGTTTCGACTTTTCAGTCATTGTCAAAAAGTTTTAAAAACTAAAATATAAAGAGCACTTCTACCACTATTTATGAGTTTTTAAAGGACTTTATTACGGCATCAATAGTAGGGGTGTTGAAAAAATCCAGCTGTGTATTTGTGACATGTCTATTAAAATTTATGGCTTTTTTAATTTCTAATATTTCGAGGAAGTCGAGTCTTTTTCCCTTATTACAAGTATGTAAAAGTTTAAAATTATTGGTGTTGAACAAATGTGTATTTTCAATGCAATGTTCCGCGAATCCCGTATTCATATTAACATAAAGAATAAACCTTCTATGCTCTTTAATACGTTCTTTTATTGAGCGTCCTGATTGGCCGATGTATATCGCATCACAATCACTGCAACTTAATTCGTACACACCTGATTTATCACACAATTGTGTTTTTTCTTTATTATTTACTAAAATATTTCCTAGATTGACTTTATTCACTTGGATGATCTAGGATCTAGGAAATATTTTAGTAAATAATAAAGAAAAAACAGAATTGTGTGATAAATCAGGTGTGTACGAATTAAGTTGCAGTGATTGTGATGCGATATACATCGGCCAATCAGGACGCTCAATAAAAGAACGTATTAAAGAGCATAGAAGGTCTATTCTTTATGGTAATATGAATACGGGATTCGCGGAACATTGCATTGAAAATACACATTTGTTCAACACCAATAATTTTAAACTTTTACATACTTGTAATAAGGGAAAAAGACTCGACTTCCTCGAAATATTAGAAATTAAAAAAGCCATAAATCTTAATAGACATGTCACAAATACACAGCTGGATTTTTTCAACACCACTACTATTGATGCCGTAATAAAGTCCTTTAAAAACTCATAAATAGTGGTAGAAGTGCACTTTATATTTTAGTTTTTAAAACTCTTTGACAATGACTGAAAAGTCGAAACATATGTTAGAGATTTCATAAATAAATATATTTTGTGAAACAAATATACCGAGTATTTTCTTTAGTAAATTATTTAGTTTATGTTCAGTGAAATTTACAAATCGAATACCAAAATAAATACCTAGCATAATAAAATATAAAGTACCATTTAAATACTAAATTTAGTGATTATTATTAAATAATTTCTGAGTTAGCCCTTTAGCCATAAGATCTCTGGGGCAACCATAAAGTTGAAGGTAAGTTGGGTAAATTTAGGTTAGTATTCGTCGGCCCAATTCTAGTGCTCGTGGGGGCATATAGTAGCAGCATATTAGGATATGTTTTCTTTAATAGTCTGCCTGTTTTTAACATATATGCAGCACTGTCACTGACAAATAAAAGTATTTTTTCTTTGTATCTGTCGTCCGAATGAAGCATTTGGTGCATATTCTCGTAAATGGTTTTGGCTAATGTTTCCGCATCAACTGTATTTATAACTTTTGTTGCTATTACATATGCTTTATACGGAATAGTTAAATGTAGTACACCAGCTACAACATTTGCCACGCATCGTCCTAATATATTAACAGTTTCGTCGGCACTTATCCATAGGTACTGATGTGAAAGATGGCTTCTAATCCATTCTACTGCTTTCGTGTAGCACTTAGAAACATAACATTTGCGTAAGGTGGATTCATCAGGAACATTTCGACCAGTATATTTTTGCAGAAATATTTTGAAGGTGGGATTGTTAAGTTTATTTAATGCAATATTTGCTCCAAAAAGCTTGTGTTTATGTATGACAATACGTTATGCACGTATAAAGCATTGTTACAATATGAAACAGACATGTAAATAATTTACATATCTGTACATGTCCATGTGTACAGTTACAGATATGTAAATTATTTACATGTCTGTTTCATATTGTAATATTTGCTCCCATTAAAATTTCACAGAGTTCTTCGTTAAAATTGTCAGATTCCAACATGTCTAATTTCTGTGTATGTGTTTGCGACGCCAAGTGACGTTTTACGTGCGATTTCTTGGAATTTTTTAACGATATTTTACAGACTTTGCAATAAATTTCGGAATCATTGAAATGGACATACAATCAGTTTGACGCTTAATACAACTCGCCATTGTTTCACGATGCCATTCTCCATGTTGTTCCATATCATATCTGAAAATGTAACTTAAACAAAGTTCTAGATCTAATTAAATGAAAATTAAAAATGTATGCGAAAATTATTGAAATTCACTGGACACTTATATAAGTAATTAACGGTTAAAACAATGGAGAAAAGAAACCAACCCAGAGTACTTTATTTAGCTTAAGAAATATAAACTAATAAATAAAACAAATTATAAAAACTCTTTCCGCTTCTTTCTATGCCCATGAAGAAAGGAATTTAAGAATTATATTGAAGTAATTGCGTCACAATTCAACAACCAAAACCAGACGTGCGCTTAACCGAATGAATATTGCTATTCAATAACTGCGTTTTGTACTCAGCAATGTTATAGGCTATTTATATGTTCCATCGTAATTTACGATGGACCTTACTAATGGTCCTTACTAATTACTAATGCATCTGAGAATGGTATCCTGCCATTGTTTTGCTTTTCCATAGTGAATTTAGTACTCGAAAATTTCAAATTTAGCTGTTTAACTAACATGTCCAATTTAAATTTACGAGTATCAAAAATCGCGAAAATGTCATTACGTACCTGATCTAGACTCTTGGAAAATATTTAGCGTTATTTATAAATTCTACTTCAAAGTTACTCATAAATAAATTGGCTATGAAAGGGGATAGGCAATTACCTCTTGCTGTGCCTTGTTTCTGTTCATAAAATTTCCTTCCAACTTGGGAACGATTTTGCGCCATGCTAAAAGTTTTCAATTGCAGGTATTCCTTGACTTTTAACCGTTCAATGTAACTTACTTATCGAAATAAGTGTTTAGGATACGATTATTAATTGTGGTAAGGAGTTTTACGCTATGTTTTAAGTTTTTACTTAACAGAAACTCTTTCCTATACCAATATTATTAAGTTTTGGATATTCACGTGTATTTACAACACCTCTATTGCGTTTCATAAAGTTTACTCTATTCCATTTATATCTATTATAGAAAAATCACGTTTATGAAAAATGAATTTGCGCAACAGCAGCAGTCCTTTTTACCGCGAGCGAGACAAGCAAAAACCGAATTCAAACACACATCAAAGAAAACGTTAGCGTCGCCAACAAGACAAAAACAACTTCACCCAACTATTCGACTAGATTCACACAAATAATCACACAACGTTTAACGTGCGAAATACTGCCCTTATCTGTATTTTCCAATAACATTATGGGATACATAATGGTCTTTTATATGACCGGACACTATCTGATGATGTGTTCCGCGTTGTTTTCCCAGGAAATGAACGCCATCTACCCGGCGAGAACTGCCAACTGGGTAATAATCAAATTGATAACTAAAGCATGTACGATCTACCTAGCAAATACTCCATTAAAACGTGAACTGCTCGTAGGATATTTTACTAGAATATTATAGTTCGGATTTAGGCCAGGACTCACGAGGCGCGGCAAAATGTAATGTTTTCTTCCCGGAAAAAGGGGGCGCGTTTCGGTAAAGATGTTCGGCAATTTTTACGACCGGCATAAATACTATTTAAAGAGGAAAAAAAAAGTCGATCGAAGTTGAGGAAGACGAAATATTCAGGACGGTACACGCACACAGACGAAGCCGTGTCTCGCGAGAGGTGAATACAAATTAGAAAATTTGTTTCCACGGTGCGTTTTCTGTCCATGCACATGTTCTGCGGTGCCGACTATCAATATTTATGATATCGACAGATGTCGACTTTGCAAAATATACATGTGTAAAGTATACATGCAACCATAAATAATAAATAAGCGTCCGGAAGAAAGAGGAATTGCAAAGCGAGTATGTTTGTGTAGTGGTAAGGATGGTTTCTTTATTTTTGTTTTATTTTCTTTATTTGGTTTAGGGTTGCAACATTTACAATCTAAAGCAATTAATGAATGACGATTGTCGTCGATGCAATAACTTTATTTTTACACAGGATCTCTTTGCCAGATGGTTGAATCGGATAAACTGTGCCTTCCTCTTCGTTCTTATTTTTCTTCTGTATTGGTGCTACAATAAAAATAAGTATTAAACAACACCTTTTAATAATTACCTAGTACTATCTTAAATACTTACTATCAGTTGACATTCCTGCTATTCAAGTGTGTGCAAATTTTAAAGATAAAATACAGTTTGATAGTGGACTGGTCTAACAAAGAGAATTGTGTTGCTGTAAATGCTTTTCCTAAGTGCGGTATGGAGAAATCTTCAATTTCCAAAACGTTGCAGCCATTGGGAATCAGTAGTATGCTCGTATACCGGGACATAAAATTATACAACACCGGTAATGTTAGAGATGGTCAATGGTCAAAAGAACAAGAAGATGTCGCACTGTTAGAACTCACGTGACGTGCTCGTAGCTACGTCCTCGTTTTGGTTGCGAATTAGCGTCTTCTTTTATTTTATTCCGTTTTGCTTATTTTGAACCGAACTGTAGTACTTTCGCTTGCATGCGTATATCTTCTGTTACGCTTAGCATATAAAATAATTTTATCTATTTTTTAAATATATTTCTTCTTTGAATATCTCGTTTTAAAATATATTGAACTTAAGACATTTTTACATTTGTACAACTGTACATATTCGTACAATGAGAAAGCATTTCCTTTGTTATATTCTGAACGACCGAGATCTATTCTACCTGACCGTGTCAGAACCCTAACGTTACTGACGAATTTATTTCTAGTACATTCCATTTTTAAATTCTTTTAATTAATATTACATACTTCTTCTTTCATATGTTGTGTTTGATATCGTTAGGAAGCTTATGTCACAAGGGTTATTCTAATAATATGTATGACATCGATAGACCACGACTTCAGGTCGCGCTTTTAATTAACTATAATTCAAGATATTGACCCCTCTTCGACTTAGATCATAAAACAGACCGTTTTCTAGACCCCTTTCTATCTCCACACAAACTATCAGTCCTTCTTCTCTTTTCGAACCTTCGTGAGTAAACAACTCATCGTAACTGTTCAAGTTCGCGATGCCACGTCGTCCGGTGTCTCTTCCGCTTCTAAGGTAATTTTGTATTGTTCAATATATATTATTCTTTTAAGCGAATCCATATTAATTTGAACTAATTAATTTCTTATTCCTCCGGCCAACACCGCTCTACATAGGCATACTTGTCCGAGTATATCTTCAGACCACGTAGCCGCCGCAAATCAAAGGTAACTCTGTATTCTTCGATACAGAGGTTATACATTAATTAACCCTTGATTTACTACTCCATTTAACATTCTTTTCAGTATATTTTTGTGTGTTAATTTTTAATTAATTATTTACTGCTCCTCGTGTACATATTACTTTTGTTTTAATTACTTTTAAATATACGAATTTCAATTTATTATTATGTAAACATAAATACAAACTTTAAGGACGCCGCTGTGTTTTATTTTATTTATTAAGTTTTTGTGTATTTATTTTAATTAACCATCATCACACACGTCCTGGACCTTTGAAGGAACTTCATCACCACCATCTAATTATTGTATTACAAAATAATTTTATTATTAGGACCACCACCAGAAGCTCTAGTTAGTAATACTTCACATACAATAATTACGTATTAGTTTTTCTTCGTGGTCTTCCTCCCCTCTCGATTCTCGAGTGGCGATAACTTCTAGACGGAAGAGACTGAGATCGCTATCGATAGAGAGAAGGTCGATGGTTGTCATTCGTCATTGTTTTGTAACGGCTTATTGTAGGGCTTAATTGCTTTAAGTAGTATTCTGTTTTTTTTTTTGGCAGCCCTCTCGTTTGAGCGAGGTTATAATTTAGTCGCTACAATTTTAATTGTAACTACAATTACCCGACAGGAGATTTCTTGACGACGATTAGAGCCGATTGACTCCTTCTCTACGATACACTATATTGCGTTGTTAACCATCAGACATTATCCTGGTATCTTTTCCTCTACCGACGCAAACGTCGTTCACAGGAAGGAAACCGATGACGCTCACGAACATCCCGATTGCTGGAAACAGACGGACTAAGCCTTTAAAATATTCCTTTATTAATTTAAACTGTAATGTTTTGCAATTAGTTTTTCTCCTTGAAATTTTTTAGATTCAATTTTTCTTTGTTTAGTTATTTAACTTAGTTATTGCGTCGTTACAGACATCATTTTTCAATTTTTATTTCGTCAATTCAATTGCCTTTCTAATTAGTTTATCTCATTTAAAATTGCAATACGTATCTTTTTCTTGTTTGTTAAATTTATTTCGACAGAGTTTATTTAAATTACACATGTTTTCCTCAGGGGGCAAGAACTTATTTTTGCTTCGAAAATATCGAAAGAGTTCTTTTTTTGCTGCGTTTGCTGCGTAGAAAACGTGGGTATTATTTTGTGTGAATTAAACTAGTTTTCTAGATTTGTAAATCTGTACATTAAAATTTTAGTATTGCATATTCCTTCATTTTAATTTTAAGCTTTCATTAATTTTTTTTTTTCATCTAATTATATCTAACCGTTAACTTTAATTAATTATATTCTCAGACCACAACTTTGCGAATTTGCACATATTTATTACTTATCAATATTTGTATGTAACAGAATCTCTCTATATGTACCGGGTCTGTTCAAAAGATCGGACTTACCATTTTTGGTTTTAAATTTTCTGTGAACCAACTAAATACGTATTTTGCTGGGGTGTGAACTTCTGTGCACAAACGGTCTGTTAACATACTTAATTTGTCTTTTTTTGGTAACTAGCAAATTTAATTCTTTTTTTTTTATTTTTTTAAGTTGGTGTCATAAATAAAGTCTAATTACATATGGCTGAAATCCGCCTTTTTCTTCCTTTCTTTTCTTTACATTTCGGACGGCCTGGTTGCGTCCCCTACCCGCTACGCGTCTTGCCTACTTTTGATGATCACCATTTCCGAATTTTGCGACGTCTAGCGGTTCTAAATTCGGTGGCGCCCTATACCACCTTAATGCGTGTCCTGAAGTACCTATGGGTCTCCCCACCCTTGGGCTGAGACGGTCTCTAAAGCCGGGTGGGCCGCTAGACGTTGGCAGGGGCAGGTAGGTTCGCCCGAAACTTGAGTTCGTCTCTTTTCTATTGTCTCGATATACAGAGCGTAGCACTCAACAAGCGATTAAAGCAGTAAAAGCGCAAATTAAGCATAATTCATTAAGGGAACAAAAAATGTTGAGACACGAAATAAAAATATCGACCCAATCAATGTCCCGCATCATAAATCAATCATCTTGGACTAAGAGCATATAAAAGATAAACGAGACATTTTCTTACCGATGATTTAAAAAAGAAACGGAAATAAAAATTGCAACAATTTCTGACTCGACACGCGAATGAACGACATCAGCGAATCCTTTCCACAGATGAAAAGACGTTCACTGTTGAAGAATCTTTTAATAAACAAAATGACAGGATTTATGCTAGATCATAAAAGAAGTTAGTTCCAAGGGTACAAACAGGTCATCGTCCTTCATCCGTAGTGATTTGGTGGGGAGTCAGTTACGAAGGAGTGACAAACATTCATTTTGGTGAAAAAGGGGTTAAAACCTCACCAGCTGTGTATCAGGAAAATGCTTTGGAATGCGTTATTAAACCATTGAACAACACATTGTTTAACAGTGAACCATGGACACTCCAACAAGATTCAACAGCGGCCTACAAGACCAGAACAACTCAACACAAGCTTCAGAGCAACGTACCGAATTTTATTTCTCCGGATGATTGGCCCTCCTCTAGTCCGGACCTTAATCTCTTAGATTACAAGTTATGGTCGGATTTAGAGAATATAGTGTGCTCTAAAAGACATTCGAATTTTGAGTCTCTAAAATAATCCTTAAGACACGCAACGAAAAATTTCCGAATGAAAAACGTACGTGCATAGCCAGAGTGTCTGAAGTCCTGTGTTAAGGCAAATGGAGATCATTTTGAATAATTTGTTGAAATATTTTTTATTTATTTATTGCGCAATAAATGCTGTAAAAATTGTTATGAAATCTTTTCTCATTTCTATTTTAAATAATTAATCATTTTTATTTTAATAAATTCTGTAAACATTGTCATGGATTCTTTTCTCATTTCTATATTACAACTAAAAATTCATATAATGTATAGAATCCACGGTTGGCTCTTGGTGAAACATAATGAATAATTTACTAAAGAAAACACTCGGTATATTTGTTTCACAAAATATATTTATTAGATCTCTAACATATGTTTCGACTTTTCAGTCATTATCAAAGAGTTTTTAAACTAAAATAAAAAGTACACTTCTATGTTAGCGATCTAATAAATATATTTTGTGAAACAAATATACCGAGTGTTTTCTTTAGTAAATTAAAAATTCATGTAACAGTATTTATGATAGTACTAGGTATTAAGAATAATTTAGATAAACAAACTTTGTTTTTCTACATAATCTCCTCTTAATTCGATACATTTGGTCCATCTGTGTACAATCTTAACTTGTTGAAGCTGTTAAACGATTAACGTCAGCTAAAATCTTAATGTTATGTTTTGATTACAAATGTGTATGTAATCCTTTAGCCGATCCACCCAAAGCATTGAGAATGGCAGGGCATCGCTTACATTTATCACTATTTCCGTCTCTCGCAACTAAAAAATAACTCCACGCTGACGACGGATCACTGTTTTTTTATGTTGAACAAAGTCTCCCGCCATTTAAAATTACTTTTTCAGATAATTGACTTTTAAATTTAAATGACGTAACCTGCGTAACCTTATCGTTGGTAGAATAATAAATAAAAAAAAGTAAATCCTAATAAGCGTATTTATACTTTCGTATAGGGAATCCCCGACGGGGAATCCCTCGCAACAATATTATGATATATCATATGAGGTGATCGGGTGATTCCCCTGTTGGCCCGTTGGGGAATTACTTTAACAATATGGTCTTGAAGTATGCCGGGCGGGGAAGTCCCTTCTAAGTTACATATTATTTGGTCTGTACCTGTGTAGTTCTTTTATCGTACGACGTACCTAAGGTTGATTTTTTGTCTTTATGTAATAAGTGCCCTTAATATAATCTAGGTAAGGTCATTGTCAAGGCGCAAGGGATTCGGAATGCAAACTGCCAATCCCGAAAATCCCGAGATTAGCCAAGTACAGTCCCAGGATTTACGGGATCAAAACACGGCCGGGATCTCGCGATCCCGGGATTCGGGATGCCCGGCTTGTATTCTCTAGTCGTGAGGCAATTACTATTTCTGTTTTTCTTGTGGCATAGATATGTAGACGATAATGTACTTTGTTTCACCGGAACACAAAGACGATTAAACTTGCTATTGGAATTGGTCAATGCTATTCATAAAAATATTTAATTTACCACGGGATAAGAAGTAAACAATAGCATTAATTTTTTGGATCTAACTATTAAAAAAGTCGACTATAAATTAGAGTTTGGCATTTACCATAAAGAATCTCATACAGACATAACTACACATAATTCGTCAACACATCCCATACAACACAAATTAGCGAGTTTCCATAGTTTTTTACATAGATTAATTAATTATCCACAATCTAAAAAAAATTATGGAAGAGAATTGAATTTAGTCAAACAAATAGCAATCAATAACGGCTATATAAATACTCTAATTTAAAATAAGCTGACAAAAAGAAATTTCAAAAAAGCTATCTCTATGGTACCTATATATCCTGTAATAAAGGATAAGCAAAATTTAAATTACAAACGCACACTGGGAAAGTTAATAAACATATTTCAATGTATTTAAAAAAACTTAATATAAAAACGGTTTTCAAAATTAATAATAATTTATCAAGACATATTAAAAACAATAAATATGAAACAGATAAGTTAAAAAAAGAATAAGTTGGTTAAACAGGAAGATCGTTTGAAAAAGGCATTGCTGAATATTGTTCCTCGTTTAGAAATAAAAAAGAAAATTCCGCTTTTGCTAATCATCTATTAGAACAAAACCACACTTTCAATAAGGTTTTTCAAATTCTACATTTAGAAAAAATAAAGGCAATAAATTCAATTTACTGGAATGTTTAGAAATCAATAAATTAAAACAATGACAAAATTTACTTAATGATCAATTAGATTTAAATAACTCGCTATTTATTCATTTAAAAACTGATGTTTAGTACCCTATAGTATAACAGCTAGGGCCGACCAGATGGGTCACATTTTCTCACTACCGACAATACTAGTCTGAATTCATAGATATCTTTAAAAACGTTGCAAAATAATACCAATTTGATTTTATATATATTTTTTAAATTTAATTTGTAACGTACTCTCTAGCTGTAAATACCTGATGAAGGCACTGTGCTAGCGAAACAATTATCGTTTCATGATTCCGTATTAAAAAGTGAAGATTTTAACCATTAGTATTATTTTCATTTTGAATTATAGATCTTCATCGAGTAAAAGCCGAATCAATTCAATTACTGTTTTAGTGTTGATAGTTTCCTCAATTAGCGCCTTAATTAGAGCACCTAGACCACTTTACAGCTAGCAACTTTTCCGTCCTTCTTTAAACTCTTTTTTGCCATTAAAAATAAACAGATTTTCCCGAACACTGCCTAACTCAGCAGTTTCTTTAAATGAAGAAAGCATTGTTTTGCTTTTTAGTTTTACCAATCACGATTTTTAGAGGACCGATAGTAATGCCCTAAATTTTGAACTTTGTCATATAATGTCGAATAAATAATTTCTGATAATTTTACAAATTGAAAGGAGCCTACTTAGATAATATTTTTTTACATTTCACCATTTTGTTTGTTCAATTTAAGCAGCTAGCAATTAACAGTTATTAATTTATTTATGAGTACGTGACCAATATACTACGAAGGCGACAGGCGGTATTAAAGTACTACATTTTCATGGAATAATTTATTAAAACATCACGCACCTAAGCGAAGATGTAGCTTACTACATAAATCATCTATCAAAGCATGAAGGTAGAAGCTAACATACATAACTAATTCGATATTAGAGCCAGACTGAAATTTCATATTTATAAGTGAACAAAGTCGGCTGGTAAATTGCGAGATCTGCACGTACTTTCAAATAAATAACAAAAAGAAAACGATTTATCTACCCTGTTGCCGGTTACTTGGGTAACCATGAAAAACTCGTATAATAACGTAATTTAGTAAACGAAGCAAAGGAAACCGAAGGATATTATGTGAATTTAATGTCATCTAAATACATTTTGCAGAGTTATTGCTAGCCTCTATGAAGAAAAAAAAAGCGTTTTACATAATTACTCTTTTTTATTTCTTTGTTAGAATGTTACAGGCAACAAAAACAAAATCGTAAACTAGATTTTCAGACCATTTATGTTGGATCGCATTAACACGTAAAAATATCTCGTAGATATAACGACAGATATTATTTTGCAATTGTGTTATTTTATGACTTGCAGAATATAAAAACTCTATTATAACACTATTGCAGGGCAATTAAGCAGATCTCAAACTTTTAATATTTAGAACTCGACCTCCCATGTTAGTATTGATTACGTCCCCATTCTAATGATTTCTTCGACCTCTAGTACTTTTTTCTACGTCTATTTTTGTTTTACTGTTGATATGCGACAATAGGGCTAAAATTCGGAGTGAAAAATTAAGTATCGTTACATTTGGCAACACAGTCCCCTGTTAAATTTCTTTCTCTCTATCCCTCTCTCTTTCTATCTTCTTTTTCGGAATTCTTATCTCCTCTAGATGAGACGCACACTACAATTTAACAAACAGAGTCGTCATCGCTACAAAAATTCATTAAAAACACGTAACCTAAAAAAAAACTGTTATGTAACACAGTGTTTATAGCTTATTCACACATTTTTAAGTTATATGGCATATAAATGAAAGAAAACAATTTCTAACGTAAGGTAAAACAACAAACACATCATTTTGCTATTCAAGGTCTTCTTCTTCTGGTTTTTTGTCAACGATAAAAACCACGAATTTCCCCCGAAGAGGATACGGAGGAATTTGTTTCTGTCTGAGTCCCTTTAGTTCTTCACAAGTGCATATTACATGTAGGCTAGTTTCCTCCTATTTTTCACATCTCCTACACCAGAGCTCGTTAACCAAGCCCATGCTGTGCAGATGCTTCCATTAGGTTAGCTGAAAGAATAGCGTCCAGCTCGTCCAGCAGTGTCTTAGTATGGAGTTGTCCATCCATTAGTCTCTATCTCTTTTTATGTTCTCTTTCTAACCATAACCAAACCTCCCTTTAGAGGAATCCTAGGCGATTCTACGTCCTATGGAGCTCCTGTTACAACCTACCTTGTCCGGTTCGTTTCATTGCCTGCTTTTAATTTCCTCATTGTCGTGTGCCAGTCTATTGAGGGCCTGTTTACAATGTTTCATCAATTTAGACCTGGTATATGAATTCATAAAGGCTTTAATAGCCGTCTGACTATCAGCCACTATGTTAGTATAATGAACTTACTGTAAATGAGAACTAACGAGTATTAAATCTTACTTTACATGCAAATGTCGCCTAATATGTTTCGTTGATTTCTATATTTCGAGAAACTAAGTTTTGTACCCTATGTAGAAACGCTACACGTCATGACGTTACATTCCTGTTTGTTAGGATCCTAGCCACAATGTTTATATTTTCCCCCAGACTGAATATTTTCCTTCTAGTGCACATTCCACATGTACCTGCATCTTTTCCCCGATTGAATTGTGATCCATCCGTGTTCCAATCGCTGAATCAGGTATATACGAAATTAATTGCGATGATTGTAATTTGAAATATATAGGCCAAACAAAGCGATCAATAATAACCCGCTTTAAAGAACGCATAACACATATTAAATACAATAAACCAGAAAAATTTAACGTTGTCAACCATGTTTTAAACACACTACACAATATGTCGATTAAAGGGTTAAAACTTGACAAAGCCATCAATAATCCCCGTGATATTGACGCATATGAAAGCATTCATATCGCTAAAAGCAAACAGACCCCGATGAACGAAGACAAGGAGGTAAAAACGTTGTAGCCGGTTCAAAAAGACTTTAAACACAAGTGGGTGCGGTTTCCTTAAGACAGGTAATTTTGTCGTAATTTTTAGTCGATATATTTGTATTTTTAAGTTAGTGTATACGTGGACGCCGTGTAAAGTTGTTGCGTGATCAGTTGTACTAGCTTTACTGTGCCCCATGTGCGACACCTTGATTAGTGGTTTCACCTACTGATGATGACAACCTAGTTGTCGAAATACGTATTTAGGATATGAATAATAATTGTGGTAAGGGGTTATATACCTTTTTTAAGTTTTTACTTAACCACAGTCTCTAAAGAAAGCTTTTTATCAATTTTCTACATATTTCGCACTTTCTTCCCGATTGAGTTGCTTGGTGAACGATATATGTAGACGATGAAACTGAATCCGTTACGATATGAAAGAGCTCTCCCACTACCATCCAACCCCCCTCCACCTCACGCATTTCGCGAATTTAAGAACGGTCCCTGCTAGCACAAACACATATTGGTTTTATAATGACTTCATTATTAATATATCGAAATATAAACATTTTAATAAACTAAAGGCAATTCTTTTAAGGTAAGTAGATGATTGTCTAAACTTACACATTTCCATTGCTTCACAGTCATTTAAGATTTTTTATCGTATCACGTCGACGAAATAAAACTCGGTGTGACGATCAGTTGCTCGCCCCCAACACGCCAGTGTTATCGTACGACAGTCAGTTTGTGCCCTTGAAATGACGGTATCTGGAAGGCCACTATCGAGGCTAAACAACCAATCCGTATTTTATACGCACAAAACGCATGGAGAAGATATTCCCAATAGCTGTAAACTCTGCCCGAAATTTCTCCAATAGTCATAATGAACTTCTGAACGCGAACAACTTATTAATGGAAATTGCTTCAGGGGGTTAGAGTAGCTCGCATCGGCTCGAAAATAGGATGGGAAAGGAGGGGACGTGGGACCCTAGAAATGTGATTAAATCAAACGCAGCGCTCCTAGGGCACTGTTAGAATTCCTTCCCAGAGGGTTGTTCGAGTGGTTACGGAGAAAGGAGGAGGAGAAAATAGACGCCGGCATCGGTCTCATAGACAGATATTATCGCGGAAAATATTTATTCGGATGCCATAAATTGAATGTGGATTTTATAGCGCTGCGATTTTATTGGGCCGATGAATTTTTCGATGATCATAATTAAATTAATGTATTCGATGTAAAAGAAGAGAAACGATAAGGGAACATAAAAAACGAACGACGAAATAACTTTTAATTGGTTGTAATTAATTTATGGGAACGCGTCGTCGTGTATAAATTCCTGCATGTACGAGGGTTATTTAAAATGTTTTGAGCCTAACATCGAAGCAAGTATTTTTCCGATCAAATGTAGTTTTAGTCTTCTTTTAAGTCCATACATTTTTTCCCATCGATGTAAGGCGTTTATTATGCGAAGATCTCGTTCAATGAAAATCTGCGTCCTCCAAGCAAAAGCTTATGCTTAAAAAACAGGAAAACATCACTGAAGGCCAAATCTATTTCCATCTATTTCCATTGTTCGTTGGATTTAGGTAATCCGACGCTCCTTGAAGTTAATCTACTGTTGTGTCCTCAGTTACTTACCAACCAAAGTCATTCATAGCCTGACGTATATGCCTTCCCAACTTTTTTTAACGAAATGTACTCGAGTAAAATTCGAACCTGGTCTGAAAATTTCAATCTTTTCTGAATCAATTACACTAACCACTTAGCTATCAGGAGGACAGAATATTGGTTCTTAGAACTTGTATTTAAGCTACATGTTCCTGCGCAGAATGTCATGCGCAGTAAGCTTATAAGTTTCTTCGCAGTGTTGTGTGCGGAATGTGATTATTCCGTTTATTCTGTTTCCGTTTTCGAGGGTATTGTTCTTCAGTGTACATTTTCTCTAATCAAGAGTAGCCAGACGTTCTTGATTGCCAGACTTGGTGTACTTATAGCGTTTGGTGTTGTGACCATATATGCTGTCTCTTTCAGGTTTCTCTTTGTTTGGAGGTCTTCATTTTTCAGGATTGCCACATTAGTTCTGTGACCTTTTTCCCAGGCACGTTCGGCTAGGCGCGATTTGTCTGCTTCTTTTACTTGGACCAATTTTTAATGTTCCATGATCCTGACTTGGTCTGCATGTTGAATAATTTTATTAATAAACTCACTCAACATTTTCATTAACAATGGCTATCCTAAACACATATTAAACAAACTAATATATAACTCCAACACATTTCATGGTCCAACTGATGACAATCCAGACAGAAGTCAAGTAATTTACAGAAGAATTCCGTATATTAAAAATTTAACTGATCAAATACTAGTTCAACAATTCAAAAAAGTAAATAATATAACATGACAACTGCACAAACTTTACTTATATGAACCAAAGATAAAAACCCATTTTAAATAAGGATAATGTCGTTTATAAAATATAATGTCAAGAGTGCGGGAATTGCCGCATAGACATTATATATGCATCAAATGACAAACGAATATAAAAATGTATAAACAGAAATATTGAAAATGTATGAAGTTAAAAAGAATTCACTCAACTGTAAGCTGATTTAATACACCCAGAACACAATAATGTATAAACGAAATGGTCGGAAACAGATTTGCGAACGATAAACCTCAAAAATTCCCGAAATAAACCAATATAAACAAACAGGTTAATAAATACTTATTTGCCGATAAGATTTGGATAAAAAAATATGACAATAGCCTTTCGAACATAATATAAAACATAAGGAAAATCGTTTATGTAGTTTGTGAATCTATAAATAACAAACCTGATTTATATATAGAGATAATTGTTTCTTGACCTTTGTATATTATAGTAGATTTAGATAGTTTTTCAAAGAATTATGATACTGATATACTGATATTTATAATTTAAAATTCTTTGAAAAATGCATTAATTGCCGAAACATGTAGGAGATTATTTTAAATATATACATTACATTATACAGACCTTAAATCGCCGACTCTTTATATATATATATATATATATATATATATAATTTAAACGAAATTATGGACCGTAATATATTGAATAAAATAAATTAAAAGCGGGCAAGCGGTCTGTCAATTAAAAACTCATTTATTAATTATCCCTATATTTGGCAAAAACTTTGTTGCTTCTTCCGGAGATAAAAATGTAGTTCAATAAAATAATAAAAGTGACCTACAAAGCCAATAAAATTGATTATCCTTGTACCTTTATCATAACGTTCGGTCCATAGGTTACAGTAGCCACGATATTAGTTTCCAGGGAAATATGAAATTTACTTAGACGCTCTTTCAATATACGAAGACAATTTTCAGCCGTCATACTTCCATGAATAGGAACGAGTCCTAAGCTCCAATTTTTTTTATATGAATGAACGTTGACAGCCATGTATCGATTATTGGACGATGATGTCCACTCGTCGAAAGATAGACTGAATCTTTCACCTGCACTTTTCAAATGTTTTAATTCTGCAGTTACTTGATTTCTGATTTTTTCACTGTAATTCATAACACGCTTTCGAATTGTGACGGCTGATTTTGGTAAATCCGTGTATTTCGCTAAGAGCAATTTTCTCAAATCGCCTGAAGTTATGAATACACTGAATGGAAATCCTTCTAATTCAATCATTCTTGCCAAAACATCATCCAGGCTATCGTCGGCACTTTTAATAAAATAGTCTTCTAACTTTTGTTTAGCTGGCGGCGGTGCTGTGTTCAGATTTTCAGAATCCTGACTTGTTGAAGCTGTTAAACGATTAACGTCAGCTAAAATCTTAATGTTATGTTTTGATGACAAATGCGTATGTAATCCATTAGTTGATTCGCCCAAAGTCTTGAGAATGGCAGGGCATCGCTTACATTTAGCACTATTCCCGTCTTTCGCAACTAAAAAATAGCTCCACGCTGACGACGTATCACTGTTTTTTTTTATGTTGAACAAAGTCTCCCGCCATTTAAAATAACTTTTCACATAATTGTCTTTTAAATTTAAATGACGTAACCTGCGTAACCTTTTTGCTGGTAGAATAATAAATGAAAAAATTAAATCCTAATAAGCGTATTTATGCTTTCGTACAGGGAATCCCCGATGGGGAATCCCTCGCAACAATATTATGATTAATCATATAAGGTGATCGGGTGATTTCCCTGTTGGCCCGTTGGGCAATTACTTTAACAGTATTGTATTGAAGTATGCCGGGCGGGGAAGTCCCGTCTAAGTTACATATTATTTGGGCTGTGCCTGTGTAGTTCTTTTATCGTACGGCGTACCTAAGGTTGATTTTTTGTCTTTATGTAATAAGTGCCCTTAATATAATCCAGGTAAGGTCATTGTCAAGGCGCAACGGATTACGGAATGCAAACTGGCGATCCCGAAAATTCCGAGATTAGCCAAGTACAGTCCCGAGATTTACAGGATGAAAACCCGGGATATCCCAGGATGGTATTCTCTAGGTGAAACATAACGGGCGATCAAGATAATTTGTAATCGAGTCATTCATGAATCCGAAATTGTATGTCGATACTTGGACTGCATTTACATTACAAACGTCAAGTAAAACGTCAATTGAATATATAACTATGCAACGGTTTCAATCGGAAAAGACATACGGACTCAAATTCATGAATGACTCGATTACAAATTATCTTGATCGCTCGTTATATGTAGTGGGTGTCTACAATACAAGACATTTTTTGAAACTAAACAAATTGTATTTTCTATCAGATATAATGAAGTTTCAACACGTATCTCCTACGACGGTTATTAATTTATAATGAATGACCCTGTACATAGACATCGAGGAGTTTTTTCTTATCTTTCATTGAGACTTTACTAATTTTTTCTACATAGATTTTCCTCTATTCAAAATCAACGAAATAATTAAATATTATTTTTTTTATTGTTTTTATATGAATCAATAAATGTAATTTCAAAACACCTTAAACTCTCGAAATTGTACAAAAATTATTGCGAGAACAACAAACCAATTTCTCTAATAGGCCATAACATTACATTATACGACAAGTACTAAATGCATAAATACAGCAATAATCATATCGTTAATGTTATTATAGCTCGTTCCGGGCGATACCCCAGCTGCGTATTAACATAACGACAATTTCGAAACGGGAAAAATCGACGCTCCGCAAATATGCATTCATATTATGTACCTAACTTCATTGATAGTATATTTTCCAATATTCGATAAGTTGAAAAGCCTATGCATTTTTATCGCTATACAATATAGGTGTTGCTATTCGCTGGAATCGAATAATATTCCCTTTTTTTTCTCATTTTACGCGCGCTAGATCGTTCTGCTATTTTCACGTTTCGAAAATGGAAGCCCATAAGCTCAGGCTCAACGCTATCGAATGGGCGTTTAGATTGTCTAGCGCTCAAATATACATTCTCGGTAATAATGGAAATGTCTCGAGAAGAAATATACAGCACAAATTTTCGAAATTATATTTCCTTCGAAGTAAACATGGTGTATTTAGTTTTCTTTAAGGAACGGCTACTTAAAAGAAAAACTACGAAGCTCCTAAGGTTATTAGCGTAACAACATGGCGAATATATTATCTTAAAGTGTCTTTGTTTATGTTTAAACTTATATTCTGCTCCAATAAATATTTAGGGTGTCTAATAAGTATCTATACAAGGTGTCCCGTATCGTTATGTTCAAATTTTAAGTAACAAAAACGCAAAACTAGTATATCAATTTTATTTGTTTCAAAGTTACAGATCTATGAATTCGATTGTTAGATCATGAAAAAAAATGTAATCCAAAAGTCAATACAAATTGATTTTATTTAAAAAAAGTTATACGATTCATAACAGGCCTGTGATTGTTAACGTCGCATAATAAAATGTTATGCTAAAATAAATAAACACGTGTCGTAGTGCATACAGTAATTTCTTGGAGATCTACAAAAAATAATACTGGAAATTGATTTATGATAAAGAAGGTTCTTACTTATATCGTAAGTGCTAAACCATGAATATCATACAATAAACAAATGTTCAGATGACTGTTAACGTTGCCTTTTTTAATAAAGGATTACATTACGTTTCAGTTCATACAACAGCTTATTAGTGAGTGGACACGATTTCTTTATTCAAAATGCCTTACCGATTTTCTTCTCAAGAGTATGCGGACATGTAGTTTGTGTATGGCTACTGTAACGGCAGTGCACGTCAAGCAGTTATTGAATATCGACATCGGTTTCCCGATGGGCGCATTCCTTATTGCAGAACGTTTCTGGAAGTACATAGACAATTTCAGGAATGCGGAATCCGTGATTATCTTTTCGACCGAGGAGTAAATTTGCCAGCAGACTTAGAGGAAGAAGCAGTAGCTATTGTTACAACGGATCCAACTCTCAGTGTACGTCGAATCGCTAGACAACTAGAAGTGCCACGAACGACAGTTTGGCGAATTTTAAAACGTGAGGGCTTATATCCATGTCACTATCGCAGGGGACACGGTTTGCTTGAGACAGATCACTATGCTCGTCTAGTTTATTTTACCTGGATATTAAGACAGTCACGGTTTCATTTTAATTTCTGCAGAACAGTCCTCTGGACAGATGAATCTACGTTCACGAGAAGTGGTGTTACAAATCTGAGAAACCTGCACAGGTGGTCATCAGAAAATCCCAAAGCTATACGCCCATCTAAATTTCAATATGAATTTTCTATTAACGTTTGGGCGGCCCTAATCGATGACTTGTTGATTGGTCCTGTCGTTCTTCCTGGGAGGTTAAATGCGGACAATTATCTTCAATTTCTTATTGACGAACTGCCAGATCTTTTAGAGGACGTCCCACTGAATGTTCGACGAGACATGTGGTTTGACATGGATGGGGCACAACAACATTTCCGAATTGCTGTCCGAAATTGGGTTAACGTCAATTATCCAAGACGGATTGGTCGAGGTAGCCCTGTTGCATGGCCGCCCAGATCACCCGATTTTATCCCCTTGACTTTTATTTATGGGGGTACAAGAAAAATTTAGTTTACGCGCAAGTTTCGAACACAAGAGAAGAGCTCTTGGATCGTTTGCACCTTAATGCCGAGCAAATCCGACAAAACAAGTGTGAAATTCGGATAAGTGCTTCTTCTGTTGGCTTACGGGCACAAGCCTGCATTTAACAAGGAGGTGGACATGTCGAAAATATTATTAATTGAACTTTTTTAAATAAAATCAGTTTTTATTGACTTTAGGATTACATTTTTTTTTCATGATCTGACAATGACATTCATAGATCTGTAACTTTGAAACAAATAAAAATGGATAGACAAGTTTTGCGTTTTTTGTTACTTGAAATGAGGTCTACTTTAAACTCTTAAAGTTTGAACATAACGATACGGGACAGCTTGTATATATAACCAATTGGACAAAATGTATTTAGTTTTAGTAGCATGTAGATTGTTTCATTGGAAACAGCCTACAGAAGCATTTTCGTTGAGGATTAGTTCCTAACAAGTTATGACCGTCCTCTAAATCAAAATTCTAATGCACATTCTGATGGACTACGAAGCTCTGTTGTAACTACTAGTAGTTCGTGGTGCGCTTGAGGAATGCAATTGAACTCCACACCAGATATTTTAAGACCTCTTCTTAAGGCACTTCAACGCAATAAAATAGGTGGACGTCTAAAAGAACAATCTCGGGTTCTCAGGGATACGATAGAGAAAGACGAAATTGCTGCCTTAAAGAAGAAACGAGAAATTCAAATAACTGAAGTTATCAAACAATTAATGAAAGGAACTAGCAAAAAGAAAGAAGAAACTGTTGAAGACTCCGACTCCGATAATGAATCGCTCCCTCCAAATCTTTATAGTGACGGCGAAAACTTATCGGGAAAGAATGACAATAATTCTAATAAAATTGCATAAATTCTAATAAATTTGTTAATGATTGAAATGAAACATATGACTTTATTCACGGCAATACAATCTGAAAACTTCCACTTCTATGTAGAGTAGAAGGAACAGTTCGAAATTCCTCACTATTACGTTTCGATGTAAACTCTGGTAAGGTGGTTCTATGTATTGCGATTATATTGAAATTAAAACAGAATCATTTCGTCAGAATAATCTCTTTTCGTTGCTGTAAATTATAATACGTATTTTGATTAAATATATTGTGGCAATATTTTATTCGGTTCGTTTAATAAAAATGCACGGTAATTAAAAATAACTATATTGATAAATGTACAATAATTAACACTTAACAACTAACTGTAATAACATTTATATTTATTTATACACAGATTGTTACTACGATATTAACACGACGATTGTTGGGTGAATGTTTTTCCTCCCTGTCGACCGCTATATACAGGTGGCCCAAAATGACCGAAGGGGTTTTAATTCCTTATAACTTTTTTATTATAATTTTGTTTTTTGTTGTTTTCAGTATTTTGTAAAGAAGACTTGGGGAAATTAAAATGGAACAGTACACAATTGAACAACGTGCCAAAATCGTTGAAGTTTACTTCTCAAATCAACGATCCATTATTTTGACTCAGCGTGCATATCGTCGTTATTTTAATGTGCGGGTTGTACCCTCAGAGTCAACAATAAACCGTCTGGTTGCAAATTTTCGAGAACAAGGGGCAGTAAGGAACCTTACTGGTGCCGGCAGACGACGAACGGTGCACACGGATGACAATATTGAACGGGTACAGGAGAGTATTCGGGAAGATGGAGAAACATCAACCAGGAGACGTTCGACACAACTTGGCCTCTCAAGAGGGTCGCTGCAGAGAATTTTGCATACAATAAGAATGTTTCCATACAAAATTCAGCTTGTCCAACAATTGAAACCGACAGATTACCAGCAACGACTTGATTATGCAATTTATTTTCGTCAAAAAGCAGAAGCAAATCATGATTTTATTCATAATTTAATTATGAGCGACGGAGCCCATTTCCAATTAAATGGAATAATACATGGAATGGTTAATAGGCAAAACTGCAGGATATGGGCTACGGAAAATCCAAGAGTAGTCCAACAGCGAGAATTACACCCACTTAAGTGTACCGTTTGGGAAAATTTTTTAAGGCCAGCCGTGGAAAACCATCCGCAAGTATTGTTCCAACAGGATGGAGCCACAGCGCACACTGCGAGGGACACAATGGCTCTTTTACGCGACATCTTTGGTGAACGAATTATTTCCCGTACAAGCGATTTTAATTGGCCTCCGCGTTCACCGGATTCAACCGCTTCAGACTGTTTCTTTTGGGGTTATTTGAAAGGAAAAGTCTATATTAATAAACCTCGAACCATACAGCAATTAAAAAATAATATACCCCACGAAATCAACAACATAACACCTGAAGTTTTGCGAAAGGTTATGGAAAATGTTTTGGAAAGAGCACGAATATGCGAAGCAGAAAATGGCCACCACTTGCGAGATATAATTTTTCATAATTTTTTAAAAAATATTCTCCATTAATATACTGTATTTAAAATTTTAAAAAATTAATAATTATGTGTTAAATAAGAAGCTGTAATGAACTCAAACCCCTTCGGTCATTTTGGGCCAGCCTGTATAATCCTTCTTTTCTCGACAAGTCTATTCGGAAAATCCTAGAACGTGCTGACATGCTTGACTGTTGACGTCATCGGCTAGGTTACCGTCATATAACGCACTTAGAATATAAGGAGTTCAATGTATACTTTATTTATTAATTCCATAATTTAGTTTAAAAGAACTAAGGTGCAGGGGTGGCTCGGAAACATTGTGCCCTAGCAAAGGAAATGCAAGTTTTTATGAGAAAAAACATTTGATTTTTTAATACAGTCTCTTGCTCGCACAACACAATTATTCCAACGATATCCCAAATTAGTAATGCCTTCGTTGTAGGTCGACGAATCAAAGTTCTCGAAATAGCTATTTAAGGCAACGATTACCTGGGAGTTAGACGAAAATCGCTTACCGCGGAGACAATTTTTCAGGTTTGAAACACAAAAATTATCAGCATTATTAATCAATGCTGTATAGATTAATTAACGTACTTATGAGTAAAAGTAATTTCGACCTCGAACTAAACAGGATATACACAATAGCATTAAACAATAGTTTCTCTATAAATATTATCAATAACATTCTGAATAGCCAACAAAAATCTGAAACCCTTTCTTTAGTTTACCCAAAATTAAAAACCAATATAACTAATTCCCACAATTCAATCACTTACTTTCGGAAATTTTGGAAAGAAATGGTACTTTCATTAAAAAACTTAATAACGAACATATTCAAAATAGACAATACTATACAGAACATTATTAGAACCAACAAAGATAAAATATACAGAGAATCAAATTCTGGTGTATATAAGTTAACATGTGAAGATTGTAATAAGATATACATAGGACAAACGGGGAGGACGTTCGAAATTAGGATGAAAGAACACGAGAGAAGTTGTAAGGAAAAGAAAACAGATACAACTTTTGCAAATCATTGTTTAGAAATTAATCATAGATTTCAAAATTTTACATATTCAAGATAAAAGCAAACTACCTAACTTGTTAGAAAAGTTATAAATTAATAGATATAATAATTTAGAATTAGCTTTAAGTGGCCAATTAAATTTAAGATTGTAGAAATGTTTCCACAACCATTTCTCTCAATAATTTGTACCTAAATATTCAAACTTGTATTTTAAATATTCAGTATTTCATCCACCTGATGAAGTCATTGTATGGCGAAACAATATGTAATGGATTTGCACTAAAAAAAAAATTTTGAAACTAGAAGTTTAGCACTTATTTCTTAACGTTATAATGAAGTTTGAACAAGTACCTCCTTCGTCAATCAACGATTAAACGTACAATTATTAATCGGCCGAATTATATAGAAACTATAGAATATTCATGATAGTTTAATCACATTATATATTCACATCCAGGGCATTCAAACAATGCTTTATTTCGATACAGTAATTGATTAAAATTACAATTATGTTGAGCCAGTGAGTTGTAATTTAATTAATACATCCTGTTTTGATTGAATTGCGGTACCATTTCTCGTTCATATTTAATTGATGATATTTAACGAAATGCTTCTCTCAGTACTTTATATTTCACAGGTCGCCGTGAGCGCTTACATAGATTTCAAGGAAATGCAACTGAATTTTCTTTTAACACGTTTTGTATTTATACGTGTTACGCTTCGACTGTTTGCGCTTTTCTAAAATAGAAACCCATAAGCCACTCTTAATACCGCCGTCGAATAGAAACATTTTCGAGCATAAAGAGATGCAGGAGCAGAAGAAGCAATTTTCCTCATCCCACAAAAGCTCTCTTCGAACTGAGCGCTCTTTCTTGGCTGAAGGAAAAGAGCCGTACAGCGACGTTATATCGAAAGTGCTCTCCGCTGTCCATTATTACCTATGCAAGACGCTTTTAGTTCGCGCGAATAGATGGCGCGCGTCGCGGAAACGGCGAGAATTTTGAGAAACGCGCTCTCTTGTTTATCGATCAGAGAGGTTTCGCGTCGATCTGCTCGCACGTTTTAAGCTACGTACCGTACCGACGAAGACGAGGTTAATTTAAAATTTAAATCGCAATTATTCATATGCAAGTGTTTGCTTTAATGTTTAGACGATGGAATTTCGGAATGCTTGTGTGTTGATATTAGGCATTAAAGGGATTTTTCTCGAGAGTTGTATTCTGTTATGGTAATGATTCTAGATTATACGCAATTTCTAGTTTTACGAAGTAAATTTAGTCAGTTAATAAACGCGGAAATTTGGATTAATGTATTCTGTATAGAGTTGCTATTTATATATCCGGAATAACAAACAGAAACAAATATTTATCTTTGAAAATGGTTTCATTGTTCGTACAAATATTCTCCGTGATGATCGATGTACTTTTGTATACGTTTGAACCAATTTTCACAGCACTAATGTCCATTCCGAGCAGTGATGGTAACCCTACCGATTTTTCGGTAGATCTACCGAATTTAGGTATAATCTACCGATCTACCGAAGTGCTATGGAATTCTACCGAAATATTTCAATTCTTAAATGGCTAATCTGCACAACAAATAAATAAATTAGAATAACCAATCTGACGGATGTTCGCTACCTATAAACAGATAGGCAGTTACTTTAGGTGTTACTATTTTTGCTAATATTAGTATTTTTAACGAAAAACTGTTTCTCATTTTGCTTGTCTTACCCTAAGAATCAATTTATTTACCTAAAACTGATAATAAAGAAAGAAAAGGAAATAAAAATAGATAGAGATAGTAGTTATTCATTAAATTCACTTCAATATAAGGGTATTCACCGATGGTTTTATAGGAAAGCCACCAGCCAAAACTATATATATACGTTTAACTTCCTATTCGATGTTATTTATTGAATTCACTTCAAAATAAGGGTATTCACCTAAATACATTTATATAGGGAAATCACGAAGCAAACACTATATATACGTACAACATCCTATTCACTCATTTTATTTTAGTAGATTGAATGTAGAAATCTAATCGTGCTTTCTTATTAATTAACTAACAAAAATGAGTGTTAGTGATAGTAGCAATGAAGGTAGTAGCTCCGACGTTATTAAAAAAAGAAAATACAAGCAAACTTATAAAAAAGAGTGGGAAACAATAAATGCTTTTAAAGGCTAGTTAAAAAAAAAGTGAAAAGGGGTTCCACTATGCAAAATGCAGTTCATGCGATAAATATAATTAGTGGAAAGGATGCTCTCATGAAGCATAATAATTCAGCTACTCATCAAACAAAACTAAAAGCGATTTCGAAACAACCCACATTAGAACCGTTTGCAACTGTTGCTCCTTCTATATTAGAAGAAGAAGTTAAAAAGGGTAATTACTTTATTTAACTTACTTTATTTAACTTTATTTATAAACATAACTTTATTTTTTATGTTTTTACGTACATGTTATAGGTGAAATACGTCTATCTGCTTTCGTCGCCGAACATAATTTACCACTTACTACTATGGATCACTTGACCAAAGTCGTTGCCGCAGTATGCCATGATTCAAAAATTGTCCAAAGACTAGCCTGTGCAAGAAGGAAAACCACTGCAATAGTTTAAAATATACTGGGATACGAAAATATGCAAGTATTATGTGATCATCTCCGGACGAACAAATTTTCCCTTATTGTTGATGAGTCGACTGATGCGAGCAATATTAAACATCTTTGTATATGCGTAAGAATAAATAACAGTAACACCATTTGTGATAATTTTTTAGCTTTAATTGAAATTAAAGCAGCCGACGCGAATAGTATATATAACAATATTGTTACTTTTTTTGAAAAACACGGAATTCTGTATAAAAGAAATCTGGTCGGTCTTGCATCTAATGGGGCAAATGTTATGGCAGGACAGCATCGCTCAGTAATGACTTTATTGCAAAATGACAGTCCAAAGCTTTTTGTAATGAAATGTATATGTCACACTCCTTTCATTTGTGTGCTTCATATGCATGTGAAAAGTTACCTCCGTATATAGAGAAGCTCACAAGAGATATCTATAATAACTTTGCTCATAGTCCCAAACGAATTAGCGAATATACCGAGTTTCAAGTATTTTGTAATACAAAAATCCATAAAATTTTACGCCCATGTCGAACCCGATGGTTATCCATACATAGCGTTGTTTCGCGGTTATTAGAACAGTATGGGCCTCTACAGTTATATTTCACCGATGTCGATAGTACCAATGATATCATGTCTGTAGATAACATATTGAAAACGTTAAATGATCCTGTTACAAAGTTATTTTTACAATTTTTAGAATTTGTTCTACCCTTTTTTTATAACTTGAATAAGGAAATGCAATCTGAACACCCTAAAATACATTGTCTATATAAAGACATACTTACTATTATAAAAACGTTATTAAAAAGCAATTAACTTCAAGGTATTTCAGTGGCAGACGTAGATTTTAAAAATGCTAGACATTACCTGCAGATTGAGGATATGGATTTTCCCGCGAAAGTGATACAAACAATATCCAGCACGTCACTTACCAAAGAGCAATTATCCTTTTTTAGACTAAGATGCTTGGATTTTTATGTAGAAGGATGTGATCAAATAATAAAACGGTTTCCTTTAAAGAATAATGCTTTGGAAAAATTTCAGTTTTTAGATCCAGTAGTTGTAAAATCAAGATCAATTCAATCTATTACCGACATAGCACTTATTTTCCCGGACTTTTTATACAATTCCGACCTTCAGACTTTGGACAATGAATGGCGTCTTTTAAGAAATACTAACGAAATTAACTCTTTTTCTGATAATGTAGAATTATTTTGGCAAAAAGTAGAAACGACGACATTCGGTGGCGGAACACGTATATTTATTTGTCTTACAAAATTTGTTTTTAATTTACTTTGTTTGCTGCATTCTTCGGCAAATGTTGCAAGAATTTTTTCTACAGTCAATAATTTAAAAAATAAACAGAGAAACAGCTAGGTACGGATACAATCAACGAGTTAATTCTTGCTAAGCAATACATTGGAAATAAAAGTTGCTTTGATTTTCCAATTGAAAAAAAAACTAACTTTGCGAATGGCTAAGCATACACAAAGATGGCGAAAACGAGTAATTTTTTGTAAAATGAGATTTTTTTTTAAAATTTGTTTTCAAATTATATATTCTATTTAATGTATATGTTACTTATATCAAATTTTATATTCTATTTAATGTATGTTACTTATATATTGTTGATATTCCTAAAAAAGCTGTAAATTTTTTAATCTACCGATATTTTCTATAATCTACCGAATATTGCCGACCTTTCTACCGAATTAGTAAGTGTCAGGGTTACCATCACTGATTCCGAGTGAGGTATCTTCAAAACCTGCATTTTGAACACATCAACCAATTCTGACACCGTAAATCTTTGAACACGTAGTTTATTCCTCATGTACGGGAACAAAAAGAAATTATTGGCTGCTAAATCTAGACTATTCGGCGGCCAAATTTTTATTTATATAATCCTAAAACAGCCTGTATATTAGAATCTCGGGTCACTTCAAATAAAAATTTAATTAAAGCCAGGGTATAATTATGTAATATAATTCTTTAAAAAACTGAAGAGTTACACGTTTGTTGATTGAAATCTTATTAACTCTGACTAAATTTGAAATTTTTTATTAATAAAATAAAGTACGGTGACTTTATTTTATTTTTCTTTTGAATATTTCAGCATAAATGTCGGTATGTTGTACACAGAATTATAAGCATATTCCTAATTAAACTTTTTCAAACCGCAGAGACTGGCCTAACTAGAAAATTAATTTCTCTCTCGCATACTCTGTTAAATATCTCACATTTTTCATTATGAAACTTCGCGTCGCATTTTTATTCGTAAACAAAATTCTGTTTTACCTTCGTATCGTGTGCCGATATTAACATTATGTTCGCTATTATAAAGTACTTTTAACGGAAGAATAATTGTAGAAAATTGTTATTTTTTAACATGAAGACCGTTTCGATGTTTAAATTACGCAACATCGCATCGCACAATTATGTTCTAAAAAATAATTGTGAAGAAGCAGAAAGGTGAAAGATGAAATTACCCTTTTCTACCTGTATACCTTGTAATTAATTAAAATCGGTGTCGTAACTCACATGATGTTTTCAATCATTCCGTAAATTTACTGAATTACATTCTTTAACATTTACAGCAGGCATGCCCAAATGGTCGATCGCGATCGATCGGTCGATCGCGAGAGCTTTTGGAATGGATCGCGAAAAAATAAAAAATAATCACTCCACAAATTTAAGTTCTCTTAAACGACAACTTTAAGCCGTCTCTGTCTTTGATTGGAATTTGCGAGATTCCCGAGGCAATGTAACTGCGCAGCGTCCGGCGGCCCCTCCCGATTCTTCTCGAATTAGTCAGATACATGTAAATATCTGCGACGACATGACACTATGCCAGTTATAACTGAATATCTGAACGACAAATAATATTTGAAAGGCAATAGGATTGCGGCGGGAAAAAGTAAAACGTACCATTTTAATAACGATTGGGAGGAAGAATTTTTGTTTATTACGGTCAAAGATAAATGTATTTGTCTCGTTTGTCGATCGTCAGTGGCATTGTCCAAACGCGGGAACTTAGGCATTATAAAACAATGCATAAAAACTATAAAAATTTATTTTCCGCAAAAAAAGTGGGTTAAGAAAACGAAAGGAGAAGGATTTGAAAAGTAGTTTAAAGGGAGAGCAATCCATATTTACTAGGCCAGCGAAACAATCAGAAGCTGGAACAATCGCCTCTTTTTAAAATTTCCTACATACTGGCGCCACACAGGAAACCTTTCGAAGATGGAGCGCTAATTAAAGGATCACTTGGTGACTTCAAAAATAAAATAGAGATTACATTATTATCTCGCTAAATTGTTACCGGACGTATCAATCATGAAGACAGATTTGGAATCCAAACTAAAAAATTATATTATTGAAGGTACACACTTTCCTTTGTCGTTTGATGAGTCCACCGATTTGAAACTGCTCAATTATGTATTTTCATTCGGATGGTATTTTCTGATATGTCGGCTGAAGAAGAATTGTTGACGTTGCTGCCTCTGAAAGAAAGAACTCCCGGAGAAGATATTTACAAAAATTTCCTAAATTTTGTAATACGAGTACAATATGAGCTACCGATTTACAAACTCGTGTCAATTACAACTGATGAAGACTTCCCATAATTTTACGCATTCCATCATTCATCAGCAAGTTCTATGTTCAAAAATACTAAATATGAATGATGTCGTGGATATTGCCAGAAAGATCGTGAATTCAATCCGTGCGCGAAGCTTGTAACGACGCCTCTTCCAAGTGCAATTGGAAGCAAGCGACTCTGCCGAGTACACTAACTTACTTCTTTCTACAGATATAAGATGGTTGAGCCGCGGAAAATTTTTAGAGAGATTTCAAGAATTATTACCTGAAATAATTTCCTTTCTTCACGAACGAGGTGACGACACTGATATACTTAAAATGTGGATGTGGACGTAGATGTGATAAATCATTTGAATATCATTAATTTGGAATTACAGGGAAAAAAGAAATCCAATATCTATATAGTTAGGGCAACAAACGCTTTTATGAATAAATTGAAGCTGCTGATTAATCAGCTAAACAAGCAAGACTATACAAATTTTCCAGCTTTGAAAAGAAGGGCAAGTTTTCAGTCAAATTATGACAACTACGAGACTCAACTAAGAAACATTCAAAGTGAATTTGAAAGACGCTTCTTTGATTTTAAACAACTCACAGATATTGTAACTTTCATGACTTATCCATTTTCTGGTGAAGACGTTGAAAAAATTGCTACTGAAATATCGAACACTTTCAATATGGAAATCTCTTCAGTACAAAATGAGGTATTGCAGATAATTTCAGATATACATCTCAAAGACAGAACGCAAAAACTGCTGACAAATTTTGGTGTTTCATATCCGAAAACAAATATCCTGGTTTAAAACAAATAGCTCTTCAGTTAGCAGGATTCTTCGTATCAACTTATTTGTGCGAGTCTGCACTTTCGGAAATGAAAATTGTTTAAACGAAATATCGCAATCGACTAACTGACGAACATCTCTCAGCGTTCCGGCGGTTGGCACTCAGTAATTACGAACCGTTCTTCGATAAGTTTGTGGATGATATGCAGTGCCGTGCTTCAACATGTAAATTCTAAATGAAGCAATGACTAAAGAAAATTTCTGACGTTGCAATTTTATTAGATGTTTAACTTATACAAGTATAATATACTTTTGTATTTATATAAGGTGTCCCGTATCGTTATGTTCAAATTTTAAGAGTGTAAAATAGACTTCTTTTCAATTAAGAAAAAACGCAAAACTTATATATCCATTTTTATTTGTTTCAAAGTTACAGATCTATGAATGTGATTGTCAGATCATAAAAAAAAATGTAATCCTAAAGTCAACACAAACTGATTTTATTTAAAAAAAGTTATACGATTCAATAACAGGCCTGTGATTGTTAAAGTCGCATAATAAAATGTTATTCTAAAATAAATAAACACGTGTCGTAGTGCATACAGTAATTACTTGGAGATCTACGAAAAAATAGTAATGGAAATTGATTTATGATAAAGAAGGTTCTTACTTATTTCGTAAGTGCTGAACCATGAATATCATACAATAAACAAATGTTCAGATGACTGTTAACGTTTCATTTTTTAATAAAGGATTACATTACGTTTCAGTTCATACAACAGTTTATTAGTGAGTGGACACATTTTCTTTATTCAAAATGCCTTACCGATTTTCTTCTCAAGAGTATGCGGACATGCGTTTTGTGTATGGCTACTGTAACGGAAGTGCACGTCAAGCAGTTATTGAATACCGACATCGGTTTCCCGAGAGGCGCATTCCTCATTACAGAACGTTTCTGGAAGTACACAGACAATTTCGGGAATGCGAACTGGGTGCTTATCTTTTCGACTGAGGAGTAAATTTGCCAGCAGACGAAAATTAAAAACTAGAATTTCAGAACATAAACGTAGTTATGATAACAAAAAACTAGATTCTAATTACTCAAATCACTTATTATCTGAAAACCATTCATTCGATCCGGAGTTTGAAATCTCACATGTACAAAATAAATCGCATAAATTAGACCTCTTAGAAGCCCTGGAAATAGATGAAAATAAAAAGTCTGGGAATTTACTGAATGACCAACTAGATATAAATAGTTATTCTTTACTAAACTTATTTAATTAGGGGTTTTTCATGTGATTATTGTGTTTGAATGCATAATCTCTTCCTTGCTTTGTTTAACAGCTTATCGTTTCTTTCTTTATATACCTGTAATTACTAAATTTATGTGCATACACTCATTTCATTTGTAGAATAATCATTATACCATCGTCGTTTGATAAAGCTACAGTGTTAGTGAAACGCGTCACATTTTTGTAAACGTTTAGTAAATATACGTTTTATATAGTGAAGATTAAACAAATTAATTGTTTTGTTTTATTTTACATCGTATGTGTACTTATTTTAATTTCTAAATTCATAATCTTCTGTTTTTTTATAAAATTTCTTTTTAAATGGAACAAAATCGTCACTCAACAGACAACATAAAATTCTTAAATTCACATTGTGTTTTAAAATATAGTAGTTCTGTTATAATTAATAATATTTCCTCCATTCACAAGAACATTAATTTGTCCTTGGTTGCCAGTGTTTTAACTCATCGGTTCGTGAGAACAAGATGGCTGGCATAACTATCATAATATTATTATTATTGTTTATTATTTCTTATTTCCAGGTATTTTTCCGTAACCTAACTATGCAGCTCTCCTCCATATGGCATGCTTCATTCTTAGTAAGCAGATAATAACACCTCCCACCATGTAGGGAGGGGGTTCATTTTCACGGCCCATAGGGTCCGGCGCTTTAGTTGTTATGTTGACGAAGTGGGTTGAGATGAAGGTATCTCAACAACATCCTCGCCTGCGTTTTTTGTTTTTACTGAAGCATGCCATGTTTGTGTTTCATTTCCAATTTGCTGTTTCGGTCTTTGCTGGTTAATCCTACCTGGATCCTGCTCCTCCGACCCACCACAGTATCCTTTTCATCCAGTGTTTGGAGCAAGTGTACCTCATTGGGGCTGCTAACCCAACCCAACGGTAAGCTCAGGAACCCGTGGGGTCGCTAGTCCCCAGTAACTTATCTCTAGGCTACCCCGTGCGGGTAATTAATAATATTATTATTATTAATATAAATTGGAACAAAAATAAACACATTGTTATTAATAAATTACCTTTAATTGACGCTTTCACGTGCATTTTTAATTGTTTACAATCACAAACAAATAGAAAACCATTACCCTAATTGTATAAATTTTTTAAGCTTTAAAATGAGTGATAAATATCAGTTGGATAATGTCGGTATTACTAAAGCATGAAATGTATGCGTTTGTGTTGTGTTATTCAAAATGTAATTACACAGTGAAAGCAGAATAGCGCAATTAAACGGTTACTTGTGGATCAACAAGGACTTAAATTCAAAGTAAATAGAAACACATTAATGAAATCAATTGGTTTTGCATGAAATTAGCAGATTGTTCTTTCATTTTATTGTGGAAAATTTATATGCAAAATACCCAGCAGACATTGTAAATTTGCCTTTAATTAAATATTATTGTTTATTTTTCATTACCGAATTTACAGTGCGTTGAGTGGTTTACTTTTTGTTGTGCATACATTTAAGACATTATGTACATATACGAGGTGTGGTCATGAAATAACGAGACTTATGCTGTGAAAGTTTTTGTTTTAAATTTAAACAAACCTTCTAACTAAACACCGTTTCATTCAAATTTTTCATTGTGCAAAAGAGTACTGGAAGTTTTCTTCAGCGAGATCGTTTATGATGATGCCACTTTCTTTCCACAGCTTCAACGGTCTGAAATATTGTTCCTTTTTATGCGGATTTGATGGAATCACATGTTGCCAGGTCAGGTGAATAACGCACTTAAAGTGTAAGTACAAATATTTTCACGAACTTCCTTTTGTTCGATTGTGAGAATTTAAATATAATGCGTGATTCATTTGGAGGTACTATTTTAGGTGGGGATTTAATGGCTGAGCGCACATGCGACGCGTCAGCGGACTGCGCATTCTGGTTCAGTACTATTTAATATTACGTAATGGAAAGACTTAGCCCGGCACAGCGTCCACAAATAGTACAGCTTTATTACGAAAATGGGCGTTCTACAAGGAATGTGTATCGTGCGCTTAGAGCAACATATGGGCCACATAATCGGGTTACCGAACGCACAATTCGCTATACCATCAATAAGTTTGAAACTCAATTTACAATAATGGATAGTACGCGACCACCTAGACCTCATCCAGCACGTAGTGAAGGAAATATAGCGGCGGTAGCAACGAGTGTACGCGAAGACCGGGAAGAATCAATTCGTCGCCGTTCTCAACAGCTTGGTTTGTCGTATGCAACAACTTGGCGTATTTTACGAAAGGATCTTGGTTTAAAAGCATACAAAATTCAACTAGTGCATGAACTAAAGGCGACCGACCTTCCGAATCGTTTCCGTTTCAGCCGTTGGACTCTTGATAAACTTGCAGAAGATCCACTGTTTTCGACAAAAATTTTGTTCTCCGATGAGGCCCATTTCTGGCTTAATGGGTACGTGAATAAGCAAAATGCCCGTATTTGTGGTGATGAGCAACCTGAAGAGATTAAAGTGCTACCATTACATCCAGACAAAACAACTGTTTGATGCGGATTATGGGCCGGTGGAATAATTGGTCATATTTCTTCAAAACAGAAGCCGGCCGGAATGTGACTGTGAATGGCGACCGTTATCGCGCCTTAATAAGGGACTATTTGCTGCCTGAACATGACACCCGTGGTCTACAAGACATTTACTTCCAACAAGATGGCGCCACTAGCCATAGAGCTCGTGAAACTATGGCTTTACTGCGAGAACGATTCGGTGAACATTTAATTTCACGCTTCAGACCAGTAAATTGGCCGCCTAGATCTTGTGACATCACACCATTAGACTTTTTTCTGTGGGGCTACGTGAAGTCTAAAGTCTACATGGATAAACCGGCTACAATTGAGGCATTGGAGGCCAATATTACTCGGGTCATTGGACAAATACCACTCGAAATGCTAGAACGCGTCATTGAAAATTGGAACAGCAGAATAGACTACGTTAATCGCAGTCGCGGCCAACATTTGAGAGAAATAATCTTTAAAAAATAATTGTAAAGAATGGTTCTTATGTATGATAATCAAATTTCTTAAATAAATTGGCTTTTTCATTTGTTCTTTGCTTTTGGAAAAAGTATCTCTAAATGAATCACCCATTATTTCTACGGTTTCAGTTGTTGCGCGAATAGTTAACCGATGGTCAGATCAAATCAGATTACCGATTTTTTCAATATTTTCATTCGTTTTTGACGTGGAAGAGCGTCCCCAATTTGGAAACGCTTTAACAAATCAAATACGCGCTCATGTGATAAATATCATTGCTACGAGGGTGGTTAAATAATTCCTTAGAAAAAGTTAGAAATACATTTTTTTTTAATTCTTAATTTTTTTTTTTTGTAATTTGTTTGTGTATCGTGTATTTACGTGCATAAATTTACATTTATATTTATATTATACCCTGTAAATTATGTCTGTTGGGTTAATAAATGATATTGTTAAGATAATTTCAGCAGATCTGACTTGTTGAATACAATTACAATTAAATGTAATAAAATAACACCAAATGTATTGCAGAATATTTTTGACAACATGAAACGTCGTATTGTATTATGCGTTCAACAGAATAGTGACAATTTCGAACACTTGTTATAAATTATAATAATAAAAACTTCTACAAATTACTTATTTACCCTGGTTGTTTGATTAAAATCCCATCTCTAAAGTTTTATTATTAAATAAATTAATAATCTAATTGTACTTGTTATTAATTTCATCACCATACCTCTCCATGATAAATTTTGATAGTGACAGGTGGATAATCTTCATAAAATTTAATTTACATCCGCATTTAAAGAATGCAGAACATCATAATTTATAGGAGATATTCATGGATAATTAGATATAATTCTTTTTTAAACACGTTGTACAATTGAACCTTCGAGAGCAGGAAATAAATTATACCTTTGGTCCTTGGAGCGTGAATTAATCAACTCGCCCCCGTAGATGTATACCGGCCGAATAGTGTGTCGACGGAGCTTAGCATGAAAACTAATAAAGTTGTAGCAATGAAATTTTACGTACACATGTAGTATGCTACAGTGCATTTTCTTTTGTTATTTATATATTTACAGGGCGTTCCAAATTTCCGCAACCACTTTTAATTTTTTTTTTAATAGATCGCTATATTTTCTTGTTATTATGATGATAGCCACCCAAATTATCTTTGCAACGATATATGACAATGTGCACTTACAACTGTTTTGGGTTTATTGCAAATTTTCTTAAAATCTTGACAGTTGCAGCGTCTAACATTTTAAGTCTTAACCTGAAAATAGGTGCAGTGCCTCACGTAACTCTATTGTTACCAATTTATGGACTAACACGTTATATATATATATGTTTTGAGGGTGAACAACGTGACAAAATATACAGGGTGTTAAATATGTCGTGCCAAAGTTATCGAAGTTTAAAGGCTATTTTCTCTTTTTTTTTAAAATTGAACCTAGAATTTTTTTATTAGTCGGCAAATTCCTTGTAAAATTGCCGTTAAGATGGTACCAATAGCATAGTACTTATTTCTAGTATTTTCGAAGTTATAACCCTTAAATGGGATATACCTATGTTTATAATATTCAATATGCGGTGCATCTAATAGTTGGTTGGCCATGAAATGATATCAAACAAAGTAACTTTTACAAACACCTGTTTTCTTAACTCTTTATTATTAGTTTTAGAATTACATTTTGTAATTTTTCCATAATAAAACAAAATTAATTTAAAATGTGTTCAAATATATGTTCATTCTGCTCTACACATACACTTAATCGCCTCTGCATCGACAAGCTTACATTTTGAGCCATGTTGTTTTCACTTAATTGAAGAAAAGCGTTTCTGATTCGTTGCTGCGTATTCTCTGTCGTTGTCGGAGATGTTTCGTAAACTATATTTTTTTTCAGTAGGCCATAGAAAGAAATCACAAGGGGTTAGATCTGGTGATTGCGGTGGCCAGCTTATAAAGCTTCCTCTCACAATCCACCTATTGGTGAATACCCTATCTAAATGTGCTCTTGCAGCAGCACCGTAATGTGTAGGTGCACCATCATGTTGGTAGCACAATCTCCTTATGATGTTATCTGGTATGCCTTCTAACAACAATGGTAAATTATTTTGTAGGAAATGTGTGTAGATTTCACAATTTAAAGTAGTATTAAAAAAGAATGGACCTATAATAGTGTTTGCTATGATGCCTCCTCAGGTTCTAACACTCCATTTTTGTTGGTATAAAATAGGTTGCACAAAATGAGGGTTCTAGAGTCATAATGATGAGAATTTTTTCTATTCATTATTCCACAATTAGCAAATGTTGCTTAATCTGTGAAAAGTGAAAAGCACATGATCTAGAAAAGTTAGATCTTGTCGTAATTGGAAAAGTAGCAATTCACAGTAAACAAGTCTCCTTTCAAAATCCGTTTGTAATAAGCCTTGGTGATTTTGAATTTTGTAAGGTGAAATTTATGTTTTTTTTAAAATCCCTCTTAGAGCAGTGACTTCTATCCCGTGTTCTTTCGAAATTATTCTTGTAGATACGCGCGGATTTTCCACAACGGACTGGACGACTGTCACTTCATTATCTTCTGTAACCATAGTCTTAGTTCTTTCATGTTTGACGTATTACACTGAACCCGTCAGAAGAAACCTTGTCAACAAATTTTCAAGCGTCTTAATATCTGGAGCTTTTTGGTGAGGGTACTCCATAGCATATGTTCTTGATGCTAAAAGTGAATATCTATTGCTAGCGCCAAGAACAAATACCATGTCTATTGGTTCCTCTTTCGAAAAATTTATTCTAAAGAAACACAACTATAAACTATAACGGCATGTAAATAAAAATAATGACAATAAAACGATATAACTGACAACAAGATAACAACTTATAACGAACAAACGGAAAACGGAAATTGCTAATTTACTAGCCGAACTTAAATTATAACAATTAAACGCGATTACAGCAGAGAGGAACTACAGAAAAACACTTTATACGGAAGTTTTAAGTAGATATTTGACGTTTGGTTAAACAGCAATTTTTGCTTAATATTACTTCATGGCCAACCAACCAACTATTAGATGCAGCACCGCATATTGAATATTATGAACATAGGTACATCTCATTAAAGGGTTATAACTTCGAAAATACTAGAAATAAGTACTATGTTATTGATACCATTTTAACGGCAATTTTACAAGGAATTTGCTGACTAATAAAATAATTATCGGTTCAATTTAAAAAAAGAGAAAATAGCCTTTAAACTTCGATAACTTTGACACGACATATTTGACACCCTGATATGTTGTCACGTTGTTCACCTTCAAAACATATAACGTGTTAGTCCATAAATTGGTGACAAAAGAGTTACGTGACGCACTGCCCATTTTCAGGCTAAGACTTAAAATGTTAGACGCTGCAACTGTAAAGTTTTAACAAAATTTGCAATAAAACCAAAACTTGCACATTGTCATATATCATTGCAAAGATAATTTCGGTGGCTATCACCATAATAACAAGAAAATATAGCAATCTATTTAAAAAAAAAATTGAAAGTGGTTGCGGAAATTTGGAACACTTATGAATATATAAATCAAAAGTGTGTACGTAAAATTTCATTGCTACAACTTTATTAGTTTTCATGCGCAGCTCCGCCGACACACTATTGCAGCACCCGGCATAATGTTCACTTAAATACAATTAATTTAAAAAACGGGATATTTACGAGATATACGAATTAATTTAGTGATTTTAGTCATAAATCTACAAGACCAATTTATTAACTTCATTAATTTCATTTTAATAAATTTTATCCCTTTAGAATGACCTACTTCGTAAACGAAGTGATTTTATTAAACAGCGTAAAACTAATAACCATCTGCTTGCTATACTTACAATTTATTACATATTGATATCCACAACGCCTGCAACAATTTCGCTAATTGAACTGCATTGCAGTTTGCTCAGTGGATCATAACGGTTTTGTGCATACAATTCTCCGTCTTTAACAAAGATTTAAAAACCAGTGATGCAAAACCAGTGATGCTTTCAATTTACGGAATTAGAGAACTTATGTCTTCAGAAACATGTATTTCGAATAAATCGTTCTTAGAATGGTTTCGTCCTGGCATAGATCCAAATAAGTTAAACTTTAATTTCAAACGGCATGGACATAAAAGGTGTTATAGGAAGATCTAATAAATTATCAACTTTTACAGCGCATTTTAGTTTTTTGTTTTAATTTTCTAGGAAAGTCTCTACGTAATTAATGTTTGCTTTTTCTATTTATATTCTTAGTAAATTAGTAAATTTAATTTAATCGGCCGATACTTGCTGGAAATCCATAATATGTAAATGGGATTTAAGTAAAACACTTCATACAGAATTGTTATATAAATTAAATTATGTAGAATTTATTATGTTAGATAGTAATACTAGAGAAAAAGTAAACTCAATAATTAACAAAAAATACATTAAACAAAAACATAAACTAGAATATTTGATTAATAATAATAAAAAAAGAAATGTGAGCAAAAACATAAGTCATTTTTCAAATCATCAATTCTCAGACAAATTTAAAAATTTAACCTCAGTAGAGTTTTCTAACAAAGAAAAACGTTTATTGGAAAAAGGTTTCAAATATAATTTACAGCCGAAACAATCAGCCTCAGAATTAGACAATATAGCAATAGATACAGAAATTGCATTAAAAAATACATTGCATAACACAGATAAAAAATATGTAGTATCAAATTTTTTAAAAGCTGAATCTTCCGTAAATTCGATTCCAAATCATGAAATGTTTATATTAAAATCAATAATAAACAAATCAAACAGCAATAATATTATTTTCATAAAAGCAGATAAAGGAAATACAGTTATAGCATTAAGCAAAAACGATTATATTAATAAAACTATGCAATTTTTAGACCCATCAAAATATAAATTGTTAAAATCAGATCCCACTGTGAAATTTCAATCTTCAGTTAAGAAGTGTATCCAGAATTGTAAAAGTTTATTTAATGATAAGGAGGAAGGTAAACTTATCAATATGAATCCACAAGCTCCAAAATTATATTCATTAATCACATTTCATAAAAAAGATAATCCTATCAGACCAGTCGTGTCGTTTGTCACAGCTCCTTCATATAAATTATCCAAAAAAATCTTAGAACATAACAGAGAAAATACTAAATTTTCAGCGAAATTTACAATTAAAAATTCATTAGAGCTAGTTAACAAAATAAAAGATACTAAACTTCCAGGTAATGCCAAGCTAATATCATTCGACATTACTAATTTATTCCCTAGTATCCCGATAAAAGACACCATTAATTTGGTGGAGAATTTGTTAACAATTCAAAATGTTAATATAGTTAAAAAATTAGATATCATAAGTTCTCTTAAAACTATCTGTTTAGATCAAAACTATTTTGAATTTGACAGTAAGATATATTCGTGTAATGATGGCCTAATAATGGGCAACCCATTGAGTCCGTTATTATCAGAATTTTTTATGGATAATTTAGAAAGTCAAATTAAAGAACATCCCAATTTTAAATACTTTATATACTGGCACAGATATGTAGATGACGTATTAGCTTGTTTCAGAGGCACAGATAGACAATTAAACCAATTTTTTGAACACATAAATAATCTACACCAAAACATTAAGTTCACCATAGAAAAAGAATTAGATCATAGTATAAACTTCTTGGACCTTACAATTTCTAGACAAAATAATAAACATGCCTTTTCAATATATCACAAACCCTCACACACAGATGTTATCATTCACAATAGTTCCTGTCACCCGGTTAGTCATAAACTAGCATCATTCCATTGTATGATACACAGTTAATATCAGTACCTTTAAATAATGAAAACTTCTTTAAAGAATTAAATATCATTAAACAAATAACGCAAAATAATGGATACAACCCAAATATAGTAGATACAATTTTAAGAAAAAAGAAATATAGGAAAGCAATAGAAAATGTGTACCCAATAATAAAAGATAAACCAAGCAATTATAAATTAGTAACATACATAGGACCGATAAGTGAAAAAATAGGAAAAATTTTACGAAAAACAGATATAAATGTAGCTTATAAAACTAATAATTCTTTAGGGAAATTCATAAAAAATTATAAATCCAAGACAAGCAAAAGTAATAAATCCGGAGTATACAAACTAGCATGTAAAGAGTGCCCTAAAACATACATAGGCCAAACTGGTAGGAGCTTTGAGAAAAGAATACAGGAACATTTTAAAAGTTTTATTAACAAAAAGACAGATTCCAGATTTTGAAATTTTACAGTCACAACAAAAAGGATTAAAGTTAAATTTACTGGAATCCTTAGAAATAAATAAACTTAAATGTTCAGATATATTGTTAAATGACCAATTAGACCTTAATAATTTCCCACTTTTAAACTGGTTTCATCAAATATTAAGATAACAATAACTTTAGACGATATATCGGTAAGAGACGATTCTAATGTAGACAAGTGCAACCATTGAAATAGTTTAGAAAAAAGCCATACATTTGTGAAGAGCGTGTTCAGTAGTAATATAAGATCTGAAGAAGCTACATCGTAGCGAAACATGTCGTCAATTTATTAATACATATAATAAAGTGTAATATATACTGGAAATTAGTATAAGTGTTTTACTTAAATCCCATTTACAAATTAGTAAATATAATTTCATTAAAGAGTTAAATCGTTTATCCAGGATAGATTTAAAAATATTTCTCGCATATGACATATTTTATGAACGTTTTATGAAATTTATAAAAATAAGAAACGAACACTGAGGAAGTAGAAGAGAAAAGAAAATTTGAACGTATACATGTTAAATTCATCCCAGGGCAACGGTATAGATGTGCTAATACCTCATCTCCAATTCCCCGATCGCGATGATACTTACGATATTCTATAAGAATGCGATAGGGGAACATCTTTCAATAATATGCAGGGTGATAAAAAAATTGGAGCATTATCTTTAAGCTAAAAATAATACACATAATATAATGACAAATAAAAAAAAAATTGTGACAAAAGTTGTAAAGTAACAGATATTCACACTTATGCGAGCAACACAGGAACACCTGCTACAGCAACGTACGTCAACCCATAATTTTTTTGCATGATCGTGCTCCATCTCATAACAGTTACGAAGTGCGTCAGCATTTAAATAATACGTTTGGTGATCGATGGATTGGTAAAGGTGGGTCTGCTGCATGGCCACCTAGATCACCTGACTTGAACCTAATGGACTTTTATATATGGGGACATATGAAAAATTTAGTGTACAACAACGATAATTAAATTGAAAATATTCAATTATTAACCATACGTCTTCAAGATGCTGCAGATACAATAAGCAGGGAAGATATCCGAGAGTGCTATATCTCGTGGATACGGCGAGAACAAGATTGTATTCAAGCAGGAAGCGGTAACTTCGAAAATTTGCTCTAGGAGATATTCCTGTGTTGCTTGCATGTGAATTAGTTCTAATATTGAGAATGTTGCAACTAATGTACGCTAAAAATATTAAAAAAACGCCGTAAATGATCGTAACGAGATTTAAAATTTATCAAAATTATATTTTCCTATAATATAAAATACTATTAATATAGTAAAGTTTAATTCAATACCAGCACTTAATTATTTAAAATCACCCGCACGAAAATAATGTATCATAAATTATAAATTAAAATTTACTATATTAACAATATTTTATATTATAGCAAAATATAATTTTGATAAATTTGCAGCCTCCCTACGATTGTTCACGATTGAATTAATCATGTGTAATTAATAGAATGGCTAAGAAAAATATAATAATAATATACATAATTTTATGCACAATTAGTAACCTCAGTATCACAATCCCATTATTATAAGTATGGCAGACCAATTTCCGTGCGCGCCATGTGCGCCGATGTGAGGATGATTGTATTGCATCAGAACTAATAAAAAGCATTTAGTATGTGTTTGGTACTTGCTTAGACTGCAAGTGTAAGCATACGTAATAAAATGTCGTCGACTTATAAATCGAGAAAACGACCGTTGTCAGACGACGTGAATAAGTTTATTATGGATTTCCCGGACTTAATATACGACGGATCAAAAATTAAATGTTTAGTATGCAACACATATCTAATGTGTTGGTCAAAAACACATTGTAAAGAACACGTAAGCAGTTCGAAGAACAATAATAACAAAATTAATAGACAACAGTTTATACATGAACTATGTGTAACTATGATTGTGCGTGCACTGCCGTTTACCTTGTTAAGTAATGATTCATTTATTTCATTTTGGAATAAATACGCGAATCAAACATTACCTAGCACCACAACGTTACGAAGGAATTTACCATCGGTGCGTAAAACAAGTTGAAAATAAAATAAAAGCCAAACTGAAAAATGAAAAATTGTGGTTATGTGTTGACGAAACAACTGACAGCAAAAAACAATCTGTAGTTAATGTGATGGCGCGTAATATGGAACCACGTCAACCAACTTCTTCAATTTTAAATAGTTAATTGACGAAGGAGATACTTGTTGAAACTTCATTATAACGCTAAGGAATAAGTAATTAAACTTCTAGTTTCAAAAATTCTTTTATTGTAAATACCACTACAATATTGTTTCGCCATACAATGGCTTCATCAGGTGGATGAAATACTGAATATGTACAATACAAGTTTGAATATTTATGTGAAAATTATTGGGGAAATGCTGGTGGAAAAATTTTTACAATCTTAAATTTAGTAGAAGGGAGTTGTTTAAATCTAGTTGGTCATTTAAAGCTAATCCTAAACTATTGTATCTATTAATTTCTAAGTTTTCTAACAGGTTAAGCTTTTTCCTTTTTTCTTGAATGTGTAAAATTTTTAAATCTATATTAAATCTATGATTGATATCTATACAATGGCTTGCGAAAGAATATTGTAGCGGTATTTACAATAAAAGAATTTTTGAAACTAAAAGTTTAATTACTTATTTCTTAGCGTCTTCAATTTTATTAGCATCCAGATGACTAGAACAATGTAATGCCGAAAAAATTTCAAAGGTGCTATTAGATACTTTGGAAAAATTTAAACTTTCGAAAGACCAAGTATTAATGTTTATGACCAATGGTTCCGCAACCAAGTATTCTGTAGGCCGGTCTCTTAGAAAATATTTTCTTAACTTGTTACATATTACTTGTAAACTCCATGCTCTACACCATGTGGCAGAACAGGTTCGTAAATGTTATCCAGAGGTAGATGCTTTAATATCGAGTACAAAGGCAGTATTCCTGAAATCTCCAAAACGTATTCGGAAATTTCACGAATTGTGTCCCCATACCCCTGAGCCACCACAGCCGATTCTGACACGTTGGGTACATGGTTACGGGTGGGGTTTTACTATCATGAACATTTTGAAAAAATTAAGGACGTGGTTTTATCATTCGATCCGAAAGAAAGTGCAGCTATCAATACAAGCCAGAAAAAATTTCAAGATGCCCAGATTAAAATTGGTTTACAAAGTATTCGTGAGAATTATTTGGGACTAGAATAAGTAATAACAAAATTAGAAAATTCGTCGCTGTCGTTAGAGGAATCACTGGAAATCGTTAAAGATGTTCACGAACAACTGTGTGCTGTAGAAGACGCAAAAAGTGAAAGCGTTCTAATTAAATTTGAAAGTGTTTTAGAAAGAAATTCAGATTTTGACACCTTAACACGTTTTTGTGAGGGCACGCCTACAGATGCGTTAAGTTGCTTAAAAAAGTATTTTGATTATCTGAATATAACATCACTAGATGTAGAACGCTCGTTTTCCGAATATAAACATTTTTTCCTCACGGCGGACGTGTTTTTCAGAAATAACCTTAGCAACGCACCTGATGTTGAAAGTATACAATCGAGTTTCTAGTTTGTCAATCCTTGGAAGACGCTTAAAACGGTAAGTGTTTTTTTAAATCCTCTGTCGTGCACACAATCACTGATTTCATACATCTTCCTTTTTATTTATAGGTACATACAAGGCTGCTATAATATGTACTATTCTTATTTTTCGTGTGGTTATGCATATTACTTTAATAGCAGAAAACCAAATGTATATTTAATTATTTCTAATAGAATAAATGTCTCTACTTCTATACTTATATCGGTAACAAGCTCATGTTGCGTCCCTATTCTAACGCATATTCTAATATTACGAATTACACTCCCATACCGGCGCTCATGGCGCGCACAGAAATTTGTCTGCTCTAATTATAAGTCTTAACTCCTAGGCATTTCAAAGTTTCTACCTTTTACACCACTTCATGTATTCTTACTGTTATGTTTACGTTCCGGTTCCTTATGACGATAATTCTGGACTAACTTTCAAGTTTCTAACTTATAGAGAATAGCCAAGTTAATTCAATAAATCATTATTACTATTATAATCATTAACAGGATAATTATTTAATATTTCACGCAATTATACGTCCGTTAAGGTGTTTCCAAAGCATAAATACCTAAAATAAACTTCACGAAAACTTTGCGAGTTTGTTTCTCGTTGTACATTATTTTATTCAATGCCCTTTGCCTTTTATATAGCAGAAAACTTTTAATTTGATCTTTTTTCACAACTCGATGAACCGTACCGAAGAGCAAAAGATTCTCCTTTATGTTAATCTGTTTCTGCCAATTTTTCGACCCCACGTTGTCGAAAGTTAATCCCGTCGGATCGAAAAGTTCTAATCAACTTACAGATTCGGTGCTTTCTTGAATTCTCGAGGTACACCTGAATTATTATTGAATTATTAACAAAGAGAGAGGAAATCTTTCGAATTCATTTTTTTCTGTGAAAGGTGAGTTTTCGATATTCGATTTGGATTAGTTTCTTGTCATAGGGAACTCCGTTAAGAGTTCGAGTGGTTGAAATAATTCGCTATTGTTTAAATACTTCTTAATATCAATGGCTAACATCTACTTAAGAAACTTTAAAAACAAATTTGCATCTGCTGTTTAACTGGGAATGGATATTTCTTTTATTTTTTGTCACAAATGATAAATTACGTGTGTTCTGCGCTTATGAAGTTTTCACACATGTAATCAGAAGTTGTATTGCTTTAACTGATTTGCTTCCTCTGTACGATGTAATTAACAAATCATTCACTTCGTCCGCTATTGCAAAGTACACTAGCGCTCTAAACCTGTCAAGAACGTGATTCCAGTACAAAATCCTATAAGCAGTCATGGACAACTATCGCGGAAGTCTACTAATCAGTATAAATCTTTTCAATTTGTGATATTTATTCTATTTGTATTGAAATGCTGGTATAATTTTTTTGTTGATGAAAGAGAGAGGAATATTATTTTTTTGTAGAGAATCTTTTGTTTGTGATAGAATTTGTGCGTGTGTGCCTCAATTGAAATTCAAGCAGCAGTTATGTGAAGTTGGTTTGTGACACAATTTTGATAAAATCTTTTCTCCTGCGCATACTAAGAAGTTAATTTAAATAATCTATAAGTAACAACACTAACAGTAATACAAACATGGGACAATGTATCTATAAATCTCTTCCATACGTACTCAAGTTAACTGACAAAATTAAGATCCTTTTCCGTAATCATCAGTCCAAATAGTTTTTACGTCTGCAATTTCAGGAAGCAGATTTATATCCAAATTAAAGAGCCCGATACCTTTGCTTCAACAAAATCATATAGTTTTTGCAGTCAAATGCAATGAATGCTGTAAATATTATATAGGTCAGACAGCCCAGAGATGACGTGAATGTAGCACCCAACATCGCAGTAATTCGAAGGTAAACTCCAAAAAATATGCTTTGGGAAAATAACTATTACAAAAGAATCACCTTAGAAAATTTAGCCAACAAAAAATTACTAATAATCTCGTTGCCATAGAATGCACATCCACGTTCACTATCGCTTACAATTGTCTCATTAAAATATATTAAAATTAAATTAATTTGATCGTTTTATATTTTCCGGCCTGATTTTGTGCCCAGTCCTCGTATTTAATTTAATTTCAAAGTTTATATAATTATCAGAGAGCAGACTTAAGCGATTGAATAATCAATTGCCCCGATAAAGCGTTGTGTCGGTCTCAGGTATAGTATGCATGTTATACCAGCCCCACTATTTGCTTGGTCGTTTGCATTCGTCGAACAGATGTTGTTATTTTCGACGTTATAAATAGCACATTGTGTGTATTCCAATATAAATTCAATTCAACAGTGGCGTGTAAGGCGTAATAGACATTTATATATTATTTCGTTAGACTTCGTTGAAATAATTGATGCCATATTTAGCAGAAGTCCAGATTTGAATATATTATATCAATTCTGCACAGAGCTGATAGAAAAATCTACACATTCAAAGTATGGTGCACTTTTGCAACATTTTAATCAGGCACCCATCACCAGTTGTAATGGGGAACGGATGAAGAACTAATTTAACACAGGAACATCTTGAACAAATTTTAGTTATTCATAGTAATGTTTTACACTTTCAATGTTTCACAGAAAATACATAGTTTTGAGTTTTGTTCTTTGTAAATTATTTTTATTCAAAATTCGATACGCAATTCGCTTGTCAGCATTACTTCTGTTTCAGCAGTAGTTGCTGCTGGTTACCAAACAGTTTATTACATTCGCTTTGTTGTGCGTTGACAGATACATATTAACTACATATTGCTATGAATTATGATGTTGTACTTTGCTTATTCACAATTCACAACCAATGTGCCCAGCTTCGATATTTAGGCGGTTTAATTTCCAGGATAAGACTGCTCTTCCCTCAGGGTTCCAATCGGAAAAGTGGAAATCACAGTTGAGCGCCACTCAAAATTTATTTGAGAAAAGTTATGATAATGTTTTTAAGTTACTTGTAAACTTCTCGAAGTAAGGTTAATTTCAATGACACACTCAATATAAAACAAACTTTAATACAAGAAAAAAAAAAGAAAAAAAATCTATATGAAGTATATAGATCAATATTGCATCAATAAAAAAAATATTATTAAGGTAAACTTATTATACGAAAATGACCGTTACGTATAATTAAACATCCTTAGTGACTCCCGAGTAAAATTAAAAACTAATAAATTACAAAGAAGTGTTTCAATTTCTCCCACTAAATTTAACGTAAACAAACTAAATGTGACAGACCGAACTAACCTCTACGCATGTGCTAACCACATGAAAAAAATATGCCCTTGACTCCAACGTGGAAAATTTTCTCGTTATAGAAAAATTTTTAACTTAGAAATTTTGAAAAACGTTCTTTGTCATCTAATACAACTATTAAGATTAATTAATTCAAATAATGATGACAATGATAATTAGTAATAATTTAATTACTTACATCAATGATAAAGAAATTTCTTTCACGAGACACCTGAGTTGGAAAACCGTATAAAAATCACTACGAGAAAAACAAACTCGTATAAATAACGGTATTGAAATCAATCACAACAACCAATTAATAAAAATCACGAAGCTACTTATCTAAAATAAAATATAAAGATTTATATCTTATAACACACGTCTTCACAACTCAGATAACAATTAGTGTCTGAAGCGGATACAGCAAATCCGGCGTGCTACAACTACACAAGTCAAAATAAATAAAAATAAAAACTGCATTCATAGAAAATAAAAATTATACACTGGCATCGAAAATAAATGTACAATAATAAATGATTAAATTTTTCACAAATGTTTGCGGTGAAAAGTCTATCGCAATATGTAGGTATGCGCCGCTTATGCAGATCGCCACACGTATCAAATGGTTCGAAACTCGCGGATCACTTACAGAAACAAACCTATTGCGAATACAAAGCTGACGCCTATAGGCTATGAATCATCAATCGCTCGAGTCCACTGTCTGATGATTAAATATAATTTTGTTGCCACATTTGATTTTTGTATCCCATATGGCTTCACATCTTTCTTTCGGAGGTATGCATTTTTGTTTCCAGACTATCCAAAGTGCTCTGACATTGAACCATTACATTTGAAACTTTGTTTTGCAATTCCTATTAAATATGTTTTGCACTTTTCGCAATAGTTGGTTTGTCAAATGTAAATATAACTAAGATATGAATCTTAATTTGTATCTTCATTCTATAAAATAGCTTAGGAATTGTTAATTGCTAATGTAAATACCTTTTCATATTTTAAATTTTTAAAAGAATTGTTTTATTTGATACATTGACCCAAATTCTGTTTTCATTAACAGTGAAATTATATGAATATTAGAGTAAATTTGATCCAGCATTTTACGCTCTAAGGAATTTTACATAAAAGATTCCATTTGTATAAAGCATTTTATTTAGTGACAAATTGGAAAAAAAATATATTCATTTTGTAATGTTTTTAATAATAAATTTATTATTATTATATTATTACGTAGTTAGCTTTCACGAACTAATAAAAGTCATTACTAGAGAACGGACGCAATTTCCATAAAACGCAATCGGCAATTGGAATTGTGTATAACGTCGCTCAGTACATCCCGGCGTAATTCAATGAAGTATTTGTTTGACTTCCTCGGACACCTGGTCTCGCCACGATAACAATGGACAAGCCAGCTATTGTATTCGAAGATATAGTGTTTTTTAAAGTGTTTTCATGAGCGTAGATAGAAGCGGGGTTTTTATAATGTATTTTATTTATTACTTTATATTTCGTAAGATAAATAAAGTGTTGTGAGTAAGTTTCTTGTTTTCATAGTTTTAACTGTTAATTACATCGTAATTTTTGTGATAGATCCTGTTTAATATCGTTTGATTGAATCTATTTCTACCAATTATTTCGACGTAAGAGTGTGCATTGAATTTCGTTTAGTTTCAATAACTTACGCACACATTTTTAGTTTTCATTTATTTAGATCTAGAGCATTGTTTAAGTTAAGTTTTTCAGACATGACATGGAAGAATGTCGAGAACGGCATTGTAAAACAATGGCGAGTTGGATTTACGGTCATACTGATTGTATGTCCATTGTCAGTGATTCCGAAATTTATTACAAAATCCGTAAAATATCGTCAAATATTCGTCACTTAGGATCGCAAACACATCTGAACTCTGTAAAACTTTTATGGCGGCTAATATTCCATTAAATAAACTTAGCAATCCCACTTTAAAAATATTTCTTCAAAAATTTAGTGGTCGAAATGTTCCTGATGAATCAACTTTACGCAAATATTATGTTTCTAGGTGCTATACGAGAACAGTAGAACGCATTAGAAGCCATTTTTAAATCAATACATATGGATAAGCGCCGACGAAACGGTGGATATGTAAGGACGCTGTGTGGTAAATGTTGTAGCTGGTGTACTACATCCAACTATTCCCTATAACTCATATGTAATAGCAACAAGTGTTATAAATAGAGTTGATGCGGAAACAGTTGCTGAAACCATGAAGGAGAATATGCAAAGAATGCTACATTCGGACGCCACGTACAAAGAAAAAATACTTTTATTTGTCAGTGATAGTGCTGCGTATATGTTAAAAACAGGCAGACTATTGAAGAAAACATATCCTAATATGCTGCATATTACTTGTGTAGCACATGCTCTCCACAGAATCTGTGAATATATCAGAGACAATTTTCCGGAAGTTGATAGACTTATATCAGCTTTTAAAAAAGTTTTCAGAAAAGCACCACTGAGAGTAGCTCTTTTCAGGGAAAAATTTCCATCTCTGTCACTGCCTCCCACTCCAGTAATAACTAGATGGGGAACATGGCTGGAAGCTACTAGTTATTATGCTGAGAATTTCGATAGTCTAAAACATTTCGTAACACTGCTAAAGGAGGATGCTAGAAGTATTGGTGAGTACAAGGAGCTCACACAAATCCCAAATTAAAAAAATCAGTTGTACTTTCTTCACGAACACTTTGGAAAATTGCCAAAACTAACCACTTATTTTGAAAATCGAAATCTCAAATTAAATGACGGATTAACCACATTAGATGTGGCTGTTAATAATTTGAAAAGTATTCCAAGTGACTTCGGATGTGGCCTTCGGCAAAAGCTTGAAGCTATTCTTAAGGAAATCCAGATTTAATTACATTGCAGCAATTATGTATGGAGACAATTCCACAAAATCTAACGGCTAAATATGAAGAAATAAAAGAATATTTCCAGTATGCACCTATAACCAGTTGCGATGTAGAAAGGACGTTTTCTATTTATAAGGATGTACTTAATTCAAAGAGAACAAAATTGACAGAAGAAAACCTTGAGAAACTATTGCTAGTCAATATTAATACTCCTTTACTCAACTTGAACGACAAAATGAACAAATAAAAATGTTCAAATTATAGAAAGAAAATTAAAAACTTTAAAAATACAACTTTTCAACAAATACATGTGTATTTCGTAATTTTATAAATCACCACCCGTTCGTTTTCCAATTATATAAATAAAATTAAATATTTTAGAAATACAGCCTTTCACCAGTACTGCACTGGGTGGTAAGCGTGTCCGTTCTCTAGTCATTACTTTAAATTCTAATTAAACCACTCATACTGCGCAAGTCCTATTTTGTAGTCATAAGAAATGCTAATTCTCAATCAGATTGTCGCACTATTGGAGTTAAAAAAAGTATCGCCTATAAACACGCAACTAGAATATTTCCACATCAATTTTCCACACGTATCGAACTATAAACACGAACCACACAATATTTATTTAAAATTGCATGCGATTGTAGAGCCATCAATCAAACAGCACATCAACATAAGCAGTTTGTTGAACCACTTGTTCAAGCATTCACACACACGGTGCATTAATAATATCACTAACAAAATACGAATTCCCGTAACCCGTGGGTACAGGTGTAAACTCGCCTTTCTATTTCCTACACAGAATCGCAGTACAAATCGTTTTATTAGCAACTGTTAACAGACGGCTTATTGTTCGATACCCTTTACGAACTAATCACCGAACCGTAAGTATATTGATTGCATTGGAAGCGGCGCATTAATGAGTCTGTATGTATGTAGAACCTATCGAGAACACGAGGTACTTACTTTGATATTCAGCGAACGATTCGCCTGAATAAAGATTGAATATCGAATAATATTTGAATGTAAATGATGTTATTAAATAAACGCAATCGCTTCGTTTTATTGCAAATTCATGTAATAATAAAAGGAGATGAACATGAAATATGTATGTGAAAGCTTTTGTTCCGCTTTAATAAATCAATTTTATAATCTAAGTAACGATGCTCGAATTCATGCATATATAATGAATGTTTTTTTTTCGTAATAATTACGACAGTAAATGTACAAAATTACAAAGAGTAGCGTTGAAAGGATCACAGATTACAAGTTAAAGTACTCGCTCAAAGAGTAGGGTTTTAAGTTTAATAAGAAGTTATGTAATCTCCTTTTCGTTATACGAAAATCTCTTATGCGGTAATTTGTTGTAGAAATTTAAACAGGAATATAACGTACCCTTCCTTATACACACACACACTACATGTATATATATATATATATATATATATATATATATATATATTGTGATGAGGCGAACCATGTATATGAGGGACCTAGAGCAAAGATACAGCATTAATATTTTAAATTGTAAATTTAGCATAAGTTTTGTTTGTTAGAACTGCATTTTTCACATGCCATATCAATAAAGTTAATACCGCGTTTTTAATTTATCAATTTTGCATCACATAATTATTGTTTTCCTTGTAACCATTCAAGTTAGTCATTTTCATTTACATTTCTATTTTTTCGAAGATATTTAACTTAATTGATTGGAATTATATGTCATATGATGATCATAACTGTACCTATTTTAAATTCAAATAAGGCGGGAATTATCCCAAAACAAAAATAGGTAATTAGCAGAAATTGTACATTCAAAATAAACTTTTATACATTGTAAAATTAATACAATAATTTTAGTGAAATGTCAAAACGATTGAATCAAGTAATTTATTTTATTTTGAGTAATTTATTGTCGAGATTAAATAAGTATAAACAACATTGAGAATAAGATGCCTGGAAGAATTAACAAAAACAATAGATAGTCCGCTTGGGTAATTAAAATTGGTACAACGCGTCTAACGTTTTAAAAAGTGTATAAAGGAATAAAGTGATATAAAACCAAAAATAAATTAACGAAACCTTACCAAAAAGATATCCTATAAGTTCCCGATTCACTAGCATCGTTTTTACGGAAGGTTACCTGCAACTGAACCCGCTAAGCACCGATAACCAAACTCCAATTTCCGAAGGACGCCAATCCGAATTCAGAACCAAAACCAGTTTTTTCCTGCACTTGAACCAGTTATTCCTGTGAACCAAGACTCGAACATCCAACAGCCACACAGATAAACCACCAGCATCAAAATTGAGAATTTATTTTTAAATCTCCTAAAATATAAAATTTTATTTGTTACATTGCGAAAAAGATCGTTTATATTTCATTTAAATTCTTTAAATATTAGCCTTTTGATCACTATACAGTTCATACAGAAAAATACAGTTCTTTTTACTTGAATTTGTGTTACATAATTAAATATTTGAGTTATAAAAATTTCATAACAACATTAACCTTACTTTTCTATTATATCGAATCACGTGACTTTAAATGCAAATGTAATACTAATGGTATTTTAACTTACCTGTTATGCTTTGAGAATACAATTAAACTAGTAATATTTACCATTTATCCTTTTGTTTTATTCTTTTTGAACAACTCGGAAAATCATTCACTTTGCATATCTTAGTTTAAACAAATAACTGTTTTCTATCAATGCACCGAACTCGCATCAACATTAATCTTGATCACGATAACCTGAGCTAGTCGTAGTGTGATTAAGATATCCATAAAATACTAATATAATAATAATTACTTTAGCACGTAAAAGAGGCGAAAAAGAGGTTAAGTATACATTTTATTTATTATTGTATTCAAGTTCTTAAGTTACATATACGATAACTGTAAAAATATAACTTCAACGCCATCTATATAACCCTTCTATAACTTCGTACGTGTGAATATTCAAATAATTTGTTTTACTTCAAATTACACTTATTTATTTAAGGCCCTTATGCCTTTTAACAATATATATATATATATATATATATATATATATATATATATATATATATTGTTATGGTTCAAACTGCACTCATATATCTGCATCTGAAACAGAAAAACAGATAAAACAATGCATATAACAATTATAAAACGGATGAAATTGGCGAATTAAGATTGTAAAATTAGTATCAACATGTATATAAATTAATACAACGAGAACAGTAATTCAAATTAACTTATTTTTATTTTTTATAACTTACTTTTATATTTCTATTTTAAATTTTATAATTCAAATATTTCGCGCGATACTACCGGTATTTAATTTATCCACATTGAAATATTGTATTGATACTGATTAGACACGCCCTCTTTTTAAATTTAACCTAAACACGTAAGAATGAAACTTAGAACACATAATAATGACATTTAAAAGTAAACAATGTATATTTGAAAATTATTTAAAAAATTTTATAATGTGATTAGAAATGTAATATTAATTTAATTCAAAACACCAGCGATGTTCTGATAATAAAGTTTCGAGGCTATTTGCCAATATAAAAATAGGCCATGAAAAATAAATGAACGTAGAGGACGCCGAAAAATAATTTTACAGTATATGGCCGCGTTTGTGTAATTATCCAAGTTAAAAATTAAATTACCATAATCAAACTTAACAGATCCCGTCGAAAATATATATAATTGCAACGCAGAAAATTAGCCAACCTTTTTAAGTAAAAACCAGCCTCTCATCCTCGAAGATACGCCGAATATTGACGATAGCATCATTACCAGTATCCAAACTGCAACGCGTGGGCCATTTGGACGATCAAACGACGCCAAACCCATATCAAGAATCCTAAAGCCGTACTTGGTGCCGCACGACTACAACGTTTCCAGCTTGACCCAACACGCAAAATCTTGGAACACAGGTTCTTGAATGACCAATTTATAATTTCATTGCCTATAAAATATACATATCAATAAACAAGTTCATAATAACCTATATAAACTTTAATAAAACCTCTATATTTATTATCTATGCATCGTTTACCCTAGCTTAATAAATACAAGCATAATTTAACATCCATATAACACCGTAGTACCATATTAGTATAAATAAGCCAATATATTCTTTAACTTAGTTTTATTTGTTCACCAACACTATATTTAGTACTATTATATTTACATATGTTTAGATCGTAATTCTCTTTATAGACACATGTCTATGTTATGATAATTGTTACAGTTCTCTAATTTTTATTTCAATATATTTTATTTTTATCACTTTAAACTGTTTTATTTGTTAGCATTTAGTTGTTGAGTTAAACATATTATATAGACACCTAACTACAATTAGGGAGGTAATTCGCAGACCGACTTTGAACCCTGAGGTATTTTATTATCTAATCTATTTTATAACCATGCTGTCCGACTGCTGTTAGTGCATTTGTATGTACACAGAGGACGTAGTTATATTTGTGATTAATTTAATCACTGGCGCCCATTATTTGAAAATTCAACATAAACAACATTACATATCATCCATTATTATAAATAATTTAAAAATCGCCTCCCAAGTATTACTTCATTAGGCGACGAAGAGGAAGCCCGTGCAGTATTATAACAATATATATATATATATATATATATATATATATATGCATATATATATATTTTAGTGGTACAAGCCCCACGAGCTTGTAAAGGAACACGGAAAGCACACTGATTGCATGTTGGTTAAGAATCTTATATTTGTTATTTGAAAATTAGTTTATATATATATATATATATATATATATATATATATATATAATAACTTCGTGACCTTGGTATGATATGGTAAACCCAATCAGTAGGCGATTAAAGGTCTGTATATTACTTCAAAATATATGTATTTAAAAAAACTCTACATGTTTCGGCTGTATACGCCTTTTTCAAGAGAATACAAAATATGAATGACAGGATACAAATGTCAAGTAATTAAGTGATCAACTTAATTACTTGACATTTGTATCCTGTCATTCATATTTTGTATTCTCTTGAAAAAGGCGTATACAGCCGAAACATGTAGAGTTTTTTTAAATACATATATTTTGAAGTAATATACAGACCTTTAATCGCCTACTGATTGGGTTTACTATATATATATATATATATATATATATATATATATATATATATATATATATTTTGTAGTTTAATTTTAAGTATGTTTTTAAATGTATTGAAAGGATTTATTATGATAAAAATGGTATAAATTGTTAATGTGAGAATACAACAGTGAGGCTATGAAATATGAATTTTAACAATTTACATGGAGATGAAAAAAAAGAGAGATTCTTAAAAAAAATAAACAAGATATGATATGAACGTCATCATTAAATAATTGGATGTCGATAATAAAAATATAAAATCCTGATAAAAGTAAAGTCTGCATATTGAAATACCATAATAATTGTGTTAAGATAGATTGGGTGTATGACGTATTGAGAACAGCTGTGGTCGAAGTTATATCTGAGTTCACCTGATCCTACAGACGATTGGTTCCAGTGACCTGGGTGAATAGGCTGACTTCCTTCTGCTTGAACAAGTATCTATTAAAAATATTATACCAACAAGTAAATCATCTCTTTCGAATTATAGTCCTCTATCAACTAAATTACCAAATCAAACGTTAAATTAATTGTACATGTGTAATTTGTCATATTCTTTGTAGAGTTATTAGTGACTGTCAGTGTCAAAATCTCATGGACATTTTCCTTATTATAAGTACTTTTGTCGGTATTGACTATAAAAAAAAACATTTGTAAGATTTTAGCGTATAGAGACAATTATCTCTACTATTGCAATTTTTTTAGAATATAAATAATATATTTATAACGCTAAGAAATAAGTAATTAAACTTCTAGTTTCAAAAAATTCTTTTATTGTAAATACCACTACAATATTGTTTCGCCATACAATGGCTTCATCAGGTGGATTAATACTCTTTACAATAAAAGAATTTTTTGAAACTAGAAGTTTAATTACTTATTTCTTAGCGTTATAATGCAGTTTCAACAAGTATCTCCTTCGTCAATTAACTATTTAATATATTTATACTTAAGAGAACGTTCTTAAGTATAAATTCTTAAGTTTTCCTTGGAATTCGGCTTGATAACTGTTGATTAATTGAAAATATTCATTTTAACGTTTCCAATTTAAAAAGGTATATAACCCCTTACCACAATTATTAGTCGTATCCTAAATACGTATTTCGACAACTAAGTTGTCATCATCAGTAGGTAAAAACTACTAATTAAAAGTCACACATGGGGCACAGTAAAGTAACATAAACGCTTCCGCACAACTACTATACACTGCAACCCTGTAAAGACTGTGAAGACTGGTGGGGGAGGTAACAGCAGAAATATAGACATGTGGGAATCCATACACGTGAAAGAATGCAAAATATTACCTCCTTAACAATGGTTTGTTGAAGGAAGCACTCGGTGTGTTTGTTTCACGAAATTGTAAAATGTTTCGCGTTTGGTGGAACAGATGTACCGGGTGTTTTGTTTAGAAAACTATTTATCATGTTTCACCTAGAGCCAACCGTGTATTCCATACATTATATTAAAGTGCTTAACTCTTTAACTAGGGCATGTCACCTATTTATAATTACCTTTTAAATTATATACCTACTATATCTAATAATTCATAGACCCTTTTCACGTGAATTGATTCTCATTTAATATAACACAACACAGTCGGATGTCTTGTTTTTTCACATGTAACGACCCTTCTTAATTTTGTCTTTCTCAGAATTTGCAAGAGAGGTCGGCTTTTACAATATACGACCACACTTTTTAACCATTTGTAATGGAAATTTTTACACCCCTACCCAATATAGATTTTGTTACTTGTACTCGAAATAATACGTTTAAATAATAACTACCGATGTGTACAATGCACATGAAATATTCATATAGATAAATATACTAGTGTTATGTGAAAATATAAGGTGTTTCATTTAATTTTAATAGCAGGTCATCGTAGCTTTTAAAAATCGTTTTTATTTGGCGCCTTCTTTAGAGAAGAATTTCTGCCGTTCCTTTGTTCGATAATTTAACACATGTTTAAAACCTTTTTCCTTAAAGAGGCAAATGTTTGTCTCGTAGTTTGAGATTGGCATGTTAAATTTAGTCTTTACAGGGTTGCAGTGTATAGTAGTTGTGCGGAAGCGTTTATGTTACTTTACTGTGCCCCATGTGTGACTTTTAATTAGTAGTTTTTACCTACTGATGATGACAACTTAGTTGTCGAAATACGTATTTAGGATACGACTAATAATTGTGATAAGGGGTTATATACCTTTTTAAATTATTAATTAACCACGGTCTCCATTGAAAGAATTTTAACGTTTCCACTTTATTTGTTTTCCTAAGAGAAAGTATTGATTATAATACTAGGTAGTTAGAGAATTTTAATGCATCATTTTTACATTTACTACTGTTTTCAACTATTGGAACTAAATATAAATGTTGCACATAACTTATACACGCATGGAAGCAAACAGTTACCGAACGATACTTTTTGGACGGTTTAAAACAATTGGAAACTCGCTGAGCTAAGTGTTTAGAATTAGATGGGGATTATGTAGAAAAATAAAATGTATTTTTACCCTACAATAAGTATTCCATTGAAAAATAAATCTTCCGCCAAACCGCTCTCGAAATAATTAAAATCGTCTAATTTTATTAGGCACAGAATTGTAACAAACACTTCGAGAAACATCTCTCAAATTAAGCAGCAGCCGTCGCTGCAACAGTTCAGCCAGCGCGACGCAACGAAACAAGAGCAACACAATTTCTAATTAAACTACAAAATTTCATCTTCATCACACTATCGTCCTCGTCATCAATTCGGCGCTCGCAACGCTCCAGCAACTTCAATTATTGGACGCGTCTGTCAGATAATGTTTTTCTGAGAGATTCTTTTTTGCTAGGGCTTTTTTCGCCCTTTTTCTATCTATCTACTGCTCTGACATTTTATCCTTTAGACGACGAGAAAGGATTATTTCAAAATGTAACATGATGGTTCGTCTATTTATTTTCTTTTGACCTGTCGTGTTTACGAAACACTTACCGACGAACGAATGATGGAATGGAAACATGGACATATGCTTAAATTAAGTCGAAAAAAGGAAATACAAATACATTTTAATAATAAAGTAGGTAAACAATAAAGAGAAAGGAAAATATTTATTTAATTTATTTGGACCGTTTTACACATTAAATGACATCTAAATACTTATAACGTAATTGAATTGATTGGTTTTTACTTGATGAAGGCCCATAATTTAAAATAGAAATGAAATTAATAGTTAAAATTTTCCCTTTACTAATATTTGCTTGTAAAACGACAATTGTTTCACCAACACAATGCATAAGTACGTTACGAATTTTAGTTTGTAAATACCTGATGAAGCCTCTGTGCTGGTAAAACAATTGTCATTTTATAAATAAATATTAACACAGTGAAGATTTTAACTATTTGATTTATTTCTATCCTAAAATATGTCTATAAATAACCTACAACCAATAATAAAATAAACAAAGTAAACAAGAACTTGCTATAGGTAATAGCAAAAATAAATGTCACGAAACTCGCTTCGATTACTTTTCTATATATGGTGGAGTTCAAAAGACTTACGTATGCGGGAGGAAGGGGTGTTAATGACAAAAAATATAACTCAACTAGCCAGTACCTGGACTAAGGGCACTGAAGACGGCATGGGGTTCCTTTCGAAACGTTGTTACGTGACTGACTAAAATAATAGATATAAAGGACGCCATCGTGAATTACTCTTGCACTATAAATAAGAGATCATACATAGCACGGATGACGTAGTAGTTATATCGTACCTACAAGGCGTAATATCTATGAAAAGGGATCTCACTACATCTACAAATCAATACTCACACAGGTAATATTACTAGAATATTTATTGAAAAAGTTTTCCCCTCAAAATATTAATATATATCCCATACATGAAACTATGAATAGATCTCTCGAAAATATTAACAAATGTCAATTCCATAAAAATATAGGTGGATCTGTACATATACTTCAAAACTATGCCAAATTATACAATAGTACCGAATACCCAATACATAAAAATATGAGCCGACCTACCGGTGCTGGTTTCTGGACGACGTTACGGCAAAATCACATTTGCCATCTTCAGGTCTGCGATAACTATTTGCTTCTGCTTCTGGTTATTCGTAAACTGTTTAGTTTAGTTTACGATTTTAGAGTTTACGAGTAACCGGAAGCAGAAGCAGACAGTTATCGCAGACCTGAAGATGGCAAATGTGATTTTGCCGAAATGTCGTCCAGAAACCAGCACCGGTCTTTACGAGTTTTTTGGCATTTATATGAAATATTTACAAATATTATCAAATTGGTATGTAATTGCGAAGTAAATGTGGATGTAAATATTGCTGTCTACAAATTACAAAGCAAATCATACGAATTTTTTTTTAATTGAAAAATTTTCTCTACATTAAGACTTGAGCCCAAGTCTACGGTTTGCCAGACCGTTACTTTACCACTTAGGCAATAGCCGAAAAACAAGAATTTATTAATTGATATAGTATTTAATGAACGGCTAAGATGTGATCTAAACACACATATAGCTATGGAGTAATAATTAGCAATTTCAAACCTTCAAAACTGACATCTGCTTTCAAAACTGACATCTTCTTTAAAATTGACATCTGCTTTCAAAAATGACATCTGCTTTCAAAACTGACATCTGCTTTCAAAACTGACATCTGCTTTCAAATCTGACTTCTGCTTTCAAACCTGACATCTACTTTTAATAACTAACATCTAAATCTTTAACACTGTTACTTTATAATGCATTTCTAATTAGCTTGAACCAAGGTGTATTGTGGCTTAATTGGTAAAGCAACGGTCCGGCAAAAGTACGGTCGATAATTTCCTTTAAGTTATATATATATATATATATATATATATATATACATACCTCCTATATATATATATATATATACATACCTCCTATATATATATATATATATATAAATATATATTAAGTGTTTATAAGAATTTTATTTTTCTTATTTATTTTATTGGCCGTGTCTTAATATTATAAATAATTCAATAAAAGGTCGCTAAAACCAATAAAAAATCGATTATTTATATATATATATATATATATATATATATATATATATATATATATAAATATAATAACTTCGTGACCTTGGTATGATATGGTAAACCTAATCAGTAGGCGATTAAAGGTCTGTATATTACTTCAAAATATATGTATTTAAAAAACTCTACATGTTTCGGCTGTATACGCCTTTTTCAAGAGAATACAAAATATGAATATCATATTTTGTATGTGGTCATTTAAAGCTAATCATAAATTATTATATCTATTAATTTCTAACTTAAGTTCTTTGCTTTTATCTTGAATATGTAAATTTCGAAAAATCTGTGATTAATATCTAAACAATATTTTGCGAAAGTTAAATTTGTTTTCTTTTCTTCATGACTTCTCTCGTATTCTTTCATCCTAATTTTGAACGTCCTCCCCGTTTGTCCTATGTATACTTTATTACAATCTTCACATGTTAACTTATATACACCAGAGTTAGATCCTTAGTATATTTTATCTTTGGTTTTTAGTAATGTTCTGTATAGTATTGTCTGTTTTAAATTATATATGTTTATTATTAAGTTTTTTTTAACGAAAGTACCAATTTTTTTCCGAAATTTTTCCTAAGGAAGTGATTGAATTGTAGGAATTAGTTATATTGTTTTTTTTTTAATTTTGGGTAAATTAAAGAAAGAGTTTTAGATTTTTGCTGACTATTCAAGATGTTATTGATTATAATATTATAGAGTAGTCATTATTTAATGCTATTGTGTCTATCTTACTTAATTCGAGGTCGAAATTACTTTTACTCATAGGTACGTTAATTAATCTATACACCATTGATTAGTATGCTGATAATTTTTGTGTTATAGTATGAAATGAATTAGCGTGTATTGTGGTGTCAGTGTGTTGGCTTATGGTATATAGCGAACTCATGTTTATTAGTTTTGTGTGTTATGGTTAAGTTTAGAAAATTAATTTTTTTTTATTTATTTCTGTTTCTATTGTAAATGTTATTTTGGTGTGAATAGTGTTGATATAATTATGTAAAGTTTTTAATTGTCTATCTGAACCATTAAAGGAAATTAATATGTCGTCAACATATCTAGACCAATAGACACAATTACTAAACACAAGAATAACATCTCGAGACTTGATATTACATATTATTACATATTGTACCCGATCCCTTAAGCATGATCGAATCCATTCTGGAACACTTCCAATTATGCCATATTATCCCCGTCTAAGCAATAGTAAATTGTGGTTAACTTGATCAAACGCTTTGGGAATATCAACGTAAATAGAATGCACTTAATAAACCACTTCGACACTCTCCAAAATGTAATTAGAGAATATTAGTAAGTTAATTTTAGTACTAAGACCACAAACGCTATTCCGGTGCAATTACATTAGAATAAAAGCAAATAATCCATCAGTTGTAAAGGGTACCTAACTAATAACAGATAAGTTAATAGGTCGTTAATTACACAAAAGCCCGATATATCAAACGATTTATACAATAGAATATTAAATGAAGTTTGCTGTTGTGAGAGAAAAGCTCCATAATACATTGAAAAATTATATCAAATAGGCATATGTACACTGAAGTTTTGGAGTAAATGAAGATACATTAATTAAAAGGGTTAAAAAATACAAGGTCAAAGGAAACAATCAGTTCTATGTATAACACTTAATTATTCCATATGGTAACATGACACTATTAAGACTATTTTAAAAAAGTTAATTTCGGTAGGACTCTTCAATTAAACTAGCGAGTACATTCAAAATTCATACTGAAAATTAAATAAAGATAAAACGTCCAAAATGAGTGAAAAATGAGTAAGACGGACATTTTCAACTACTAGGCCAAATGCTAATGGTTACTAGGAACACCCAGTAACCTTTCAAATAATCTACCACAGAATAAGATCGTTTAAACTTAATTTTTATCAGCCACAACTTCTGTTGCCACTTAATTTCTGAATATTGAAGACAAAGTTTGAATTGATGAATTCTGTTTCGAAATGCATGATACCATCAAATGCTTATAAATAAATGTGGAGAAATCATCATCTTCCTGTGAAAATGTTTGCTAACCAAATTGCTAGTATAAAATGCAATTACCCATGAGAGTAGATCTCTTCTGTTGCCACTTAATCCTGATGCAACCACTGTCAACCAACGTAGTTATTTGAATATGCTAAATAACTTCTTTATAGAAGAACTTAAAGCACTTCCACTTGGAATTAAAAGGATTATGCTTAAAAAATTACTAATAGGAACTTATTGTACTTATTTGTGTATTAACTAAAAACTTTAAAAGATTAAAGATTATATTCTTTATCTTTTTCATAAATCCATAATAAAAACATTTTTCCTTTTTGTGAAAGCATTTTGACAATTAAATGATGCATGACAGTAGTTCAAATAGGTTACCTAACACTAGAGAATACAATCCCGAGCATGTTTTTCAATCCCGGGATTACGGGATTTTTGAAGCGTAATCCCGGAATCCTGCGATTAATCCTGGGCTTAGACTATGTGGTTTTTAGTTGGGCTCAAATGAAAAAAAACTTTAGTAATCTCTTAAAAATATTTATTAATATTGTTGCACAACACAATACACAATATACTAAAATAAGGAACAAGAAAGACAATACAAAAAACTATTTAGAATTTCCAAAATACAATCGCAGAAATATCAAAGCATCCAATGCTTGACTTCCAAACCTGCTTGGTTAGGAGGTTTGCTGCCTTGGCTCATCACGTGTTTGTAATCCTGTCCTTTCTTCCTCTTCCCTGACATCTCGACTATTAAGTCTTTTAACAATACTCTTTATTTGCGCCATCACTAAAGCCTGTGTAGGAACTGGAAATAAGTCAAACCATTCTAAATCCGATAATAACTGATTTTCATAATCTTTTCGTGGATTTTGTGAATAATTTAACACACCAATTAAATCATCATTTCGCCGTTGCTTTATACGTTCCACTAAGGATATTTTCATTTTATTGGCGGGTGCTGAGTTTTTTCTAGACAATTGTTTTATAAGAAATTTCAAAGCGGCATCAGCTGTGCATAAATTAGCATCTCGTCGACAGATTGCTTCTACTGTTAATTTAATTGGAGTCAGCACATCAACAATTTTATTTACCAAGTTAAAATCAGCATCTTCTAAACGGATTGGATGATTGAGATCTATAAATCTGTTTGAATGGAACTTTTTAAAAGAGAAAATCGTTTCAGCATTGTTAAAAGACTATTCCACCTGGTTCTACAGTCCAAAAGAAGTGACAGCTCTTTTTCATGTTCAATCTTCACATATTTTTGAAGTACTGTTTCATTTTTCAATGGTGATCTTTTGAAATACCCTACAACTTTGCGGATTTTCTTTATCAGCTCATTAATGTTTTCATTTTTCTTTAACTCTGATATGTGTTCTCGCGCAAGTTCATTTTGTGACATTAAGATTAAACCTGATCCTGGACAATCTAAGTCTTCGGAAATTGTCATCATTATCGCTATCGTTCATATAATCAGCAGTCACAGCTGGTTCATTTATAGTATCATCTGAGTCTGAGGTAGGGCTGTATTGCCTGTCTTGAAAATAATTCTTTATTTTATAAAGCACATCACAGACGGCCAAATTGATACCATGTGCGAGACACAGTTGTTGTTCAGTGCAAACAAGCTCTCCCACCATTATCATAACGTTCGGTCCATCGGTTACAGTAGCCACGATATAAGTTTCCAGGGAAATATCAAATTTACTTAGACGCTCCTTCAATATACGAAGACAATTTTCAGCCGTCATAATTCCATGAATAGGAACGAGTCCTAAACTCCAATTTTTTTTATATGAATGAACGTTGACAGCCATGTATCGTTTATTGGACGTTGATGTCCACTCGTCGAAAGATAGACTGAATCTTTCATCTGCACTTTTCAAATGTTTTAATTCTGCAGTTACTTGCTCTCTGATTTTTTCACTGCAAATCATAACACGCTTTCGAATTGTGACGGCTGATTTTGGTAGATCCGTGTATTTCGCTCATAATAATTTTCTCAAATCGTCTGAAGTTATAAATACACTGAATGGAAATCCATCTAATGAATCATTCTTGCCAAAACATCAGCCAGGCTATCGTCGGCACTTTTAGTAAAATAATCTTCTAACTTTCGTTTAGCTGGCGGCGGTACTGTGTTCATATTTTCAGAATCTGGACTTGTTGAAGCTGTTAAACGATTAACGTCAGCTAAAATCTTAATGATATCTTTTAATGACAAAGTGTAATCCCTTAGTCGATCCACCAGAAGTCTTGAGAATGGCAGGGCATCGCTTACATTTAGCACTATTCCCGTCTTTCGCAACTAAAAAATAACTCCACGCTGACGAAGTATCACTATTTTTTTTTATGTTGAACAAAGTCTCCCGCCCTTTAAAATAACTTTTTCAGATAATTGACTTTTAAATTTAAATGGCGTAAATTGCGTAACCTTGTCGCTGGTAGAATAAAAAATGAAAAAAGTTAGACTATAATAAGCGTATTTATACTTTCGTACAGGGATCCCACGACGGGGAATCTCTTGCAACACTATTATGATATATCATATGAGGTGATCCGGTGATTCCCCTGTTGGCCCGATGGGGAATTACTTTAACAATATTGCATTGAAGTATGCCGGGCGGGGAAGTCCCTTCTAAGTTACATATTATTTGGGCTGTACCTGTGTAGTTCTTTTATCGTACGGCGTACCTAAGGTTGATTTTTTGTCTTTATGTAATAAGTGCCCTTAATATAATCTAGGTAAGGTCATTGTCAAGGCGCAACGGATTACGGAATGCAAACTGGCGATCCCGAAAATTCCGAGATTAGCCAAGTACAGTCCCTGGGATTTACGGGATCAAAACACGGCCGGTATCCAGAGATCCCGGGATTCGGGATCCCGGGATTGTATTCTCTACCTAACACACCTTACACGCTGTGAATTGCATTACGTTCAATGCAACTTAGCACAACTAAGGACTTAGAAAAATGTTACCAAAAAATTTGCAAAAAGCAACTATTTTACGCATTGCTATGAAATTTATTTTGAAAGTCTAGTGTTATTTATGTATCTTCAATCCAGCAAAAACTTTAAGAAACAATGTTTTTTTTATAATGTATAGAATCCACGGTTGGCTCTTGGTGAAACATAATGAATAATTTACTAAAGAAAACACTTTGTATATTTGTTTCACAAAATATATTTATTAGATCTCTAACATATGTTTCGACTTTTCAGTCATTATCAAAGAGTTTTTAAACTAAAATAAAAAGTACACTTCTACCACTATTTATGAGTTTTTAATAGCTATTTATGTAACCAGTTATGAAATGGGTTATTTTGTGTAACGAAATGGAATGTTTGCAGGACGAGCGAGCGTAGCGAGCGAGATCCTGCAAAATGACATGAGTTACACAAAATAACATTTCATAACGTGTTTCATACAAGATTTTATCTAATTTTGACCAAAACATAGATTTATAATTTTCCAGTTGATCTGACATTAAACGTCATAAGTCGTATTAAATAATTAGTGACAGTTTTCATGCTATTGATAATAATTCATTTGACTTGACAGGTGTTTGTTAATTTAAGTATAAGTATTTACTTTTATTAGCTAAATATTTCGGTGCATTGTACGAGTAAAAATGTCGGATTCAGATTCAGGTGGACTACCAAGCGATATAGAAGAGGGTGCACAAAGTGCATTATCGACTGTGATTTCACAAAAGTCGAAAGCCCAGTACGATTTGGCTTATGAAAAATTTGGGAAGTGGCTTAAAGACAAAAAAATTAAATGTGTTAATGAGAAGGTTTTATTAGCCTATTTTGAGGGAAGAAAGAATCAAAAAGCTTCAACACTCTGGACTCTTTATTCCATGTTACGAAGTGAATTGTCTTTGGAGAAGAATATTGATATTGCAAAATATGCCAGTTTACATGCATTTCTAAAGAGGCAGTCAGAGGGATACCATGCAAAAAAGTCTAATATTTTGTCAAAGGAAAACGTCTCCCGGTTTATGACAGAAGCTGAGGATAAAACATATTTAATGACAAAGGTCGCATTGATCGTTGGAATAGCTGGTGCTTGTCGAAAAAGTGAGCTAACTTTTCTACGTGTGGGGGATATTTTAGACGAGTTTTCTCATTTTGTAATAAAAATCCCTAATACAAAGACAAAAGTAACGCGCGAGTTTGTGATCACAGAAGGAAATATTGAAGGGCAAAATTTTCTTGATCTTATTAGAAAATATATTTCTTTGCGTCCACAAAACGTTAATCACGATAGGTTTTTCGTCAAATATAATAATGGTAAATGCGGGGCACAGCCAGTTGGCATTAATACAATCGGTAATCTACCGAAAAGAATTGCTCAGTTTTTGAAACTACCAAATCCCTTCTTATTTACCGGACACTGCTTCAGAAGGTCATCGGCTACCTTTTTGGCAGATTCTGGTGCGGATATTTTTAAGGTTAATCGACATGGAGGCTGGAAGTCCAATACTGTAGCTGAGGGCTATGTAGAGAATTCTATAGAAAATAAGAAAAGGATTGCCAATGATATTCTTGGTGAATCAAGCTCAAATGCACATTCCGTTTTGCATCATAACTTCAGAGTACCTGCCATGAATTCTACGTGTGCAGGAATTAACCTCACCAATTGTTCAAATTGTGTCATAAATGTTTATAATGCATAAAATAAAAATTTTACCAGTTTGTGTCATTTAACGTTCCCCTTTATTAACTTGAGATGAAATGATTTTTTCAAAATATTTCGTAACTAGTGATGAAATGAACTTTTCAACACTAGTTACGAAATATTTTACTTTTCGTAACTAGTTACGAAAAGTAAACCGTTTCCTAACGTCATACAGTTTTGAAAAGTGTCACTTTATGTGTCAAAATTAGATAAAAGACTTTATTACGGCATCAATAGTAGGGATGTTGAAATAATCCAGTTGTGTATTTGTGACATGTCTATTAAGATTTATGGCTTTTTTAATTTCTAATATTTCGAGGAAGTCGAGCCTTTTTCCTTTATTACAAGTACGTAAAAGTTTAAAATTACTGGTATTGAACAAATGTGTATTTTCAATGCAATGTTCCGCGAATCCCGTATTCATATTACCATGCAGAATAGAACTTCTATGCTCTTTTATCCGTTCTTTTATTGAGCGTCCTGATTGGCCGATGTATATCGCATCACAATCACTGCAACTTAATTCGTACACACCTGACTTATCACACAATTCTGTTTTTTCTTTATTATTTACTAAGATATTTCCTAGATTGACTTTATTCACTTGGATGACATTTAACCCTAATTTATTCAGTTTATTAGAAACTTTTTTGCTAACCCCAGGTATATAGTTGAGTGTGTGAAATGTTTTATTCGTTTTTGTATATGTGTGCCCGTAGTAAAAATTATTCGTAAGGATAGTACGTTGTTTTTTGATAATAATTTTATCTATAAATTCTGTTTTATATCCGTTGTTTCTAGCTAAAGTTTTTTTTTTGTTTTTTTTGTATAAATCTACAATAAAAATGATTTTCCTATTGGAACATCTATCCGACAACACACTGTATATTCATATGAAGTTTTCGACTTTAAATAAGTTCTACAATTCATCCTTAAAACATTTCCGGTATGTTTAAGGACACCTGTAGATTATCAACATATTGCTGAATATATTACGAATTAATTAGTTATTGTTAAAATTTATAATGGTATAAAGGTTCGTAACGATAGATTTATACGTCGCCAAGAATCTTATCTAAATTGAAATAACTGAAAGAAAAGCTGGGGTCCGCAATTTTACGATAATCTCAAGGATTAGCTTAAAGTTCAGCAAAAGTTTTCGTAAATTGAATCTTTACTTTATACATCTCATAAACTTTTCAGAATGATCCTCGTAGCAAGGCACTAAACACAAGAACATCGATCACCCTCATCAATCAAAATGAAAGAAAACTATCATTGGATCCTCCGAAAATATCTTCAACTAATAATGAAGAAAAGAGAGACCGGTACGTCCAAGAAAAATACCGTTAACACATTACTGTCTATCTACGAAAGCTCCTTATCAATTGACACCGCGATGATATAAACAAAAGAATGCGGTGTCGTTTTTGGACCTCTGTAGCGTCACACAGAAGCTCCGGAGCTTTCAGTGAGTATCCTTGGCAACGACGCAGGCGTTCCACTGCATCATTTCTAATAGCATCCTCGTCCGCCGTCGTGTAATCTCCATGATTTCGTCTCTCTCTGACGGATCATACGGCTTGGGCGGTGGCTGAACGGTATGTTTTTCTTTCTCTGTTGCGTTCTCTGTGTCCGATATCGCGTGCACATCCGCATCTTCCCGTGTATGACACCTAGTGGTCCTCTACCAGGGCCTCCTCCAAGACATGTGTTAACGAAATTCCCTGCCGAAAACTTAAAAACAGTGTTTTATCCAGCGGATTTAATACACTCACGTCGTGGATGATGCTTAATAAAAGACGATGCTTGTACTATACAGGGCGTTGTTATTAATATACGTGGTTGTGTCATGTGCTAGTTCCCTGAGGACATCTTCCGTGCCGAATCTGAAGGATACCACCACTAGGAAGAGTCAGATCAACGTGGGTCTGATACTTCCTCACACCAACTTCGGCGTGAGAGAGTATTCTAGAGCGAGAAATAGTGCGGTGGCCCTGCTACACAAATCTAGAGGACCTCGTTTCAAATGGTTGGAAAGATACTCTTTCACCACCAGCAATATTCACAGCGTCCTCATGTTGCTGACACCCAGTCCTACAGGTTGTAATTGCATAAATACATTTTGAATTTAATTAAAATACATTCGATCAAAATATTTACACGTGATTTTCGAATTATTCGTTTTAATATAGTCTAAATATTATTTAATTAATTTAAATCTATTTTAAGTGTTGTTATTACATGCATGTACTATTTAAGACAAGTTTTACGGTGTCGCCTGATATGCAAAATAATGGAGAATATTATTTAAGTAGGTTATGCCAATAATCGATCTGTCTGGTTTTTGGAGAGAGCCCGTCAGCAAAAAAAAAAAACCGCTTATTGAGTGCGTTGGAGTGTTTTCTCTGTCACGTTTTTTTTTTTCCAGTAAAATGAATTTGATGTATTTTTGTTATTTTTGATATATACGACGACTATGTTGTTACATACAAATGTATATACAAGTATACAAAGTCGATACTACAAAATTATGTAAATACAGATGTGTTTGCCAAGTTACACGTTTCAAAAATTATTTTAATTATCTGTTAAACAAACACTTTGTTTATGTATAAATAATTACAAAATTAAATATGTAATTTGATATAATAAGCCTCTACAATTCCAAGGAGTTAGAAATTGTATTAAGCACAAACTTGGCCTACTGTTTAAGACTGTTTATGTTGTGTTTATTTCAGAAATGCGCATGCTTATTCTATAAAATTAAAAAACCCTTACCACAATAGAGTTCTATTGTGGTAAGGGTTTTTTAATTTGATTTCATTCACTTATAAGCCACAGTCTCCAATTTGTTAGCTTATTCTATAGTTAAGAGAAACTACAAAAAAGGTTTAAGTATATCAATACGTTAAGCACGTATTACGAATTTGTTACAAATGAAACAGACATGTAAAAAAAATACACATCTGTAACTGTAAACATGGACAACACACCTCGTATTTTCCAGCTTTTTACTTCTGCTTAAGACATATGTTTCTGCTATTACTATTAAGCATCGTCAGTTAAGCTAGTGAAGTAATTTAAAAGCTTAAATCGCCTATATGGTATAGCAAATTTCGTCTTATCAGATAGCACAATATAATATAGTGACATCTGACGGACGAAAGAGACTATGCCGAAAATGACAACCCTTCCCTTGACCGGCTAAGCCATATACTGTATGACATGGAAACTGCAACACCAAGAAGGGGTGCGAATTTTTTGACCAAACTTGGTAGAAACGTATAACTATTCAAAGGCAATAATTGATTAAAATTTCAAAGAAAAAAACAAAAGACTAACACAATTTAACATAATTTTTATTAATCATGTGTTGAGCCGCCCCTATTAGTTACACACTCCCTCACTCTTCGTGGCATTGATTCGACTAGGTGGTCGATATCCTCTTGGGGTATGGAGTCCCAAGCAATCTGTAATTCATGCCGGAGAGCTATTAGTGTGTGCGGGGGATTGGCTAAATTTATAAGTTTTCGTCCCATAATGTCCCACATATGTTCTATTGGCGAGAGGTCGGGGGATTTGGGTGGCCATGGCAAGATATTTACATGAGCCTCTTCGAAGCGATTTATAGAAATACTAGCTACGTGGGGATGGGCATTATCCTGCTGGAAAGTGGGTCTTCGAGCATTTCAAGATATGGAAGAATATGGGGTTCTACCACCTCATCAATGTAACGCTGGGCGTTCATGGTGGCTTGGATGAACGCCAACTGAGACCTACTCCCATATGCTATAGCACCCCATACCATAACACCCACTGCTCGATGCACATTCCTTTCAACGGAAAACTGAATATCACTACGTTCCCCACGTCTTCGTCTGACCCTCATACGGCCATCATGCATCCCTAGACAAAATCGAGATTCATCACTAAACACCACCTTATGCCACTCCACGATCCAATGCATTCTCTATCTACACCACTCCAAACGTTGCTGTCGGTGTTGAGCCGTAAGTGGTAACACAAGATGTGGACGATAAGATTGTAAGCCGAAACCCCTAATTCGGCGATAAACGGTTCGAAGGGTTACTGGACGACCTTGATTAGCTAACCACACGTCAGCAATTGATCTGGTACTGGAGAACCTGTCTCTTAGTGCCATTAGGCGAAGGCGGCGGCCCTGTATCCCATTAGTTCTTCTTCGGCCTCCGGTTCCTCTTCGGCGTCTTTCCTGACCCTCCCTGGTCCATGATTGATAACAGCGCATAATGGTGGATTAGTTCCGGTTAAGGCGATTTGCAATTTCCCTGTATGAAAAACCACCTTCTCGCAAACCAACAATTCGACCTCTGTCGAATTCGCTTAATTGGCGATAATTTCCACGTTGCCGCACTCTAGGCATAATAAAACTCTCTATACACGTTAAACAAAGGTATAATAAGACAAAACCGTTGAAATAAATTTGAAACAAACAATAAATACACCACACATTAATGTCAGCGAAAACTGAATGAAGTGTCAGAAGTGCCATGACCACTTGATATATCGCAACAAAATTTTAATCAATTATTACGTTTGACTAGTTATACGTTTCTACCAAGTTTGGTCAAAAAATTCGCACCACTTCTTGGTGTTGCAGTGTGCATGTCATTGAGCATATAGGCGATTTAAGCTTTTAAATTACTTCACTAGCTTAACTGACGACGCTTAATAGTAATAGCAGAAACATATGTCATAGGTAATTCTAGTCTACTAAATACGAAAATAGTATTTGTTAAATTGACTCCACCTTTTGAGATAAAGACAATCCATTTATACTTGAAATAAAATTAAATGAAAAAGTCCAATATATTTAAAAGATTTTATTTAAATAATTTCAAATGAAAATAAAGCTATAAATTATATCCGATAAACAATAAAAATTAATGTCTTTCTTTGTAGACTGTGCTTAAGTAAAAACTCAAAAAAGATATAAAACCAGAATTAATAATCGTATCCTAAATACGTATTTCGACAACTAAGTTGTCATCATCAGTAGGTAAAACCACTAATTACAGTGTTGAATATGGGGCGCAGTAAAGCTAACACATAAAATAACGCAACAACTTTACACGGCGTCCATGTATACATTGAATTTAAAACAAATGCACAAATTAAAATTACGTCAACTTATTCTTCTTAAGAAAAACGACAACACCATGTGTTTATTCTCACGCCCTCAACTTTTTCTACCGAGTTAAACGTACTAATTTCGTTTTAATGATATGAATGCTTTCGTATGCGTCGAGATCTCTGAGGTTTGCTGATATTTTTTACAAGTTTTGACCCTTTTACCGTGACGTTATGATCCGTGTCCAATGCATGGTTTGCCACGCTCGATTTCTCTGGTCTATTAAATTTAACATGTGATATGTGTTTTTTAAAACGGGTTACTATTGAACGTTTCATTATATTTAAAATTACAATCGCTGCAATTAATTTCGTATATCCCTGATTTCGGATTAAAATTAACTTTATCTTTGCAATTACCTAGGAGACTTTTGATGGTGTTTACTGACCGAAAAGCAACTTGGAGACCTTGTTCTCTAACAACTCTATTACTGTTTTTCGTGATTGAATGGTATGGTAAACACATGCAGTTTTTGTCCTGGTTACGATATCAAACTTGTGGATTCGCGATGAACATTGAAATAATTTATTAATAATTTTAATGTTAAAGCCATCAAGCCTCGCGAGGTTTTTAATGAAATCTAGTTTTATTTCGTATATCTCTTTTGTTAACGAAAGGTTTAGTAACAGATTGGCTAAGAAATTAAAAGAAGCTGTCTTATGTTGAAAACTATGATTTGAATCCGCAGTGATCAATCTATTGACATTCGTTTATTTCCGGAAAATATCGATTTCTATTTTATGCTTATTTCTAATTACTAATTTTTCTAGAAATGGTGTCCTATCATTTCCCTTTTCCACCGTGAAATTAATAGTCGAAAATTTCAAATTTAGCTGTTTAATGGACCTGGCCAATTCACATTTACGTGTAGTAAAGAACTAGATTTCATTAATAACATCGCGATGTACAATAGCTTGGACATAGAAATAATTAATAAATTAATTAGAAAATCGAATTTAAAAAAAGATAATCCGCGAATTCACAAGTTTGATATATCAACGTAATTAGGAGAAAAAATACATGTGTCCAAAAACACCATCATAAGTCTCCTAGGTAATACCAAAGATAAAGTTAATTAGAATTTTAAATCAGGTATATACAAAATTAATAGCGGCGATTGTAATTTGAAATATATAGGTCAAGCGAAACGCTTAAACATAACCCGATTTTAAGAACACATATCACATATTAAATTTAATAGATAAGAAAAATCGAGTATCGCAAATCATGTATTGGACACGGATCATAGCGCCACCGTAAAACGTCGAAAATAAGAGATCTCGATGCATACGAAAGCATTCATATCGTTAAAAACAAAATTAATACATTTAACTTGAACAATGGTCCTATCCCACACAGTTATCTTCTTCGTTCCAAGGAAAGAAGTAGAAAAGGTTGAGGGCGTGAGAATAAACACATCTTGTTGCCATTTTCTTAAAAGGCGTAAGATGACGTAATTTTGGTTTGTGTATTTGTTTTAAATTCAGTATATACACGGACGCCGTGTAAAGTTGTGCGCGATTCTATGTGTGGTTTTACCTACTGATGATGACAGCTTAGTTGTCGAAATACGTCTTTAGGATTATTAATTGTGATAAGGGGTTTTGTAACATTTTTAAGGTTTTTGTGTAATATATATATGTTTAAAATACTCAAAATATTTAATAAATTTAATCAATAAAAGCAATATATTATATAGGTGGTCAGAAATTGATGATGATTAATTCTGAGTCAACAATTCTAATTTATTCTAATACAGAAATGTTGTGTTGTCATTAGTTAAGCCGTTCGAATTGCTTAAAAGAAGTGTAGATTTGGCAACATGGTATACAACCATCTTTTAATCAATAGGAATAAAATAACAAACTATGAGTTTTATTTAAGTCCAATGAAAATAACAACAATAATGATTAATGGTAATTGACTTAAATGCCGAAATTGGTAACCATTGGTTTGAATACCTTTGCGGAATTAAATTTAGGAGACGTTGCAACATCTTGGAGAATTAATTGTGTTGTGGCTGTTGAGGATATACGTATTTACTATCCTTTTGTAATATTTTAATGTCATACATTTTTTATTATTAAATATAAGTAAATCTAGGATATGGAATTCATAACATAACAATTCCAATTTTATAAATATTTAAGGTTCATTTTCGAGTTTAAGCCACAGTATAACATACTTTTATTAGCACATTCAAATTGAAAAGCTTTCTTTAAATTCTAAGAAAGCCATATCTTTTACATTTACAAATTTATTACCTACTTTATAATTTAGACCACTCGTTTTATTACCTAGGGTTATTAATAATTGGCATCGTTTGCCACATTTATTTATTATTTTATGCATCAAACCGTTTGTTGATTGCTTAGGGTTATTAGTGAATGATAGATAGTGATCAGTAGACCCTTAATATGATCACCTATTGTTAACTAAATATGTATAATAAACTCACGATTTCTAAATGTGTATGTAACATAAAAATTCATTACTAAACGAAGGAACAGCCGGAAATACATACTTAGGTTTATAACACCTACTAATACTTAATCAAGAATGCTATTTTATTTTATTATTTTATTTATTTATTCGTAAGATCTTTAAGACTCTATCGTAAACATTAGGTATTGTTGCACGTAGGTAAAATTTCCAAGAAGTAATAACGCAGTAAAATTCCCCGTTATGAGGTCATAGATATACGCACATTTTAATTTGTAATAGTGTAGGGCTAATGATATATTTTTACCTAGCTAAAAAACAGAACAGAATAGATCAATATGAACTCAACATGAATAGAAAACACAACATTCTCAAACACAGTATCAACTCAATATTAGTACAAGACATATAGTCTTCTTCATAACAAACATAACAATCATACGTTAATAAGAGACACCAGTGTCGACAACAGCTTTATGTTAGTAGAAATTGTTGTAGATCCAAAATAAATTTATATAGTGTAAATAAATATATTTAGATGAAAGTACATTTGTTCATCAGCCACTGAAGATTTAAATAGTAAAAATGTATGCAGCCTTACAAACTGTGAACGGTGCTGTTACCAAATTCGTCGCCAGAAACCGGATTCGTCGCAAACATTTGGTCCACAAGCCAATATCATCTATAACATTGCTACAACAAGCCCAAAAAGTATGGCCTTTGAGCCGCATCAATTTTGTCGTTCACGAATCCAACGTCCCAACAGTGGCGTTAAATCTATTTATTACTTCCATTGGCTGGAGGTACAGCATAAACTTTTTCGTTCAAAAAAGTCCAAACAAGGGATTCATATCTAGTGACCTTGCAGGCCATGATCTTAGGGCATTTCACCCGATCCACTTATCTGGAACAACGGTCTTGTAATTCTGGCATTATGAGCTGGTGCACCATCGTGTATGTAAAACATGTTAATTCTGATATTTAATAGAACATTATCCAAAACTTTCTCCAACACATTTACGTATTCATTCGCATTTAGTCTATTCTGAAGGAATATTGATTCTGGTATTTGAAGGCTTAAGATGCCAAGCCAAACATTCACAGAAATCTTTCTTTGCTTTCCAAATTCTCGAATAGCTCTAGAGTTTTCATCAACCCAAAAATGGAAATTGTGACTGTTAAAGATACCATCTCTTATGAACACGCATTCGTCAGTCATAAAAGTAGTGATAAAATGTTTTGATCTTTTTGAATTTTGTTTAAAATTGTGTTACAAAACATTATTCCTTGCAAATTGTCATTTGCGTATATGCTTGTATTTTTGTAATAACAGACAGTCTTGAAAGGCTTTCGGTAAGCACTGACAAACTGTTTTCTTACTTGCAGTATTCATTTCCTACCCTATTTGTCTAGTCCTGCAAGTAGGATCCTGATGAACAATATCCAAAATTCCTTCTTCAACGTGGATCGTACGACGATGTTTTGATCTACCTGTATTACGTTGACTGGGAACAAACGTGTCTGTTTCACGAAATCTCCGATCCAATCTTTGAAACAGTAGATGGGTGCTGTCTGTGTGGATACTGTATTGCATATTCGTTGTTCGCCATGTGCGGATTTCCATTACAAAATACGATATACCGGGTGTATTATGAAAAACCTTTGGGGCTGTAGCTTCCTTACATTTTATCTGATTTTAATGAATGATATGTCAAACTAAATCGTTTTTAAAGCACTGTAACCTGTTTAAAAAAAAAAAAATTGACATTTCGTTTTTGACAGACAGTAGTAAATTTTCTTTTTAAATTGTACTACATATTCTTTTTTACTTATTCTAATAGACATTTATTTCCTGAAGACACCTCCATTAAATTGAGTGACAAATTTGTTATTATTAAAAAAAAAACTACGAAATTTACAGAAATCAAGCTATCATATATTTTAATGAATCAAATGTTCGAAATTGGTCCCATTTTGTTCCAGACACATTTGACACCTTCTATTAACTCCAACTGCTGCGTTTAATATAAGATTTGGTGGTATTTCATGACATACTTGTACTAATCCTTCTTACTAAATCATCTCTGGTATCAGGTGGAGTCAAATAGACATGATTTTGAATGTAAGACCACAGAAAGAAATCCAGTGGATTCAGATCTGGCGATCTAGCAGGCCATCGAATAGGTCCGTAAGTGCCCATCCATCTGACGCCAAAATAATTATTTAGAAAATCAGTGTTCATTCGTGCATTATGGGGTATGGCACCGTCCTGTTGGAACACCACCCTGTTTAACTCAGCAAGTGGCAACTCATCTAAATAATCGCCCTAATTCATTGCGTAACAAATTATTATGCTTTTCTTGGTTTAGATTACCCTCCACAAAAAAAGGCCCTACTACTCTATCGCCTAAAATGCCACACCATACATTTACACTGAACCGATTTTGAAAATTGTGTTGCATCACAACATGGTTATTTTCAGTGCTCCAATGGCATGATTATTTCTGTTGAATACACCATTTTTCCCAAAAGTGCATTCATCTGACCACAACACACGACGATAAAAAATTGGATCTTCCCTTAGTTTCATGAAAACCGTGCAGAATTGAACCCTTCGTTGAGGGTCGTTTTCACCGAGAGCATGCACCTTCCGTGGTTTATAAGGAAAGAACTTGTGCTTCTTCAGAATGTACTGAACTGTAGAATGTGATACCTGCATGTAGTGAGCAATTTCTCGCGTATACGTATTAGAGTTTTCTTTCACATAGAGCAAGACACTTAATTCTAAATTATGATCTTGAATTACACGTGCGTTTATTTTCGGTTTTTTGAATGATCCAAAATTTCGTAAATTTCGCACGAGCCTTCCAAACTTATCGGCACTTGGACGCAGTCTGTCAGGAAAACGATTTCCATAAAGTCGCAAAGCAGCAGCAGAATTTGTTTCGCATTCAAAATATGCTTGAATCGCATCGTCACATTCGCCATTATCCATTTCAATAACAAAATTTAGAAATAAATCGTTGAAAATGTTATAATGAATGTGTGACTGACAGACGTCACAGCTCTCTTCGAAAATTTGGAATGCACTTTTATCGTTCAATATGACTGCTTGATTTTTAAATTTTTAAAATAAATACTGTAAATGTTGTTGTTGACCCACCGCTCACTGATAACATTGGTTTGTAATCCTTTATGGGCTATATAGTATTGAATGTAAGTGATTTTAAAAGATATACACATTTTCTGGCAATAAAATGAAATAGAGTATTTAAAATGCATTTAAGAAATCTCTGTGTTCGGGAAAACCAGAATAAATCGAACTAAAAAAAAACCTACAATTTCTCGTTTTTTTCATACAAGGATATCGTTGTTTACAGTTTCATATTCAGAAAAAGTAATATATTTGAATAAGAAAAAAAAAATATAGTGCAATTTAAAAAAAAACAGTTTGCAGCTGTCTGTCAAAAACAAAGTATAAAAAAAAATTCAAAGCGGATCACGTTACAGTGTTTTTAAAACGATTTAGTTCGACATATAATTTATTACATTCGGATAAAAAATAAAAAAGTTACAGCACGAAAGGTTTTTCATAATACACCCGGTATATACCAGCGTGTTCGTTGAAAGTGAACATTACAAATAGCTTGAGATATCACAATGTAATATAAGCGAAAATAATGAACGTGGTACTGACAAACAGGATAACAGGTGACAAATATTCATGATTTTTTACCTGTTATCATTCTGTGGATGTCAAGCAATCCAACAATTCTTGGAAACCAGCTTTGCACAAATTTTTCTCAAGCCTAGTTACTCTGTCGAAATTCGTTGAACAGTATTCTTCCTCATGTTTAGCCCATGTGCAATCATCTTGACTGTTAACCGTCTGTCTCGTGCTAACGCAGAACGCTCATTTGATACACTTTCATTGGTTTTCGATGTACAAAGCCGTCCAGAACTGAGTGGATTATATCTTTTTTGGTTGCGTATCTACCTCGTCCACTTACGTGTAGTCGTCTCCAGCCTGATACAGTGTTGCTATACTTAGCGTCAATAATTAATTCTCATTACTTCTATATACTTACCAATTAATTATGATATAATTTACAGATAAATATATAAAATACATACTTTTAAATGTAAAATGAATTTTTAGAAACTACAGAACGATATAATGATTATTGAAATATTATTTTGACATATTCTTGCTATAAACAATAACATCTATTTTTTTTAAATTATTAAACAAAATTGTATTTCCATGATGTGTCAGATAGAGTTTCCGAGATTTAAAAAAGTTCTTTTTTACTTCGGGGCTTGTAGAGCTACCAAAGAAACGTTTATAAGATACGTCAAGCGTTTGATATGATTGTGCTGTGCCTGAGAAGTAAAAACTTCAGACCAGGGAAATAAAAAACATTTTTTTCCGTCTAAAGATTTCTAGCAACATGAACCTATTATGTGACAAGTTATTTCTTGCTTTGAATGTTCTTCATAAAACTTTATGAATGCCCGTTACAAGAATAGAATACGCACACATACAGTGACGGACCAATGTGTGGAACCATGCAAATATCTGTTAAATTAAAAAAGATATTGTAATAACATTTTAGATACGAAAATTAGGAATGAAGAGCCATCGTTTGAAGTAGTTTTAAATATTAAGAATCTTACAAAAAATGCAACATTCTAAAGTTATACTTTTTTTAATTGAACTCGCGGGGACAGACACAACGGAGACAGTGTTTGATTAAGGGCCCAAGTTTTTCGGCTGTTTAAGGCATTTTTAGAAGAAAGAGAATCGATTAAAAATAAACCACGCAGTGGAAGGCTTATATCTTCAAGAATTAATGAAAATGTCGACAGAATCCGAGACCTTGTCTGTTTAAATAGTCGGTTAACAGTCTGGGTAAAGTTTAATTTGACTAACACCACCTTTCAACAGATTTTCAGAGATGCGTTGGGAATAAGAAAAATCTGCGCAAAAATAGTTCCAAGAAATTTTTCGCATGAACTTGATATTTTAGAATCGATCGAAAATGATCCCCATTTTCAGGAACGTGTCATTACAGGTGGCGTGTCTTGGGTGTTTGAGTACGACTCGGATCTCAAGATCCCAAGCATTGAATGTCAGACTTCAACCTCTCCTAAAAAGCAAGAATTAGCAAGTCAAAGATCAAATGCGTGCTGATTTGCTTTTTCAATAGCCAGGGAATCGTCTACAAAGCGTTTGTGCCTTGAATCGTTTTTCTTCTTCCTCAGATTAAAAAATAACCTCAAGGGACACTCGAAAATATTCGAACGATTGTAACTGACCAGTTAAAGGATCTTGCTGTATCCGAGTTCCAGCACCGCTATAAGGATTGGAAGAATCGTCTCCAGCGCTGGGTAGCCTTGCCAAGGAAGTTACACTAATGGAAAAAGTGACGAGCACACCTGTATAATCTGAACGTGTCAAGATAAATGCGTAGATTTAGCGGAGCATTAAGGCTTCCTCTAGACCTCCTAAGTTTTTACTGAGTGGCTTCGACAGCTTCAATATGCTGTCTCCATGGAGACCGATGCGCGTGAGGCAGAAACCGGTTATTGTTAGTGTTGTGGAAGCGGGTAGTTGTAGTCGTACTTTGTGCGTGATGGAAGGCTGTTCGGGTTATCTGAGTGAGTTTGAGCGAGAAATGGTTGTGGGGATGCACATGACAGGAGAATCCTTCCGTGATATCGCGCGCCGTCTGGAGCGGTCATAATCGGTGGCGAGAATGGATGGAACAAGGGCGTACGCGCCTTCAGCCGCGAACGGGAAGGCCCAGCGCGAGCACAGCACGCAAGCATCGCACCCTTGTACACAGCGCTTTAGCGTCGCGTACATCCTCCTCAAGGCAACTTGGAGCCGTTTGGCCAGCAGGAAGGGAAGGCGTCCTCACAACGCCAACTGTACGGGGGCGTTTGCTAGAAAGTGGACTAATAGGGCGCTGTGTGTTGTAGCAGATTCCACCGACTCGCGAGCACCGCCGCACACGGCGCCAGTGGGTGAAGGCTAGACATCAGTGGGTTGTCGGCGAATCAAGATTCGAATTGAGCACCGGTGACGCCCGAATTTTGATTCATCGCAGACGTGGTGAGCGTCACCTCGAGGAGTATACACGGTGTATATACAGTGTATACGTGGACGCCGTGTAAAGTTGTTGCGTGATCAATTGTGCTAGCTTTATTGTGCCCCATGTGCGACATTTTGATTAGTGGTTTTACTTACTGATGATGACAACTTAGTTGTCGAAATACGTATTTTAGATACGATTAATAATTGTGGTAAGGGGTTATATACCTTTTTTAAGTTTTTACTTAACCACACTCTCCAAAGGAAGACTGTTTATATAAATTTATATATATATAAATTTCAGACAAGCGTCATAACTTTTCTGTTGAAAACTTTGAGAAATAAGTGATTGTAAATTGTTTTCATAGTTAATTATGTTGTAAAATGTTCTAAATAAACTTGCGGTGAACATAGTAGATTATTTTTTTTCTACAGTATTCCATTTTCTAACCTTTCCCTTTTTTTTTTTACCTGCATATTTTTCATAAGGAAGTGCATATTTAGGCTAAAAAATCTGCATATTTTCAGTATTTTTTGCATATAATCCGGCCTTTAGTTACAAGTAACCCCACTTGGTCAATACACCAATAGATGGCACCTTATGCATGTCTATTTCAATGAACTGCCGGGTTTTAGTCTAACAGAAACGAATTTGACTCTAAAATCTCAAAACTAGTATGTTCATTCTGACGGACGTTGGGCCCCAGGAGGATATCCTGAACAACCACACAAAATTTCAAGTTTTTGTCTTCAAAAACATTAGAAATAATTCAATATTAAGTTTTCTTGTGGACACCTAGTATACGCGATGTATAGAAGTTAAAGTCATGTCTGTCTCCAGGATATCGTGTGTTGACAAGCTATAATAAGAGCGAAATGCATCCACACGTTACTGGATGGACGTGACTTTTCACGAATTCATTTCGCCACCTTCTATGAGATGGCGCTCAGATAGGCTCTATGGTTGTTGTTTTAGGATGAATGTTCACACGTACCCCAAAAACACATTTACCCGAGTTTACCTTATTCCAATTATGCCAATTCCCTGAGTCTAACCTTATTTCCTCAAATAAGTTGAGATGATTAAGGGAACTGCGTTTCAGTAACCATAGTTTTGTCAATTTTGAATGGGTGTTTGTTTCCAGAATCTCCTGATTTGCAGCCAAAGCCATCGCCACTGTTAACGAATTAATATGTTAAAATGATCCAAAATTAAAGAGTTACATCAGTTTCACTTGCCGGTTAGAATTGTTGAAAAATAAGAAAGTATGAGTTCCTTTAGAAATTCAATTTAGACTGAAACAGTCCATAATCACAAAATTGCATTTACTTTTCGTGATATGCACACTACTTTCGACATATATTCAAGTAAACGTTGCACATCAACAATAATCGTTGCGAAAGAATGCCTAAACCTATAGCGCCATCGCTTTTAATTACACTTGATTGTCGTCGTTTAAACTAGTCCGTTTTATTCTTCCCTTTATTCAAAGCGATGACGCAAAATAGAAATTAAGCCCACTTATTTTTCAGCTACATTCATCGTCTTTCTTTACTTCTTCTTCTCGCTCGTAAAATCCACTTACCTTAACGACATTATCTTCCGGCTTTCGAGTTTGTAAAGTGGCTCCATATACTTCACTAAAAAGAAAACGGGCGTCGATCCTTAAGAGTACAGGGGTGGGGCAGCTCAGAGGAATATATCATGTAATGGCCACTGATATTGCACAAGTCTGTATTGTACTGTAGTGTACTGTAGACATGTAGAACTAATTATCATATTTAACACTGCTAAATTGGATTAACATTCTTTTAGCTTGCTTTTGTCGTCGGTTAATCCTCTTAAAAGTTGTGGATCGACGTTGAATTCGAGGAGCTGGCCGCTTTTTTTCGATTATCATGTAAATGACTTGCGAACAACCTGGTTCAGAAAGGATCAGTTTTTAAAGTAAATGCCTTTTAAACGCTTTTAAACCTTTCAAATTAATGTTTCATGATTCTTAAATTAAAAAAAAATAAGTTTGGGGTTTGTCAATCAGAATTATCTTAGCTATTATTTTTTTCGTTATTATAACTAGAGCTTGGATTTTAGGAAAATTGCCTATTTAACCTGTTTTCCGGCCTATTTGCCTTTTTTATATTCTATGCTAATTGTTGACTTTTTATTAAATTCCACGTTTTATTTTATAAATTTTATAGCAAAAATTGTTTATTTCCCCTTTCTGTGATAAGATTTGATGATGATATATGATATAAATAAGCCGTAAGTAATTAAACTTGGAGATATACATTATAATCTCACAAGACTTTCGGTAATAAATTAAGAAGTGGATTGGTTTACTATTCGTAAAATCAACTTACTTTTATATACAATCATTGAAGAAACTGGTAAAACAGTAAATATTTTGAATAGTTGGATATTGAAGAACATATGATTGTTAGAGAACGGACACGCTTACCACTCAGTGAAGTACTGGCGAAAGGCTGTATTTCTAAAATATTTAATTTTATTTATATAATTGGAAAACGAACGGGTGGTGATCTATAAAATTACGAAATACATATTTATTTGTTGAAAAGTTGTATTTATAAAGTTTTTAATTTTATTTATAATTGGAAAACATACGGGTGGCGATCTATCGATCTAAAATTACGAAATACATATTTATTAATAATTTTTATTTATATAATTGGAAAACAAACGGGTGGTGATCTATAAAATTACGAAATACATATGTATTTGTTGAAAAGTTGTATTTTTAAAGTTTTTAATTTAATTTCTATAATACAAAGGTATTTTTAATAATATAAAGTATTATTAAAAATCTGGTGTGAAGAACACAAATGCAGGTTCACTATTAATATTTTCTGTGAACGTGTCCGAATATATCCTATCCCCAGAGACGTAGATACGTATTTCGCTTTTCTACAAGCTCATCGGTACGCCCCTGCTGGAGAAAGGATATTTCCAGACACTTTCACAGAAAAGAACCACCTCGCCCTATCACCATAATTATCCAGACCGAGCGCAGAAGTAAATTCGGCGCTACCTGTTGTCAGACAGCCGAAGTACCTCGCATACCGTCCACATAATTAATGTGAAGTAACGACGTCCTTCCAAAGGTTAGCACAGCCAACTCTCTAGAAAACTGCATTTTGTTTGTGCCTTCACTCATACTACGGCTTAACCGCATGTGTAATGTATCAGAATAATTGAAATATACATGAGTAGGTAAACCCCACCAGTTTTGTATAATACAAAGGTATTTTTAATAATATAAAATATTATTAAAAATCTAGTGTGAAGAACACAAATGCAGGTTCACTATTAATATTTTCTGTGAACGTGTCCGAATATATCCTATCCCCAGAGACGTAGATACGTATTTCGCTTTTCTACAAGCTCATCGGTACGCCCCTGCTGGAGAAAGGATATTTCCAGACACTTTCACAGAAAAGAACCACCTCGCCCTATCACCATAATTATCCAGACCGAGCGCAGAAGTAAATTCGGCGCTACCTGTTGTCAGACAGCCGAAGTACCTCGCATACCGTCCACATAATTAATGTGAAGTAACGACGTCCTTCCAAAGGTTAGCACAGCCAACTCTCTAGAAAACTGCATTTTGTTTGTGCCTTCACTCATACTACGGCTTAACCGCATGTGTAATGTATCAGAATAATTGAAACATACATGAGTAGGTAAACCCCACCAGTTTTGTATAATACAAAGGTATTTTTAATAATATAAAATATTATTAAAAATCTGGTGTGAAGAACACAAATGCAGGTTCACTATTAATATTTTCTGTGAACGTGTCCGAATATATCCTATTCCCAGAGACGTAGATACGTATTTCGCTTTTCTACAAGCTCATCGGTACGCCCCTGCTGGAGAAAGGATATTTCCAGACACTTTCACAGAAAAGAACCACCTCGCCCTGCACAAACAAAATGCAGTTTTCTAGAGAGTTGGCTGTGCTAACCTTTGGAAGGACGTCGTTACTTCACATTAATTATGTGGACGGTATGCGAGGTACTTCGGCTGTCTGACAACAGGTAGCGCCGAATTTACTTCTGCGCTCGGTCTGGATAATTATGGTGATAGGGCGAGGTGGTTCTTTTCTGTGAAAGTGTCTGGAAATATCCTTTCTCCAGCAGGGGCGTACCGATGAGCTTGTAGAAAAGCGAAATACGTATCTACGTCTCTGGGGATAGGATATATTCGGACACGTTCACAGAAAATATTAATAGTGAACCTGCATTTGTGTTCTTCACACCAGATTTTTAATAATATTTTATATTATTAAAAATACCTTTGTATTATACAAAACTGGTGGGGTTTACCTACTCATGTATGTTTCAATTATTCTGATACATTAATTTATATAATTGGAACATTTTTATTTGTTCATTTTGTCGTTCAAGTTGAGTAAAGGAGTATTAATATTGACTAGCAATAGTTTCTCCAGGTTTTCTTCTGTCAATTTTGTTCTCTTTGAATTAAGTACATCCTTATAAATAGAAAACGTCCTTTCTACATCGCAACTGGTTATAGGTGCATACTGGAAATATTCTTTTATTTCTTCATATTTAGCCGTTAATTTTGTGGAATTGTCTCCATACATAATTGCTGCAATGTAATTAAATCTGGATTTCTATTAAGAATTGCTTCAAACTTTTGCCGAAGGCCACATCCGAAGTCACTTGGAATACTTTTCAAATTATTAATAGCCACATCTAATGTGGTTAATCCGTCATTTAATTTGAGATTTCGATTTTCAAAATAAGTGATTAGTTTTGGCAAGAAGAAAGTACAACTGATTTTTGAAATTTGGGATTTGTGTGAGCTCCTTGCACTCACCAATACTTCTAGCATCCTCCTTTAGCAGTGTTACGAAATGTTTTAGATTATCGAAATTCTCGGCATAATAACTAGTAGCTTCCAGCCATGTTCCCCATCTAGTTATTACTGGAGTGGGAGGCAGTGACAGAGATGGAAATTTTTCCCTGAAAAGAGCTACTCTCAATCGTGCTTTTCTGAAAACTTTTTTAAAAGCTGATACAAGTCTATCAACTTCCGGAAAAGTGTCTGATATATTCACAGATTCTGTGGAGAGCATGTGCTACACAAGTAATATGCAGCATATTAGGATATGTTTTCTTCAATAGTCTGCCTGTTTTTAACATATACGCAGCACTATCACTGACAAATAAAATTATTTTTTCTTTGTACGTGGCGTCTGAATGAAGCATTTTTTGCATATTCTCCTTAATGGTTTCAGCAACTGTTTCCGCATCAACTCTATTTATAACACTTGTTGCTATTACATATGAGTTATAGGGAATAGTTGGATGTGGTACACCAGCTACAACATTTACCACACAGCGTCCTAACATATCCACCGTTTCGTCGGCGCTTATCCATATGTATTGATTTAAAAGATGGCTTCTAATGCGTTCTACTGTTCTCGTATAGCACCTATAAACATAATATTTGCGTAAAGTTGATTCATCAGGAACATTTCGACCAGTATATTTTTGAAGAAATATTTTTAAAGTGGGATTGCTAAGTTTATTTAATGGAATATTAGCCGCCATAAAAGTTTTACAGAGTTCAGATGTGTTTGCGATCCTAAGTGACGAATTTTTGACGATATTTTACGGATTTTGTAATAAATTTCGGAATCACTGACAATGGACATACAATCAGTAAGACCGTCAATCCAACCGCCATTGTTTTACAACGCCGTTCTCGACATTCTTCCATATCATGTCTGAAAAAGTAACTTAAACAATGCTCTAGATCTAAATAAATGAAAACTAAAAATGTGTGCGTAAGTTATTGAAACTGAACGAAATTCAATGCACACTTACTTCGAAATAATATGGGAGAAGTAGATTCAATCAAACGATATTAAACAGGATCTATCACAAAAATTACGATGTAAATAACAGTTACAACTACGAAAACAAGAAACTAACTCACAGCACTTTATTTATCTTACAAAATATAAACTAATAAATAAAATACATTATAAAAACCCCGCTTCTATCTACGCTCATGAAAACACTATAAAATAGCTGGCTTGTCCATTGTTATCGCTGCGAGCCCAGGTGGCCGAGTAAGTCAAACAAATACTTCATTGAATTACGCCGGGATGTACTCAGCGACGTTATACACAATTCCAATTGCTGATTGCGTTTTATGGAAATTGCGTCCGTTCTCTAATGATTGTTTGAACAGGAAAACCTCAGAAGACGTCTTTTAAAAAAGGTCGTTATGCTCCCTTTGCCGTTTATTATATGTGTTCACATTTTATGTTTGTGATCAAATTGTAATTACACATTTTTATTTCGAATGAAACCAATTAACAATTGCAAATTTAATGAGATCTAAACATCCTGAATCAACATTGGACTAAACTGGACTAACCTTAGAGGCCATATAATCTATAATCAACATTATCCATTATTAAAGGAAATTATTTACCTGGTATATTTTGGACGACTCAACACCTGACGGATTTGTTATGATCGTGACCATTTTTCCTGTTTTTTTAGGAATATTCAAGTCGTACGTCAGGAAAACCAAGATTAATTGCAGAGATTGATGTCCTTAGACGAAAATTGAGAAGTTAGGAAGGGAATATTGAGCTAAGTCTGTATTATTTGGTTTACTATCAAAAATTTAACTGAATAAATAAACAGAAATATGCGTGCCGAAAGTAGATTAGAATTCCAATAATAATCATTTAAATATCGTAAGTAGGGAAGTTATACACCCATTTTAAAGGTGGTTTAATTTATCAGAGTCTTAGTATTTGTTTAAATATACATTCGACAATATTTTAACCTATAAAATAAAAACTTGCATAAAATCTTCTTTATGAACAAATGTATCTGAAACAATATGTATACTTAAAACATATCATTAACTTACATGATCTTTACTAATTTTAGATACTTAAACTTGAGAAAAAAATATCAAAATAAAGAAATTTTCATATTTAATATAAAGTTTGTTTGAATTATACTATAACTTATTTTAAAATTTTTTCATACTTATATATAATTTGATAAGGTATTTTAACATATAATTACCAGCTTGCCAACAAGAATCCAGACCCTGAGAATAATAATGAAAGAGCTCATGTTATCTACGACCATATTAAATCTAGACTCTATTTTGAGAATTACACTAGTTATTTATCGATCTGTGATTGATTATTATTGGTATTATGCTTAACCTATTTAGGGCGTGTAAATTTAAATTTCAAATTTAATTAAATTTCACACTATTAAGTATTATCATTATTAATTACCCTGTTCAATCAGATCACACATTGATAAATTATTATAATTGAACAGGGTAATTAATAATGATAATACTTAATCGCCGACTTATTAAGTTTACCTTATCATACCAAGGTCACGAAGATATTATATATATATATATATATATATATATATATATATATATATATATATTAGTTTTTTAGTTTGATAATAAAGCTATTACTATCATAAATTCAACATCAGCCGATACATTCGTATATCATCTATTTACTCAGAATCTAGAATAAAAATTTGCCAAAGGTATAAAGACAGCCTGATAATCAAACTATACTATAATTTACAAATAATAGCAATTAAGATATTACTGTGAAAGATACCTGAGGTGCCCATTATATAATTAATAGAGCATCTCATGAATTTAAATACACAAAATAAATATAATCAAAATGAATATAGACAGCATACAAAAAGAATCTCTAATAACATTTTTGGTAAACAAAATTAAACGAGCCGTCAGGAACATCCGAAACAGGAGATAAGCGTGTTTGTTTTCTGTAAGATATTATTTATTCTCTTACTAATCTTATTCTTCATCCAGCGTATAGCCAGGAAATTGCTTCCTCTGATTTTTACTTATTTCATGGCAATTAAAGTATATATAAAAAATTCACTCAAGTGCTGAGGTATGTAACGCATTTTCTGTCTCGAAAATAATAACAACGGCTCTATTTTAATAAAATTAATGGCGTCACTTGTTGGTGTGAGAATGTTTTATGAAGTGTCTGTATTCTTAAATAATAATTTCTAAGAATTTCATGTTTCGTTTGCTATAAGTCAAGATATGACTTATTTAAACGATAGTAATTTTTATACCTCGACCTCGGTCGAAAAATGACAATAAACCAATAAAAAAATGCTAGGAAAATAGTCGAATTTTAAGATCACTTACATCCTTATCCATGTCGCGAAAAAGTTGATTTTTGCTTTTACCAGTTATCAGAACTTTAACAAAACCAGAATTAAGAGAAAAATTGTTGAAGATCATCAACAGCGTAAACAAGAACTACCTAAATATATTTATCGAATACTTGCAACAGTCTACTATTCAAAAGGCTTTAGGTACTTAACTGCAAAACTTAAAGACAAAACAATATTATAACACCATGGCATTCGGCGACATAAAAAATTATTTTGTGTACTTCTTCAACTTGCTAATCCTTGCATTTATTCTGATTGATAATATTTTGAATAAATAAAATGATTTTTTAACTATTAATTCTGTTTATCTTCAGAACAGAGTGTTTATATATTACACTGGTTAACACAGTTTGATTTTCTTATACACCAATTCGTGTAGTTTCTTGTCTTTTGTTATGCTGGTTCTGAATCTGATTTAAAATTTGCTCCATCATGTCAGGATTTTGAGATATTTTCTTCACTAGTTTTTTTCAAAAAAACGCATTAAATTTTACAAAATTTCAAAGTTACTTTTATATGAGAAAGATGCTACTAAGAATATTGTTCTGTTGAACATTGAGTTGACATGTCTGAACATGTCCTTGCATGTTTCCTACATCAGAGCACTTAAACCACCACCATTTTTCTCTGGAATCAATCAAATTAAGAATTGATAGATATTTGGCTATATGTGTATATAAAGAGCCATATAGGGCTCTCTCGATTCAATATAAGTCGGTTTGTGATACCTGAACGTTTTTTTGGAAGAAAACTTTTGGGTTTTGCAACAAAAATAAGAAAAATATTAGTTATGCTAGTCTGTCTTCTGCTACTCGTTGTAAGCCTTGCCAGTACCAAGACTTATAGGTGTTTCGAGTGAAGAATATAATTAACATTGACATCAGAAATTGACGAGAACAGTCTTAAAGAAAACTAAAAATAAAAATATTTTAAACAGGACAATAGCATGTGGCTCCATATAATGTACATTAAAATAACTCTTATTTTTGAAATCCGAAATTTTCAAGGTGCTAGACCCTTGAATGGTTCTCTTTTATAAAGTCCCCAAAAACTTCGTCCCGATTGACCAAGAATAATCCGACTATACAGTTCGTAGAATAATTATGCAAATATAAAACACTACATTTGTTGTAATTTCATGTAAAAGGGGAAAGTGAACTTATATTTAACGATTAAAAGTACACAATACATTAACAATAATTAACCTGTCGACTTGTCACAATCTTTTAATTCCACAATAAGCGTTTCTTTTGGTAATCTGGAAACTTTTTTCGATAATTAGACACAATTTATAATGAACTACATCTGATTTTCATCAAAACTTAGGTTATTATTATATTCCTCCATACCTGACAGTTACTTAACACCCAGGATGTCGAACAATTTCTAAGGACCTGAACAACTTCTAATCGCATGAATTTATATAGTAAACATTATTAGGTATATAATTATATCTGATTTGCATTTTATTCACAATATTCACTATATTTAGTATAATTATATTTTACACATCACATGCACATTTAACTAAATCAAGCACATCACACACGCGTATCTAAATCTAACAAACACGTAACTAAACTTAACCCACCACAGTTCATTATACAGCTGTCCCGTATCGTTATGTTCAAATTTAGGAATGTAAAGTAGACTTCATTTCAAGTAACAAAAACGCTAAACTTGTATATTCATTTTTATTTGTTTCTTAGTTACAGATCTATGAATGTGATTGTCAGATCATGAAAAAAAATGTAATCCCAAAGTCAATAAAAACTGATTTTATTTAAAAAAATCCAATTAATAATATTTTCGAAATGTCCACCTCCTTGTTGAATGCAGGGTTGTGCCCGTAAGCCAACAGAGGAAGTACTTATCCGAATTTCAAACTTGTTTTGTCGGATTTGCTCGGCAGCCAGGTGAATACGATCCAACAACTCTTCTCTTGTGTTCGAAACTTGCGCGTAGACTAAATTTTTCATGTACCCCGATAAATAAAGGCCATGGGAATTAAGATCGGGTGATCTGGGTGGCCATGCAACAGGACCACCTCGACCAATCCATCTTGGATAATTAACGTTAAGTCAATTTCGGACAGCAATTCCGAAATGTGGTGGTTCCCCATCCTTGTGAAACCACATGTCTCGTCGAACATTCAGTGGGACATCCTCTAAAAGACCTGGCAGTTCGTCAATAAGAAATTGAAGGTAATTGTCCGCATTTAACCTCCCAGGAAGAACTACAGGACCAATTAACAAGTCATCGATTAGGGCCGCCCAAACGTTAATTGAAAATTCATATTGAAATTTAGATGGGTGTATAGCTTTGGGATATTCTGATGACCGCCTGTGAAGGTTTCTCAGATTTGTAACACCACTTCTCGTGAACGAAGATTCATCTGTCCAGAGGACTGTTCTGCAGAAATTAAAATGAAACCGTGACTGACTTCATATCCATGTATAATAAACTAGACGAGCATAATGGTTTGCCTCAAGCAAACCGTGTCACCTGCGATAGTGATATGGATATAAGCCATCACATTTTAAAATTCACCAAACTGTCGTTCGTGGCACTCCTAGTTGTCTAGCGCTTCGACGTACACTGAGAGTTGGATCCCTTGTAACAATAGCTACTGCTTCTTCCTCTATGTCCGCTGGAAAATTTACTCCTCGGTCGAAAAGATAATCACTCAGTCGGCATCCCCGAAATTGTCTGTGTACTTCCAGAAACGTTCTGTAATGACGAATGCGCCTATCGACAAACCGATATCGGTATTCAATAACTGCTTGATGTGCACTGCCGTTACAGTAACCAACACAAAATGCATGTCCGCATACTCTTGATAACAAAATCGGTAAAGCAGTTTGAATAAATAAAACGTGTCCACTCGCTAATAAGCTGTTGTATGAACTGAAACGTAATGTAATTCTTTATTAAAAAATGCAATGTTAATAGTCATCTAAACATCTGTTTGTTGTATGATATTCATGGTTCAACACTTACGAAATAAGTAAGAACCTTCTTTATCATAAATCAATTTCCAGTACTCCTTTTTGTAAATCTCCAAGAAATTACTGTATGCACTACGACACGTGCTTATTTATTTTAGGATAACATTTTATTATGCGACGTTAAGAATCACAGGCCTGTTATTGAATCGTATAACTTTTTTTAAATAAAGTCAGTTTGTATTGACTTTAGGATTACATTTTTTTTCATAATCTGACAATCACATATATAGATCTGTAACTTTGAAACAAATAAAAATGGGTATACAAGTTATGCATTATTGGTATTTGAAATGAAGTCTACTTTACACTCCTAAAATTTGAACATAACGATACGGGACAGCTTGTATTGCATATTGTTCACGAATATATATTGAAAACTACTACATCATCAAGATCAGAACCTGAATCAAATGAAAATTCTGAGGATGACCCAGTATTTACAGTAAAAGTAAAATTATCTAACACATTTTCAACAATATTATCTATATCGTACATCCTTTTTTCTTCGGTTGTAACTTGATGAATGCAATTTTTCCATGCGTTAGCATCAACCATGTCTAATCCTTCTAATAAAAAATTTCATACTTCGTCCAATTTAAATATCTTATTATTGGCCGCAACATGATGCTTAACTTGAGCCCATACAAGTTAAATGAGCTTCAGATTACAGTAATATGGAGTTAAACGTTAAACTGTATAACCACTTTCTCTAGCTATTTCATCGACCACGTATGAAACTGGACGACAGGATGCGTAATTTTTTACAAGTTCAAACAATTCAACCTTTAGCAGCTAAAATTCCTTTTGTTAAAAGGCATTCAATAAGTGCCTCCTTTTTCTATGATGAAGTATGTGACTTTTCTGTAGAATGATAAGGCGCATTATGCATTACTAACGAGATATAGAAAAAATTCATAATTAGAGTAGACTGTGAAATTGGGTTGGTACTTTAACAACTTCCACATAATGACACATTACTTGATGCTTGACAGTTTCATTTGGTTTCATTGTAAAAAAAGGTTATGGCATTGAAATGATATTACAACAAAAAAGAAAACAAATAATTTATTTAATATCAAAATCATAATCAAAATTTACATATAGTTACAGAAGTTGTTGAAAATGTTGTCCATTTACATCTAAACACAAACAATTTTCTTAATAAGAGTTTTGAAAAATTTGACACAAACTTATAGCTTCAATGTCAAATAATAAATGTCATTATGTGGAAGTGGTTAAAGAATCAACCCAATTTCACAGTCTACTCCAATTATGAATTTTTTTCGATGGCTCGTTATAACACAATTGGGCTCAAACAAAGGTAATATATTTTGCATCCATCCAGTGAACACCTCACTATTCATATCTTCATGCTAATCTCCAGGTTTCTTGGATTCAAATAATAACAAGCCGCTATTCATAAAACCAGTTTCGCTGCCAATGTGATGCACAGTGAGTCGCTTTCCTTTGCCAGATCTTTTAAACCAGTAGAAAGACCATCAACAAACGCTTGCCTTGGATTAAGTACCGTTGCACCTTTCCATATTTTTGCTTTTATGTAACCTGCATTCGCCCATGTTTCATCTAAATACACAATAGATTTTGCTCTCTTCTGCACGAAACTTTCTTATACTTGTCAAATAACGACGTCTCCATAAGATAATATCATTTCGTTCAATTAATATGTTGATTCGTGTGCGTTGTTTCCACTTGAATCCTAGTTTCTGTAGGATTCTCCAAAGTGATATTTGTTTTAAAGGAGGTAAACTGGTATCCCTTTAATAACTTCACATATTTTTGTGCAAGTCGGTAACTCACTTTTAAATGAAAATTAATGCACGTTCCTTCTAATCGTACTTTTTGATACTTCATCCAATTTATTACAAGCATCTCGGCAACTTCGTTTTCTTGAAGGAGAATATATAACTCCAGTCATTTCAATTTCCTTAATAATGTCAAACGTAGTATTCCTACTGATCCATACTTCCCTTGAAGTTTGACGAACAGCAGCTGTTTTAGCCATATTAGCTTTGTTCTTAAATTACACATCTGCCTCTGTCCACTTTTTACATATTCTCCTCTACGATTTTTTGATGGATCTGGTAAAGTTGCGTCATCCATGCTCTAAAACGTTTGCGATTGTATAAATTAAAGAAATTAGTGCAAGTGAATATCTTTAGAACATGAGTTTTTCACTTTATAGTCTCTATAAAGTACAATATAGTACAATAAAAGAGTATTCCAAAAACGCAATTGACTAACACTGACAGAAATACTGATCAGTACTGACAGCAAAAAGAAAATTTGAGAGAACCAAATAAGCTTGATTTTGCCTGCATAAAAGCGACCTCTATTTTAACCAATCACAACCTCTTATTTTAAACCCTATCTTTCCCAATGATTTATTCTTATTTGCAATGCCACATAATATTATGTATTTCACTTACTTTTCAATATTTTTTTTCCAAAACCTGACGTGTCAGAATAAAATTGTTGTTATTACTATTCTTAGAGCCATAAAAGAAACGAAAATTGTACATAGTTTCTAAAATTGAATCGATTCTGCCTTTACTTGATGTAAATCCATATCAAATGATAAAAACACACAATGTTGTATTAGATTTACACTTTATTTAATAATATTTAATAATGACTATATAACAACTGTTTCACCGTACAACGGTTTCTTCAGATATAACAAGCGGTACTATAAAACATTTTACTTAAACGTAAATATTTTTTATTTTATGACTTAATGGTATTCTCAGAAATTGGAAACCGAAATATTTTTACACACAAAATTTAAACCACATTACAGCGTTAAAAATAGCTATGAATTAGTTAATAAGATTAAAGAGGTCAATTTGCCGAATAATGCGAAACTAATATCGTTTGATGTACAAAACCTATTTCCTAGTGTTCCTCCTAAAGAAGCCAATTTACTAATTAAGAATATGCTAGAAATAATAGAATCAACCCCACCATAACAGAGGAAATTTTATTTTTAGTTTCAATTTGTGTTGATCAAAATTATTTTGTGTTTAATGATAATATTTACAGTTGTAAAGACGGATTAATAATGGGCAACCCACTTAGCCCGTTATTAGCGGAAATTTTTATAGATAACCTTGAGACCACTATATTTAATAACAGTGCATTAGTTAAGAACATTTTATTTTGGCATAGGTACGTAGATGATATCTTAATTTGTTATACAGGCACAGATAGACAACTTAATAAACTTGAAGAATTTATCAACTCAATACATAAAAACATTAAGTTCACAATAGAGAAAGAACAGAATAATTGCATTAACTTTTTAGATTTAACGATTAAGAGAAGCAATAACCTACTAAAATTCTCGATATACCATAGAGAATCGCACACAGACACAACAATACATAATAAATCAATGCACCCAATTCAACATAAATTAGCAGCATTCTATAGTATGATTCATAGACTATTAAATATACCCATGTCAATAGAAGACTTTAATTCAGAATACAACATTATAAAACAGATTGCAATCAATAATGGTTATGACCCGAAAATAATAGATAAAATAATATCCAAAAAACGAGAAACTAAAGCAATACAAGATATATATCCGATTACTAAAGATCATGACAAGAAATTTAAAATTATTACTTACCTAGGCAGACAAAATAAAACATTGGAAAAATTTTTAGGAAAACAAAATAGAAACATTGCATATAAAACCAACAACCATATTAGTAACTACATCAAAAACAATAAAAGTAAAACAGCACATCATAATAAGTTAGGTGTGTATAAACTAACTTGTGGCACATGTACTAAAACATATATCGGGCAAACAGGTAGAAAAGCGCATATGCGAACATTATTATTCGTTTAGAAATGGTAAAACAGATTCAGCATACTCCAACCATTTAATTGAAGAAAGTCATAGTTTTAATAATAATTTCAAGATCCTACACGAAGAAAAGAAAAGTAAGAAACTCGATTTATTAGAAGCAATGCAAATTAATAAACAAAAATTTTCAAATAAATTATTAAATGACAAAACAGAGCTTAATTCCTCCCCTGTGTTGAACTTATTTCCTATTTTTGATTGAAATATTTTGTTAGATATGTGTCACTTATAATATAATTTATGTTATCTATATGTATCCCTTATACTAAAAGAGGCGGGTAAAAATATTTCGGTTTCCAATTTCTGAGAATACCATTAAGTCATAAAATAAAAAATATTTACGTTTAAGTAAAATGTTTTATAGTACCGCTTGTTATGTCTGAAGATACCGTTGTACGGTGAAACAGCTGTTATATAGTCATTGTTAACCAGTGTTATTGAAGAGTTTACATGAAAATGGCATGAGTTGCAGACATTTTCCAGGGAGATATCAGAATGACGAGATAATGATGACGCCAGTATATTACCACGCAATAAACTAATATAATTGTAGTTGTACTATTGTAATACTTCTTATAAATAAAATCCTAGTTAAGTTCTAACACCCTGTTCGTCAGAAAAAATGAACTTAGTATTATGTCTACAAATGGAAGGGTGTGATGTTACATTACAGATAGAATTACGCTCCAATTTTCGTCTGAAACTACTCCCGATCTCCATTAATTTTGATTTATCAACTGGAACACAAGCTGATACATGACACATCGTTTGCCAAGCGAAATTGCATTAACGGCTTCGACCCCACCTAACAAGTTTCAACACACACACCGGTAATGATTCAACATCTGAACGAATAAACGTTTAAACAGGGAGAGTATATCCTGTTAACTCACGAATGTGTGCGTATCACATTTATGTATAGGCGAGAAGATTATAGGAACAAAGTCTGCACCTGTGTAATTAGCGAACCTGTTGATTTATAACCGTGGTGGATCCTCTGACTCGAAATTAATAAGAACTGTTATTAGCGGTGTTGATGATATAGGGGAGTTTAGTAAAGCGATTATGCTGCGAAGGGGCTGAAAGAGGTCATCGAGCGGAGGTGGGATACGTGCTATCGTATCTGTAAGGGGTCTAAGTTTTAGGTCGCTCTATTCATGCATGGGAAAGATGCCCTCAACGGGTTTGGCAGTAGCGCAAGTAATTCAGTCCGATTCTTTCACTTTAGTTTTGTTAAAGGAACATAGAGATGCTGGGTGAATATAAATGAATATTAAGGGGCAAACGTAGCTTGGATCGTTGAATGCAATCTGTTACTTATATTCGACCATACGTTTTCTGAATGACTAAATAGGATAGATGAGATGTCCGAAGAAATATTAAGTTTCGGATTGACTCGATCTATACCTGATGTAAATCGATTTTCATCTTGAAATGAAACAAACAATTAATCAGTTTAGGTTTACCGCTGTATTTAGAAAAACACAACAGCTGTTTCGCTACAAAATAGCTCTCAGCTGGAGATACTACATTAACTAAAAACGTACAACTTTCAAATCTTATACAACATGTCCCAAAAGTCAAGGTTATCCCTTGGACGACTGATAGGCCAGCTTATAACTACCCAGAATAACTAAATATGATCTCAGTAAAAGTGTGTTAGTTTTTGAGTTTTTGTATTAAGTAAAACTAATTTCTTTAATATTGTCAAAAAGTAGGTCGCTAACATTGCAAGTTATTTTAAAACATTGTTCATTTACTGTAGTTTTGAAAATAGTATAATATTTACTAATATACGCTAATTCACGTCATCCTGTAACACAAAAATTATCAGCATACCAATCAATGGTATATAGATTAATTAACGTACTTATGAGCAAAAGTAATTTCGACCTCTAACTTAACAGGATATACACAATAGCATTAAACAATGGTTACCTTATAAATATTATCAATAACTTCTTGAATAGTCAACAAAAATCTAAAACCCTTTCTTTAGCTTGCCCAAAATTAAAAAAACAATCTAACTAATCCTACAATTCAATCACTTACTTAAGAAAAATTTCGGAAAAAAATGATACTTTCATTAAGAAGCTTAATAACGAACATATATCATTTAAAACAGACACTACTAACAGAACATGATTAAAAACAAAACAAAGATAAAATGTGAAGATTGTAATAAGGTAATAAGTGAATAACATGTAAAGATTGTAATAAGGTAATACATAGGACAAACGGGGAGGATGTTAAAAATTAGGATGTTTTTCATCCACCTGGTGAAGTCATTGAAAGGCGAAACAATATTGTAGTGGATTTACAATAAAAATTTTTGACACTAGAAATTTAGTGCTTATTTCTTATCGTTATGATATTTACCATGTGTTACTTTGGAAAAAAGAATATTAGTTTGTTACTGCAAAGGAAGCTCATTGTGAAATGACTCTAATAATTAGGAATTTGAATAAAAACAGTTTTTAATAGTAGTATTTATTTAAAAACAAATAAAACAAATAATAATCATAGAATGTGTTCAAACTGTGTGCCACCAACTCGAATACAAGCGCGGCAACTTTTTATAAAAGAACTTTTTATTTGTCTTGTACTGCCGGCGACATTTATAACGGAGAGTTTTAAAGTTTCCCCAAACCGACTATAACTAAATTCCCAATACGAATAACCCTTATTTACGGCCATGATCTCTGCCAACGATTTCTGTTTAGAAATTTATCTGCCGATATCGGCCGTACTTATTATTATGTATCTTCATTGATGAAATACCCAATATTATTTCGTATTTATGCGAAATTGCCCATAATGATGTATTCCTACTATGTTCACATAATTAAATTAAACTTGTAGAAATGAATGCGATCTCAATCACGAACATGCCCCGAAAGCAAATTGCCGGCGCAATGCGTGCATGTTTATGTTTGATCAAAAAGAGATCGCCTTCATTTCTACAACTTTACACCTAATGTGGTCGTTCAATTACTTGGTTAGCTTAAAATTCTTTACATATGCGAAAGCTTCCTTCGGTTACTTGATAAGATCAAAGTTGTCTCCGTAGACGAAAGGTACTTAACGAACATTTGGCGACCTTTTGCTGAAAGTGTTAGTGATTATGATGTGGATAGTGAAAATACTGTTGGAGCACGAGAGAGAAAGCATATATCAGAAGATGCAAAACAGATAATTTTCAATGTCTATCATACCCTGATGGAAGAAAATAACGAACTATAAACCCAGAACATTGAACGAACGTCGTAATTAACCAAGGTGCCTTTTGGAACAATATATAAAATAATTAAGAATAACGCAGGGCCTCGAAAGCAAAGAAGTGACAAAGGAGCACCGAGAAAAATTGAAGAGTATGAAATTGATACTATTAGGCAGCAAGTATACTCCTTCTACAGAGAAAATGTTGTATCTACACTTGACTGCTTACATAAAAGAATCAGTGATGAGCCTATAAATATTCAGTGTTCTAAAGCAACCTTGTGGCGGACGCTAAAGAAAGCTGGTTTTAAGTTTGGCACTATAGACAAACGTCGCACAATTATGAAAAGCCCGAGGTTACAGAAACTTCGATATGAATACTTAACGGCAATTAGAAGGTATAGACAGGAAGGACGATTAATATGTTATTTAGACGAGACGTGGTATGACACCCATGACACAATTTGCAAAGGTTGGGTGGATAGTTCAAGTATGTGTCAGTTGGACGCACCGGTTTCGAGAGGGAAGAGAATAATCATTCTTCATGCTGGGTCAGAAAAAGAATGGATCGTACAGCCGCCATTATGTGCTAAAAATGTTAAATCCTCAAGTTTAGATTACCATGAAGATATGACCTCATCTCTATTTGAAGAATGGTTTTGTGACACTTTGCTGCCAAATTTACGAAAAGATAGTGTGATAGTGATGGACAACGCTCCGTATCATTCTCGACAGCAAACCAAAGTTCCTACAAAATGTAATAATAAGAAAGATATTAAAACATTTTTAGAAGCAAATGATTTATATTTTGAGGATCATTATACAAAAAACCAACAACATAATTTAAAATAATATTTAAAGGATTATTATGTGGATAACAGAGCCAAAGAAGCAGGACATACAATTTTGCATTTACCACCATACCATTGCATTTTCAATCCCATTGAATTGATATGGCCCAACTGAAAAATACCATAAGACGAACAAATCAAATACCGAAATTTAGTGAAAGCAGTGTAACACATATAAAAAATGCTATGGAATATATAACTGCTGCAAATTGGAAAAATGCTGTTAAACACGCAATAGCAAAAGAGGTCGAATGTATGCGCATGTACAAAATAGTAGCACCTTTGATTATAAATTTGCAATACGATTCAGACACAGACACCGATTTGCAAGACGACTCAATCACAGATTTTTTATGAATGCGGTGACACATAAAAATTTCATTGTGTATTACAAATACATTAGCTTTATATATCTACAAAGAATTCAAATAAATTTTACCTCAAAGTAGCCCTTGGAAATTATGATTATGTCTTAGCTTGTTACTAATTTTAGTAGGAATTTTGTTGGTTATGAGATGAGATATTTGATTGAAATGACAAATGTCAAAATAATAAAACGAACATTTTTAAGTGAATGAAATATGTTTATTTCCAACAAACAAGCAAAATTTTATAAAAATTGTTCAAAGTGTCCACCACCTTGTTCGAAACATTTCTCACATCTTCTTCTAATGGAGGAAAAAGTGTTTTGTAGTATCGCATTATCAATTCCATTAATTCTTTCAGCAATTCTGATTTGAAGGCCTGCAAGATCAGGTATCTGTACTAGAAAAATTGAGTTCTTTAAGAATGGCCATAAAAAGAAATCACATGGGGTAATGTCACAAGATCTTGGTGGAAATTCATGTTCAGTGTTTAAACTTATCAACCGATTTTGAAAAAATTGCTGCAGAATATTAATTGTTTCACCTGCTGTGTGTGCTCTAGCTCCGTCTTGTTGGAAGTAACCCTGTGTTATTTCTTCGTCGTCAAGCTGTTCGATAAATGGCATAATAATTTCTTGTCAATACCTTTCTCCTGTTAAGGTTCCGTTAAAAAAAATAGGGCCAATAATTCTCCTTCGACTAATCGCACACCATACACCAATTTTCTGCGGATGAAGTGCGGTTTCAACAAAAATTTATGTGGTTTCTCATTAGTCCACATCCTCATATTTTGTGAGTTCATATATCCATTCAGATAAAACCATGACTCATCAGAAAAAATAGGTTTTGTCAAGAAGGTCATTATCAAAATTATTTAAGAACCACTGACTAAACGTTATTCTTCTGGGATAGTCGATTTCCTTGATTTCTTGATAACAGGTCATGTGATATGGAAATAAATGTAAGTCCTTTTTCAAAATTGTATGACATGTGCCAATTGACACACCCACTTGTTGTGATAATGCTCGTACGGAAGTTCTTGGTGCATTATTTATAATTTCTCTTACATTATTAACTAGCTCTTCTGTACGCTTTTTCGCCCGACCTGCGCCTTCTTTCTGTTTAACACTCCCTGTTTCTCTGAAAACCATAACGGAATGTGTCACTGTGTGCCGAAAACTGTCATAATCAAAGATGACGTTAGGGAACTCATTTCTAAATTCTTCTAAACAATCTTGAAGAGAATACTGCCATTGTCCGTCAATCTTACGTCCGTTTCGAAAATAAGATTCTAGCATGAATGATTTGTGTTGTATAGTAAAAACCATGTTAAATCAATTTTAAATTACAAAGCAATTTTTGTCAACTATGCATCTGTCTTATTGACAACTAATGCAAATTTAAATTATTAATAATCATACCTTTTTAAAGGAATGGCCTACTAGAGGCAAAGCTTATTTGAATGCTTTTTATATGTATCCACTACACATGTTGCCACACGATTTGTAATTTTTTCTTTGTATATAAACCCAATGTATAGTTATTTTTTATTATATACTTGAAATTAACAGCGTTTTATTATTATATTATAGGGCCCTAATTTATAGTCAATACGGCCTCTAGATTCATACGTCGCAAATAGGTAAACCGTACCCGTTCAATAAGGAGACCAGGTATAATAATTATCATCACAGAAGGTGATGCAATAAAAGCATTAGAGCCGTTCAAAGTTATATTCTTATAATTTGAAATAAACTATACTGATCTTAGCATTTGGAGAGCAAATACCCCCTTTTACGAGTGAAATCCTCAAGGGTCATTGTTTGCGAGATTCATTTGAATCAGAATCAAAACTACAATACTATCCGTGTGTGATTCACAAAAGAATATTTGTATATTAAAGTTGCATTGATAGGTTAAGATATAGGTTAAGAAAACAATAAAATATTTTTAAACGATTACTTCTTGTTGTATTATTTCTTTGCATTTACTTTGGACGCTAGACCTAGTTGTGTAGAACCCAAAAAGATAGCCCTGAGATACCCAAATATTATACAGAGTCTTAACAAAAATGTGCCTGTGTAACTGCCCACACAACCATTCATTTTATACTAAAATATTGTAAAGCGAAGTTCACAGCAATATGTGTATTTATATAATATTTGCTTTAATAAATACAATTAAGAAAACAATCTTAAAAATCAATTATGTATTTTATTTGTAAGATGAAAAACCTGACAATTACGGCCACCTTTATATAACGGCCAATATAGTTTCTTTTTTATGGCCGTTATAGACAGTTTTACTGTGTTACCATTTTACAGTTTTTAATGTTAATATTCAACATTTCTCCCGAACTTTTCCATTAAATTAAATCAGTTCACATTTTACAAAATTATGGAAACGTTTCTTCGTATCGTTGAATATAGTTTATTTACATTTAGACACTATTAATTCTGGGAGCGATAATTGCAAATATTGAGCGGTGTTTTAAAACCAATATTTACAGCTCGTAATATTCGTACTCAGCTAGTAGCAGAGACTAAGGGGATTTACAAAATTTGCCACTCCAACCGTATTAGTTGGTACATTACATAGACACATGGTCACAGAGATCGGCCTGTTTGATATATGCAATCGCTTTCATTAATTACGCACAGTATCCCAAGTCTACATTATCTGTTCCGCAAAATTAATTCGGTCTAATATTAATGCAAACCATATGTATACAACAATATAGACGAAACTAATACTCAAATAATATTACGAATTAATATCTTTGTTCGTTTGGTTCTATATTAACACATTTCCAATGGTAATTCGGGACAATAATCGCAAATGTACAGCGTGTTACAAAAAAGTAGGTAAACCAGTTAAACATACATTTTTTGGGCTTAAATAATGGGATTTTTCTGATGTCAATTTCTACTTGAACGATTTTTTTTACAATATACACGGTGTCAAAGTTAAGTTTAAGAAAAAAACTAGCCCAATTTCGTCACAGAAAGTAATAGCTGGGGCGAAATCGATCCAATAGAATCCGAATCTGGCATCAGAATCGAAAGCGAAAGACTTCATTTCAAGTAACAAAATCGCTAAACTTGTATATCCATTTTTATTTGTTTCAATGTTACAGATCTATGAATGAGATTATCACATGAAAAAAATGTAATCCTATAGTCAATCAAAACTGATTTTATTTAAAAAAGTTCAATTAATAATATTTTCGAAATGTTCACCTCCTTGTTGAATGCAGGCTTGTACCCGTAAGCCAACAGAAGAAGTACTTATCCGAATTTCATACTTGTTTTGTCGGATTTGATCGGCAGCCAGGTGAATACGATCCAACAAATCTTCTCTTGTGTTCGAAACTTGCGCGTAGCCTAAATTTTTCATGTACCCCCATAAATAAAAGTCAAGGGGATTAAGATCGAGTGATCTGGGTGGTCATGCAACAGGACCACTTCGATCAATCCTTCTTGGATAATTGACGTTAACCCAATTTCAGACAGCAATTCCGAAATGTGGTGGTGCCCCATCCATGTGAAACCACATGTCTCGTCGAACATGCGTGCATTGCCGTTACATTAGCCATACACAAAATGCATGTCCGCATACTCTTGAGAAGAAAATCGGTAAGGCATTTTGAATAAAGAAATTGTGTGCACTCACTAATAAGCTGTTGTATGAACTGAAACGTAATGTAATCCTTTATTAATAAATGCAACGTTAACATTTAACAGTTAACAGTTTGTTTATTGTATGATATTCATGGTTCAGCACTTACGAAATAAGTAAGAACCTTCTTTATCATAAATCAATTTCCAGTACTCTTTTTTGTAGATCTCCAAGAAATTACTGTATGCACTACGACACGTGTTTATTTATTTTAGGATAACATTTTATTATGCGACGTTAACAATCACAGGCCTGTTATTGAATCGTATAACTTTTTTTAAATAAAAACAGTTTGTATTGACTTTAGGATTACATTTTTTTTCATGATCTGACAATCACATTCATAGATTTGTAACTTTAGAACAAATAAAAATGGACATACAAGTTATGCGTTTTTGTTACTTGAAATATTGTCTAGTTTACACTCTTAAAATTTGAACATAACGATACGGGGCACTCGTATAAGACACTCATTAGGACAGTAGTAACATACGCCTTGGAGACGGCATCGCTCACAGTGGGAGAAGAAGAAAAGCTAAAGATTTTTGAACGCCGCGCGCCGTGTAATAAGAAAAATAGTAGTTGCAAAAATGATGGAAAATAACGTATATAGAGCTTTGATAAACCATGAAATCGATAAACTATTAGTACAGAAAAATATAGTGAGGGAATTCAAGGCTTTAAGAATAATATGGTATGGTCAGATAATGAGAAGAGAGAGAGAAGCACCGATAAGAGAAATAACAACATGGGAACTAGCACAAAATAGATTGAGAGGGCGACCCAGAGGCAGATGGAAGCAACAGGTAGAAGAAAACTTAAAAAAACGCTAAATGTAGAGGGATGGAGATAACAAGTGGCAGAGAGGAAGAAGTAGAAGAAAATAGTCGAGATGGCAAGAAGTCACCAAAGTCTGTGAGAAAAAAAAAAGGAGAATGTGGACTAATCCACCACATGGACTAGAGTTCATAGAGTTTCTTAAAAGAAATAGCTACAATTTCCCGCCAAAATGTTTTAGATTTAATAATAATAATATTATTACCACTTTGCCCTACTGCTATTTTTTATTTCTTATTTAAAGATTTATTTTTAATTTAGTAACTACCAGAGAGACCTCCCTCTACTTTTAAATTAATTCAACGTTCACCCTTTCGATGCGTAGTTTTAGTGTGTTTTGAACTTCATTGTTTCAGGCTGGCAATACCGATTTATTGGGGCGTTAATACACGCTTATCCACACATTTAATATTAGTAACAAGCTCGTGTGGACATTTCTGTATTATACTTATGGACATTATATGTGCACAGTCAATACAATGTATAAAATTTACGAAGGGTTGACATCTACGAATATAACCGGATTAAGCTTAACGTTTAGAATTCCTATCCGTTACTACTTCTACTATTATGTTTTATCGATATCTGCCTATTCCAAGCAAATGTCCACTCATGTGTTTAACGGCGCTGCCGGGGCAATTTAGTACAAGCGACACCCCAGAGAACGCTTCGGATTACGGAGGTCAATTCCCCATTAAAGGTGGCGGCGGGGCGACGGTGTACGTTCGCGCTGGCAGCAGCATTGACTGAGTCGAAAGGTTATTCGTTGTAACAGACTGGCGAAGTGATTTTGTCTGTATCGAGAACCGCGATCAATATACGCACGTTTAAAACGAAAGTAAAACTATTTATATTTTCTTTCTAGTAACATAAATTCTTGAATTTACTCTAAAATGATTCTGATGGCATAGAATTGGGTCAGTTTAGATACTGATAAATCCCTTTCAATATCTAAACCAGTCTTTGATCGAGGTAGTGCAAATTTTATTGTGATGGAGGGACTACATTTTTAAGAAATTAGTGACGCCATCACTGGTGGGTATTTTTGTAGTGTCAACTTTTCAAATATATTAAAAATTTCATTTCGTTCACTAGAAGCCAAGATGATACATTTAATAGAGTTAAGTAGTTATAAGTAGGGTATATGTTTTGATCATACTATGGAATGACGAATAAATAATCAGCATTAAATTATTTCCTAAAAAACGCTAAATGTACCTAGGAATCGGTTCAAATGTTTAAAACAGCTTGAAAATAATTTATATATTTCGTATGAGAAGCGAAATCTACTTTTATACCTATATTAGTGTATAAATCACTTGTATGACAAAAAATGGTGGTAAAACTAATTTATACACTAATATCTAAATTCTTTAATCAATCTAAAGTTGCAGGCGTTGTCTTGCTCCGCTCGTGAATGCCACCAGCGAAACTTCTTCTGTTCCACATTTCCGTAGTCGCATTGGCCAGTATCTGTTAGCATCCATTTATACAGCGTTAGTAGTATGGCAAGCGGGGTTCTGTGACACTTGGGCCCTGAAACTTTAATAGAAACTTTAACTCTTTTGGGTGAAGCTCTAGGTCAAAGGTCATTGATGTGAGCAAGATAATATGTTATCACTGGCCCTCGGTAGTCTCGCACGTACTTTTTTATGCCTATCATTGACGTCTTTGCGACATTGACGTAAGCAAAAAGCAATGTTATCACTGACCCTCGGTAATCTCCCACGGGCCGTTTTTGATTGTCACCGTGTTGCGTAATAGGCAAGTGCAAGGGCAAGGCTTGTGAATAGCTACACCTGCTAAGGTATGCCTGGTCAAGGCTCATTTGTATTTTGTAAAGGTGTGTTTAGACTGGGCCAGGGTTTAGTTGTATGTGCTTGCCTGGGATATGTATAGTTACTATAATTAAAAGATAAACAACTTATTATTTAATTAATTACGTATTTTATTTAAAACCTTTTAGAAATAACAATTAGAAATAAGATAGAACAACAATTCCTTATGTACTTTATTTATTTAAGGTATAATTGCTTGCTATACTACGGCCCCCCTGGTAACCCTCTTGCAGGCACCTTGTTCTTCAACTCATCACTGGTCTCTGATCATCTAACTCACCCCTATTTAAAACCCACCTCTACATAAAATTGCAACGTCACCCCGAACTTACCTTCCCCCACCAAAATTCACCCCCAAAAATGCAAAATGAGCCTCCATACGAAAATACTTACATCCGGCAGAGGTTCTGACGGATTAGAAATTCAATCTCTATTCATAAATGTTGTTCGAGAAAAACTATCTAGCAATTATTCACATTGATGTGACTTTCCGCATCCAGCCATATAGATATCCTAGATTTCAGTCGAGTCCTAGAAACGCTCTCCAATTCTCTCGTGCTTTGTATAGGAAATGGGCATTTTTTTAAAGAAATTATTCTTGAGAAATTCAGTTCAACCTCCAATTATTGTTAGCTGAACCTCGACAATAGTAAATGGACAATTATTCTTTCGAGAACAACTCAGAAGCTCACACCAACCAGTTCTCTTTTCGAGAGAATTCCCATATCTTTGTCACACTGCATCGGGAATGGTACATTTTTCAATTCGATTGTATTTTATTGTCCCAGTATATCCGATTCCATTTTGTTTTAGTCTGTGCACCAACTAGAGACGAAAAAAAACGGTCCCCATAAATTTTAAAAGGTAGACTTTTTGGTAGCTTTGACACTAAACTTAACACCGCCGATCCGCCTACACCAAGAGCAGCCTTATCTTCTTTTTTCAGAGCTCCTTGATAGGATTCAAAGCTCATTAGATATCCAAGTGGTTCATTCATGCACCACATCTTGTATCCATAACGTATGGGTTTTCCTTTTAAAAATTGTTTGGCGCCATGGTGACCAAAAGTATGGAACCATACTCTCATCGATGCTAAGTTGCTCACGGTTCCCAGCAAAACATAAGAATCTTTTGTTTAACATTTCTATTAGGGGTTACCTTTGCAAATTTGTCATCCTTTGGCAAGTTGTCATTATTAGCACAATGTAAATATCTTTTTATCAACTCAAAGCGATTTCTACGCATTGCAGTTATAACAAAAGAATTTTCCGTTTCGGTACCAATTTCCCACCACATACGCCATCTTGGTACCGTACAGTAGCCAGAGAGCAACAAAATAGCAATAAAGCAACGCATTTCATTTATATCCATACGGAAATTAGGGTCATGTTTTTGATTTCTTCCATAGTGATATGTCATATCCGTAAGAAATCCTATTACTTCTTCATCGAAAAACTTATCAAAGCACTTCACTGGATCATCTTCCACTTCAAAGGTACTATCTGGAAGAATAAATTCTGGAAATTTTGTTTTTAGGTCGACACCTTTCTTCCATTGTCTAGACACATTCCCAACTGGCAACTTGTTTCTTAGAAGAGATAATAGGATATTCATCTCCTCGTCGCTTTCCGAATCATCAGAAACAGCTTTGGTTTCAAACTGTACCTCATTATGTACCTCTGCTGCACCCCCATCCGTTTTTTGGTAATTTGGCAATGAAGGTGTTTGATGAAATGCGATCAGGTATCGACCAGTATCTGATTCAAGAAAATTGCTAAATTACCCAAATGCAAATTACTCGGCAGGAGTCTGCTTCCTTATCGCTGCTTTCTTCACCCAGTCTAAAAGTTCTACCTCGATCTGTTACTTTTGCAGTGGCTTGGGCTATTAACTGTTTACCACAAAACCTGTTTATATCTGCACAATCATGTTCATCACCACTATCTTCCGCGCTCTCACCACCATCACCTTCAGGTGGGGTGATAAAAACGTCAACTTTCCAAAAATCTTCATCCTCTAAGATGGCAGTAAGCTCTTCTGTAATCAGCGCCCTATAAATATACAAAATGTGCAGGCTCTACTTCAAAAATTATCTTGTAAATAACAGGAAGAATTTAAATTTGAAATTTTTTAAAAAATTTTGTATTCCATATATTTTGTACACCCTATACAAAAATACTTAGTTTTTTGACGTAAAAAAACAAAATTAGCATAAAAAACATTACATTACTCAAAAGAGTCCTGAACCCATTCGTGCCCACTGTTCCAAAATTGGCACAGTGAGTTTAGAAGTGACACTGTTTCTAAACGAACACTAATTTTAACCCAATTCAGTTAAAACTAATATTATTATAGCATATAGAATATATTACAACTGAGCTTTATACCGCTTATGCAATTTTTTTAAAATTATGCTAACCATTTTGAACTCATGTCGCGCTACCAAAAAACTAAACAAAACAAACACATATATTTCAGGCACAATAGAATTGCAACAGGTTAACAAGCACGTGTACTGCCGACATATGCTCCCTCTCCTAGCCAGTAGTCAAAACGCTGTTCTAAAACTTACAGGAATCTGTAAGGAGTAGATGAAATTAAATGTTCCATTTCTGGAACAGTGGGCAATAACGGGTTAATAAGGATTTTCAAATTCTACATTTAGAAGACAAAGCCACAACGATCAGTTATATTTAAATAATTCACCTTTGTTAAATTTATTCATTTAAAGCAACTGATCAGACGATAATCGAAATGCACATTTAATTTATTAAAAAAAAATATTTGTAAACGTGTTTAGTACCCTATAGTATAACAGTAAAGGCTGACCAGATGGGTCACATATTTTCACTACAATGTTTGTATAAATTCTTAGATTTTTAAAGACGTTCTAATTAACATTTTTGTTTTATGTTTTTAATGTATACCGATTTTAGTTTGTAACGTGCTCTAGCGAGTACCTGATGAAGCCACTGTGTTTTAGTAATAATAATACGTTTATTATCCAACAGTCATATAACTAATTACAGGATAATATAATATTTATACAAAAGAAAATGAAGTGAGTGTTTGTTGCAAAAAAAAGCAGGAAAATTATCCAATAACTGCACCAAAACTATAAAATAAAATAAACACAGATGCAATTACAGCAATGTGAAATGATTGTTAATAATAGTGAGAAATTGATTGTAATTTAGATAAAAAATACCTACGTCTAGCCTTTTGAGTGTGTTATTCATGGTACAAACTATATCAATCACAGGCGAATGTTGATGATATAAGAAGCGGACATAAAAAATGCTAAAACGCCTTGAGGCAAATTGAGGAACCGAGAGATTCAGTAGAGATAGGAAGTGAGAGTCAAGGATAACACTTTTAGTGAGCTTAAACCCGAAAAGCAACTGTGATATTGTGCGTCTGTCCTGCAAGCTTATTACATTTAAATCGTGGAGTAATTCCTGATATAAGTAACCTCTCTCAGGATGTATACCATGCTTACGAAAATAAATAATTTTCAGAAACTTCCGCTGAACCTTTTCAACATCATCAACAACCTTCACGTAATATAGTGACTAAATCAAACTCCCATACTCCAGCATACTTCTGATATAGCTTTGATAGAGTAATTTCAAGGAGCTCTATTGCCTTGAACATATTGGTGTTGCGAGAAAGGAAACCAAGGTATCTGTACGCCTTTTTGCTTACCAGACGGATATGTTTCTTAAATATAAGCGAGTGATCAAACCAAACTCCAAGATCCTTAAAAAGTTCCACTCTGCCCAAACGATCACCATTTACATTGTAATAATACTGAACTGTGATTTCCTTATCAGAAAAAGACAGAGCCTTACACTTGTTAACATTTAGTTCCAATTCGTTATTCGCACACCAATCATTTATAATATTTAAATCAGTTTGAAGTGGTTCGCAGTCAGCGAAAGTGTTAATTTTACTATAAATCTTCATACCATGAGCGTACAATAAACAGTATTACTTGATTATAGCTGGCAATTCATTTATGTACAGTACAAAGAGCAGAGGACCCGAAACGGACCCTTGTGGAACACTTTGTCGTTATACGAAGTCATATTAATAAAGTAAAGATTTTAACTATTAGTTTTATTCCTATTTTAAATTAACTTTAGCGTCAGCTTAAGCGTTTAAACCAAATGTCTTTCGTGTCAGTCATCAAATGCATATAAAAAAAACGAATAGACATTACTTACCCAGTAGATAGAATTGATTTTGTCTTCCTTCTTCCGAGCTCTCTAATCAGCTTCTACCCATTGTCTAGTTGTCTGATTGGATCCTTTCCACGATAATCCCTTAACAATTATGAAGAAGCGAAAGAATTCAAAGGAATTATAGTGGAAAACCTCCAAATACTGCTTTAAAATGTTTTGTGCTTGGACGCTTTTCGTTGATTTAGCAATTGCAACATCTACCTAGCTTTGAACTTTTTCATATATAAATGCTCATTAAATCTAAAATGTATCTTATTCCTACATTTGACATCTTTACTAACTATAACCACTAGTCCTCGCACTTACATCAGAAGGACATTATGAACTTTTACAATAACTTCATCAGTTACGGCCAATTTTGGCCTTCCAAGGCTAGCGTAAGAAAATTGTTTTTATAAATGCTCCTCATATTTTTTTGGGGTCTATATAGACAATTCTTAATATCCAAGAAAATTTTTTTACGATACGCCCTAATGAGAATGCATTGACTCAAACAGCATTGCATCGAACACTTTAGAAAAATGACAGTTATAATAATTATTTTGTGGAAAGATGCATTGATGAAGAAGTTCCAAAAATTACTACCAAATCAATTACCAAAAATCCCACAATCGAACGCTATCATTACTTCGTATATTTCTTCCAAATCTCGCCATTGAATTTTACGCGTCGGTTAACATTTCGATAGACGAATAAATGATCTTAAGAAGTCAGCGCATTGCTCTGCAAGTATAATTTAATTTGATTTTCAAACTACTGACTACTGCAACTCCGCAAGAACGCAAGCAGTTCTTTTTTTTTTTTTGAGCGAGCAGTTGTTAAGGAAATCAGCCTGCGCTTGAAAGGTACCGTATTAAAAAGTTTAGCAAAATATAAAGAATGCAGTTCTTTTTCGTACCTTTTTGGCCGACGTCGGAGAAAATTTACGACGCGAGAAACTCGAGGCGATGGATTGATTAAACTTTGTGTATGTATTCATATTATAATTTCGGCTTTAATACAGAAAAGATTCCAGTTCTTGGCATTTCTTTTCTGGATGTCGATTCAAAGGGGAAATTTATTTTAATATCTAGATGCAAATGAGTTCTGAGCCGTATCAAAAGAGAAAGGTTATTTGGGAATTTCAAATCGAATTTACATTTTTTTTCTATTCATTACTTTGTAACCAGTAGCAATTTGTCCGGAGCATTGATGAATTTTTTAAGCGCGTCGTTGCGTTGACAATGTCCTCTATCGCGTAAAATATTTTTAGAATGTTTTTTTGAATAGCGCGTTTCCATTAATGCGTTTGGCAATGTAAATTTTTACATTTTTTTTTAAATTCCTACTGTTCACGTTTTAGGTCATCCTTCCATTGAATTCCTCCAATCACAAAATTTCAATGAAGGTACAGTTATGTTAAAAAAATATTGACGAACTAAAAAACAAAATCAGTACAATATTTTTAGGACTGGCATTATTTTTTCTATGAATGAAATGTTAGTATAGACGACAACATTAAAGTTACATAGAAAAGAGCAGTTGGTCCACAGTGTTCGTAATCTAAACAGCCTGTTTAAAGTATAATAAAACGATCGTTTCTTAAGTCTGTGTGTCAAAGGACACAAATATAATCAATATGCAATATCTTACTAGCATTCATCCTTATAAGGATTATCTGTTACTATTTCTAGTTGAAGTATCTCTTCAAGTGTTGATATAGTGTTGTTATAGTGTTGATGTTTTGGATTGCGAAACATTTTATTAAATGTATATAATTTCCACAGCAATATATTTTTATAAGAATATTATTACTACAATTGTTCTTGTATTTTAAGGCGAATCTCCGTCTCTTGATTATAAATAGAGTCCGGGCGCATCAGATGGACAATGGAAATAGACTTTAACATCGCTAAGTACAACACGCAATTATTGAATAGCAATATTCATTCCATTAACCGCGCATCTGCTTTTTATCGTTGAATTGCGACGCAATTACTTCAATATCATAGTGAAATTCCTTTCTTCATGGGCGTAGATCGAAGCGGGCTTTTTATCATTTATTTTATTTATTAGTTTATATTTCGTAGGATAAATAAAGTACGGTGAGTTAGTTTATTTTTTTCATTGTTTTAATTTTTGCAAAATATCGTTCCATCGAATCTACTGCTCCCAATTATTTAGACGTAAGTGTCGCAGTGAATTTCGTTACGTTTCAATAACTTACGCATACATTTTTAATTTTCATTTATTTAGATCTAGAACATTGTTTAAGTTACTTTTTTAGATATGATATGGAACAACGTCGAGAATGGCATCGTGAAATAATGGCGAGTTGGATTAAGGGTCATACTGATAACATGTCCATTGCCAGTGATTCTAAAATTTATTGCAAAGTCTGTAAAATATCGTTAAAAAATTCCAAGAAATCGCTCGTAAAACGTCACTTAGCATCGCAAACACATACACAGAAATTAGACCCGTTGGAATCAAACAATTTTAACGAAGAACTCTGTCAAACTTTAATGGCGGCAAATATACCATTATATAAACTTCACAATCCTGTGATAACCTCCTAATCCCTAATCCCGTCCTAATCACGTCAGGTACCCAGTAGACAACAGAGACCTATCGATTGTACCATTACGAAAGCCGACAACAATTACAGTTTCCACCAACCTCAAGGACTGATCATCTTAGGGTAATGGAACTGTAGAAAATGAAACCAGCTGAATCAAAGAAATTTAAGCGACAAGAAAGGCAAGAGAACTTCAATTCGCCCCTAAGTCGTTAGGAAATGTTCCAACACCACGAAAACACTCTCTTAATTTTTTTTTAGAGAATACAGTTTAACAAAAGTGTGTTTTGTTAACTGGTCTCTGGATTTTCTGTATTGAAGAAAAGGCTTACAGTATAAGGGATCAGCAGCACGTGCCACCTTACTGTAGCCAGAATAAGCTTCAAAAGATAGTTCTGCGCAGGAACATGACATACACAAAATATGTGGTGTCAAGGGAAATACACAAATGAGTGATTTCCAAAAAATATTAATTTTGCCATAGAGCAAGAGTGAGAGTTATATTATATTTAAATGGATATGAAAAAAGGGAGCGCACAAAATTGAAGACAAACAATCAAGTATAAGGAATCGAAAACGAACAATCAAAGCAAAGAGTTTAAGACAAACAAGCGAACATGAAGAATTCAAGACAGAGAATCGAATGCGAAAGATTAAAAATTAGAAGCAAGAATTGCAAATACGAAGTAAGTCAACTATTATATATATACGAACACATGTTATAGAAATCAAATTTAAGAATTTAAACAAACATGAGACAGCGTACAACGGCCCAGTTAAAATCCAAACCAGTTGAAATTTAAACCAGTTGAAATTTAAACCAGTTAGAATTTAAACCAATTGAAATTTAAACCAGTTATTTAACGGTTAAAATGTAAATTTTTATTTTGTTCAACAGTTAGAATTTAAGAGGCACCATTTACCATGTTATATTATCTATGTAAAATGTTAAAGTAAATCTATCACATGTATATGAGATGTAGATAGATGTAGAAATAGATATAGGAATTTCTAACAAAAGAAAAGCAAACCAATCGTGTTTGTTTTCTTTTTTTCTCCCGTTGGAAGGTGTGATAACCTAATTAAGCAATGCAGTGTACCATTTATCGAAGTCAAGGCGCGGGCTCGTGTGTAATGCATGTTATGTCCAAACATGACCTCGCCCGAGATAAAGTACATACACAAGCATTCGCAAGGTACGTTACACACTTTCAACACTTGTTTATTTAGAGTAAGGACATATAGTCGAAAAGTAGATCACTCTAACGATATATAAGACATCCCATCCGGAGTCTTATCAGAGTCAATCGGAGTGAATAGCAGAGTCAAGACAGAGTCAGTAGAGACACAGTTAGAGTCTCTTTTCGACTATCGTCTACATTGTTAATCATGTAATTACCATCTTGTTAAATAGTTATAAGTGTTGGTTTATTAAACTATGTTAAACCTAACATACTTGTGTATTATTTAACGGGACAACGATATCTGCGTGAAGACTCACCGATGTAGCCCTCAGGACCAGGCTAACATCACAATCCCACCTTCAATACATTTCTCCAAAAATATATTGAGCGAAATGTTCCTGATAAATCTACTTTAGGCAAATATTATGTTATCGATATATTAGGACGCTGTGTGGTAAATGTTGTAGCTGGTGTACTACATCCAACTATTCCATATAACGCAACGCATATGTAACAGCAGCAAAAGTTATAAATACAGTTGATATGGAAACAGTAGCTAAAACCATTTACGAGAATATACACCAAATGCTTCATTCGGACGACAGGTACAAAGAAAAAATACTTTTATTTGTCAGTGACAGTGCTGCATATATGTTAAAAACTGGCAGACCATTAAAGGAAACATATCCTAATATGCTGCCTATTACTTGTGTAGCACATGTTCTCCACAGAATCTGTAAATATAACAGACACCTTTCCCGAAGTTGATAGACTTGTATCCGCTTTTAAAAAGTTTTCGGAAAAGCACCATTGAAAGTAACTCTTTATAAGGAAAAACTTCCATCCTTGTCACTGCCTCCCTCTCCAGTAATAACTAGATGGGGAACATGGTTGGAAGCTACTAGTTTTTATGCAGATAATTTTGATAGTTTACAAAATTTTGTTACATGTTTAAATGACGATGCTCGAAGTATTTCTGAGTTCAAGTAATTAACACATAATTCCAAATTTAAAAAAAATCAGTTGTACTCTCTCCAAGAACATTTTGAAAATTTGCCGAAACTAATCAAAATCTCAAATTAAATGAAGGATTAACAACATTAGATGTGGCTATTAATAATTTGATAAATATTCCAAGTGACTTCGGGTGTGGCCTTCGGCAAAAGTTAGACGCAGTTTTTAATAGAAATCCAGATTTAATAACATTGCGGCAATTGTATATGGGGACAATGCCTCAAAATCTAATAACTACTAAAAGCACTGAAATAAAAGAATATTTCCAGTATGCACCTATAACCAGTTGTGATGTAGAAAGGATGTTTTCTATCTAGAAGGATGTATTTCATTTAAAGCGAACAAATTTTACAGAAGAGAACCTTGAGAAAGTATTGCTAGTTAATATTAATACTCCTTTACCTAACTTGAACTACAAAATGAACAATTAAAAATGTATTTCGTATTTTATAGATCACCACCCGTTTGTTTTCCAATTATATAAATAAAATTAAAAACTCTTTAAAAATACAAATTTTCAATGGCACCCCCGTGAACGATGAGTTATGGGCCTTTCGTGTCCGGTCCGTAATTATAAAAGTGACACCGTTCTCGAATTTAGTATTTAATACCCAAACTTTTGATGTCTAAACAGTGTAGTATTCTATTGATAATTAATTCATTGTGTTTGTATATTGAGTGAATATTGACATATTGGCAAATAATTTAGTTCCCAAACATATTAGGAGGATTTGATATTTGGATTGAATATTGTTGGAAAATCTTGAATATTGCCTTCGAGACTTCTGGAAGTCATTAGAAATGACGTAAGTTGGACTAACAATTGAATTTTTCGCTGACGATGTCGATGACAAAATTTAATTTAACTTTTATTAGTTTAAAAACGTTTTGTTAAAATTCGTATATTCTGCAACATATTGTCATGGTTTTATATTATAGAATAGCAGATATAACATATTGTTATGAGTGAAATACGTTAAAACAATATACATATTTTAATTAATAAAATATTTAGAACCAAATAAAATTTTGAAAAATTTAAAATATAATTTAAATGTTTAAGGATAACAAGTGTTCATTTGAAAAGTCAATCTAGGTTACTTTGAAATTTTGATAGAATAAGACGCAAATATATTAATATGTGTTTGTTGTTCCGTAAACGTAAATCCAAATGACATTTGATAATGTCAATCACAAATATCAGTTAGTGCATAAAATAATCGTGCGTTGATACTGGTTTAAATAAATTGCTTCTCAGTTTTAAAATGGCTTTCACTTTAGAACATACAATTTTTTTAGTACAGGCTTATTTTCGAAGTGGTAATAAAATTGATGGTTTATGGGTTTATTCAGTTCAAGATTGCATGGTAGAATTGCAAGTTGAGTTTCCACATTTTGTAATAGATTATATACAATTTAAGAATACTTTGGATAGAACTTTAAAACTTTTTTCTGAAACTGGTAGTCTCTTAAGAAAATCAGGCAGCGGAGCAGTTAAGAAACGTACACCTCAAGTTGTCAATCGTGTTGAAGAAATAATGGAAAATGAACAACAAACATCTGTTCGACATTTATTAAGTTATTAAAAAAAGATATGCAACTTTATTCATACCGTGTCACAGCAGTACAAGAATTGTTAGAAATTGATTACCCACGTAGACTACAGTTTTGAAATTGGTTTGTAAATATGAACAATAATGGAGAACTTTCGCAAAGAGTCATCTTTTCTGATGAAGCATGGTTTTATAAAATGGGATACCTAAATTCACAAAATACAAGAATTTGGAGTAGTGAAAATCTACATGTAATTAATGAAGAATCGCTACATCCAGAGAAAATTGGTGTTTGGGCAGCGATAAGCCAAAGGCGAATCATTGGACCAATATTTTTTCAGGGAACGTTAACTGCTCAAAGGTACCGTACGGAAATTTTACAACCATTTGTCAATCAGTTGCATGATGATGAACTTCAAAATGCATTTTTCCAACAAGACGGAGCACCTTGTCACTGTACTGCAGAATCTTTGGATTATTTAAGAGAATTTTTTGATGAGCGTATAATTAGTCGAAATACCGAAATTGCCTGGCCTGCACGTTCATGCGATTTAACACCTAGCGACTTCTTTTTGTGGCCTTATCTAAAAAATAACATATTTCGAACACCTATATTGAATTTTAGTGATTTGCTACGGAGAATCGAACAGCAATGCATGGAAATTAATAACAATCCAGTAATGTGCAGAATATCATCAGAAATTTTGAACGGAGGATTTTAAAGTGCATTGATCTTGAAGGACAACATTTTCAACATTTGTTATAGTTTTCAATAAATACCTATTATTTGTTATTTATTTGTATGTATGAAACTGTCAAAATATACGACTTCGTAGGTTAAGTAGTAAATTTTAATTTACGACATACTTCAAAATGTTCTCAGTAAATCACATGCTACTATATGTACTATATGTTAATTATTTGTAAGTATTTAATTGATTCTGAAGGATATTGTAATCGATTTTAAAATCTAAATATTAATTCAAACTTATATATTTCCGCATCGCTTCCGTCAATTTTGTAAAGCAATGGGCTGTTGTGTTTCCATTTGATACAGACGCCATTGTTCAATATAATAGTATATGTATATGTACTTACTTATTATCGGATGTATACTGAATTTAACGGATGGTTTTATACGAGGGACAAGCTGAAATTATTACGAATAAAAAGCACGGTTAATATTTTCTAGAATTTTATTTTAAATATGCTCAAAGTAATTCCCTTCAGCAATGATATACCTACTTGACCATTCTTTATTTCTACTTTGTTTTGATTATTTGTCATGAATTAAATAAATTCTACTCGCGCAAATTGTATATTAGCAAAAGAAAATATCGAAATAATTATTCTTTATAATTAGAACTTTCTATGAGTATTCAACAACTGAAAAAGAATTTGAAATATATATTTTCTAAATAATTGTACAGGAAAATAATACAAATATAAATAGTATTTTTATTATATAGCATTAATAAAGACATATACAAGATGTCCCGTATCGTTATGTTCAAATTTTAGGAGTGTAAAGCAGACTTCATTTCAAGTAACAAGAATGCAAAACTTATACATTAATTTTTATTTGTTTCAAAGTTACAGATCTATGAATGTGATTGACAGATCATGACAAAACATTTAATCCTAAAGTCAATATAAACTGGTTTTATTTAAAAGAAGGTTTACGATTCAATAACAGGCCTCTGATTGTTATCGTCGCATAATAAAATGTTATCCTAAAATAAATAAACACGTGTCGTAGTGCATACAGTAATTTCTTGGAGATCTACAAAAAAGAGTATTGGAAATTGATTTATGATAAAGAAGGTTGATACTGATTTCGTAAGTGCTGAACCATGAATATCATACAATAAACAAATGTTCAGATGACTGTTAATGTTGCATTTTTTAATAAAGGATTACATTACGTTTCAGTTCATACAACAGCTTATTAGTGAGTCGACACATTTTCTTTATTCAAAATGCCTTACCGATTTTCTTCTCAAGAGTATGCGGACATGCATTTTGTGCATGACTACTGTCACGGCAATGCACGTCGAGCAGTTATTGAATACCGACATCGGTTTCCCGATAGGCGCGTTCCTCATTACATAACGTTTGCGGAAGTCACAGACAGAATTTCGGGAACGCGGCCTGCGTGATTATCTTTTAGACCGAGGAGTAAATTTTCCAGCAGCCTTAGAGGAAGAAGCAGTAGCTATTGTTACAAGGGATCCAACTCTCAGTGTACGTCGAATCGCTAGACAACTAGGAGTGCCACGGACGACAGTTTGACGAATTTTAAAACGTGAGGGCTTATATCCATATCACTATCGCATGATACACGGTTTGCTTGAGGCAGACCACTGTGCTCGTCTAGTTTATTCTACCTGGTTATTAAGATAGTCACGGCTTCATTTTAATTTCTGAAGAACAGTTCGCTGGACAGATGAATCTACGTTCACGAGAAGTAGTGTTACAAATCTGAGAAACCTGCACAGGTGGTCATTAGAAAAATCCCAAAGCTATACGCTCATCTAAATTTCAACATGAATTTTCTATTAACGTTTGGGCGGCCGTAATCGATGACTTGTTGATTGATCCTGTCGTTCTTCCTGTGAGGTTAAATGCGCACAATTACCTTCAATTTCTTATTGACGAACTGCCAGGTCTTTTAGAGGATGTCCCACTGAATGTTCGACGAAACATGTGGTTTCACATGGATGGGGCACCACCACATTTCTGAATTGCTGTCCGAAATTGGGTTAACGTCAATTATGGTCGAGGTGGTCCTGTTGCATGGCCACCCAGATCACCCGATCTTAATCTCCTTAACTTTTATTTATGGGGGTACATGAAAAATTTAGTCTACGCGCATGTTTCGAACACAAGAGAAGAGTTGTTGTATCGTGTTCACCTGGCTGCCGAGCAAATCCGACGAAACAAGTATGAAATTCGGATAAGTACTTCTTCTGTTGGCTTACGGGCACAAGCCTGCATTCAAAAAGGAGGTGGACAATTCGAAAATATTATTAATTGAACTTTTTTAAATAAAATCAGTTTTTATTACATTTTTTTTTATGATCTGATAATCACATTCATAGATCTGTAACATTGAAACAAATAAAAATGGATATACAAGTTTTGCGTTTCTGTTACTTGAAATGAAGTCTACTTTACACTCCTAAAATTTGAACATAACGATACGGGGCACTTGTATAAAACATTTATAAAAACCACAGCTACTTGAGTTCAAAATGTCAAATATATATGTACACATAAAGGACACACCTTGTTAAAACTAATTATATAAATAAACTATTCATTTATTATTCATGATTATTAAAATTTGATAAATTAAAGTCTTCATTACCTAAGTTTATCATTAACTCATTACAATATGCTAGTATATGTTCTTTTTCTATGTGTTCTTTTCTATATCAGCATGACATTTGCCATTTGACATTTATGAGTGAAGGAATCTTCCTCTAACTAAAGTTTTTACATCGCTTAGTTTGGAGGTAGCGACCCAGTTTTTAACACTTGACTTGAAGATTAGTGCAATCTAATAATTTAATATAGTTCAGCTTCCGTGGATTATGCTTCGTATCTAATGCCATGTTTATTTAGCCAAGTTACCATTTTTTCTTAAAAGTTTTAGTACATATAGTACATTAGGCATATTTGTGTTAACGAATCGCCATTAAAAGCAATTAAATTTTCATCTGAAATCCAATAAACGTCAGTTGTCGAACGAAATCGATGTATTTTTCCCATTAATTGGAAATTTCAAGATTGATCCGTTGAGTGCATAGTACGTACGTACATATCGTTGAAGTATTCGCTGAAGATTCCAGATTGCGAATCGGTATCGCGAATTTCCTTACCCAACAGAAGCAATTTCCTCCGGGGAAATGACATTTTTGATTTATTAGACTGATGGCGACAGCGGATTTAATATCTTGTAGTTGCGTCGTCACGTCACCGTGAATACAACGATTAACTTACGCCACTGACATCCGATACTTTCCGATTTCTAGTTTCCGACAAATCTCCTGTTGCTTTCTTATTTTCGTTTTAAACATATTTACATACCATATACGTGAATATCTGTGGCGTATTGACTTTTCTTTTGACGATATCCTGAGTAGGATATCTACTTCACTTAAATATTAAATATTAAAAATTAGTCTGAGGCCATTGTTACACTTCGTATACCATATGTGTTAAATATCACTAGGCATAGAGAATCAATGTATGAGTACATACAATGTATACGTACATGAGAAAGCCAGTCCAATGCTAGCGAAGACCGTGACGACTGACGATTGTCTCCGATACCGATTGACTGGAAATTTTGCATTCAGTCTAGCTGCGGCCGTTACGGTTTGAAAGCGTACAATAAAATTAATGTATAATGGTTCTTTATACACCCACAGAAAAGCTTCAGTTAGTAAAGTAAAATAGTTTTATGCTGGCAAGTCTGCAATGGAGTGTATGAATTTGTTTGCGCTGACTTTTGCAGACCGTTCTGTACCTTGCGGACAAACAATTTATAATATTATAAATAAATTTGTTTCTGTCTCAATAACTGTACGAAATGCAAACCAAGAGAGGTATCACCACAATGTATTGAGGAAAGAGAACGGCGGGATGTATTAATTTGTAGTATTGTCGAAATTGATAACACGAGATCTACTAGAAGTGCTGCCGAGGAATTGGATACAAGTAACACAACTATTTCACGTATTTGGAAACGTATTGGTTTAAAATGTTTCAAATATTCGAAAACTCAAGAAATATTTCCCGAGGACAATTTCCGGAGAATGGAGTTTTGTCAAGACGTTATGGAAAAGATATATCGAGATGAAAATTTCGTTAAAAATATTCTCTCTTCACCGATGAATCAACTCCTCCATTACACGGAAAGCACAATCAATCTGTTCTTAGATATTGAGCTTCGGAAAATCAACACCGGCAGTTTGCAAATCGCACTCAGTATCCTCAAAAACTAAACGTTTGGGCAGGTATTTTAGGTGACCATTCTATAGACCCCTATTTTATTGATGGTATATTAAATGCCGACGTATCTCAAATTACTGAAAAATCAAATACTTCCCGCCATTCAAAACATTGAATAAATCAGGAAATCGTTTGGTTTCAACATGATGGCTGTCCAGCACATAATGCAGTGTGGGTAAAGGAATTTCTAGGAAATACTTTTCCTGACCGTCTTATTACTGGAACAGGAAACATTAAATGGCCCCCGCGATCTCCTGATCTATCTTGTGTATATTGTTTATACTCATGAAGCTGGTAGAGCAGAAAATCTAGTTGCCTTGAGAGAAAAAATAATTGAGGCTGCGAATTAATTAACTGCCGACATGTTAGTAAATATAAGAGCTAATTTCTACGACCGCGTAGGACAATGTCTTGCTGTGCAAGGAGGAATTTTTGAACCTCTTGTATAATTTATTATAATTTTTAGAATCCTTTTTTATTTATTTTATTAGGATTATTCTTTAATTTTATTAGAATTACGCTTTTGTTTATGCGACGCACCGTAGCTTAAAAGTTTCCTGCATCTACTGAAAGGAATAAGATAAGCAAATCCCTTGCAATTCGTAAATGTTATTTTAGAACGCATTACAAGTACCTATGTCGATGGTCAAATGATTACTGCTAACTTATATTTGCGAAACAATCGGAGACAATCGTTGCCGGCCGTTGCCGTCTTCGCCGGCATTGGATCGGCTTTTCCATATACATATACATCGTATGTACTCATGTATTCCCTATGCCTAATGATATTTGACATGCCGTATATTAGTTTACAAAGAGAAAGTGTTTCTTCTTTTGTTATTGTACTACGACCGACCCTTGGACATCTACCTGACTGTGAACGGTCAACTCAAGTATCTAACGTTCGTTACAAATATTGTACATTTCGTTTTTAAAATTTAGTTATTTAATTAATCACGTATACTTCTTTATAATTACATAATGTCGCACATCACTTTAAAGCTTTCTTCATCTAACGTTCGTTACAAATATTGTACATTTCGTTTTTAAAATTTAGTTATTTAATTAATCACGTATACTTCTTTATAATTACATAATGTCGCACATCACTTTAAAGCTTTCTTCATAAGGGATGTCTTCATGATATTTGCTTCATCGATATCACAACGTTTTAGCTCGCACTTTTAATTAGTTCATAATTCAAAACATCGTCAGCTTCACCCCCTCTCCAAACTGGATCGTAAACACGACCCGTTTCCAAACCAGTATTCTCTTCTACACAAATTCCTTCTTCTGTTTCAAAGCTTCGTAAGAAAAACACTTTCTTCCGCGTGCTGGTCCAGCATGCAACGTGCCGTCAGTTGTTTTTCATTTCTAAGGTAACTCTGTACTGTTCTGTAGAGATTCTTTTATTTTAGTAGCATTCACATTAATTTAACTAATTAATTTCTTCGTCCTCCTGTCAAACATCGCTCTCCATACTTGTCCAAGTACATGATTCGAACCTCGAAGCCGACAAACACACGCTTCCACAGGTAACTCTGTATTATTCGACACAGAGGATATTTTATGTTAATCATAGTTAATTCCCGTTTAATTTACGACATAACTTAAATACCTTTACTGGGTATTGCTTGTGTGTTAATTTTAAATTACATATTTGACGCTACTGGTATATATTGCTACTTTTATTTAATCATTTTAGTACATTTTAAATAGCTCAGTTTCTTATATAAATGTTAAATAATAACTTTAAGGATAACTTGGTTTTGTTTTATTTAGTTAATAAGTTGTAACATATTTATTTCAGCGTACATTACTTACGTTCTGGACCTGTTATGCTCACCATCACCACCGTTTATTATTTAAACATTTACAGCATTGTTAGAATAGAACGCTCCAGCTAGCCCGGAAAGAACCAGCACGAGCCGCAAACGTCCAACTTGTATCAACTTGGCGCTCCCACGTGCTCAAATACAATACACCTTAACCCCATCTAGCGTTTTAGTAACACCATCGAAACTTTTGTTTATTTTTTTATATCCTGCATCTTGCAGCATCCTCAACTAAAGTTGCATCCTTTTTTTTTAAGGATGGAACTTTATGTGTACGCTCGTCCTCGCATATATCGGGTTAATGCATAAGTTGGTAGAGTTTTTCGTTTATGGAATGAGACAATCTTGAAAAAAAATTGATAGGCACATGTCAAAGTTATTTAAATATCGTATTACTGTTTAACCATTTCGCTACGCCGGAGCTGAATGCGGAAGCTCATATCAGTCGCGCTAAAATCCCCGCATGCCAGGCTATTCGTCAGGAGTATTCTTCACCGAATACGCTCCGATAAAAAATAGTCTATAGTCCTTTTTTGAGATGCAGGGAGTTGATGTTTATTTTATTATAAGAAAAAAAATATCTAACAAAAATCGAGAATATTATATTGCTAATATCAAAAACAGATTCAAAAAAGGTATAAAACCCCTTACCACAATTAATAATCAAATCCTAAATACGTATTTCGACAACTAAGTTGTCATCATCAGTAGGTAAAAGCCACTAATTAAAGTGTTGAATATGGGGCACAGTAAATCTAACATATAGAATCGCGCACAACTTTGCTTTTAATGAAATTTAGTTCTACTTCGTATCTCTCTTTTGCTAACAGAAAACTTAGTAACCGATAGGCTAAGAAATTAGAAGAAGCATGTCGCGATTGCGATAGTTACTACATAGGCCAAACTAAACAATATTTATACAAAAGAATACAAGCCCACAAATACTCTAAAACGGACAAAACTGCTTTATCTACACACAAACTACAACGCGATCACCATTTCGATTTTGAAAATACACAGATAATTGATAAAGAACAACACACAATGAAAAGGGAAATTAAAGAAATGATTAGTATTACAAAAACTTTATTATAAAAAATTTAAGGAGTATATACTATAAATTAATTATGTAAAGATCTGCAATTTACCATCATGTTGCTGTTATATAATTATATATCTTATGTTATTTAAATTTGTATACATTTGCTTATAATGCTGACAGTTTCGTATTTTGATTCCTGTCTGGCTGTCTGAGTAGGTTTTCGTGGTTTTCCTTCTCGTTTAAGGTGAATGCCGACAGCTTTACATCTTAAGACGCTCCACGGGCGCATACATAATAATAACTCATGTCTCGCGTTTCCCTGTTTTTATTGTTTATCTATTTTAGAATACTAAGGCATGATTTGCCGAAACATGTAGGATTGTTTTAAATATATATATTTTGAAGTAAAACCAGACCTTAAATCGCCAACAAATTGAATTTACCATAACATACAAAGGTCACGAAATAATTATATATATATATATATATATATATATATATATATATATATATACACATAAAGCACCTTTAAGAAGCCCAAAATGGTATATTGTGCGGATCATATGAAGCCTACTTTGTTTTTGCGAAGCCCAAATCGGGCTTCCTAAAAACAAGCGTGTATAAAGCATTATTGCAATAGATACTGCCATCTATCACGTTTTAAAAAATTTCATAGTGGCTCGTAAGTAGGTATAATATCGCAATTTATACGCCATTAGTTCACAGTAACGCACGGTAGGGAGCGTATGACTTCAAATGTATATACTTTTTATATGTTCCACGCCTTTTACGAGCCAAATTTGTGCCGCACAGCATAGGAAGCCCCTAAATCTGGCAACAACGTTTATAAAATATATTAGGTACATACATATATCTAATAAAGATTTCAGAAATCTTAGAACTATAAGCTTCAATTTATTCTACCAGGGACAAAGAATTTCCAAAAATATAACTCTGGAAGCACTGGAATTAATATTGGAGACTAATAATAATTTAATAAAAACATTAAGTAATTTTAAGCTTACCTAAAACTAATGATGAGAAAAATGCGAAAATATGTAGCTACTAGCTTATAACATTTTTGGATGCCATATTATAAAGATAAATAAGCAAATTAAGTTTTTATTTTTTTCTTGGTGGGAACGGCTCATCTAATCAGAATTTATTCTTTTTTTAAAAACTAAATATAAAAGTATTTAAACAAAGGTAAATTAAATTATAAGATTTAATCATTTTGAAAATAAATTTATTGAAAAATGTTTACATATTCTGAAAAACTTAAAAAATACAACTTCTAAATCTTTCTATAAAGAAACTTTTATGTGGAAAAACAAGATATGCTAGACAAGGTATGAGAAGATAATTCAGGTGCCTCTAAATGAATTATAAACTAGGGTTTTCACTCTCACCCAGTCTTTGTTAATCAAACTTTCTCTGTGTTTGTCGAGAAATTGATCACATTCGTGTTTTTTGGGCATTACCTTATTTTTTAAATGGAGTTGGAAGTATTTTAACACGAGTTTTTTCTCCTTATCTGACCATCGTAAGCGTCCAGATGCTTTTTTACTGGAACATTGTTTCTTAGTCAATTCAAGTGCATTATGCTCTTCCAGCTTTTGTTCTTCACATAATCCTTCTTCATTGAGTTCCATTACTCTCATTTCTTCGGTTTGCAATCCCACCAACTGTTCTGTCGCTTTTTCTATTTCGTGATTTGTGTTATCGCCAACATTTTCATTTCGTGAAGTTTCGCTATCAGCCGTAACAGAACGCACAAGCTTTTCTGAGAGGGGTCCTATATTTCTTACGTCTTCATTTTCCTCGGATTCGGAACTATAGTAAATGTCTTTGTCTAGTTCAATTTCACCCAAGCATTTTCCCTTAAATTCCTTTCCTTTTCCTTTTTCAAGTAAAAGTAGGACTTTGGCAACTTTCGCCGTTTGGTAAATATCTTGAGGAAATCTAAAAATAAACGCGTAAACCACTGAATATCCCTTATTCTATTGAAAGTTGTTTCGAAAAACATGATTATAGAATTAAGAACAACAGTGATATTCATAATTTCCGATATTTGAAATTATGTACTTCCAAGCAAATTTTATGTCAAGTGAATTCCTATTTATATGGTTTTTAAAATTTATTATTGCATTGACTTTCTGAAACAAATATAATAAGAGGAGACTGTTAATTCTTCTTTTCAGAAAGACAATGCAATGTTAAACTTATATATTCACTTGAATAGACAATTTTCATGAAGTATGTACTTCAAAGTTTTCATTAAAATACTGTGTATATTGAATTTTACCTATAAAACTGCGAGTGTGTCTTTTTGGTGTGCCCCATGAATGTTGCAATTTGTTCCATTTCATCCGCTTGCATGCTCATTAACTGCAAGGTTGTCGCAATATGCTTTCTGAATTTTGTGGACGTTAAGAGCGCTGGCTGTTCAGCGCCACAACTTTTAGCCAAACGGCTAATGACGTTTCCTCCAGCCATCCACTTATTTTCAGAACCTGGATTTGCAAACATGTATGAATTTGACTTGAGCACAATATCCGTAGTTTGCCTAATTTTTAGTAAACAAGTAATATATTTTTAAATGCGCCTGGGAAAAAGAATTGGAACCGGTTTTGAGCCTTTACCGCCTGTGATAACTCTTTTAAATTTTTTACTTATTTTTTTTTCTGCAACAGTGAGCGATTCGGTAAACGCTTCTTGATCATTTAGAATGTTGTCTTAATTATAAGCTTCTATCTTAAGAAACTGCACATCACCTACTCGTCTTCGATTGAACATGACGGTCAGAGCTAAGACGCATTCAGTAAGAACTTTATAATTTCTGCAAATGTTGATATTATTATTCAGCTCTTGATACGAATTCTCGGCAAGATCGTTAAGATATGTTTGAAATAAATGTATATCATTTGTTAAGGGTAATTGTACTGGATTTTCCCAATGTTTTTCCTTGAGTGTTTTTAACGCTAAGCTGGATATTTCATTGCACCAGTGATCTTAGCTTCTTTAAATCTTTTATATCACCTTTCTTGCGCTCATTGTCATTCCAGCTTATATTAGGGAGATTTCTTTTTTCTAGTACTATTTTGAAAGCAACATCACGTACAATTTTTAAATTTCCTCCCATATGAAGCGCTAACGAAGGAGCTTTTAAACTTTTATTATTCTCGTCATATCCACTTATAATTTTAGTTGCTAATATTAGATTAGTAAACATCTCCGGTTTGAGTACATCAAATAATCCATGTATATCATGATTCATTGATTTTAAAACTATTAGCATTCTTGCCATTTCTCTAATTCTATATATATATCGTGAGATGTAGAAGCATGTAGTAAGGGTTTTTCTGATGTTTCAAGACTAGCATGGCTTAAAATTTCCGTAACAACTATATCTTCTGAAACAATTGCTAATTTATTTTCCATAGCCAATCTTAGCAAAAATTCATTGCGCGTCATTTTATTACACGCTCTTAATATATAATTCACTTTTTAAGTTTGATAAAATTAATACTTATTGTACTCAATGCACTATCACACAAAATAAGAAACAAGTATGCAGTGTTCAACAATTTTAAACGTTTTAATATAAAATATTTTGCAGCTGATGTAACAATGCATTCTATTTTTTGTTTATATTTTATCGCAATACGCAAAAAATGCGCGTTATTTAGAAAAAAATATATAATAAAAGTAACCAGAACGCAAAGAAAATATAGTAAACATCATAGTCAAATCACAAAAGAGCTCATTATACGGTCTGCGTACGATTTTTTTAAAAGTTCTCGTTCTTCCACGATACTGTGAGCGGGCTAAGAATGGTGGTCTTTTTCTATGAACCTATCTCGAAACCAAAAAATAGTAATGTTTCATTGTGGCAACATCGCTGGGCTTCGTAAATTCGGCAAAACATATAAGCATATACACTTGGGCTTCTAAAAGACCGTTACACATACCGGGACTCACAAGGCTTAACAAATCTATTAAAATTTTTATTTTACCTAAATTTACCCCTCTCGCTACGCTTGCCATTATTGGTAATTATAATACTAGGAAATGCAAAATATACAGCTTAATTTTTGAGTTTAATCCCGGGCTGCAGGAGATCTGCACTATATACCGGGCTGCGTATCATCCGCTAGGTAAGTATATATATATATATATATATATATATATATATATTTATATATATATATATATATATATATATATATATATGATTTTGCTTTCTCTTGAATTATTATTTAGATAACAGGTCGGCATTTCACAAATAGCGTAAATCAAATATTTCGGAAATATATCATACAAATATAGTACTATAACTTATTTAAGTATCCAAACGGTGACATTCTAAGCACCTTATTTAATCTTTGTACATACCTAAAACCCATAAAAACGTCAAAAATATATTTTAAAAGAAATACCGGAAAAAAAATAGTATTAAACGAATCGAACATTAAATAGTTTTTAGAACAACCGTTAAACTAAAAAACCAAAAGTAAAAATGGCCGAAATTGACATTGTTTAATGGGAAAGTTCTCGCATTTTCAGAACAAATATAAATAATTTTTTTGGGGTTTTATGTTGCGAAAAGAGGGCACGCCAAAAGTTCTGCGGCTATTTTATTTGCGCTCTTAATCTTGTCGGAGAGTGATTTATGCTACTCCCGCTCCTAATGTATGGCTTTACACTCGGATCAAACTGGAAAATTTATTTCTTTGTTGTCGCGAGCGGTAATAAATTATCGCGATCACTTGTAGCAATGGAAAAAGCAGGGAACTAGTTGAATCGACGTTATTATGGCTTTCGACTTTGCGAATTTGTTGTATACATTACGACAAACAGAGCTAATAACTCTTTGGATTTTTAATTACTTGCTCTGGTCTTGTAATACGAGAATGCGTTTTCTGTCATTTTCTAAATTTATACAATAGTAAATGAGGATAAACAGACGAACGCTTAAATCTTATCAGAAAAGCGACATATAAGATATTTTAATTATAATTGTTTATTCCTCCTGGTTTGAAGGAATTTCTGGTATGTGTCGACTGAAATATATGAGTTGAAATAATGCAATAGTTTGAATAACACTAATAGATTTACAAGATAATTTAGGTATCTTGGAGTTCTATTAAAATTAATATAAATGCATGAATCTGGCTTTAATAGTAAAGACCCTGCCAGTTACAAGGGAGGGAGAAAACAACTAAATTGATTATGCTGAAATTGCCAGTCAGATATTTGACCTTTCTTCAAGCAAATGTATATGCTGTTGTTAACCGATGTCACAAACAGATTAAAATAAACAATATGCACATGAACCCTTAATAATAATACTAAGTATACAATACAATTGTTACAGATATTGAATGGCAATATACCAAGTACGTAAATTACAATAAACAGGAAGAGGGCTAGAGATAACGAACAGTATTCGAAGAATACAGAAAAAATGCAGTAAACAGAAATCTCTAAATCTATCGTAAAAATATGAATATGAATATGTTATATGAATATAACAATAAAATTTATGCTATTATAAAGGTTTACAACATGCAAATGAACGGATTTAAAAGAAGGTTATATCTGACCAGACAGGTAGTTAACAGATTAAATATTTGGGAAACTCCTAGATCTATCTATACACTTTATATTTACAAATAGAACAAAATTAAAACATATGATTGAATACGTAAAATAAATACAACTAAATATATTTGATTATACTTAAATAAAACTAAAATACAAATTAAATCTACATTGACCGAACAATAATTAAATGAATACGTGAAGCTTTTCCTTCTGTTAAAAGAACGCTGGTTGGATTGCGCATTGCCACCACACGTTTGAACGCCAAATTGTTAAAAGATGGGCGCTTGTGGTGTGCCCTAGTTTGTTCTAGATTATCTGTAGCGTCCTAACAATGTATTGTAATGATTAGAGCAGACCAATTTCCGTGCGCGCCATGTGCGCCGATGTGAGGATGATTGTATTGCATCAGAACTAATAAAAAGCATTCAGTATGTGTTTTGTACTTGCTTAGACTGCATGTAAGTGTAAGAATACGTAATAAAATGTCGTCGACACATAAATCGAGAAAACGACCGTTGTCAAACGAAGTGAATAAGTTTATTATGGATTTCCCGGACTTAATATACGATGGCTCAAAAATGTTTAGTGTGCAATACATATCTAATGTGTTGGTCAAAAACACATTGTAAAGAGCATGTAAGCAGTTCGAAGCACAATAATAACAAATTTAATCGACAACAGTTTATACATGAACTATGTGTAACTATGATTGTGTGTGCACTGCCGTTTACCCTGTTAAGTAATGATTCATTTATTTCATTTTGGAATAAATACGCGAATCAAACATTACCGAGCACGACTACGTTGAAGGAATTTACCATCGGTGCGTAAACAGGTTGAAAATAAAATCAAAGCCGAACTGAAAAATAGAAAACTGTGGTTATGTGTGGACGAAACAACTGACAGCAAAAAACAATCTGTAGTTAATGTGATGGCGCGTAATATGGAACCACATCAACCAACGTCTTCAATTTTATTAGCATCCAGAAAATTTCAAAGGTTCTATTAGATACTTTGGAAAAATTTAAACTTTCGAAAGACCAAGTATTAATGTGTATGACCGATGGTGCCGCAACCATGTGTTCTGTAGGCCGGTCTCTTAGAAAATATTGTTCTAACTTGTTACATATTACTTGTAAACTCCATGCTCTACACCTTGTGACAGAACAGGTTCGTAGATGTTATCCAGAGGTAGATGCTTTAATATCGAGTACAAAGGCAGTATACCTGAAATCACCAAAACGTATTCGGAAATTTCACAAATTGTGTCCCCATACTCCTGAGCCACCACGGCCGATTCTGACACGTTAGGGTACATGGTTACTGGCGGGGTTTTACTATCATGAACATTTTGCAAAATTAAGGACGTGATTTTTTCATTCGATCCGAAAGAAAGTGCATCTATCAATACAAGCCAGAAAAAAATTCAAGATGCCCAGATTCAAGTGGATTTACAAAGTATTCGTGAGAATTACTTGGGACTAGAAGAAGCAGTAACAAAATTAGAAAATTCGTCGCTGTCGTTAGAGTAATCACTGCAAATCGTTAAAGATGTTCACGCACAACTATGTGCTGTAGAAGATGCAAAAAGTGAAAGTGTTCTAATTAAATTTGAAAGTGTTTTAGACAGAAATGAAGACACCTTAACACGTATTTGTGAGGGCACGTCTACAGATGCGTTAGGTTGCTTAAAAAAGTATTTTGATTATGCGAATATAACATCACTAGATGTAGAACGCTCGTTTTCCGAATACAAACAGATTTTTTCCTCACAGCGGACATATTTTTCAGAAATAACCTTAGAAACGCACCTGATGTTGAAAATATACAATCGAGTTTCTCCAGTTTGTCAATCCTTGGAAGACGCTTAAAACGGTAAATAATTTTTTATATCCTCTGTCGTGTACACAATCACTGACTTCATACATTTTCCATTTTATTTATAGGTACATACAATGCTGCTATAATATGTACTATTCTTAGTTTTCGTGTGTTTATTCATATTACTTTAATAGCAGAAAACCAAATGTATATTTAATTATTTCTGATAGAATAAATGTCTCTACTTCTATACTTATATCGGTAACAAGCTCATGTTGTGTCCCTATTCTATCGCATATTCTAGTATATTACGAATTACACTCCCATACCGGCGCTCATGGCGCGCACGGAAATTGGTTTGCTCTAGTATGATGCATAGAAGATCCAGGAAATGTGTAGTATGTTCAAAAAAAAATTATTAAACAAAAGAAAATGACGTTATCCTTAAAGTTCGATTTAATAATTATACAGGATTCGACAAATGCATGGATCCATTCGAATATCTTTGATGGCTGCTTAGATTTTAATAAAATTTTCCATATTTAAGTTAATGCAAATAGTTAATTCGAGTGGCATATTTATATCCGAATCAGACTTCCAGTTTAGTCGGAAACGATGTTAACCTACTTAGTTTAAACGAAACACTCTGTATATTTTTACGAATTTCAATAGAGCTCTGCTCTATGAGTTCAGCTATAATAATATTTGGAACCAATTTGTTCAACAATGACAGAGATATTTAATTAAATCTAATAATGCAAATTTTATTGAGAATGAGAAAAATTTACACAAAAAATATAAACAAAATCAATATCATGTAAATATGCTTTCTACATATTACAACGCTAAATTATTCGAATTTTTTATGGAAGTTTTATGGCAGGTTAAGTTAACCTGATTTGCATATAAATATACCCATTAAATTAATTGTGGAAAGTCAAAGAAATTTGAATGGTTTCATACATTTGTCTAACTCCATATATTGCATAGGAACTAAAGTATTAAATTCTAAATCTTTAAGATTATACCACTCATAAAAATTAAAATAAAACTTAATGCAAAATATAAAATAGTATAAAGTACAGAAATTTGCCCTATATTTTGCAATTATCGAATAAAGTTTACTTTAAAAGATCCATAACCATTTTCAATTTAAATTCCTACAGAACTGACGGAACACATGTCTCTACTCACACCAAGTCTCCACTCACAGCATACAACCGATATTTCGATAGCCGCTACTGCTCTATGTGTTAAACAAACTGTCTCAAGATTTTAGATAGAAAGTAGGTCAAAGAGGGACCACTAGGAGAAAACGGCGTTTTATCTTTGAGTAAAATTTCGACCTTTAACCGTGGATGAAATGCAACGATTTCCAGCTAATAAAATGGCCGTCGCTGTGGAAAAGGGTTGCAGACACCGCGTTCTGCGACCTCGAAGTTCTAACTGAGAATACGAAGAAAAAGCATGAAGAAGACAAAGAAGTTTAATTTCTACCCGCATTAAAAAGAATACAGTTAATTTTTTATCTAGACAATGTTATTCTTAGAAAAATAATTGCACGATTTTGTAAAATATAAATTCGCTGCATGTAAGGATAATATCCCCAATGCCTTATTTCGTATTTTGCTAAAGATTAAAAGCATTCAAAGCTTACAATTCGATTTTTGCTGGTGAGCTTTTTAATTTTAAAAATTTCGCGAAAGCACCTACACGTTCATTAATTCCTTTAGAAATTTAAATTTTGTTGAAGTACGTGAGAAACGCACGGAATGGAAAGAAAAGAGACAATATAAACAAAAATAATTTATTTTGAGAAATATAACAGAATAGTGAAAAATTAAATTTTACTTAAATTACAAAAATTTAGATGATAGCTTATCGTAACTCATGCAAAGTTGCTGGCATTGCTGGACGACGAATACACCTCTGAAGTTCGTTCCAAAGATGTTCTATAGGATTAAGATTCGGACTGCATGCTGGCCAATCAAGTCTGCAAATTCCAACTTTATTAAGGTACTCTGTAAAGACTCTTCTTGTGTTGTCATGCACCAAAACAAAACCATCTCCAATAAAATAAGAAAATGGAACAGCAGCTTTTTGCAAAATATATTCCACGAACCTTAACCTAACATTTTACCGATTATTATAGGTGACTATAGGGCGCTCGCTCATACGATATATACTACGTTTTTAGAAATAAACCTTTTACTGTTACAGATACATAATCTTCTTTGCCAACTTAGGAACTCAAATATTTATTTTATAAGAATTTACTATCGCGAGGATGTAAATCTGTACGTATTATATTGTGATTGGAGAAGTTGCATCGTTTCGTCGACTCCGATGAGGCAACATCCCCCCCCCCCCCCCCCCACTTTCGCCTCGTCTGCATGGTTAGTGCGTAAAACTAAAATCGGCGAAGTTTTATCTGGTAAACGAGTCTGTTTTATTGTACGACCACCGTTGTTACTCCGTATCTACAGACGAAATTTGAATTTATGGGAAACGTCGGGCGCTCCATTTCGTATTTTGCTCCCAAATATTTGTTCACTAGCTCAAACGTGTTGATTACACCTTTCTTTTGTTGTTCCTGTTATCGGCTGTGAATATTAAATTAACATCTAAATAGAATATTGACGTTGTTATTATGGAATACAAAGGGATATATCCACATATAAGAGTACTTCGAAAGTATATTTGCAAAACATATTTTAACGCGATTTAGTTATTATTGTCGAACACGTAATTTACAAACACAATCTTCAACCTATTTCATGGCATTATTAACCTTTAACAATGTGATTTCTTTGCGGAGCCGAGCACCCAAACAAATTTAGTGATTTATACTGTAAAATATTTGTGTTTCTGGGTTCTTTTAAATAAAGCTAACGGTAATTTAAACACACACTATATTAACAATAAAACAAAATACACTAAATAAACCTTAAACCTATTAAACAATATGTATTTATACCGGGTTTTTCATTTGTCATTGTCATTACACATAGGTTCTATTTTGACTGACTAATTTTCATTTCCAATTACACATAGGAATAAATATATGGTCGCGTAGGCAGCCAGTTATACACATTTTCAAACTGCCAAAAATTTCTGTTTTTCGTTCATACTTAAATCTTAAATTAAATACATTTTATTGAAAAATACATAATTTAAAACAGTTAATTATCCCAACAGGCGTATAACTTGTGCGAAGACAATTTTAAAAATTTTTAACAAATTCAAAGGAGATGGATAAGTATTTCTTTAATGTTGAAGTATCTATATCTAAGATAGTAAAATTAGTTTATCAAAAAAGGCAGAAAATATAACACAAATTCTTGCAGGTAATAAATATGTTACTATGTCTTTAATAATCACAATAACATTTGGACTGTAAAAATATTTGACAGCATCATTACTAGAATTAAAGATTCAGGGAGGATAGAAAGGCTATTTTCATATGATGGTGGATCAGTTACTAGAGTAGCAACTGCTCAAGCAGTTGCTACCTCGATTTAAAGAGAAAGTTTTCGTAGTACTGAAAATGCTACCGGGGTTACTTCTTTTCTAGTTCAAGAAATGTTTAATATTATGAAAAAAGTAGATCCTGAAAATAAAGAACAAATGCCTGTAATCGAGACAGACATTAGTCCCATAAAAAGTCACCTTCATTATTTGGATTTTTGCAAGAAAAAATAAGAAAAAGTAAAGTCAATTACAGCCGATGTAATAATAACTATAAAGCAATACCTCGAAAGGCCAAATTCAAATCAGGACGTAGATCCTCTTTTATTTTGGAAGGCAAGTTTTAAGAAAAAAGGGTAAATACGTTTTTTATTTGGATTTTCTTTTAGGTAACAGGAATGGAGCTGAAACGCTTAAAACAATGTGCTAGGAAATACTTCTGTATTCGAGCGAGTTCGGCAGAAAGTGAGAGTGTATAGTACAGTTCGTTTAATAATAGAACAAAGGTGTGCAAGACCAAACCGAAAAATGTTAATATAATATCATTCCTAAATAAAAATATTAATAAGTAAACTAAGTATTTATTTTATTAAAATTACACCCAACCTTTTCCAATTAGCTAAAGATATAACTCAATGAGTTTCATCTTACTATACTTTCTAACTATTAAAGATAAGAATGGTTAAGCATTCAAAGGGAAATTATTTAGATTGCCGTACAGAATGTACATGAAACTCTTTAAATTTAATTCAAAACTTAAAATTTATCGCGAAAGTATTCTAAAATCTAGTTTGGCATTATACTTATACTGGCAACAGTGGGTAACACTAAAGAAACTAAAGCCACAAAGAATTTGGTTATGTTTTTAGAAAAGAAAGAAAATCTCAGTTTGAATGAAAAAATTAATTTATTCTAACGATTAATTAAGATAAACAAAACAACATAACAAAAGCGTTTATAGCAAATTTTGCAAATATATATCATCATGACGATAAACTAACAGCATATTGATTTGATGTTTTGAATTTGATGAATTTTAACATGTTTAGTGCCGTTGTTTGCTAAATTTTAACTCTCAATTACACTCCTGATGAAGTAACAAATCCATGATGAAATTCCACTCTATGGAATAAAGAAGTTTTATTTTTACTTGACAGACCGCTCACCCGTTAATTAATTTTTACTTATATATATATATATGTATATATATATATATATATATATTAAAAATAATAGATTTTTATTGGTTTTAGCGACCTTTTATTGAATTTAGATGTTTGTTTGCGACGTTTCGACCTTTATCAATTCAGTCTTTTTCAAGCATCTGGAAACAAGAATCATTACAATGAACATGAGGACTGTGTTTGTTTTGTGTGATATAACAATTGAATTGACCATTTTAAATTTAACATTATATTAAGAAATGAATTACGGATTAGGTTAGTGTTTTACGTTGAAAACTAAACAACATTAATTTAAAATAGCTTAGAATGGTAGGGGGACATTCATTAATATTAAAAACACGGCCAATAAAATAAAAAAGAAAAAACAAATTTCTTTAAACATTAAATATATATATATATATATATATATATATATATATATATGTTAAAAATAATAGATTTTTTATTGGCTTTAGCGACCTTTTATTGAATTTTGATGTTTTTACGACGTTTCGACTTTTATTAATTCAGTCTTTTTCAAGTAACTGGAAACAAGAATTATTACAATGAAAACATGAGAACTGTGTTGGTTTCGTGTGATAGACATAACAATTAAATTAACAATTTTAAATTTAAAATTAGATTAAAAAATGAATTACAAATTAAGTTAACATTTAACGTTGAAAATTAAATTAAAATTAAATTAAAAATAGCTTAAATGAATAGGTAGGGAGACATTAAAGTGATTAACATCTGTATGAATAAATTGGAAATTTGAATTACACTACAAATACAGTAAAGAGAACAAAGAAATGACATTGTTTGTTTGGTTTTCAAGGGTACGCATTCTGTGCAAACATGTGTTTTTATGGACATCCGATACCCTTCTTTCTTAAGGAACGACCGTACATGTGCGGATATTGTAAGTGACTAAGTCTTTAGTTTGAGGGGTTTAATTTCTGTTCTTTGGAATTAGCAAAGTGGTCAGGACCGTATTTAGGGGTGTATAGTTAAAGTTGTTTTTACTAATATATATATATATGTATATATAATTAATTTAAACGAAATTATCGACCGTAATATATTGAATAAAATAAATTAAAAGCGGGTAAGCGGTCTGTCAATTAAAAAACTCATTTATTAAGTATCCCTATATTTCGCAACAACTTTGTTGCTTCTTCCGGAGATACAAATAACGTAAATTATAGATCTGATACTAACGGACTAAGTATAATTTATTTTAATATAATCGGTTTGACGGTTAGTTGACCATCTAAAAATTGTTTTGTTATTTGGTTCATATATTATTAAATTTATAAAGCATTATTTTTTTATATACTTGTGACTTTAGTTTTTTTTTTTGCTATATGTTTCGTTTTATATTTTTTATTTTTCATGTTTCAAGTTTTACATATACATGTTTTTTAAAGGTTTTAAAGGCTTGTATCTATAGTTACTTTAAGTTTTAAATCTAGTCAATTTTATTGTCCTTGTACGTCAATTTTTTTTTTTTTTTTCAAATCTACATTTTGTAAGTATTTTACTACTGCCTTATTCTCTTATTTATTTAATGTTATGTCTCATTAATCTTGTAGTATTTCCGGAAGAAGCAACAAAGTTGTTGCGAAATATAGGGATACTTAATAAATGAGTTTTTTAACTGACAGGCCGCTTTTAATTTATATGTGTCCCAATTTCGATGCTCGCCATTGGTATCTCGGTTATTAGAAGATATAGAACAACGGTTAAATGGGGAATGTTTTGCAGAATTCAATACTCGCGGCAAATCTCATTTCAAATTTGACCTAACTTTTTAAATTTTTAAAATATTTTGAAAAATCAAAAATTTCGTTATTCCTCAATAACTCGATAACGCTTAGTCTGACATCTTTTAAAGTTTTACATTGTTGAGACACTTTTTTAAAACAAATTATTTGATACAAACAGAAACCCCCGATTGTCATTTGTTTTTAAGTTATTACCACTATCTTTTGTTTTTCATATGGCGGCCATATTGGATTTTGGGTTTGTTAGGTAGTCCTCAAAATGTGCTTTTCAACGATGTATAACATGCCTGAAAAATTTTTATTTATAAGGAAAATATTAATAAAAACGTAAATTAATCTTCGTAATTATAATTCGAGTTATTGAGGAATAACGAAATCGGCAAATTTTTGATTTTTCAAAATATTTTAAAAATTTAAAAAGTTAGATCCAATTTGAAATGAGATTTGCCGCGAGTATTGAATTCTGCAAAACATTCCCCATTTAACCGTTGTTCTATATCTTCTAATAACCGAGATACCAATGGTGAGCATCGAAATTGGGACACACGGTATATATATTATATAAAAATCTGATGGTGAAGAAGGTTTTCCCGAAACTCTCTCAAATATGAAATATTTTATTAAAGAAATGTAAAATTCCCGGGGAAATAAACGCCGTTTAAAGATCGCAAGGTATACAAAATTGTAAAATGATTTTCGGCAAAAACAAAACCGAATTATCTCATAACCTTATCTATTCACGAAATGTTCGAAAGCCCTTCTACTACTTCATACGGCAACTAAACCGGAAAATATGGTTTTCGATTAGGTCCTGACGGTTCGGCCCCGGCAACTGTCGGTAAATTCATCTTAATACACCGTGAGGAATATTAAACAAGAGATTGGTCCCTCGATATTCTTCCTTTCCCCTTTAAACCGAGAAGATAACGTTTGGGAAATGTCGAGCCCCAAGTGCCGCGTTCAAGGTCATATTCTAAATTCTTCGTTTGTTCATCGGTAGAGGTCATGTCGAACGTACCCACACGCACAGGCGTCCCGGAACTTGATATGTACGTAATTTCAGCGAAGCGGAAATTATAAATTTATTCTCGAATGAGGAAAGCGAAAAATCGTGAAAGATATGACGATGTTATTGAATTTAAAATAATTTTATTTTGAATAATTCAAGAATTTTATTTTTAATTATCGGATTTATGCTATTCTGATCTAAAAGGTTGTTTTACCAAATCGAAACAATCCTCAAGTTACAACAGGATTCTTTTACGCCAAATGTAATTATTTTAGAACTATTTCGTTACTTTATATCTTTAATTAATAGAGCAGAGAAATAGCGACGTGCGCTAGAGGCTGACGCTTAAAAGTTCACACATAAAGTACATGGTGAGAAGTAAATTATAAAACGTGCTCTAGCACTTGCCATTTTAAGACTCTTTCGTAAAGTCGCAAACGAGATAACACCTGTTAAATATTTCATTACAACATCCTAGAAGCAGACGAGATGATATCCGAAAGGTGCAAGTTAAAGGACATGTCTGAGTCGAATTTAACGCCAAGATTCCTGTTCTCTAACTTTTGGCAATACTATATGATGACTAGAGAACGGACATTCTTACCACATGACTAAGTTCTCCGAATACAATAGCCGTTGTCCATTGTTAACGCTGCGAAAATCAGGTGTCCGAGAAAATCAAACACAAATACTTCATTGTATTACGCCGGGATGTACTCAGCGAAGTTTATAAACATTTCCAATTGCCGGTTGCGTTTAATGAAATATATCCTCCGAATACAATAGCTGTGTTGTCCATTGTTATCGCAACGGACCAGATGGCCGGGTAAGACTAACAAATACTTCATTGAATTACGCCGAGTCATGTGGTAAGAATGTCCGTTCTCTAATGATGACTCCACTTAATTAAATCCTGCATATCTGAAAAAAAAATTTTAACTGTCTCTGCATTGGTCGGTTTCGCGAAGTACTGCGTCATTTTTAGGGTCACCGTACAACAATAGAATAAAAAACAAATCTGCAGGTTACAGATGGCCCACTCACATTTAAATAAATATGTATCTGAAGTTATATTTTTTATTAAATTTGGTTTAAATAAATGTATCTAACTCTATCGTATTTCTTTACAGCAATTTTGAAATCGCTCTGTCAAGAGTTCCTATCGTACAACGTGTCCGCGATCCTATACCTGATGAATTACGAACAATACGGCAGAAGTACCGCTTCCGCTCAATATTTCCTACAACTAGCTGGTTATCTGGGGATTCCGGTCATCGCCTGGAACGCCGACAACTCGGGTCTGGAAAGAAGGGCCTCGCAATCGTCCTTACAATTACAGCTAGCACCCTCTTTGGAACACCAGACAGCCGCCATGCTCAGTATCCTCGAAAGATACAAATGGCATCAGTTCTCGGTCGTCACCAGTCTCATAGCCGGACACGACGATTTCATCCAAGCGGTTAGGGAAAGGGTTTCGGCCATGCAAGTAAGTGGTGTAATTAAATTAGGAATTCTTGTTATTTATAGCACAGATTTGCCGTAATCTACTTCAGCATGTAAGGATCGCTTTACAAAGTATCTCTGTTAAAGATGTATTAAATTCGTGCTTAAAATTAACACGAAGATTCTCTGTTTAACAGACATAATGACCAAATAAATTTGTAATCAGTTATCAAAGAAGAAGTACAGATCTTCTCTGGAATATCGCATAAAATATTTAACATTTAATTCTTGAAAAGTATGAACTTTTAACGAATTAAAGCGCGAGGAATTATTTTACGGAATCATTACTGTTAATTAGCGAATAAATGCCTGACGATTGAGAGGTGGAGGAAAATTCGCGCAGTCAAGAGAAAGAAAGAACATGAAGATTTCAAACTCAAAAAGGTACAAAACTCCTTAGCACAATTAATAATCGTATCCTAAATACGTATTTCGACAATTAAGTTGTCATCATCAGTAGGTAAAACCACCGCATAAGTATACATGGACGCCGTGTAAAGTTTCGATTCTGTGTGTTACTTATTGTACGCTATGTGAAACACTTTGATTAGCGGTTTTACCTACTGATGATGACAACTTAGTTGTCGAAATACATATTTAGGATACGATTATTACTTGTGGTAAGGGATTTTATATCTTTTTTGAGTTTTGACTTAACCACAGTCTCCAAAGAAAGACTTTTTATAAAGGTTTCGATTTGAGAGCGTCGTGATAATCTCTAACTTATTACTTTAACTGATAATTTATACGTTAAAACATGTGAAATATATTAAATATTGGATTACTATAAAGTTGAGAGTATACTTTTAAAAGCTTGAGATTGTAGGGGAAGGTAAACGAGATTTGAATACTGAAATAATGAAATGGTATTGTATCTACAGAAAGCGAAAGTGTTGTCGCAATAATCATCTCTACTTAAAGAATTATTCTCAAAATAAAACTTTCGTAAACTTATAATTCAAATGATTAAAATTTTAATAACAATAATCTTTATCTAATTTTGACAAATAAAGTGATACTTTTCAAAAGTTTATGACGTCAGTACGACGAAAGCAAATGTCAGTTATTGAAAGCAGATGACAGTTTTGAAAGCAGATGTCAGTTATTAATAATAATAATAATAATAATAATAATAATAATAATAATAGTAATAATAATAATAGTAATAATAATAATAATAGCTTTATTGTCCAACGGTCATCAACCAATTACAGGACAAACCAAAGATTGCACATACATATTGCTATGAATAGTAGTTTGTAGATTTAATGCGCCACCATGCGCCACCAACTAGTTTTCCCAACTAGGTTTCTCAGCCTGTGGATTTTCAAATATGAGACTTCTAACTTCTCGGGTTCCAATAAGGAAAGTCGTTTCTGCGAATTATACTAGGCGCCAGTGAAAAGTTCACACAAATTTATTTACTTATATTTTATGAGTTACTTATTTTTAATTAATTAGCAGTAATGGCCAGAACACAAAAATCAAACACAGGATAAAATTTAAACTGAATATTTAATACAAAAATCAAAAAAGAAAAAAAAACTATCTTAACAAAGTATAAAGATTCTGTATCATACAAAAATACATGAGATAAAACATTCATTGTATTGACAGCTAAACGAATGGAAAACTTCCTCTTTATTGACTCCGATCAAACTTAACTAAAATAGTAAAGTTTAATATTAAATTCTTCCCAAAGAACCACACTGTATAATCAAATTCTGAAACACGTTCTAAATTAACACATGCGCAACTAACATGTACAAAAAAAAACCCTGACTCCGCTCGAATAAATTCTAATTACTATAATTTTATCATAGAATTTTAATAGTAAGCTTTATTATTTATATTTCTAATAATAAATCTCTTAAATAACAATCTTGGATACAATAGAAATATTCTTATAATTTTAATTAATGTTTTATGATATAAAAAACTACTTACGAAAAATTTACTGGAGACAAAGAACAAAGAAGGTGCTTATTCAAAATTAATCATCAAATAACATACGATAATCTAACTTAATAACTCTCTAATACATCAATCAAACACTTTATCAAACAAATAACCGAATTATTCAATATAACTACCTTCTAGTACGAGATATCAAATTGGTCTCCTTGAATTTACCTAGGCCCCTCGATCAGATCGACCTCGAATATAAAAACCAGTTTTTATCTCACACATTAAATTTAAAAACATTTTGAATATACACACATGTTCAAAAAATCTGTACATTTTTAAAATAATTATTTTTAATTAAAAATCCATAGCAGTATGTATAAAAAAAACCATAAAATAAAAAGATAATTATATCTAAAAATAAACATAAAGAAATACATATACATATTTAGCACATAAAAAAATAAAAAATAATTTAATCTTAGTCTTTTTGTTCTCTATGCTATGACATTGAAAAAAATGTTTTCATGAAACACCTCAGCAATTCGGCACATGGATACGAGCGGAGAGCCCTGCAACAAGTTGGTCCTAGAAAAAGGTAAAGCGAAGGAGAGGAACGAGAGAATATACGTGAAAGTTGATAGAGGAAAGTAAATAGGGACAATCAATGGTACTACGAACAATCTTCCACACAAATCTCACTCCCAGAGTATCTCGTCGATGGGTTAACGATTGTAATCCTTGTCTTCCAAGTAGAAAATTGTAGTCCCTATTTCGCTCGGGATAGACGCCATTAATTTTAAATGATAAATACTTAAAAAAAGGACGTTATATCTTTTCAATGGATAACTGAAGATAAATATAATGAGGCGACTAAACAGGAGAAGCATACTCTAACTTACAGAGGACAAAACTATAGTATATAGTTCTGAATAAAGACATAGAAAAGTAGAGCTTGCAGGTACGCAGAATAAAACCTAATGTCTTCGAAGCAGCGACACACATGATATTGATATGTGGCACAAAAATTAAGCGAGAGTTGAACAAAATACCAAGGTCCTTTATGTTATCAACCTTATTAAGTATTGAATCATTAATAAAATTAACTTTTTTGTATAAGAGACGTAGCAGCATTTCTTGATGTTCAATCCCAATTTACAGTTGGAGCACCATTGGGAGAGAATGTTCAAATTCGCCTGCAAATGCAACACGTCGTTCCATGTTTTAATGGAGGAATATATTTTCAGATCATCTGCATAGGCAAGTAGTAGACAAGACAGAGACGATACGATAGTAAATCATTTAAAAACAAGATATACAGTGTGGCCGCCATCGATAGCGCGATGCATGTATTAGTAACTACTAGTCGACTATAATGGGCGTGCCAACTTGAATTGCCACACCGACAGCGGGCGTATTATAAGTTATACGTATAAATGTATTCGTAGGAAAATCAAGTGAAAAGCAGTGTAGGAGGTATTGTGTTCCCGATATAAGTAAATATTTGCAGTTGTTTGAAGCATCAGATAATCACTGATAACATCTCAGTGAAGTAACTCATCACAGCTTCATAAACAACATAAAAGAGCAAACATAAATAATCAGAACTCCTAGACTTTAAAATAAAAAAACTTCTTAACGAAAATAATATTTAGTATTATAGTAGTATTATACTCTAAAAACTGAACTATAATAAAATACTTAAAAATTAAATATTTACTTCTTAAAACAGAATTGTAATTCAACATTGCAATAAACCTGCAATTAGCTAAAAGAAAATGTTATTCTTAAGCAATAATTAAATTCGAAATAAATTAATTAGTTAAGTGTTCAAATAAACCTCCCTCTTGACACGAACAGTAACCCAACCGATTATAAAAATTCCGACGCACATTTGTTAACATATCTGCTTGTTACAGTATTAGTGACTTCGGTAATTCTCGCGCGAAGTTCCTCTAGATTTGATGGACGTTCATCACCGTATCCGTAGATCGAATTATGTTAAAAGGACTATAAAAAGAAATCGTTAGGGGCTAGATCAGGAGATTGCGCTGGCCATTTAATAAGACCCGAGGAGTTACCGATCCATCTGTTTTCAAAAACGATATTTATTAGTACGTAAAATATTTTGAGCCGTTGTTTTGCTGATACCCAATTCGCGGGCAATTTGTCGAGACGACATAGTGGGATTTACTTCGACTAAAGCACATACTCGAATTTCTATTTCACTTATATTCTTATCCGGAACAACTTTATTTTTATTAGTTACTATAGAAAATGTAGTTTTGAACCGATTAACTGTCCCACGAATGGTGCTTGCATTGGGAATTTGACTTTCAGGGTAATTAGCTGCAAATAAAGCTCGAGTTACTTCCGCGGAATTACCACCGTAAAATTGTTTAATCATAAAGAGTTTTTGCTCCGTTGTATAATACTCCATTTTTTAAATGACCGTTACCACCTACCAACAACGCGGTTTATTAAATAGTGTGAGCGAGTAGTTCCCCCGACGATATAAAAATTTCAACTAACACCCATATGCGGGAGCGACGGCTAATGCGATTGCGCGACTACACCGTATAAATGTGGATTTTTTGGACAAATGCGAGGGCATCATAGGGATATGCGAAATACTAGCTCTGTTGTAATCCAGTAGAACATTGCGTCTACTTCTTTACCGTTCTAACACACGGACACCTCTGTGTGTTTTGCTTACACTACAGGTATCGCTATAGTGCAGACGCACGCGTCCACATGGTATAGGAGAGGACCCAAATGTGAACCCTGTGGGACTCCAGTTAGAGGAGAGAATTCAAAGGATTTATAACGGTTGTAGAAGACGTAATGAAGTCTACTACTTAAGTAAGACTGTAGAAGAAGAAGTAGGGAAGGACTTAACCCAAATGCAGACAATTTCGTAAGTAAAATTCCATGGTCAATCACATCAAAGGCACTACTAAAGTCCGTATATATGACATCAACTTAACCACGAGTATTGAGATGCTCACTAATAAACTGACAAATAGTCACAAAATTCGTCACTGTCGATCTTCCCCGCATGAAGCCGTGTTGAAATGGAGAAATGTAGGATTTGGTGTTGTGGTGCAGACAGGAACAAATTACACTTTCAATTACCTTAGAAAAAATCGACAATATTGATATGGGTCTATAGTTGTCAACATGCGCATTGTCTCCCTTTTTGAATACTGGACTTATCCTCGCTCGCTTTCAGATAGTAGGGAAAGTAGAACTTCGAATTGCAATGTTAATAATAAAAGTTAGCGGTTTTGCAAGGGCAAATCTTGCATCACGCATGATAAAGCTGGGAATTGAATCATCACCCGCAATATTTTTTGCGGTAATTTTGCCATAATATTAAGTACTTCGTCTTCAGTTACAGGTGCTAATGTAAAAGGAGTATAATTAGTGTTCTGTTGAATGTAAGTGAAATCGCTACTCATAGAGTGAACAGAAGAAAATTTGTTGGCCAATGCATCAACAATACCTTGAGGAGAATCTAGGAGGGTATTATTATGAAACAGAGTTTTAGGTAAACGTGTCGTGCCCTGCTTAGAATGAATGTATTGAAACACATTTTTCGGATCAACCTGGAGAGATTGTTCAACTTCTCTGTGATAGGTGGCATAAGCGGTAGCTTACAATGTGAACAATTGGTGAAATTAATTGATGCAAAATGGAACTTGCATTTAAGCTTGATTCACCAAGAATATCAGTAGTAATCCTTTTCTTATTTTCTATAGAATTTCCTACATAACCTTCCGTTACAGTATTTAACTTCCAGTCTACATGTCGCTTAATCTTCAAAATATCCGCACCAGAATCTTCCAAAAAGGTAGCCGATGACCTTCCGAAGCAGTGTCCGGTAACTAAGAAAGGATTTGGTAGTTTAAAAGACTGAGTAATACTCTTAGGTAGATTACCGATTGTATTAATGCCAACTGGCTGTGCGCCGTATTTACCATTATTGTATTTGACGAAAAACCTATTGTGTTTAACGTTTCGTGGACGCAAAGAAATATACTTTCTAATAAGATCAAGAAAATTTTGCTCTTCAATATTTCCTTCTGTGATCACAAACTCACGCGTTACTTTTGCCTTTGTAATAGGAATTTTTGTAACAAAATGTTATAAAATATCTACCACACAGAAAAGTTAATTCACATTTTCGACAAGCACCAGCTATTCCAACGATCAATGCCACCTTTGTCATTAAATATGTTTTATCCGCAGCTTCTGTCATAAACCGGGAGCTGAACCTGAAGCTGAACCTATCAAAGACAGTCATCCTCGACTATGGCCAGCTCTTCTCTAAATAATTTTTGCTCATATGGTATTAAACAATGTTGTAGCTGTTAGAAAAGCTGTCAGATATTTAGGACTTATTATCCATAGCAAATTGACTTGGTCCTTCCACATTAATGTGTTGAGGAATTTTGTTAATGTCTGATGGGGTGCTGATAATTATGTAGCGAAATTGTTCTGTTATGCATGCATTAGGTCGCATCTGGATTTCAGATGTACTCTTTTCGCTAATGCTACCAAAAAAAATTTGGATAAGTTGAGGGTAGGTAAAAACAAGGTTATTTGAATTTCTAGGCGTGCAATAAGGTCAACTCCACAGAAAATATAGTGGGTGAAAGCACAGGAGCCGTCTATTAAGTTCTTAAGTTACATCAGCAATATTTGGTATCCAAGTATACAAGTATCCCGTATCGCTATGTTCAAAATTTAGGAGTGTAAAGTAGACTCTATTTCAAGTAACAAAACCGCAAAATTTGTATATCCATTTTTATTTGTTTCAAAGTTACAGATCTATGAATGTGATTAACAGATCATAAAAAAAAATGTAATAAAAACTGATTTTATTTAAAAAAGTTCAATTAATAATATTTTCGAAATGTCCACCTCCTTGTTGAATGCAGGCTTGTGCCCGTAAGCCAACGGAAGCAGTACTTATCCGAATTTCATACTTATTTTGTCGGATTTGCTCGGCAGCCAGGTGAATACGATCCGACAACTCTTCTCTTGTGTTCGAAACTTGCGCGTAGACTAAATTTTTCATGTACCCCCATAAATAAAAGTCAAGGGGATTAAGATCGGGTGATCTGAGTGGCCATGCAACAGGACCACCTCGACCAATCCATCTTGGATAATTGACGTTAACCCAATTTCGGAAAGCAATTCCGAAATGTGGTGGTGCCCCATCCATGTGAAACCACATGTCACGGCGAACATTCAGTGGGACATCCACTAAAAGACCTGGCAGTTCGTTAATAAGGAATTGAAGGTAATTGTCTGCATTTAGCCTCCCAGGAAGAACGACAGGACCAATCAACAAGTCATTGATTGGGGCCGCCCAAACGTTAATAGAAAATTCATGTTGAAATTTAGATGGGCGTATAGCTTTGGGATTTTCTGATGACCACCTGTGCAGGTTTCTCAGATTTGTAACATCACTTCTCGTGAACGTAGATTCATCTGTTCGGAGAACTGTTCTGCAGAAATTAAAATGAAGACGTGACTATCTTAATATCCAGGTAGTATAAACTAGACGAGCATAGTGGTCTGCCTCAAGCAAACCGTGTCAACTTCGATAGTGATATGGATATAAGCCCTCACGTTCTAAAATTCGCCAAACTGTCGTTCGTGGCACTCCTAGTTGTCTAGCGATTCGATATACACTGAGAGTTACAAGGGATGCACCCTTGTAACAATAGCTACTGCTTCTTCCTCTAAGTCTGCTGGAAAATTTACTCCTCGGTCGAAAAGATAATCACGCAGTCTGCATTCCGGAAATTGTCTGTGTACTTCCAGAAACGTTCTGTAATGAGGAATGCGCCTATCGGGAAATCGATGTCGGTATTCAAAAACTGCTTGACGTGCACTGCCGTTACAGAAGCCATACACAAAATGCATGTCCGCATACTCTTGTGAAGAAAATCGGTAAGGCATTTTGAATAAAGAAAACGTGTCCACTCAGTAATAAGCTGTTGTATGAACTGAAACGTAATGTGATCCTTTATTAAAGAATGCAACGTTAACAGTCATCTGAACATTAGTTTATTGTATGATGTTCATGGTTCAGCACTTACAAAATAAGTAAGAACCTTCTTATCATAAATCAATTTCCAGTACTCTTTTTTGTAGACCTCCGAAAAATTACTGTATGCACTACGACACGTGTTTATTTATTTTAGGATAACATTTTATTATGCGACATTAACAATCACAGGCCTGTTATTGAATCGTATAACTTTTTTTAAATAAAATCAGTGTGTATTGATTTTAGGATTACATTTATTTTCGTGATCTGACAATCACATTCATAGATCTGTATCTTTGAAACAAATAAAAATGGATATTAGTTTCGTGTTTTTGTTACTTGAAATGAAGTCTACTTTACACTCCAAAAATTTGAACATAACGATATGGGACACCTTGTATAACAAGCTTAAAGAGCAAAGACTGTTCCCTGATTAACAATATTACAATACACACGGGAAAAAGAGAAAATCTGCATTATTCGCTGTAACTTAGCGATACGTTGCAAATCTGCGCTTCAGCGTTAGCCAACAGAAGCTGCTAGGGATTTATTTCGAGCACTATATTTTCCCCATTCAGATCTTTCAACCGAATTATTCTGGTAACAGCGTAAACGATAAAGCAATGCATTATTATTTACACGTTTGCTTCTAAATCTAACAATGTCTGTGGTTGTGCATTTTACGATGTAAATAATGTTGGTAGATCATGTAGATTAAGTGGCATATTGAGTTCTTTTTCTGCAGAAGATGGGTCAATTGTTGAAGCACTGAAATGTTTTAAGAAAACGAGTTTCACCAAAGATGTGTAGAACTAAAATCTTTCGGTATTAATGTGAAGCTGGTTTGGATGAAGGGCCACGTAGGAATTATGCCCAACGAGAAAGTAGATGCATTGGCTAAAGCATCAGTAACCTATGAATAAATAGTGGATCGCATTATATACGAAATATAATATAGGATTCTTTCAGCCTTTACTTAATGAAATTCCATTATAACTATTATCAGGCTAAAACAAAACAAATTTTAATGAATTTCACTACTTTTTACTTTACAAAGTTACGATTGTTTCACTCACACAGGAGTCTATCATATGTCTGATGAAGCTTCCGTGTGAGTGAAACGATGAAACTTTGTACAGTAAAAAGTAGTGAAATTAATTAAAATTTGTGTTATTTTATCCCGATAATAGTACTAAATAGAAGTCACATCATATCTTAAAAAGGCACTTTTAATTTAATTGAACTCAAAGTTACTCTGGGGAGCTCATATCAAAAAGAGGCACAAAGAAGTCGGTTTTAAAGATACAAAAAAATTCTTGGTGACGAAAACGCTAAACGGGGCGTCGACATCTCCATAATCTTCAGAGACTTAGATTTTTCTAAATGGTGCAAGCGTATTTGTTGGTCGTTGATTGAAATCTGTTGAAATAGATAAATTTTTAAAAATTAATTTTCTAAAAACTAAATAACTCTAAATTTTATTAATAGAATTTGACATTTTATATACACCAACACCATTAAGTTCCTTTGAGTAGATCTGTTACATTAAAAATACACTTTTTTCCAAAACCAAGACAAATTGTGAACGGTGTTCGTAAACTGCCTGCCATATTTTACGTATCGCGTGTCCTGTACAGAATGTGTAAATATAAGAGTGGCCATTGTACCCATAAATAAAGTGAAAAATCGATATCGATTCAAAGTACCCGACCCACATACCGTGTTTTATTTGCCGGGGGAAAAAGTTCACATATTTATGGCCTAACTGTGTTCGACTCGATCCCACCATTTGTTTTATACTCGAAGAAATTGTCCTATCCATTTACTATATTTCCGACAGTTCTTTTCGTTCGCCCCTCTGTATCGTACCTGATATTGATACCGAGAAAAATTATGAAAAATGTTGCTGGTTTTGCTAGTTTTGATTTAGATTTGTAAGAATCAATTTTATTGAAAAATATGAAATATTAACTAAGAAAATTACTTAACACTAAATATTAAATATTACGAATATTTATGTATTTGCAAACTCTCCTAATTAAATTCTATAACTCAATTTTGTAATTCAAATGTCAGCAGTAAACGTTTGACCGAGTTATTTTATCTCTTTTAAATATAAATAGAGAACGGACACGCTTACCAGATGACGCAAAGCCCAGTGCAGTACTGGCGAAAGGCTGTATTTCTAAAATATTTAATTTGATTTATATATTTGGAAAACGAACGGGTGGTGATCTATAAAATTACGAAATACATATTTATTTGTTGAAAAGTTGTATTTATAAAGTTTTTAATTTTAGAAAACAGAGATATCAAGTTCGTTGCTTTGCACAGTCGGGGGTAAAAAACATCATTTTTTGCTTTCATGTAGAATTGATTTAAAGTCGGTTTATTTGTTTTAGAGTGTTTTATGTGTATTTAAATTTCAAATACGTTTTTTTTACGAGTGGTGATGATCTCGTATTTTTGTTAATTCTTATTATATTCGATATCTCTCGTATTAGTTTTTTGTATATAAAAAGTATTACGTCGATGTAAGTACTTTACACATTTGCTTTATATAAATTATATTCCTTTATAATCCTATATTTGTGTTTATTGGTAATTTTGCATTATTAATGTCATTAGTTTTAAAATATAGATGATTAAGAAAATTACCATATTTTTTGAATGAGGGAGTTTCTTTTTTATCAAGATATTCTAGAACAGTTTATTCAGGATTTTGGAGGGGAGATTTTACTTGTACTTGTGTTAAGTTCGCACAAGTAAAGTAAATTACGAGTTGACGTTTAGTCTATTTACGTTTGAAGTTAGGGGTTTAATTTAGATTTTAAATTTGAGAATTTTCTTAACAATCTATTAGTTTTATATTTTTCTCGCGAGTCATAGGAGGCTTTTCTCTGTGTGCGTGTTTTTTATCACACAGACTTTTTCGTCCAAGCTACCGTTAATCATGCTTTAGCTCTCTTTACATTTTGTAAAGGGTTTTTCTTTTTTTTTTCTTTTAATAAACATTATAAAATCAAATTGAGATTTTTTTTTAATGCCAATTTGAATTTATTTTTCCTCGTTCTTGCTTGTGCGAGAACAAGACCTGAAGCAAGAAGTTTCTAGCAGGAAGAATCTCTGTCTGAGATAGTCCGGACTTTTGTTGTGAACTGACCTTATAAGCAAAACCATAGTTCACTGCAATTTGTATTTGTTGAAAAGTTGTATTTTTAAAGTTTTTAATTTTATTTCTATAATTGGAACATTTTTATTTGTTCATTTTGTCGTTCAAGTTGAGTAAAGGAGTATTAATATTGACTAGCAATAGTTTCTCAAGGTTTTCTTCTGTCAATTTTGTTCTCTTTGAATTAAGTACATCCTTATAAACAGAAAACGTCCTTTCTACATCGCAACTGGTTATAGGTGCATACTAGAAATATTCTTTTATTTCTTCATATTTAGACGTTAGATTTTGTGGAATTGTCTCCATACATAATTGCTGCAATGTAATTAAATCTGGATTTCTATTAAGAATTGCTTCAAACTTTTGCCGAAGGCCACATCCGAAGTCACTTGGAATACTTTTCAAATTATTAACAGCCACATCTAATGTGGTTAATCCGTCATTTAATTTGAGATTTCGATTTTCAAAATAAGTGATTAGTTTTGGCAATTTTTCAAAGTGTTCATGAAGAAAGTACAACTGATTTTTGAAATTTGGGATTTGTGTGAGCTCCTTGCACTCACCAATACTTCTAGCATCCTCCTTTAGCAGTGTTACGAAATGTTTTAGACTATCGAAATTCTAAACATAATAGTAGCTTCCAGCCATGTTCCCCATCTAGTTATTACTGGAGTGGGAGGCAGTGACAGAGATGGAAATTTTTCCCTGAAAAGAGCTACTCTCAATGGTGCTTTTCTGAAAACTTTTTTAAAAGCTGATACAAGTCTATCAACTTCCGGAAAAGTGTCTCTGATATATTCACAGATTCTGTGGAGAGCATGTGCTACACAAGTAATATGCAGCATATTAGGATATGTTTTCTTCAATAGTCTGCCTGTTTTTAACATATACGCAGCACTATCACTGACAAATAAAAGTATTTTTTCTTTGTACGTGGCGTCCGAATGAAGCATTTTTTGCATATTCTCCTTAATGGTTTCAGCAACTGTTTCCGCATCAACTCTATTTATAGCACTTGTTGCTATTACATATGAGTTATAGGGAATAGTTGGATGTAGTACACCAGCTACAACATTTACCACACAGCGTCCTAACATATCCACCGTTTCGTCGGCGCATATCCATATGTATTGATTTAAAAGATGGCTTCTAATGCGTTTTACTGTTCTCGTATAGACCTAGAAACATAATATTTGCGTAAGGTTGATTCATCAGGAACATCTCGACCAGTATATTTTTCAGAAATGTCTTCAAAATTTGATTGTTCCATTTAAATAATGGAATATTAGCTGCCATAAAAGTTTCACAGAGTTCTTCGTTAAAATTGTCAGATTCCAACGGGTTCAATTTTTTTTCGTGCTTTAACGATCCTACATGACGTTTTACGGTTGATTTATTGCAATTTCTCAATAACTATTTCTCTTACGAAATTCGATAAACTTATTTATTTTATCTACGTACACGACACCACTGAAAACTATATTCTGAACACTATATTCTCCGAATACAATAGCTGGGTTGTCCATTGTTTTCGCTACGAGATCAGGTGGCCGAGTAAGTCAAACAAATACTTCATTGAATTACGCCGGGATGTACTGAGCGACGTTATACACAATTCCAATTCCCGGATGCGTTTTATGGAAATTGCATCCGTTCTCTAAATATAAAATTGGAACTAACAAAGAATTTAGATGACCACCGTTTTTTTCAGGATACATTCCGGTTTGATTGTACTATATCAATTTAAGAAAAATTGTTTGAATTGGACCAATAATTTAGGATACTGCCTTATAAACTTCAGCAACTCGATTATGAGGAGGAATATTCTTATCAAACAGAACTGCTACAGTTTAGATTATGCTAATGCAATTCCAAGCAATGTCAGAGATACTAAAAATACAATTTGCTACTGGCAAATAGCACGGAATTGGCTTCTGATACTTTACGATATAATGCAGAAACACTGTCGAGGTTTAAGGACTTACTTGTGTTGGAGGATTGATGGTAAAGATACAATTTAACCAGCCAGTACCCGGACTACGGTCAGTGAAGACGGGGTGGGTTTCTTATCGAAACGTTGTTGAGTGTCTAATAAAAGGGAATATAGACGCCACCGTGAATTATGGTTAAATTTTAACTACAGTTTATACGTAACACGGAGGACATATGTTGTATAACAAACCCACAGGGCGTAACATCGAAAAAAGGTATTCAAATACACGTATAAATAAATAACGGCACAAAGACATAATACTGTAACAATATTTATTAAATACGTTTTCCCAAAATACCTCAACAAATATGAAAATAAATATACAGTGTGGTCATAAAGTTTGGAACCAAGCTTATAACCGCATTATTTTACATTTTTAGGAAAAACGCTCGGACAGGTAAATTTTCTTTTTTAAAACTCCATCTTTTGATATACAATTTTTTTTCAATGGCGTCATTGGTTTTCGAGTGATGACGTTATCAACACTTTCTTTAAATGGCAACCATATTATTTTTTTCTCGTTTTTGGTAGATCTTTATATCCACCAAATAGTGATATAAAACAATTTTTTTGAAAAGATTATATAAATTTAGAAAAAAATACGAAAATTTTATTTTTGTACAAAATTAAAATTAAATTAAAAAAAATACATCTGAACTTAAATTTATTGTAACAGTTAACGTAAATTTTATTTGAAAACGAAAGTGTATTTAACAAACCGAACAATTTAGAAGATTTAAAAGAACGAATTCGCGTAGAACTTACACAAATATCCCCAGGCATAATTGAGGCGAGCATACGAAGTGTTTACACTCGGCTGGGACAGTGTCAGTTGGTTGGTGGGGTCCATTTTGAAAATTTACGTCAACTGTTACAATAAATTTAAGTTCAGATCTATTTTTTTAATTTAATTTTAATTTTGTACAAAAATAAAATTTTCGTATTTTTTTCTAAATTTATATAATTTTGTTGATAACGTCATCACTCGAAAACTAATGACATCATAGAAAAAAATTGTATGTCGAAAGATGGCGTTTTAAAAAAGAAAATTTACCTATGCGAGCGTTTTTCCTAAAAATGTAAAATAATGCGGTTATAAGCTTGGTTCCAAACTTTATGACCACACTGTATATGAACGGACCTACATATAAAAATGAGTTACGATAAAACTTTAACATTTCTCAAGGGAAAATAATTATTATCGGAGATCCCCGTCAATGTACATACAAATTTTACGAAAATATTGTTTCATTTTATCTGAATATTTTATAAAATAAGTATGTAAGGCAATTAATAAACATTTAATAATTTAAGGATATATAGTTGAAGAATTAATATGTAGAATCTATCGTAATAAAAGATGTTACAGGTATTTAATCTAAAATGCAAACATGCTCAACAGTTCTTCGCAATATTCACCAAAAATCATGTATTACGAAAACCAACCAAGTTTCCGTTAAAACTATCTCGGTTCAAAATTAATTAGGTTCCTAACTATTTTAATTATTATTAATCTCTAAATAGAATTCGGCGAACGATCTGATTAAGTTAACTTATGGATAGAATTTATGATGACATAATATTGAATTAGTTCTGAAGATTAGAATCATATTTATCTCTTGTAACAAAGATTAAAAGCGGCAAGAAGTTGAACTCCGGACGACGGTGAAATATTTACCTTTCCGAACTAATTACTAAGTTTAATGAAAAGTATCTTCTGCCGAGAATTCTACGAAAAATAAAACTAAAGATAGATTTATAAGCTGCAACTATGTGTTTACACTTAGGGCGTTTTAAAATCAAAATATTATTAACAATTAAAACCATAAAACAACTTTATAATCTATGGATTGGGTGTCTTTATTAAATATAATCGAATTTGTAATAAGTTTAGACAATGACGGCTTAACAAATCTATTATTTGAAGGAACAATTACAGCCCACGTAAACTTAGAACTTTCTGCTATATCGCTTGATACATGGTCGGTATAATTTTGACATGAAGAAAATCAAAACTAACTAACTAAAAACTGTATTAAAGACATCTAAAGCTCTATTCAGTACCTCACAAAAAACGAAAACTAGTGTCTATGAATTCAAAATGCCCTAAAATATATGGTTTGATTAAACTACATAAAGACAATATGCCCATCAGACCGATTGTTTCATATGTAAAAGCTACATGTAGAAAATTCTGCACAGAATTAATTAATATTAGATAACAGAACACACAAAATTCTAATCTAAAGTTTCTATAAAAAAATTCTCTAGAACTTATAAACAAAATCTCGCATATAAATCGAAATATTCCATCTAATACTAAATTTGTATAATTGAATTGATTCGGCATTTACTTGATGAAAATAGAAATAAAACTACGGTTAAGTTGAAATGAATATATTATATAAAGTGATACTGAGTTACTGATCCAGTACAGTGAAAAAAAAAGAAATAAAGCAATTATTTTAGGAAAATTAACACTACTCAATCATTTACAAGTTATAATTAACTATTAAGCTTTAAAAAAGTTTTCGTAAGTTTATGAATAATAATTCGCATAGCCAAAATCGGGCATGACCCTAGCATAACATATTAAATTCGAGTACCCCGTGTACGCCAAATTAATCGATTACTTAAGTTTTATTAAGTGAAATATATAAAAAAAGAATGGAAAATGAATGACTCTAAACTTACAGTAAGCTTATACAATAGACACTAGCAAATTCTGTCGCAGAAGCTTTTGGAGCTATCTGCAGTCATCCGAGAAAAATATAGACACAGTTCATAATTGGTAAGTTGTAGAATGATCAAAACCTTAACGATTTCGATTGGATAACGTCTTGGAAATCGATCATCATACTCTTGAAAGTAACCCTGGTGGTTACAAAAATATACCACGTGCTTCGCATGAACACTATACTGGTAACAATATCCTATGCTTGTACAATTAGCCTCGCCTTATAGAAGTACCACGTACTATAAAATGATCTCGTACCAGGAAATTACATCGTACTTGAACGATATCGCACTTGAAACGACCAAGTACTAGAAGCTTAATTAACCTAGGGATATCCTCTAAACACGTGCTCTATGAACACCTATCTTTTGGAAAAAGATCTCAAAAACGGTCCGTACTCTAAATGACAATCAGACGTATAATTAATTAGTAATAACTCAAAATCGCCTAGCGAAGCAATAAAATTACTTAAATAAGTCATTACCAATCACACAATACGTCATCAGTGCTAAGTGACTTCGATGAAACTCAACAGCAAAGAGAGGACCAGAATTTCTCGCTCCAACTGCGTGTTGTACTTAGCGATGTTATAGACTATTTATATGATCCATCGTAATTTCGGACTGATGCGTCCGGTCTTTAGAATATTAAGTGTTAAATTGGAAATAATTTTGTTTGATGCATACATTAAGGAGATCTAATATTTCTATAGTTATCGTAGGATTAGTGCAACGTTCATATAGTTCAGACGGTATAATATCTATTACCTCGTTAGTTGATATATTAACTAAGCTACGTTAAAGAATACAAATTTAGTAAAATAGAAGTAAAACTACGGTTCTAATCTTCACTTTTAGTCTTTAATCGTAACTCGACAATTGTTTCGCTTGCACAGTGGCTTCCTCAGGTGCTTACATCTAAAGAGTACGTTACAAACTAAATAATATATATATATATATATATATATATATATATATATATACACTGCTCAACTTTTGAACTGGTACACTGCAGTAAAAGCAAACAACCCTTCGTATGCGTTAGGCATGACTTCCTATATGATCAGTGCTCTCTTTCGGAATGCAAACAAATGTCTATCGAATGATACTTGCGACTCCGTTGTTGTTTGTTGTTATTATCTGTCATAAGTGCAGTTACTGAGCTCGCGGACGCTTATACTTTTATCAAGTTTTAAGAGAATTTTTGCGAAATTCTTGAATAAGTTTTAATGCAAGAGTGGTTGATTGCATTTTAGAGATGCCGTTAAGGCGTTTAAGTATTGATGAGATGAACCAAGCTATGGGAATGTTTATGACTGGTGCATCGCTAAGAACTGTTGCAGCCCATTTCAATGTGAGCCACAATGTGATTAGAAGAGTTCGAATGCGTTTTAATGATACTGGATCTGTCCAACATAGACTTGGCGGAGGGCGAAATCGCAGTACAACAGTCAGGGAGGACCGTTTTATTACGGTTCAGTGTCGAAGGAATAGATTTTCTACTGCAAGAACACTCCAAATTCAGTTATTGAATGCAACAGGTACTCAAGTATCCACTCAAACAGTAATAAGAAGGCTTGATGGGGTAAATTTAAGGTCCAAATCTTCTAAAAAATGCCCATTGTTGACCAGGGCCCACAAAACAAGAAGACTAGAGTGGGCACATCAACATGCAAATTGGAATGTTGAAGATTGGGGTCGTTTTTTATTCAGTGACGAAAGCAGAGTGCATCTCCATAGCTCAGATGGAAGAGTTAGAGTTTGGACGAACAGAGGAGAACGCTATATTGAGAACAACGTGACTTACCATCAAGCTTATGGAGGTGGTTCAATTACTGTTTAGGGAGGTATTTTTGCGACTCGTCGTACTGAATTGGTTATGCTTGGAAATGCTACAACGAATAGTGTCAAGTATCTTTATGAGGTATTACAACCTGTAGTGTTGCCATTTGCTAATGAAATAGGCGATGGTTTTGTGTTTGTTGATAATAACGCGCGTCCTCATAGAACAAGACAAATCAATGCATTTTTTGAAGAGAACAATATTACGCACATGGATTGGCCAGCGAACTCTCCAGATCTTAATCCCATAGAGGACGTATGGGATTACCTGAAGGGGTTGATAAGATCACGAGGAGTGTATCCAAACAATCACCATCAGCTCCGAACTGCCGTTTTGGAAGAATGGCAAAATATTCCTCAGCATTACATTCGCAATTTGATTTCCAGCATGCCAAGACGTTGCCAGGTCATAAGAGCTAGAGGAGGTCCCACGTATTATTAATCTTTAAGTGTTTTGTTATCTTTTCTTTCCAAAGCAAACTTTTCTGTAATACTAAAATGAAGATTTTGCTATTTTTCTATTAAAACATTTGAAATTCTTTATTTAAGTTTTATTCTTTTAATTCTTCGCATTAAAAATGTTTCTCAGAACCATACACTATCAACTAAACAAGAAAGTGTTGCTCAAAAAGTAGTAAATTGTTATTTATATGTTCTTGTAAGTGTACCAGTTTAAAACTTGAGCAGTGTATATATAAAATCAAGAAGGATGGTATTATTTTACAATGTTTTTAAAATTTACACAAGTATTGTCGGTAGTGAGAAAATGTGGCACATCTGGTCGGCCCTTACTGTATATTATAGGGTACTAAACATGTTTACGCATAAAATTTGCTTAATAAACTACATATTCATTTGTATTATCGTCTAAACAGATTTTAAGTAAATAAATTTAATAAAGGCGAGTTATTTAAATCTAATTGGTCATTTAATAAAATTTGTGACTGTTTTAATTTATTGATTTCTAAACTTTCCAGTAAATTTAATTTGTTGCCTTTATTTTCTAAATGCAGAATTTGAAAATCTTTATCGAAAGTGTGGTTTTCTTCTAATAGATGATTCGCAAAAGTGGAATTCCACTTTTGCGAATCATCTATTACAAGAAAACCACACTTTCGATTAAACAAATTTTATGCGTAAACATGTTTAGTACCCTATATTATACAGTTAGGGCCGACCAGATGTGCCACATTTTCTCACTACCGACAATACTGTTGTAAATTTTAAAAACATTGTAAAATAATACCTTCCTTCTTGATTTTATATATATTATGATAATCTATGTGGATCTAGTAAGAATATATTTAATCCTTTCAATAATATAATACTCTAAGAAGTAAAAAAAGAAAACACCATATTAAACAAATAAGCTCAATTTAATACACAGAAAAGAAAACTAAATAATACAAATAAAAGGTAACAATTTGAATTTCTCCCAACTATATTATTCTCGATTGCGAGTGCCCTCAAGTTCTGAACAAACAACTAATAGATAATGGATAATAAGCTAATTCAGTTTGTTATTAAGGTTAAATACTCAAACAAAGGTAAGTAAATTTCATAAGTGTATGTAATAAACAATTTGTCATTTTAAATTATGCTCTTTAGGTGAAAAGAAAGAATTTAGTAAGGTAATCAATACAATCGATGTGATTTAACCTCAAAATGGTATTAGTTCTCTATATTAATAATTTTGGATTCTCAAGGTAATAAAAGGTAGGTCTTGACTTAATTATCAATCAATTAATCTATGTAGATTTCTAAATCAGTAATATTATATATTAATTTTCTTATAAGTGTTAAAAATAAAGTGAAGCTGTTCGATTTATGGTTAATAATAATAATAATTCATGAAAAATCTCTATCTATAGGATAAATTCTACCTTGTCTATGTGCACATATATATTCGTAACAGTAGATATCTCGGCTTGGCAATATGGTCCTTCGGGAAAGTGCTCGGACATGTTACACGATTTAATCTTCCGATTCAATGACAGGAAATAGGTTAATCAGCACGACTAATTGGATGGCTTATAAATAATGGAATTAAATAAAAGGATTAGAAGGGATGCTATATCAGGATAAGGCTCGATACTTGTCTGTCGAGGATATCAATCTTTGTATAAGCACTTAGAAATTCAAGGTAATTTGAAACTCCAATCTAGTATATATTTTTAAATGGAAATATTCTTTATTTTTCAGCTTCAGAATGCGTTTTAAAACATAGGAATCGCCTTAAAATTCTTCAAAAACGCATTATAAAAATTAATAAACGTGGCTTCGTTTATTTATTTATTAATTCTGTTTTTCGTTAACAACCAACTTCTCTTGTTTTTCAACGCCTTAACTACTTCGGAAAATATATCCGCTCGAAAGGAAAAGGCGTGTCCAATGAGTAATACCAGATTGAACCTTTAATTTAAAATGAATAAGGAATAATACGAAGGTTTTTATAATATCTTATAATCATTTAAAAACATGTTAATAAATTAAGTGACATTTAAAAAATTGCAATTTGCCAATTGGCATAAAATAGATTACCCTGTTTGTGTTATTTTAAAATAGATGGCGCGATCAACATAATTTTAGTAATATGAAATTTAAATATAATTTTAAATTAGAAATATTAACAAAAAATTGTTTATATACACATAATAATAAGCAGAAGGCTGAACCAGCTTAATATATATATATATATATATATATATACATATATATATATATATAATTGACGTAGAATTTTATATTTTCTTCAACTCTACATTTTTTACCCCAGATGAAGCGACAAAGTCTGTTGCGAAATATAGGGTTATTTAATAAACATATATTATGGACCATAATATATGTTTCTGTATTAGTCTCGGAAAGGTTCGTACGTAGCGACGTATATATATGTTTATATACTGAGAAGGATTGTTCGACGTTGAGAGATGTTATATTTGCATAGTTAAAGTGCTCCTTGTATCTGTACAATGGATCTTCAGTATTGGTAAAAAGTTGCCCTAATTTTGTAAAATCTACATTTTTATCTAATACACCTTATGTGTATTATTAAATTTAACAGTGTGGGCACATAGTCTGCCGTCTTTACTTATTAACATCCCGATGTCCAATGAAGACTATAATAAAGAATATAATATTATAAAACAAATCGCTCACAACAATGGATATGACCCAAATCTAATAGATAAATTAATTTAAAAAAAATCTGTCAATAAATTATTAAGGGAGATGTACCCGATCATTAAAGTGGAGTCAGACAAGCAGTTTAAATCATTTACTTACATAGGTCAACAGCAACTTAAATTTTCAAAATTCCTTAAAAAAGAAAACATTAATATCGCTTATAAAACTAATAATAATCTAGCCAAATATATTAAAAATAATAAAGAAAAAACTACCAAAGACTCAGGAGTCTATAGGTTATCATGCGGATCATGTACCAAAACATATATTGGACAGACAGGTAGAACGTTTAAAAAACGAATCCAAGACCTCTATCATTCTTATATCAATAAGAAAACTGACTCAACCTACTCTAATCATTTAATAGAGAATGAACATGAATTAAATTTACAATTCGATATTATACATGTAGAAAATAAAGGTAGGAAACTAAATTGTTTAGAGTCTTTAGAAATTAATAAAATCAAAAACTCAGAAATGTTACTACACGATAAATTAGACTTGAATTCATCCCACTGTTAAATCTGTTCACCCATTGAAATATTGATTCTTAGTTACTTATGTTATATTATTAAACTTAAACCTCACACAAGTAGGACATAGTATAGTTTTCAAAAAGCAATAAATATAAATATAATAGTTCCTAGAATTTTAACTTGGGTCAACTACCTGATTTAACGCTCTATATTGTATGTATTTTTAGTCTTAAGTTGAATTTGAAGAAGCTACTGTGTTAGCGAAACAGCTGTCATTACCTTATTAATAAAGTGTAAATCTAAACATCTTATGTGTGTTTTCATTTATTTGTAAATGCTTTAATTAGTGTGTTAAGAACGTATTACATTACGAGTTCAGTTTTACAAACAACATCTACCCGGTGTTCCGCTTCCTCCTCAACCAGTAATCACACGATGGGAACGTGGTTGGAGACTGCTATTTTTTATGCAAATCATTATGAAGGAATAAAGACAATTATTATGGATCTTGATAGGGATGCACAATCTGTGATAGACGCCCAAAAGGTGTATTCGAGTAAATAAATACCTCAACAGTTGGCGTTTATTAAAGCTAATTAGAATTTTATTTCCACTTCTATATTTCAGTTGGGAAAACAATTTATGTCGCGTTGAAATAATAAACAAATTTGAAAAGTCATGTGTTGATGTTAAAGGAGGAGTGGGACAGTCCGTGTATGAAAAATTTTTAAGTGTAATAGGAACAAATGAGGGTTTCAATAAGCTAAAGAACATTGCTAAAATCTTATGTGGTGATTCAGTAGGAAATATTGAGTTGACAATAGATGATATTTCTAATTTAAAATAAGCTCCTATAACAAGCGTCGGCGTAGAACGAACCTTTTCAATATATAAATTCATGTTTTCAGAAAATCGTCACAATTTTTCTGTTGAAACCCTTGAGAAATATGTGATTGTAATTTGTTTTCTTGTTTTCACAGTTAATTATTGTTACGTGTACAAAATCATTTTGAGTTCTTGCAGGTAAACTTTAGTCTTTATATTCCTTTATTAACCTCAATTAGTTTACTTAGTCCGATCATTTATCATTATTTACGTTAATTTCTATTTTATTGTAATTTCTGGTTTATTATTCATTAAACTTATGCTATTTTCAAACTTTAATTCCTCCAAATTTTAATAATGTCCCAATGCTTTGGCTGACTCTGTATATTGCCGTAGTATTTAAAAAAACGTTTCGACACAGTCTACATGTGTGGAACTTTTATTCGTACTTACGTATCTTTTTAGTGTTTCTTTTAAGACTATGACGTAATGCACTTTCCGATATATTTGTCGTACTGCGGCGAGGATGAGCGTCTTTACGTGCTAGCCCTGAAGAAAGCTGTTGCTCGGAAATTTGAAGTTAATTTTTGCTATATCGCTTGTACTTTTTCTGCGAAGGCAGGTTTTAGTCTATCTTGACTTTGATTTATATTTAAAATTTCATTAGTGAAGTGTAAGTTTCATCCGACCTCGTACTTCAGGTGAGTTTTAAAACATGGGGACGACTGTAATTTTTCCGCAGCATCGTACTCCGATTTCTTTTGATACTTATGAATTTTCATTTATTCGTCTTTCCTCTTTCATTTATTTAGGGCTGTAATTTCACGGCTTAGGGAGTGTTTTGCCGTATTAGGGTCTGCGCGGGGAAAGAATCCCGACATAGGCATCCCGTTGGGAAGGCACAATGATTTCCACAACCTACTGGGACCCCGGAAACCACGTTCTGGAAACCTAAGGTTCTTTTACACGCAAGGTAGTGTGGGAAATTATTTTAGATTTTTCATTTCCAGTAACAAGACGAAATTTGTGGAAAACCTTCTGATTTCCGGTTAAATTTTATCGTAGTTAGACTCATTTAATGTTAATCTTTTTTAATTATAAAAACTGAGAGCGAACCACATGTTGCACTGTAACGCATCATAATTTTGTCATATATAGAGAAAAACCTTCTATTTTTCGGATAATTTTATCGTTGTAAGTCACATTTAATGTTAATCTTTTTTTAATATAAAAACCGAGTGCGAACCACATGTTGCACTGAAATGGTACATTATTTCGTCAATTTAGGTAAACTTTCGTAAAATTATAAAAGAGTATTCTGTCGAAAAACTAAGCTTTTTCTATGTACTGTTAAGATTAGATATTTTCTATAAATTGTATAAATTCCTAACTTATCTTTCGAACTAGTGGCTTTAGCGTTTCGATAAAATAATTTAAATAATAACTTCTATCCCTTACTTAATTGTAACGAAGCTTGATAAATGTTCGTCTGATATATTCATACTTATCCCTTCACAGGATAATTTATTTCATGAGCCATATTAATTAACTAGATTCAACCCTTAGAATTTTTGGAATATACATTCTGGTACTAGTCTCTATACCAGGCTGAGTTCTGTTTATTTTGTTTATTTTATTTCTTAGGGCAAAGATTTTGTTATTTATCGACATAGATTTTTACTTTGATTTATTTTAAAACCATTTACAATCTGCATAATTTGTGACATACCAGTTATTGAAATAATACTTATATATATTCTAAGTTTGTTTATTTAGAGTAAATTTCTGTGTGTACAGCGTGGTCACTGTAAAGTTCAACAAAGCTTTGATGTACTACTGACGCTTGAATATTAGCTAAGCACTTGATAACATCATTCACTTTACGTGTCTTATTTGGGTATTTCATAAAGGTACAAACAAAACTGTGGAGTTTTTTTTTAATTTTAATTCACCTATGACTTAATCTTTCTATATTTGTAATTTTCTTTCTTAAACATTGTTTCGTTCAATAAATTTATGCCTAACTGTTATTTTGTGTTTGTGTTTGTAAGCCCTGAACCCGAACGAGCAAAAGAGATTTTAGAATTTTTATCAGGAAGCCGAACACCCCAATGTAGTGTTCATGTGCCCATCAGGCCCGAGGGTGTTCTGCGTTAACCAAAGAACTTGCCAGTCCGAACGCAGTGGTGCCCACTTTAGATCTTGCGTTCTGTTGGCCCACGACGCTCCCGCTTTCTTATTCTGAGCTGGTCAGCAAGTTTTTCGAGGGGCCTTTATAGATCTGTGGTATTGCTACCCGAACTGTTGGAGGGGTAATATTATGTTATAAAATGTTCTAAATAAACTTGTAGTAAACATAATAGAATATTTTTTCCTATAGTATTCCATTTTCTAACATTCAATGTATTTTTTTAACTGCATATTTTCTATAGAAAGTGCATATTTAGGCTAAAACATCTGCATATTTATGGGCATATTTTTTTGCATATAATCCGGCCTTTAATGATAAGTATGATAACTAACAAATCTGACAATTCAGTACTATCAAATTACTGAAGTCCAAATCATAGTAATCTAATCGTAGTTTTGATAGTTAATATACAAGAGTTCGTATATTCGATTTACGCCAATAACTGCTGTAATACATGACAACTACGGAAAATTCTGCATTTTCATTGGTTCATAATTTTAGAATGATATAGTAATTTTAATACATCTGTATATACCGTAACATATGACAGCAAAACAAACGTTGTATTTGTTTCAAATTACAAAATCTAGCCTATGTAAATTGCACTCAGATTACAGAGCAATTTGCCCCTTTCTTAGACTAAATGAGGTACAGATGAATATTTCATTAGTTTGTGCTTCAACTTTAGCTAAGCGAAATTCTGTCAAAGGAATAGATTGTAATAGTTTCATGAGGTTGCGCTATCTAGAGAGTATTATATATTTTCACAATTTATAACCACAATAATCAAGGAAGTGATTATTAGCTGTAAAGACTATAATTACGAACTTCTATAATATTTTAAATAATTATGATTAAAAACGTATTATAACACGTCCTACATAAAACAAATATACGAATAAAACATAATAAAACGAATCGATAAGGATTGAATAACATTGAATTAATTATTCGAGATGAGGGTGATTAACATGGAGCGACCTTTCCACTGGAAAATTAATAGACCCGCTGCCCGTAATATCATTGAATAAATCATGCACTTGACCGTTCCTTAATCCTTCTGAGGCTTAGCGGTCGGTCCTCGGCCTATTCCACTTCTATCTCTGCATCTGTCATAAACACGGCCCGCAGAGACTATTATCGAATTATTTCGCGCCATCTGCCGAATAATTTATCGTATATCGCGTTCACAGTAGAAACAGAAAAAAAAACAATATGTAAAAAGGGCGAACGATGGAAGAAATAACCGTTAAAAATATATATTCGGGCATTTGCCGTGACAAAACCGTCCCAATCCATTTTAGTTTGTTTTTGATGTGACACATATAGTACGCTCGCTTAATAACTTTTTCGAAACAAATGACTGTACTGAAAATTAAAATACGAGTATTTAGAGACAGATTCGCGGTTCTGTCGTATCAAAGCGAAATAGATAGTTGGTGAAATAACAGATATTTTGCAACGAAATTGAATTTATCCTATTTCGATTTAAAAACGAATGGGAATTTAAAATCCTATTTAAATGCATTTCAAAATCGATATTAAATCCAATTTCAAAGAGGGTATATAACAAGCGATCAAATAAATCCGGAGTTGAAGTTGAAGTAGTGCATGAGTAGATAAGTAATGGGGGTTCTAAGCCAAAATCCCATGTATTTTCTTATGGCGGTTCAATTTTCACTTTCAAGGTCATTTGAGCTGTAACGTCGTAATTGAGTAACGCGACTAACTTCACGTTGATTATTACTTACCTTCTTACCGAGGCCAATCAGTAAGGCCATTAGTGATATAGCAGACTTCACACAGGTCTGCCTCCGAAACAGACAGGTCTGTCTTTGAAACTGACAGGTCTGTGTTTGAAACTGATAGCACTGACTATGAAACTGACAGGTCTGTCTCTGAAACAGTCAGCTTTAAACAAAGACCTGTCAGTTTCAAAGACAGACCTGTTAGTTTTAGAGGCAGTGCTATCAGCTTCAAATACAGACCTGTCAGTTTCGAACAGACCTGTTAGTTTTAGAGGCAGTGCTATCAGCTTCAAATACAGCCTGTCAGTTTCAAAGACAGACCTGTCTGTTTCAGAGGCAGACTTGTGTGAAGTTTGCTATATCACTAATGGCCTTACTTTTTGGCCTCTGTAAGAAAGTAAGTAATAATCTACGTGAAGTTAGTTGCGTTATTCAATTATGACATTACAACGCAAATGGACCTTGAAAGTGCAAAATGAACCTTCATAAGAAAATACATGGTGATTTGGCCTAGAACCACCATTGCTTATCTACTTGCATGAGAAAAAGTGTTTTCACTTAAGCATTTCTGATAACCGCACCAAACAGATCAGGTCGATATTACGATGGAAATAGTCTATAACATCGCTAAGTACAACACGCAGTTATTGAATAGCACTATTCAATCGGTTAACCGCACATCTGCTTTTTGTAGTTGAATTGCGACGCAATTACTTCAATATTATAGTAAAATTCCTTTCTTCATGGTAGTAGATAGAAGCGGGGTTTTTATAATTTATTTTATTTATTACTTTATCTTTCGTAAGATAGATAAAGTACAGTGAGTTAGTTTCTTTTTTTTATTGTTTTAACTATTAATTACCATACTACGTAATTTTTGTAATAGATCTTGTTTAATATCGTTTCATCGAATCTACTTCTCCCAATTATTTTGACGTAAGTGTCCAGTGAACTTCGTTAAGTTTCAAGAACTTACGCATACATTTTTAATTTTCATTTATTTAGATCTAGAACATTGTTTAAGTTACTTTTTTAGATATTATATGGAACAACGTCAAGAATGGTATCGTGAAACAATGGCGAGTTGCATTAAAGGTTATACTGATTGTATCAGAATAATTGAAACATACATTAGTGGGTAAAACCCCACTAGTTTTGTATAATACAAAGGTATTTTTAATAATATAAAATATTATTAAAAATCTGGTGTGAAGAACACAAATACAGGTTCACTATTATAACTTTTTGTGAACGTGTCCGAACATATCCCTCCCCAGAGACGTAGATACATATTTCGCCTTTCTATAGGCTCATCGGTACGCCCCTGCTGGAGAAAGGATATCTCCAGACACATTCTCAAAAAAGAAACACATCGCCATATCACAGAAATTATCCAGACCGAGCATAGAAGTAAATTCAGCGCTGTCTGTTGTCAGACAGCCGAAGTACCTCGCCTTGTCCACATAACACATCGTTGGTTCGCATTGGTTATGTAGACCTGTATTTGTGTTCTTCACACCACATTTTTACTAATATTTTATATTATTAAAAATACGTTTGTATCATACTAATTGTATGTTCATTGCTAGTGATTCCAAAATTTATTGCAAATTCTGTAAAATATCGTTAAAAAATTTCAAGAAATCGCACGTAAAACGTCACTTAACATCGCAAACACATACACAGATATTAGACCCGTTGGCATCAAACAATTTGGAACAAAAAAATATTTTTCTAAGTGCTGCACGAAAGCAGTAGAACGCAATAGAAGCTATCTTTCAAATCAGTACCTATGGATAAGTGCCGACGAAACTGTCGATGTATTAGGACGCTGTGTGGTAAATGTTGTAGCTGGTGTACTACATCCAACTATTCCATCTAAATCAAATGTAATAGCAAAAAGTTATAAATACAGTTGATGCGGAAACAGTAGCTATAACCATTTACGAGAATATGCACCAAATGCTTCAGTCGGACGACAGGTACAAAGAAAAAATATATTTATTTGTCAGTGACAGTGCTGCATATATGTTAAAAACAGGCAGACTATTAAAAGAAACATATTCTAATATGCTGCATATTGTTTGTGTAACGTGTGCTCTCCACAGAATCTGTGAATATATCAGAAACACCTTTCTGGAAGTTGATAGATTTGTATCCGCTTTTAAAAAAGTTTTCAGAAAGGCACCATTAAGAGTAGCTCTTTACGGGGAACAACTTCCATCTTTGTCACTGCCACCCTCTCCAGTAATAACTTGATGGGGAACATGGTTGGAAGTTACTAGTTTTTATGCAGAAAATTTAGATAGTTTACAAAATTTCGTTACACGTTTAAATGACGATGCTCGAAGTATATCTGAGTGCAAGGAAATAATACAAATTTCAAATTTAAAAAATCAGCTGTACTTTCTTCAGGAACACATTGGAAATTTTCCAAAATTAATCACTTATTTTGAAAATCAAAATCTTAAATTAAATGATGAATTAACCACATTAGATGTGGCTATTAATAATTTAAAAAATATTCCAAGTGACTTCGGATGTGGCCTTCGGCAAAAGTTAGACGCAGTTTTTAATATAAATCAAGATTGAATAACATTGCGGCAATTGTGTATGAGGAGAATGCCTCATAAACTAACTGGTAAATACGCTGAAATAAAAGAATATTTCCAGTATGCACCTATAACCAGTTACGATGTAGAAAGGACGTTTTATATCTACGAGGATGTATTTCATTCAAAGAGAACAAATTTTACAGAAGAGAACCTTGAGAAAGTATTGCTAGTTAATATTAATACTCGTTTACTCAACTTAAACTACAAAATGAACAAATAAAAATGTATTTCGTATTTTATAAATCACCATCCGTTTGTTTTCCAATTATATAAATAAAATTAAAAACTCTTAAAAAATACAAATTTTTAATAGTATGGCCGTACAATTTGTGTATTGCGGGATGCGAACATTGATCAGTAAATTGTCAACGGTCATCTCTGCTATTATAGCAATTCTATTAAAAAGTGTAAGTTAGTAAAAGTTATTTTATCATCGTTCAACCTGAATGACAAATGATTTAAGTTTAAGTTCAAATAACCAACTCCACGCAATAACTATTTCAAACAATACGAATTGTAATATTACAATTAACGTAAACTTGTTTATAATTATTTGTATCAATGACAACAATGATCTAACCTCTAAAAATAGTTTTACACATATTTTCTCCAAATTTGCGATTTCGGAAAAAATTAAAATGCACCTCGGCACTATAGTTATTTTTATATTATGTGTGCAAAGCATAGTTTTTCTGAGTTTGAGAATATTGAGTTTTATTTATCGAGACCGAAGGTCGAGACAAAAAATGCACTCGAGAATTCAAAAACTGCACACTTTGCATACTGAGATTCATGAAAAAAACGTCACTTGTTTTGACAATTGGAGAAAATAGTTATTTATGAACCAAGGGCGTTATTGGTATTATATTGCTCCAAGGTCGATGTTAATTCAGCCGGAGGGCCTCTGGTCCGAGGGATGAATGTCAACCAGTTGTAAAATAGACCTAATAAATCATAATTGCCGAAATTTATATTATTATTGAGTAAAAGGTCTGTATTTTTATCATTCAAAATTTCTATAATTTTCAGTAAATTTATATTTTGCATAATGTTAATCATTTTTGTTATTAATGTAACTTCGTTCATGTCTGATTCCTTTAGAAAAGGATCTACCTGTCGGGCCTATATAAAATTTATTAATTTTATTTCATTATAATAATTCATTTAAGTTTAAATTTGTCAACGTCCTTTAGGTTTAGTTTGCAGTACAACTCCATCCGAGGAAGGCACTATGTGTCGAAACAATTGTAATGAGATTTTACCTGAATAAAGTGGAAATTAAGTAATATTGCTTTTTCACTTTTATTTCATTAATTATGAAGTTCCCTCAAGTAAAGACTACTTCGATTCAAAATAATTCATTATATCATCATAGTCATTACTAGAGTAGACCAATTTACGTGCGCGCCATGAGCGCCGGTATGGGAGTGTAATTCGTAATATATTAGAATATGCGATAGAATAGAGACGCAACATGAGCTTGTTACCGATATAAGTATAGAAGTAGAGACATTTATTCTATCAGAAATAATTAAATGTACATTTGGTTTTCAGCTATTAAAGTAATATGCATAAACACACGAAAAATAAGAATAGTACATATTATAGCAGCGTTGTATGTACAATAAAATGGAAAATGTATGAAATCAGTGATTGTGTGCACGACAGAGGATTTAAAAAAACACTTACCGTTTTAAGCGTCTTCCAAGGATTGACAAACTGGAGAAACTCGATTGTATATTTTCAACATCAGGTGCGTTTCTAAGGTTATTTCTGAAAAACATGTCCGCCGTGAGGAAAAAATATGTTTATATTCGGAAAACGAGCGTTCTACATCTAGTGATGTTATATTCGCATAATCAAAATACTTTTTTAAGCAACTTAACGCATCTGTAGACGTTCCCTCACAAATACGTGTTAAGGTGTCAAAATCTGCATTTCTGTCTAAAACACTTTCAAATTTAATTAGGACACTTTCACCTTTTGCGTCTTCTACAGCACACAGTTGTGCGTGAACATCTTTAACTTTTTGCAGTGATTACAGTTGTTACATGAATCTTGATCTGTAGAATAGATCATAAAAGAAATGCAGGCACTAAGCCGGAAATGAAAATAAAAATCTTAAAAAGTATGAATTGCTAGCATGTTTGGAACGAAAATAGATTACAACCCAGGAAAACAGAGTAATAGTTAAAGCAATGTTAAAATAAGAGGAAAATATTGGAGAGATTTAGGAATTAGAGAGGAACTGTAAATTTGTAAAGGAAAACTGACCTTTACTAAATATACCTTGACACTTACAGGTGACGGAACTCATTGATTTTGAATATATGTACATTGCCATAGATTTAGGTAAATTAGTTTGCAGTATCTAATTGGCAACTGCCTCTATTCGCTTGAAATTTACGCAAGCATTAGTTCAAATATATCAATATACGCTAATGTGATTTGAATACAACTATGTCATGCGATTGCATTGAAAATTTTATGTGCAATTGTCATCCAGATATATACATACGGCGTGCATATTTCGACAAGAACGATTTATCATTGGGAATTTCACCGGGTGTCTTGTTATATTCCGTATATTTGGATTTTGTAGACGAAACTTATATCATAAGAAAAATACACGATTCTCGTGTTACATGTTCTTAAAATTGGAAGAAACAGGTAAACATATTGCAGGATTTATTAGGAAATATTGGAACGTGAGAACCGGACACTTGGCGCAATTTGTCAATCGGAAAGATAAATTATTTTTCGCCATAGAAGGACATGTATCGCTATTAGATTTTGAACCTTTATTTATTTATGGTAGGCATATATAATGAGAATTTTTAAAACACGAAAGACGATTTTTTCATAATAAATTGTGTTTTATAGTCGTCTTACATTGACAGGCACATGCTTTTAGATAATAGTAATGACCAATATCCAATTTCCGTGCGCGCCATGTGCGCCGATGTGAGGATGATTATATTGCATCAGAACTAATAAAGAGCATTCAGTATGTGTTTGGTACTTGCTTAGACTGCATGTAAGTGTAAGCATACGTAATAAAATGTCGTCGACACATAAATCGAGAAAACGACCGTTGTCAGACGAAGTGAATAAGTTTATTATGGACTTCTCGGACTTAATATAGGATGGCTCAAAAATTAAATGTTTAGTGTGCAATACATATCTAATGTGTTGGTCAAAAACATATTGTAAAGCACACGTAAACAGTTCGAAGCACAATAATAACAAAATTAATCGACAACAGTTTATACATGAACTATGTGTAACTATGATTGTGTGTACACTGCCGTTTACCTTGTTAAGTAATGATTCATTTATTTCATTTTGGAATAAATACGCGAATCAAACATTACCGAGCACGACAACGTTACGAAGGAATTTACCATCGCTGCATAAACTGGCCGAAAATAAAATCAAAGCCGAACTGTAAAATAGAAAACTGTGGTTATGTGTGGACGAAACAACTGGCAGCAAAAGACAATCTGTAGTTAATGTGATGGCACATAATATGGAACCACATCAACCAACGTCTTCAATTTTATTAGCATCCAGACGACTGGAACATTCTAATGACGAAAAAATTTCAGAAGTGCTATTAGATACTTTGGAAAAATTTAAACTTTGGAAAGACCAAGTAGGAATGTTTATGACTGATGGTGCCGCAACCATGTGTTCTGTAGGCCGGTCTCTTAGAAAATATTGTCCTAACTGGTTACATATTACTTGTAAACTCCATGCCCCTTGTGGCAGAACAGGTTCGTAGATGAAATCCAGAGGTAGATGCTTTAATATCGAGTACAAAGGCAGTATTCCTGAAATCTCCAAACGTATTCGGAAATTTCACGAATTGTGTCCCCATACCCCTGAGCCACCACAGCCGATTCTGACACGTTGGGGCACAGGGTTGCGGGCGGGGTTTTACCATCACGAACATTTTGAAAAAATTAAGGACGTGGTTTTATCATTAGATCCGAAAGAAAGCAGCTATCAATACAAGCCAGGAAAAAATTCAAGTTGCCCAGATTAAAATGGATTTACAAAGTATTCGTGAGAATTACTTGGGACTAGAAGAAGCAATAACAAAATTAGAAAATTCGTCGCTGTCGTTAGAGGAATCACAGCAAATCGTTAAAGATGTTCACGCACAACTGTGTGCTGTAGATGACGCAAAAAGAGAAAGTGTTCTAATTAAATTTGAAAGTGTTTTAGACAGAAATGCAGATTTTGGCACCTTAACACGTATTTATGAGGGCACGTCTACAGATACGTTAAGTTCGTTAAAAAGTGTTTTGATTATGCGAATATAACATCACTAGATGTAGAACGCTCGTTTTCCGAATATAAACATATTTTTTCTTCACGGCGGACATGTTTTTCAGAAATAACCTTAGAAACGCACCTGATGTTGAAAATATACAATCGAGTTTCTCCAGTTTGTCAATCCTTGGAAGACGCTTAAAACGGTAAGGTTTTTTTAAATCCTCTGTCGTGCACACAATCACTGATTTCAAACATTTTCCATTTTATTTATAGTTACATACAACGCTGCTATAATATGTACTATTCTTATTTTTCGTGTGTTTATGCATATTACTTTAATAGCAGAAAACCAAATGTATATTTAATTATTTCTGATAGAATAAATGTCTCTACTTCTATACTTATATCGGTAACAAGCTCATGTTGCGTCCCTATTCTATCGCATATTCTATATATTACGAATTACATTCCCATACCGGCGCTCATAGCGCGCACGGAAATTGGTCTGCTATAATCATAAGCCATGAATGAATTGGTAAAATAGCTAATTCCCAAAGTCCTTTAAACTCGGCATTTTAACAATTTATTTATTTTAACAATAAAAAACAATGAATTTCTGACTAGATTAAGTGCACTGAATAATAATTTTAATGATAAAATATTTAGCATTCTGTCTATTACGTATAATTAAATTTCATTCTTTACCTTTATCTAGTTTAAGACGAAATTATGATGAATTAAATGTCACTACTTTATCTGTTAGACGGACGTAATTGAGTCTGTGATGAATGTATAAAAGATTGAGAAATAAATCTGATAGTTTTCATTCTCTTATTGTGACCATCACTTACCGTACTCGACAATGTATTATTAAATGCGAGTTTTGTGTCTTGGTATTACACCGTATTTATCCCAGAAATTCGCTTCTTTACGATTTTATTAACCATCATAGCGATATTCGTCAATTATAGCTTCTGTCTTATCTTATGATATCCTTTTTTAAATACAGATTTCATTTTTTCCTAGGCTAATTACTTCGGTGAAATGCAATCCAAGACAAACATCTACTATTTCCGATATGTCTTATAATAAATTTGTCAATGGATAAAAACATTTTCGTACCCGTTCTCAACACAATTTTACATCCAATTTATATCGAACCTGCAATAAAATAATTCGGCTGGGCAGATCGATGAACCAAAAGAAATCTCCCAGACGATGTCTCTCATTCCATTCGCACGCTTTCTCCTAAAGCTCGCTCTTCGAAAAGCACACGCGCCCTTCTAAGTTTACGACATCGGAGAACCCACCTCATAGAAGATTTTTATGAGGAAAGGCACTTACGTTATTTATCAGGGTATACCGGCTGAGAGAACTAATACACTAGATATGCTTAATACAAACTACCACTCCGTCGTTGTAGATTATCTAGAATAGGCCCTATTTCTCTAAGTTGATGGTCGTGTTATATTGAATCTAATTTGTCATACTGATCCTGTTTTTGTTACTTGTGCCTAATGTGCGGCATTCTCCATACATATACCTTCTGTTGATAAAGTCTCTCATTAGAGATCCTAACTAAAGGACTAAAAAAAGTATAAAACCGCTTACCACGTTAAAAATCGTATTTAAGATACGAATTTTAATGTAGTAAAGTGTTTTTACTTTCTTTATACTCGTAGTTTTTTCTTCTGTTGATAATATGTATACCTAATTTTATATAGTTGCACCAGTGGCGGCTCGGGGTGGTTCACATAGGGAGTGCATAATTTAAAAATTAAAAAATGTAATACAAAAGCGCTTACCCATCATTATAAATTTCACCGACGTGCTGTTCCAGACAGGTACTGTTCATTGTAGAGTTTGTTTTGAGGGAATAGTAAATATTACACTACACAGTTTAATTACATCTGACGATAAACGAAGTCCATTTTACGTGTCTTTGACTTGCAGAACAGTTCTATCACTTTTTCATTAAAGTTTGGAAAATCATTTATACATTCTTTTTCACAAGATAACATAGTAAGGGCATTTAATCTCTTCTTTCATTGTATTTCTCAGGAAAGTTTTTATTCTCTTCAACCGTGAAAACTGGCGTTCCGCTTTGGACGTTGTCATTGGGATTGTAATGACAATATTTAAAAGCGTAACAACTTCATTAAAGGTGTCGCTTAATCCATCCAGCAGAAGACCTAGCAGACCTACAGCACCGACTTCTATATTTTGCCTAAATTCTTCTCTAGAATATAGAACGCTTAATTCAGTTCGTAGTCTGCTTTCATTGAGGCATGGATAAAATTTTACTGCTTCTTTAAGGCAATCTTCCGGAATTTTTTTTTGAAAAGAGGAGAACTGGTTAAAAGAAATTAAGTTTGCTAATATTAAGTGCCCTGTATACCGAAATCTAGTTTTTATTTCTAGCAAAATAATATCGCACACTTCAATAGCTTCCCTCCATGTCTGGCTACCATCAGTTACTCTTCGCCGCTTTGATGGTCGAGGAGTCAGTTCTGGGTCATTTTGTTTAACCAACTGATTATCTGTGTCAGCGATTCCGGTTCGAATTTTTCCAATAGCACGTTCAAAATTATCTAAATTATTCTTGATTTTTAATGAATCTGTATTGACATTTTGTAATTGATTAAACAATATGTCCACATGTGGCATAATTTTATGAAAGAAAGTTAACCAATAGATAAAATTTTCCTCCTCTAAAATTCGCAAATTGGCACTAGCTTGATGAATGGTAGTTTGTAAACTAGATTCTCCCTCGATTTCGATTTGTTCTAGAGCTTCAATTATTTCTTCTCGGTGCTCATATATTGTATTCACTGTCCTAGAATTGAAGTTCCATCTTATTTTTGAAGAACGAGGTAAGCTTTTTCTCTGAAGGAATTCTTCCAATCTTGCAGCTCGTTGTGGTGAAGTGGAGAAAAATGTACATAATTAAAAATTCTGCAATTACTACTGCTCGATGTAGCATGACATAATTAGATTTGTCTGATGTGCATAACAATGTACAAAATTAGCCCTTGGATACTGGTTTTGGACATGTCTTTGCACGCCGTTAATAGCACCACTCATGACTGCTGCCCCATCATAGCTCTATGCAATCAGTTCTTCTGGGTCATCAACAAGCAAACTAGTTTCGTTAAGGATGGAGGCAGATAAAGAATTAGCATCATGTCCACTAGGCAGAAGAAATTTCCAAAATCTTTCGACCGGTCTCGCGTTCACAATATATCTTAAAACAACCACCAACTGAAACTGACTAGACACATGTGTGGTTTCATCAGCTATCACAGATATTAAGTCGGTTGCTTTAATTTCACTGGCAACAAGTTCATGATACACGTTCAACATTGCATCAAGCAGTTCATTCTGTATCGTTTTTGATAATCCCTTAAAAACCGGTGCTGCTTCGATGTGATCTCTGAGCGATTTATCCAATTCTGCCGTAAATTTATCAATTCCCGAAAAATGCCCTTGTTATTCGACGTTTGCTGTTGATCATGACCCCGAAGTGCCAGTTCAAACGCGCCACAAAATCTAATGCAATTTATTATTAAATTTAACACATACCTATTTTTTGTTACCTTTTCATTGTGTTGTTGAATTGCTTTTCTATATGATGAATCTAAAACATTCTGAATGTTATTTTTTCCAAACATTCTTAGACTAAATATATTTTTCAAATGCCCTCGGAATTTTCATGTTTACTAATTTTAGCACTAAGATGAATTAAGTCTCTTATTCCGTTCTTTGACCAAGACGGTTCACCACCAAACAAAAGACACGGAAAACAAAACAAAGTATTTTTAATTTCACACCCACAAATCCAGTCATTTTTCTGATATTTTTCCATTTTGAATTTTCTTATAACGTCTTTACCTTTAACAGATTGTTTATTTTCTAAACATAATTGAGGCATCGGCCGTTTAAGATTTTTTACTGCGATTTTTTCATTATACGTTAAACGCGAAAACGCGTTCTTTTCTAAAAAAGACACGGTGTTCATCGCAATAATGCCCGAGAGCAGTCTGGTTTAGTTGCTCCAACGTTATGTATTATACGACATTGAAGTACGGCAAAATACAGTTCTCCCCACCATCAATGTAATTTTAATGCCTTAACAGAGCAACGGTAGGGCTTTGCTCAGTCTATCTGTGACGACGCTCGGTGTATGTACGTTGTTAGCGTGCCACGTTCCTCGTCAATAACTATGAATACACAATATACATAATAAATAAATACTTTCAGTTAGTCGCCGCTTGGTTTGTTTTGTTTCATAATTCCAGTGGGTGCAATTGCTCACTTGCTCTCATTAAAGAGCCGCCACTGAGTTGCACCAAGTTGGATGCGCCAAAAATGTAATATATTGTGGTTGAATCACGTTGAAAGTTCTATAAAATGTAACAAATGATTGATTTAATAATTTAATTATCTCAGATTCGTCGTTCTTCTCACATAAATAGGATTTCTTATAATTTATAGAGACCGGATTATATGCAAAGTGCATATATTTTATTTTTTGCATATCTTTAAGTATACCCGTATGTAGACGTGTTACACTGATTAAAATTAATTAGAATTAATTAGTGATAACATGTATTGCATATTTAGGTATTTCTATGCATATTTTTACAAAAGTTGCATATTTTACATATTTAAGCTTTTTCAATTCTATCCACTAAAACTTCCTAGTAACCACCAAGGCAGTTCGACAGCAGATAATTCCCAGAACAATAAATCTTTTACATCCATTTCACTAATGATATTTTACAAGTTGAAAAAGTTTAACTTATGTTGTCCGACGCTGCACTATACATGATAAAAGCCGCGCAAAATTAATTTTTTTTTCTAGTAACATTATTCATACCACTTGTTAGATCATGGGTTCAATCGTGTAGCCATTAGACATTAGGAATCAATTCTCGTTGGTTAATGATTTAATTAGCAATGTCAAACAGATATTTTTAAAAGCACCTTTGCGAATCCAATTTTATAAGAAGCGACTTCCTGGTGTTCAGTTGCTTCCTGAACCGATTATTACGAGATGAGGTTCATGGAAGCTGAAATTTTTTAAGCCGATAATTTTGAAGAAATAAAAATTGTAAATCTTGAAATCACTGATTACTGCATTTCTCTATACAATATTAAAAAGATAATAACATCAACAGAATTGCCACAAAATCTTTTGAATATTAAGTCAAATTATAGCTTTGTCGCCAGTTCCATTCGTAAACTAGAAACGCAAGGGATGTCGCTCTCAGAATCAATAGAAATAGTAGACGAATGATATGCTATGTAAGAAGGTTAATAGTATAATAGGTAATTCTATATGCGAAAAATTAAAGAAAGCAATAAACAAAAATGGGGGTATTTAAAATTGAACAAAATGAACAAAATTTTAACCCATTAGCTTTCCTGATCCCCAAATGGGGATTCGCGAATTTTATTTTTTAACATATTTTAAAATGTTATTATCTTTAGTGTAATGTATACTAACTGAACATGAATACTCTGTACTTCCTAGAAAAATTTTATATTTTAGTGTTGGTAACCCTGTAAGCATGTTATGCGCGTTATTTTATAACCTATACACAAAAGTTGATGGTCGAATATTTACATTATTTCTAATAATATTTTTTGTGCTTATTTGATTAATTTTGTGCCAGTTTTGTGAATTCAACTAATAATACATTCCTTTAGTTGATATTAGAATAACAAATGAGCAAATATAATATTTATTATAAAAAATATAGTACAAAACACCTCGATCCCCATTCGGGGATCATGGAATTTACTATGTAAAAAAATCATATGGAGAGCGTTATGTTAGTTTTATTCACAGTTGCTGTTTTTTTTTTGTTTCCAATTCAGTATGGGTTCTAGAAAATTCCTGACTATCGCAGAACTTGAAGAAATATTGGAAAATGATGAATTTTTTGCTGATCTGGAACAAGAAGTCATTGATATAGTCGAACTGTCGCCCGATAATATCGATGTTATATCAGATTGCGAAGAATTTGACGATAATATTTTAGAAGACACTGTTCCACAAGACGTTCCTGGACGACTAGAAATCCATTCCAGCGCTCTGAATGATGATCAAGATCAAGCATCTACAGTAAAATCAAATGATAAATTCTTGCTTCCAGCGCTCTGAATGTTGATCAAAATCAAGCATCTATAGTAAAATTAAAAGGTAAATTCTTGCCAAAAAGTGAGTGGAAAAAGCAGGACATAAATTTGACTAATACATCATTTGAAAGCAACAATGTATCTGAATTGAAATCACAGATTATTCAAAACTTGAAAGGTAAATCACCGGTTCAGATATTTGAAGAACTTTTCGACGAAGATTTACTAAACCATATAGCTATCCAAAGTGTAAATTACGCTAGACAAAACAACAGACATAACTTTGAACTTTCCACAAATTGTCTTAAAAAGTTTATTGGAATTTTTTTGCTATCAGGGTACCATTCGTTGCCCCAAGAGCAGTTATATTGGTCGGAGGATGAAGATATAAATCTTACATGCGTTAGAAACTGCATGCCTAAGCACAGGTTTTTGGAAATAAAAAAAAACCTTTAACGACAATAGTCTCATATCCACCAGCGATAAACAAGACAAACTATTTAAAATCCGTCCTTTGATAAACAAATTGAACACAAATTTCATAAAGTTCCGTATATTTGCACAAAAACTTTCAATAGATGAGCAAATGGTGCGTTACTATGGCCACCATTACCTGAAACAGTTTATTAGGGGAAAACCAATAAGATTTGGATTAAAACAATGGGCTATGTGCTGCTCTAAATCTGGCTATTGTTTTCATATGGATATTTATGAAGGAAAGAGCCAAGAAGTGCAACTTGTAAGTGGTGTTGGAGCTTCTGTGATAATGAAGATGACCTCTTTTTTGCAATATCCGTCAGAATATGAAATATTTTTCGATAACTTTTTCACCAGCTTTGATTTATTGTTGAAGTTGAGAGAACTAAATATAAAGGCGGCTGGAACAGTACGCTATAATAGAATGAACAAGTGTCCTTTGAAATCTGATAATATCATAAAAAAAGAGGAACGCGGGGCATATGATTATCGTTATGATAAAAAAAATAAAATATTTGCTTTGATATGGAATGACAATAGCTGTGTTAAAATGCTATCGAATTACTTAGGATTGCAACCTATAGAAAAGTGAAAAGATATTGTAAGAAAGAAAAAAAAGAATGCCATGTCGATAGACCAAACATTCTCGGATAATACAATAAACATATAGGAGGGGTCGACAAGTTAGACTGGAATGTGCAAAAGTATCGAATCAAATTTAGAGGTAAGAAATGGTATTTCCCTCTTTTCACAAATACGATTGACGTTGCGGTTGTTAACGCCCACGCTCTTTATACTGCAGTAAATGGAAGCATCCCATTATTAGATTTTAGACGCATTATTGCCAGAACTTATCTGAAGAAAGAATCATTATCCGATCCTAAATTTGCCGGAAGACCAAGTTCTAGTAAGGCGAGGAAAAGCCGCGTGCCTGACGATGTTAGATTTGATCCCATTGGACATGTTTTGGAGCGAACGATTGATGGAAAACAAAGAAAATGTGCCATATGTGACACAAACGTTCGCAAATAGTGTAAAAAATGCAATATTGGACTGCATATGGAATGTTTTCCTAATTGGCATAAATTATAAATATTTTTCTTTAGTTTGAAATGTTGGTTCAGTTTTTTTTAAATTTTTGTAACGGCAAGTGCCATGGCTCCCAAATGGGACTTAAATGGCGTATATTTATTTGCCAACGAATAAATTGACCTATTATCTTTAATATAATCCTATTTTTAATTTAAATTTACAAAAAATGTCGATAACAAAAATTTGTTAAAAAAGTTAATGGGTTAAAGTTGAGACAGTAAATGATTTCGACTTCAATTATAGTTTAGAATGCATTGCAAAGTTTAAAAATGCACCAATTACGTCTGTGGATGTTGAAAGAAGCTTTTTTTACACAATTTTGAAAAATATTTGATTATAAATGCTTTTAGAAATATGTTGTAATAGATTTTTGTGCAATAAAGTTCATGTCTAAATTTCTGTTTTTATTTACTTTAGGTAAAATTTTTAGATATTTTCGCAATTTTTTTTGCATATGTGGCCGAAATTTATGCATGTTTCCTGAAAAATTGATACATATATATGCGCATATATTTCAATTTTTCTTTACATACAAGCTGTCCCGTATCGTTATGTTCAAATTTTAGGAGTGTAAAGTAGACTCATGTGATTTCGATGTAATTACATCATGAATAATACTACGCAGTCCATTTTCACAACGAAATAATTACACTTCCTATTTGATTTTAATTTAGTGTATTTTCTAATATTAAGCCCGTATTTTTAATAAATTTATAGAATCTAACATGTTGAGGAAATTACAAATTTGAAGATAAAAATTACCGCGTTCACTACGAGTTCATTTTCCTCGATAAACCCAAAGTTTGCTTATTATACGGCTTGGTAAATTTGATTTCCTCCCCTTTAACAATACCGTAAAACAGAGAATGGAAATCAGTTTAGGGGAAGTGCACCATAGACGTTCAGGCAAACATATTAGTAAGATATAAGCGAAGTTAATCTATAATAATGAGGGATGTAACGTTAATAGTGACATTAGGATAATAATCCAATGCCAATTTAGATACGCGTATGTTTGTAGAAACATATTTCGTAACATATACTATTTAGTGCATATCTAAAGTACACATTCCAGGTAATTCCCAGAGATAAAACAAACTTTACCATGTATATTCATAACTAAGATATTAGAATAGATTACGCTCTTGTGAGAGCGGTACTAGGAGGCTTAAAGATAAGGCGGTGGGGTACATAATTTAGACAACATGTGCTTGGCCATAGATTTGTTAGACCCTAAACTTTCTAGGAACGAGGACTAGCCTTTATTAAATATTAAAGTTCGTGAAATAAAATTTGAAATTAATACGTTAGAAGGTAGATAAGATAAAATGAAAACAAACTAAACGATTTATGGATTAACGTTAAAGTTTAATTAATTGAATTAATATATATCTATGATAATTATTAACCGTTGAAAACCGGAATTTTTTTTGATTGAAAATCCATGTGAAATTTAATAATTATGATGAGAAAAGTATACAATCGGTATGAAAAATGAAAGTTTATTTATATGTTTACTGAAAACAACAAAAAACTATTGTTACCATATGGTAACGCTAGGACTCTTATCAATTTATTGAATGTCTTAGTATGGAATATAACATTACAGTCTATACACATCCTGACTTCACATTTATTACACATTGTACGCACTACATAGGTACAACCTTCTTCTACACAGCGGCATCCCCTCTTCCCAGAAACACTGTCCATCATATCGAACAAGATCATCTACTCGGTTACAAGAAACACTGTCTTTGGAAATTGAAGGTCTGCCAGCTGACTTGGGTTCCATGCCATGTTTATGCACATACAAATTGACCACTTCTCTGCGGAAAGGCAATTGATCAGATGTACTCCCATAGATTTTCTTTTCAAAATCCAAGCGTTATTGATTGCAGCATCTACAAGCCATGTGAAGATACACCAATATCACTTCTTGCCCCTGATAGAAAATCGATATTTGCCAATATTTTGGTCCATTTGGTCTGTTACAGCCATGAAGATATTGTATTGTCCTAGAAGATGTGGTCTAGGAACTTCTATCGTTTTCTTATTATGCTGGGAATAGCGTTTTACATTTGATAAAGGCTGAATACCAAAGTCAGTGGAAGAAACAGTGACTAGGTTATTGTCCACCCACCGGACAAACAAGATGCCCACGTCTTTTGCAATACAAGTATCGTGGGCTCCTCTTGTCAACTTTTTCATCTGTACTTTCGTCTTCAGAGGACAGTTCTCGGGGATCCTATTGTCCGAAAAGTGCCCGTGACACCATAGCCATTTTTCTGGAGAAACTCATAGAGAGGAATGCTGGAAAACAAATTATCAATGTAAAATTTATATGGAAGTTGCGGTAAGCCTTCGGTCATTGTAACGAAATGGGCAGATGCTTTTTCAAAGTGTCGTTCTTTTTCATGGTTGCCAGCAACACGTTTTCCTTGGTCAATTTCAAAAGACACAAGATATCCTCCTTTCGTGTTCATAGTCCACACCATATATCCAAAGCGAATTGGTTTTCCCCTAATAAACTGTTTGCATCCGTGATGCCCGTAATATTTGATCATCGAGTCATCATAATCGATATGCTCCTCTGGCACGAAATGACAGAAAAAAGAGGATTAGATTTTATTGATTAGTGGTCGTAATATCCAAAGTTTGTCAGCAGGGTTGATTTTATTATTGTCGTTGAAAGGCAAAAATTGCATTATTTCAAAGAATCGATCCCGTCGCATTATTTCGCAAATCGCCTTCCGAGTTCCAATAATACCTTTTACCGGGAACACTAATTGTATCCACTAATCACTAGTATTGCCAGAAAGCATTTCAATTCTCCCTTGGTGATGTTAGGGTTAGGAAAATCTTCTTATTTCATCTTCTAACAATAAAAACATGGATTCACTAAAAAATAATTCGAACAGTTCTGAAGCAGATTTATCTTTATAAGCACTGTAATCTCCAACAGGAAAATTTTTTGGTTATTCGACTATATCACCCTTTAGCCACCGAATATTATTATTATCAAAGAAGTCGTAGGTAAAGTCTTTGTCAGTACAGTACTCTTTGATCATCATCTTGAATATTGTGATCCTCGCTCGTGGCCCCACAATCATTGTTTTGGTCGATAACTCGTCTAACCTCAGCTTCTGCACGTAACTGCCTTCCTGTGAAATGATTTGGCACTACCTCATTTTCATCGCCTGAATCCCCGTCAGTTAGCTCATGAGAATCGGGTGGTATAAAATGTCTGTTATTGGATCTTCATTATCTGCATATGCATATTACAAGAACTTCTTGCAATGTCAAACCTCCTCTGCAACAAAATTTAATTTATAACACTGATCTCACGAACAAGTCCTAGTTACCATACGCTAACGGTCAACTTTTAGCCTGATACAAACACCGGTCATAACCATAAAATTAAAATATATAGCTAAACTCAATAATGTACATTAACAATAATTTCACAATTAAAAAAAAACTTATATAATCAGTTGTAGAAAGAAAAAGAGCTACTTACGTAAAGCAGATATCAATGTTTTGGCTTTAAAAACACCAGATTTTTAATAATATTATATATTATTAAAAATACCTTTGTATTATTCAAAAAATAACACTAGAATTTGAAACAAAATGGCAAAAAGAACCGGGTAACTAAGCTTTCAGCAAGAACAGTAACCCTTAGTAGAATGTTTACAAAGTACAATTGATGCGCCATCTGTCTGCTAATAGCTCAGTTACAACTATTACCACAGCAGAATACCATCAGACCACTCTTACCAAATGGTAACACTAAGCCTTAAAGGGTTAATAAGGAATATTCACGAGTAAATCGATCAAATATGGTAGACAAAGAAGTAGGACGATTTTTATATAATCTAGTGTTAAATTAACAACCGTTTATTTGCCCACGTAGCTTCTTTCAGCACTTATACTTTCATCGCACCTGTTCATACCTTTAGAAAAAAATTCCACCCGCAACTGCAAACTATTGTTCGAATATCAGTGACTGATTTATAAAATCGTTAAGCGAATTTGGCTTTAAAATATACAGACAATTCGAACTCGGCAATTTAATCTAGGAAATACTTGTTTTCAAAGATCAAGCCCCAATATTGTTTGACAAAATTGAGAATCTTAACACCATCGATCTTTTCCAGAAAATATATGGGCATGATTTTCGTAATATTGGTGTTGTATTTAAAATTTGCACAATCTTATGAACAACATAAACTTGTGACTGTAGTTCAATAATTTCATGGACATTAGGAACTATCAGTGATACACGACGGGCCGGCAAAGTGTATCTATTTACAATCTAAACGACTGGAAATGAATCAGCTGACAAAATATACATCGAGAAGCTGATAAACGAATTTGCCGAAAAGAAGGCAGGGACAGTAGAATTTTAACTTTGTTTTATTAACCGACCGATAGGCTAATGGTAACGCACTGGGTTATCGCGCCTAGGGTTTCAGGTTCGGATTCGGGGCTCGGTTCTCCGAGAAAGTTTTCGTTGCTTTCCATTCTCTTTTAGGGTGAATGCCGACCGACATCTTAGGTCGCTTCACGGGTGCGGGCGCAATAAAAATTGATGGCCTGCCAGTGATTCCTGTAATTGATTTGAGAGAAGTTATGGTGTGGAATATTATTACTGTTTCCTCCACTTACAAAAAATTTTCAATTCGTTCATGGTTGCCAGTATGTTTAACTCATCGGTTCCTTTAAGATCGTTGACAAAATTATTATTATATTATATTTTTATTTATTATATTATACATTACTATATTTACGTGAAAATATTACCATTATTACTTTTTGTTAGTATGCCGTTTAGCAGATTACAAAATTCTATGGTTGCTTTACCTCCCATACATTTGATTATATCTGCTGTTATTTTGTCATCTCCAGGTGCCTTCCCGATTTCAGTTTATTGATGGCTTTTATTACTTCTTCTTTTGCTATTGGCTGAATATTTATAAACAAGAATATAACAAAGAAAAAATATAATTAAAACTATAGCACAAAACAACGGTTATAACTAAAGGCGGCAGACTATGTGCCCACACTGTTAAATTTAATAAATAATACACATAAGGTGTATTAGATAAAAATGTAGATTTTACAAAATTAGGGCAACTTTTTACCAATACTGAAGATCCATTGTACAGATACAAAGAGCGCTTTAACTATGCAAATATAACATTTCTCAACGTCGAACAATCCTTTTCAGCATATAAACATATATGTATATATTAAATTTACTATATTATATTAAATTTTACAGTGTGGGCACATAGTCTTCCGTCTTTAGTTATAACTAGAGAACGCACATTCTTACCACATGACTAAGTTCTCAGAATACAATAGCCGTTGTCCATTGTTAACGCTGGTGGCCGAGAAAGTCAAACACAAATACTTCATTGTATTACATCGGGATGTACTCAGCAAAGTTTATAAACATTTCGAGATGCCGATTGCGTTTAATGGATACTTATCCTCCGACTACAATAGGTGTGTTGTCATTGTAATCGCAGCGGACCAGATGGTCGGGAAAGACTAACAAATACTTCATTGAATTACGCCAAGTCATGTGGTAAGAATGTCCGTTCTCTAGTTATAACCCAAAAATTATATACGAAATAATAAAAAATAAACAAAGGAAAAGCTACAAAGATACCTTTATCCTTTAATGAAAGAAACCGATACAAAAACGCATACACTACACTACATGTCCACAGTTTGCAAAATCTTGAGAAAAGCTTAGGCTTAAAAATAGTCAATATCGATCAAAATAATTTAGGTATTATTGCGGTGAGAAATTCAAGCCTCGAAGAAGAAAACATATTCAGAATACATAATAAATTCAAACAATAAAGCAAAAGCAACGCGGGATGTAGGAAAGAATATAAATGGTATAAAAAAGAAAATGAGTTTTAATATACAAAAATTCTGTAATGGTAATAAAAGTACAGAAGAATTATTAACAGATCTAAATGAATATTTTATGAACGTTTGTGCAAATATAAACAACAATAATTGTGGACCTATGTATGAAAACATCAAACACATTTTACAGATCTCGACGAAATAATGAAAACAATTTACAGTTTGAATGATACAAAATCTGTAGGAGATGACGAAGTACCTACTACTCTTATAAAATACTGTGCAGAGAGTCTAGCAGTACTGGTACAACATATAGCAAATCTCTCTTTTTTAAAGGGTCAATACCCAGATAAGATGAAATCTAGCATAATAAAACCAGTGTATAAAAAGGGTGATAGGTCGGTATTTGATAATTACCGCCCTATAGCGTTGGTCTCAAACTTATCAAAAATTCTAGAGAAGCTTATGTTTTCCAGAATGACAAATTTCATTAATAAACATGGAATATTAACTAACACACAGAATGGATTTACAAAAGGCCGATCAACCTCAAGGGCCATGTTCCAGTTACTGGAAGCGATTTCGAATGGATTGAGCAGGGGAGAGGCAACTATCTGTATGTTCATGGACTTGTCAAAGGCATTTGATAGCGTGGATCATGGAGTGCTTCTTGATAAATTGAAGATCATTGGTTTTCGTGGAAGGGCATTTGAGTGGATTGGTTCATATCTTTCGGGTAGGAGGCAGTATGTCAATGCCAATACAATTTCTGGACAAGAGGTACGATCTGAATGGGGCAATGTTCATTATGGCGTGCCACAGGGATCAATTTTAGGTCCATTATTGTTCCTTTTATATGTAAATGACCTGCCAGCAGTAGCTACATGCCCAACTATACAATTTGCCGATGACTCTTCATCAGTAGTAAAAGCAAAAACAGAAGAAAATTCTACTGGATTGTTAACGACGCACTTGTCATGCTTTGAGGATTGGTTTACAAGAAACAATTTAAAATTGAATGTAAGTAAAACGAATCTAATAATATTTGGTGCCAAAAGAATATTGGCATATATTGATATCAGATATCAGGATATTGATATCAGATACAGGGATGTGCAACTTGCCTTTGGCGAGAAGGCCGACTTCTTGGGATGGACTTTGGATTCCCAACTATCACGGAAGGCGTACGTCGAACAGCTGGCAGTTAAATTGTGGTTTTTGTTACGCTCTGGGAGTGGTTTCGCGTAGTGTTAGTGCTGATGCTGCGGTGAGTGCATATTATGCGTACGTGCATTCTAGACTTACATATGGTGTTATCTTTTGGGGAAATTCAGTTGATGTGGGACGAATTTTCGTAATTCGAAAGGCATTTATTAGATCTATATTTAACATAAACCCACGGGATACTTGTAGGAACACTTTTAGTGATCTAAAACTACTTACTCTACCCGCGGTATACATTTTTCAGTGCGCATTGTTTGTCAAAATGCCTTATTCTGATTTTTTTGCTAAATATGAACTCAAGCATAGTTATAGTACAAGAGGGAGTACTAAGTCATATTTGTGTCTTCCACGTTCTCATTTAACAAAAATACAAAGAAATGTACTCCACTAAAATTTTACTGTACAGATTTACAAATCTAGAAAACAAGTTTAATATTCACAAAATACTACCCACATTTTCTACGCTTAAGAAAACGCAGCAAAAAAAAAAACAACTCTTTCGATGTTTTCGAAGCAAAAATAAGTTCTTGTCCCCACCAGTGTAGCAAAATATACAACGACTTGCCAGAGACTTTAAAATCATTGTCAACAAAACAATTCAAATACCGACTCAAGGAACTATTAATAAACAAAGTGTTGTATAAAGTGGAAGTTTTTTTTTAGAAAGAATTATGGTGCTATAATAGGTGCTATGGACTTGAAAATAATTTTAATTATATGTTTATTATTTTATATATACAGATTTTGTATTTTATTTATGCATTTGTTTCGTTTCATATATATTTTGTTTGTCTTAACAAATAAAGGTATATTATTATTATATTATTATTATTATGTTAGGCAATAGCAAACATAAAATTACAAATTTAGAAAAATCCGGTGTATACTAAATTAACTGCAAAGGATTTGGTGCCATCTATATTGAACAAAGTGGTAGCAATATAAATACTAGATTAAAAAAACATTAAAAGTCAATTATTCAAGGAATAAAAAATACGAGATTTGCAGAACACTGTGTAGACAATCTAGACTTTTTCGACATGGCAGCTGCAAGCTGTGATCTAATATAAATAAAAGCCAAAAATTGAACTATTTGGAAATATTAGAAACAAAGAAAGCAAATTCTATGAAACAAAGCTAACAAACGCGCAAATTGAATATTTAAATACACCCATAACAGACACGGGCATTAAATGGTAATTAAAGTTAATTCTAAGCACAAACATTCATATATAAATATTGGAAGTTGACCCCTTAATTTAGTTTATTTTTAATTTATCAGAGTTAATTATGCTATTGTGCTATGGCATGGTGTAGTATTTTGGCTGTATTATCATGTCTACTAGTATTATATTTTTAACCTACGAAGAAGATGGGGAGGAGTTCACTGAAACGTCAGAACAGAGTCCTCCTGAGGACTGTCCCTCAACGCGGTACAACGTTCGGAATATCATGCACAGCCACATGCAAACACTAGAATTTCTGTTGACGGTTAAAGAAAAGTAAAAGTAATCGTGCAGGTATTTTCATATTTATGAACACGTCAATACTGAAGTAGGTGCATTAATCTCAAATACTATCTCTTCCACACTTGGACACATATATTATTTACCCTCCGGTTCCATATCGCGTATATCATGTTCGCGAGCTCTGACGACAATGTATCTTAATTTATAACACTCATAAATCTCACGCAAAATGATCGTCTTTCGCTGACAATGCGGCGAACACCATCCAGCATCGCCCGGCTCCCGAAAAAGATCATTACTTCCGCGCAACAAACTTCCGAACGGTAGACGTTCTCCGAAAATTTATGGCGGAGAACTCTGATCGAAAACTCTTTTGTTGCGTGGCCGTGATCTCGAAAAAGTGTAATTTGCAGTTGGAAGAGACGCACAAAATATATGTACGGAAGTGAAAAAATTTTATGCGTTTTATACTGCGAGGGTCTCTGAGATAGGAGATGTTTCCTTAAGAGAAATATTTGGTCCAGAGGATGGCTCCATTTCGTTAGCATCGTCTCAACGATTTTATTAGAAATATTTTATTGCGATTTTGTGAATCACGTTCCCGTATTATAAGAAAGGGAAGTCGATTAAAAAAGGCGATAATATGAATCAGTTGCTTAATTTGGTAGAATTTTTATTAGTCCTTCTGGCTGACTAGTATTTTTTACCATTCCTTGATTCGGTAGTCAAGTTTGTGGCATAAGCTTTTTGCTGGATTTAATACACACCAACTTCGATAACTGCCCAAGAAATAACTACTTAGGTTCTTAGTATACGCTAATCAATCTGCTGGTGTTGCATTAAATTGGAAATTTAAGTTCCTTCCGTTGTTACGCGGCGTGGAGAACGACCACGTGCTAAGCTACCTTGTCCGGAAGATGTGTCGTATGTGTCGTCCTGGAGATCGTCTCATCTCGACAAAAATAAGCTCTGTTTGTTTCTATGTTTTGCGAACTGTATCTCATTAAGACTGTCGTTAATTGCTACTTCAAAGTTTAGAAGCTCATCTGACTTTGGCAATTTTACAGAATGTTTCTGTAGATGTGCCCTATCGTTCATTTGTTAATTATTTAATTAACTTTAATACATTGCAGTTACGAAAATATAATGTTCCATTTGCGTTTGTTAATTTATAGTATTTAGCCCTTCAGCATATAATTATATTTACTTCATCTTATACACATTATAATTACTTTTTGATTAAATTATAATATCTTGTAATATAAGTTATAGTTTTTAACTTTTTATCGTTGAGTATTAATAACTCAGCTTGGCATTTAGTTTTCGTTTTTTTTTCTTTTAGCAGGCAATCTTGAATATACCGCGTGCGGCAATAGTGTGTCGGCGGAGCTTAGATTGAAACCAATAAAGTTGTAGCAATGAAATTTTGCGTACACATGTAGTATATGCTACAGTGCATTTTCTATTTTTTTTTATATATATTTACAGGCTGTTCCAAATTTCCGCAACAACTTTCAATTTTTTTTTTAAATAGATTGGTATACTTTCTTGTTATTATGATGATAGCCACCCAAATTATCTTTGCAATGATATATGGCAATGTGCACTTACAACTGTTAGTTTTGATTTTATTGCAAATTTTGTTAAAATCTTGAAAGTTACAGCGTCTAACATTTTAAGTCTTAGCCTGAAAATGGGTGCAGTGCTCCACGTAACTCTTTTGTTAGCAATTTATGGACTAACACGTTATATGTTTTGACAACATATAGAGAGTGTTAAATATGTCGTGCCAAAGTTATAAAAGTTTAAAGGCTATTTTCTCTTTTTTTTAAATTGAACCTATAATTTTTAAATTAGTCAGCAAACTCCTTGTAAAATTGCCGTTAAAATGGTATCAATAACATAGTACTTATTTCTAGTATTTTCGAAGTTATAACTCTCTTATGGGATATACCTATGTTTATAATATTAAATATGCGGTGCTGCTTCTAATAGTTAGTTGGTTGGCCATGAAATGATATTAAGCAAAAAATTACTGTGTAAGCAAACGTCAAATATCTACTTACAATTTCCGTATAAAGTGCTTTTCTGTAGTTCCTCTTTGCTGTTATCGCGTTTAATTGTTATAATTTAAGTTCGGCTAGTCAATTTCCGTTTGTTTGTTAATTAGTTGTTATCGTGTTGTCAGTTATATCGTTTTGTTGTCACTGCTGTAAGAAGGATTTTAAAGAAACGTAAATTTCACCCTTAAAAAATTCAAAATAATCAAGGCTTATTACAAACGGATTTTGAAAGGAGACTTGTTTACTGTGAATGGCTACTTTTCCAATTACGGAAAGATCTAACTTTTCTAGATCATGTGGTTTTCACAGATGAAGCAACATTTGCAAATTGTGAAATAACAAACAGAAAAAATTCTCATTATTATGACACTAGAAACCCTCATTTTGTGCAACCCATTTTATATCAACAAAAATTGAGTGTTAACACCTGGGGAGGCATCATAGGAAACACCATTCTTTTTTAATACTATTTTAAATTGTGAAATCTACACAAATTTCCTACAAAATGATTTACCATTGCTGTTAGAATGCCTACCAGATAACGTCATAAGGAGATTGTGGTACCAACATGATGGTGCACCTGCACATTACGGTGCTGCTACAAGAGCACATTTAGATAGGGTATTCACCAATAGGTGGATTGGAAGAGGAAGCTTTATAAGGTGGCCACCGCGATCACCAGATCTAACCCCTTGTGATTTCTTTCTGTGGCCTACTGTAAAAAATATAGTTTACGAAACACCTCCTACAACGACAGAGAACATGCAGTAACGAATCAGAAACGCTTTTCTTCAATTAAGTGAAAACAACATGGCTCAAAATGTAAGTCTGTCGATGCAGAGGCGATTAAGAGCATGTGTAGAGCAGAATGAACATATATTTGAACACATTTTAAATTAATTTTGTTTTATTATGGAAAAATTACAAAATGTAATTCTAAAATTAATAATAAAGAATTGAAAACAGGTGTTTGTAAAAGTTACTTTGCTTGATATCATTTCATTGCCAACCAACAAACTATTAGATGCACCGCATATAAACATAGATATATCCCATTAAAGGGCTATAACTTCGAAAATACTAGAAATAAGTACTATGTTATTGCTACCATTTTAACGGCAATTTTACAAGGAATTTGGTGACTAATAAAAAAATTATTGGTTCAATTTAAAAAAAAAAAAAGAGAAAATGGCCTTTAAACTTCGATAACTTTGGCACGACATATTTAACATCCTGTATATGTTGTCACGTTGTTCATCCTCAAAACATATAACGTGTTAGTCCATAAATTGATAACAAAAGAGTTACGTGAGGCACTGCACCCATTTCAGGCTAAGCCTTAAAATGTTAGACGCTGCAACTGTCAAGATTTTAACCAAATTTGCAATAAAACCAAAACTAACAGTTGTAAGTGCACATTGTCATATATCAATGCAAAGATAATTTGGGTGGCTATCATCATAATAACAAGAAAAGCAATCTATTTAAAAAAAAATTGAAAGTGGTTGCGGAAATTTGGAACACCCTATAAATATGTAAGTAAGATAGAAAAGGCACTGTAGCATACTACATGTGTACGTAAAATTTCATTGCTACAACTTTATTAGTTTTCATGCTTAGCTCCGCCGACACACTAGTATAACGGTTATTTATTATGATTTTAATTAATTTATGTCTCGCGAAGGCTTAATTGTTTTTATATAATTTTGTATGTACGATCGTCGAGATCTCAGACTTTTAAATCCTTGTTGATCCATTTCGCAAAGTTATATACAAAATTTCAACCATTTGCTGGTATCGATTAATTGTTAATATTTATCTTTTTTTGGAATTTATATACATGCTAGACTGTTCATGTTGTTTTGGATCGGAATATTTTTTTCTGTAAAACTTTTAAGGGAAATACCTCTCTTAATAAATCTTGTTGTGTGTTTCCTTCTGATTTGTAATCGAAGCATTCTTTACTTAATATCTTCACTTTATACCCGTGTGATTACGATTTACAATCCAAGGAAATCTAGCAATCACGGTAGCGCTTTTTTCAGTTATTAGCTAATCAGTTGAACAACAACGTTTCGAAAGGAACTCCACGCCGGATTCACTGGCCCAGTTTGGATGCTGGCTAGTTGGATTGGGATTTAATAGCAACCCTCCCACAAAGGTAAGTTCTTGAAACTCCCTCGTATATCGTAAGGGTTGCCGAAACCAGTTTTGGTGTTATTTAAGTTACTGTCGCTATCACGCAACCTTTGTATAGTGTACGATAATGACTGGAAAGTAACTGCCAAGAAATAAAAAAAATTTACAAAATGAATATCCCTAACGTAATGTAAGCAATACCCTTTGTCCTTTGCAGCAGTCTTTGGATGTCGTCAATTTCCAGACCACACTTAAAACAATAAACTAAAAAATACGATTGCGTTGACGCGTTCGTTACTTTTACTTTGTTTCAGAAGCAGAAAAACAAATGAAAACATGAAAAGAGAGAAAAATCAAAAAATAATATCGTTTGAAATAAGATCCGAAACAAAAGAAAAGAAACAAATAATCAACAAAAGGTGTCGTAAAATTACTTTATATCGCTCCCGGGCGGATCTGCGAGACACAGTCGACTCTAAATGGAATGCAACAAGAAAATTCAATAAAAAGGACCGACCGGAGGCGATAGCGCTTTTCTTCTCGAACACACAATGTCAGCTTAAACGACGTCATCGTAGTTTCCAATTTAACTCTTCTGCATTATTTCGAAGTGTCCCGTGAACTTTCGACTTTATATATATATATATATATATATATATATATATATATATATGTATGTATATCTTAACATGTCTCCGGTGACTCGAAAATACGACGGCCTTGTAGTACCGGTGTTGAGAGGAGAGGAGTCCTCTTAGCGCGGCCAATATCCGAGAGATTCGATCCTCTAGGGCTAAGATTAATCCCTGTCCTCTGAGATCCTGGAAACGTAGTGGAATTTTCAATAAATCCTTTGAGTTGTTGGCGAAAGTACTTTTAAGTAAACATGAAAAAATTCGTTTATATTCTAACCGTACTTACATTGACTCGCTTACAAATATTTAATTCGCGTTAAATAGAAAAATAGGAGAATGAAGTGATTGTTTTCGATCAATCAAACACAATTTGACATACCAACTCTGCATACCTAATTCAGCGATGTTCAAGATTTTTATCCCTTCTTATAAGTAGATCATTTAAGGGTCTTAACGTAAGCATTATGTTCAGATATTACCTTGCCGCTTGAGCTAAATCTCTTTCCAGTTAAGCTAGCCATTTTTTAAAATTTGGGAATGAAAAGGAATTATTAGGAGCTAAGTCCGGCGACGGTTGTACGTGTGAGAAAATTTCATAAAATAGATCTAACATTTTGATTGAGGAATTAGCCATTAAACTGGTGCATTATCGTGAAATTACGCGATGAAGCAGAATTTTGTTATTTACTTTTGCTCTTGATTTGAGTATTAAATTTGTCTAGAATACCACCGTTACTAAAACGCTAGATGGGGTTAAGGTGTATTGTATTTGAGCATGTAGGTGCGCCAAATTGATACAAGATGGACGCTTGTGGCTCGTGTTGATTCTTTCCGGGATAGCTGGAGCGTCCTAATAATGCTGTAAATGTTTAAATAATAAATGGTAGTGGTGGTGAGCATCAAAGGTCCAAAACGTGTGTAATAATACTGAAATAATTATATTACAACTTACGAGCGAAATAAAACACAGCAACGTTGTCATAAAGTTTTTCTTTAATATTTATATAGGAAATTGAGCGATTTAAAATGTATTAAAGTTATTAAATAAGGTAGCAATAAATAGCAAAAAATAAGGAACGGCAAATAGGTAATTAAAAATTAACATAAAAAAGTGTGGACTGGAAGAAAAGTTAAATTATGCAGTAAATTAAATGCGAGTCTTCAAAATGCTGCGTACCATATGTTCGCAGCATTTTGAAGATTCGTGTTTTAGATACAATAATGAAAGAAGAAGCCATCGTTTCGTTATGGTAGTGCAACAGTTGTGTCACAGGAAAAAGTTCTACGCGTCAGGTCTATATTACTTCAAAACCATAAGAGAAATTTAAATAGGATCAACGCTGTAATTATAATTCGCTTGGCAAAATCTACTTATAGAATTCGCATACAAAAACTTAAAAAGGTATATAACCCCTTACCACAATTATTAATAGTATCCCAAATACGTATTTCGACAACTAAGTTGTCATCATCAGTAGGTCTTCTTCTTCTTATATTAGGCCTTAGGCCTGTTCTTATCAGATCTCTTTCATAGTGCTGCAGTCATGTTTGTGACGTAGACTGCCAACTATCTCGCCATCTTTTGAAGGGCCTTCCCGGAGGTCTGGTGCCCATTGGCTTTAGATCCCTTGCTGTTCGGGCTAATCTCTCGCAATCCATTCGTATTATATGCTGGTTCCACTCCCGTCTCCTCTGTCTGCCCCACCGTACGATATCGTGTATACCACATTGATTCCGTACTTGATTGTTCGGGATTCTGTCTCTCAGTGTTTTCATTTCCGTTGTTCTAAGCATCCTTTTTGTTTCTGCTGTGTCGGCTCTCGTTTCTATTGAATATGCAAGTATTGGTCTTATGCATGCCTTATATATGCGTACTTTCCGTCTAGTCTCATATCTTTATTCCGCCAAATAACGTCCCTCAGGCATCCCGAAACATAAGCCGCCCTATTAGCCTGTCTTCGAACACTGTCTCTTAGGTCTCCGCAGCTGGATATTTCTATACCTAGATATTCGAACTTAGGAACTTGTTCGACTATCTCATCCCCAATTACGATTTTACAACGTCTGGGCTCCCTTGCCACTGCTAAAGTTTTTGTCTTAGAGGTTGATATCTGCATGTTATAGGTTTCCGCCACTGTTTTAAAAGTGTATGCCATACGCTGTAAATTGTTTCCGTATCTGAGATCAGGACTGCGTCGTCTGCATAACACAGAATCTTTATCTGTTTTCTTCCAAGCCCGTATCCCTGTCCCACATTTTTTACTGCTCCTATAATTTTATCCATTATTAGATTAAACAGTAGTGGGCTTAGACTATCTCCCTGGCGTATTCCAGATTTGATGTCTACTGCCGATGTTAGTTCGTTCTCGATCTTAATTTTAGTTTTGTTGTTTGTGTTTATGTCTTTAATTATCTCTATCTAATAACTTCAGCACATCTTCCAGTCTGACACGATCGAAGGCCTTTGTCAAGTCTACAAAGCACATATAGGCAGGGTTGTTGTATTCAATTGATTTCTCAACTATCTGTCTTAGTATAAAAATAGCATCTATTGTTGATCTGTTTTGCCGGAAGCCTTGTTGTTCCTCACTTATTGTGTATTGTTTAGTGATCCTGTTGGCGAATATCTTCGTTAATAACTTGAGTGTTGTATTAAGTAGGGTGATGGTACGGTAGTTGCTAGGATTTTTTTATTTCCTTTCTTATGTATTGGTATTATAATGCTTGTTTTCCATTCGTCTGGTACACGCTTGGTATCTAAAATTTTCTGAAAGAGTAATGCGATATTGTCAATTATTGTTTCTCCGCCGTATTTTAGCAGTTCATTGTGTATGCCATCGGGCCCTGGGGCTTTTCTGTTTTTTAATTTCTCTATGGTAATCCTGAGTTCTTCTTTTGAAATTTCTATTCTTTGTTCATTATCGCTGTCTCCTTCTTCTTCCTCCGTATGTGCGTTACTCTCTTCCTTATAAAGCTCTTCGATATATGCCGTCCATTTTCCTCCTTCTATTTTGCTAAGATTTTTATATTAATTAATGGGTTTTTTTCTCCCTTTAAGTATCTTCCACACCTTACGTTGTGCTCCATAGAGGTCATGTTCCATCTCTTTGGTAAACCGTGTCCAATACTCTCTTTTCAGGTCTCTTATCATAGAGTTTATACGATTTCGTGTGTCTCTATATTGCTGATAATTATTAGGTGTCTTATGACTGCAATACTTTAGATATGCTTTTCTTTTCTCGTATGCCAGATCTCTGATTTCGTTGGTGAACCATGGTTTTGGTGTTTTTGTCGCATTTAAGTTAATTTTTCTGACTCCTATACTTTCCTTTGCAGCTTGTGATATGTTAGTTTCTATTTTTTCCCAGATCTCATTTACATTTCCCTCCTTTTCTACCGGATTTGTCTTGAATCTTTCTTCTAGTCGCTTTTTGTACAGCCATTTCGTTGTTTGATCCTCTAAAGACTCTATGTTTAACTTTCCGAAATACCTAGGTGATTTTTTCCTGTTTGGTGGGACCTTAATGCGAAATTTGTCTAGTACCAATTTGTGATCTAACCCTATATTGGGCGATGTCAATGCTCTTACGTCGGAGATTTGTTTGGCTAAAAATTCCCTATTCGTTATTATATAATATATCATTGATTGATGACCCTGTGTATTTTGCCATGTATACTTATGTTGGAGTTTGTGGGGGAAAAACGTGTTGTTTATTCTCAAGATATTTTGAGCACAGAATTCAATCAGGTGCTCTCCGTTCCTATTTGTTATTTCTTCATTAAATCGCTGTTTAATATTGTCTATGTTATTATTCCCCACTCTCGCATTAAAGTCTCCAAGTATCACGATTTTGTCGTTCTTCTGTAATTTGTCCAGTACCTCCTGTAACGTGTTATAAAACTCTTCCGTTTCGTGTTCTGGCTTGCTTATGTCAGGAGCATATATTGCTATAATATGGATTTTACTGTCCACCAGGTTCAAAGTTGTCTTCAGAATTCTGTGGCTGATATATTCGATGTTCTCTATGTTGCTCTCAAATTTCTCATGCAGTAAAAGGCCCACTCCTGAGCTTGCATAATCCTCTTTGTCCTTACCGCTGTATATAAGCAGGAAATCTTGGTATTTTGATGTTCCTTTTCCTTTCTTTCTAGTTTCTGAGAGTGCACATATTTCGATTTTGTGGGTCTTCACTTCTATCAATATCTCTTGGTCTCTTTTTGTCCATGATTTAATATTCCAGCATGCTAGTCTCAGTTCGGTGTTTCTTCTCGTGGTCCTTTTTCTCGCTAGGGTTGTCTCCGAATGTTTCCGTCCTGTATCCGAGGCTCTCTGATCGGTTCTACGAGCATATTTCCTTTTACGGGGCAGGTCGCTAGCCTCACCTCCAACCCTCCTCTTTTATCCGGGCTTGGGACCGGCTGCACAACTGCTGAGCTACTCAATCCACCCAACAGGAGTGCAGGCAGAGTTCATCAGTAGGTAATACCACTAATCAAAATGTCGCACATGGGGCACAGTAAACCTAGCACAACTGATCACGCAACAATTTTAGGATACGATTAATAATTGTGGTAAGGGTTATATGCCTTTTTAAATTTTTACTTAACCACAGTCTCCAAAGAAAGACTTTTCACACTGACTTCCCGGTCAAGGGAGTTTAATAGATTTCATAAGTTATATATTAAAGTTAAACTCATAAGTACAGATATTAATTTCCTGAAACAGTGTAAAAGTAATAATGTTTTCCTAAATTCATGAACGTAAATGTAACAACAAATTGTAGAAATAACGATAAAGTCATTTCATACGCAAAAATGAAATGGTTGAACCTAGAAATGAAATATATGTACAGTAAACGTAGTAAATTAGAATTAGAATTATATAATTTGTATTTAAAGTTAACTAAAAGCATGAACAATAAGGAATTTGAAGAGTGGTGTAACTTTTATAGGAAGATAACGGAAATTAAAGACCATAAAAGAAATGTTTAAAACTAAATAACAAATTCAGAAATTTATGTCCACCAAAAAAGTATATTAATAGAATTCCTATAAAAGAATCACTAGTGATCAATCAATCATCCGAGAATTTTAGTGATGTAGTAATAGATCTGTTAAACAAAGGTTTAAAATACTGTTTGCCAAACCGTCAGATTCCTATAGAACAGGTGATTGCAAGTATCGAAACTTCGTTTAAGTATTTTGAACAAGGACCAAAAAACTTCATTCGAGAATCTTGTAAAACCCAAATCGATAAGAAGTTATAGCAGGACAAACAGAAGTCGGTCAATAAAGAAATGAATATCAATAAAACTCTTAGATCTAAGGACTGTTTTTACCTAAAAGCAGATAAAGGAAACAAGTCAGTAATTATGGACAAAATCGACTATTTTCAAAGAGTCACAAATTTAATTGCCGACGGTCCGTATGTAGAAATTAAGAGAAATCCGTTACCTAAAATGATTAATGACACAAAAGACGCGTTAAAGAAATGTCCAATTTTAATAACTTCTACCCAAAAGTATAAGTTAAATGTTAGTAATCCTTTAGTACCAAGAATGTATTGTTTGCCGAAGATACATAAGCGAGGTAACTCGATGAGACCTATCGTTTCAGGTATTAACTCATGGACTTATTTGATTTCCAAATGATTAGTGAATGAATTTAAAAATTTACCCGTGAAACCAGATAGTTTGTCAGTTAGTAATTCCTTAGAATTTGTTAAATTTTAGTTTCATTCGATGTAACGTCATTATTCCCTTCGGTACCTATTCCAGAGACTATGAAATATTTAGAAGGCTTGCTCCATAAGAATAACATTGAACCTTCAAAAATAAAAGAATACATGACATTGACAACTCTGTGCATGACGCAAAATTGTTTCCAAGTAGGAGAAAAATTTTATGAACAGAAACAAGGCACAACAATGGGTAACTGCTTATCTCCTTTCAACTTGTCAAAGCCATTAATAATCCCCGCGATCTTGACGCATACGAAAGCATTCATATCGCTAAAAACAAACAGTTCACCATGAACGGAGGTAAGCAACCGATTCCCTATAGCTGTCTCTTTTCATACTTAGAAAAGGAGGCAGAAAGGTCGTAGACGGTTCGAAAAGAGAGTAAACACATGTGGGTGCCGTTTCCTTAAGAGAAGTAATTTTGTAGTGATTTTTGGTCGATTTGTTTGTATTTTTAAGTAGTGTATATGTGGACGACGTGTAAAGTTGTTGTATGACCAGTTGTACTAGCTTTACTGTGCCCCATGTGCGACATTTTTATTAGTGGTTCTCCCTACTGATGATGACAACTTAGTTGTCGAAATACGTATTGAGTATACGATTAATAATTGTGGTAAATTTTTACTTAACCACAGTCTCCAAAGAAAGGCTTTTCAATTCGCATACAAATATGAAAAACATCCCTCCTAATTTTGTATTTATATTCTTGTAAAAACATATTAAATTCACATTATGTAAACATTGAAGTCTATAGTAATATCCGGGAAATAAATGAACAAAAATAAAACCCCACTTAATCGAAAAAATACATAAACATCCCTGAAGCGAGCACCTCGGAAAAAACAGCTTATATACTGCTCCTGCGGAAGAGAGTCCGACACAAAACGTAGTAAAGCGAAAAAAGATCTTGTTTCTATTCAATAGAGCGAAACGGACACGATTGGTTCGACTGGGCATCCGAAAAAAAGCGAAGTTGAGCAAAAGAGAATAAAACCCTGGAGTGCAATTAATTTGGGGAGAGGGGACATCGAAAGTGTATTATTGTGATTTGGCGATTTGTTACGCGCGTTCTCGAAAAACTATATGTGTGAATTTTTGTTTGCAGGCAGAAATTAAAAAACGACGTTTTTAAAATTTCAAAAAGTTCATTAATCAACAACACCTTTGATGTTACGACAGACAAAACACAGTATATCAAAGTAATATGGCAAAGTAGCGGAAATTATTAAATGTAAATTGCGCTGTCGAAATGTCAATTTCAATTTTACGTTTTGTGGTTTCGTTTAGATGCCTTTCAATATGGAATATTAAATGTGGTTGTTTTTTTTTTTATTTTAATTTCAAATATTTAATTAAACTCAAAGCGTTTTAGTTTGGAAATATGTTAAATTATGAAATAACTTTTAAATTTTATTAATTAATACCAGCCTCAGGATGCATATCTGGTACAATATCTAGTTTAATATAAACCGGACCTCAAAAAGCCCACCTATTAAAACATATTAAAAAATGTGGCAACACAAATTTATTGAAATCAAGCTGCATTCAATACATCATTTCACAAAAAACATAGTTATTATTAAAGGCCGGATTATAAGCAAAAAAACCTGAAAATATGCGCATAAATATGCAGATGTTTTAGCCTAAATATGCACTTCCTTATGAAAAATATGCAGGTAAAAAAATACGATAAATGTTAGAAAATGGAATACTGTAGAAAGAAATATTCTATTATGTTTACTACAAGTTTATTTATAACATTTTACAACATAATTAACAATGAAAACAATTTACAATCACATATTTCTCAAAGTTTTCAACAGAAAAACTGTGACGCTTATCTGAAAACATGTATTTATATATTGAAAAGGTTCGTTCCACGTCGACGTTTGTTATAGGAGCATATTTCAAATTAGAAATATCATCTATTGTCAACTCAATATTTTCTACTGAATCACCACACAATATTTTAGCAGAGCCCTTTAGCTTTTTAAAATGCTAATTTTTTCCTATTACACTTAAAAATTTTTCATACACGGACTGTCCCACACCACCTTTAACATTAAAACATGACTTTTCAAATTTGTTTATTATTTCAACGCTCTCGATTAGCCACATAAATTTTTTTTCCAACTGCAATATAGAAGTGGAAATAAAATACATCAGCCAACAACAGACACTCATTTTTCTGTAACAAGCGATGAGAATGGCGTTTGTTTATTCCGGAGAAATATTTCGAATGCGAATAATTAGCGTCGTAAAATGTAGAAAGCATATTTTCATTCATATCACTTCGCGAAAATGCAATAAATTTACACAACTACGGGCGAAATATACATCTGTTTCCTTACTGTGACTTAAGGTGTTCCCACAATGATTCAAAATTGTATTATATTATGTACATTAAATAAAACAATGGGTGAACATATTATGGTTTATGGAAATCGTTCACTAATAAGATATTAGTGAACAAGGGTTATTAGTAGAGTGGACCAATTCGGAGCGAAAGCTGAGACGTGACTAACGAATTGGTTCCCGCATGCGAAACATTATTAATATCTAGAGATATACTATCACGAATGGTGCTGTTATTATGTTAGATACAAAAAAAATGTAAGACAGTTTTTCTAGATTATGAAACGTTCTCGATGATACGTATTAAAAAATAAAATCTAAAATTTATGTAATTAGATGATTAAAAAAAAAAATTACCATCTTATGCGTTTCCCGTGACTTGAAAATCTGGAGAAGCGCGATGAAATATTGTTAACATAAGGTGCGTCTCCAAAGTTATTTCTCGAAAACGCGTCCGCCGTGAGGAAAATATGTGCTTGTATAAAGAAAACGATCGCTCCACATCTGGTGATGTAATGTTTGCATAATTAAAATAATCTTTGAAACAACTTAACACATCTGTAGACGAACCTTCACAAATTTGTCTAAGTATGGCAAAATCTAAATCTTTATCTAAAACACTTTCAAACTTACTTAAAATACACTCATTTCTTGCGTCTTCGATCGAACATAGCTGTGCGTGTGTATCTTTCACAACTAGCACTGATTCCTGTAACGATAGCGAAGAATTTTGTAGGTTTTCTAATGCTTGCACTATTCCGAAGTAATTGTTGTGAATAGTTTGTAAATCACTTTTAACCTTACTATTTTGAAATTTTTTCCGACTTTCTTCGATAGCGGCACTATCTTTCGGATTTAATAATAAAACCACTTTTTTTACATCCTCAAAATACTTATGATAATAAAATGCCGCTCGTAGCCATGTTCCCCATCGTGTCAGAATCGGCTGTGGTGGCTCAGGGGTATGGGGACACAATTCGTGAAATTTCCGAATACGTTTTGGAGATTTCAGGAATACTGCCTTTGTACTCGATATTAACGCATCTACATTTGGGTAACATTTACGGATCCGTTCTGCTACAAGATGTAGGGCATGGATTTTACATGTAATATGTAAAAAGTTAACACACCTGTTGCTTAAGAGACCGACCTACAGAAAGCATGGTTGCGGCACCATCTGTCACAAACATTAGGATTTGATCTCTGAAAATTTCAAATTTTTCCAATGTACTTAACACCACTTTTGAAATTACCCGCGCAGTACATTCTTCTATTTGTCTGCTAGCTAATAAAATTGAGGATGGCGATTGATTTGGTTCCATTTTACGCACCATAACATTAAGTACAGATCTTTTTTTGCTATCAGTTGTTTCATCCACACTCAACCACACTTTTTTATTTTTCAGATCAGCCTTAGTTTTATTTTCTAAATGTACACGAACAGATTTTAAATAACGTCGTAAGTGGGTGCAGATCGGTAATTCTACATTGCCATATTTTTCAAGATATGAAATAAACCAATCATTGCGTAACAAAGTAAACGGCAAATTACGCACAACCATCATTGTACACAAATCAAATAAGAACACTTCGTATTTTGTATCGGCACCAGCGTCTCTATCTTTATGCCTTGCGCTATGCACGTGGCGTTGCAAAGTTGATTTTGTTAAATGGTTTGTATATATATTGCACACTAAACATTTTACATTTACTCCTTTGTAAGATAAACTAGAATGGTTCTCAATAAACCTATTGACTAACTTTGATGATAGCGGTTTTTTTACTGTACGCTCCTTGAACATTATTAAATACACAGAATACACTTTCCTGCTGCTATTATACGTGTACACACGATGACCGTGAACAACATACTAAGTAATCGTATGTGCGATGGGGCACGCGGGAACCAATTCGTTAGTCACGCCTCTGCTTTCGCTCCGGATTGGTCCACTCTAGTAATTAGTAATAACAATAACCCTAGGCAACAAAGGAACGGTCTAAATGTATAAAGCAGGTAATAAACAGATTAGAGAATGTAAATTCTTTGAATCTAAGAAAAATATTATAATTAGAATATGCTAATAAAAATACGTTATATAGTGATTTGAACATGAAATTGCACGTTGAATATTTGTAAAATTTGAAATGTTATACTCTAATTGTTTTATGCTAAGCTGCATATTAATATATACAATATAAGATATTCGTTTTATGGCGAATCACATTAGTGATTAGATATCTTATTTTTAAATGTACATTATATGTAATTATATTATGGTACTCTGTATGTAGAGAATACAATCCCAGGATCCCGGCCGGGTGTTGATCCCGTAAATCCCAGGACTGTACATGGCTAATCTCGGGATTTTCGAGATTGCCAGTTTGCATTCCGTAATCCGTTGCGCCTTGACAATGACCTTACCTAGACTATATTAAGGGCGCTTATTACATAAAGACAAAAAATCAACCTTAGGTACGCCGTACGAGAAAAGAACTACACAGGTACAGCCCAAATAATATGTAACTTAGAAGGGACTTCCCCGCCCGGCATACTTCAATACAATACTTAAAGTAATTCTCCAACGGGTCAACAGGGAAATCACCCGATCACCTCATATGATATATCATAATATTGTTGCGAGGGATTCCCCGTCGGGGATTCCCTGTACAAAAGTATAAATACACTTATTAGGATTTACTTTTTCCATTTATTATTCTACCAGCGACAGGGTTGCGCAGGTTACGTCATTTAAATTTAAAAGTCAATTATCTGAAAAAGTTATTTTAAATAGCGGGTGATCTTGTTCAACATAAAAAAACAGTAATACGTCGCCAGCGTGGAGTTATTTTTTAATTACGAAAGACGGGAATAGTGCTAAATGTAAGCGATGCCTTGCCATTCTCAAGACTGTGGGTGATTCGACTAAGGGATTACAAACACATTTGTCATCAAAACATGACATTAAGACTTTAGCTGACGCTAATCGTTTAACAGCTTCAACAAGTCAAGATTCCGAAAATCTGAACACAGCACCGCCGCCGGCTAAACGAACGTTAGAAAATTATTTTACTAAAAGTGATGTTTTGACAAGAATAATTGCATTAGATAGATTTCCATTCAGTGTATTCATAACTTCAGACGATTTGAGAAAATTGCTCTTAGCGAAATACACGGATTTACCAAAATCAGCCGTCACAATTCGAAAGCGTGTTATGAATTGCAGTGAAAAAATCAGAGAGCAAGTAACTACAGAATTAAAACATTTGAAAAGTGTAGGTGAAAGATTCAGTCTATCTTTCGACGAGTGGACATCAACGTCCAATAAACGATACATGACTGTCAACGTTCATTCGTATAAAAAAATTTGGAGCTTAGGACTCGTTCCTATTCATGGAAGTATGACGGCTGAAAATTGTCTTCGTATATTTAAAGAGCGTCTAAGTAAATTACTGATATCGAAACTGATATCGTGGCTACTGTAACCGATGGACTGAACGTTATGATAAAGTTGGGACAGCTTGTTTACACTGAACAACGACTGTGTCTCCGCACATGGTATCAATTTGTCCATCTGTGATATGCTTTATAAAATAAAGAATTATTTTCATGACAGGCAAGACAGCCCTATCTCAGACTCAGACGATACTATAAATGAACCAGCTGTGGCTGCTGATTATTATATGAACGATAGCGATGATGATGACAATTTAGAAGACTTAGACTGTCCAGAATCAGGTTTAATCTTAATGTCACAAAATGAACTTGCGCCAGAACACATACCAGAGTTAACGAAAGATGAAAACATTAATGAGCGGATAAAAAAAAATCGCAAAATTATAGTGTATTTCAAAAGATCACCATTGAAAAATGAAACAGTACTTCAAAAATATGTGAAAATTGAATACGAAAAAGAGCTTTCACTTCTTTTGGACTGTGAAATCAGGTGGAATAGTCTTTTAACCATGCTGGAACGATTTTCTCTTTCAAAACCCTGCATTCAAAAAGCTCATATAGATCTCAATCATCCAATCCGTTTAGAAGATGCTGATTTTGGCTTGGTAAATAAAATTGTTGATGTGCTGACTCCAATTAAATTAACAGTAGAAGCAATCTGTCGGCGAGATGCTAATTTATGCACAGCTGATGCCGCTTTGAAATTTCTTATAAAACAATTGTCTAGCAAAAACTCAGCACTCGCCAATAAAGTGAAAACATCCTTAGTGGAACGTATAAATCAGCGACGAAATGATGATTTAACTGGTGTGTTGAATTATTTACAAAATTCACGAAAAGATTATGGAAATCAGTTATTATCCGATTTGGAATGGCTTGACTTATTTCAAGTTCCTACACAGAACTTAGTGAGGGCGTAAATAAAGAGAATTGTTAAAAGGCTAAATAGTCGAGATGACACGGAAGAGGGAAGAAAGATCAGGATCACAAATAGATGATGAGCCAAGGCAACAAACCTCTCAACCCCATTGACACTAAAGGAAAAGTTACAGCTGGAAATTAATAAGAGCATGGAATCCCCAGATCCTGAAGTACAAAATGAATCGGGGTTGGTAAATAGTATTAGACGCGAAATGAGCCTGTTCGAAAATGGAGGAGTTCGTGGATATCACTTAGAATTAGCATATAAATATCTATTATCTATTCCTCCAACCAGTATAGAACCTGAGCGAGCGTCTGCTGCTGCTTATGTCGACAATAAACTACGAAGCAGGCTTGGAAGTCAAACATTGCACGCTTTGATACTTCTGCGATTGTATTTTCGAAATTCGAAATTTTAAGAAGTTACTTAAGTTTTTTTTTTCATTTGAGCCCAATTAGAAACCACATAGTCTAATCCCGGGATTAATCCCGGGATTGAAAAACATGCTCGGGATGATTGCATTCTCTAATTGTATGTATTTATTTAAGTTATATTTTGTTCTGTAATTCGAAATTTATTTCTCTTGGACATTAAAGAAGATTACTATTATTTTTAATTAAATAATTAAATAGTAATAAATGATAATTATGTCGCCGACTTTGATCATGTTTATTACCTAGAATTATAAATTTATCTTTCTTTAAGAAACTTCAGTATCTTATGCAGAATTTCCGCTAAATTTGAAGACTCTATTGTTAAGATATCTTCCTCAATTCACTATTAAATTATAACTTAATTTCGGGTCCCCGTTTTTTATCGCTAAAGTTTCGCTAAACAGGCCCTCAACTGTGGACGGGTGAGCAGTCGTCGAAGGTAATTCATCTTCTCCGAGCGCTTTTTAGCACCTCCCTCCCTGACTTCCTTCCTGTCCCTCATACAGTTTGACATTAATGACGAACTCGTGGCGACCGCACGGCGCACATGGGGCACAAAAAAGTTCCTCTTTTTTTAATTAACCTAATTTTTTTCGTGTAGCATTTTAATTAACAGCCCGAAAAAGTTATAAGAACGTAATTATTTCTTTTTTTTTTACTTTTCATTAAGAGGAAAGCTTTTATACACAGAAGAGGTCGACTCAAACAAAACCGTTAAAATGAAAGTATTGTCGGGAATTTGTGAGAGCAAGTTGGAGTGAAACGGTAGTATGTACCGTTAGTTATCGAGGGTAGTTCTAAACTAATTCCCCCTAATTTTGAACTTGCAAAATTGGCTTCATACATTTAGTGACATTATATTTTGTAGAGCCCCTTTTCATTTTTGCTTTGTGGTTTACTGTGGATTACTGGTGAAATCAAGAAAAGCTAATGGAATTAAAATAAATAGAAACTAACTTGTTCTAAAATCGTTTGTTCAGATAGAAATCATTATAACGATAAGAAATAGGTATTAATCTTCTAGTTTCTAAACTTTTATTGTAAATCCACTACAACACTGTTTCGCCATACAATGGCTTCATCAGGTGGATGAAAAACTGAATATTTAAAATACAAGTTTTAATATTTATTTACAAAATTATTGGCAAAAATATTGGTGGAAAAATTTTTACAATCTTAAATTTTGTAGAGGGGAGTTTTTTAATCTAATTGGTTATTTGAAGCTAATCCTAAATTATTATATCTATTAATTGCTAAGTTTTTTAACAAGTTAATTTTTTTGCTTTTATCATGCATATGTAAAATTTTGAAATCCTTATTAAATCTATGATTACTTTCTAAACAATAGATATAATAATTTAGGATTAGCTTTAAATAACCAATTAGATTTAAACAACTCACCTCTACTAAATTTAAAAATCTCTTCTGTCTTTATAACAGAAATTAGAATTAATTTACAATTAATTAATAATCCATATACAATTAACAATCTTAAAATCTTTTATTTACGAGCTTCAAAGTTTTTAGATGTATTTAATATCTCATACAGACCTACTAAATTTATTATATAAATTGTCGAACTCTGCAGAATACAAGTCCATCGTTTGTGAATGTGATAAAAATTAATTAAACAAAAATGAAAATAATTATTCGCCTTAAACAAAGAAAATATGTATACGTATTCGAGTGATCTAACTTGAAATGCTGCTTTCAATAGTTTCAACTTCTCTTTTTTGAAGCAATTTTATATATATATATATATATATATTGTTATGAGGCAAATAGCTCAGTTATTCCAGCTATCTGCAAATGAAAAAGCAGAAATTAACACAAGAATTCACCCAATCGTATAGCTACATTTGGCGGACATAATTTGTAAAATTAGTATCGAAATGTTAATAAATTAATATTACTATAACTTTGTATATTTCAGATTAATTTATATTTATTTCAAAATTTACTTTTCATATTTTTAATTTTTATTTTCATTATTCAAGTCATTTACGCGAAATTTAAAAAAAATCTTATCTATATGAATTGAATATTTAACTAGATAACAAATTATTCAGTACAAACAATGGATTAACTATTTTTTATCGAAAAGCATAATTATAAAGTTTATAGATTATGTGGGGATTTCTTTTGTAGGTGGGAAATTAAACGAATCAAGAGATATGAAACAAATATTTGGCTATTTAAACTAAATAGGTTCTGATACATCAAACCACGCTTAAAAATGTGTATATAACTTCCCTACTTATAATATTTAAATGATTATTTTTTTTTGAAATTTTTGATAGTAAACCAAATAATATAGACTTAGCTCAATATTTTCTAACGTCACAATTTTTCGTCTACAGACATCTTATCTCTGCAATCAATTCTTTGTTCTCCTGACGTACAGTTTGTATATTACCCAAACAGGAAAAATGGTTACGATCCTAGTAGATCTTACAGGTGTATAGTCCTCCAGAATTTTCAAGGTAAATAATCTCTTTCTAAATGCCAAATTCTTCTCTTTTTAAAACATAACTCAACTTTTAAAATGCAAAAATTATTCTCTTCTTAAAACATACCTCAACTTTCTAATTTTATGCGTTTTCTAAATTATATTACCAAAAATGCAACTGAATTTTTATGGTGCATAAATTATTCTCCCAATTGTTTCAATAAGTCTCCCTAAGAACCCAACAGCTTTTCCTCTTTTGAAGATCATTGGTCGCTTTTGTTACACAGGTTTGCCAAAATATTTGACATTTTAAGTATAATTTTGATCTTTGATTAATTTTATAAACTTATTGCTTTACAAATAAATTTTCCCTTCTCGCATAACCTTTGACATTAGCAAACATTAACATTTGTATATAAAATTAACTAAATTTACATTGTCCTATAATTTTGGGAAATATAGAAAAGTCATATACTTTTAAAAATTTAATAATAGTCTTGACACTCTATTTAAAAAAAAAACAATATAAATACGATACAGTCATCCACCTTCTAAGAAATCTCATACCTATATATATATATTAATAAGAAAAGTAACTAATTTGAATTAGTGCTTTCAATAAGTTAATTAACATTTTATTATAATATATATATATATATATATATATATATATATATATATAGTAAACCTAATCAGTAGGCGATTAAAGGTCTGTATATTACTTCAAAATATATGTATTTAAAAAACTCTACATGTTTCGGCTGTATACGCCTTTTTCAAGAGAATACAAAATATGTAGATTCATATTTTGTATTCTCTTGAAAAAGGCGTATACAGCCGAAACATGTAGAGTTTTTTAAATACATATATTTTGAAGTAATATAAAGACCTTTAATCGCCTACTGATTAGGTTTACCATATCATACCAAGGTCACGAAGTTATTGTATATATATATATATATATATATATATATATATATATATTAAAAATAATAGACTTTTTAGTGGTTTAGCGACCTTTTATTGAATTTTGTTGTTTTATTCTACGACGTTTCGACTTTTATTATTATTCAGTCTTTTTCAAGTAACTAGAAACAAGAATTAATACAATGAAAACATGAGAACTGTGTTTGCTTTTGTGAGATTGAATTAACAATTAAATTAACAATTAAAATTAAACCTAGATTATTTCTAGTTACTTGAAAAAGACTGAATAATAATAAAAGTCAAAACGTCGTAGAATAAAACAACAAAATTCAATAAAAGGTCGCTAAACCAATAAAAAGTCTATTATTTTTAATATTAAGACACGGCCAATAAAATAAATAAGAAAAATAAAATTCTTATAAACACTAAATATATATATATATATATATATATATATATAGTAAACCTAATCAGTAGGCGATTAAAGGTCTGTATATTACTTCAAAATATATGTATTTAAAAAACTCTACATGTTTCGGCTGTATACGCCTTTTTCAAGAGAATACAAAATATGAATGACAGGATATAAATGTCACTTGACATTTATATCCTGATTAGGTTTACTATATATATATATATATATATATATATATATATATATATATATATATATATATATTATAATAAAATGTTAATTAACTTATTGAAAGCACTAATTCAAATTAGTTACTTTTCTTATTAATATATATATATATAGGTATGAGATTTCTTAGAAGGTGGATGACTGTATCGTATTTATATTGTTTTTTTTTTAAATAGAGTGTCAAGACTATTATTAAATTTTTAAAAGTATATGACTTTTCTATATTTCCCAAAATTATAGGACAATGTAAATTTAGTTAATTTTATATACAAATGTTAATGTTTGCTAATGTCAAAGGTTATGCGAGAAGGGAAAATTTATTTGTAAAGCAATAAGTTTATAAAATTAATCAAAGATCAAAATTATACTTAAAATGTCAAATATTTTGGCAAACCTGTGTAACAAAAGCGACCAATGATCTTCAAAAGAGGAAAAGCTGTTGGGTTCTTAGGGAGACTTATTGAAACAATTGGGAGAATAATTTATGCACCATAAAAATTCAGTTGCATTTTTGGTAATATAATTTAGAAAACGCATAAAATTAGAAAGTTGAGGTATGTTTTAAGAAGAGAATAATTTTTGCATTTTAAAAGTTGAGTTATGTTTTAAAAAGAGAAGAATTTGGCATTTAGAAAGAGATTATTTACCTTGAAAATTCTGGAGGACTATACACCTGTAAGATCTACTAGGATCGTAACCATTTTTCCTGTTTGGGTAATATACAAACTGTACGTCAGGAGAACAAAGAATTGATTGCAGAGATAAGATGTCTGTAGACGAAAAATTGTGACGTTAGAAAATATTGAGCTAAGTCTATATTATTTGGTTTACTATCAAAAATTTCAAAAAAAAATAATCATTTAAATATTATAAGTAGGGAAGTTATATACACATTTTTAAGCGTGGTTTGATGTATCAGAACCTATTTAGTTTAAATAGCCAAATATTTGTTTCATATCTCTTGATTCGTTTAATTTCCCACCTACAAAAGAAATCCCCACATAATCTATAAACTTTATAATTATGCTTTTCGATAAAAAATAGTTAATCCATTGTTTGTACTGAATAATTTGTTATCTAGTTAAATATTCAATTCATATAGATAAGATTTTTTTTAAATTTCGCGTAAATGACTTGAATAATGAAAATAAAAATTAAAAATATGAAAAGTAAATTTTGAAATAAATATAAATTAATCTGAAATATACAAAGTTATAGTAATATTAATTTATTAACATTTCGATACTAATTTTACAAATTATGTCCGCCAAATGTAGCTATACGATTGGGTGAATTCTTGTGTTAATTTCTGCTTTTTCATTTGCAGATAGCTGGAATAACTGAGCTATTTGCCTCATAACAATATATATATATATATATATATATATATATATATATATATATATATATATATATATATATATATATAAAATTGCTTCAAAAAAGAGAAGTTGAAACTATTGAAAGCAGCATTTCAAGTTAGATCACTCGAATACGTATACATATTTTCTTTGTTTAAGGCGAATAATTATTTTCATTTTTGTTTAATTAATTTTTATCACATTCACAAACGATGGACTTGTATTCTGCAGAGTTCGACAATTTATATAATAAATTTAGTAGGTCTGTATGAGATATTAAATACATCTAAAAACTTTGAAGCTCGTAAATAAAAGATTTTAAGATTGTTAATTGTATATGGATTATTAATTAATTGTAAATTAATTCTAATTTCTGTTATAAAGACAGAAGAGATTTTTAAATTTAGTAGAGGTGAGTTGTTTAAATCTAATTGGTTATTTAAAGCTAATCCTAAATTATTATATCTATTGTTTAGAAAGTAATCATAGATTTAATAAGGATTTCAAAATTTTACATATGCATGATAAAAGCAAAAAAATTAACTTGTTAAAAAACTTAGCAATTAATAGATATAATAATTTAGGATTAGCTTCAAATAACCAATTAGATTAAAAAACTCCCCTCTACAAAATTTAAGATTGTAAAAATTTTTCCACCAATATTTTTGCCAATAATTTTGTAGGTTTACCATATCATACCAAGGTCACGAAGTTATTGTATATATATATATATATATATATATATATATATATATATATTAAAAATAATAGACTTTTTAGTGGTTTAGCGACCTTTTATTGAATTTTGTTGTTTTATTCTACGACGTTTCGACTTTTATTATTATTCAGTCTTTTTCAAGTAACTAGAAACAAGAATTAATACAATGAAAACATGAGAACTGTGTTTGCTTTTGTGAGATTGAATTAACAATTAAATTAACAATTAAAATTAAACCTAGATTATTTCTAGTTACTTGAAAAAGACTGAATAATAATAAAAGTCAAAACGTCGTAGAATAAAACAACAAAATTCAATAAAAGGTCGCTAAACCAATAAAAAGTCTATTATTTTTAATATTAAGACACGGCCAATAAAATAAATAAGAAAAATAAAATTCTTATAAACACTAAATATATATATATATATATATATATATATATATATATATATATATATATATATATATATATAGTAAACCTAATCAGTAGGCGATTAAAGGTCTGTATATTACTTCAAAATATATGTATTTAAAAAACTCTACATGTTTCGGCTGTATACGCCTTTTTCAAGAGAATACAAAATATGAATGACAGGATATAAATGTCACTTGACATTTATATCCTGTCATTCATATTTTGTATTCTCTTGAAAAAGGCGTATACAGCCGAAACATGTAGAGTTTTTTAAATACATATATTTTGAAGTAATATACAGACCTTTAATCGCCTACTGATTAGGTTTACCATATCATACCAAGGTCACGAAGTTATTATATATATATATATATATATATATATATATATATGAAAAATTTTGTGAAAAACTTATCTGCGCGGAATGTGCATATATCGATATTTCACTGTTTTTTACAGATCATCAGTGCACCTTACCGAAGACAGACATGATATTCACTTCTATACTACGTGTATATATACGAACTGTAATGAACTTCATGTGTATGAGAATTAATAATTATTAAATCTCATTTTACATGCGATTGTCGCTATAAATGCAACAAATTATAGCGACAATCGCATGTAAAATGAGATTTAATAATTATTAATTCTCATACACATGAAGTTCATTACAGTTCGTATATATACACGTAGTATAGAAGTGAATATCATGTCTGTCTTCGGTAAGGTGCACTGATGATCTGTAAAAAACAGTGAAATATCGATATATGCACATTCCGCGCAGATAAGTTTTTCACAAAATTTTTCATTTGTACTGACAACTTGTACAGTTGATGTCGCGGCTTGTTGCGTCTACAATCTAGGGCAAAAGTGATTTGCCGAATTGTAGAATTAAATGCAACAAATTATAGCGACAATCGCATGTAAAATGAGATTTAATAATTATTAATTCTCATACACATGAAGTTCATTACAGTTCGTATATATACACGTAGTATAGAAGTGAATATCATGTCTGTCTTCGGTAAGGTGCACTGATGATCTGTAAAAAACAGTGAAATATCGATATATGCACATTCCGCGCAGATAAGTTTTTCACAAAAATTTTTCATTTGTACTGACAACTTGTACAGTTGATGTCGCGGCTTGTTGCGTCTACAATCTAGGGCAAAAGTGATTTGCCGAATTGTAGAATTAAATGCAACAAATTATAGCGACAATCGCATGTAAAATGAGATTTAATAATTATTAATTCTCATACACATGAAGTTCATATATATATATATATATATATATATAACATTTGATAAATTTTTTCAAAACTGACTTCTGCTTTCAGCTTGACATCTACATTCAATAACTGACATCTGATTCATTAACACTGTTACTTTATATGCATTTCTATATGGCTTGAACCTGGGTCTATTGTGGCCTAGTGGTAAAGGCGGCAGCCCGGATAGCTGTAGACTTGGGTTCGAGTCCCAACATAGACCATATTTTCAAATAAAAAATTTCGTATGATTTGCTTTGTAATTTGTAGACAGCAATGTTTACATCCCCACTTACTATATATACTATACTTATATATATATATATATATATATATATATATATATATATATAAAACTGATGACGTTACTCCGTTTTCAAATGTAAAATAAATCTTCTTTGGTTCCTTTTTCAAATCAAGTTTTATATCTAAAAACTTTTGCTCTTTCCTTGATTTTTAAATGTTTTTCAAATGGAATAAAAAGTTCCATAAGTTGAATTTTTATTTTTGTGTTCCATCTTACATATCTCGTTCTATGTGCTGTCCTTATTTAGAACAGTTAAATTTCTTTTACATTCAACTTTTATAATCCCTCTCTTTCTAATCGACTAGCTTACTCTATCTTTCAGTAGATCCGATGTGATCTGTGATTCGTGTCACATATATAACCTTCTAATGTCAAACACAATTTGACATCTAGATTGTTTATTATGTTAAAATAAACAAATAGCTATTTTAATAGGCAACAAATTCCATATTAAGCTTTGTTTTGAACATCGTGGAATTTATTGAGGTATTATCAATATTATCGATCCTTTTTTTGGTCAATTAAACCTGTTTTTAAATGAATGCCGTACTGTTTCTTATAAGTAGGTATTATGAAATGTCAATTTTTAAAGACGCATATTATATCATGTTCTGTTTTATTATAAAGCTCTCATTGTCTTTTTAGGCTATTCCAATTTATTGTGGAATATATTATGTAGTAATATATACCTAATTTTCTAAGATTCTAATGGATATTTTTTATCTAAGATTTAACATACAAGGTTTATTTATCGAAGAAAATCTGCAAGATTTAAACGTTGATTATAAAATTTTTCTACCATTATATTGTGCTAAATATCCTTGTAAATTTTAGTACGTATAGCATGTTCTTAAATAATATATTTTAATATCTATAAATTAAATCGTAAAGAAATAACAATCTATATGGCATTGAACATTGCATATGAATTTAACAAGTAGACATAGATGTATTTTTTAAACACGATCTGTTTTGTTACATCTTAAATATCTTACAGAAAATAATCAAAATCTCTATACGTGGTAAACATTAAATTTCTTGTAGCGATGCTCATACAGGGTGCATTCAAAATTGATCTCAATTCATCTTGTTTAGAAAGATACACAACAATACGTAACAGCTGTTGATGTTATAAAAACTGTAACATTGTCGTATGATAAGGTCATTACCCTCAATATATTTACGATACAAAATCAGCTGTTTCATTACATTCGAGTGAATTAATAATTCACTCGAATATTAAGTAATACTTGATATTACTTATTACGTGTATTACAATATTTTTTTTTGTTACGAAAAGTAACAAATATAAAATAATAATATGGATTCAGAATGTCTATAGAAAATATAACTATTGGATTCAATATTTATGTTTACAAAAACTTATCTACACAAGTAAAGATAGACAACTGACTAAATCGTAGAGGAAATTTGAAGCTGACGAACAATTACAAAATTGTTGCTATTATTGTCGTTCATAGTACCGCTTTATGATGTAGTCGGTTTCACAGTGGCGTGACAAATATTTTTTAAATATCTTTGATTTCTTTTTCTCGTTAGTGAGAGGGAATTTTGGAAAAATATTTTAGATTTACATACTACATAATTTAATCGTTCCATTTTTCATACGATGTTTTTCATTTGAAGGACACCTGTATATAGGTTAAATGAACACAATTGAAAGTTTGAAATCAATGATTGTATTTAGTTAAAATTAGATATTTACCTAAACATTACTATTTTTGCGTTTTGAACTATACAATTGTCATTACTATAAATTGTAATTACCGTTGTATTCAAGTTTATATTCACTGCAATGCTCTTGGATATTCAATGTTTCCGGTGATTCCGTTTGACATATATTACAAACAAATTCCGGTTTTGCTACACTGGCGCATGCAACGTATAATAATTGTCCATGTGAACTTCAATATGAGAAATACTGCCTCGTGGCGCCATCTATAAGAATAAATTTTAGAAATTAGCACTGAAATATTATGGAATTTCAACGCTACGATACGGTGACAGTCCTGACTTAGATGAATCCCATTAGCGTCAGGAGAGACTGACAAACTATGTTGCGAGTCCCCTGATGGTAACAAAACCAAAGTGAACGGCAACATCAATTAATCACGTGTCGCACGTAAATGTGTGCGCGCTCGTTTGTGTGTTAACTCAAACGCGTCTTGTTGCCCGAGATAATAATATATGAACATGGCCATGGACTGGCTTCGATTAACAAACGGTGTATTGGTTCTGAATAGGGGCTGATCACACAACGGGGATGTGCGGCTTTTTTTGAAATGGTTTCATTGGATTCTTTTGTTATTTCCTTTATATTTGCGGAATGTATACCATATGTAGTCAGTTTATTTAAAATTACATAGAAGTATTACATCTTAATGTGTAAAGTTTCTATCGGGTCCTTCAATAGATATGACATATTTTATATAAGTGGCTGTGGCTAGTAGTATATATGATAATTGTTGTCATTTAGTTGTCAAACTGTAACGTAATATTATGCAGTTTTATGTAAAATTGACAGATTTCCAATTAATCAAAAAGTTTTTGCAATTAAGAGTTTTATTACAAATCAATCAATTATGCAAACTTAGAGAAGTTTTCGGAGAGAATTCAATGTAGCAAGACATGGACAAATTCCTAGCAGAAAAACTATCTTGAGATCTGTGAGGGATTTTGATGAAAGAGGAAATGTTGCATCAAAGTATTCTGGAAGAGTACGGACAGTAAGGACACCGGCAAATATTGAACGCGTCAGGCAAGCACTTCAAGGAAGTCCGTTGCGTTCTACAAAAAAACATTCAATTGCTTTGCAAATTACTGAACCGAGTCTGCTGAGAATTTTACATGATCCTTTACACTTTCACCCCTACAAAATTCAAGTCGTTCATAAATTGCAAGATGGTGACCGAGATGCCTGAATGACTTTCTGCAGGAATATGTTCGAAATCGAAATTTTGTTGGAAAGGCCAAAATGCGAGTAATTCTTTGCTTATACGATGAAGCGCATTTTTGTGTCAGTGGAAGTGTAACAAACAAAACTGCCGTGATTGGGAGGCTGAAAACCTACCACAATTACACACGAAAACCCGCTTCATGATGAAAAAGTCACTGTATGGTGTGGTGTTTCATCATTTGGAATAGTAGGGCCGTATTTCTTCGAGGAAAACTAGGAAGCTATTACAGTCAGCTCGGAACGTTACATTTTCATGTTAGAAACATTCGTATGGCATGAACCACGAAGAGTAACACAAAGAAACCTTTTTTTCCAAGAAGACGGTGCCATATCACTTACAGCAAGGCAAAGTTTAAATGCCTGGCGACGAATGTTTCCGAATAGATTAATCTCAAGGTTTGGAGACTTGACATAGCCGTTAAGCTCTCCCAAGCTTTCGGGGTATCTCAAGCAAAAAGTCTTCGAGAGACGCCCGCGGACAATTCAAGAGTTTAATTTTAAAGAAGTCGTTCGAGAAGAAATTCGTGCGGTTTGTTCGTCCAATGTTACAAAGAGTAATACATGATTTCAGCAGCAGGCTTGAACAATGCATTGCAGTAAATGGGGGACACTTGAATTGAATGATGTTATTTTTAGGAATAAAAATTGGATATATTACAAGTGTTCATTTGAAAAGTAAATCTAGGTTACTTTGAAATTTTGTTAGAATAAGACGCAAATATATTAGTATGAGTTTGTTGTTCCGTAAACGTAAATCCAAATGACATTTGATAATGTCAATCACAAATATCAGTTAGTGCATAAAATAATGGTACGTCGATTTTGGTTTAAATAAATTGCTTCTCTGTTTTAAAATTGATGGTTTATGGGTTTATTCAGTTCAAGATTGCATGGTAGAATTTCAAGTTGAGTTTCCACATTTTGTAATAGATTATATACAATTTAAAAATACTTTGGATAGAACTTTAAAACTTGTTTCTGAAACTGGTAGTCTCTTAAGAAAATCAGGCAGCCGCGCAGTTAAGAAACGTACACCTCAAGTTGTCAATCATGTTGAAGAAATAATGGAAAATGAACCACAAACATCTGTTCGACATTTGAGTCAACAAATAAAGCTTTCTGTTGGTATAACTCACAAGTTATTAAAAAAAGATATGCAACTTTATCCATAGCGTGTCACAGCAGTACAAGAATTGTTAGAAATTGATTACCCAAGTAGACTGCAGTTTTGTAATTGGTTTGTAAATATGAACAATAATGCAGAACTTTCGCAAAGAGTCATCTTTACTGATGAAGCATGGTTTTATAAAACGGGATACCTAAATTCACAAAATACAAGAATTTGGAGTAGTGAAAATCCACATGTAATTAATGAAGAATCGCCACATCCAGAGAAAATTGGTGTTTGGGCAGCGATAAGCCAAAGGCGAATCATTGGACCAATATTTTTTCAGGGAACGTTAACTGCTCAAAGGTACCGTACGGAAATTTTACAACCATTTGTCAAATCAGTTGCATGATGATGAACTTCAAAATGCATATTTCCAACAAGACGGAGCACCTTGTCACTGTACTGCAGAATCTTTGGATTATTTAAGAGAATTTTTTGATGAGCGTATAATTAGTCGAAATACTGAAATTGTCTGGCCTGCACGTTCATGCGATTTAACACCTTGCTACTTCTTTTTGTGGCCTTATCTAAAAAATAACATATTTCGAACACCTATATTGAATTTGAATGATATGCTACAGAGAATCGAACAGAAATGCATGGAAATTAATAACAATCCAGTAATGTTGCAGAATATCATCAGAAATTTTGAACGGAGGATTTTAAAGTGCATTGATCTTGAAGGACAATATTTTCAACATTTGTTATAGTTTTCAATAAATACCTATTATTTGTTATTTATTTGTATATATGAAACTGTCAAAATATACACATTCGTAGGTTAAGTAGTAAATTTTAATTTACGACATACTTCAAAATGTTCTCAGTAAATCACATGCTACTAGATTGACTTTTCAAATGAACACTTGTTATAGTTCTCGTCTATCACAAATTTGTCGAATTTCTCCAGTTTTTGATCTTGTATTGAATGTTTGACAGTAGGTCATAACTATTGAAGCACTGCTACCTATATATGCAGCCGCAGCAATAGCGTTCTGAAGGTCAAAATCGAATAGAAACCGGTTAGTTATATCGCACAATAATATGGGAGCTTCTATTTATTATATAAGCCCTTAGTCAGTGGAAACAGCGTGGATGACCAAATAAAAGATGGTAGGTAGTGCCAACTCAATTTTACTTACGGAAGCTCGAACCTGAAAACTGAGAAAAGGAATCGCGCGATCGTAGGCGCATGTGCATGCAGACTACTAAATGGAAAAGCGAAATTAAAAACGGCAAAATTCTCCACAAGATACCTATAATCTGACAAGAAAAGTGATCGACCACTTTCAAAATTCAAACTTTCTAAAGAGAAAAATAGGTAAAGAAAAGTCTAGAAAAAAGTTAACTCGTATATTAACAAATTAAAAAAAAGACTACGTTAAATGAAAATGGTATTCCGTAACAGCAATAAAAACAAAAAATGTCTTGTTCAAAAAGTATGATCACTCTGTAAATTAAGTTCACACAGTATAGGAAAATTTGAAATTTAGACGTTACGAAAGGAGTGATTTTATATAAAAAAAACTAGGTATAATATAAAATATAAGCACATTAAATAAATATCTAAGGAATAGAAAACGAAGACACACACTAATTTAGGTAAATTATATCGTAAACAAATTCCGAAAATCGTCTAAATTTACAACTTCAATGAAAGCCTTTTTTAAGGGATCCGTAGAAATAACCGTACAAAGTAATACATTATGTTATACACACAATATTTTTTTACGTGTAATTCAAAATTTTTGAACAAAAATACTCCTAGAATTATATTAACTTTATCGTCAGTGCACGTAAAGAACGTAAAGTTTTTATATGAGTCTCGCAAAGCCGAGAGCAAATGTTCACACAGACAACAGCTGTGCGAGAAAAAAAGTTAAGTTTTTAATATGACAAGGACCAATGCAATAAGAAATTCTTCTTTAAAATATTATATGCCAAAATGAATAGAAATTTAGAATAATTTCAAATACAGTAAAAAGAATAATATTACGTTAAAGTTAAAATCATTAACCGCCAAAGCTAATTTTGATAGAGTTTAAATCGTAATTAGCTTTCAAACATCTTACAAAAACATATTGCGTTACACAATTCCTCCAAATATGAATAAATATATGATTCGAAACGTTAATTAAATTTTAAATTAAGCAGGTAATTTATTATTAAATCAAAAGTTGGTCATTATGAGAAATTAAACTTCAAAACAATAAATTTAGTTCTAAAAGTAACAAATATTATAGAATTATAGAAAGTTCATACGAGTTACTTTGATTTTACGATACGTCCACAGGAAATTGTCAACAGTTGGTATCCACAGCCGTTCAACCGGAAACGTGAGTCACATGGTCATTGCATGCAAATTTTACGTCTACCTCTCCATTAATTGACACTGGAGAATCAAATTCGTCGGTAGTTGCAGATTAAAAGATGTCGGGTATTTAGAATTTTGTCTTCGCAAGAGCAGTTTCAATTAAACCAGAGTCTGCATAAGAAATATCGCCACAAAGGACTATACTTGCCAGAAAGGGAGTTTACCCCTTACAAGCTTCTCAAACTTTGAAGTCAATATTTCACGCTCTACGCCTAAATCCGCAAAGGCGACTAAAACTGACAACGCCGTAGAATTCGTGAAAAAAAACGGCGGACGCTCAAGAACGGCAGGAGCGATACGGTTACAATGTATTAAAATCAAGGGGTGGTAGGGTGGTACTGTACATGGTGAACTAAATAAACTCGAAAATCAAAAATAGTGTACCGGGGCACGACGATAAGAATAGGTATAAGATAAAAATAAGAAATTACTAATGTAACAGGACTATGTAGTAGGATCTTTCATCAGAAAACCAGTGTCTGTTTATCGCGTCCTATTCGTTATTCTGTTTTAAAATAGAAATAAAACTGATGGTTAAAATTTTAACCTCCTAATTGTCTAAGACCGCAAATTGTCGCAAAGTGTTTTAACAGGCTTTTCCAGAACATTTATAAATTTGGTATTTCCCATGGCCAGTTATTTTTGAATTGTTATTTTTAAATTTGCCGCCTACTAGAATTTTGAAAGAAATTTGCAATTTTAAAAAAATGTACAAACCTACAATATTTGATGAAATATGCATTAAGTAGTGAAAATATGCAAAAAACAATTTTTAATTGTAATTTTGTTAATATACCTTTCAAGAGCAAATATGCATTTTGAATATAGTCGAAGCTTTAATTATTACATATATTTTTAAGACTTATAAGTCTCCGGAGATTCCAATATCACATTATATAAATACATGAGTAAAAAATAGATAAAAAAGTCCCGCTGTTTGAAAAAACTCTGGTAAACGCGAAATTGCGGAAACGTCTTCGGCAGCTGATTGCCTCGAACAAGCACATACACAATGCTTAAAGAATATTTTCATTCATTAAGAAATCCAGTTTAACCACAAGGGAACGCCCTCCAGGAACAAAAAAATAGATCCAGACCGATGACAAATAGTCTCGACGTTTTTTGCACGCCTTCACGTACAAACGAACTGGCCTTCGCATGGATGGTTTAGATTTATTGATTTTTCTTTAACATCTTACAATTTTTCATTTTTTTTCCTGGTACATATTGTGTGATCTATACTTGGGTTGGAAAATAGAAGTCTCGATATTGAAATTATTGCAACATATCAGAAGTAAGCAAGATATACTTATTTTGCCTACATATCTATGTAAAATAGAACACTAGGATTCTCCCTTTTACATCTAGATACTCTCACGGGTACGGATTATGCATAGGAAGGGGTTCAAGCTGCATGCGAAAATTCCTGAAGTATATTACGTTACGTTTAAATATAAATAAAGCTAATAGTTAAAAGCTTCATTTTATTAATACGTAATCGTAAAATGACAATTATTTCGCCAGCAAAGTGGATTCATTAAGTACTTACAGCTAAAGGAGCTAGCTTTGCAGTTTACAATTTGGTCTGGATATTTTACCAGACATAATATCATCCTTCTATGGTACATTACATATAATAATCTTTACTTTGTTTAAAATTATATAAGTGTATAGAACTCGTCAAGTATATGTATAGAAGTAAAGCGTGACACACAAATTTTTTTAATTATTTTTTGAAGCATTTTTCCCTGCTCAAGTCCTTAATGTACTCTAGGATATGATTATAAATATTTAAGACTAGTTGCGTTCTTTGTACCCTGGTCAAAGTTGTTAGTGGTATCGCAAAATAGACACTTTCCGTCCCATGAGTGCTGTATTTGTGATTCAAGACATACCTGCTAAACACACTGCTCATACCCCTTCTGACAATTATCGCAAGCTTGCTCTCTATGTCTAAGAAAACTCCTTATGGTATAGGTTCCTTTCAGATCAGACTATGCAGGACAGCCTCACTTGATTTCCCCATCTGGTATGCCCATTACATCATCCATAGTTGATAGGAAATTTCTGTCTTTAACTTCGTTTTTAGTTTGCCGAAATATATCAGAAACACTTAAAACTCTCCGTCACAAAATGTGTGTTTGACACTGTTATTAACGGAAGAAACTTACTGTATATTATATAATTTACCTATTGTTCAGTTTAGACAACATATTTAACAGATTAATAATGGAAACTTAAGAAACTAGTTAAATAAAGAATTTTAAATATTTTCAGCTTAATACCTTTAAAACAACATATTAATAGATTATCACTAGAGCAGACCAATTTCCGTGCGCGCCATGAGCGCCGCTATGGGAGTGTAATTCGTAATATATTAGAATATGCGATAGAATAGGGACGTAACATGAGCTTGTTACCGATATAAGTATAGAAGTACAGACATTTATTCTATCAGAAATAATTAAATATACATTTGGTTTTCTGTTATTAAAGTAATATGAATAAACACACGAAAAATAAGAATAGTACATATTATAGCAGCGTTGTATGTGCCTATAAATAAAATGGAAAATGTATGAAATCAGTGATTGTGTGCACGACAGAGGATTTAAAAAAACACTTACCGTTTTAAGCGTCTTCCAAGGATTGACAAACTGGAGAAACTCGATTGTATATTTTCAACATCAGGTGCGTTTCTAAGGTTATTTCTGAAAAATATGTCCGTGAGGAAAAAATATGTTGATATTCAGAAAACGAGCGTTCTACATCTAGTGGTGTTATACATATTCGCATAATCAAAATACTTTTTTAAGCAACTTAACGCATCTGTAGACATGCCCTCACAAATACGTGGTAAGGTGTCAAAATCTACATTTCTGTCAAAACACTTTCAAATTTAATTAGAACACTTACACTTTTTGCGTCTTCTATAGCACACAGTTGTGCGTGAACATCTTTAACGATTTTCAGAGATTCCTCTAACGACAGCGACGAATTTTCTAATTTCGTTATTGCTTCTTCTAGTCCCAAGTAATTCTCACGAATACTTTGTAAATCCATTTTAATCTGGGCATCTTGAAATTTTTTCTGGCTTGTATTGATAGCTGCACTTTCTTTCGGATCGAATGATAAAACTACGTCCTTAATTTTTTCAAAATGTTCATGATAGTAAAACCCCGCCCATAACAATGTACCCCAACGTGTCAGAATCGGCTGTGGTGGCTCAGGGGTATGAAGACACAATTTCCGAATACGTTTTGGAGATTTCAGGAATACTGCCTTTGTACTCGATATTAAAGCATCTACCTCTGGATAACATCTACGAACCTGTTCTGCCACAAGGAGTAGAGCATGGAGTTTACAAGTAACATGTAACAAGTTAGGGCAATATTTTCTAAGAGACCGGCCTACAGAACACGTGGTTGCGGCACCATTGGTCATAAACATTAATACTTGGTCTTTCGAAAGTTTAAATTTTTCCAAAGTATCTAATAGCATTTCTGAATTTTTTTCGGCATTACAATGTTTTAGTCGTCTGGATGCTAATAAAATTGAAGACGTTGGTTGATGTGGTTCCATACTACGCGCCATCACATTAACTACAGATTGTTTTTTGCTGTCAGTTGTTTCGTTCACACATAACCAGTTTCTTATTTTTCAGTTCGGCTTTGATTTTATTTTCAACCTGTTTACGCACCGATGGTAAATTCCTTCGTAACTTGTCGTGCTCGGTAATGTTTGATTCGCGTATTTATTCCAAAATGAAATAAATGAATCATTACTTAACAAGGTAAACGGCAGTGTACACACAATCATAGTTACACGTAGTTCATGTATATACTGTTGTCGATTAATTTTGTTATTATTGTGCTTCGAACTGCTTACGTGTTCTTTAGAATGTGTTTTTGACCAACACATTATATATGTATTGCACACTAAACATTAAATTTTTTAGCAATCGTATATTAAGTCCGGGAAATCCATAAAACTTATTCACTTCGTCTGACAACGGTCGTTTTCTAGATTTATATGTCGACGACATTTTATTACGTATGCTTACACTTACATGCAGTCTAAGCAAGTACCAAACACCGACTGAATGCTTTTTATTAGTTCTGATGCAATACAATCATCCTCACATCGGCGCACATGGAGCGCACGGAAATTGGTCTGCTCTAATTATCACTTACGATTCTTCCAGTGCTGTTTCAAAGAACACTTGGTAAACATTACTTATAAATATCTCTGCATTCGGCAGAACGAACGATGGAGAAAATCTGTGCACTTTCACAGTTATCAGTTTCTGTTATTCCACTTTTATACTTTCCCAGCGATTTAGAAACAAATTTGCAACAATTCAAAAGAATCACCTCTTTCTGGATTTACAGCGAGTTTTACGCCGATAGATGAACGCGCACTTACATGTTTTATTCATAGACATTTCGTGCCGGTATGGAACAAATCACAAAAGCGAAACTCCAGCTTGGCACATCGAATCTCGATCAACTTTACGGCAGCGGGCTTCTCCTGCATTCACTTCTTTGTAGTAGGTTACTACTAGTAGGTGATGTCGACCTGATTCCGGGTGTCCTCGTAATTATATTTGGTAATTGAGCAAATGTTTGAGCTTGTAATTAACTCCGTCCGTTGTTTGAGTGTGTGTGGAAGTTGATCAGAGTTATTGAATCGAGTTTGCAGATGTAGGTAATTGTTTACGTGATAGTTATCGATAAATGAAAGGAAGCAATTAATTAAGGGAGTTCGTGTTTACAGGTGTTGCTGTAGTTAGTTTCCGTCATGTAATAATAGTAATTGTTTACTAGATGTTTCTAGAAAAATATATTTAACATTGTTCATGATTGGTAGAGAAACAATAAACAGTTAATTGTATTGATTCGGCTTTTACTTGATGAAGATCTAATAATAATTTAAAAGGAAATAAAACTATTTGCTCAATTTTCATTTCATTAATATTTATTCGTAAAACCTTCGTCAGCTACGTCAGGTACCTAGTAGAGTACGTTACAGATTAACATATATACCGGCTGTCTCAGTTATGTTGTTCCAATGGCGTACCTCCGTTATCTAATAAAACAAAATTTTGAAATTTAGGACGTCTGATATACACCTAATGTCCTTTAAATTTGGCCTAATATTCATATTCTCTCACCTCCGGTTTAACCGGAAATGACCTTAACTTTTTTATTATAAATAGCACCCTGTATATTTTCGTCAAAATTTGAATTTTAGGAAAAATTCTCTTTTGCATGAAGTAGTACACTTTGTAAACTGACCGGCAAAAGAAACCGCCCACCTTAAATTTTTAGCACAATGAACGCTCCAATCATTTTATCAGTTTCTATTGAAATTGAATCCAAGAACTAACATTGTATGTGCAACATATGCAAATTTTCTTTAAGTAATAAGGCAGGTAAGGCAGTAATAAGTAAATTTAATTTTAGAAAATAATAACAGTTTAAACGAAATTTTCTCTTAACTTCTAAATATAAAATTGGTGTTGTTAATTCTAATCCAGAACCTCATCAATAGCGTGTATATCCTCCACGACTATCAATTACATCGCGTAATCGTCGCGGCATTGAATTAATTAAATTTCTTATGTATTCTTGTGGAATTGCTTCAAATTCTTCTTGAAGCGCAAATCTCAGCTCTTGCAAAGTATGTGGTACGACTGCTCGTCGGCGAATACGCCTCTGTAGTTGATCCCAAAGATGCTCAATAGGATTGAGATCTGGGCTACATGCAGGCCAGTTGAATGTGCGAATGCCGACCTCGTTTAAATACTCGGTTACGATTCGTGCAATGTGAGGCCTTGCGTTATCATGCGTTAAAATGAAGCCTTCTCCAATAAAATGGGAAAATCGAATTACAGCCTCTTCAAGAACTTCTTCCACATATGCGTATTTAAAGCACCGTTTTCTATGAATATAAGGTCGGTACGTGATTCTGTAGAAATACCAGCCCATACCATAACAGAACCTCCCCGGAAAGGCACCCGTTCCGAAATGGTACAGTTTGCATAGCGTTCGTTCTGTCTTCTCCACACTCTTTCTCTGCCATCTGGAGATCGTAAACAGAATCGCGACTCATCTGTGAACAGAGCTTCACTCCATTGTTGAACATTCCAATTCGCATGCAAAAGCGCGAACTGAAGGCGCGCTCTTCGATGCCTGAGTAACAACTGCGTTCCAGTTGCCGGTCTCCGTGAATTCAGGCCACTCTCTTTAAGTCTTCGTCTTACCGTTCTTTCACTTATATCAACTCCTCTTACAGCTAGCAAACGATGTTGAAGTTGAACCGCAGTTGACCTACGATCCCTTAGCGTGTTGAGGACAATAAAGCGATCATCAACTCTAGTTGTTTCTCTTCTTCTTCCGGAACCTACTCGTCTAACAAATGTGCCAGTCTCTAAAAATCTATTCCAGGCATCCCGAACGGTAGTGCGTGGTATTCCCAAATGTTGGGACACATAACGTTGACTACGTCAATCTTCAATTAATGCAACAATTTGAGAAACGTCTACCACCGTTAACGGCATTGCTATTGTTACAAAACTTGTGTATTAACTGTCAAATTTGACATTGATTTTAGATAGTAACGAAATAAGCCTACTTGCAATTTTTCGTTTTAAGGATATGTCCTAAAAATGTTGTGCATTATTAAAATCAGTTAATATTGTCTAGTTGGGAATTTCATCACCAAAAAATAAAATCCATCGCGTTTTATAATGAAATAAATAATATGAAGCATTTATTAAAGAAATATAATCGGATAAACTAAGCAAGTGTAAACAGAAAACATATTAGACGGGTGGGCGGTTTTTTTTGCCTGCCAGTTTATATAGCCTACAAAACAGAGGTGAAATTGCAATTCAAATATTCAAAAATTGAGGTTGTAGAAAATTATGAAAAACATGTTCATTATTTCGTATTTGAATTTAAAGTAGTTCCCAAAAATGCATTTTTAAGATCTCTGTTAGAAAGAATATTCATTTAGACAAGAGTGATTTACAAACATTTTATTGAAAGTCAAATAACAGAAAAATAATGTCAAATGAATCAAAGTCTTTCTTTGGAGACTGTGGTTAAGTAAAAACTTAACGTATTTCGACAACTAAGTTGTCATCATCAGTAGGTAAAACCACTAACCAAAATGTCGCACATTGGACACAGTAAAGCTAGCACAACTGATCACGCAACAACTTTACACGGCCTCCACGTATACACTACTTAAAAATACAAATATATCGAATAAAAATCACGACAAGAGAGGTAATTTTGTTGCGTGATCAGTTGTGCTAGCTTTACTGTGCCCCATGTGCGACATTTTGATTAGTGGTTTTACCTACTGATGATGACAACTTAGTTGTCGAAATACGTATTTAGGATACGATTAATAATTGTGGTAAGGGGTTATATACCTTTTTTAAGTTTTCAAATGAATCATAAAAAATATTATACTTATTAATTTTATTTATACAAAAACGGTATTTATGAATCTCTTAGTAGCACCAAACTTGAACCGTGAGCGCCAGAAAAAATGCTAAAGAAAATGTTAGCCATTTGCTTCAATGCAACATTCGACTCGATGCCAAAGTTCACCAGAGGTAGTACTTCTTAATGACTCGGTATTAAGAGCTGCGCATTCATTCCTAATTCTATTTTTTTAAATCTTCCAAATATGCAAGAGGCGTGTGGTATACCCTATCCCATAGAAAATAATTTAACAGGTCGGGTGATCTTATTGGTCCACTTCTTAGGGAAAATCTGATTAACATAATCAATCACTATTCTAGAACTGTGAGCGGGTGCCCCATGATGTTGAAAATACATGTTGGCGCATATTCAGCGGAACATTTTCAAGAAAACCTGGAAATTCGCCGGAAGGAATTCTAAATATGCCTCACCAGTTGAGGTTCCTTCATAAAACTTTGGTCCAGTAATGAACCCATCGATCATGCAGCACCATGCATTCATTCCCCAAATTCTCTGAAAATTGGTCTGTTTCATCTAACGAGGATTTTCTAGACCAATAATGGCAATTGTATCGATTTACGGTTCCATTATTATGAAAGCGGTTCTCATCTGTCCATAATATTGATCAAATAATGCCATCTTCACGGACAATCGCTAGCCATGCAAGAAACGCCAGTCTTCTGTCATAATCTCCTGGCTCTAATCCTTGATGCAGGTGAATTTTGAAAGGCCTAAATTTGACGGATCTTAGGATTCGTTGAATAGAAGAAGAAGAATTTCTCGAATTGAAATAAGCGAATTATTAAGCACCCTTCCCAAAACACTAACACAGTGGTTTTCATCAGTAGCAGTAAATCTTTAAAAATTGATGATGATAAACACGATGGCGATTTTATCTAATGCCCTTTTGACATCAACCCCTTACGGTATCAACCCCCTATACCCTTTTAACATCAGTCCCTTTTGACACCAACCCCTTACGGCATCAACCCCTATGCTCTTATGACAGTCAGACATTAGAAGAAACTATATGGCGCTTTTGAGAAAGGTATTTAAAAACCAAAAAGGCATTTGATAAAAAGGGGGTAGATTTGATAAGCAAAAATAAAAAATACTTACAATAACCATCTAACTTCTGTATGGAAAAGAAGAATTTTTTATTTTTTATTTCTTTTTTATTGATAAAAAAGTTGCTTGTAAGTACCTCTTAAAGTTTTTAAATTTATAGTGCGGTAGTAGAGGAGGACAATTAACAAAAAACTTAAATTTATACAGTAAAACCCCGATAGCACTCGTAAACATATGCTTTTATTCAAATGTTCGGATCTAATCCGAATTGGAAACCTGATAACACTTGGGAAAGAACCATTCCACTCTTATCGTATTAATGTAATGTGATCACACAGACGGGGAACAAACTCCCCGGATGACGAACAACGAATAAGGCAGAGCTCCCACAACCGCCGAATCAACAAATACGGTAACCGAGAGACGGAAAAATTTTAATACGTTTTCTAGTATTTGCTTAGTTTGACCTATATATACTTTGTTATATATACTTCATCGCACTTATTAACCAACAATACTGGTCATAAATAAACCAAAAAATACACTTAAGAATAATTCCAGCAAACTTGTCTGTTTCTTATATAAAATGGCTAGCAGGAAAAATTCATAACATAGTTGAACCACAGAAGCTAAAACTGACTTACCGAAACAAAAACAGCGTGCATAATCTACACTCCTAGTAGTATTTATACAGTCACATACAGTGTCCCAAATAATGTGTAACAAAAGAGCTATTACAGAATTATAGATCTGGAAGGAAAAAATTCTGTGGAAGATATTTGGAGAGAAACAAACAAAGTTTAGCGGGGGAAAAAGTACAAATATGGAGTTGTACGAACTATATAAAGAACTAGCCATCACCATTAGAATAATAAATAATAAATGTACAATTTCTCCTTTTAAAATATTAAAAATTTGAAAGAATTATTTTAAAATCTTTGATTTTTTCTAGTACTGATTTTATTTTTTGAAAATTATTTTTCCAGCTCATATAATAGTTTATTAAATTTACAGATTCAACCAAAAGCAATTCCCTTGTTTCTAATTTCGAAATTTTTTACTAGTTGTGGACATAATCGCAAAAATGATTCTTTGTGCAACTGAACCTACAATGGCGATTTTAAAAATATTTTTTTCTATTTTGCGTTCGAAATGAACTCATTATGAAACCCAAAGCAGTATCGAAATGAGCTCTATTTCGATACGCTTTTTTTCATTTTTCAATGTTGGCGTTGTTCGAATACAGAAATAAATATCATTGCTGTCATGATTTTAAGAATTTATGTACATTTGACAGATATGATATATGTTCGTATTTTACACAAACAACGTATGTTGTATACAATTGACAACAACATATATATGTTTCTATGTCACTCATAGCGAATAAGCGCACTCGCTCTTTAGAAAACTCGCCGCAAGCGGTTCGTCTTCTAAACTGATCTCGTGCGGCAAAATGGTGCCTTATAAAACTCGTTTTTTAATATACTATTTTCTATTTCGGTGCTATAAAGTGCACTTTTCGTCACCCGTTTGGATTGCATAAAGTATTACTTTTTCGCACACAAAATTTTGTTTTTAGAGGTTGGTCACAAAAAAAGAAATGGAACTAAATCATATGTAAATGTCAAATATAAATGTGTATAGCAAGCATGTGTAGTAAAAGTTGTATAGGTACAAAGAATAAAAACACTTGCTAACATTTTATTTATACTAATTAACAATATAAATTGTTAAACAGAGTTGGAAGATCTAATGCTACTATTGACATTTACTTCCCATTTAGAATAGTGCAACTGTTATAAACGTTTACTGTAACACTAGAAGATTCATGTGCATTAATGAAGATTCCAGGCAGATTCTGGGAACACACTATGTTTTGTTTGAATTCCTGTTGATTCACATTGATTGACACATCACTGCCTATTGCATCAGAAGTCGATGGATTCTGAATAATTTTAGTGGATGTATTAGGTGCACTAGACAGTATTCGAGCAACATCAACTTTTTTCATGGTGGAATTATCAATGTAATCTTCAGCCACTGCTTTCCATCCTTCATGGCGCTTAATTGTTATTAGGTCACCTCCACTATTAGCCAAGTGTGTCACACTTGAACGCCTAAAGCAATGTCCAGTGAAGAGCTCAGGATTAGGAAAATTTAAGTAAGTAGAAATAACTTTTGGTACTTTTCCTATAGTATTAATGCCAATTGGATTATTCACGCTAGAACCATTTCTATATTGCAGGAAGAAGCGTTTATGTGTAACATGAGTGGGACGAAGTGAATAATATTTTATAACCAAATCAATCCATAATTTTTCTGTTATAATAAATTGTCTTGGAATATAAGTTTTAGTTTTTGGCATTCTAACCATTATGACTGTAAACTGTATATCATCTAAAATCATGTTCATGATTTCTTCACGACGACAAGCTCCATTATAACCCATTATAAGAATAACCTATCAATATTAATATGACTATTATAACAAAATAATGTAGAACATTAATAAAATACTGTTACAAGGATGTTTGTATTACTTACTTTCATTGCTAAATATGTTTTATCATCGGCTTCTATTATAAAACAGTTAATATGATATATTTCTAAAATCTTGGATTTCTTAGGCTCGTAGCCTTCAGATAATCTTTTTAAATATGCAAGAAGCCTAGAAAATTTTGAGATATCTATATTTTTATAAATATTTAAACAACATCGTAACATCGAATATGTGGACCACAAGGTCGATGCCTTTTTTTATCTTGCTTTCCTTATCAAAATAAGCAATAATTACATTTTCAGTAATATTCGCGATATTATTTTCTTTACACCAAGTTAAAAAGTGCTCGTATTGCTTTTGATAAATATGTCGAGACTTTGTTGGCAAAATATTTTTTAAATTATCTTCTGCTATTTTGCGAATCTCTGGGGGCGTGCAATTATTTGCTTCGTCCAAATTCTCGTAATAATTTATTGCATAAATCAATCTAAATTTTAAACTTAAAATGACATATAACACCGCCGATTTTCAAATATTTAAAATGCTCTAGTTAAACATCAATGCTACCAACTTCAAAAAAAGAAAATTTCTACAATTTTCGTACAAAACATGCCTCTTATTTTAAATCTTTTTGAACTTTTAATGTCCGAAATAGAAAAAATAGTATAAAATACACGTTTCATAAGACATTTTAGTGCACTTGTTCTTTAGAAAACTCGCCTTGCGGCTCGTTTTCTAAACTTGAACGCATGCACTAAAATCATGTCTTATGCAACTTGTACTTTAATATACTATTTTACATTAGAAATGAATTCATTCACTATATATACATAAATGATTTGTTTCCATTAATGTCTTGTCAAGTATTAGCATATGCAGATGACGTTAAGCTCTTTCATTGCATACATAATCAACGCGATGTAGACATGCTTCAGGATAACTTGAGAGTACTGGCCAATTGGTCGGAAAGGAATAAACTTGTTTTGATCGTTAACAAATGGTATGCTATGACTTTCACTAGGAAAACCGTTTATATTTGTCCTCCTATTCAATTTATGATGTTCCACTAACCAGCATGAGTGAAATTAAGGATCTCGGTGTGTTATTTGATTCATCTTTATCGTTTAATAGTCATATTCAAAAAATTTTTGTTCGTCTGCCTCAAGAATGTTAGGATTTACTATCACAACTTGTAAATATTTCAATGATGTTGCGCTTCAGGAGTCTTTATATTTCGCTCTTGTTCTTCCTAAATTGGAATATGGGTCTGTCGTTTGGTTCCCTCATTATATATCGCAGCAACTTCCTATTGAGCGTGTACAGTGACGCTTTTTGAAATTCTTTATTTTCAAAAATACTGGAGTGTACCCAGACAGACGATGAACTACGCTTTGGGTTCCAGACACTCACTGATCGGAGGATTGAACAAAGTGCTCGTTAGTTATTTAAACTTGTCACGAATGGTATTGACTGCGCTGGGATATTAGCTCCTGTTCGATTTAATGTACCTTCAGTTAATACTCGCTATACGAGTAAATTCAACTTGAGCACCCCGAGGACCAACTTACTAATGAAATCACCTGTTTACCATATGATGCGGAATGCTGATGCAATCTACAGCAATATATTTACTGGTGAAATCATTACATGAGTTAACGTATGTGTTCCTTAATATTTAATGACTGTCACATAATTTATTGATGTACACTTTTTGTTTATTTATGTTAATTAACTTTCATTATATTTTCCTTTTTTTCTGTTTTGTCATCTATCGCAGTTATCTAACGGCCAGTCTTTCAGTGCCGTTTACGGGACTATCGTACCGTCTATATAACAGCGTACAGTTGCAAAAAGACTTACTAATTTTCGAGAAAAGTGTTTCTGACATCAGAAATCAATTAATTCTCTTAAAAACATTGTTGAATCAGAATATCCAACATCTAAAAGAAGGCGAATGGATGATAATTTTCGAAGTGTTATTGCCAAAGAAGTTTGTGATATAATTACAGTACAAATGAAGGAACGCTTTTCTTACCGGGGTCATTTACAAGCGGCTGATCTTTCTAAAAAAGATAAATATTCAGATTTTTTAAAAAATTTCCCTGTAACTGTTTTAAACGATGTATGTTCATTTTATCCGATGTTGAGCAAATCAAGATTAGGAACTGAGTTGGAGGTAATTTACTCGAGAGAAGATTTAAAAGAAATTGTTGGAGCAATGAATCTTCTTTTATTATTATGGAAAATAACCTTAGTGAAACATTTATCGAAGCATCGAAGATATTAAAAATTATCGCGACGACTCCAATGACAACAGCCGAAGCAGAACGCACTTTTTCGACGCTTTAACACATAAAAACATTTTTGCGAAATACCATGCTTAATGACAGACTAAATGCTTCAGCTATGATGTCCATAAATCTAAATTTAGTGCACGAAATAAAGAATTTTGATGATAAAGTCATGGAAAAATTCATTTCCATGAAGGACCGCAGAGCGGAATTAATTTTTCAAAAATGACTTACTCACCCATTTTGTTTAGTTTAATCTGTGTAAATATGTTGTTCTTTCTTTTTCCTACTTATAAACCGTGGCTACCTACTTTCTGAAGTGATTTTTTATGACATTATAAAAACTATTATTGTTTTTGTCGTTATTGTAGGTATTAATATTTCTTAATTCCTATGTATTTATTCAACTTAAATAAATGTCATAAATGGATACTTTTTCGCGCAATTTGCCTATATGTCATTTGGTATTTGATTTCTGGTGCGCCCCTCCAAACTCAAACCCCACGACACGCCACTAATTACTGGGTATGAACCTGTTGGGCAAATAAACAATTATTACTATTATTATTAAGAGGAAAAACAGCTTATTTCTTCGGCAACTATATTAATGCCATGAGCCAGACAAGCAGTATGAATTAAATTAAATCTCCACATTAACTTGTGAGGAACTGAAGAGATTCGGATTTTGGTAAAGATCTATTAGATCTTACGATGGTACTCAAATTTTCCCCGAGGAAGGTAGTAACCTTTTTCGAGTACACAGAGTGGAACAGAGAGATCTATTGGAGATGGTACAAAGAGCATTGCGCTGAAGTTCCTAGACTTATTGATATACAAGCAAAGTCTCAGAAGAAGGAAAATAATAAAGGAATTTTTCAATTCCTAGTATTAATTTGGATAGACTTCCAATAGCAGGCAATGATTAATTCTTCTATAAAAAAAGTTGCCAATCTTGAAGACAAAAGCTGCATTATCATACTTACCATAAGGTTAAACCTTTGCGATTGGAACCGTAGACTTTCGCGTATGTTAGAATCAACAGTTACTCAGCTTCGAATCATCACACCGAGCAAATCATTCAGTGTTCGTTATCGCTCCTTACAACCAATAGAAAATTGCTTGAACATTATGGGTCTCAATTATAAAGATTAATCTGTTTTGTCATCAAGGGGGAGATTATAAAAGACCTGCAAAATAAGACGAGAACTCGAAAGTTAAATATTCCTTTATGTCTTTAGATGAGGTGTTTGTGAATCTCAAATTCCCACAATAGGAGGATCGCACGTTTTTCATTTCACTTCGTGCAAATAAAAAGCTCCACTCGCGTATTATTAAAACATAAATAGATATTCAAAAAATCGTCGTCTTTCTCGTCCATTACATTCTCTCTGGTTAAAGCGGCTCATTGTTCTGTGGAGATCTTCCCTTCTAAGCGTCATTCGTTTAGACAAGGGTTCGAAATTAATAATAACATCCGGCCGCCACCGAGAGTCTATCTACACGAATTCATATTACTGTATTTTGTTCCTCCCTATCGGCGCCTTCTCTATCTCAAACAATATTGTATTCTGTCTCTGTGCACGTTACATGTGAAAATGTATTAGTGCTTCATCTGTGGTACTCGCTGAATAATGCATAATGAAGTTGTTACCGATGCTTTCGTAGAACCGAGAAAACACTCCAGCGCTAACAATATTCTATCATCATCACAATACGCGAATTCAATATTCAGAATAATACGTAATCTAATTGTTCGGTTTTCAATATATACGGTATGAGCGAGCGTTCTGTAGTCACTAGATGATATACCGGGTGTATTTTTTAACTTGAGAAACTTACAAATATCTCGAAAAATAAGCAGTTCACGAAAAAATGTCCAGATTTACTATTTAATAATTCAATTGTCCTTCTCTATCTATCCATGTAGTTGGGGCGGGGGTAACTTTGAACTCTTAAATAGGAGCCCGTATTTTATTACAAATTCTAATTCTACTGGAAAAAGTTAATAGGATTTCTCTGAATTGCGCTGTAATCGATGAAATTTATTTTTTATTCAATTTCTCGCACTGAGAACCTATCCATACGATTCTGCAATTCGTTTTCAATAAAAAGAATACCGCGAAAAATTACTTATCAAGAAATTACTATCTTTGTTCTTCACATACTTGGTCAACGCGATTTCCTTCGCTCATGACTTATCGGAATCTTTTAATACCATTTTTTATGTTGACAATAATTTTTATAAAAATGTTTTTTTCTATGTACAGTTCTGTTCAAATAAATCTGGGACAATTCTTATAACGTAACCACTTGTTCAGTTAAATCAAATTTTTTGTTGTAATTGTGGATTTCAGCATGTTAGTTGTCATTAGATTTCATTAAAAGTACAAAATAATACAAATGTGTATTTACCAGCGTTTGCTTCAACCACCAGACGCATGCGTTTCTGTCTAACGACTTCATCAATGGAGGATTTACGACGACCAACGACTGTAGTACACTTCGCAGTCATGTAGCAAATTTTGTTTTCCACACTACTGATAGAAGTGTTCAACCGAGAAAAAGGACCCGTCAAGCAACAGTCACCGGAGAATATAATAAAGTCGTTCTATTAGCTGCAGTGGCTGTTAATCCTTATGTTAGCACAAAAGTCATAAATATCATCCATATCATGTGTCTTTACATCAAGATCTTCACAGAGTTGATTTCCAAAATCGGGTAACTTGTTGCCAGTGGGCATGTGAACAATTACAACAAATCCCCAATTTTTTTCGTTACATGTTGTTCTCCGACGAGGCATCTTTCATTTGAAATACGGATCCATAAGTGCATTGAAGTCGAATCCCATCATATTGAGCACTTACTTTAATTGAAAGATGACGAGGCGAGGGAAAATCTAGCACTCTGATAAGTGAGAGGCGAAGGGCTCAGGTTATTCAACCACCCGAAGGTGATAGATAGTACGTATACGTAGTTGTTGTATTGTAAATACTGGAGTTGTCGAATGGCCGGCGAGATTTCCTGACTTAAATCCTCAGGATTATTTTTAATGCGGAGCTGTTAAAAATAGTATTGAAGAACTTCGACACAGACTCGGAAATGCCTTCGATGTAACACCTAGAAGAAAAATATAAAGAGCAGTTCGAAATTCTGGAAAACGTGCACGATTGTGAATTAGTGAAAATGAACACTTATTTTAACATTTACTGAAATTGTTGGTTTATTGTTTTGTTATCAGAATAATTGAAACATACATGAGTAGGTAAACCCCACCAGTTTCTAAACCCCACCTTTGTATTATTGTTTTGTTCCCGATTTTTATTACTGTTATTGATATTTTCAAATCTTGAATAGTTTCGACCTTTACTTGAAGTAAATCCATTTCACAAAATAAAATTAAAATAAACACACAAATGATGTTTGTAGATTTACACTATATTGTGAACATAGTGTAAATCTACAAACATCATCTGTGTGTTTATTTCATTTTATATTGTTATTTTCACTTACTGCTACAAACATGGTGCAAGATTTACATAGCCTTTGCAAAAACACACCTTTCGAGCGGTGTCAAAATTCGACAAAGTGCCCATAAGAAATAAGAAAATTGATGATGGGCAGATAGAATCGAAACATCATATGGAAATTTTGATAATAGTAGCAATACGTAGCAAAAGACTACAGTCTTTTGCTTCGTAAATCTATCATTGACAAAGTGGTTACACAGAAACGCATGCGTCTGGTAGTTGAAGCAAAAGCTGGTAAATACGTACTGTGTGTCCATGCATATACAGATACAAATTTGTTTTTATACAGATTTGTATTATTTTGTATCAAAGCTTGATGTGAATTATCGCATCGACATGCAATCTATTTTTTGCTATACTACGCCACCTGGCGACGAGTTAATGGACTCACAGTAATATGCGTATTTTTCTTCTTTATCAGTAATAGCTTTGCTATTCGAGAAGAACACTTTGCACCGGCGTGGTCGATTTTGTCCGTCAGATGGCAAGAGGTTATCTGTTGTCTTCGGATAGGACAAAACTTACTACATGACCGCAAGTGTACATCAGTCTTTTGCTTCGTAAATCTATCATTGACAAAGTGGTTACACAGAAACGCATGCGTCTGGTAGTTGAAGCAAAAGCTGGTAAATACGTACTGTGTGTCCATGCATATACAGATACAAATTTGTTTTTATACAGATTTGTATTATTTTGTAATATAACTGACACTAAGAAATTTTCACAACGATCTAGAGTACATATTAGAGTAAAGTCTTGCTTTCAAACATAATTTGATTTTGCATTAACTTTTTTTTTAATTTTTCTGTTAGTTTCTATAGGATAAAGAAAAACAATTTTACATTTCTGAATGAATTTTTTAATTCTCTCTCAGAAATTGCAACAATATACAGGGTGTTCCATTTAAAAAATATAGTAAGAAGTATTTCCGGTCAAACCGGAAATAGAAAATAAATATGAATGTCATGCGTAAATTCTTAATTTTTAGGTATATATCAATAATAAATTTAAAAAAAATTACTTCTATAAAAACAAAGTTTATATAATATACAGGGTTAGTTAAAAGTATGGAGACGGCGATTTATTGTCGTTAATATTCATTTTAGGGATTTATGTTCAATATAAAAGTTTGTTAGGATATTTTGATCTACATTTGAGAATATTTGAATTTTTTTTTCTTCAATTGTTTTTTAGTTACGCGTGCGCATTTTTTTAAAATTGGAACTAGTAAATTTTACTCTACCATTCGATAGAGAATTTTTTTCTCTTTACAAAAATATTTTTGTTTTTTTAAAATTCATTTTAATAACTTTTTTATAAGAAAAGCCGGTTCATGTGTTTAACAGATGTTCGGTACATCGCAGATAGACAGAAGCGTAGCGATAAACAAACTTGAGCGACATAATTTTATCAGTGGTTATTGTGTACGTCAAATCTTTGACAGAAATAATTCATTTGTGCAATTTGTTGCTGTTAATATTAACAATGACGAGTTTAAGTGAACATAAACGAATTTAAATACTTATGATGTTGGGCTATGGAGATAGACACAGAAGTTTACAAGATGTTAGTAATTTATTTAATGATACGCATCCAATTTCTAAATCCGTTGTTGGTAAAACTTTAAGACGCTTTGAACAAACGGGTAGCTTTAAAGATTTGCCAAGGAGTGGCAGACCTAGAACAGCAAAAAGCGATGATAACAAACTGAATATTTTATTTGCTGTATCTGAATATCCCCATTTATCAAACAATCAATTAGCGGCCAATTTCAATATTTCACAGTCATCGATCGTGTCATTTTTAAAAAGCGAAAAGTATAAACCTTATAAGGTACACCTTGTACACGAGTTAACGGAAGATGATTTTGATAGGAGATTACAATTTTCTGAAGAAATGTTAAATATTTGCAATAATAATGAAAATTTTGTCAACAATATTCTTTTCTCAGACGAAGCTACTTTTTGCCTTACCGGTGAAGTAAACAGACATAACTGCAGATACTGGTCATCGGAAAATCCCTCTTGGTTTTTGGAGCACCATACGCAGTACCCCCAAAAGGTTAATGTTTGGGTTGGCATTCTAGGCGGTCATATTATCGGTCCCTTTTTCATCAATGGCAATTTAACTTCGGCTCTGTATTTGCAGTTATTGCAAAATGAAATAATACCTGCTAGTGCTACGCTCTATCCTCATGAAAACAATGAACACCTGCCGAATGACAGTATCTGGTTCCAGCAAGATGGCGCCCCACCATATTATGGTGGAAATGTTCGTCAATATCTGGACAACGTGTTTCCCCACAGATGGATTGGAAGACGAGGAACCATTGAATGGTCAGCTCGTTCGCCAGATTTAAGTCCTTTAGATTTTTTTCTTTGGGGATACGTAAAAAACAAAGTTTACCAAGATAAGCCCGATAACGTCGAAGATTTACAAATCCGAATTACCAGAACGATACAAGAAATTCCCCGAGATTTTTTACAGAACTCTGTTCGGGGTTTTGTAATTCGATTGGGTCATTGTCAAATTACTAATTGACGACAATTTGAACACTTACTTTAATTTACTTTGTTATTAATTTGTTTAATTTTTCTTGTAAAAAAGTTATTAAAATGAATTTTAAAAAAACAAAAATATTATTGTAAAGAGAAAAAAATTCTCTATCGAATGGCAGAGTAAAATTTACCAGTTCCCATTTAAAAAAACTGCGCGGACAGGCGCAACTAAAAAACAATTGAAGGAAAAAAAAATTCAAATATTCTCAAATGTAGATCAAAATATCCTAACAAACTTTTATATTGAACATAAATCCCTAAAATGAATATTAACGACAATAAATCGCCGTCTCCATACTTTTAACTAATACTGTATATAATTTTTAATTAATGCTGCTTTACTTCGATTTTCGTAGGAATGTGTTTCGAAACTTTTTAGACAGATTTTGATTTATCTGGTAAAAGCTTTTCTATAACTGCCAGCCGAAAATCATAAAAAGTAATGTGCTTACCAGAGAACGTGCAATACAAAGAAAACGCACCAAAATAATGTTTTTCGTAAAGCAGGATAATAAGACATCATTTGGTCCTGTTTATCCACGCCACCCATATATTAGTTGTATTCAATAATTGGCAATGGTTTTTCTTTTGTAACATTTCTTCTGTTCACAGTTTCAACAACGTTATTTGCAAATCCTTTAAAGTGATATAACAGTTAATGTCAAGTGATTTCATTTAGTCAAATATTTATCATGTTTCATCAGGAGCCTACTGCAGAAACAGTTAATAATACCCGCATTTCTTTCTCTTCTAGAAGCGGCTTAGCCGTTTGTGAGAAAGCGCTCTTACCGGCGGGACTTTTCTCTAGAATCCAGGGCGCTATCTATAATTATTAGAAAAAAGACCAAAAAACTAATTTTGGTCTTTTTTCTAATATTCTGGCAGGGCTGGCAGGGCGTTTGTTAACTGGATTACCAAAATGAAATGTCATATATAGAGACCGGGCGCGAGAGGCCGATGATTTATCACCCACGGGCATACTATTGAAAATTTGTATTTCTAAAGAGTTTTTAATTTAATTTATATAATTGGAAAACAAACGAGTGGTGATTTATGAAATACGAAATGTATTTTTATTTCTTGATCTTGTAGTTTACGTTGAGTGAAGAAGTATTGATATTAACTAGCAATACTTTCTCGAGGTTCTCTTCTGTAAAATTTGTTCTTTTTGAATGCAATGCATCCTTGTAGATAGAAAACGCCATTTCTACATCGCAACTGCTTATAGGTGCATCCTCGAAATATTCTTTTATTTCAGCGTAGTTACATTTTGAGGCATGGTCCCCATGCACAATTGCCGCAATGTAATTAAATCTGGATCTCTATTAAAAACTGCGTCTAACTCTTGCCAAAGGCCACATCCGAAGTCACTTGAAATATTTTTCAAATTATTAATAGCCACATCTAATGTGGTTAATCCATCATTTAATTTGAGATTTTGATTTTCAAAATAAGTGATTAGTTTTGACAAATTTCCAAAGTGTTCCTGAAGAAAGTACAACTGATTTTTTTAAATTTGGAATTTCTTTTAGAGCCTTGCACTCAAAAATACTTCGAGCATCGTCATTTAAACATGTAACGAAATTTGGTAAACTATTGAAATTCTCTGCTAGTAGCTTCCAACCATGTTCCCCAGCAAGTTATTACTGGAGAGGGTGGCAGTGACAAAGATGGAAGTTTTTCACTCTAAAGAGCTACTCTCAATGGTGCTTTTCTGAAAACTTCTGAAAACGAATGTATGACACATATGTTGGTCAAATGTTCTCTGGATATCTTTTGAGGTTATGTTGTTTTCGTACATTCAACTAGTATCATTTCTTATCTAATAAATCTTTATATAAATATGTAAATAAATATTATTCTTATATGTATTCGTAAAAAAAAAGACGTTTGACTGAGACTGAGCTACAAGAAGAAGCAAGAAAAGTTTTCGAAGCTGATGAAAATGTTCGACGATTCTTTTGAAGAACCATCAAGATTCTGGAAGTGACTGGTAATTGTCTTCTCCCGAAAATTCAGGTTTAGTGGCTAATGACAGTAAAAATAATACCGTTGACGAAAATAGTGATGATAATGTGGACCAACGTGAAGAAAACAATATCGATGATGAAAATGAATGGACTGATATAGAGCGAGTTCCGGAAATATTCGATTTCAATGAACAAGAAGGTATGAAAGTAGATGTACCTAAAAATGTATCACCTCTTCAAATATTTTTTCTGCTGTTTGATATTGCATTGATTGATAAACTTGTTCATTGGACAAACACTAGGGCACAGCTTTTCTTATCAAAAATGGCTCCGCAGGAAAAATCAAATATACTTAAATGGAGAAATACAGCACGATATGAAATGATGAGATTTTTATCTCTTTGTATTGCCATGGGAAATATAAAATTGCACTATTGGTCAAGAAATATAGTCTATCATCATCCACTATTTCATAAAACGATGGGACATAATCGGTTTGAACTGATTGCGTTCCTTGTGTTTTTACGACGATAATGACGACACTAGCAGCCGTTTACATAAAATAATTAATGTTGTAAACCATATTGTCAAAAACATAGAAAACGTTTGTTATCCTAGACGAAATCTATCGTTAGATGAAACTTATTGCTGTGGCGCGGTCGTCTGTATTTCCGACAGTATATCCCTAACAAAGCTGCTAAATATGGGATCAAGTTGTTTGAATTATGTACGCCGGATGGATTTTTACTAAATATTCTTATATATTCTGGTAAGTGTACCACTCAAAGGATGCACTGGGGCACAGATATGCTGTTGTAGAGAAACTTATGAAGCATTATGAAGGAAAGGGGCATACAATCTTTTTGGATAATTTTTACACAAGTGCAGGTGTTGCAGAAAAATTGTTAGAGAAAAAAACACATATTGTTGACACTCTGAAAAAATAAGAAAGGAAATCCCAAAGATGTTATAAATAAAAAGCTAGAGAAAGGCGAGCTTGTATGGAAAAGAAAAGGTAGTGTTATTGCTGGTAAATGGTACGACAAACGTGACGTCTTTGTCATTTCGACGTCGCATAAATTTGAGATGCAAAAAACGCGGAACAGAAAGAGCACAGAATCTGTGAAACCAAATATATGTCTGAGATTGATCGAATGGATCAAATGACTTCATACTATACCATACCGAGGAAACCCATTAGATGGTACCTAAAATTATCTTTTCATTTGGTAGACGTTTGCTTATGGAATAGTAACTGGCTAAATCAGAAAACTACAGGAAAGAAAAATGCATATTTTAACTTCAGGGACCAAATAATACAATCACGTATTGATTCCACGGATGCTGACAAGAAACAAGACGGAAAAAATGCAGCCACAAACCCAAAAATCCCACATTTTCCAGAAAAAAATCGAAAAAAGAATCAGATGCCGCATCTGTTCGAAAAATAAGAAAGAAAGCAAACTTTCTTTGTGTGCAATGTGTGCGTGGATGATAAAGGGAAACCAGCAACACCATTCCTAAAATTTTTAATTTTTCGAATTAACCAGAATAAATTTTTTTGCATTGCATTTCCTTTTGTACGAAAATTGAATAAAGTTATTTTGTATTTGAATCAACTATTTCCTTTTTTTTACATATTTGTTAGAATCAGAAGTAGAGATGGGCGAAATCGTTCCTTTTGTGGACTCGTTCCTTCTCGTTCCTTCTCGTTCCTTCTCGTTCCATTCTGCAGATGGAACGAGTCCAGAGGATTCGGTCCGTGGAACGATTATAACAACCTCGATGTTAAATGCCGATCGGAGTTGAAAAGTCCGAGAAGTGACGCATTCATTTCGATCTAGCTTTATTGTATCGGATTGATTGCCAGTTTGTTTTATTTATTTATTTAAGAGCTGCATGAGTATGTATATGCATAATATTTATGTAGGAAAAGAATTATATTTACTTGTACACTGACATGTTTTCATGTAAATCTTCCAATAAATATAAAACAATAAATATAAACCTACAGTACTGGTGTACAAAAATTACATTAATACAAGTTATGATTAAAGCTTAAAAATATTATTTTTTCTACCTTTGAAGGAGATAATCTACTTCTTTGATCTGTTGAAAATATAAGTTCACAACGAACAGATGTAGCTAAAATACAAAGTCGACCTTTCATAAAGGTATATAAATGTATATAAACATTTTTCCTGTCTTCGCACCATTTAAGAGGATTTTGATTCCTATTTAATAACGATTCATGAACATATTTATCAATTTCGCTGATTGCTTCTGCAGTAGGGTTTAATGTAGTTTTTATTTCCGAAATCTCATTATCAAAGTTACTCCACATGTTATCATCTGCTGTATCTTTTTCTTTTGCAATAGGTTCACTGCGGTTTCCATTTTTCTTTTCAATTAAAGCGGCTATTTTCTGTTTGATTGTTTGATAGGTATTATTATATGCTGACTCTTTACTGAAACCATACTTTTTAAATCGTGGATCGAGAAATGTGGACTCGCTGTAAATTTGATTATCTTCTGTATGTTCAAATATTTTAAATAATTCAGCTAATCCAATTTCGCACATCTATCTGCCTCACGCTTCGACCGTAACCAACTGCGTTTCCATTTTGGATATATAATTCGCAAACATTTTACGAAACACTAAACTTTTTGAAATTGTCACCACTTTGTTCTTCTATTACATCTTTGAAACATTCTAAGATTTTGCAGTATATAGAAAGAACTTCGAAATCATGATCAAACAAATTAATATTGTAGTTTGAAATAGCTAACGCTGATTGCAAAGGATCTTTCATTTATATACGATATATATACGAATCTATCTGGATCGGCACATCACTAATCAGAAGCCGTGTCTCATATATGAGACATTTGGTCTATTTGTTAAAATTATTGCTGTAGACCACTGTCCCACATCTGAGTCATATCAGAATAAAAGAAATAACAATGTTTTTTGAAAAAAAGTCGTCAATATAGTAGTGGTCTGTGGCAAAGGTTCTTTTTTTAAATGGCGTTAGCCAACGTGCTAAACACCTCTACTTCTAACTGCTTGTAGATTTTGTAAAGTCGAATACAAACACTTGGTTGATGACAAGCTGTCAAACAGTAAACGCATTTTTATTTTCACATCTGTCTTAATTTTACATTTTTTATATTATTTCCTAAACGAAGCCCGATCTAAAAGAAAAATATTATTTGTTTTATGTTTAAAATACGATTTTATATACATTTCCTTTTGGCAATCCAGTTACCAAACAGCCTGTATAATTATAAGTATATCATAATAATAATAATATAGTAAATAAAAAAATATCACGAAATTCTGTTGTTTTCTTCAGAATTTCGAAATTATTTATTGATATTTCGATATTAGATCGAATTAAAAGGACCATAAATCGTAATTAACACGACATATTTCTTGTAAAAGCAGTGTAATGGGAACATTATTTTACATAAACGACCTCTGCATTGTAGGTAAAAAGCTCTAATAAAGACACTCTCAGTGGATGTATCCGCATAATGAATATCGATTACATCGAATACCTCTCGAGAGAACACAAAGCGCCTCATAAATTAGCGGTGACGAAGGTTTTAATTCAAGGTGACGCTTTCGTCGACATGTACTAGTTCCTTGTCTGCCCGTCCTGACCCGAAAACTCACCTGCCAATGTGCTAAATGGATCCTACGATGTCAACCTCGATAATGCGGTGGGAAATTAATATTCGCACGCAAGTCGAGTACCTTTAAAACGTGGAGCCTTCTCTCTTATGTTCGACAATCGATATCAGTCTGGTTTTTGTTGGGAATTCTGATCCTATACATGAAAAGCCGTGTATTGTGATTATGGCGTTATAGAAAAGATGAATAAATGTCAAGCATTTTTAGTCGTTGAATTGAGTTTGTCTAGAATAAATTTATTATGTCTCCATATCAATCACATCTTTGTAAAAATGTTATATAGTTTTAATAAATCGTTGTTGTAAAACCAGCGCATCCACCAAATGTATAGATAGAGATTTTATAAATTTTGTCGAATATATAACACATCGCATACAACACAAATTAGCAAATTTCCTTAGTTCTTACAAAGTTTAATTAATTACCAGCCATCCAAAGAAAATGATGAAAAAAATAAATCTAATCAAGAAATAGTAATTAATAAAGGCTATACAGATACTCTAATTGATAATATGCTGACAAAAATCTTTATATGTCCTGAATAAAGGGCAAGCAAATTTAAAAATTTATATTACAAACATACACTAGGAAACCTAATGAAGATATTTCAATGTATCTAAAAAAATAATTTGTCCAAACACATTAAAAGCAATAAAGATAAAACAGATAACATTAAGATATCTGGAGTCTATAAGGTAACGTGTGGATATGATGAGATATATGTTGCTGAACATTTTTCTTCGATCATCGTAAAAATGCAAAACTCCACTGTTGCCATTCATCTATTAGAAGAAAACCATACATTTAATAAAGATTTTCAAATTCTACATTTAGAAAATAAAGGCTCTAAATTAAATTTACTGGAAAGCTTTGAAATTATTAAATTAAAACAAACACAAATTTTACTTAATGATCAATTAGATTTAAATAACTCGCCTTTGTTAAATTTATTCGTTCGAAGCATCAGTTTTGGCGATCATAGAATTTGTTTCGATAAAGTGCAATAAAACTTATTTTTGATAAATCCTCAGACCGCGTTTCGGTGTTCTTCTCTTCTCAAAAATAGCCGATGAAATAGGTAATGCGAAAGACAGAATTCCTCTAGAAAATCAGGGCGTTTACGAAATACCATGTTCAGTGTGTGATCAATCATATGTGGGGCGGACAAACAGGCGAGTTAGCGTGAGAAGAGAAGAACACCGAAACGCGGTCGTCAAGAAAGAAGTAACGTCATCGTTAGCACAACATAAACTTCTGACAGGGCACTCTATCGACTTTTAAAACACGAAGATCCTAGCCAAAAGTGAAAACCTAACGACGAGAATTACAAGAGAAGCGATAGAAAAAGAAAAGCGTCCTAAGTGCTTAAATAAACGTGACGACGGCCAGCGCTTGCCGCATACATGGAAACCGCTCCTAGTTCACCGACAGATAAAAACACAACCAAATCCCGACAGATAGCAACCCCTACACAGACACACGGACCGACCAGGGAACTTACAGGCACTCGGACCAATTACACGAAGCCGCACACGCATGACGTCAATAGTGGGTCGCCCCCTCCCGACACAGCAGCATATAACAAGAAGTAGTGCTAGGCGCACATTAGACGATCTCCAGCTCTAACCGGCGACAGACCGACTAGCTCCTGAAGATGACAAGTGCGATCTCGTTGAAATGTAGAGTAAATAGTCCTTTTCAGGACAAAACTCACACGCGGCCAAGAACCCGAGAAACTACACCTTCATATATATATATATATATATATATATATATATATATATATATATATATTTATTGTAAAGTTTGTCTTTTCGGGTTCTTAAATAAAACTAACGGTAACGTAGACACACACTATATTAATAACAAAAACTAATAACAATTTAAAAACTAATTACTAATAATAAGCACATTTATGTATTTGTGTTTATGTGAGTTTACTCAGCGATGATTTGGTATCGAATGAATGTCTTCCTCCATTTCCAGTATTATTATAGTCTATAGACGTTTGAGAATATCCCCGAAGTTCCTCGGTCTTTCTAGAGACGGTGGTATGTTCGCGCATGTGAGTCATCGTTATACTGTTCGCGAATATTGTGGATAACTCAAATCACAATGCCCCCTTCTTAAAAATGAGTTTTGTCCCGAAACATGTCATGCTTTGGTTCCCTCAAACGATAGCGAAATCGACAGGTAGGGCCTTTGTTACATTGTGACGTCATATCGAAATGACAGTCCACGGTCTTATCTTGCCTGGATGTACAGAATAACTCACATCACAATATATATATATATATATATATATATATATATATATATATATATATTTTAATTGATGAAAAGATATATTGCAATATGAAGAAAACTATTTTTTTTCAATGGTCTCTCTTTTATTTTGAGTCTAGGTAGATCACATAAAAACCTCAGAATCAGTATCAGAATCAATCTTGGATTTGATTTTGCACTATTTTACATGCAAACAATACAATTATGCATATATATATCTGCATCTGTGCACATCAACATTCACCACATATTTAACTAGTGGATACTTCAATCACAGACACATGCGTTTCTGTCTTACGACTTCATCAGTCCGGATTTATGAAGTAACGTCGAAAGATTCATCTCTGGTCAAGTACCAAATTGTATCCTATCAGGTGACACCAGATAGTCTCGTGACATCTGACGGACACCACGGCGATAAAAGCGGTTTCTTCTTGAATGGCTACGCCATTACATAGGAGGAAAAAAATACGCATATTATTGTAGTCCAGGGGTGCCCAAACGGTTGATCGCGATAGACCGATCGATCGCGATAAACTAAAAAATAATCACTCCACAAATTCGAGTTCTCTTGAATGTCAACTTTAGGCCGTCTCTGTCTCTCACTGGAATTTGCAAGACTCCCGAGGCAATCTAACAGCGCAACGCTCGGCGACCCTTCCCGATTCATTTCGAATTACTCAGATTCATTCAGAAATGAAAATTGTTAAAACGAAATATTGCAAGCGCCCCTTGTGTAGTTCATTAACTCATAGCCAAATAGCTCAATACTATTTTACATATAAATACATAAAATGAGTAAATAAATAAATCACAAACGATGCATACAAATTCGAATTTAATTACTTCAACACAATTTGCTATTTATAAAACAACATAAGTCTTTAAATAGATCGACTAACAAAAAAAGGAATAATAGCATTTGGGGTGACCCGTTACCGAATGAGAAGAAAAAAAAATAAGAAAAAAAACGACAAGAGGCGATTTCTCTTTTCGTGCCTCGAATCTTAAAATGGTTTTGAACTTTGCGTGTTTTCATCCGGAGTACCTAGCTTAAAAGTATTCTCCCGCACTTGTAAAAACTTTGCCGCCAGATTAATACATAATTCAACGACGAACCACCGCTTCTCGACTCTGATAAGGAAATTAAAATACAGACTTATTGATATGAATTTTATATATCCCTCTCTCTGCGTTGTTAAACTTTGATTTTTTTCTTTTGTTTTCAACACGGTTTTAACTGGATTCTTTACTTTCTCTGCTGCTTTTTGTACTGGTGTTTGTTATTTAAGTTGAACGCCTGAAGGTAATTTGTTATATCAATAAGACGTCAGTCTGTGGAAAAATTCAGAATATATTACCTAAACTTATAGTAAAGTTTTGATATATAAATTTAAGTGAAGAAAACTAGCAGTTATATTATAATCATGTCAAAGCAAATTCATACAGAAAGTTTTAAAATAATGCCTTGAAAATATGAAGGAGTGTTAAATTTAAATTTATTACAGAAGTTGAAGCTTTGTTCAGTTTATAATAATCTAGTTTTGAAGATTTATTTTGAATTTAATTCCTACACGATTACACAGGCCTGCACTTTTTCGGTTGTATTATATTTTTCGACTTTTGTATGTTTGTGGCTGAATTCAAAAATGACTTAAGTTTTTTCCATCACGTCAGAATTTTTTGCTAATCGCAATTTGTTATATGTCGAAAAAAATCACAAATACAAGACGTACTGATAGATTTAAATACATAGAAAATGCAACCATCTGTCCATCTGAATGGCTCGTGAATGTGGAAAGACAATATTTAAATAACAGCATTTGGACAGACGAATCTAATTTTCACAGAAATAGAATTTTTAATTAAAAGAATACGCATTACTGGGACGATGTAAACACTTGCGTAATTGTTGAAACCGTGCGCAAGTGCGTTTTTCAATTAATGTATGGGTAGGGATAGTAGTTAATGAAATTTTGGAGCCATAATTTTACGATGGAACTTTGACTCAGAACCGATATTTATTATTTTTACAAAATGAATTTCATGACCACATAGACAATCTCCTATTACCTTTAAGTCGAAACTTGTGGTATCAACATCGCCCCACCTTATAAGCGAGCTGCAGTAACAAATTATCTACAAAATAAATTTGGTCAAAACTGGATCGGCAACAGAGGACCAATTTTGTAGCCTGCCAGATCGCCTAATTTATAAATTCTTGATTTTTTTGTATGGGGTTTTTTGAAAAACCAAGTTTGTGATACTCCTTCTCAAAATCTTCAGGAACTGAAGAATAAAATTATCCTAATTACATCTGCACTGCTGCAAAACGCCAAGAGGAACATAATTACGCGAGTCTACAAATGTTTAGAATGTAATGGTGGACAATTTGAACAATTATTATAAGACACACTACTTACTATCTAGTATTTATTTTTTTAAAATTTATACTTGATGTTATAATGTTGTTAATCATAGCAAATAATTAAAATTATATTGTTATGAAAATTAATACTGGTAGCCGTAACTTTGTGGTAACTGCCAGTTTGATAATGACATTGTATGTCGAAACCGTGGTCATAATTATATGTGAATAAAGTGGTAAAACAAAGTGATTGTTTTATTTTATTTATATTGTTATATTTGCTAGAAATAGCAAATTTTAATTTTCCATATTTTTTCTTTTTATTTCGTTTCCGTAGACAATTGCTACACGTATGCCAACTTGTGACATATCATGATAAACAGAATTTAATGAGGATTCATTTTTACAGAAAATAAAAAGGACGTTCCGTTAAAAAAATAAAGTTGATTATGGCTGCTAAAAGTCAGTAAGCTATGAAAGATTACTAATGATGCAATATGATTGGAGAATACAATCCCGAGATCCCAGCCGGGTTTTGATCCCGTAAATCCCGGGACAGTACTTGGCTAATCTCGGGATTTTAGGGATTGCCAGTTTGCATTCCGTAATCCGTTGCGGCTTGACAATGACCTTACGTAGATTATATTAAGGCCACTTATTACATAAAGATAAAAAACCAAACTTAGGTACGCTGTACGATAAAAGAACTACACAGGTACAGCTCAAATAATACGTAACTTAGAAGGGACTTCCCTGCCCGGCATACCTCAATACAATACTGTTAAAGTAATTCCTCAACGGGCCAACAGGGAAATCACCCGAGCACCTCATATGATATATCATAATATTGTTGCGAGGGATTCCTCGTCGGGGATTCCCTGTACGATAGCATAAATACGCTTATTAGGATTTACTTTTTTCATTTATTATTCTACCAGCGACAAGGTTACGCAGGTTACGGCATCTAAATTTAAAAGTCAATTATCTGAAAAAGTTATTTTAAAATGCGGGAGACTTTGTTCAACATAAAAAAAATAGTGATACGTCGTCAGCGTGGAGTTATTTTTTAGTTGCGAAAGACGGGAATAGTGCTAAATGTAAGCGATGCCCTGTCATTCTCAAGACTTTGGGTTGCTCGACTAAGGGATTATATACACATTTGTCATGAAAACATAACATTAAGATTTTAGCTGACGTTAATCGTTTAACAGCTTCAGCATGTCAAGATTCTGAAAATCTGTTCAGATTTTCAGAATCTTGACAGCACCGCCGCCAGCTAAATGAAAGTTAGAAGATTATTTTACTAAAAGTGCCGGCGATAGCCTGGATGAAGTTTTGGCAAGAATAATTGCATTAGATAGATTTCCATTCAGTGTATTCATAACTTCAGACGATTTGAGAAAATTGTTCTTAGCGAAATATGACGGCTGAAAATTGTCTTCGCATATTGAAAGAGCGTCTAAGTGAATTTGATATTTCCCTGGAAACTGATAACATGGCTACTGTAACCGATGGACCGAACATTATGATAAAGGTGGGACAGCTTGTTTGCACTGAACAACAACTGTGTCTCGCACATGGTATTAATTTGGCCCTCTGTGATGTGCTTTATAAAATAAAGAATTATTTTCAAGACAGGCAAGATAGCCCTACCTCAGACTCAGATGATACTATAAATGAACCATCTGTGACTGCTGATTATATGAACGATCGATGATGACGACAATTTGGAAAACTTAGACTGTCCGAAATCAGGTTTAATCTTAATATCACAAAGTGAACTTGCGCGAGAACACATAATGAGCTGATAAAGAAATCCGTAAAGTTGTAGTGTATTTCAAAAGATCGCCATTAAAAAATGAAACAGTACTTCAAAAATATGTGAAGATTGAACATGGAAAAGAGCTGTCACTTCTTTTGGACTGTAAAACCAGGTGGAATAGTCTTTTAACCATGTTGGAACGATTTTCTCTCTTAAAAATCTGCTTTCAAAAAGCTCTCATAGATCTCAATCATCCAATCCGTTTAGATGATGTTGATTTTGACTTGGTAAATAAAATTGTTGATGTCCTGACCCCAATTAAATTAACAGTAGAAGCAATCTGTCGACGAGATGCTAATTTATGCACAGCTGATGCCGCTTTGAAATTTCCTATAAAACAATTGTCTAGCAAAAATTCAACACTCGCCAATAAAATGAAAACATCCTTAGTGGAACGTATAAAGTAACGACGAAATGATGATTTAACTGGTGTGTTGAATTATTTACAAGATCCACGAAAAGATTATGAAAATCAGTTATTATCGAATTTGGAATGGCTTGACTTATTTCCAGTTCCTACACAGGCTTTAGTGAGGGCGCAAATAAAGAATATTGTTAAAGGACTAATAATAGGTCAGGATCACAAATAGATGATGAGCCAAGGCAACAAACCTTCCAACCCCAATTGACACTAAAGGAAAAGTTGCAGCTAGAAATTAATAAGAGCATGGAATCCCAAGATCCTGAAGTACAAAATGAATCGGGGTTGGTAAATAATATTAGACGCGAAATTAGTCTGTTCGAAAATGGAGGAGCTCGTGGATATCACTTAGAATTAGCATATAAATATTTATTGTCTATTCCTCCAACCAGTGTAGAACCTGAGCGAGCGTTTTCAGCTGCTGCTTATGTTGGCAATAAACTACGAAGCAGGTTTGGAAGTCAAACATTGGATGCTTTGATATTTCTGCGATTGTATTTTCGAAATTCTAAATAGTTTTTTGTATTGTCTTTTTTGTTCCTTATTTTAGTATATTGCGTATTGTGTTGTGCAACAATATTAATAAATAATTTTTAAGAAATCACTAGTTTCATAAGTTTTTTTTTCATTTGAGCACAATTAGAAACAACATAGTCTAATCCCGGGATTCCGGGATTACGCTCCAAAAATCCCGTAATTCCGGGTTTGAAAAACATACTCGGGATTGTATTCTCTAAATATGATAGACCATTTCGAGTTAAAAAACATTTTCCTCTAACATTTTTTTGTATTTTTGATAATAAAGCTGATATAGGCTGGACAATGAAGAACCAACTACACTGTATAGAAAATTTCTCAAGGAGAGGAGAATTTTCGAAAAAGCATCTTAAAGCGGTGGTCAGAAATAAATTTTGTATTGTAAATTATATAGGGTTTAATCCATTAGTAGAATTTTTATATTTTTAGTTTTAAAGAGAACAATTATCTTAGTTTCAATTAATTAATATATATTTCTTTATTTTATCTTAAAGTGGATGGTTCTGTATGCAGAATTTGATAATTTTTATAATAATTAATTCGACAAGCCAATAATATACTTAAGGTATTCAAGACTTTGAGGTTCATTAAAATAAACTTATGAAATTACTTGTTTTGTATGGATATTTGATTGATTGTGAATCAATTTTAATTTCTGTTTTTGAAACAAAAGAAATAATACAGATGCCTTTTAAATTGTAAGTAAAGGTCTCATGAGCATTTAGGGATATATGGGTTTTTGGTAATTAAGAGCTTCATTAAATATTTGAAAATAAAATAGAACAAATTGTATGATATTAATTATCTCATGTGATAGGGTAAATTCTTCTCACATGAATATGAAGTAACACATTTCTCTTTTGAAGAATTATCATATTATACTACTATAAAATCCATAAACTTCGCTATTTATCAATTTTAAATAGAAACACTGTGTCATACTTTAGTATGTAACCAAAAACAATGCAAATATATCATAACCAGATAAACGAAGATCATTTTACACTTTAACTAATTAATGTTGAAAGCTCCAATTAAGTTTAGTTCCCAAGATAAGACAAAAAATGAAGTGAAAAAGCAAGAGATACTGTTGCTCTTCGAATAAGAAAAACCAGGACGCCGATCCCTACTAATTTGCGGCTCTCATATTCGCGCTAGAGTTTCCCTCTTGCGTCCCGTCTCCCACCCTATAGCCACCACAACGTGTGTACATTTCGTAATTTAAAACCTTGTTAAGGGTGATAAATCGTAATGAGGTAGAGCGGATAAGCGTGTTCGTTCGCGCCCCGGAAAATTTTTTTCACTAGAAGCGATAGCGAGGCTTGGTTAGACACATAAATTCGACTTCTTCGCATCCGAGCGGATAAAGCTCGACCTGATAAAATTCATCGGGATTTCTTATACATATGCGTATGCCCTTGTTCGTTTCGGCGCGTTTGTTCTTTTGACGTATATGTATTTCACACACGACGACATATTGGATCCTACGAGTTCGCTTATATTGCTCAAGGGTAGGATGAATGTGTCAAATAAAAGATAATAGTCGGCATTTTATCGAAAAGTATTGAAATATTGAATATTTTACGGGTTCGTGTATTTATTATTTAATATTTTATGTGTGAGGATGACTGGATGGAAGTGACAGTTGTAATAGATATCACTGATAATGCACGATAGAAAATGTGAATTTTACATCTATTACTTTGATCAATATGATCAATAAGCATAGCATTGATTATCAAGTTTACAACGTAACTCATCGACAACATCAAATAAAAAATTCCGATGGTTTCCAGGCACATTTCTCAAAGTAATGTTACTAATTTACCCTCACCCGTTCATTTCCAAACCTACAAAAGATAAGATTACGCATATACAGGCTGATTCATTTTCGGCCCTCACCATGGGGATCTCGCTTATTATTGGAGATAGAGTATAGGTTTAAATTTGGCACAGTTGTTAAATTTTGTGTTTGTTATAAATCCGTAAAGAAAATAGACCTGTGACAAATGACCTTCGTTATTTAAAAAAAAAACGCGAAAACCCCATTTTCTTCTTTTACCTGTAGCACCGACATTTGGCCTTGTAGAGAAAATATAAAAACACATCCTTGTGGCCAGTTCTAAACCTCTATCCGGTGGTGTACTCTAAATTTTTATACGACGTTTCGTTTCTTTCTGGCCATCATCAACTATCTAATTTCTTGTAGGCGCCATATTGGATTTAGACATCTTCAGAAATAGTTTTTTTTTCTGATTTCAACCATGTACAACATGCTGACTAAAGTTTTTGACAATTTATAAGATTAAATAAGGTAGCCATGGAATTTCAATCTGTTAAACATTTCATTTATTGTTCATTAATAATACAAAAATGTCATACACTAACGAAGAGAAACGAGATATGATAAGTATTTTTTATTCTTCGAACCGATATTCAACAGTAGCGAGTACAAGATATCTACAATTATATCCAGAACGACAACAGCCTCATCGTAACATTTTTCTAGATCTCGACAGAAATTTGGTCGAGAATGGATCGTTTACTAAGCCGCGTAATGGTCAAGACAACAGGAATTTAAATGAAAATCGACAAGATATTTTACAAATGGTAAATTAAAAGCGTGTTTTCAAATTTCATGTTAATCTTGTATTTTTATAGATAAATAATAATCCATCAATTTCTACACGCGAAGTAGCGTCAGAATTAAATTTGTGCCAGTCCAGAGTTTGGAGAACTTTACATAAAAGTAGGTTTAAACCATACAGGATCCATGTTAGTCACTCTTTACTGCCTGGAGATAATTTGAGAAGGCTAGAATATTGTAATTGGTTAATGGGAAGGATAGAAAATGACGAAAATTGATGAAACAAAATTTACAAATTCTGGAATGTTCAACAGAAATACGGAGCACTATTGGGCAGTACAAAATCCCCGACAAAACAGGGCTAGAAGACCACAACATCGTTTTGGAATAAACGTTTGGATGGGTATTTTGGCAAATCGTCTCTTAGGACCAGTTATGTATGAAGAACATTTAAATGGGGAAAGATATTTAAACATTTTACGTACATACGTATCTGACTATCTTGACGACAATATCCCATTAAATCAATTACAATATTTATGGTGGCAACAAGATGGCGCACCAGCACACAATGCAGCTGTTGTTAGAAATTTCTTAAATCAAGAGTTTGCAAACCGTGGATTGGAAATAGGGGAGTTGTTGAATGGCCTGCGAGATCACCTGATTTAAGTCCGCTAGATTTTTTTTTATAGGGATATGTTAAAAATAATATTTATAAAGTAGATGCGCCACAAAACATTGAAGAATTACGAGACAGACTTCAGAATGCCTTCGATGCAGTTCCTAGAAGAACTATACAAAGGGCAGTACAAAATGCCAGAAGGCGTGCCCAATTGTGCATTACCGAAGATGGCCAGATAATTGAACATTTACTGTAATTGTTTATTGTTTACTTTTCTATGTATTTTTATTAATGTTTTTGTTATCTTGTACTCGCTACTGTTGAATTTCGTTTCGAAGAATAAAAAATACTTATCATATCTCGTTTCTCTTCGTTAGTGTATGACATTTTTGTATTATTAATGAACAATAAATGAAATGTTTGACAGATTGAAATTCCAAAGGCTACCTTATTTAATCTTATAATTTATTATTTCAAATAAAACCTAATGACAAAAACTATAGTCAGCATGTGGTACATGGTTGAAATCAGAAAAAAAAACTCTTTCTGAAGATGTCTAAATCCAAAATGGCGCCTATAAGAAATTAGATAGTTGATGATGGCCAGAAAGAAACGAAACGTCGTATAAAATTTAGAGTACACCACTGGATAGAGGTTTAGAAATGGACACAAGGATGTGTTTTTATTTTTTCTCTACAAGGCCAAATGTCGGTGCTACAGATAAAAGAAGAAAATTGGGTTTTCGCGTTTTTTTTTTTAAATAACGAAGGTCATTTGTCACAGGTCTATTTTCTTTACGGATTTATAACAAACACAAAATTTAACAACTTTGCCAAATTTAAACCTATACTCTATCTCCAATAATAAGAGAGATCCCCATGGTGAGGGCCGAAAATGAATCAGCCTGTATATTGACGAGTTTCAATATCACAATTATAGAAAGAGATCTAAGATCAACATTGATTCCAACAGTTCAAATTACATTTCTTTTTTTTTATATTATTAAAACGAAATTGTTTCACGTTTTGGGTGCCAAATTGTTAAAACGAAACCGACCCACGTTTTGGGTGCCAAATTGTTACCATGATGCTTACGGTTTGTGTTGGTTTGTCCTCGATTAGCTGTAGCATCCTAACAATAATAAAAATATTTTAAAATATAAAATATAATGTGATGATAAGCATCCAAGGTCCAGGACATGTGTAGTATGCTGAAATATACGTTTACTAAATACGACTTATTAAATAAAAGAAAACATAACAAAGTTGTCCTTAAAAGTTTTATTTAATATTGGCATCAAGGAAATTACGCTTTAAAATATATAATAATAATTAAATAAAACCTATATATGCAGGTATCGACAAATAAGTACTTACAAACTAAAAAGAAAATCAGGTATTTAATAAATTAATAACTAAGTGTAATTAAGTGTAAGTGTAGTTAAAATAATATCTATATCGAACAACACAGAGGTTACCTTTGCTTGATGAAACAAAGAAAACGACGGACAGCGCTTCACTGTGTATGCTTGAACAAGCACTTGTAGTAAGATGTGTTTATTTCATGAAAATTGGAGACTAAAGTGATAGTTTTGTGAAAGAGAAAACCCGTGATTGAAAAGGGTCGTGTCATGATCTAGTTTAAGAATAACCAATCATATTGCAAATAGCGATATCTAAGAATTAAGAATTAGAAGACGCGAGTTAAAGGGTTGTGATGTCAATGAAATTAATATCATTAAAATATTCCTAGCGAAAAATTCTTGTAATACTCAGCCATGATTAACTTTTAAAATGTGCAAAAAAAACTTATTTAATAGTGTAATTGAACTTGTAACATTAATAATTTTTACTACTTCTCCGCCATATTTTTAAATATATATTCACAAAAAATTAATTAACTTAAATTATAGACTTTTACTAGTTTTCTTTATGAAAATTTATATTGATATGAGGTAGTAAATAATTGTAAATACTAACTTTCAAATATTACTATATTAACACCTGTTAGATAAGTTTTGGGATAAATATTAATACTCTCTGTAGTATAATAAAAGTAATAAATCTAGTAGCCATGAAAAAAATTGTTGATCGGTGTCTTGTTAATTTATTTGATATTTCACATTAGTGTCTGTCAGTTCTAATGTATTCTAAGTATTTTTTGAGCTGCCTATGTTTTTAATTTAATAAATAATTTTTGCAATTTTTCTGTTCTTTGTTTGCAAAACCTTCTATTTTAAAATGTCACAACCGTTCTAACCTGTTAATGTAAAAATACTTTTTTTTTTTTTTTTGAAATTAGCTTTGGTATCAGGTATAACAAATTATACATTTTTGAAAAGGGAAAGAAAAATCCTTTTCGATGGTGTCATAGCCAACTTTGACCCCCATTAGAAAATGAAACTTGACCATTGTAGTTCAACTACTATAACAGTATTTTTCATTTTCATTTTTCATAAACTGACACAGGTACTTCTGGGAATGAGGCACTGGTCAAATCGTGAAGTCGATATTAGGATATACAATTTTATTCTTATTATAACGGGAGGTCTGGCCTAAACAAAAATAGCAATTATCTACGTGATTTTTCGGTTCACGCCATATCATTGGAACGCCAAAAGTTTTGGCATGTCTTTCAATTCTATGAACAATTAAGAATTTTCTTCATTTACTTAACAATTTTCAAGAATTTTGAAATCGACAAACACGAAGTGCCGTAGAAAGAAAACTTGACATGTTAGGGACAAATGAGTTTCATTTTCGTTTGTAAATTTAAATAAATACCTAAAACATAACATAACATGTGAGTCATCTAATGACGTCACCCGTCGTACGCGTCAACAGGTCTAGGGTTTTCTGGAAAACACCGGATGGAAGATACTAGAAAACCGATGGTCCGGGAATTTCGCCTTGGATATGTATAGCGGTCAAAAGCAAGAAATGGGACTCATTCAAGCAGCAGCCTTGCGTAGATAACTATTGTTATACAAATGCGAAAATTAAAAAAATGTTATTATTGTTATAGTTATTAAGTAATTAGTGTATTGTATTATTAATATAGTGTATTTTTAATTATTGTTAGTTTCATTTAAACGAACCCAAAGTGATAAGTTCTTGACAACACACAATTTGAAAGTAATATCTAAACATAGCTATTGAAAAATAACTGCCAGAAGACCTTTGTACGACGAAGGCGACCTGAAATGTTTCCGGAATCGACAAGAAAAACCCGGTATTGGTGTGGTTTTTAATTTTAATTTTTCGATGTAGTCTCCTCGAAGATCAATAAACTTTTTCAAACGGTGCTTCAGTCTCTTCAAGCCGTCGGAAAAATAGGATATTTCGAGGCCTGCAAAATAGACATCTGTAGCGGCGATCACCTCCTCATTTGAGGCAAATCTCTTTCCTCCCAGCGATTTTTTCAAATTTGGGAATAGGAAAAAGTCGCAGAGGGCTAGGTCCGGTGAATATAGAGGATGAGAGACTAATTCGTAGCGCAACTCATTCAACTTGGACACGACGATGCGGGATGAATGAGCCGGTGCATTGTCGTGGTGGAAAAACACTTTTTTCCGCTGCAAACGAGGCCGTTTCTCCTTCAATACTTTACATTAAATCGGGTCAATAAATAGCTGTAGTATTGCCCCGTGATCGACCTTCCCTTGGGCGGATAGTCGATGAGGATCACACCTTGGATATCCCAAAAAATTGTCGCCATGAACTTTCCGGCCGATGGAACAGAGCCGATTCGCCCGGAAAAGTCCACTGCTTCGACTGTTCCATAGTCTCCGGTATGTAGTGGTGGATCCAAATCTCATCCACGGTTACGAAACGCATGAAGAAATGCCTTGGATTGCGTTGGATCCTGGCCAGATACTCCTCCGAAACGGTCACCCAATTTCGCTTTTGCTCCGGTGTGAGCAAACGCGGTACCCATCGCGTCGAATGCTTTTTCATACCCAAAATTTCGTGTAGGATATGGCCAACGCGTTATTTTGAGATGCCTCTTGTCTCTGCTATCTCTTTCAGCTTTAATCGGCGATCGGCTAACACGAAATCATGAATCTTGTCGAGCATTTCATCGTTGGTAGCGGTTTTTGGGCGTCCACTGCCTGGTTCGTCACTTGTGCTTGTGCGGCCACGCTTGAACTCGCTCACCCAAAAGCTGATGGTCGAAAATGATGGCAAACTTCTAGCAAAATATTTCGAATTTCCCTGGTCGTTTTCCCAGCCATCCACAAGTGTTTTATTACTAGAGAACGGACACGCTTACCACATGACGCAAAGCCCAGTGCAGTACTGGCGAAAGGCTGTATTTCTAAAATATTTAATTTTATTTATATAATTGGAAAACATACGGGTGGCGATCTATCTATCTAAAATTACGAAATACATATTTATTAATTAATTTTATTTATATAATTGGAAAACAAACGGGTGGTGATCTATAAAATTACGAAATACATATGTATTTGATGAAAAGTTGTATTTTTAAAGTTTTTAATTTTATTTCTATAATTGGAAAATTTTTATTTGTTCATTTTGTCGTTCAAGTTGAGTAAAGGAGTATTAATATTGACTAGCAATAGTTTCTCAATGTTTTCTTCTGTCAATTTTGTTCTCTTTGAATTAAGTACATCCTTATAAACAGAAAACGTCCTTTCTACATCGCAACTGGTTATAGGTGCATACTGGAAATATTCTTTTATCTCTTCATATTTAGCCGTTAGATTTTGTGGAATTGTCTCCATACATAATTGCTGCAATGTAATTAAATCTGGATTTCTATTAAGAGTTGCTTCAAACTATTGCCGAAGGCCACATCCGAAGTCACTTGGAATACTTTTCAAATTATTAACAGCCACATCTAATGTGGTTAATCCGTCATTTAATTTGAGATTTCGATTTTCAAAATAAGTGATTAGTTTTGGCAATTTTCCAAAGTGTTCGTGAAGAAAGTACAACTTATTTTTTAAATTTGGGATTTGTGTGAGCTCCTTGCACTCACCAATACTTCTAGCATCCTCCTTTAGCAGTGTTACGAAATGTTTTAGACTATCGAAATTCTCAGCATAATAACTAGTAGCTTCCAGCCATGTTCCCCATCTAGTTATTACTGGAGTGGGAGGCAGTGACAGAGATGGAGATTCTTCCCTGAAAAGAGCTACTCTCAATGGTGCTTTTCTGAAAACTTTTTTAAAAGCTGATACAAGTCTATCAGCTTCCGGAAAAGTGTCTCTGATATATTCACAGATTCTGTGGAGAGCATATGCTACACAAGTAATATGCAGCATATTAGGATATGTTTTCTTCAATAGTCTGCCTGTTTTTAACATATACGCAGCACTATCACTGACAAATAAAAGTATTTTTTCTTTGTACGTGGCGTCCGAATGGAGCATTTTTTGCATATTCTCCTTAATGGTTTCAGCAATGTTTCCGCATCAACTCTATTTATAACACTTCTTGCTATTACATATGAGTTATAGGGAATAGTTGGATGTAGTACACCAGCTACAACATTTACCACACAGCGTCCTAACATATCCACCGTTTCGTCGGCGCTTATCCATATATGTTGATTTAAATGATGGCTTCTAATGCGTTCTACTGTTCTCGTATAGCACCTAGAAACATAATATTTGCGTAAAGTTGATTCATCAGGAACATTTCGACCAGTATATTTTTTCAGAAATGTCTTCAAAATTGGATTGTTCAATTTAAATAATGGAATATTAGCTGCCACAAAAGTTTCACAGAGTTCTTCGTTAAAATTGTCAGATTCCAACGGGTTCAATTTTTTTTCGTGCTTTAACGATCCTACTTTCGCTTGACGTTTTACGGTTGATTTATTGCAATTTTTCTATAACGTTTCACACACTTCACAATAAATTTCGGAATCACTGGCAATGTACATACAATCAGTATGGCCCTCAATCCAACTCGCCATTGTTTCACGATGCCATTCTCGACGCTCGTCCATTGTCTGAAAAAGCAAGAATATTCTAGATCCAAATAAACGAAATTAAATAACGAAATTTTATGCACACTTATGTGAAAATAATTGGAAGATGTTGCTTAAATGAAAAGAAAAGGAATGTACGTGCTATTTCTCTTATGAAATACGATAAACTTATTTATTTTATCTACGTACACGACACCACTGAAAACACTATATTCTCCGAATACAATAGCTGGGTTGTCCATTGTTATCGCTGCGAGACCAGGTGGCCGAGTAAGTCAAACAAATACTTCATTGAATTACGCCGGGATGTACTGAGCGACGTTATCCACAATTCCAATTGCCGATTGCGTTTTATGGAAATTGCATCCGTTCTCTATTTATTACTGCACGAAATTCGATTTTATCCATTTTCGCGAAACCACCTGACTCGCTACATAAAACACACTCTTAAACAACACTTATTTGACAGTGACGTCTGAGATATTGACAGTTGCCATAAAAAAGGTTGCCCTTGCCGACCAATGAATCCACTTTAACCTTCGTGCGCCATCTCTTGCCAATTCCGGAAACATTTATACAAACATCAAATACAAAATATGGAAATTGTAATTGAAAAGTAATTTTGAATTTAACATTAATTATAAGTTGACTTTTACATGAATATCATTTGCCCATTTATTATTAATGCTTTACCAATATTTAGGTCCAAAGAAACGAAACAAAACTTATTTTTACTACAATAACATTTATACTTTCTTCCCAATAAAGGAAAACTTCTTACTTTACTTTCCTACCACATAACTAAATACACGTAAATCATTTAAGAAAACTCTCTAAAAGAGAATGTACAGCCGTATAAGAACGTCCAAATAAATGTTTCTTTTTCCACTTCTTCTCGGGAGTCGCTCTTGTCAAACGTCAGGGGAAGTTCGAATTGGCTTCCCAACACGTTTGGTCGTTGTTCGAACAACTGCCATAAACTTTCATACATTGTACGGCTACCAATAACTTAGTCAGTACATTGGCCGAAAAGTTTCTTTACCGCCATTTCGGCTCTCCTTCGGCCGGTAAAATAAACGAGAGTTCTGAGTACCATCAAGGGGTCGTCCGAGTTTCACGAATGATGTGAAAATATTGGAATGTTAAAAGTAGAAAAGTTGTTATATCTTACACGTACGTGTGTGTGTATGAGTGCGTAAGAGAATACACTAGGATTACTTTCAGGAAAGTTATCTTCATGTTTACTGTATTTTATTGCGATGTGGGTAAATGGTGCCAGTCTCAACGTCGTTTTATTTGGATTTTGTAATGATGAATACCTACTGGAGAAAAAAAAAGTTATACGAATACTTGCGCGACTTTTTCTACACCAAATTCGATGTGTAAATATCTTAGATACAAAAAATCCTTCAATTAACTTACATAAATTAATGAAGTTGCTTCGCTTTTCATGTTTAAAATTTGTTTAGACAAAAAATATATATACAAGTGTCCCGTATCGTTATGTTCAAATTTTAGGAATGTAAAGTAGACTTCATTTCAAGTAACAAAAACGCAAAACTTGTATATCCATTTTTATTTGTTTCAAAGTTACAGATCTATGAATGTGATTGTCAGATCATGAAAAAAAAATGTAATCCTAAAGTCAATAAAATCTGATTTTATTTAAAATAGTTCAATTAATAATATTTTCTAAATGACCACCTCCTTGTTGAATGCAGGCTTGTGCCCGTAAGCCAACAGAACCTTATTCGAAATTCATACTTGTTTTGTCGGATTTACTCGGCAGCCAGGTGAATACGATCCAATAACTGTTCTCTTGTGTTTGAAACTTACGCGTAGACTAAATTTTTCATGTACCTCCATAAATAAAAGTCAAGGAGATTAAGATCGGGTGATCTGGATGACCATGTAACAGGACCACCTCGACCAATCCATCTTGCATAATTGACATTAACCCAATTTTGGACAGCAATTCCAAAATGTGGTGATGCCCCATCCTTGTGAAACCACATGTCTCGTCGAACATTCAGTGGGACATCCTCTAAAAGACCTGGCAGTTCGTCAATAAGAAATTGAAGGTAATTGTCCGCATTTAACCTCCCAGGAAAAACGACAGGACCAATCAACAAGTCATCGATTAGGGATTAAGGATAATTAGGGATAATTAGAAATTAAAATAGAGCCGTTATTGTCATAATATCCAGGGAGAATAAACTAGACGAGTATAGTGGTCTGCCTCAAGCAAATCGTGTCCCCTGCGATAGTGATATGGATATAAGCTCTCACGTTTTAAAATTCTCCAAACTGTTGTTCGTGGCACTCCTAGGTGTCTAGCGATTCGACGTACATTGAGAGTTGGATCCCTTGTAACAATAGCTACTGCTTCTTCCTCTAAGTCTGCTGGTAAATTTACTCCTCGGTCGAAAAGATAATCACGCAGTTCGCATTCCCGAAATTGTCTGTGTACTTCCAGAAACGTTCTGTAATGAGGAATGCGCTTATCCGGAAACCGATGTCGGTATTCAATAACTGCTTGACGTGCACTGCCGTTACAATAGCCATACACAAAATGCATGTCCGTATACTCTTGAGAAGAAAATCGGTAAGGCAATTTGAATAAAGAAAACGTGTCTACTCACTAATAAGCTGTTATATGAACTGAAACCTAACGTAATCCTTTATTAAAAAATGCAACGTTAACAGTCATCTGAATATTTGTTTATTGTATGATATTCATGGTTCAGCACTTACGGAATAAGTAAGAACCTTCTTTATCATAAATCAATTTCCAGTACTTTTTTTGTAGATCTCCAAGAAAGTACTGAAAGTACTAAAATAAATAAACACGTGTCGTAGTGCATACGACATGTGTTTATTTATTTTAGGGTAACATTTTATTATACGACGTTAACAATCACAGGCCTGTTATTGAATCGTATAACTTTTTTAAATAAAATCAGTTTGTATTGACTTTAGGATTACATTTTTTTTCATGATTTGACAATCATATTCATAGATCTGTAACTTTGAAACAAAGAAAAATGGATATACAAGTTTTGCGTTTTTGTTACTTGAAATGAAGTCTACTTTACACTCCTAAAATTTTAACATAACGATAATGGACACCTTGTATAAATAGGGAATTTTGCAACCTTAGAGTTCAACCAAACTCTTTTTAAATTACTACATTCTGAACGAGGTAATAAATGCAATTAACGTTAGGTTTAAAATTACTGACACACTGGTCAAATTTTCATTTTTTTAATTTTTCTTTGGATACTGTATACAATTTTCGTTTCTTTTATAGTTGTAACAGAAGCAATAACAATAGCTTTATTCTGGCACGTGAAGTTCTGCTCTTCTACACTTTCTGATATAAATGTCCAACAATAAGCAGCAAGCATTTCGCTGTTCCACTTGACCTGATAGCGTTTTTTAGTAACAGAAATATCTTGATGAAACATTTCGCTGTGTTCATCACGGAAGCGCCGAGGTTCATGGAGAAGAATTCCAGATGCGAGGAGTGCAAAAAACGTATTTTAAATCTCATGTTATTCAGCCCAATTTATAGTAACTTCTAGGAAGTTACAAAATAATACAAATCTGTATAAAAACAAATTTGTAGATGTATATGCATGGACACACAGTACGTATTTACCAGCGTTTGCTTCAACTACCAGACGCATGCGTTTCTGTGTAACCACTTTGTCAATGATAGGTTTACGAAGACAAACGACTGTAGGTACACTTGCGGTCATGTAGCAAGTTTTGTCCTATCCGTAGACAAAACTTGCTACATGACCGCAAGTGTACCTACAGTCGTTTGTCTTCGTAAACCTATCATTGACAAAGTGGTTACACAGAAACGCATGCGTCTGGTAGTTGAAGCAAACGCTGGTAAATACGTACTGTGTGTCCATGCATATACAGATACAAATTTGTTTTGTATCAGAATAATTGAAACATACATGAGTAGGTAAGCCCCACCAGTTTTGTATAATACAAAGGTATTTTTAATAATATAAAATATTATTAAAAATCTGGCGTGAAGAACACAAATGCAGGTTCACTATTCACAGAAAATATTAATAGTGAACCTGCATTTGTGTTCTTCACACCAGATTTTTAATAATATTTTATATTATTAAAAATACCTTTAAATTTGTTTTTATACAGATTTGTATTCTTTTGTATCAAAGCTTGATGTGAATTATCGCATCGACATGCAATTTGTTTTTGCTATACTGCGCCACCTGGCGACGAGTTAATGGACTCACAGTAATATGCGTATTTTTTCTTTTCCTGTAATAGCTTAGCTATTCGAGAAGAAACACTTTGCACCGGCGTGGTCGGTTTTGTCCGTCAGATGGCATGAGGTTATCTGATGTCTTCGGATAGGACAAAACTTGCTACATGACCGAAAGTGTACCTACAGTCGTTTGTCTTCGTAAACCTATCATTGACAAAGTGGTAACACAGAAACTCATGCGCCTGGTAGTTGAAGCAAACGTTGGTAAATACGTACTGTGTCCATGCATATACAGATACAAATTTGTTTTTATACAGATTTGTATTATTTTGTATCAAAGCTTGATGTGAATTGTCGCATCGACATGCAATTTGTTTTTTCTAAGAAGTTCATTAACAAGTGTAATTTTCGAATTTTCTGTTTCCTAGAAAATTGTGGGTCAGATTTTTAAGAGTGTTCAGAAGTTCAGAATTTTTTTACTGAAAAAAAATTCGAATAATTAGCGTCGTATATGTAGAAAGCATTTATTTCATTCACATCACCTCGCGAAAATGCAATTGATTTGCACAAAATTGCCAACTACGGACACAATATAATATCTGTTCCTTAATGCACTTTAAATACTTCCCGACGAATCGAACTTCAGTCCCTTAATAGCTTAATGATTAAGAGCATGGTCCGGCAAACCAAAGGACGTAGGTTCAAACCCTGCATAAGGACGAATTTTTTTCAGTAAAAAATTCGAATAATCAGCTTCGTATATGTAGAAAGCATTTATTTCATTCACATCGCTTCGCGAAAGTGCAATTAATTTGCATTCAAACAGTATATTTAATAACTAGTTGGAGCGCAATTCGCTGGCCTGCAAAATTTTCTTCAGTTATCATTTGAATCTCGAACGTTTTTCATCATTTACATTCACTCTGGCACCGTCAATTCTACTCCAAAAGCGATTTTAAGAATTTCTACAGTTATTACATGGAGCTTTGATTATTTGCTATTTATTCATTCTGCAAGCACATTTGTCATCAAAACATAACATTAAGATTTTAGCTGACGTTAATCGTTTAGCAGCTTCAACAAGTCAAGATTCTGAAAATCTAAACACCGCCGCCAGCTAAACGAAAGTTAGAAGATTATTTTCTAAAAGTGCCGACGATAGCCTGGATGATGTTTTGGCAAGAATGATTGCATTACATGGATTTCCATTCAGTGTATTCATAACTTCAGACGATTTGAGAAAATTGCTCTTAGCGAAATACACGGATTTACCAAAATCAGCCGTTACAATTCGAAAGCGTGTTATGAATTGCAGTGAAAAAATCAGAAAGCAAGTAACTGCAGAACTAAAACATTTGAAAAGTGCAGGCGAAAGATGCCGTCTATCTTTCGATGAGTGGACATCAACGTCTAATAAACGATACATGGTTGTCAACGTTCATTAACATAAAAAAATTTGGAGCTTAGGACACGTCCCTATTCATGGAAGTATGATGGCTGAAAATTGTCTTCGTATATTGAAAGAGCGTCTAAGTATATTTAATATTTCCCTGGAAACTGATATCGTGGCTACTGTAACCGATGGATCGAACATTATGATAAAGGTGGGACAGCTTGTTTGCACTGAACAGCAACTGTGTCTCGCACATGGTATCAATTTGGCCGTCTGTGATGTGCTTAATAAAATAAAGATTTATTTTCAAGACAGGCAAGACAGCCCTACCTCAGACTCAGATGATACTATAAATGCACCAACTGTGACTGCTGATTATATGAACGATAGCGATGATGATGACAATCTAGAGGACTTAGACTGTCCAGAATCAGATTTAATCTTAGTGTCACAAAATGAAATTGCGCGAGAACACATACCAGAGTTAACGAAAGATGAAAATATTAATGAGCTCATAAAGAAAATCGGTAAAGTTGTAGTGTATTTCAAAAGATCACCATTTAAAAATGAAACAGTACTTCAAAAATATGTGAAAATTGAACATGAAAAAGAGCTGTCACTTCTTTTGGACTGTAAAACCAGGTGGAATAGTCTTTTAACCATGCTGGAACGATTTTCTCTTTTAAAAATCTGCTTTCAAAAAGCTCTTATAGATCTCATTCATCCAATCCGTTTAGAAGATGCTGATTTTGACTTGGTAAATAAAATTGTTGATATGCTGACCTCAATTAAATTAACAGTAGAAGCAATCTGTCGACAAGATGCTAATTATGCACAGCTGATGCCGTTTTAAAATTTCTTATAAAACAATTGTCTAGCAAAAACTCAGCAATGGCCAATAAAATGAATGGAACATATAAAGCAACGACGAAAAGATGATTTAACTGGTGTGTTGAATTATTTACAAAATCCACGAAAAGATGATGAAAATCAGTTATTATCAGATTTGGAATGGCTTGATTTATTTCCAGTTCCTACACAGGCTTTAGTGAGGGCGCAAATAAAGAGTATTGTTAAAAGACTAAATAGTCGAGATGACACGGAAGTGGAAGAAAGGTCAAGATCACAAATAGATGATGAGCCAAGGCAACAAACCTCCCAACCCCAATTGACACTAAAGGAAAAGTTGCAGCTGGAAATTAATAAGAGCATGGAATCCTCAGATCCTGAAGTACAAAATGAATCGGCGTTGGTAAATAGTATTAGACGCGAAATGAGCCTGTTCGAAAATGGAGGAGTTCGTGGATATCACTTAGAATTAGCATATAAATATGTATTGTCTATTCCTCCAACCAGTGTAGAACCTGAGCGAGCGTTTTGAGCTGCTGCTTATGTTGGCAATAAACTACGAAGCAGGCTTGGACGTCAAACATTGGATGCTTTAATATTTCTGCGATTGTGCTTTCGAAATTCGAAATAGTTTTTTGTATTGTCTTTTTTGTTGCTTATTTTAGTATATTGTGTATTGTGTTGTACAGCAATATTAATAATTAATTTTTAAGAAATTTTTTTCATTTGAGCCCAATTAGAAACCACATAGTCTAATCCCGGGATCCCGGGATTACGCTACAAAAATCCCGTAATCCCAGGATTGACAAACATGGTCGGGATTGTATTCTCTAATCTCGGGCTCTTGTGAACGAAATGTGTTGTAATTTTTACATGACTATTTTAAAAGTTTAGAAATCAATACCCGATCAACAGATAACGCATTTTATTTCGTTCAAATACAGCCCTTTATTTCCAGAACGGAACGTGTATATTTACGAATTATATAACTAGTTAGCGATACAGTTCTGCAATTTGCACGTGACTTAACAGAATTTACAGTGAACTGTCTCGTCTCTTTCAGGACCGTTTCAAATTCACCATCTTAAATGCTGTCCTGGTATCGAAGAAAAGCGATCTAACAGCCCTAGTGGACGCAGAGGCTCGTGTGATGCTCCTGTATTGTACGCGCGAAGAAGCCATCGAAATTCTAACTGCCGCGAAAGATTACCACATAACAGGAGAGAATTACGTATGGGTTGTGACACAGAGCGTCATAGAAAATCCTCTTCAACCTTCGAACCAATTCCCCGTGGGAATGCTGGGTAAGTTACTTGTTTAAATTTTTCTTGTTGGCGGACTTTTTTTCTCTCGTACGTCACATCGAAAAATCCCAACGTCATGAAATTATCTTCTTTATACGTCTGGTGGTTCGAATGAAATTTAAATTTTTCATGAAAGCCGGTCGGGGTTTTACGTAAGAATTGTCTCGGCGTGTTATAGTTTTCCCCGTTCGGACGGCCCTTAGACAATAGAAGAGGCGAGAATTCGCCAGTTACAAGTGTTTAACTTATTATGTACAGTTCTATTAAAAAAAAGGTTGACAATCTAAAACACAAAATCAATATAGTTATTTTTTGTATCTAGAACGCGAAATTGTACTTTTGCGATCAAAAATGGAAATATCCATTCGAGAACGCAAAAGCATTTCGTGTTCGAGATGCAAACAATATTTTTTCGAAAACTGCAATAAAATAAGACAATTGTGTTATGTACAACAATTTAATTTATATTTGAAATCGTTTGAACCGTGTTTAAATCAAAAGGGTTTAAGCGCGGTGGCTATCATAACGATAGCAACCTAACACACAACAACAAATATTAGTTTAATGTATAGAATTCACGGTTGGCTCTTGGTGAAACTTGATTAATAATTTACTAAATAAAACACTTGGTATATTTGTTTCACAAAATGTATTTAAAATATCTCTGACATATGTTTCGACTTATTCAGTTATTCTCGAAGAGTCATGTAAACTAAGTGAAAAGTGTACTCCTACCAATATTTATGAGTTATTTTTTAAAAGGTTTATTACAGCATCGATTGTGGGGGTGTTTGAAAAATCCAACTGCGTGTTTGTGTAAATATTAGTTGCTTGAAAAAGTAGTTTCAGAATTATATATTGTAATTCATATTCTAAGAGTGTTTAATTCAAAATGAGCTTGGAAAGTAAAGACGAGCAGTTACCAAGGGAAGTATTGAAAGCGGCACAAAGTGCTGTTTCACAATTAATCCCCAAAAATCATAAATAAGTTTCGGAAAAATGACAAATTAATTTGACATGTATTTTACGTTCTAGAACGAAAAAGGCTTTTTCGTTCCAGAGCTTAAAGTATTTCGCAGCTAGGTGACAAAAAAGACTCACTTTGTCAAGCGAAAATTTAACAAACATGTCAACTTTTAATGACAGTTTTTGAAAAAAATATTTTTAGGTCTGGCCTTATTTTTTTATGAACGAAATTTTACTATAAACGATAGCATGCAAATTACATATAAAAGAACGGTGGGTCTCCACTGTCCGTAATTCAAATATTATGCTAACTGCAGAATGGGTCCAGATCCAAGGCGTTGCAATACCGCATCATGTATACCAAAGATGCCTCCTTTAAAACATTAGATCTGGCCGTTGGCAATAGAAAAATGGCATACGAGCGTGCACGGTAAGCCAGCACAAGAAAATCAACCTGAGACAGAAGGCCAGATGTATCCATGCAGTTGATGTCCAGTTTCAAAAGAAAAGTGGCGCTTGCTTCTACCTTTCTACCAATTAGAGAGCGAAAACCATGTCTGTCGAGCAAAGCGCCATAATACATCCCAGGCATTGGATAAATTCCATCGCACCTAAAGGTGAGGTATTTAAGCAAATGTCTCTGAATTCTCTCCAAAGCGATTTGTTGGTAGACATAGTATGGATACCATACTCGAGCACACTCCGTACATAAGCATAGAAGAGACACTTTAAAGACGGATTACTAAAGTCACGACAAGATCGTATCAGGAAGCCCAAAGACATTGAAGTCGCGTTACACACAGAGAAGATATGGGCGGTAAATTAAAGCGACACATCAAACAAAATCCCTAAATCCTTAACCTCAGATCTTCGAGGTATCACCATTTGCTCTACACTATATGGAAAATGATATGGATTCGAAATTCTTGAATATGTCACAATGGTACATTTGTCAATATTTAAAGAGATGTTGTTTTAATTACACCAATTGTGCACAAATTTCAAGTTGTTATCAAGCTCGTAACAATCTTCAATGTTCGTAACTTTAATATAGAGCTTTAAGTCATGCGCGTAAGCCAAAACACCATAATCCAGGGAACAAAATAAATCATTAAGAAATATATTAAAAAGTAAAGGCCCCAAATTAGAGCCTTTTGGTACACCGGTTATTGGATGTAAACATCGAGAGAGGAAGCCATTGAACATAACATGAGCGAAAACCTAAGTAAGAAGGAATTAAATGAGATTCAACAACAAAGGAGAGAAGCCAAAGACATCTAATTTAGATATTAGTATTGAGCGATCGATAGAATCGAAAGCTTTGGCGAAATCCGTATATAGTACATCGACCTAAAGGCGATCACCGATAGCTTTGCTTATAAATTGCGTTATTTCTACCAAATTAGTGGTGCCCTGCAATAAAACCATGTTGGTAAGCAGACAGCAGATGACGTGCCTTAGACACTATTTGTCCATATATTAAAGATTCGAAAACCTTGGCAAAAATTGCTTAATATGGTAACTGGTCTGTAAGTGGAAATACCACTGCGATTGCCACTTTTATGAACTGGCACAATCCGGCCAATCTTCCAAAATTCAGGAAAAGAACCAGTAGAAACAATCAAATTGAAAATTACTGCTAAGGGTTCACATAAAACAGGTCCACAATCTCTAATGACAAAATTTGGTAGACCGTCGTGACCAGACGTTTGATTAGATTTGAGCTTTCGAATTCAGTTCAAAACTGTACAGGGAGTAACAGGGCATGTAGTGATACGATTAGTGCAAAAAGACGTAGAAGACGAAGCCGCAAATTGCGAACGAAAGACCGATGAAATAAATTCACCAAACGCTTCCACTACAGTCTGAGATGTAGTAATTTCATGATCGTTGGATACCATGCCCTTCTGTTATTTAGAAATTTCCAGAAGGAAGCAGGGTCTTGAAGTATTGCTTCTACGCGGGAATGATAATCAGCGTAAGCTTTTCTGATCTCGCGCTTCGTCAAATATCGCAGTCTATTAAATTCATTCCCGTGACGGGACTACCTACTTTTCTTCCACTTCCTAAAATAATGCTCCTTCATCCTTAATAGGTATTTGAAATCAGGATTGCAGCACGGAGGAAAACGACGACGACCAGAAGTCTTAATCTCGGGAACAGAATTATCCACTATAGAAAAAATACCATCATATAGTGCAGAAACGGTAACATTCACATCAGTAAAGAGTTAATGGACGACCAGTCAACACCAGCCAACTGACCATATAACTGCATAAAATTTGCACGACTGAAGTTCTAGCGGATGTTATCGTTAGAAGGAAAATAAGCCAACACCTTCCTAGAAATGTTGAAGACAAAAGTGGTGTCTAAAGTCGGTTGGTAAAGATCTTCACCAACCACCGGGCTGGTATCATGCAATAACTCGACTAGACAGTCAATCTTGATAAAAACTAAATCGAGCAATCTACCATAGGAATTTGATATATTATTTAGTTGACGTAAATCCAATGGAGACATGAATTGCGATAAGCACAAATATTTGCGGGTCAGAAGTATTGTTATCAGCGTTGAAAAGAGAGCAGTTAAAATCTCGAAAAATTATAACATTTTTGTTTAATAATTCCAGAGTCGATGTGTTATGTCTAGTTCTTCATTAGTTAATACTAACTCTTGTCCAAACAGCTTTAAGCTGCCCAGATCATTTAGTTTTCTAAGGCTACCAACTTGGTTTTTTGAGGATTGACAATTAATCTCTCCTCAAGGCAATATCTTTCCAAAATTCGCAGAGCATTTCGCATGATGCTCGCCACTGCCCCCAGGAATTTCCCCTGGGACACTATGACAATCATCGGCGAACCCCTGCGTCCATATTCCCTGGTCATTTAATGTACTGATGAGATTATCAATTACTAGACTCCATAGTAGCGGTGACAATACGCCTCCTTGAGGACACCTTTTTGTTGTATTTACTTAATATAACTTCTTAACTTACAAAAGCTACAATCATCAGTTCTGCCAGTTCGTTTGAAAGATAAATAACAAATATATTGTTGTTATGGATATTACATTTCAATGCCTATTATGCTAGGGACAATAAATACTGTACATCCCTTGTACATACTTCATCTAGAAATAATATAGATTTGAGAATTAATTGCACATCGATTTCGCATACAAACGGAAAATAACATCACAAATCCACATTCGTTTCCACAATTTGGAACAACTGGCACTCAACAATTCTACCAGAATCGTGACTGCCATGTAAAACAATGAATTCATGGAATATTTTATGCTTTGCCAAATTAATTTCATAATTGTAACAGCGAGTCCGTGCTACTCATTAGCAATATTTAAAAAAACTAAGATAAAACGTATAAAAAAAGCGTTCGAGAACATTGCGGTCATTATGCCAAGCGAAAGCATTAATTTAAATTGCGGTTTTTAAAACGGGGGCCTCCCTAAACGGAAACGCGTCGATGTGTTGAAACTAAATTGCGCGAAATGGAGATTCTCACGCCAGCTCCGTTCTTCGCAAACCCCATTATACCGTAACATTTGAAAATTCATACTTGTCAGATTTTAACCGTCAAGTTGTCATCAGAGTAAGTGGAGAAATGAAATGACACCAAGAACCCTGAACTGTCCGTGATTTGTCTCTGAGCTGTTATCTAAATTAGGACACTACGAAGTGAAATCTTCCAAAATGGGGTTGGTAGATGAGGAGATGGCAATCTAAATGAAAGATATTTTAAGCAAGTTATTGTTTCAATTTTATTAACTTAGCAATTATGGATGAAATAAATTTAAAGAATTATTAATATTCGAATAAAAAATGAGTTGTCCCTTTTGAAGTTATGATTAAAATTCGTATTTTTATGCACGAGAAATGCTTTAAATATGCGCATATTCTTCCCAGAAATATGTCAAATATATGCTTTATTTATGCTATTATTTATCATTTATGCATTTCGAAGCACTTTATTTTTTACGAGGGTAGCACCGATTATTTCTGAAAATTAATATTTCTAATGAATCAACGATGCTATGAAACAAACGTTTTTTTGTTTTCTATTTTAACAGTTCGAATTTAGATATTTACCTCCCTGTAATATAATGTAAACCCCTAGTTTTATTACTTAAGAACAGTATTGTATAAACCGTAGTGAAAGTTTTGTGCATGGACATTTTAGTAATAAAAAAAAGTACCCATTCCTTCAACTATTTAAAATAAAACATGTGTTTGTTACCGTATACTTGTGTTAAAAAATTTGTAAATAAGTTAGTTATATGTCTGATGAAGCTCAGGTTGGAGCGAAACGATCGTTACAGTGTTAATTAAAAAGTGAAATTCATTAAAATTTGTTTTATTTTATCCTGATAATAAATATATTAGTGGTATATCTGTGAATTTTGTGATGGATTCCCATTTTTCTGAAATTACTTTTTTAGCTAATGTTATAGGTATGTGTACATTGATTCTACGTCCAAAGAAACAAGTTTTTCGTTTTTATTTATTTTGATTTTATCAATGTATTATTTGAACTCGAAAGAATTTTTTATATAATATTCATTCGCATTTCGCATTTCGCATTGGTTAGTGTTGTTGTTAAATATTTTGATAATTCACAAAAAGGACTTTGAATACAGGATACAATCGGTCTTAATGGGATCCCTTAATCCCTTAATGGGATGTTGTCTTTATGTAATTTGGGTAAGCCATATATTTTGGGTGATAATGCATTATGTATTTATAATTTGTTTGCTGTTTTCGGTAAAATGATTTGTTTATTTTCTAATTTTTTAATTAACGTATTATTCATTTTTTGATATTTGGTTGTGGGTTCATTCTTTAATTTTGTATAGGTTTTATTGTCATTTAATAGTTTTTCAATGTTTATATAGATATGGAAAAGATAATTGTTTTGTGTGTAACTAGCAGTTACACTAAATATTCCGAGAAAGGCAGTTCGACCCATTAAAAAGGTTCGACATGTCTGGCCATACATTTTACACAAAATATGTGTTTTGACACGAAATAAATTGTTCTAATCACTTGAAAAAGACTTAATAATAAAAAAGTCTGAAATTCATTAAAGGTCGCTAAACCAAGAAAAAGTTTATTATTTTAATATTATGACACGGCCAATAAAATAAATAAGAAATAAATTTTAATTCTTATTAACAATAAATATATATATATATATATATATATATAAATATAATAACTTCGTGACCTTGGTATGATATGGTAAACCTAATCAGTAATTTTGTATAGGTTTTATTGTCATTTAATAGTTTTTCAATGTTTATATAGATATGGAAAAGATAATTTTGTAGCATATGCGCTACAAAACTCTAGGGGGGTCTGCCCGTTGGGCAGTCAGGTGCCATTCCGCCTTTCCAGCAAGAGTGAGGAACCATGCTACGCGGCGCTATCTCGTCGCGGCGCAATGCACACACCACTAGGACCGGTCCTGGGCGACAACCTGGCTAGGCTGCCATTAACAGCACACACACGTTCGACGTGTGTGCTATGCCCCCGCTTCGGCGGAAAACGTTAAGATGGCATAAGTGTGACCATCGTCGATCGAGGTAGCCACTAAGAGTGTTCCCTTAGTTGCGATGAGCAACCATGTCTGCGCCTTGCCTCGTTGGGGCGGGGGTCAGACCGTCGAAGTACTGCACGGAATTGTAAAGAAGTTGTCGGGAAAGGGTTGGCGGCCCTACGCAACGGCTGGTTATCCGACCTCTCTAAATTCATGCGACCGATCACTAAACACACGCACGAACGCACCGACATACAAAACCCTACACTTACGCTCTCACACAAAACCACACACCCATAGAGAGACGCAAGCTGCCAGCAGCAACCAACACACAAGTTCATACCCAGAAGGAGACACAAATTGCTAGCAGCGAACAACACATATTTTCACACCTTGTTATCTATTTTTTGGAATACTAAGGCATGATTTATTATTATTACTAGAATGTATCTTTGAATAATTTAAACCATAGCAACTTAATTACTTGACATTTATATCCTGTCATTCATATTTTGTATTCTCTTGATAAAGGCGTACACAGCCGAAACATGTAGAGTTTTTTAAATACATATATTTTGAAGTAATATACAGACCTTTAATCGCCTACTGATTAGGTTTACCATATATATATATATATATATATATATATATATATATATATATATATATATATATATATATATATGTATATATATGAAAAATGTGTGAAAGCCATTTCCACCTGGAATGTGTAGGTAAAAAATATGAAATATCAGTATCTGCACATTCCAAGTGGATATGGCTTTCACACATTTTTAATTTGCCCGGACAACCTGGACGGTTGGCGTCGCGACGAGTTGTATCTGCATTCTTAGGCAAATGTGATTTTGTCATTTGTAGAAAATAATACAACAAATTAGTGCGGCAATTACATGTAATGTGGGAATTTAATAGTTATTAATTCACATTAACATCGCGTTTTTCATATATATATATATATATATATATATATATAATATTTTCGTGACCTTGGTATGATAAGGTAAACTTAATAAGTCGGCGATTAAAGGTCTGGTTCATTACTTCAAAGTATATATATTTAAAACAACCCTGTTGGTGCGCTCGTGCGTGTGTTTAGTGACCGGTCGGGTAAATTTAGAGAGATCGGATAACCAGCCGTTGCGTAGGGCCGCCAACCCTTTCCCGGCAACTTCTTTACTTTTCCGTGCAGTACTTCGACGGCCCGACCCCTGCCCCAACGAGGCAAGGCGCAGACCAGCGAAGCGCACCCTGCACGGGGTTGCTCATCGCCAACCGAGGGAACACTCTAAGTGGCTACCTCAGTCGACGACGGTCACACTTTGTGCCATCTTAACGATTTCCGCAAAAGCGGGGGCGATGCACACACGTCGAACGTGTGTGTGCTGTTAACAGCAGCCTTGCCAGGTTGCCGCCCAGGACCGGTCCTAGTGGTGTGTGCATTGCGCGGCGCCGTGATTTGCGCCGCGTAGCTTGGTTCCTCACTCCTGCTGGAAAGGCGGAATGGCACTTGACTGCCCATCGGGCAGACCCCCCTAGAGTTTGGTAGCGCATATGCTAGGCTACAACCCAGTAGAGGACCACATCAGCACGAAATTGCTTTTCCCTGCTTTTTGCTGTTTCTGTTTCGTGCTGATGTGGTCCTCTACTGGGTTGTAGCCTAGCATATGCGCTACCAAACTCTAGTGGGGTCTGCCCGATGGGCAGTCAGGTGCCATGATGAAGGTTTAGTTTCTCTGGTTCTTGTCCGCGTGTGACGTTTGTCCTGAAAAGGACTATTTACTCTACGTTTCAACGAGATCGCACTCGTCATCTTCAGGAGCTAGTCGGTCTGTCGCTGGTTAGAGTTAGAGATCGTCTGACGATCTCCAGCTGCGATTTAAGGTCTGGTCTTACTTCAAAATATATATGCTTGCTCGTCATCTTCAGGAGCTAGTCGGTCTGTCGCTGGTTAGAGTTAGAGATCGTCTGACGATCTCCAGCTGCGATTTAAGGTCTGGTCTTACTTCAAAATATATATGCTTGCTCAACATCTTGCATGTTTCGGCATATGATGCCTTTTTCAAAGAATTTAAAATATATTTATTTTTTAAATTCTTTGAAAAAGGGATCATATGCCCAGACCTTAAATCGCCAACTAATTGAATTGAATATATATATATATATATATATATATATATATATATAATTTATGAAGGAAAAACTATTAAAAGAACATGGCGAAGACTAGAAAATAATTCCAAAATCTATTAATTCTGACGAAAGTTTCGAAGATGAAAAACCTAATATTTCACAGTTGGCATTAACAAAAGTGAATGAAGAAAAAATTGAAGATAACAAATATGACTTATCAGAGGTAAAATCTCATTTTGCTGAAATTGAAGATAAATCAAAATTATCAAAAAATCTTCTAAACGAAAGACACCAAGATCTGAAAAAGATCCAAATGACAAATTTTAATGGAGCAAATCAATTCTGAATTAAAACCTGGCGTTGAAGCAACAAAACAAGAAGAAAATAAAAGACGAAATATGTCAAAACTGTGATTCTTCTTCATGACAATGCCAAGCCTCATTCAGCAAACACCACAAGGCAAAAATTAGACAGCCTGTGCTAGGAAGTATTGGAGTATCCTCCCTGCAGTTCAGACTTGTCGCGTTGTGATTTTTATCTCTTTGGATTTGGAGGTCGGTATTTTAACAATAACCAAGCATTAGAGGAGTTTGTACTCCGGAAGCGAAAACTTTCTACGACGAAGGAATTAAAGAGCCAATCCGTTGGAAAAAATGCGTTGCCAAGGTGGGAGATTATGTGCAAAAATAATACGTTTTTGTTAATAATGTAGAATAAATCACGTATAAATTTGATATACCCTCGTATTATTGTTCGAACTAGTCTAACAATTTTACTTGTAATTTATTCCATTTCATATTTAAATCTATTTTCCTTTATTCGAATATTACGTTCTAATATTACTCGCCCGGGGATGTAATTCAAGCAAAAGACAATATTAGAACAACACATGTGCGGTCGCGTAGCAGAGATTAAACATTCATGAGAGACCCACTTGCATTTTCCACTAAACAACAAACAATCAAATCCAATGAAAAAAAAACGGTTGTTTTAGGCGTTTTTGTTTGTCGTTAGAGGCGCAAAAACTGAAAGGGATAGGGCCTGTTAATTGCGGTGTTGTATTTTACAATAATTTTATTCAACCCTCTAAAATTTACTCTTTTATATGCGAACTCAAATACATTATTTAATCGAAGTCGACTCAGCGCTTGCAAATGTACAAACAGATGAAAAAAAACTCTGCATAGGTTGGCGCATAAATAAATTAGAGGCCGCACCAATGTAAACAAACATGTGAGAATCCTTTTGTTTGCCTTTTTTTTTAGGAATTCGTTTGTCTTGCTCATTTCGTATTTTTTATCTTTGGTCTCTGAACTCAATTACTTTTTCATACTTTCTTGTTTTGATAACACGCCGTCTTTAATTTTAATGTAATTTTTTTACTGCTTTGAATCAGATTATTACGCTATACAGGGTGAGGCAAATCTTCGAATATATATGACATGGCTACTTAGAATATAGGATTGTTTCATTCAGCCTTTACTTGATGAAATTGCATTATAACTTTTATCGGGATAAAATAAAACAAATTTTAATGAATTCGACTACTTTTTAAATTCATTAAAATTTGTTTTATTTTATCCCGATAATGGCTACTTAGATTTTAATAAGACTTTCCGCAATTAATTAAATGCAAATCGGGGATTCGATGAGTATATCAACAAACAAACTTAGGGTTTAGCCGAAAACGATGTTAACCTTTTTATTTTAAACGAAACAGCCTGTATATTCTAACAAATTTCAATAGAGCTCTGCTCTTGGAGTCTAAAAATAATAAGGTTTGGCACGCTTCTGTTCAACAATATCAAGGATATTTAATTAAAACTGATATTTTAAAATCATGTTTATGTTAAGTAAGCCATGGAATTAAAATATATGATTGTTTCGGCCTTTACTTGATGAAATTCCATTATAACTATTAAGATAAAATAAAACAAATTTTATGAATTTCACTTTTTAATTATCACTGTAACGAGTCGTTTCGCACCAACCTGGGCTTCGTCAGACATATAACTAACTTATTTACAAAATATTTTTTATATTCAACACAAGTAAACAGTAACAAGCAAAAACACATGTTTTATTTTACAAAATAGTCAGAGGGATGGGTGCTTTTTATTACGGGACGTCTATACAAAACTTTCGCTACGGTTTATAAAAAAAAAAAAAAAAAAAAAAAAAAAAAAAGTACTGTTCTTAAGTAATAAAACTAAAGGTTTACATTATATTACAGGGATAAAGAATTCTATGGAAAAATACAAAAATACTATACACTATGTAACTGTCTTGCAAATCAAATAAATAGATTAAGTAAGGGTGAATTATTTGTTTCTAATTGATCATTTAAGATCTTGTCAGTTTTCTTGATTTTATTGATTTCCAGTGACTCTAATAAATTAAGTTTTTTGCCCTTATTTTCTATATGTAATATTTTAAATTCTTTGTTAAAAATGTGGTTCGTTGAATTGATATGAGACGCATATGAAGAGTCACTTTTATTATTTCTAAATGAAGAAAAATGTTCTTTGACGCGTACTTCAAACGATCTGCCTGTCTGTCCGATATAAGTCATAGGGCAACTACCGCAGGTTAACTCATAGACCCCTGACTTTTTATTGTTGTTTGTTAAATCCTTATTGTTTTTTATAAATTTGGAATTAAAATTCACTACTTGACTTAAACTGTCAGAATTAGCTTTGTAGACGCCCAAATATTTAGTAATGCTTCAATTAACTGAACAAGAACTTATTGAAATTCTAATAATGATTGGTTTTGGTGACCGGGTCAGAACTCATGTTTAAGAATGCGTTTAATTTAACAATTTTTATGAAGATCAGCATTCAGTATCACGAACTGTCGTTGGTAAAATTTTGAGAAGGTATAAATTGACCGGAAATGTCAAGATATTGGTATAGCATTAGAAGAATTACCACAAACTTCTACTATATCCCTCTCACTAAACTATTGGGAGATTTTTTGAAATACGGGTTCTAGTAGTGGATTGATAAAAATCAATAGAACTTTTACAGGGCGCTAAAGGGAACTTATTCGAGTGTGAATTTATAGTGGGAGAGGATATTTGATTGAAAATAATATTTAAAAAAATAGAAACAATTTACTAACCTCGCATTTTGTCCATTTTTCAAATCAGGAAAAAAAGGGCAATTTTCGGCTAATAGTGTCTTTCAAATTCCCTAACTATTAAGTAAATATCACTCTTTCGTATTTTTGCTATATTAACCTTCAATTTGTTTAAATAATATTGTTAAAAAGATGAGAAAAATGCTATTTTTCTACGGCATTTTCTCGTTCAAATTGACATAACTGTAACAACAGCAGTTACAAGCTACCAACTTAAACGTTTACATTAAAATGTTATTGACGCGATGTCTATCTATATCAATTTATTTTTTCCAATTGTCATATTTAAAGGCAGGCAATGACATAACCTGAAAAGTTGAGAGGAGGGTATTCAAGTAAAAATCATATAAATTTTAATACATATATTAAACATAACCTGAAAAGTTGAGAGGAGGGTATTCAAGTAAAAATCATATAAATTTTAATACATATATTAAACATAACCTGAAAAGTTGAGAGGAGGGTATTCAAGTAAAAATCATATAAATTTTAATACATATATTAAACATAACCTGAAAAGTTGAGAGGAGGGTATTCAAGTAAAAATCATATAAACTTTAATACATATATTAAACTTTATCAATCACATACACATCAATTAATATTATCACTCACAAATTTATTAGCAAATGTAAAGAAAAAATACATCCTCGTTCTAAATCTTATTTCTATTTGATGATCAATTGTAAATTTAACGAAGTTATGTCGTCCATAACAAACGCCATTTTAAATTTGACAATTGGAAAAAATAAATTGATATAGATAGACATCGCGTCAGTACCATTTTAATGTAAACGTTTAAGTTGGTAGCTTAAAACTGGTGCTGTTAAAGTTATGTCAATTTGAAAATGAAAATGGCGTATTAAAATAGACACTTTTTAATTACTTTTTAACAATGTTATTTAAACATATTGAATGTTAATATAGCAAAAATACTTAAGAGTGATGTTTATTTAATAGATTAGGGCATTCGAAAGATACTTTTAGCCCTAATTTGTGCGTTTGTTCGTGTATTGAAAATGGACGAAATGCTAGGTTAGTTTATTTTTTTTTAATATTATTTTTCTTCCAATTTCCTTTCCCACTATAAATTCACACTCAAATAAGTTCCCTTTACGTCCTGTAAAAGTTCTATTGATTTTTATCCAGCCACTTCCAGTACCCGTATTCTCAATTATGGCCAACTATTGTAGTGTTATCAGAGACCGGGCACATCGGGTTGAAATGTAGTCGTCATTACGACGGTCGATATAAATAGTCTACAACATGTGTACGTACATCACGCAGTTACTGAATGCACCTAGTGCGGACATCTGTTTTCATCGAGAATTATGACGTTTCTTGTTGGATATTTACAGTTAAATTTCTGTTTTCACGGGCGTAGATAGAAACGTGTAGAGCTTTAATAATTTAGTCTATTTAGATTATACTTCGTAAGATAAATAAAGTGCTGTGAGTTAGTTTCATGTTTTCATAGTTTTAACTGTTAATTACATCGTAATTTTTGTCATGGATCCTGTTTAATATCGTTTGATTGAATCTACTTCTCCCAATTATTTAGACGCAAGTGTGCATTAAATTTCGTTCAGTTTCAATAACTTATGCATACATTTTTAGTTTTCATTTATTTAGATCTACAGCATTGTTTAAGTTACTTTTTTCAGATATGATATAGAAGAACGTCCAGAACGGCATCGTAAAACAATAGCGAGTTTGATTGACGGCCATACTGATTGTATGTCCATTGTCATTGATTCCGAAATTTATTGTAAAATCTGTAATGTATCAGAATAATTGAAACATACATGAGTAGGTAAACCCCACCAGTTTTGTATAATAGAAAGGTATTTTTAATAATATAAAATATTACTAAAAATCTGGTGTGAAGAACACAAATGCAGGTTCACTATTAATATTTTCTGTGAACGTGTCTGAATATATCCTATCCCCAGAGACGTAGATACGTATTTCGCTTTTCTACAAGCTCATCGGTACGCCCCTGCTGGAGAAAGGATATTTCCAGACACATTCACAGAAAAGAACCACCTCGCCCTATCACCGTAATTATCCAGACCGAGCGCAGATGTAAATTCGGCGCTACCTGTTGTCAGACAGCCGAAGTACCTCGCATACCGTCCACATAATCAATGCGAAGTAACGACGCCCTTCCAAAGGTTAGCACAGCCAAATCTGTAAAATATCGTTAAAAAATTCCATGAAATCGCACGTACTTAGCATCGCAAACACATGCACAGAAATTGGAACCGATGGAATCTGACAATTTTAACGAAGAACTCTGTGAAACTTTTATGATCTACAAGAAAGAGTACTGGAAATTGATTTATGATAAAGAAGGTTCTTACTTAAGTTCGTAAGTGCTGAACCATGAATATCATACAATAAACAAATGTTCAGATGACTGTTAACGTTACATTTTTTAATAAAGGATTACATTACGTTTCAGTTCATACAAGAGCTTATTAGTGAGTGGACACGTTTTCTTTACTTTAAATGCCTTACCGATGTTCTTCTCAAGAGTATGCGGACATGCATTTTGGGTATGGCTACTGTAACGGCAGTGCACTTCAAGCAGTTATTGAATACCAACATCGGTTTCCCGATAGGCGCATTACTCATTACAAAACGCTTCTGGAAGTAAACAGACAATTTCGGGAATGCGGACTGTGTGATTATCTTTTCGACCGAGGAGTAAATTTGCCAGCAGACTTAGAGGAAGAAGCAGTAGCTTTTGTTACAAGGGATCCAACTCTCAGTGTTCGTCGAATCGCTAGACAACTAGGAGCGCCACGAACGACAGTTTGGCGAATTTTAAAACGTGAGGGCTTATATCCATATTACTATCGCAGGGACACGGATTGCTTGAGGCAGACCACTATGCTCGTCTAGTTTATTCTACCTGGATATTGAGACACTCACGGCTTCATTTTAATTTCTGCAGAACAGTCGTCTGGACAGATGAATCTACGTTTACGAGAAGTGGTGTTACAAATCTCAGAAACCTGCAGAGGCGGTCATCAGAAAATCCCAAAGCTATACGCCCATCTAAATTTCAACATGAATTTTCTATTAACGTTTGGGCGGCCCTAATCGATGACTTGTTGATTGGTCCTGTCGTTCTTCCTGGGAGGTTAAATGCAGACATTTATCTTCAATTTCTTATTGACGAACTGCCAAGTCATTTAGAGGATGTCCCACTGAATGTTCGACAAGAACTGTGATTTCACATGGATGGGGCACCACCACATTTCCGAATTGCTGTCCAAAATTGGGTTAACGTCAATTATCCAAGATGGATTGGTCGAGGTGGTCCTGTTGCATGGCCACCCAGATCACCCGATCTTAATCCCCTTGACTTTTATTTATGGGGGTACATGAGCAATTTAGTCTACGCGCAAGTTTCGAACACAAGAGAAGAGTTGTTGGATTGTATTCACCTGGCTGCCGAGGAAATCCGACAAAACAAGTATGAAATTCGGATAAGTACTTCTTCTGTTGGCTTACGGGCACAAGCCTGCATTCAAAAAGGAGTTGGACATTTCGAAAATATTATTAATTGAACTTTTTCAAATAAAATCAGTTTGTATTGACTTTAGGATTACATTTTTTTCATGATCTGACAATCACATTCATAGATCTGTAACTTTGAAATAAATAAAAATGGATATACAAGTTTCGCGTTTCTGTTACTTGAAATGAAGCCTACTTTACACTCCTAAAATTTAAACATAACGATACGGGACAACCTTGAGAAAGTATTGCTAGTTAATATTAATACTCCTTTATTCAACCTGAACTACAAAATTAACAAATAAAAATGTATTTCCTATTTTATAGATCACTATCCGATTGTTTTCCAATTATATAAATAAAATTATAAACTCTTTAAAAATATAAATTTTCAACAGTACGCCCATGGGCGATGAGTCATCGGCCTCTCGTGTCCGATCCCTAGTTATCAGATCAGGCATTAAGCATGTTAGCGTTTCATTTAAATCAAGGAATTAGGGCTGCCTGCATTCGTTTATTACTAGATTATATAGAAATATATACATAGAAATCTTACATATCTCGCATATAAATATTGTACTGTTTTATAAACAAAAACATTTTCATCTTTAGATTTGCCTTTTCTTAAATAATTACTTAATTTTTTCCTTAGTTTGTTGACATCGCCCTATTTCAAATTACTTCGTTTTTATAGACCACCGAGACTCATATTTTCGATTCTCGAAGTAATTTAGATAACGCTAGCTGGGATATATTTCTTTTCTCTGTTTCCCTTCCTCTTTTTTCGCTCTACCACCGCGTGATCGATGGAAAGCAGTTTTACGAGCGACATGTCTGAAGACATTAGTCCATCGAGCAATCACCCCCCACACTATTTCGACTAGTCGTGATCTCGGCAACATATACATATATCTCTTTCGCTTCTAGAAAAGGACCGCTATCAGAAATACTGGAGGCAAATTGATACGGGTCGAAGATTAACTTCATTCGTACAAGTTTCCGCTTAGAAAATTAGAATTGAGAAATAAGAAAAAAGGATCAAATGGAAGAGAGAAAGAAATTTAGAAAGAAACGGAATAAAAGGAAGCGGTTACGTCATCACTTCTGGATTCCCACTGCTTAGATAATCTTTTTCATTCTTTTTCCTCCGTGCTCTTGTAGAAGAAAACTTCTTTGGAGGTTACTTAAACTAGATGCGTTTCCTCCGTTTGTCCTTTAATGTCGTCATTGCAGCGTTCCTAAGCGTCGATCCTCGCTTTTATTCTTTATATTTATTATTTGGACATTGCCGGTGCAATTTCAAACAGAATATTTTATCTCAAAGTCACGTTAAAATTAATTTAATTTTATAGCTTGCTATAAGATGTTAATTGTGGTAATGTTTGTGTTGACCCCAGGTTGCAGCCTCAAATTGTTAAAAAGGCGCTGAATGTAATTAAACTAACTTGACCACAATAAAATAATAAATTTATACAAAGAGTGATCAAACAAATTCAATTGAACTATACAATATACTCGCTTTCATTGGATAGGGTATTAAGTATTGCGAATCGTCGAACTGTGACTGACTCTAATCTATGACTGACTGTTTTAATTTTTACAAACTCGTGTCCTAAAGGCACCAGTGAGATGAAGGGTAGTTACTATGGTCAATTAGGGATTAACCAATACCAATACGGGAAAGGCGTACCAAAATTAGGATCTACGATATCTGGTATTGGTATCTAGTTAGCCTAGACAATTTTCCTTGAACAAAAGCAAAATCTTGTTATAATGGCAAGAAAGAAAAAATTTAAAGAAAGCATGTCGAATGCAAATATGTAAATCGATAAAATATAGTATCGAGACCTCATCAAATACTTGTATTTAAGGAGGTTAAGTGGTAAGTAAATTTACGAAGATATGTTTAACGAACTTGGTCAATCAATGGCCATCATATGTGATTGTCAAAAATTGGATTGTGTCATTCAAAAGAGAAAAACTTTCCGTTGAAGATAAGAAGCGAAACTTAATGTCACTAGTGTCAAGCACTTCATGGTAAAAATAGTCACGTAATGCCAGCAAAACACCACCACTAAAAGATTTACCGGTTACGGCTCCTTCTCTGTCACATATTGTAACACTGTAAGTAGGTAGAAAAAGTTAATTATTTGAAATAGAATCACATAACTACGTATCAATAAAAAAAAGCATAAAAAACGGACGAATATATTAAGTTTTACTTCTTAGCCCACGAACGTACAACTTGTATAGTAAAAATGCAGAGGATGCGTCCTATTTAATTCAATTAGTTTAAACTTAACCCTTGAAAACCGGATTTTTTTCGGTTGAAAATCCATGTGAAATTGAATAATGATGGCAAGCAAATTATATAATCGGTATGAAAAATGAAAGTTTATTCATATTTTTACAGAAAACAACAAAAAACTGTTGTTACCATATAGTAACGCTAAGCCTTCCTCTTCTGACATAAAATAATATCAATTTATTGAATTATTATAAAATATTTAGTATGTATCAATACAGAATATAACATTACAGTCTATACACACCCAGACTTCACATTTATTACAAATTGCGCGTACTACAGTGGTACAACCTTCTCCTGCACACCGGCGTCTCTTCTTCCGAGGAACACTTGTGAGCAGATGATTCTGTCCACGGTTACAAGAAACATTGTCTTTGGAAATTGAAGGTCTGCCAACTGACTTGGTTTTCATGCCATATTTATGCACTTAAAAATTGGCCAATTCTCTGCGGAAAGACAATTGATCAGAATGTACTCACATAGATTTTCTTCTCAAGATCCAAGCGTTGTTGATTGCAGCATCTACAAGCCATGTAAAAATACACCAATACCACTTCTTGCCCCTGATAGAAATTCGATATCTGCCAATATTCTGGTCCACACCCATGAAGTTATTGTATTGTCCTTAGAAGATGTGCTCTAGGAACTTATATCGGCTTCTTATTTTGCTGGGAATGGCGTTTTACGTTTGATAAAGGCTGAATACCAAAGTTAGTGAAAGCAACAGTGACTACGTTATTGTCCACCCACCGGACAAACAAGATGCCCATGTCTTTTGCAATACAACTTTTTCATTTGTATTTTCGACTTTAGAGGACAATTCTTGGGGATCCTATTGTCCCGAAATGTGCCTGTGACACAGTAGCCATTTTTCTGAAGAAAGTCATAGAGAGAAATGTTGGAAAACAAATTATCAATGTAAAATTTATATGGAAGTTGCGGTAAGCCTTCAATCATTGTAAGGAAAGGTGCAGATGCTTTTCCAATGTGTCGCTCTTTTTCAGGGTTGCCAGCAACACATTTTCCTTGGTAAATTTCAAAAGATACAAGATATCCTTCTTTTGTGTTCATACTCCACACCTAATATTCAAAATGAATTAGGTTTCCTCTAATAAACTGTTTGCATCCGTGATGCCCGTAATATTTGAACATCGACTCATCATAATCGATATGCTCCTCTGGCACGAAATGACTGGAAAAAGCAGATTGGATTTTATTGATCAGTGGTCGTAATTTCCAAAGTTTATCAGTAGGGTTGATTTTATTATTGTCGTAGAAATGAAAAAATTGAATTATTTCAAATAATCGATCCCGTCGCATCGCATTATAAATAGCATTATTTCGCATATCGCCTTCCGAGTTCCAATAACACCTTTTACCTAGACACTCATTGTATCCACTTATCACTAGTATTGCCAGAAAGCATTTAAATTCTCCCTTGGTGATGTTAGGGCTAGGAAAATTTTGAGTCAATGCATACCTTCTTGTTTCATCTTCTAATAATAAGAACATGGATTCACTAAAAAATAATTCGAACAGTTCTGAAGCAGATTTATCTTTATAAGCACTGTAATCTCCAACAGGAAGTATTTTTTGTGATTCGACTATATCACCCTTTAGCCACCGAATATTATTATTATCAAAGAAGTCGTAGGTAAGATCTTTGTCAGTACAGGTGTCTCTTTGATCACCATCTTGAATATTGTGATCCTCGCTCGTGGCCCCACAATCATTGTTTTGGTCGATAACTCGTCTAACCTCAGCTTCTGAACGTAACTGCCTTCCTGTGAAATGATTTGGCACTACCTCATTTTCATCGCCTGAATCCTCGTCAGTTAGCTCATGAGAATCGGGTGGTATAAAATGTCTGTTATTGGATCTTCATTATCTGCATATGCATATTACAAGAGCTTCTTGCAATGTCAAGCCTCCTCTGCAACAAAATTTCATTGATAACACTAATCTCAGGAGCAAGTCCTCGTTACGGTAGTTACCATACGGTAACGGTAAACTTTTAGCCTGATATAAACACCGGTCATAAACATAAAATTAAAATATATAGTTACACTCAATAATGTACACTATCAATAATCTCATAATTCAAAAAAAACATATACAAGTAACACTAACCTTTAGTAGAATGTTTTTAAAGTACAATTCATGCGCCATCTGTTTGCTAATAGCTCAGTTAGAACTTATTACCAAGACAGAATACCATCAGACCACTGTTACCAAATGATAACACTAGGCCTATAAGGGTTAAAACAATTTTAGTAATGCTATTTAATTCCGATATCCATAATATAATTTAATTCCGATATCCATTTCTCCTCTTGACTTGCGTTCATTGAGTTCATCCCTAATTTTTTTATCAAGCTGCGACTCCATTGGTGTAGCGTCGCGAGTTATAAATACCCTAGCAAATGTAGGGTTATCTTTCAGTAATCCACCCTTTTTCAAGACCTTCACGACCATACTAGGCTAAAGACCAACCTCAATAGAACGGTTATTCTCCAGTTTCGAAGAGTCGAACTTCCCCAGTCTTCCCAATTCAGGGTCATCAACCCCCACACCAACAATCTGTAATGAGTCCCGAACCTTAGCTTTATCAGTTGAAACATTCTCTGTTCTAGAACCGCAGTTAGTTTCCGGTAAACCAGGAGTGATAACATTATCTTTACGACGTTCTTTCTCCAACACTTCTCGTATAATTTCCTCTGTCATCAACAAAGTAGATGGAACAAAATTAGAGTCAGAAGGCATAGCTTTTAAAGATTTTATTTCCTCTTGAAGAGAGGCAACTACAGATCTTAACTCTATTAACTCAGTGCTAAAACCAAGACAACATTTGCAAGACCAGTTACTGTTAACCTTTTTAGCTTCGGTTCTAGATAATTCTAATTAATAATTAATAATGCTTTCTTGTTTAATTTTTGTGTATTACTGTCGAAGTTCCTTTTATTTTGTGTATATTTCTAAGAATAACTAATTACTACATTGCGAATATAAAATATGTATTATTTATAGCCATTCTAGGTAGATTATTATTTAATCTCAAATAAAAGAGAGTTGTCAAAAATGAGATCTGCTGCATTACAGCTTAGTGAAAAATATATTAAAATAAAATATAATTATTTTCATTTCTTTTTTATCTGCATAATCGCTATGAAAAGAATAAACTTGCACACCCTTAGTAATTTAACTGCAATAACAAAAGCATTAGCAATAGTACCAGGATATCCTCGAATCGCCTAAATATATGTAAATCTTATATGCTTATGCAGAAATTATCGCGTATATTCCACCATGCACATGACAAAGAATACAAAAGAGATAATTAGAAATATTCCAAAGTAAACTTCATGTCATCGCATACACATGAAAGTACACTACAGTTATTGGTGGACGAATGAACATGTTAATAGTGAATTCTTATCTTGTTTGAACAGAGACCAGGGGCCTCGCATGAATTTTACCTAATTTACAGAAAAATTATCGATCCCTCCATCCCTACATGCACGCTTCCCGCTTAATGTGTGAAATATTCCCGATATCGACAGGGGTGTCGTGTTTCAATATGTTAGCTTGGATAAAAGCCAGCATATTCATGGACGGTTGCATATTCATGTCGAAATCCAATTTAAATCGCGTCAGATTATACAAAATAAGAGCGGATACAGTTACTCTATGTTAACATAGGTACACTTACCTACTCGATTTAATCATTTAAGAGTGATAGACATGTGTTTGCATCCGTGTGTATATATATTGTTATAATATAACAATATCAAATTTACACAGTGGTATATGAATGAAGAATTAAGGATATATAAGATGATACTAACATAAATTCACATACAGGGTGTAATGGGACACATTACGACCATCTTATTTCAAGACATTAATTCAATCTGTTATAATTTTAAAGAATATCAAAACTTAATTTGTATGAAATAAAAATGTAAAATTATATAAATAGTAATGCGTTTCCCGCCATTGGGTATTGTTGCGAAACATTTCGCAATAATATTAAATGCGTATTTCACTCAGATCCATTTATGCAAAATCAACATTTTCTGTAGTTCACTTTGTAAAGCTAGTCATGTATAAACTCAATTAGAATAGCTTTGTATCACATATATGAATCGAGAGAGTGAGTGTATTACATCATCCACGTAACCAGAACGATCGAGAACTTCACAAGGAAGCTGGGGATTCACCGAGAGAAAAGAGAAGTTAGAACGGATCAAGGAGAACGAAACAAGATACTTGCTTCCAAGTCGCGAAGCCGATCAAACGTGCGGACCCTAAAAGTAAGAGTAAGAGAGGGTTTACCGCAATATACTTGGCTCAAGGTAGTCAACCAAGTCAGACGTGCGGACCCTTAAAGTAACAGTAAGAGAGGGTTTATCGCAATCCATTATACTTAAATAAGAAAAGTACATATAGTAGCAAGAGGTATTTCTTGCCTAAAAGTGAAGTTATTTGTTTAAAACGTGAATTCCCACGCTTACTACATCAAGGCTTTTGTCTGGAATCCCGGGCACCTTGAGGCGTGAAGAAAGAGTTCTAATTCAGTGAACAAGTGCATCACCTCCAGAGGAAGCGATTAGACTATAAAGTGATATAGCCATTAGTGTAACGATATTAAGGTTAGTCATTATTAATACTGTTTTTTAATCTGATCAGACTAAACAGTTCAATTATAAGTAAAAGTTACCGTATCTCGCCTTATATGTATGTATAGAATCTAAGCAACATTTCAGAATAACCATAAAGAATTTTGTAGTAAATTACATGTAAATTAAAAAGCTCATTTATCAATATATAAGTATATTTTATAATCATTTTGTTTTATTCAAATCATATAATATAAACTTCATTGAAAGAGCATATTAATCAAAAGGAATTTATTGAAACAAATAATAAATGAAAAAGAGGGATTCATTTCATTTCACCTACGTTTTCATACACGCTTTGAGAAAGAAAGACGTAAGTCCCATTTCGTCTTTTTCTTAATCTCTCCGCTAACTTTTAGCAAACCGGCAATTAAGTAAATTCAATTATATACCTTAGAAGGGGTAAATCTTCTTGGCGTCCAACAAAGCAGTAATTGAATAAATCAATTACTTATTTTTCAACTTTTTAATCTATATCTCAAATATTTAGGGTAACTGCGGCATTTAGTTATTTCAGCACCAAAGTTATCAATTGTTAACAGCAACCTCGAATCCCTCGAGACACGGGATATTATTAGTATATGCCAGTGTTTAAGGTCTGTTACAAGGGTAGGGTTAGACAAAAGTATGGATCCATCTTTGATATGGCTACTTAGATTTTAATAAGACTTTCCGCAATTAATTAAATGAAAATCGTAGATTCGATGAGTATATTTATATCCAAATCAGATTTCCAGTTTAGCCGCATTCGATGTTAACTTTTTTATTTTTAGCGAAACATATGTATATTTTTACAAATTTCAATAGAGCGTTAAACAACGATAAAGATGTTTAATTAAAACTGATATTTTAAAATCGTGTTTATGTTTAGTAAACCATGGAATTAAAATTCAGTACTTGACTTAAACTGTCAGAATTAATTTTGTAGACGTCCAAATAGGAATAATGGTTCAATTAACTGAAAAAGAACGTCGTTGCAATTCTGATAATGATTGGTTTTGGTGACCGCGTCAGAACTCATGAAGAAATTTATAAAAGTAAAATAATTTATTAAAAGACTTAATATTAAGATTAAAAGAATTGATTGTCCGTATCTTCTATCACACATGAATTTTTTGGTTGCAAGACATCTAACCCGTTCTGAAAACACGTTCACCAACCCATCACGAGGACGAATGCGTTACTTAAAGCGCCTTCATCGAAGATGGTAATCTTTCTTTGAATTTACTTTTGAACACTTTCAATTTTTGTGAATTGTTATTTGTTCTTTGACTTTCTCACATTATCTTTTTTATTTTTGACATACAAATACCTCGTTTTTTCTTCGCCTTATTATAGATACAGATAACAGATAACGTTACTAGGGTTTCGACATTAAAGACATTTCATTCTCAAGCGAAACTAATAATATCATTGTAAAATTCGTTTGAAAATAACATACATTATGACATCATGTAGCTGTTGCAAGTTAATTGGGGCTTAGGGAACATACCAACCCTTTCACCTATCATATCCCAGGTATGTTCTGTTACGATATTTTGATTAGCCCCTGTATACCTTTAGCGTTTTTGATAACACCTTATCGGTCATGTGTTCCGGAATTTTGGAGTAGGGACGAAAACTATTGCGAATGTCCTTCGCCACTTTTTGGTGAAAGTGTTATTGTGAGCTGCATACGTTAATGCAATCAGACGACGAATTCTTAGTTGTAAATTTACTGTATCGTTCAGGAGTGGATATAACGTCGTGCTAATTATTAAATTAAGTTTCCGTTACTGGGTGATTAATTGACGTTATCGACAATAGAATCAAAAGATTGCCACTTGGGTGTCGAGAATACCCCTAATTATATAGGGTGCGAAACTTTGAGGGGCAAGGCCGATGCAAGCAAATTAAACTTTCGATATCCCGGCCACGTGGTTTTCCGAGTCCGAAAACTTGAAGCAGTCGTCCCATGTTCCGTTCAAGCATCTACATCTCTTCAGTAACAAATGCAATTTGTAAACTAATAGTATTCAAAAGAATATATATAATCTGATCTGTTAATTGCTAAGTTGCGAATTCCAAAGAAAGACAATTTGCGACGGCTATTTTGAGTAGTCAAAAGTATCCCTAAAGAGTAATTGTCGTATAGGCAGTTTTCCTGTACAAAATATAGCAATTTTGCTTTTGTAATTTTCAATTACCGATTATGTAATTAGAATTACGTTATTTGAATAATCCTGTTATATTGATTAGATTAGATGTTAAAATTTATGTTGCTATTTTCCTTAGTTCTATTTGCTTCGCGAGATTTCAAATTCACATAAGTTGGATCTCATTTCTTTTTTTTTTAGCAACGCTAGTTAATCGTATTAACTGTGAATCTTGGTTTACTTTCCTGTTAAGTAAATCACTTTTGCGTAAGAAATTAAAATTAATTTAGACTTTGCGATAAACTAGTTTGCGTATGATTTACAATGTATCTTTTTTTAAACTATACACTATGGTAAATTGATTTTGATTTAACTTTACATTTAATACTGTACCCTCTGGTAATCTAAAAATTGTTTAAGATACATTTAACCTATGCTATAACCTTATGTTAATTTTTGATGACTTTGTAGCCGACCACATGATATTTTAGTTCACGTCAATTAGGTAAAATTCTTAAATAATTGTAAGGGGAAATGGAGAAATCTCTACAGTTTCTTATATTTTTCTTTTAGTAGATGCTGTATAGCACACTTATATTCTTTTTCTTGTTTATTTGTATTATTAAAATAACGTAGTTTAATTATCTAGTTTAATTATTTAGTATTAATTTTTTGAGCAAGATAATTTTTGTCAACGTTTCGAAAAGAACCGCACGACCATCTTCACTGTCTAGTCTGGCTCTGCCTCGTTGGTTGACTGCAACATCCCGCTCACTAAAGTAAGTCCTAGTTTTGTAAAATTTAATAGACAGATTCGTTTGTTAAATATAGTTACGATTTTGCATAGCAGTTCTATGGACGATAGATCTGATATTCACGCAGGGGAATTGAGGATATTGATTTTGACCTCTTGCAGGAATCGCAATGTAACAGCTCCAACAAACATGAGGATGGGCATTGATTTGCTAAAACCTGGAATTATTTAGTGCTTAGGTTATGGTAAAGCAAATGCTTCCAGAACATATATTCTGGTAGATGTTTGTGTATTGTTATCATGTGCGTGTGTTGCCAGAAACTCCAAAAGATGTAGTGTTCTGTAACCTATCAAAGTTTATGTAATTTTTAAGGAATTCCTATATTGTTTTCTCAATATTATACATCACTAGCTAAACTCGATAATGCTTTGCTATTGCTAGATTTAAGTATATATATATATATATATATATATATATATATATATATATATATATATACAGAGTGGTTGGTTTTTCATTATACACCTAATATTTTGGTTGAGAGTAATATATTTTAAAGAAACGAAAACGTATCTGATACTATTTTTTGCCCTCTTTTCAATCCTGTGAAATAGAGTATTAGCACTTGAAAAACAACAGACGATTTAATGATTTTTTAATGAATATTATATTATTATTAGATATTTAACTAACTTATTCAATTCTGAATACAATTTTTTTTGACAATGAATAACGCCATAATAACAAAAAAGAAAAAGTTTGGAAATGCGACCGAGTAAAAGACAAAATACTATTTAAATGTCAGTTCGTATAACAGTTGATGAGATTCACTAATCGCTAAAATGTGTCACAGTTTAGCGATTAGTAAATCATTATTGTTAGTTTCCCTGGATATTTACCATATTAATAGTACCTTTTCTGTAGTAAATAAGTTACATATTCTAAATTTTATACTTAAACCCCTCTCTTCCATTGGCGTAGATAACTGAAATGCGCAATTATTAAAAACCCCAAGTTCTACGCCTATGGAACTATGTTGCCCAAAATTTTGACATGGGTTTCTTTGTCTCATAAAACTATGTCAGCGTACTAAATTTCAGCAAAATCTAGTGAGCCGTTTTATATTTATAATAAAAAAACGATTTCAGAAGTGTAACTTCATCGCCGTATAGCGTCCAAACTAAGCAATTTTGTACTAAGGTAAATTGTCTTAAATCAGCTTATTTTGCTGTAAGGAATATATAGTAGGTTTTGCAAAGACCTTTTGCAGACACCTCGCATATACAGGGTTGGGTAAAAGTCGAATAATTCCGTAAATATAAACTTCAGAACAAAATGTTGTTAACAAAAGTTTTTTGACAAGTTATTTTGTATTGGCTTCAATCATTTGTTTTTTTTTTTCATGATGATTACATATGACAGCCAAAAAATTTTTTTGTTTTTAATGGAATTAATATTATTTTTTGGACAATTCCGAATCTTTATTAAGTTCTGAATATGAGTGCGTACTATTTTCATAGGGTTAGATAATAAAAATATTGAGAAAAAAATTAAATTTAATAAAAGTAAACCTACAAAATTAAATTAAATGCTCAATGTGACGTCCTTCTACGACCTGACAGTGTCCTAAACGTTCCCAAAAATGACTAATTGTATTTTGTAAACTATTAGGTGGTATGGCTTGTATCTCACGAGTAATTTTTGCTCTCAAATCCTCTAGGTTTCTAGGTTTCTCCTTGTATACTTGCGACTTCAAGTGTCCCGAAAGAAAGAAATCCAATGGATTTAAATCGGGAGACCTAGCGGGCCAATCAATAAAACCCCAACGTCCAATCCAACGACCGGGAAATATTGTGTCTAAATACTGCCGAACATTAATAACATAATGTGGTGGTGCTCCATCTTGTTGAAACCATAGATTACGGTTTGGCATGCTTGGTTGATTGTCGTTAGGAAATAAAATCAACAGATCTGGTACAATATGGTTACGCAATAAATGTAAGTAACCATCACCATTTAGGTTGTGTTCCAAGAAGTACGGACCTATGATGCGTTGCCCAACATTGCCAGCCCACACATTAAGTTTGTGACGATGCTGTATATGATTTCCTCGCATCCAATGTAGATTCTGAGTCACCCAATAACGGCAGCTTTGCCTATTTACAAATCCATTTAGACAAAATGTAGCTTCGTCAGAAAATACGATTTTGTTTAAAAAATTTGAATCTTATAGGACAATTTCATTATTGTTTCACAAAACTGTAATCTTCTGTCCGGGTAATCTTCGTTAAGTTCGTGCAGTAAGTGTATCTTATAGGGCTTGTATTTGTTCGCTTTTAATATTCGTCTAATAGATCTGCTACTCATATCATTTTCTAATCCTAGTTGAGTGGTTGACGTAGTGGGATTTTCCGTTACAGCAAGTAAAACATGAAGAGATCGGTCTTCATTAGTGATTTATTTTGGTCGGCCAGCTTTAGGTATATCTCTAACATCGCCCGTTTCTCTAAATTTAGTAACCAATCTCGAAACTGTTGATTGAGCTATAGGATCTCGATCCAAATAAACATTATTGAATAAAGTGCAAACTTCGTGATGTGAACGTTGCCTGTCACATATCCGACCATCATAAGAATTTCTATTCTATTTTTAGTAATTAATTTGACCATTTTCACACAAAACACGTATTAAAAAGAGCAAGTTTTACGATGGAAAGTATTTTATTGTGAAACGTCAATAATTTAATGACAGTCAAAAAATCTAAAATTTCCAAAGCAATCTATAAAACACTGCACTAGTCCAAATGTACGTTTATTAAATTTTATTATTTTTTTAATATTTTTATTATCTAACCCCATGAAAAAAGTACATATTCATATTCAGAAATTAAGATTCCGAATTTTCTAAAAGAAAATATTATTTCCTTTCAAAAAAAATTTTTTTTTGCTGTCATATGTAATCATACTAATCATCATGAAAAAAAAAGGCAAATGATTGAAGCCAATACAAAATAACTTGTCAAAAAACTTTTGTTGACAACATTTTGTTCTAAAGTTTATATTTACGGAATAATTAGACTGATGCGTTACTTCTGCCCAACCCCGTATACATAGATTAAATGAACACTACTCACTCGAATTTATTTCTACGCATTTCTTACTTTATGTACTTAAGTATGAGAAGAACTGTCTCGTAGTGCCATCTACATTTCAATAATGGTACTGCTACTATAGATATTATATTATTAGGCCCATAACTTTCTTTCTACTGGCTAAACCTTCTCCGGAATCGTTTTGTAAAAAACCGCGCGTAAATCAGTCCCGTTTTTTAGTTTATAACGGTCACACATATCAAGGGAGCCACAAAATTTGTATCCTAGGTAGGCCGTGAACGACTGAGATAGACATATAAGTCACGTCTGAGTTCAGAGAATTGACGAAGTGTCGGCTTTAAATAATCATAAGTCAAATCGACAATTTACGATTTAACCTATTACTAATAGTACGAAATGTAGGTTAGATCACTTCGTCAATCTAAGACATAACTGATTTAATCCATGGCATACTCTGAAAACTTTTTTTGCATAAATATACTATGGTTGTATAACAAAACATAACTGTAATAGTTCAACGCATGCTTATTTGTATGAAAATTATTTAAAAATGTTCAGAAAGCTCGCGAATACAATATTCCACACAGTTTAAAGTACGAAAATGTCTCTTATTATGAAAAGTTGACTAACTAGGTACGTTAAAGTTACATACCTATGTAATCTATGTTTTGACGTGAATGTTTTGTGCTTTTCGTCCTTTAATTTTTTTTTAATTTGAACGAATGCGATGCAATTTTCGCATAATGAGTTTGTACCGCGAAACATGCCATTCTATTCATGCAGGTCCTTTTTATCTAGATTCAGATAGTTAAAATTATAAAGGCACGCAAATAATAACTACATACAAGTGTGTGCATCGAAATTTGGTACACGTGTGGGTACCCTCGTTTCTCTTTTGAATTTAAACTTACAAAGGATTTTTGATATGAACTGGTTTCGTCTACGTTTCTACGTGAATAATTAAAATTTTTCATTTAAAAGACGATTATACTGGTATAATTTCCAGTTTTCATTTGTCGTGCTTTCCTCTAGTTTCTGTTTATGTACATTTCGTATTTATTGTTAGTACTTCTGAAGCTTGCTATTTAAACTGATTATTTGCCGCGCAAATCATTAAAGTACTAGAATATTCCACTTTACAATTCAATTTTAAAAGAAGTCGGTCGTATAGTAAATTGATTGAATATATTCGTTTAGAAGATGTACTGGCTGTACACCTTACTCTATCGGATAATTGAAATTGTGGAGATCGCGTTTGAAAAAAGAATGAAGGATGTATACCGGGTGTCGCAAAACGTACAGGCAATATTCCAAGAATTAATTGCACAACTTATTTAGAGTCAGAAGGTCCATATAGGCATATTACTGTGAGTTTCGCTTGTGTACTATAAATGAAGTAAATGATGGTGTGTGGGCAGTTACTCAAGTATATTTTTCTTTAGATTATGTATATTGTTTGTATGTCTGGGTGCTGTAACTTTTGGGTTCTACTTAACTAGGCCTAATGTCCAATGTAAATTTAAAGAAATAATACAACAATATGTAAATTGTTGAAATTCTTTTATTGTCTCGTTATATTTTCACAAAGCATTTATTTGCAACTTAAAATATCTAATTTCTTAAACTAAAACTTAACTCTTATTAGAGAGTTTTATATATATTGTTTATTAAAAACACAGATATATTTTTGGAAGTCATTGGCTTAGATTCTATAGCATCTTTCACAAATCACGCTCAAGTGTTTCACTTAATCAAGGGAGTATTTTTTCTCCAAACGTGGAGTTAGTAATCAAGGTGTCTATCTGACTCTTTCAAATAAGGATATATTCCTTCTATTAATACTTTGTTTTTAAATTGATTGTGTTTTCGGCATCTGTTTAAGTGGAAGTCAAGTTCCTATAGAACAGCACGCCTATCTCCACATTGTATATATATATATATATATATATATTAAAAATAATAGACTTTTTATCGGTTTAGCGACCTTTTATTGAATTATGATGTTTTATTCTACGACGACCAATTGACACTAAAACATAATTTTGATTTTGATAACACCGAAGTAATAACACAGAAAAAGAATACAAAAGCTAGGGAGGTCTTAGAAATGATCCACATTTTCAAAAACAGCAGAACAATAAACGACAGGAACGAAATTGATGGACTGTCTAAACTCTATTACCCACTGATTAAACAATAGATGAAATCACCCCCCCCCCCCGCACACACAAACACAAACCAAAAAAACAAAAAAAACTTTTTATCAGTTCCCATTTGTAAATACTTTTACTACATACCCCTAAACACGGTCCTGATCAATTTGCTAAATTCCAAAAACAGAACAGAAATTAACCTCTCTTAACAAAGTCACAAACACTTACAATATTCCAACCAGTGCGATCGGTTCGTTACAAAAAAAGGTCTCGGGCCCCCGATACACATGTTACACAGAATGCGTGATTTTGAAAACCAAAAGAAACGGTGAGTTTTGTCATTCATTGTTCATGTAATGTAGTTAAACATCAAAAGTTTAACATCTCATTCATTTATACAGATTTAACCACTGTAATTTATCCTTACTCATTATTAACATAATTTTAAATTTTAACTTTAATTGTTAATTTAATTGGTAATTCAGTCTTTAATCTAATCTTAATTCTAATTGTCAATTTAATTGTTAATTCAGTCTCACAAAAGCAAACACAACTCTCACTTTTTCAGTGTAGTAATTCTTGTTTCTATTTACCTTACTGTATTGTAGTTTAATTCAAATTTTCTATTCATTTATACAGATGTAATCACTTTAATTGTCCTTACTCATTATTAATCTAATTTTAAATTTTAACTTTAATTGTTAATCTAATTGGTAATTCAGTCTTTAATATAATTTTAATTTTAATTGTTAATTTAATTGTTAATTCAATCTCACAAAAGCAAACACAGTTCTCATATTCTCATTGTATTAATTCTTGTTTCTAGATACTTGAAAAAGACTGAAAAATAATAAAAGTCGAAACGTCGTAGAATAAAACATCATAATTCAATAAAAGGTCGCTAAACCAATAAAAAGTCTATTATTTTTAATATTAAGACACGGCCAATAAAATAAATAAGAAAAATAAAATTCTTATAAACACTAAATATATATATATATATATATATATATATATATATATATATATATATACATATACATATACATATATTAGAAGGAATTTATTATTTTCTTGGCCGTGGTTATAATACCAGATAAAGAATAAGTATTTTTTGGTAATAACGCCCTTGTAATTAAAACAATATTTAATTTATGTTAGCTTTCGATTCTATATATAGAGCCTTTTTCACAACTGAAGTATTTATTTAAATGTCAGTCTGGTGAAAGTAATGTTAAATTAAACGTACTTACATTATATTGTACTGCTAGGTTACGTTTCAACTATGACTAACTACGCTAGACTTCAGACCAGAAATTCTATCACAAACAAATGATAATCTAGAAAAAAATAATTATTCCCTATCAGTCATTAATAAAATCATAAGACAAAAATTATATCAACACTACAACACAAATAATACAGATATCACCAAAACCAATGAAAACAACCCCCAAACTATTTATAAATATGTCCCAATACCCTATATCAGCAACTTGTCAGAAAAAAATAAACAAAATCTTAACACCATGTGACATAAAAGTTTACCACCACAAAAACTCCAATAATCTCAAAAACTTACACTCAAAATTAAAAGACAAAATACGTACATTAAAGAAAACACACGTTATTTATGAAATTCCATGTAATTTGTAGACAGCAATGTTTACATCCCAACTTACTCTGCAATTACATACATTCTAATTTAATATTTATAAATATTTCATATAAAAGCCGAAAAACTCCAATAATTTATCTATTGTTTTATATATATATACTTGATAAAGGCATAATTGCCGAAACATGTAGGGTTATTTTAAATATATATACTTTGAAATAATAAACCAAACCTTTAATCGCCGACTGATTGAGTTTACCATATCATACCAAGGTCACGAAAATATTATATTTATATATATATATATATATATACTTTTTATTTATGAGATATCATGAGATCATTCGTGGAAATCTAACTTCCTACTTGCTGACTCAGATATCTTGCATATATTTACATTCACAGTGTTGTATTTATCGTTAATTTGTTCAAATTAATAATCCATATATGTTTTAAAATATTTTATTATTGTTTTATGGACTCCAAATAATATTGTGCGTTATTTACTTACTCAAATCTTGCCCTATTCTTTGTAATACTTTTACTTGAATAGAGTTTTAATACAATTATAAATTAAACAAATTCTAAAAAAAAATATTTAATACAATATTAATAATTATTAATCAAAAATTCTACTAACTGTAAACGTAGAAATATCAAATTACTGATAACATTATTAATAGAAATCGTTTTCTCAAACCGCTAAAATCTAAATGAATGTTAAATGTTGAAGTATTGAATGTACACTGAGTGAAAAGTGTCGAATGAATCTTGAATGTCCTCTTCTCCCGATATTTCTCTTTTTATATTAGGTCGTTTTTGCTTCTCGGATGATATTCTCCCACTTTTCGTATTTATTTCCAAATTTTATTTTATTTCTTATTTTTTTTTCTGTTTCAACTCTCGTATCACTCCACCTATTATATGCAAATTTGTTATTCTTTCTTTGTCTGAAGTTATGTTGTTTAAGTAAATTCTCATTTGTGGTAATTTATGTGAAGAATGTTCGACGCCAAAAGAAGCGGTTGATGTGTACAAAATTTTTTTGGAAATATCTCAATCGAAATAGAAGAAGTTCTGTGAAAATTGGTTCAAATGTTAGCAACAGTGCATCGATCATTACGGAAATATTTTCAAAAACAATAAGATAATTTTGAATTACAACTATTTGTTTTGGTTTGTTATTCCGGATACATCAATACCAAACCTCCTAAATATTTGACATTCAACGCGAATTATATTTTGATGAAAAATTAACCTTGGTGATCTTTTAACATTTTGGGCAATATTTCGTCACTTTTGAGCAATCGTGTATATTTGTAATTACTTAATTGCGTTACTATTATATCGTATTAATTAAATCTTTCGTTTAGTTCGACGAAGTTTTCATCTTCATAATTTCTTGAATAAAGCTAAGTAAGTTACATTAAGTAGTTATACAACGGACGGTAGCAACCATAATATTAATTAACGAAGCGATTCACTGCCATCTATTAACTAGTTACAGTTGAAAACCATTAGTTACTCCGTGATAAGACACTGAATAGAAGTAATTAAGATGAAATAGTAGGTCTATCAATTACCATATATAATAAGCCACAGAATATGTCTACAGATATATAGTGAACAATGACCTGTAACAGGATGACATGTGAGCTTGAATATATGTATACAATAGAAACAAATTCAGCACGTGCTATATAAATGATACGTGTGAACACGGGATAAGATGAATACAATGTTTAACACCTCTATCCATAGGCAACAATGGTCTTTAGTGTGTTGCTTAACTTAGAATGACGGTGTTTCGTGCGATAACTTCGGAAGGTTTGATGGACCTGGAACAGATACATCCTCTCAAGTTGTGGAATGGGGACAATATGTTTTGTCAGCCTTATCCTTTCAATAAATAAAATTACTTGACCCTCCTAATACAGGCAGCTACGTCATTGTATTTTACAAATTCAAATCCACTATATACAAAGTGTGTATTAAAACGTAAAATTAATTAATAAATTTTTTATGTTTTCAGTTCTATCTAATTTTTTAATTTATTTCGTTGAGAAATAATCACAGCAATATGCACAGCTCATAATAGATAAAGTAGATTTTGGAGTTTCACATTCGTCCACATCACTATTATCAGTGTTATGTTCTTCATCATTATTGCACAATTTCTCAACAATTTCCGTAATACTGAAATTAGGTCTGTCTGTAAGTACATGACTATCAACAGAAGCAAATTCATCTAAATCCACAATTTCGTTACGAACGTATGTTTCATAAAAAATTGTATCTTCTTGTAAACTAAAGAAAATTAAGCTTAAAGAGCTGCTCGACACCTTCGTGGCATATTTTCAATCAACCTTTGGATGTCCTCTTGGGGTATGGCAACCCATTCTTCGTAAAATGCCACCAGAAACTGTTGAAGAGTTTCGGGAGCCACAGGTCGACTCCTCAGCTTCCGATCCGGCTCATCTCACAAATGCTCGATCGGATTTAGATCTGGGCTAAGAAGTGGCCAATCTATAACTTGAATTTGATGTTCTTCCAGGAATTGTCTTGTCCGACCTGCTACATGTGGTCTTGAATTATCATGCTGGCACAGAAATCTAGGGCCTATAAGAGCTCTAGCAGGTATCACATGATTCGTATCTATGTCTTCAATATATCGGACAGCCTTCGTTCGCCCAGGTATATGAACAAGATCTGCACGAGTATGAAATGAGATTCCAACCCATACCATGTCAGATCTTCTTCCAAACCTATCAACTTCCTGAACCAGTCCTTCACGATGGCGTTCAACCGAAATCTCGACTCATCGCTGAAAAGCACTGAGGATCACTGCTCCATCTCTCAATCTATATGGTGTTGAGCAAACGCCAATCGGCTTCTTTGATGAACCAAAGTCAGTCATGGCTTTGGAACTGGTCTCCTCGATCTAGAATTATATTCTCGCAACCTTTTTTCGTATGGTTACCGTACAAACTTGATTTCCCGTTGCTCTTCTGTGGTCACTCTGCAAGTCTCTAGCAGTAGATATGCGCCGTCTAAGTACGCAGTTGCGCAAGTATTTGTCTTGCTCAGCGGTTGTGGCACGTTTATGACCTTGAACAGCTATTCTAACGTATCTTCCTGTCTCCAACTACCGATTCCAAACCCTGCACATTACAGAAGGGCTTACATTAAATTGTCTTGCAACATGACGTAAGCTGTATCCTACTTCGGCTAATGTTACGGCTCTTACAACTTCAACTTAATTTAGGTGCCGCATGATACGCTTTTAGTATCTAATGACATATAATTGACAAACACACTAGATTTTTTGAGAATTTGTAGTTATTTTATTGACAAAAATAATTTTTCCATAGCTGTTTCACATGCATGATCTCTTATTTTACGATAATTGGAATGATAGGGTAGGAACGTTCAAATTAAATTCATTTTATGATAAATAAACGATCATGTAACCAGCTTGTAAGAATTCGTCGCTCCCATAAAACTATGTAGGGGTATTACGACTAGTTAATATTTATGTATATATATATATATATATATATATATATATATATATAGACTATTAAGTATTATCGACCGTACTGTATAAGTAAAAATTTCATTAACGGGTGAGCGGTCTGTCAAGTAAAAATAAAACTTCTTTATTCCACTCTATATTTCATAACGCATTGGTTACTTCATCAGGAGTGTAATTCAGAATTAAAATTTAGCAAATAACGGCACTAAACATGTTAAAATTCGTTAAATTTAAAACATCAAATCAATATGTTGTTAGTTTGTCGTCAACCTCTTAAAAACAAATATAAATAATTTATTATATTTGATGTTTTAAATTTGACGAATATTAACATGTTTAGTGCCGTTATTTGCTAAATTTTAACTCTGAATTACACTCCTGATGAAGTAACCAATGCGTTATGAAATATAGAGTGGAATAAAGGAGTTTTATTTTTACTTGACAGACCGCTCACCCGTTAATGAAATTTTTACTTATTTATATATATATATATATATATATATATATATATATATATATATATATATACTACTTAAGATTTATTTAAGAACCTTTCAAATATAGAGACAACATTAAACTAATCAAGTAAATGGAAGACCACATTATGTGTAAATTTGTAGATATAAAGACGGTCCCTGTTTGATCAAACATATTACGAAGGCAATTTGCTTTCGACGCGTGTTCGGGACTGGGATCGCATTCATTTCTACAAGTTTAATTTAATTATGTGTACATACTAGGAATACATAATTATGAGCAATTTCGCACAAATACGAAATAATATTGGGTATTTACATGAAAAAGACACATCATAAATAGTCCGGCCGATATCGCCTGGTAAATTTCTATGAAGATAGGTCGTAAAAATTTGGGTTTAATTGGCCGAGGTCGTTTTATAAGGTTGGCCGTAAATAACGGGTTTTCGTATATGGAAATTTCCTTATAGTCGATTCGGGGAACTTTGAAATTGTCCATTATCTCAGGCGGCCATTTTAGACAGGTGCCCGTTAACACAGGTTTTACTATATTTATATTTTATTCGAGGTAATAAGAACTCAGACTTTTTCTCTCATAAAAGTCTTCTACACTTCCAGACTAAAGAACACGTTCGACTTTTTTTTACCACATCCCAGTAATTTATTCGTTCTAAGAATTCCAAAAAAATTAAAATAAAATTCCTGAATTTTTGCTCAGAAACGAAATTCGTCAAGATTAAAGGTCGAAAGATACGGCGAAACATTTAAACGCGCGAGAAAGAAGAACATGTAGGGATAGCCACTTGCCTAAATAATAAATATGAGAACACGATAAATTACAGACGCATGCAGGATCTCAACGAATTTGGGCATTAAACTCGCTCGGAGCGGACAGGGAAGCGCGTAATAAATTTGTCGCCATCATTATGATTTTTCGTACGGTTTCAGATGAAACACACAACACAGCTAATGCGTCGGAATAGTCGTGAATTCGCCAATATAAGTGCCCGGATAAAGAAAACAATGTTACGAAAAGACAGCTGGAAAATTTATTAAAAGATTTCGTGTTTCATTACTTGGCGTATTGTGGATATTTGCGATGATGGGAAAGATGGGTGATAAATAATTAACAAAAACAATTTAAAATATACTTAAGTGAGAAAAACCTCACAATTTGTACAAAACAAAAACCTTTTTCAATATCATGCATTGATGAGTCCGTAGTAGGACGAAACACGTGTTCGCCATCTGGATTGGAATCTTCACACAAATATGTATTTGTATTGTGTTCTCCACATCCGATTTTTAATAATATTTTGAATATGTATTTTTTAGAATTGAATTTTGTACGTATTCTGTTTCATCTAAGATTGAAATTTCATGATCTTAAAAAAGGTGTGAAAACCCTTATCACATTAATATTCGTATTCTATACACGTATTTCGACAATTAATTAGAGAGAAATAACAGTGTTGAATACTCGTATGGGCACAGTTAATATACAAAAGTCGCGTGTTTCTACTGAAGATGGCAACTTAGTTATATACCGTACGGATATTAATGTGTTTTCAATGAAAGAACTTTCGTGATATTTTTGTTATGGGAGAAATGATCTTTCTTTGTCCAAAGTCTATACTGAATATTCGTATATTCGAAAATACCCTTAAGCGAAGTACAAGTATCTGTAAATTGTGTATTCGTGATGAGGGTCTTTCGTGTATTTGGCAGTACTTATTCGTTGTCTCTTTTGTTTGAATTATCCGGGCGGAAATAAATAACATGAACCACGATTTAAAACAGGCGAGCGATGTTTCGCGGCGCATCAGGAAATTGTACCCTTTCGCAAGGGGCTGCACATTACGAATTGAGCGAGTACTTCCTCAACGTAATAGTAGCGAGACTGTCGAAAGTTGGACAAGGAAGAGAAATTAAGTTCCCTTATGGATTCATTCAACAATGCGGGCCATATTCAGAGAAATACTGACAAAGCAGTTTATTGCCGCGAAAACCTACAAACGAATACACACATAACATACCTATTTATATATATATATATATATATATATATATATATATATACATATATATATACATATATATATATATATATATATATATATATATATATATAATTGAAAAGAAATGATCGACCGTGATATATTATCAAAAATTTATTTAAATTCGGGTAAGCGGTCAACTAAAAAACTCCTTTATTAAATTACCCTATATTTCGCAACACTTTGTCGCTTCTTCTGGGGTAAAAAATGTAGAGTTAAAAAATAATAAAATTGCGACAAAGCATAAGCGACAAAGTGTTGCGAAATATAGGGTAATTTAATAAAGGAGTTTTTTAGTTGACCGCTTACCCGAATTTAAATAAATTTTTGATATATATATATATATATATATATATATATATATAAATTATATATGTATATATAAATAGTTAAAATAAATTGAAAACGGCATGCGATATGTCAATTAAAATTCATTTATTTATTATCTCTATATTTCACGACGAGTTTATTGCTTCTTCAGGGGATACTACAAGATTAATGAACAAGACATTAAATAAATTAGTGTATAAAGCAATAGTAAAATACTCACAGAAAGTAGAATTAAAAAATAAAAGTGACGTACACAGATATATTAAAATTTATTAAATTTAAAACATTAATTGTAACAATATAGATATAACAAAATAGATATAACGTGTCACAATAACCTTTAAAAACACGTATATGTAAGTTACAAAATTTAAAACGAAACATATAGCAAAAAAACTAAAGTCACAAGAATATTAAAACCAAAAAACAATGTACTAGAAATTTAACAATACATACAAGCACCAATTAACAAAACATTTTTAGATGGTCAACTAACCACCAAACCGAGTATATTGAAATAAATTATACTTAGTCCGTTGGTAATTTAGTTTAACCAATATAGTACGGTCGATAATTTCTTTTAAGTTATATATATGTATATATATATATATATATATATATAGATGAAAAATTTGTGAAAAACTTATCCGCGCGGAATGTGCAAATATCGACATTTCACTGTTTTTACAGATCATCAGTGCACATTATCCGAGACAGACATGATTTCACTTCTATACTACGTGTATATATACGAACTGTAATGAACTTCATGTGTATTGTAGAATTGAATGCAACCAATTATAGCGACAATCGCATGTAAAATGGGATTTAATAATTATTAATTCTCATACACATGAAGTTCATTATATATATAGATATATCTACACAAGTGTCCCGTATCGCTATGTTCAAATTTGAGGAGTATAAAGTAGACTTCATTTCAAGTAACAAAAACGCAAAACTTGTATATCCATTTTTATTTGTTTCAAAGTTACAGATCTATGAATGTGATTGTCAGATCATGAAAAACGTGCACTGGCGTTACAGTAGCTATACACAAAATGCATGTCCGCATACTCTTGAGAAAAACTCGGTAAGGCGTTTTGAATAAAGAAAACGTGTCCACTCACTAATATACTGTTGTATGAACTGAAACGTAATGTAATCCTTTATTAAAAAATGCATTGCGCGGCGACGTGATTTGCGCCGCGCAATGCACACACCACTAGGACCGGTCCTGGGCGGCAACCTGGCTAGGCTGCCGTTAACAGCACACACACGTTCGGCGTGTGTGCATTGCCCCCGCTTTTGCGGAAATCGTTAAGATGGCACAAAGTGTGACCGTCGTCGACTGAGGTAGCCACTAAGAGTGTTCCCTCGGTTGGCGATGAGCAACCCCGTGCAGGGTGCGCTTCGCTGGTTTGCGCCTTGCCTCGTTGGGGCGGGGGTCGGGCCGTCGAAGTACTGCACGGAAAAGTAAAGAAGTTGCCGGGAAAGGGTAGGCGGCCCTACGCAACGGCTGGTTATCCGATCTCTCTAAATTTACGCGACCGGTCACCAAACACACCCACGAGCGCACCAACATACAAAACCCTACACTTACGCGCTCACACAAATACAAAACCACACACCCAGAGAGAGACGCAAGCTGCCAGCAGCAACCAACACACAAATTCATACCCAGAAAGAGACACAAGCTCCTAGCAGCGAACAACACATATGTTCACACCTTGCTATCTATTTTTTGGAATACTAAGGCATGATTTATTATTATTATTGGAATGTATCTTTGAATAATTTAGACCATAGCAACTCAATTATTTGACATTTATATTCTGTCATTTATATTTTTTATATCCTTGACAAAAGCATCATTGCCGAAACATGTAGGGTTGTTTTAAATATATATACTTTGAAGTAATAAACCAGACCTTTAATCGCCGACTTATTAAGTTTACTATATATATATATATATATATATATATATATATAAAACACCAGATGACACTAAAACATAATTTTGATTTAGAAAATACCAAAATAATAACAAAGCAAAAAAATACAAAGGCTAGGGAGGTCTTAGAAATGATCCATATTTTCAAAAACAGCAGAACAATCAACGACCGAAACGAGATTGATGGACTTTCTAAACTTTATTATCCACTCATTAAACAATAGAAGACAACCAAGCCCATCCACACACACCAAAAAATTTTATTGTTTCCCATTGTAAATACATATACTATGTTTCTCTAACACATTGCCTGACCATTGCTAATTTTAAAACGAAATAAGAAATTTCAATTCTCCAACAAAGACATTTAGTCACACAATATATTCGAAGTGACGCGGTCATCCCGGGAAAGGTCTCGGTGCAAGTCCGAACCACACATGTTACAAAAAATGTGTTTTAAAACGGAATAAATCGGTGAGTTTTTATATCATTCAATTATCCTTACTTTATTATTATTTTAGTTTTAATTTTCAATTCATTCATAGAAATGTAATCATTTAATGTTTCCTTACTTTATTATTATTTTAATTTTAATTTTTAATTTTTAATTAATTCATACAAATGTAAATATATTTTCTTACTTTTCTTTCTATTAATTTTTTGTTTCTAGTCACTTGAAAAAGACTTAATAATTAAAAGAGTCGAAACGTCGTAGAGAAAATTGAAATTCATTAAAGGTCGCTAAACCAATAAAAAAGTCTATTATTTTAATATTAAGACACGGCCAATAAAATAAATAAGAAATCTAATTATTATTAGCACTATATATAAATATATATATATATATATATATATATATATATATATATATATATGAAATGTATTTTTTCTACTGCATATTTCGCAACTATCTGAAAAATTAAATAATCTTTTTTGTAAAAAAATATGATATCCACATTGCTCACAAAAATTACAACAATTTAAGTTTAACTAAAACAAAATTAAAAGCAGTCACTCCACGGGAAAAAATCACATGTAGTTTATAGCATACCATGTAATGACTGTAGTCATGTTTATATAGGTCAAACAGTTTAACGTTTAAAAGAATGAATCAAAGGTCACAAATATTCAAAAAACATTACAGCTTTAAAAAAACATGAAACTAGAAATAACCACACATTCAATTACAAAGAAGTTAAAATACTACAAACCGAAACAAAATACAAACCTAAATCAGTATTAGAGTTATTTCATATTAAAAAAATGAGTAAAACACCGTTAATGACCATCATGAAATTTCAAATCTGTCAAAATTATATTTCCCATTGATTTAAATCATCAGTGATATAAATAGCTTAAAAATTCAAATCCCATAACACTTAAATCTTTTAAAACTCACCCACACCAAGCCAAGAGTTTCAAATTATAGGCAAGGACAGAAATTTAAAATGTATACATACTTTAGGCCTACTAAAATTTAGTCTACTTCCATATGTTGAATGTACAATGTGCTAATTTTATATTTTAAGTAAAATTGCTCAAACTGTTTAAAAAATAAAAAAGATTACAAATTGCAAGTACCATAAATACATTATATATACAAATATAAATATATAATATATATAAAAAATACAATATATATAAATTTACATTTTACGAAAAACACCTAGTATTGTAATCAAATTTATTCTGTTGAAGACAAAATATAAGTCGAAACCTTAAAATGAGCATTTCTATTTAATGAATAGCTATCAAGCCGAATTCCAAGAAATAATTAACCATTTACATATATATATATATATATATATATATATATATATATATATATATATATATAATAATTAAATAATCGGGTAAGCGGTCTGTCAACTAAAAAACTAATTTATTTTAACCTCTATATTTCGTAGTTATTTGTTACTTCTTCAGGAGACTAAAAACAGAGTTCAACATTAGCAGTGGACGTCACTAAATATGTTAAAATGTCATTTTAACATGCTATTATTATTAATATTAATAAAGGATAGTATTATGTTAAAATGAACTGTAATAAAAAAAGCGATTTTGTATTCTATTGTCGCAAGATTTATTTAATATTCTTATAAGAATAAATTGTAGGTAAATATTCATAGAGTCATTAAAAACATGAATCTTATTTAAATTTGTTTTTTAATAAATTATATTCTTATTATTAAAATAATAAACCTGAATCTAAGTAAGTTAGATACCCTTATAAGTAGAGATATAGAAACGCCACTTGCAAACCAGGATAAGAAGACCCACGTCACATATTAATTTTCAGGATTATTTCTAAATTAGTCCATCAAAATAAACCTGCGAACAAATTTAACGCAATCCAACAAAGGAGAGTAAAATACGCGAGATTTACACACAGTTCACTAATTCTTTTTCTTTCTAGTTCCGAAATTTCTGTTAGTGACATTAAACATGTCAAGTTCCGCGCAGAAACTTCACCCTAATGTTTCTTTTGTGGAGATAATGGTTGAAAGTCCAACAGTAAATTTCTCAGTGCGCGAACTAAAACAAATTCATTTGTTTAGTTCATTTAATTGCACGAAGTTTTGCGGCTACGTAATGTATTCCGGAGTCACATATGTTCACGAATGAAGGATTATTCGTTTAGTTCACCCCCTTTTGTTTAAGATAACTTTTGCTTTGAGTGAATTCCTCTACGTAAACATAACGTGTGTTCATTTGAAAAGTCAATCTAGGTTACTTTGAAATATTGATAGAATGAGACGCAAATATATTAGTATGTGTTTGTTGTTCCGTAAACGTAAATCCAAATGACATTTGATAATGTCAATCACAAATATCAGTTAGTTTGTATGTATGAAACTGTCAAAATATACGACTTCGTAGGTTACCTAGTAAATTTTATTTTGTTTTGTTTTAATGTTCTCAGTAAATCACATGCTACTAGATTGACTTTTCAAATGAACACCTATTACATACAAGTACATGTATATAGGGTGTCTCAAAAACATGTCGATAAGCTTTAAAGGGTGGTAGGAGACACCAAAACGAACATTTTTTGTTTAGTAAACAAATGAGCCGTTTTATCATAAAAATAGAAACATTGTTTTGGTATTATTTTTGTTCATGTTGGACTTTGTTTTATACTACTATACATGATAGAATGTACATTTTAAAAATTGACATTTTATACTTATCTATAAAAATACTGTATAATTAATCAATGAAGGATCAACACCAGAGGAAACAACTTAAAAGATTTTATAGTATATAAAATAGAGTCTAATATGCTATTTGTCAATACATTAGAAATAGATATATTTGTTTATATATAATAAACAATGCAGCTGTCAACTAAGTTCAGAACTATAGTTTAGGTGTGTTTGAAGTTGCGATATGAGAACACGTCAAGCGGAAGATAAGAAAGGATAGTCAGTTAATTAGTAAGAGAAGGAAGATATGACGTATAAATCTGAAACATGGTAACGTGAATGATAAAGAAGACATAGAGTCGGGCATAAGAGCAGGACAGAATAAATAAAAAGAAAACAGATTTCGTATGGTTTTGGGAAAAAACATTTAAAAGTTTAAAAATAAGAACGTATTTGAAATATTAAATACTATTAAAAAGAAATATTAAGAAATTGTAAATCAATATAAGAACAAAAATTTTTAAATATAGGATATAACTTAGCAGAGAAAATTTGTACTGTTGAAAAAAGATTGACGTGACAGATCACATATATAGAAAATTTCTCAAGAAGAGGACACTTACTGAAAAATCATCTCAAAGCGGTGGTCAGAAATAAAATTTGTTTCTCAAAATTTTAAGCAATTTTAAGAACTCCGGTAAATTTATATCATATTAATGTATGCTAATAACCTAGATCTTTCAATACCTATAATCCATTTAATCTGAAAAAGGAGCATTGGAAAAGATAGGCTTTAAAATAAATGCTTATGATTGGTTAAAAGAGGGGGCGAATGGAAGCAGGCAAAATCAAGTTTATTTTGTTGTGTCAAATTTTATTTTACTGTCAGTTACTTCTGTCAGTACCTACTATTTAATAGCGAATTCTATTAATTGTTTATTGTGATACTTATTATTAATATTCATTAAAAATAATTCATTATAGAGAATCATAAAGTAAAATACACATTTGCAGAAGATATTTGATCGTTTTCATTAACTTTTTCTTTACATAATCGCAAACGTTTTAGGGCATGGATGACGCAGATTTACCAGGTCTGTCAAAAAATCTTAAAGGAAAATATGTAAAAAGTGGACAGAGGCAGGATGGCCTGTAATGTGTATTTTAACCACAAAGTTAATATGTCCAAAACAGCTGCTGTTCGTTAAACATCAAGGTAAATAGGGATTAGCGAGAATACTGTGTTTGACATCAAAGAAATTGATATGTCTGGTGTTTTACATTCCCCTTTAAGAAAATGAAGTTAGCAAGATGATTAAATTTTATATGGAAACAATTTTAAGTCATTTTTTAAAATAGTTTAACATGTTCCCACTTCCTACTAACAAATTGATTTGTGGTAGTTTCGCGATTGATTATTTGAGTGACTTGTCCATTCGACTTCGAATATCCTCTATACAATTTGCCGTTCGTTTTCTAGGTGTTCCACCGTCAGGTTTAATTTAATAACACAAGCTTGAATAGGTTTTTGAAGTTGTGTGTAAGTAACTGGCAGATTAGGATACTGTTACCGGAAATACTGTAAGCACTAATTAGTGGAATAAACCCAATCTTCATTTTCTAATTTTTACCCAGTTCTATAGTAACTTGAATAATAAATATTGTATGTTGCAACATTATAATAAAATAATTTAAAAATGTAGGCGTTTATAATTTGAATTTATGTATGACAACTGTCGGAATTTGAAGTTTTATAAAGCTTCGCATGTGCGCTTACCTTTAATTACTTAATTACTTAAAAAATAGCATACTGTTATAGAGCCGTCCCTGTGCATTAGACGCGAACCGTGAGAAGTGCAATATATGCATCACGCGAGTATTACCTAGAATTAAGATTAGAATACGAAGTGTTAAAACTAGATGTAAGACACATTCATAAGACATTCAATATGCATTCATTATGCATTAACATTATTATTATAACGCTTAACGTTAAATCCAGTAGTACAGTTGTTGTATCGTTCGCTTCACGTTTTAATTCCAATAAACTATACATAAACGTTTTAATTTACCTTTACAATGAAACAAACCTTTTTAAGGAGCCATAACGAGGGTTGTAGAACATAATTTACTATAATGAAGAAAGTTTTTGAAGGCACGTTATACGAAAATGTAAATGGAAATATTACTTTAACTAATATTATTATAATTAATTTTTTTTTAAGGAAAAGCTGTCGTCTTCTCATAACCAAGCCCTCCAACATTTCAACGTCTTCCCCTTTAACGCTATTCAAACTGACAATTCCCATACATCTTTAACTTATTTACACGGCAAACAATCTGCAACGCTAACATCTGTACTTAAACACACTTAATTATTTATACACAGTAGGCACAGTACAGAATGCCTTCGCATTTACCTGCGGAACAACGAGACACCGGAGGGAAGCACATCATCAGCGCTAATGGAAAACGAGAATCTTCAACTGCCTTTTTCCCTTGCTCATTAGGTAAATACTCGAGTCATACAGTCAGCAGTTCCAGTCGTAAAACGCGAGATATGTTATTGAAGTGCGTAAAATAGAGAGGTCTCCTCCATTCTCCAAGTACGCGAGCTTTACCAAGCGAGCAATCGACGAAACGCGGATGTTAGTACGTGTATATGTATAACGAGCACTTCAGGAAATTCGTATCTATAATGTACTGTCACGAAATAGGAACATGTACAGCTACTGTAAAAAGGTTTTGATGATGCCATTAATACTAAATTAGTATAGACATGAGACAAGTTTAAGTACGTAGTAAACATGGAAAATTATTTTTATTTGGATAATTGGGAGAGAATGTACTTTTCAAATGGCATTTTCAATCATTAACGTGTTTTGCTACAATTTGTAAAGACACTGTTTTAAATATACAGAGTTATTCGCCTAAATAGCGTATTGAAAATTAAAAATAGTTAATGTGTTATTGCCCTACTATCAACGTTGTATTGAGTGATCTAAAATGATTGTCCCTGTCGCTACTACGCGAAAAATGCAACTTTGAAAAAGATCTGCTTAAAATTGTGTAACATACTACTGTCATTAAACGGACTTTTAGGGTTAGATGGGGTTGAGATAGTCAGTGTCAAGCTAAATAACTTAATTGACACGTAGGTACAGTCGCATCAAACATTCTGTTAGGTGCATTTCAATCAATTTTACAATATTTAATTCTTTTGTGATGTTTTGTAATAGAAAATAATGACTTTACTTTAAAATCATCCGAATGCATTTCTGAATTGTCAAAAGTGCAAACCCATGAAATGAGTGAATCTACTATTAAGCATTGCTTTTCAAAAGCAGAGTTCTACGAAGTTTCGGCAGATCGGGATCAAGAAAATGAATGGTTGCTTTGCGAAGTAAGAAATTCTTGTAGAAAACTACAAACGTCTAGTAATATTGATAGCAATGAAAAACTAATTTAATAGTTTGACAAAATACTACTTTTAAAGTTGCATTTCATCAGTTTTACAATATTTAATGTGGACATAATTTAAATGAAGCAAAATTGTTTTTTGATGTTTTGTCATGGAAAATAATGACTTTACTTTAAAATCATACAAAAATATCAATTTCAGTTGATATTTTGGACGATATTAAAAGACTGTTACAATATTTTGGCGTTTTGTTGGTCGGTCCCTGTATGTTCCTGCTGCAATATAACGTATTGCTACGTCACTGGCTTTTGGAGAAGAACTTTTAGAGTAGGAGATGCGCGTGGGGGACTACGGGCACTTCCGTTGTAAATCTCGGCGAGTTTAGATGTATTTTTGACTGTTACCGCTGTGATTTTGTATCGAGAAAATTTACACTAAAATAGGTGGGTTATATGGCGGTAGACAGAGTTTGATGTACCACAATTTTATGTTTGGGTTGACGTTATTAACTAGGTCGAAGATTTATTGCTCCGCTTGAATATATGTGGATGAGTAATTTTCCCGCTAAATTTCTTTTCGATATTTCTTTGTGTTTCAATCTTCGTGTTTCGCTATTTCTAATGCACAATTAACATCTGTAGAGTTTTTGTTAATGATTTTATAACTAATTGGCTGTTGAGATTTTCCGTTCGAGTTAAAAACCAATGACATTGAAGAATTTATTAAAGACGTGAATTAGACCACGTGTCCCGGTAATTTAATCGACAACCATGTGCAAAACGGAAACGACGCCGTTGCCGCAGGTTATCGTCGAGCAATATCAGCAAACTGTAAGGTAGAATTGTCACTAATTACGATGTTTCATCTGATCGAATATCAATCAAAAACTTACATTGTGCAATAAGAAAATTGGCGACGTGAAATATTAAGAATCATTAATTTATTCTTTCTTTTGTCTTAGATATTCAATATGTTATATTAAGATAGCTCACATTAAATTATACTTTATTAGTCTTAGACATTTATTAACTTCTTTGTTCGAAGGTTATAGTAATACAGATAACATTGATTTATTTTTTGTTTCTATTGTCTTAGCACAGAAGAATTTCTTTAATTATTTAACACTTTAGTATTGTTTATACTGTATTGTAATTAATTCAGTACATTTAATATTTGCGTCGATGCAATTTAGATTAAACAGAAATTTCTTGATATAATTTAATTAAGGATTTCGTATATAAGAATGTATTTCTTTTATTTTTACTATATTTAAATAGCTTCATAGAATACGTAACCCTAAGATTACGTATGTAAGATTTAAATTCGTTTGTAAATGCGTGAGTATACGTATGACATTCGCCTGTATTTTGTTGAAAATTAAAGATACGGTTCGCGACATAAAAAACGGGACACTTTTTTTACCTATTGTGACAGTACTTTGTTGCATCATACTAACTTAATAATGGTAGATGCATAACCATATATTCATGGCTGCTAATATTGACTAAAGACTTACTTACAAAACTAAATTAATGTCAAAATCGTTATAAGACATGTCCCGTTTTTTTTTTGAGGCAGACTGTACCTTAAAGAAAAAATTGTTTATATTAAACACAATTTTGTACATCATCATACACGCAAATGTCAGTTATACGTCAAAAGATATTCCATTAAAATGCCATATTAATGAACAGAAATTAGTCAAGTAATGAATTTAGAAGGAATAAATAATTAATTTTAGTGAATTCTTGCGGAACAATATCACCTCTTAATGCGATACCTTACTTTGCAAGAAATTACTGTTCATTCTTTGGTAATAAATGTTGTCTAATCTGTGGTAATATGAAAAAAGAATAATAGTTAATTGACGAAGGAGATACTTGTTGAAACTTCATTATAACGCTAAGAAATAAGTAATTAAACTTCAAGTTTCAAAAATTCTTTTATTGTAAATACCACTACAATATTGTTTCGCCATACAATGACTTCATCAGGTGGATGAAATACTTAATATGTACAATACAAGTTTGAATATTTATGTGAAAATTATTGGGGAAATGGTGGTGGAAAAATTTTTACAATCTTAAATTTAGTAGAGGGGAGTTGTTTAAATCAAATTGGTCATTTAAAGCTAATTCTAAACTATTGTATCTATTAATTTCTAAGTTTTCTAACAGGTTAAGTTTTTTACTTTTTTCTTGAATGTGTAAAATTTTTAAATCTATATTAAATCTATGATCGATATCTATACAATGACTTGCGAAAGTTGAATCTGTTTTCTTTTCTTTATGGCTTCTCTCGTGTTCTTTCATCCTAATTTTGAATGTCCTCCCCGTTTGTTCTATGTATACCTTATTACAATCTTCGCATGTTAACTTATATACACCAGAGTTTGATTATTTGTCTATTTTATCTTTGTTGTTTTTAATAATGTTCTGTATAGTATTGTCTGTTTTAAATGATATATGTTCGTGATTAAGTTTTTTAATGAAAGTACCAATTTTTTTCGAAATTTTTCCTAAGTAAGTGATTGAATTATAGGAATTAATTATCTTGTATTTTAATTTTGGATAAACTAAGGAAAGGGTTTTAGATTTTTGTTGGCTATTTAGGATGTTATTGACAATATTTATAGAGTAACCATTGTTTAATGCTATTGTGTATATTCTATTTAGTTCAAGGTCGAAATTACTTTTACTCATAGGTACATGAATTAATCTATATATCATTGATTGGTATGCTGATAATTTGTGTGTTATAGGATGAAAAGAATTAGCGTGTATTGTGGTATCTGTATGTGTTGGTTCATGGTATATAGCGAACTCGTGTTTATAGTGTTGATATAATTATGTAAAGTTTTTAATTGTGTATCTGAACCGTTAAAGCAACATGCCTAAACCAATATACACAATTACCAAACAAGGGATGTGTACTAATTATAGTTTCTAAATTATTCATGAAAATTTCCGCTAATAAGGGGCCTAGTGGGTTTCCCATTGCTAGACCCTCTGTTTGTTTATAAAATTTATTTTTAAATTGAAAATAAATTTGTTCCAGGCAAGTTTATAAGAGCTGTAAAATTTCGGCCTTTGTGACAATGTTCGTGTTTCTACGTTCTAGTTGTAAAGTAATTAAATCTATTACCTCCTGGGGTGGGATACTAGTGAACAAATTCGAGACATCAAAAGAAATGAGTTTACATTTGTTTGGTAATTACAAGTTTGAAATGTTGTTAATTAATTCCTGGGAATTTTTAACGAAGAACTTAGATTTGAATTTAGTGTGTGTAAGAATTAAATCTATTAAGTGTTTGGACACATTTCTACAAGGTGCTTTTACGTACGATACTACTGGTTGTATAGGTGTATTGTCTTTATGTAGTTTAATTAACTTGTATGGCGAAACAATATTGTAGTAGTATTTACAATAAAATAATTTTTGAAACTTGAAGTTTAATTACTTATTTCTTAGCGTAAAAATAATATGGAGAATTGAAGGAAATAATTTTACAAGCAAAGATTTTATTTCTCTTAAAGTGCTAATAGTATCTAGCTAGTTTAATATTAACATTCAATAAATTATTGTAAAAATGGCATAAAATAATTTTTAATCAGTTTAGTTGTTCGTGTTATCCTTAGATTATAACCTTAAAAATAAATTAATTAAAAATATCATAAATTGCAGTTCTATAAATTATCAACAATAATGACCAATCTTTTGGGCACTTCCTTCTAATGTTACCAAATATATTTTTTCTATTTTGCGTTCGAAATGAACTCATTATGAAACCAAAAACAGTATCGAAATGAGCTCTATTTCGATACACTTTTTTTCATTTTTCAATGTTGGCGTTGTTCGAATACAGAAATAAATATCATTGCTGTCATATGATTTTAAGAATTTACGTACATTTGACAGATATGATATATGTTCGTATTTTACACAAACAACGTATGTTGTATACAATTGACAACAACATATATATGTTTCTTGTCACTAATGTTTATATTTTTAAATGAAATATCAAGTAGTAATGTTAACGAAAATTAATAAATAATATGTAATATAATATACTTCGCGGATAGCAAGATTTAAGTTTGAAAATGTCAAGTATCAATGTGACCAACTGCATGCTTTATATAAAAATTAAACTCTGAACTTTCAAATTAAATAATTCCAATTTAAGCAATTTATTAATGTAAAAAACGCAAAATAGAAAAAATAGTATAAAAAACTCGTTTCATAAGGCCTTTTGCCGCACTCGCTCTTTAGAAAACTCGCCACAAGCGGCTCGTTTTCTAAACTGATCTCGTGCGGCAAAATGGTGCCTTATGAAACTCGTTTTTTAATATACTATTGTAGTACGGAACTATTTCTAATTTCATTAATTTTATTTATGAGATTATATAGGTCTGTCTTGCAGAGCTATATATATTCTTGCACTGGTACTTGATACATTCAATTTTTTAAAAAAGGCTATAAACAGAAATCACACGGTGTAAGAGCACAAGATCTTGGAGGAAATTCAAGTTTGTTATTCAAACTAATCAAACGATTCCAAACACTTCTTGTAACATTTATTGTTACACACGCTGTGTGAGCTCTAGTATCATCTTTTTGAAAATGATCCAAAACTAGTTCATCATCACGACGCCGATTAAGCAAAGGCAAGAGTATTTCCTGTCGATATCTTTCTGCAGTCAAGGTACTATTCAAAAAAATTGGACAGATGATCCTTCTTCTACTTATAGCGCACCAAACACCAACTTTCTAAGGATGTACAATGTTTTGTGAGTTAACGTATCCACTAACAAAAACTATGCTTTGCCCGAAAAGAAAGTTTTGTCTGGGAGTTCAACATTAAAATTAGTTGTAAACCATTTACGAAAAACTGCTCGTCGCGGAAAATCAATATCGAAGATTTCTTGCAAGCAAGTTATACGATATGGAAATAGCTGTAAATCTTGTTTTAAAACTGTACGACAAGAACCAACTGATAACCCATTTTGTTTAGCGAGAGTTCGTACTGAAGTTTTTGGGGCATCAGTCATTATTCGTCTAACATTACCAATCGTCTCTTCTGTCCGCACTTTTGGTCGCCCACTACCCTCACTACCGACTTGTCGAAAAACTGTTCTTATCATTGTACGCTGAATAGTATTATAATCGAAAGTTAGGTTGAGAAGTTCATCTCGAAATTCTTCTAAACAAGCTTAAATTGAGTACTTCCACACTCCATTCATCTTTTGACCATTTCGAAAATAAGATTCAACCACGAATGCTTTGTCCACGTTAGTAAACACAATTTTAAAAATTCGAAAATATAAATTACTTACTATCTTTGATATTAGATTCTGACAATTATTGAGAGACAACATTTGACATTTAATTAGTTTTATAATCCAAGAGAAACAATACCTTGTAAAACAGTAACAAAGTTTACTTGAATATTTATAAATAACTACGTCAATGTGATAAATTGTAAGTGTATACAGATGTGTTCAAAATAATAGAACAAATTACTTATGCTAAATACCAATGATGACCAACACTATACAAGTGTCCCGTATCGTTATATTAAAATTTTAGGAGTGTAAAGTAGACTCCATTTCAAGTAACAAAAACGAAAAACTTGTATATCCATTTTTATTTGTTTCAAAGTTACAGATCTATAAACGTGATTGTCAGATCATGAAAAAATGTAATCCCAAAGTCAATAAAAACGGATTTTTTTGAAAAAAGGTCAATTAATAATATTTTCGAAATGTCCACCTTCTTGTTGAATGCAGGCTTGTGCCCGTAAGCCAACAGAAGAAGTACTTATCCGAATTTCTTACTTGTTTCGTCGGATTTGCTCGACAGCCAGGTGAATACGATCCAACAACTCTTCTCTTGTGTTCGAAACTTGCGTGTAGACTAAACTTTTCATGTACCCCCATAAATAAAAGTCAAGGGGATTAAGATGGGGTGATCTGGGTGGCCATGAAACAGGACCACCTCGACCAATCCATCTTGGATAATTGACGTTAATCCAATTTCGGACAGCAATTTCGAAATGTAGTGGAGCCCCATTCATGTGAAACCACATGTCTCGTCGAACATTCAGTGGGGCATCCTCTAAAAAACCTGTCAGTTCGTCAATAAGAAATTGAAGGTAATTGTTCGCATTTAACCTCCCAGGAAGAACGACAGGACCAATCAACTCGATCAATCGATTAGGGCCGCCCAAACGTGAATAGAGAATTCATAATGAAATTTAGATGGGCGCATAGCTTTGGGATTTTCTGATGACCACCTGTGCAGGTTTCTCAGATTTGTACAGCAGACCGATTTTCACGTGGCCGGTGGGAGAGTTTGTACGTGCGTAAGTAAGGGTCAGTGTTAGATAGAGACAGTATTCGGAAAAATGAAATGCAAACTCTTTGTGCGAGACGTGCATTGGGACGTTGTAAGGGATAGTAAGGGATGCTAGAGGTTCCCCTACCTATGAATTTCGTGCGCATCTCGAGGGCGGTACTTCTAACCGGCCACATGAAAATCGGTCAGCTGTAACACCACTTCTCGTGAACGTAAATTCATCTGTCCAGAGTACTGTTCTGCAGAAATTAAAATGAAGCCGTGACTGTCTTAATATCCAGGTAGAATAAACTAGACGAGCATAGTGGTCTGCCTCAAGCAAACTGTGTCCCCTGCGATAGTGATATGGATATAAGCCATCACGTTTTAAAATTAGTCAAACTGTCGTTCGTGGCACTCCTAGTTGTGTAGCGATTCGACGTACGCTGAGAGTTGGATCCCTTGTAACAATAGCTACTGCTTCTTCCTCTAAGTCTGCTGGCAAATTTACTCCTCGGTCGAAAAGATAATCACGCAGTCCGCATTCCCGAAATTGTCTGTGTACTTCCAGAAACGTTCTCTAATGAGGAATGCGCCGTTCGGGAAACCGATGTCGGTATTCAATAACTGCTTGACGTGTACTGGCGTTACAGTAGCCATACACAAAATGTATGTCCGCATACTCTCGAGAAGAAAATCGGTAAGGCATTTTGAATAAAGAAAACGTGTCCACCCACTAATAAGCTGTTGTATGAACTGAAACTTAACTCCTTTATTAAAAAATGCAACGTTAACAGTCATCTCAGCATTTGTTTATTATATGATATTCATGAGTCAGCACTTACGAAATAAGTAAGAACCTTATTTATCATATATCAATTTCCAGTACTCTTTTTTGTATATCTCCAAGAAATTACTATACGCAGTACGACACGGGTTTATTTATTTTACGATAAGATTTTATTATTCACCGTTAACAATCACAGGCTTGTTATTGAATCGTATAACTTTTTTTAAATAAAATTAGTTTGTATTAACTTTAGGATTTCATTTTTTTTTCATGATCTGACAATCACATTCATAGATCTGTAACTTTGAAACAAATAAAAATGGATATACAAGTTTTGCGTTTTTGTTACTTGCAATGAAATCTACTTTACGCTCCTAAAATTTGAACATAACGATACGGGACATCTTGTATAATACAGTTAATAGAAGAAATATCTGCGTGTGTATTGTTTTGTCGACAACCAAGGCTTACTTGATATTTCTTTCGACCCTTCCACAGTTTAATTTATTAAAGCACGACACAAATATGTTGCAATAAACGTCTAAATTAAAGACATCCCTTTGATATCGCTACATTGAATATTCAGAACAATCTCGGAGCATTTCCTCTCTTTATATCATATCTGCACAAAGACGGAAGCCAAAAATCATTACCTTCCAGGCGGCGCGGCAATTTTGTATTATTAAAAGCCGAGGATAAAACCGTTGCTGGCGCATAAACGCGGAGATATCGGAGTAACACTCTGTAGGTCTATCATCTTCGTTGTGTTCCGTCGTTATTTGCGTTTGAAAGTAAGGGAAGTGTTGGCTCGTTGCGTCTCCATCGCTTCCAAAATTAGACAATACAAACAATAAAGTTTCCTCCAATTATGACCTAATAAATGTATAACGGCGATACTGAACAGGCAAACGCGCTTAATATTTTCTCCGTTTTAGTCGTGTACTTCTTGGAAAGTTTTGTCTTCGTTATTTCTTCATTGTGACGCGCACCACCCTTAGTGGCCTCGCGTAAATTTATATTTCCGATTATCTTGCAGAGAAAAAATAGGGTAATTTTATGTTAACTTTGCGTATACTTTTACAAATTGTATTTTTTTAAATCCAGTCTTATCTTTTTTTGTAATATTGCAGAATATATACGATTATATTTGACAAGCTTAAAAGTAGCATTTAATTAATGAAAATCAGAATATTACAATCCGAATTATATTTATTAATATTAATTCCGACTTATAAAATGTCTGTTTATATTTAATTTAAGTTAAATAATACATACAACAAAATACAAAGCCAAGGTAGCTTTGGAAAAGAACAAAAGGAGAAGAATCGGTTTTGGTTCTTGATTCGGGGTAGATGCACTAAAGTTACGGCGAATAAAAGCTAAAATATCAACAGAATTCTACGTAGCGTATATTTAACCTGCTCCAAAGAAGTTCCAACACGGCATCCCAAAACCTGTAGTTTTTCCGCACCGTAAATGTAATCACATCTACCTGTGGGATCAACAAAAACCAGTCCGAGTATCGAAGGGACTCTTGACACGGATGGGACAGGAAAATGTAGGGTTTTCCTGTTCCATATAAGAATACCTAGCATAATCAATCAAACACCTAAACGAATGTAATTACAAAGATATAAACCGTCAAGTACCTGCAAATGTTTTTAGTCCTTTATTAGCATAACTAGGGATCTCAATAGGTGATTTGAAGGCAAAAATAATAATAACAATAATAATACGTTTATTATCCAACAGTCACAATAACCAGTTACAGGATAATATTTATCCAAAATTAAATGAAATGAAGTGAGCATAATATATATATATATATATATATATATATATATATATATATATATAATTATTTCTTGACCTTTGTTTGTTATGGTAAATTCAATTTGTTGGCGACTTGAGGTCTGGTTTTACTTCAAAATGTATATATTTAACACAATCCTACATGTTTCGGCAAATGATGCCTTTTCCAAGAAATATAAAATATAAATGACACTATATTAATGTCATACTTATACATTTGTAGTTGCTATGGATAAAATTATTCAAAGATGTATTCCAATTTAATAATAATAAATCATGCCTTAGTATTCTAAAATAGATAGACAACAAAAACAGGGAAACACAATACATGAGTTATTATTACGTATGCGCCCGTGGAGCGACGTAAGATGTTAAGCTGTCGGCATTCGCCTTAAACGAGAAGGAAAACCACGAAATCCTACTCAGACATCCAGACAGGGATCAAAACACGAAACTGTCAGCATGATAAGCAAATGTATAGATATTTAAATAACATAAGATATATAATTATATAACAGCAACATATATTATTATGGTAAATTGCAGATCGTTACATAATTAAGTTATAGTATATACTGCTTAAATTTTTTATATCCCTTCTGTTGTTTTTCCTGTTTAATACTAATCATTTCTTTAGTTTCCCTTTTCATTGTGTGTTGTCATTTATCAATTATCTGTGTGTTTTCAAAATCTAAATGGTGATCGCGTTGTAGTTTGTGTGTAGATAAAGCAGTTTTGTCTGTTTTAGAGTATTTGTGGGCTTGTATTCTTTTGTGTAAATACTTTTTAGTTTCATACAAGCTATTATTGACGGTTGAAATTTTTAGTTGAGAATTTGGAAAAGCATTTAATTGTAAATCTTTACAATACTATAAAATATAAATACAAAGAGTTACGTTGTTCAACTTCTTCATCTTCTTCTCTGTTTTGGGGTGGACGCCACCACGTCCAGGCACTTGAGCACACTGCTCTTTGTACTATCCCCAATACATCTCTCAATTCCACTCTGTTAGTCTTGTGTCCTCGATAAAAGCCACTATCCTCCTCAGGGGAAGTTTGAGTACACTCGAAGGATGCAATAGATCTCTCCCGAAATATTTCTGTCTGAGTTCCTTCAGTTCCTCAAACGTGCATATTACATGAAGGCTAGTTTCCTCCTGTTTTTCACATCTCCTACACTAGGGCTCGCTAACCAAGCCCATGGTGTACAAATGCTTCCTTAAAGGACAATGTCCGGTTATTAACCCGGTAATTATTTTAATTTCTTTTTTGCTACTACGAATTTATTTTTATGTTCTTTTTCTAGCCATAACTAGATCTCCCTTTTAGCGGAATCCTTAGTGATTCCACATACAGGTTCTGGTCCTATGTAGTTCCTATTAGTACCTTCTCTGGCCATTGCCTTTAATTCCCTCATGTCCTGGTACCTATATCAGTGAAACTTGTGCCAGGTTATTGAGGACCTGTTTACAATATTTCACCAGCTTAGACCTGGTAGATGGGTACTAGAAATAAGTACTATGTTATTGGTACCGTTTTAACGGCAATTTTACAAGGAATTTGCTGACTAATAAAAAAATTACAGGTTCAATTTAAAAAAAAAAGAGAAAATAGCCTTTAAAATTCGATAACTTTGGCACGACATATTTAACACCCTGTATATGTTGTCACGTTGTTCACCCTCAAAACATATAACGTGTTAGTCCATAAATTGATAACAAAAGAGTTACGTGAGGCACTGTACCCATTTTCAGGCTAAGACATAAAATGTTAGACGCTGCAACTGTCAAGATTTTAACAAAATTTGCAATAAAACCAAAACCAACAGTTGTAAGTGCACATTGTCATATATCATTGCAAAGATAATTTGGGTGGCTATCATCATAATAACAAGAAAGTATAGCAATCTATTAGAAAAAAAAAAATTGAAAGTGGTTGCGGAAATTTGGAACAACCTGTAAATATATAAATAAAAATAGAAAATGCACTGTAGTATACTACATTATTATTAGTTTTCATGCTAAGCTCCGCTGACGTACTATTGCCGCACCCGGTATATTTGTGGTATCTCTAAATTTATATTGACATTAGTTAATGTTTTGACAATAATTTAATTGTGTAACTATCACTTAAACCGTACATATTTTTGCATATTTTAATAAAGGTTCTGCATATTTTCATCGAATTTTGGAAACATATATACGCATATATACAGTTTCCGTGTGCATATATTTCCCAGCTTTAGTTATTACTATGTTCGTCCCTTGGAAACCACTTGCAAAGTCATACATTTGTCATGGAAACGAAGCTTGTTGGGTTAGTATTCGTCTTGTTGACATTAGTCAATAGGGGGGGTGTTGATTTTCTTCTATCCTAACCTTTACGCGTGGCAAGTCGTTATGTATTGTATTCACCACAATCTATTTTTTGAAATATTTTTGATATTATTAAAAATGATCGTCTAACTAAATTTTTCTGTCCAGTGTCATGCTCTGATGAATCTATAGTAGGAGAAAACACGCCTTTTAGTGTGGATATATGTTCTCCGCACCAGATTTTAAATAATATTTTTGATATTATTAAAAAAAGCTCAATAATAGTTTTGTTGATATTAAACATTCGTATAACCCAGGGCGCACCATCCACGTGTAATTATTTATAGCTATTATTCTTCATCTATTTTGACAATGTTCGCCGACGACCTTTAGTTGAATAGTGGCGTAGGGGTCAGGTTATTGTTCCTCTACTAAACACATTAGCAACAAGATTATGTTCCATTTGGTATTATTAATAGTATCATACATACGTAGGCGCACACCCTGAATGATACTAATTATTCAATTAGTGCTGAGATACACATAAATTAGGTTTAATTGAATTCGAACTGGTAACGTATTATTAATAATTAAATTTATTCCAATTTACATTATGTGCATTATATACTGCAGTTTATCAAAGGCTTTTGAACAAATTGCATGTAGCCGAGTGAAGTAAAAGCACATATCAACTCAAAGAAATGGTCGGTACGATATAGGACCGAAATTTTTCGATGTACAGTGATTGGCAAATGCGCAGAACCATGTAAATATCCGTTAAGTTAAAAAAGATGTTACAATTAATAAAAATATAATTTTGGAGACGGAAATTAGGGGCGGAGAATCATAATTCGAAGTATTTTTTAAGTATACAGAGTGTTCAAAAAATGTAGCGCACTAAAGCGAAAATTTTTGAAGGATTCTCCTCTATAACACGATTCCAACTTTGGGTCTAAAGTATTTAGCTTGAGTTGCAAAATTCGAATAAAATAGCGTCGTGTAGAAAGTGTAGAAAGAATATTTACAATTACATTACTTCGCGAAAACGCAATTGATTTGCACAACTGCCGTACTACGGGCAAGATATATTCATCTGTTTCCTTTGATGTAACTCAAAGCATCTGCATAACAGTTTCTAATTCAAGCCTGAACAGCTCAGTGGTCGAGCAATGGTCCGGCAAGTTAGAGGTCGTGGGTTCGATTCCTACTTGAGGGCGAATTTTTTCTATGAAAAATTCGAATAAAATAACGCCGTAAAGTGTAGAAGGAATATTTACAATTACATTACTTCGCGAAAACGCAATTAATTTATTTAGCTTGAGTTTTACAGTTTTACAAACGAAAATCAAATTTTTTAGAATATCTAGATACATCCCGGTATTTTCAAAATCATTGCTTGATACATAGGTATGCTCGTCTAAATATAAACCTTTACAATTCGAAATGTAGGTACTACAATTTCTTTTATTTCTTCTTTTGTTATGGCGATAACAAAATTGTTTTTTTTGTCGAACAATTATTTCAAACAGAAGCGGTCCAGTTGTTCAAAGCAACTCACCCTAACCGGTCGCCTATTAGCCAAAGCATGGGAAGCAGAGTTCAGGCAAAGTTTCTGGAATTCGGACATGTTTGGGATATTAAAAAAACTGGTCGAACGTCAATTACTGAAGAAGCGGAGCTTAACTTTCTGTTAACAGTGCAAGATAATACTAAAGCCGCAATTACGGAAACGGCGTCTAATGTTAATTTCTCGCGTTCAACTGTGCATAAAGTACTGAAAAAAAGTTCTATCACTATAAGATATGTCTAATTCAAGAGCTGTCGGAAGATGATTTTAATCGGCAAAATTGAATTTTGTGAGCAAATGCAACAATTATGTAATGGTAACGATAATTCTGTAAAGAGAATAATTTTTTCTGATGAAGCAACATTTTCTTTAAATGGCCATGTGATCCGACAAAATTTTCATTATTGGGCTGTCAAAAATGCCCATTGGTTCACGGAATTTCATACACAATATCTTCTAAAAGTAAACGTGTGGTGCGGTATAGTTGACGGAAGAGTTTCAGGTTCTTACTTCTTTGAAAAGACTCTCACTGGTGCGAGATATTTGTAATTTCTGCAAAATGAACTCATCTCCACTCTAATAATTTTGTATCGGGATTTCGAAGAAACCGATCTGAACACGCATGCCTTCTATTTTCAACAAGACGGAGCGCCGCCACATTACGCTTTACCTGTTCGCGGTTATTTGGATGAAGTTTTTGCAAATCATTGGATAGGTAAGAGAGGAATAATAAAGTAGCCACTCAGATCGCCAGACTTATCTCCTCTCGATTATTTCTTGTTGGGATACTTAAAAAGTAAAGTATACGTGACTCGACCAGCGAATTTATAAGATTTAAAAGCACAAATACGCCAAAATATTAGAAACATTACCGCAGATGTTATCGACAACGTTCAAAAAGAATTTCTTAAACGCCTTGGCTATTCTCTGATTGTTAACAGTGCTTAAGTCGAACATTTAATTTAGATGATTATGTTTCAATTTTTAATGTTTACGATAATATTACTTCGAAATTTTCTTATGCAAACATCATCCAAAATTACTTACGTCGTATGTGAAAAAATCAGCCATTTCTAATTCTGTAATAAGAAATGGGTGTTCATATTAAAAACAAATTATGACGTCATATCGGTTTTTGGAGATACCCTGTATATTTCAGTTTCACGTAAGAAAACTAAACTGAAAAATTTTGCCTTTTCATTTTTATTAAATTTATCTGCTACTTTACGAATGCACTGTATATTATACAAGCTGTTCCGTATCGTTATGTTCAAATTTTAGGAGAGTAAAGTAGACTTCATTTCAAGTAACAAAAACGCAAAACTTGTATATCCATTTTCATTTGTTTCAAAGTTACAGATCTATTAATGTGATTGTCAGATCATGAAAAAAAATGTAATCCTAAAGTCAATACAAACTGATTTTATTGTTGTGTGATTGTTAACGTCGCATAATAAAATGTTATCCTAAAATAAATAAACACGTATCGTAGTGCATACAGTAATTTCTTGGAGATCTACAAAAAAGAGTACTGGAAATTGATTTATGATAAAGAAGGTTCTTATTTATTTGGTAAGTGCTGAACCATGAATATCACACAATAATAAGATAACTGTTAACGTTACATTTTTAATAAAGGATTACATTACATTTCATTTCATACAACAGCTTATTAGTGAGTAGACACGCTTTCTTTATTCAAAATGCCTTACCGATTTTTTTCTCAAGAATATGCGGGCATGCATTTTGTGTATGGCTACTGTAACGGCAGTGCACGTCAAGCAATTATTGAATACCGACATCGGTTTCCCGATAGGCGCATTCCTCATTGCAGAACGTTTCTGGAAGTGCACAGACAATTTCGGGAATGCAAATTGCGTGATTATCTTTTCGACCGAGGAGTAAATTTGCCAGCAGACTTAGAGGAAGAAGCAGTAGCTATTGTTACAAAGGATCCAACTCTCAGTGTACGTCGAATCGCTAGACAACTTGGAGTGCCACGAACAATAGTTTGGCGAATTTTAAAACGTTAGGGCTTATACCTACATCGCTATCGCAGGGAACACGGTTTGTTTAAGGCAAACCACTATGCTCGTCTAATTTATTCTACCTGGATATTAAGACAGTCACGACTTCATTTTAATTTCTGCAGAACAGTCTTCTGGACAGATGAATCTACCTTCACGAGAAGTTATGTTACAAATCTGAGAAACCTGCAAAGGTGGTCATCAGAAAATCACAAAGCTATGCGCCCATCTAAATTTCAACATGAATTTTCTTTTAACGTTTGGGCGGCCCTAATCGATGACCTGTTGATTGGTCCTGTCGTTCTTCCTGGGAGGTTAAATGCGGGACTTTGAATTTCTTATTGACGAACTGCCAGGTTTTTTAGAGGATGTCCCACTGAATGTTCGACGAGACATGTGGTTTCACATGGATGGGGCACCACCACATTTCGGAATTGCTGTCCGAAGTTGGGTTAACGTCAATTATCCAAGATGGATTGGTAGAGGTGGTCGTGTTGCATGGCCACCCAGATCACCCGATCTTAATCCCCTTAACTTTCATTTATGGGGTACATGAAAAATTTAGTCTACGCGCAAGTTTCGAACACAAACTTGGTGGATCGTATTCACCTGGCTGCCGAGCAAATCAGACCAAACAAGTATGAAATTCGTATAAGTACTTCTTCTGTTGGCTTACGGACACAAGTCTGCATTCAACAAGGAGGTGGACATTTCTAAAATATTATTAATTGAACTTTTTTAAATAAAATCAGTTTTTATTGACTTTAGGATTACATTTTTTTTTTATGATCTGACAATCACATTAATAGATCTGTAACTTTGAAACAAATAAAAATGGATATACAAGTTTCGCGTTTTGGTTATTTTAAATGAAGTCTACTTTACGCTCCTAAAATTTGAACATAACGATACGGGACATCTTGTATAAAAAAATGGGTTCCTTCTTATCGTAATAAACAAAATACTTTCCAGGATAATTTGTAATTTTATTCCAGAAACAAAGCAGAATTTTGTTAGAAGGTAATATCACTTCCATGATTGACCCGGAAAGCAATATAAATTGCTGAGAGTATTCCTGTTCCCAAAGCAATTTCCCTCCACAGCAAGATCGCCAACTGTAGTACATATATTTCATTTTAGTAGTAATATAAAGCGGAAATAACTCACAATCAGTAAAGTAGATTTGTTTGTATAAGCACAAATATTTTTACGAAGCAATTTTCTGCAAAGTTGTAATTTAATAATCTGGTTGAAATAATTTTCTACAGCTTTCTAATTTAATAAAGTAAATGCAGGGGAAGTAACTGCATACACGTATATTATACATAGATACTTGTTATACTTTGAATTATTTAAAATTTACACTTACTTATAATTTAGGAATTTATAATCTAAAGGTTTGTTTTCATTTCTGTTTCGTCATCAAACAAAATTATATACATTTATACAGGGTGTTAGGGAGTGCTTGAGCCGAAATTTGCAAATAGATCTATTTATAAAATACAATCAAAAAATTTATATGCCATTTTTGTGGAATATCTAGCGTTTTAGAGAAAAAGCATAGTTAAATTTGTTACTAATAAAGAGAAGACACAAACAATAAAACTTATAGGCAACACGTTTATTTGTTACAGATGTCTACATTTTAAGCACTGTCAATATGACGTTTAGTTAGGTTAACTGTTACGCATCGCATATATAAGAATGTTTAATTTAATTTTAAATTACATTTCTTCTGCATACATCTTGCATTTAAAATATTAAAATTCAACTTAGCCATTTTTCTGTGTACATTTCGTGTACAAAGAGAAAGGCCTTTCTTTTGTTATTGTACTAAGATAGACCCTTCGACATCTACCTGCCTTGAACGGTCAACTAGCATTTAACGGTCGCTTTGAATTACATTATACATTTCGTTTTTAAACTTAAGTTATTAGTTTAATTACGTACGTCTTCTATAATATATTGTGTCGCATGTCTCACAAGGGATATTTTAATGACATCTGCGTCATCGATATCACAACTATTCAGCTCGCGCTTTTGATTAATTCATTAGTCAAGCATCGACAACATCGAGCCCTCTCTCAACTTAGGGGCAATAAAACAAACCTTTTTTCTAGACTAGTGTTTCGTCGACACGAATCTTACTCGCCATAAAATTAAAGGAAATGTTGAAAATGTCCACCATTTGCTTCAAGACAAGCTTCAGCACGCCTGTTTAGTAACTTACTCGAGTTACTTCATTTTCCTTATTTCTTGTAATCCGCAGCTGTCATAAAGTGATTTTCAAGATCTTCCACATTTTCTACAGGAATCTTGTAGACGAGTGATTTCATGTAGCCCTAAAATAGTAATCACAGCTATTAAGATCTGGTAATCAAGGTGGCCAGGCATGTGATCCGCCTCGTCCAAATTTCACCGCAAATTTCATTTAAAAAGTTTCTGACCTGCAGAGTAAAATGTCCAGGGCCCCATCATGCATGAACCACTTTAGTCTACGTAATTTCAAATGTCATTCTTCTAGTAATCCAGATAATACTTCTTGTAAAAAATGTATCCATTTAACAAGTTGGTAAAATATGTGGGCCTATTACTCCAGCCCACACATTGATAGAAAATTGACCTTGAAAATTTTCTTCAATTATTGCATAAGGGTTGATATCTGCCCAGTCATTCCTGCTGTGTAAATTAAGAATTCCACCTCTAGTAAAACAACATTCGTCGGTCATTAAAATTTGTTGCGAAAACAAAGGATTTTCTGCAATTTTTGTTAAGAGCCAATTGCAAAATCGACGTCTAACGACAAAATCGTCCCTGATCGAACTTTGAACACTTTCGAAATGATAAGGATACCAAAGAGATTCTTTAAGAGTCCTCTACACTGTCAAGTGACTAACTTCAACCTGACGAGTTACCTCTCCAGTGCTGATTGAAAGAATCTTCTTCAACAATTTGAAGATCATTTTCCTCAACAGCCATCATTCTTTCATCACGTCCTCTTTCCACTTCTTATTTTTTGGGTACCACCGAACCTGTTTCCCGAAGTCTTTGGTGCACCGCTATGAAACTATTTTTGTTAGGTATTCTACGATTAGGATACCATTCTACGAATCTTCTAACTGTGTCCCTGGCATTTCCACCACATTCACCATACAACGAGTGCATGTCAGCGTACTCTTGAATGAAATATTGAACCATTTTAAATTTAATTACTGTCAATTTGTCAACTTTTTTAAAATTTCTAAGTAACATCTTAATTATTTTATTCAACACGTCACTTGATAGAAAAAGGAGATTGTATTAGTAGTTGCCTAAATTAGTGGGGTCTATCTTGTACATCGTGTTTCTCGATAACCATACGACTAGGAGATAAGCGATAATAAACTTTTTTCCAGAACCTTTTATGAAGAATCTGTCATTTAATTTTAACAAAAGCATTCCCTAACACGGTGTATATGTCAGATATAAGTCAATTCAGGAAGAAGAACTATAATATATGATAAAGTGTAACACTTCCAATTTTATAAATATTCAATGTGCATTTTCAAGTTTACCATATCTCAAAATTTTCGCACCACCTATCATATATTATTCTATATTTTCATTACAATATTAGCAGGAAATATTAAGCAATACTTAACGATAAGTATCTTTAATAAAACAGTAAAATTATTCGCAGCTTCCGCCAGAAAGAAACATATAAAAACACTTTAAATAATGGCACCTCGCTTAGTTAGCTTTAATGAAATTCTATGTGCAGAATAAAGGGGTATTTTCTGTAAATACACGGACATTTCCAGCAAAGCTCAGCTCTCTTTTGTCCCTTTTATGCTTTACGTATTCTTCCTCTGTGTGTGAATGTATATGTGAGTTCTTTCGGTCGGGGTCCTTTAATTTCCAACGGAATTAATTAGGTTCATAGAATCCACGTTCACTACAAACATTCAACTAAGACTTATTTATTTGTTTTTGAGTTTCCTTTGTATGTGATCGCGATGAAAGAGCAACAGATTTTTAGCGGGCTAATGTTGTATGAAGGTTTTTTAAAGTTTCCGAAGATTTTCACATAAGGAAATTGAGTAAATTTTACTTTAAAGAAGTATTCGCATTGCTCCAAATATCTTGCTTCAATATTTAAACATTTTCATTTACTTTCAGACGACACTGAATAACATTTTCTCCAGTAAGACCGGTATACGAGTGGAATCTATACGTCGAAACAGCTTCTTCAGGTCTCGTAAAATGTTGACTCGGTGTTTTATTTTTAACATGAGAACACGGAAAAAATCATTGAATAACTTACGAGGACTGTCCACACAATAAGATTTGTTACGTTTCCGTAACGCTCAACGTATATTGTTTCATTTCATGATTTAATTAATAATCTCTTTAATATATTTCGTTTCATTTTCAACGAATCTACCTGTATAGGTATCGTATTTGCAATTTAAATTTATAATCAATTTCTTTAAGCTCTTTTTCTTTTTATTCTCTTGACATTTAGTGCCTGCTTTTTTTCGTTGCTAAGAACGTACGAATCTGGCTCTTTACATTTTGAATTATTCGCTATCGAACTTTCAACGAGAAACGTTCTTTACCTATCACTAAGTTCGATCGTTGTAGCAGTACTTTTTTACTTGTTGTAATTACGGCCCTGTATGGGGATTTTAATCGATCGAATTTTTCTACAATTATTCGCTTTATGCGATAACTCCTTGGGAGGATATAAAGAGTGTTAGGTAAAGTATTCCGTCTGTTATACGTTTCTCAATCGACGCTTTAATTTTTTTTATCACCATCGAGCGCTAACTTGGTACGTATAGAGCTATTTCTGTAACTTTCTTTTCTCTTATTGCCGTTGTGTTCCCTTATTTAATTAGATGGTGTGGCTGACAGGCAGGAAAAAAACACCGTTATTAGACGACTAAACAACTTTTACCATCGTCTGAGTTTTCCCGCCAGCGACGCTCTTCTTCCTGGAAGGAAAAATAAAGGCCGATCGACGTTGGAACTACAGCTAAGCTTTTATTATATTCATTTGTTTTAATTTACAATTTATTATTTGTAAAATTTCATAGATCTAGTTATTTGTCAAAAATTAATCGCGCGTCATTCAATAACTCAGGTGTTTTATCTTAACGAAAAACCTGTTTGACCTTCGTTTTTTTGTTTTTTATTTGGTCGTTCAATTTAATTTTGTAATTTTAAACGTAAATTTTTTCTTTAACACATATTTGGGAATTTCATATTTATATTAATTAATAGTATACGTTCAATTAACCGTTTAATTAAGAATTTTCACATTTATGCTAATTACTTGGAATACTTTTGTTTCACCGTACTTGTTTGAATTTCATATTGTTGCTAATTACTTAGTATTTTTTTTTCACGTTAGTATTTTGAATTTTCACCATTTTTGCTAATTACTTAGAATAGTTTATTTTATACGCAAATTACATATTTTGCGGAATCTTATTTACACTCTTTTAAAAAAAAACGTTCTAGCTAAAGATCGTTTGATTTCGATATATTGTTGAATATGTAACAGTTTTGTGAACTAATAAGAAATAATACGTATTGTTTTTTTTTTTTTTAGGGCGTATGAGGCCATCAGCCGCACTGTAAATTTTAATTAGTACAATCATTTATATTACCTCACTTTGTCTAGATATATCTGCTTCTTTACTTGTGACGGGCCTTCAGCCGTATATTCCTGAAACAGTTCTATTTAATAAGTTATATACAGGGGTCATTTAATGATCCCCATACAGGGGTTACTTAATAAGTTTATATACCGGGGTTGGTTAATAAGTTATATACGGGGATTACTTAATAAGTTTATATACCGGGGTTAGTTAATCATTCAGATACAAGGGTTATTCATTAATTTTTATACAGGGATTGTGAATTATTTATGAACGGACTGGTACAATAATTACTGTTAGTTGAAGCGACGACTTTTTTTTACCTTTTCCTTGTCTCTCGAACCTTGAGAGTGGGGGAGTCTCGATCTTGGAACCGGCCCTCTGCCTACGCAACTTGCCTTGTCTTTTTTTTTATTGATACTATTTCCCCAAGTTTCCGGGTTTGCGACGTCCAGCGGCATAAATTCGGTGGCGCCCTTTTCCACCTTATTCTTTAGTTTTACTTCCCTCTGGGTCTCCCCACCCCCTGAGCTGAGGCAGCCTCAGAAGCCGGGTGGGTCGTTGGACGTTGGCAAGAACGGGCAGGGGCGCTTTTAGTCGATCGGGACTGGGTCTGCTCCGAGGAGCGTTTTTATTTTTTATATAGTTTTTTTTGCAACTACGTCTACAGATCGTAGCAGATTAATTAAATGTTGCAGTTTGTTTGGCGACTTAAAACAAACAAACTGAATAGAGAAATTAGGTTTACTGTTTATTGATTTTGGAGAAGAATATTTCCATTTTTCTGTTATTGTTCTATTCTAATCTTCACGTCTTTCTTTTTATTTCTTCCTACTAATGATGAAGAAGTACGTACGAGAGATACTTTTTAAATAAGGGCTGTTGGTGAATGAGAGTGAGATTCCGCGCGTCTCCCCCCAGCATGGTCTACACCATTTGCAGCGGCTCGTCTGTCTGTGTGCTGAGCTGTGGAAGTTTATAATGTTTAAGAAAATTGAGTCGCCCGCCAACTGTGAGATACCATCTGTAATTCGATTCTTTAGTGTAAGAAATTTGACAGCGGCGGAAATTCACCGTCAGATTTGCGAAGTTTACGGTGTTTATACAACTCATAATAGTGAGATACCAAAAATTATCTTGGTCAACGGTTGCCGTGGAGTGAAAAACGTCTGTGTTAACTTATATCATCCTTTTAAGAAAATTCTTATAAAATTTTCAGGTCAAGTGTCGTTAAAATTTGTCAATATATTAACCTTAATATCAGCATAACACTTAACCTCAAAATTTTATCAGAATTTTCTCAAAAGGATAATATAAATTATGACAGACGTTTTTCACTCCACGGTCACCGTTGACCAAGATAATTTTTGATATCTCGGTATATTAATTCCCTCTCCTCTACTGGACTAATAAGTGATAATCAAAGACCGTCCTTTTGACTAATAAGTGAGAATCACTTTTATTCATTTTACCATAGCAACCGGCTTTATTCGTCGATTGTAAATTGCTTATCAGTCACATTTCCTACCTGTCATAAATTGATTGGAAATGTTTCGATTTGGTGAAACTTCGTTAGAAAATATTGATCAGGCAGTCAAAATTAATAAATCTCTTAATACAGTGCGATATGAAAACTACATTTGGTCACAATTTATAGAATTTTTGCAAATTTCGATCATATACAAGTGTCCCGTATCGTTATGTTCAAATTTTAGGAGTGTAAAGTAGATTGAATCGATTCTGCCTTTACTTGATGTAAATCCATATCAAATGATAAAAACACACACAATGTTGTATTAGATTTTCACTTTATTTAATAATATTTAAAAATATATAACAGCTGCTTCACCGTACAACGGTTTCTTCAGATATAATAAGCGGTACTGTAAAACATTTTACTTAAACGTATATATTTTTTATTTTATGACCTAATGGTATTCACAGAAATTGGAAACCGAAATATTTTTACCCGCCTCTTTTAGTATAAGGGATACATATATAACATAAATTATATTATAAGTTACACATAACTAACAAAACATTTCAATCAAAAATAGGAAATAAGTTCAACAGAGGGGAGGAATTAAGCTCTGTTTTGTCATTTAATAATTTATTTGCAAATTTTTGTTTATTAATTCCAATTGCTTCTAATAAATCGAGTTTCTTACTTTTCTTATCTTCATGTAGGATATTGAAATTATTATTCAAACTATGGCTTTCTTCAATTAAATGGTTGGAGTTTGCTGAATCTGTTTTCCCATTTTTAAACGAATAATAATGTTCGTATATACGCTTTTTGAACGTTCTACCTTTTTGCCCAATATATGTTTTAGTACATGTGCCACAAGTTAGTTTATACACACCTGACTTATTATGATGTGCTGTTTTACTTCTATTGTTTTTGATGTAGTTACTAATATGGTTGTTGGTTTTATATGCAATTTTTATATTTTGTTTTCTTAAAAATTTTCTAATATTTTATTTTGTCTGCCTAGGTAAGTAATAATTTTAAATTTCTTGTCATGATCTTTAGTAATCGGATATATATCTTGTATTGCTTTAGTTTCTCGTTTTTTGGATATTATTTTGTCTAGTATATTCGGGTCATAACCATTATTGATTGCAATCTGTTTTATAATGTTGTATTCTGAAGTGATGTTCCAAATATGAGAAACCTGCACAGGTGGTCATCAGAAAATCCCAAAGCTATACGCCCACCTAAATTTCAACATGAATTTTCTATTAACGTTTGGGCGGCCCTAATCGATGACTTGTTGATTGGTCCTGTCGTTCTTCCTGGGAGGTTAAATGCGGACAATTATCATTAATTTCTTACTGACGAACTGCCAGGTCTTTTAGAGAATATCCCACTGAATGTTCGACGAGACATGTGGTTTCACATGGATGGGGCACCACCACATTTCGGAATTGCTGTCCGAAATTGGGTTAACGTCAATTATCCAAGATGGATTGGTCGAGGTATTCCTGTTGCATGGCTACCCAGATCACCCAATCTTAATCCCATTGACTTTTATTTATGGGGGACATGAAGAATTTGGTCTACGCGTAAGTTTCGAACACAAGTGAAGTGTTGTTGGATCGTTTTCACCTGACTGCCGAGCAAATCCGACAAAACAAGTATGAAATTCGGATAAGTACTTCTTCTGTTGGGTTACGGGCACAAACCTGCATTCAACAAGGATGTGGACATTTCGAAAATATTATTAATTGAACTTTTTTAAATAAAATCAGTTTTATTGACTTTTTTTCATGATCTGACAGGTTTTGCGTTTTTGTTACTTGAAATGAAGTCTACTTTACACTCCTAAAATTTAAACATAACGATACGGGACAGCTTGTATATTATCAAAACGCACTACAGAAGAGGACTTGGTGAACATTTTACAAGACTGAGCTATGCGTAAAATGGACGGATTTTGAAGTATTTACAATCTTTTCACATAAAAACTATTGCTATTTTCAGATTCTGCGAATGGAATAGCATAAGAAATAGTTTTTTAAAGAAAGAAAAAATAAGTCAAAAATTAAGCATAAATAGAGGAATTTTTTGGGGGGTTGGTGGATGAAAAATGCAAATAGCTCGGAAATGCGTGGATTCCGTTAAAAAATACTGTCATATTCGTGATCTCCGACTTCAAAATACCATGTATAGTGAATTTTATTAAAATCGGAACCAATACTATATTCGCTCATTTTTCCCGGGTCAGAATATAAAGAAAAAGTAGTGAAACTTATGTGGAATCTTACGGCAAAATTGGTACAAAGGAAATATTTTGATGAGTACAAATGTTTAATAAATCCATTTAGAGATAGTATTTTTGAGAAAGCTAGAAATGGGAAAGATACCAGACGGAAACAATTACAAAACATTCTTGAAAAACGCAAAGTAATCGCCACAGCTTTAACTATGACGCAAATTAAGAATATTGCTTCAAGTTATGACAGTAAGAGTAAATGGCTTATTCCCAACAAAGAAAATGAAAATTTGTGTCCTGTTAGACTTTTTAATAAAATAATGGAGAAAAGAACAGTAAATATCACAAATAGGAGATTATTTCTAACGCCAAATAAATACTGGTTAATTAAACTCAAAATGATGTAAAGAAGTTGAATAAATGGACACGCATTGGCGGAGATAAAATAGGTCTTGATATAAAACGGGAAAAATTACTAATCACTCAAGTCGATCGTCAACAGTTGGCAATTTATCGAAAGCACGTGCAAATTTGCTAGAAATAATACAAATAATAGGCCATACTACAATTAATTCTTTGGAACCTTATTTCAAATTAAATGAGCAGCATCATTCTAAGATTATTTCTAACATAAGAAAATGTAATGATATTGCATCGACGGCACTAAATTAGTTTCTTTAGAAGTTCTACTTAACAATTAAAAAACATATTTAGCATTCCTCATGCGACGAATATACGCTGTAACAGAATAATTGAAACATACACATGCGGTTAGTCCGTAAGTATGAGTGAAGGCACAAACAAAATACAGTTTCTAGAGAGAAAGCAGTGCCATCTCTAGAAAACGTCGTTGGTTCGCATTGGTTATGTGGACAGAGCGAGGTACTTCGGCCGTCTGACAACAGGCAGCGCTGAATTTACTTCTACGCTCGGTCTGGATAATTTCTGTGATATGACGATGTCGTTCCTTTTTTGTGAATGTGTCTGAAGATATCCTTTCTCTAGCGGGGACGTACCGATAAACCTGTAGAAAGGTGAAATACGTATCTGCGTTTCTGGGGAAGGATATGTTCGGACACGTTCACATAAAATATTTACATTGAACCAGTATTTGCGTTATTCACACCAGATTTTTATTAATATTTTATATTATTGAAAATACCTTTGAATATACGCTGTTTCATTTATGGTAAATTGGAAAACTAATCTTGAATTACAAAATAATACAAATCTGTATAAAAAAAAATTTGTATCAGTATATACATGGACACACAGCACATATTTACCAGCGTTTGCTTCAACCACCAGACGCATGCGTTTCTGTCTAACGACTTTATCAATGCCGGATTTACGAAGACAAACGACTGTAGGTACACTTCGCGGTCATGTAGCAAATTTTGTCCTATCAGATGACACCAGATAACCTCATGACATCTGACGGACAAAACCGACCACGCCGGTGCAAAGTGTTTCCTCTCGAATAGCTAAGCTATTACAGGAAAAGAAAAAATACTCAGATGTCATGAGGTTATCTGGTGTCATCTGATAGGACAAAATTTGCTACATGACCGCGAAGTGTACCTACAGTCGTTTGTTTTCGTAAATGCGTCATTGATAAAGTCGTTGGACAGAAACGCATGCGTCTGGTGGTTGAAGCAAACGCTGGTAAATACGTGCTGTGTGTCCATGTATATACAGATACAAATTTGTTTTTATACAGATTTGTATTATCTTGTATTAAAGCTTGATGTGAATTGTCGCATCGATATGCAATTTGTTTTTGCTATATTACGCCACCTGGCGACGAGTTAATGGACTCACAGTAATATGCGTATTTTTTCTTTTCCTGTAATAGCTTAGCTATTCGAGAGGAAACACTTAGCACCGGCGTGGTCGGTTTTATCCGTCAGATGTCATGAGGTTATCTGGTGTCATCTGATAGGACAAAATTTGCTACATGACCGCGAAGTGTACCTACAGTCGTTTGTCTTCGTAAATCCGTCATTGATAAAGTCGTTAGACAGAAACGCATGCGTCTGGTGGTTGAAGCAAACGCTGGTAAATACGTGCTGTGTGTCCATGTATATACAGATTCAAATTTGTTTTTATACAGATTTGTTTTATTTTGCATCAAAGCTTGATGTGAATTGTCGCATCGATATGCAATTTGTTTTTGCTAATCTTGAATTGGAAAATATTGAACTACTGTGAGATTCCTCCTCCTTCCATTCTCCTTCATTAATTCTTTAAGTGTCCTAACCGTGCCATTCTACGAGGTGCATTCAAGTTCTAAGGCCTCCGATTTTTTTTCTTCAGGCTGGAAAGAGATAGAAGCATCTGCATTTTTTTAAAATGAGCGTGCGTTCGTTGTCAATACGTCACAGAGATGGCAGCACTGTACGGCAGATGGAATTGCAGCGGCAGCGTCGAGAATGAGAACTGTTTTAGATACTTAAAATGGCTACGTTTTCCTTACTTGAACAGCGTGCAATCATTCGTTTTCTGAATTTGCGTGGTGTGACACCAATTGAAATTCATCGACAGTTGCAGGAGACATGTGGTGATGGAGTTATGGATGTGTCGAAAGTGCGTTCGTGGGTGCGACAGTTTAATGAAGGCAGAACATCGTGTGACAACAACCTCGGGCTCGCACAAGCCGGTCTGACGACATGATCGAGAAAGTGGAGAGACTTGTTTTGGGGGATCGCCGAATGACAGTTGAACAGATCGCCTGCAGTGTTAGCATTTCCGTGGGTTCTGTGCACACAATCCTGCATGACGACCTGAAAATGCGAAAAGTGTCCTCCAGGTGGGTGCCACGAATGCTGACGGACGACCACAAGGCTGTTCGTGTGGCATGCTGCCAAGCAATGTTGACGCGCAACCAAGGCATTAATGGGACTTTCTTTTCGTTGATTGTGACAATGGATGAGACGTGGATGCCATTTTTCAATCCAGAAACAAAGCGCCAGTCAGCTCAGTGGAAGCACACAGATTCACCGCCACCAAAGAAATTTCGGGTAACCGCCAGTGCTGAAAAAATGATAATAAAAAATTGTGTCCATGTTCTGGGACAGTGAGGGCGTAATTCCTACCCATTGTGTTCCAAAGGGCACTACGGTGACAGGTGCATCCTACGAAAATGTTTCGAAGAACAAGTTCCTTCCTGCACTGCAACAAAAACGTCCGGGAAAGGCTGCACGTGTGCTGTTTCACCAAGACAACGCACCCGCACATCGGGCTAACGTTACGCAACAGTTTCTTCGTGAAAACAACTTTGAAGTGATTTCTCATGCTCCCTACTCACCTGACCTGGCTCCTAGTGACTTTTGGCTGTTTCCAACAATGAAAGACACTGGCCGCGCATTCACCAGCCGTGCTGCTATTGCTTCAGCGATTTTCCAGTGGTCGAAACAGACTCCTAAAGAAGCCTTTGCCGCGGCCATGGAATCATGGCTTCGACGTTGTGAAAAATGTGTACGTCTGCAGGGAGATTATGTCGAGAAGTAACACCAGTTTCATAGTTTTCGGGTGAGTAGTTAGTTAGAAAAAAAAATCGGAGGCCTTAGAACTTGAATGCACCTCGTATAAGTTTTACTGAAGCAGGTTGTTTCGTTTGGCACTTATAAATACTTTCATATTATATTAATACTTCATCTGAATTAATTATTAAATAAATCAATTTTAGGCTCATTTTTTGTTTCAATTCTTTTCACTACATTAAGAAAATGTTATAATCCAGTATATTAACAATATAGCTTAGTATAATTACTGCAACTTTTATAATTACTGTGTAATTTAAGCGAATAATACTTACGAAAAAAAATTACAATTGAATTGACGTTTTATGTAGGTTCGAGGCAATCGGCAACAGAAATCATAGAGGTGAAGTCTATCTGATTGATCCAAATCGATAAACTATCCCATTCAATACGCTCGACGCAACTTGGAAAAATATATAAGCGAGGTATTTACACTCAGCCGATGCTCGGAATTTATATCTCTTCCCGTCGCGCTCAAAGGCATCTCCACGCCGTTCACGTTTTATTCTAGTTACGGCCATCCTTTTCGGCCTGACCCGTTAACTTCTTCCTCAAATTTTTTTAAAAGCAGGGGATAATATACATCGCAACGACGAGAGCTGACTCAAAGGGTGTAGCAAGTAGCTACAGAGAAATGTATTAAAGAGTTTAATCTTGCTTCCGATCGTGTCTTGAATTCAAACATACTGAATGTTCAAGCTTTTTGACCTATATACACCCGAATATACATATATATTGTAGTGATTCAACTGATCACATCTAATTCCTATGTCAAAAACAAGAAACACATAATTAGAATAGGTAATATATCATTAATAATTGTAATTTTAAAATCAAGATTGACAGATGCTAATTATATTTTACAGTGAAATTTAAAATGTTTAATATATCAAGTTAAAAGTTCTAAATATACTCAAAAACTCTATAAAAATCTATTATTTCAATTTATTAAGTAAAATCTGTTAACTATAATCTTATAATTTGTCAATTAAAGATTTAAAAAGGTCGAGAAAATAATGAAATAATTACGGATAGTGCTGTATTATTCAAAAATGTCAACGCGCAAAATGTTAGATTCGTATATGCGCATATCTCAGTAATAAATGAATTAAAATTGTGAAAATAGAGAATATGAGAAAAATCTATTTAGAATTAATAAGTTGTTTTGGAATAATAAAAACATTTAATTTATTAGTCCTAAACTTATAAATTAATAATAAAATTTACCGATATTGTTAAACTTACCCAGCTATGGAAATAAAATAAACGATATCGGCGTCTTTCGCATAAAATATAAAGGAAGCAAGCCACATTTTTATGGGCTCCAAGAAAATATTTTAAAATCATGGCAAATATAATAATTAAATAGGTACTTTAAAACTTATCCACAAGTAAATTCATATGTCCAGCAAGTTTTGAACAACAATTTAAACAACTATATTCTAAATTTAGGTTAGACTGGGCACATCGGGCTGAATTGACGTCATTAAGACGGACGATATAAATAGTCTACATCTGTAAGTACATCCCGCAGTTATTTAATAGCACTATTCGTTCAGCTAACCGCACACAAAAAATAGATATAGTTAACCGAATGAATAGTGCTATTCAACAACTGCGTAATGTTGTAGACAGACTATTTGTATCGTCCGTCGTTATGACGTCCATTTCAGCCCGAATCCAATCCAGTCGCCAAATACCTTTTCCTGTTGAACTACACTTTATTCCTTTATTTCTTATACTGAAGATGCCTTATTTCATCCCGAAACCTTTAATCGTATCCAGAAACTGTAGTTTTACCATTAATACACAGGTATTTCTTAAGTTATCAAGGTCATCGACCAAAATCTATATACACTATTAAACAGCTAAATTATTTCAATATGTCTACCGAAAAGAAACTTGAAATTGCATATATATATATATATATATATATATATATATATATATATATATATATATATTGTAATGTGTATTTAACAGTCCGACACTGGACCGCCAAATAAAATAGGTTATTGTCAAGGGCAAACGTTGGAGTGCCAAATATAATAATTATTTTAGCGTCAAAACGCTGGAAACAGCCAAAATAGAGTTTTGGTTTAAAAGAAAATTAGATATTTAGTATAATTTGGAAAATTATCTAGCATGAGTTCACTAAGCATCTCCAGGGTCGTGAAGATTCTTGTCTGGCAAAGAAACAACAGAAACGACTTGATTTGGTTGTTTTAAAAAATGTTTATTAAAAGGAAAAGATCTTATCTCTATAGATGAATATTAAATTTGGTATAATATATTTGGTAATGTTTAACAAATCATACAGGTTAAACAAAGACTTAACAATTTATTTATTGAAAACATAATAGAATTTAAAGATTATGTGGAACTTCTTAGGTGAAACAAATAAATTGAAATAACGGAAATAGGTCAAATATTTGGCTGCACAAACAAAATTGGTTCTGGCAATTCCAAATCACGCTTAATAAATGTATATGTATATAACCTTCTTACTTACAATTGTTCTAAAATGGTCATTGGTTTAATCTTTATCCACTTCCGGTAAGCAAATGCATCTGTTCTCCTAATAATACCAATAATACAGACTTAGCACAAAACCTTCTTCAAACTATTCTAATTTTCTACTAAATACTCCTAATCTCTGCGATCAGCCTTGGTCCACTGACGTACTGATTAAAATGTTTCCAGATTCAGGCTATGATGGTCACAAACTGAACGAATACCTTCAGATAATGAATTCTTCAGTACAGCAAAGTAAACAGTCTCATTCGGATAATGGATAAACTTGATTTTTCAGGTTATACGGGTCCTAGAAATATCCCATAAATATCCCTGTTTGGCTCGGGGTGACCAGTTAAGGTTAAAACAGGAACGGATAGCTGTATTCTCTCAAAATTAAAACGTAAAATAATTATTTTGATCACAACAGAATATATGAGAACGTATAACAGATGGTAAAAGGAATATGACGTTTAAATTACTTGTTTTAAACGTTTTTTTTAAAAATTCTTCTTTCCAAATAAAAACACATTTGAACTATTTAAAATGCCAAAATTCTCTCTCTAATTGTTTCAATAACCCCTTAGCAACTCAACAGCTTTTCTCTTTTTAAGTTCATTGGTCGCTTTAGTTATACGGAATTTTCCAAAGTATTTGACATTTATACAATAATTTTGATTCTTAATTTATATTATGAACTTATTGGTTTACAATTAAATTTTCCTTCACACATAACCTTTGATATTACCAAACATTAACAATAGTATACAATATTAAATAAATTTACATAGTTTTATAATTTTGGTTAATGTAAGAAAGTCATATACTTTTTAAATTTTGTTTATAGATTTGACACTCTAAATTAAAAAAACAATACAAATATAATAGACTTCCAACCTTCTAAGAAATTCCAATAACAGAAATGTAACGAATTAAAGTTAGTGTCTTCAATAAATCAATTAACTTTTTATTATAATATATATATTAAGCTGATTCTGTCTTCAGTTAATTATTTATGTGAATATGAACAATTTTTTTGTTAAAATTTCAAGTTTAAATTTGAATTTATATCATATTATATTTAAATTATGTCTGATCGCGCCATCTATTTTGGAATAACATAAGTAGGGTTATCTATCATGCAGTTATTTACAATTTTAAATGTCAATTTACCTTCTAACTTATTGTTTATTATTTAGGATATTTAAATACCTTCAATTTGTTTAAATTTTCTTTTAACTAGAAATTCAAACCAACAATTCAAATTGGCCACGCCTTTTTGCTTTTCGGCGGCAATTTTTCCAGGTAGTCATCGTGTTAAAATAAGGGAACATGGTTTCGTAGGTAACGTGTGATAACCTAATTAAGCAATGCAGGGTACCGTTTATCTAAGTCAAGGCGCGGGCTCGTGTGTAATGCATGTTATATCCAAACATGACCTCGCCCGACATAATGCACATACACAAGCATTCGCAAGGTACGTTACACACTTTCAACACTCTTGTTTATTTAGAGTAAGGACATATAGTCGAAAAGCAGATCACTCTAACATATATAAGACATCCCATCCGGAGTCTTATCAGAGTGAATAGAGAGTCAGTCAGAGTCAGTAGAGACACAGTTAGAGTCTCTTTTCGACTATGGTCTACATTGTTAATTATGTAATTACCTTCTTGTTAAATAGTTATAAGTGTTGGTTTATTAAACTATCTTAAACCTAACATACTTGTGCATTATTTAACGCTACAACGATATCAGCGTGAAGACTCACACCGATGTGGCCCTCAGGACCAGGCTCACATCACAAACGAAAAAAAAGAGAAATGAATGAATAAACAACCAAAGATGGTGAAACGTCGCTTTTTGATATAAATAAGCGATATCAAGATTTAAAAAGGCGATTTCTAAGTTTAAAATCGCATTTAGAAGCTTAAAAATTAAGTATATTATCATTTAAAAATTTATATAACGTTAGAGTTATAAATTTACCTTTGATTACTAAGTGCATTTACAAACAATTGATAACCCACATCAGACAAGTATCGAGCCAGTATCCTGTTACAATAATCCTTCTAATCCTTAATTAGTTTTATTATATATAAGCCATCCAGTTAACTGTGCTGAACATCCTATTACCTGCCACTTTATCGGAAGATCTATACCTGTAACCAGTTCCGAATACTTCCCGATGGTTCCTATACCCGAAGCCAGAATACTTTCTGTTACGAGTTTTTCAGTACTCATAGTTAAGGTAGAATTTACCCTATAAATAAAGTATTTTTTTGTATTATTATTATTAATCGTAGATAGTACAGCTTCACTAAATAAAATATCACCATTTGAATATTTAAATGTAATATTATTGAGCTAGTATTTTTCATAAACATATTGGTTGATAATTAAGACATGACTTACCTTAATTTACCCTGATATTAAGATATTATTAATATAGAGAACAGATTCCATTTTGAGGTTAAATTATATCGATTTGCATTGATTATTATTTTAAATTCTTTCAATCCACCTAAAGGGAATTATTTATATTGTCAAATTGTTTGGAAGCATATATATTATATCTACTTACCTCTGTTCGTGTTTTACTATATTTACAAACTGAATAAGCTTATTTTCCATCATCATACTAACCGTTGTTTGTCAGTACTCGAGTACACATGCACTCAAGAATGTTATAGGGGGGGAAAATTCAAATTGTAACGTACTTTATTATTTGTATTATTTAAGTTTATTGTTTATTAAATTGGGTTTATCTGCCTATGATGCCTTTGTCAAGGAAATAAAAAATATAAATGACAGAATATAAATGTCAAATAATTTGAATTATTTGACATTTATATTCTGTCATTTATATTTTTTATTTCCTTGACAAAGGCATCATTGCCGAAGCATGTAGGGTTGTTTTAAATATATATACTTTGAAGCAATAAACCAGACCTTTAATCGCCGACTTATTAAGTTTACCATATCATACCAAGGTCACGAAAATATTATATATATATATATATATATATATATATATATATATATATATATATGCATAATAGCTACTTACCACAATTTGAATGTTAATATCCAGCCAATTCTAGATTATTTTAATAAATATACAATTATTTATATTGTATGTTAGATTGTATGAAAGTTTGACGCATTAATGCACTATTATTTTACTATAATTTAATTTGTTAAATGTGCACAAATATGCCGATGATACAAAAGTCCTATAAATAAAGAATTTAATATATGAATTAAATATGGCTTTCTACATTTTACGACGCTAATTATTCGAATTTTTTCTAATGAAAAAATTCGCCCTTATGCAAGATTCGAACCCACGTCCATGGTTTGCAGGACCATTGCTCTGCCACTAAGCTATTAAGGACTGTGGTTCCGAATACATCGGGAAATCGATTAAATTACATTCAGGAAACAGATTTTCATATTTTTGCCTGTAGTCGCCATTTGCTGAAAATTAATTGCATTTTTCGCGAAGTAATCCGAATGAATTAAATATTGCTTTCTACATTTTACAACGATAATTATTTCGCAATTACTTATGCAATTTTTTAAAGTTATAATTGTACCGAAACTCTATTCAAGTAAAAATATTACGAAGAATAATAGCCTAAGACTAACGTAAGTAAAATAACACACAATTGCATTTGAAGTCTATAAAACTAGAATCAAACATTGTAAAGCAAATTATATTAATTATAATTAATTATATTAATAATTAATTTGAAAGAATTAACTGTAAATACACTACTGTGAGTATCCGTGTATACACGACATCTGAGTGAGCGCGTAGGATAAGATATCCACGAACGACGTCATGATCATCTGCATAACTCATATTGGTAAGTAAAGCTTAAAATAATTAGGGACCCAATAATATAGTGTGGAGATAGACGTTGTATTCTGTAGGAACTCAACTTCCGCTAGACAACCGTCAAATAATACACTTTCTGAGAAACAGGATATCAGTAGAATCAAGATATCCATATTCAAGGGAGTCAAAACAGACACCTTTAGTTCTATCTTAACGTTGGGAGGATAAATACCCCTTGGTTAAGTGAAATACTCGAACGTAGTACTTTTGAAAGATTTAATAAAATCTCAAGAAATACTTTAAAAATATATGCGTGTCTTAATAAACAATTAACACAAAACTTTACGATGATAACTAGGTTTTTAGTTTAAACAAACGAGATATCTTAAGATTTAAATAAATGACTTATGAAAATACAAAGATACAATAAAAGAATTTTAACAATTTACATCTTGTTGTATTATTTATTTACATTTGATGCTAGGCCTACTCAAAATTTGTTTACAATCTTAAATTTAGTAGAGGGGAGTTGTTTAAATCTAGTTGGTCACTTAAAGCTAATCCTAAACTATTGTATCTATTAATTTCTAAGTTTTCTAACAGGTTAAGTTTTTTACTTTTTTCTTGAATGTGTAAAATTTTGTAATCTATATTAAATCCATGATTAATTTCTAAACAATGATTTGCGAAAGTTGAACCTGTTTTCTTTTCTTTATGGCTTCTCTCGTGTTCTTTCATCCTAATTTTGAATTTCCTCCACGTTTGTCCTATGTATACCTTATTACAATATTCGCATGTTAACTTATATACACCAGAGTTTGATTCTTTGTCTATTTTATCTTTGTTGTTTTTAATAATGTTCTGTATAGTATTGTCTGTTTTAAATGATATATGTTCGTTATTAAGTTTTTTAATGAAAGTACCAATTTTTTTCCGAAATTTTTCCTAAGTAAGTGATTGTATTTTAATTTTGGGTAAACTAAGGAAGGGGTTTTAGATTTTTCTTGGCTATTCAGGATGTTATTGATAATATTTATAGAGTAACCATTGTTTAATGCTATTGTGTGTATTCTATTTAGTTGAAGATCGAAATTACTTTTACTCATAGGTACATGAATTGTCTATATACCATTGATTGGTATGCTGATAATTTGTGTGTTATAGGATGAAAAGAATTAGCGTGTATTGTAGTATCTGTATGTGTTGGCTTATGGTATATAGCGAACTCGTGTTTATTAGTTTTGTGTGATATGGTTAAATCTAGAAAATTAATGCTTTTATTTATTTCTGTTTCTATAGTAAAATTTACTACTTTGGGGTGAATAGTGTTGATATAATTATGTAAAGTTTTTAATTGTCTATCTTAATCGTTAAAGCAAATTAATATGTCATCAACATACCTAAACCAATATACACAATTACCAAACAAGGGATGTGTACTAATTTTAGTTTCTAAATTATTCATGAAAATTTCTGCTAATAAGGGGCTTATTGGGCTCCCCATTGCTAGACCCTCTGTTTGTTTATAAAATTTCTTTTTAAATTGAAAATAATTTTGTTCCAGGCACGCTTCTAAGAGTTGTAAAATTTCGGTCTTTGTGACAATGTTCGTGTTTCTACGTTCTAGTTGTAAAGTAATTAAATCTATTACCTCCTGGGGTGGGACACTAGTGAACAAATTCGGGACATCGAAAGAAATGAGTTTACATTTGTTTGGTAATTCCAAGTTTGAAATGATGTTAATTAATTCATGGGAATTTTTAACGGAGAACTTAGATTTGAATTTAGTGTGTGTAAGAATTAAATCTATTAAGTGTTTAGACACATTTCTACAAGGTGCTTTTACGTACGATACTACTGGTCATATAGGTGTATTGTCTTTATGTAGTTTAATTAATTTGTATGGTGAAACAATATTGTAGTTTATTTACAATAAAAGAATTTTTGAAACTAGAAGTTTAATTACTTATTTCTTAGCGTTATAATGAAGTTTCAACAAGTATCTCCTTCGTCAATTAACTACTTACTTCATTTATTCACCAAATAAAAGTCACAGCAATATTTTAGAGTTATTTTAATAAAATTAGTACTCAACATTAAATGATTAATTATACGAAAATGAGAATCTTAATATTAAGTTCGAGCAACTTTTATCTTACCTGGTATCTAAATCTACGCTATTGTGAAAGTTAGTGAAGAAGTTTTCGAACGAAACCAATTACAATAAGCCCCAAAACATTTAAGAGTTTAATTTTCCATTATTAAGTAGTTTTAGATGCGAATAGGAAAATAAACTTCGAAGCCTTAAAAGAAATATCTCCTGAAATAAGCAAAAAGTTTAATTACTTTATCAATTTACTACAAACAATGCCCTTTTTTACTGCTCTAGTATGAAATAAATTCTTGGCAAAGAAATCAGAAAAAGAATCGTACAAAAAAGTTACGTAATTAATGAAGTTCACATTTAAATCAGGTAAATTATTACATAGTAATAAAGCTTTTGCGTTTTATTAAGATCCCAAGCTGAAAACGATTAGATAACAACGGAATTAGAGATACGGAACTCCTTTTTTAAGGGAATCCATTAAGAGAACAGAAAAGGGTAAATTTTAAACTTTTTAAAGCGAAATTTTGTGTTACAAAAAAATCATTTCCATGTTGTTGAATTTATTCTATTTCTAGTATTACATATTTGAAAAGAAGGATGTCCAAAGCTTGTCTTAAATTTCATATAATTGTACAGTGCGATCAAAAATCACGGGCATAAAGAAGATCGACATCTTACAGCATAAACGTACGCATGTATTGCATACACTTGTTACTAGAGTGCGAAACATGGTCTGCGCACCAGAGGTGTGCGCTTGATAGTAGGTAAATAAAATAAAATAAATAATACGATGTAAAATAAAACAAAACAATTAATTTGTTTAATCTTCACTACGTAAAACGTATATTTACACTGTAGCTTTATCAAACGACGATGGTATAATGATTATTCTACAAACGAAATGAGTGTATGCACATAAATTTGGTAATTACAGGTATATAAAGAAAGAAACGATAAGATGTTAACAAAGAAAGGAGGAGATTAGGCATTCAAACACAATAATCACATGGAAAAACCCTAATTAAATAAGTTTAGTAAAGGAGAACTATTTATATCTAGTTGGTCATTCAGTAAATTCCCAGACTTTTATTTTTATTTATTTCCAGGGGTTCTAAGAGGTCTAATTTATATGATTTATTTTGTACTATAAGATTTCAAACTCCGGATCGAATGAATGGTTTTCAGATAATAAGTGATTTGAGTAATTAGAATCTAGTTTTTTGTTATCATAACTACGTTTATGTTCTGAAATTCTAGTTTTTAAATTTATGAAAATTCTACAAATATAAATTTTGTCAATTACTACCACATTTAAATATATATACCCCTGATTATTTATTAACTTTTGAAGATTTGGATTTATTGTTTTTGATGAACCTGGCTAAATTGTTGTGTGTTTTAAAGCATGTATTTAGGTCTGAAGTTTCTAAACATTTTTAAATTTTAATTGAAGATTTTCCTATGTACGTTAAACTTTTAAATTTATTATTTTTATTTTTACTCTTATCAGAAGGAAATACTTGTTCTAACGTCTAAGGTCTAATTTATGCCATTTATTTTGTACATATTTTGACATAAGATTTCAAACTCCGGATCGAATGAATGGTAAAAGTGAAGATTAAAGTAAAAGTTCCGAGTAAAAGTGAAGATTAAAACCGTAGTTTTATTTCTATTCTGAATGGTTTTCAGATAATAAGTGATTTGAGTAATTAGAATCTACGTTTTTCTTATCATAACTACGTTTATGTTCTGAAATTCTAGTTTTAAAATTACTGAATGTTCTAGAAATATAAACTTTGTTACAATTACTACCACATTTTAATTTATATACCCCTGATTTATTAACTTTTGAAGATTTGGATTTATTGTTTTTAATGAACCTGGCTAAATTGTTGTCTTTTTTAAAGGATGTATTTAGGTCTGAAGTTTCTAAACATTTTTTAATTTTAATTGAAGGTTTTCCTATGTAGGTTAAACTTTTATATCGATTATGTTTATTTCTACTCTTATCAGAAGGAAATACTTGTTCTAACGTTTTCTTAACTACAATATTATCAATTAAATTTGGGTCATAGTTATTATTGACAGCTATTTGTTTAATAATATTTAATTCTTTGTTGTAATTATTAGTCGTTAAAGGAATTGTTAAAAGTCTGTATATCATGCTATTGTAAGCTGCTATTTTATGGTTATATGAGTGGACTGAACTATTATTAATTGTTATATCAGTATGTAATGGTTTATGAAATATGGAAAAATCATGTTTATTATTTATTTTTGAAATAGTAAAGTCTAAAAAGTTGATAGAGTTATTTTGTTCAATTTCTACGGTGAATTTGATATTACTATGGATTATATTTATATATGTTACGAAACTTCTAATTGTCTAGTGGTACCAGTAAAGCTGGCTAAAATATCATCTACATATCGGTCCGCAGTCCGCTTCTAGCTGAAGTTTTTATGGACAATATTGAAAACCTAATTCATAAACACCCTATGAGTAACAAATTTATTTACTGGAACCGATATGTGGATGATATTATAGCCAGCTTTACTGGTACCACTAGACAATTAGATAGTTTCGTAACATATACAAATACAATCCATAGTAATATCAAATTCACCGTAGAAATTGTACAAAATAACTCTATCAACTTATTAGACCTTACTTCAAAAATAAATAATAAACATGATTTTTCAATATTTCGTAAACCATCACATACTGATATAACAATTCAAAATAGTCCAGTCCACCTATATAACTATAAAATAGCAGCTTTCAATAGTATGATACACAGACTTTTAACAATTCCTTTAACGACTAATAATTACAACAAAGAATTAAATATTATTAAACAAATAGCTGTCAATAATAACTATGACCCAAATTTAAATGATAATATTATAACTAAAAAAATATACAAGCAAACGTTAGAACAAGTATTTCCTTCTGATAAAAGTAAAAATAAAAATAATAAATTTAAAAGCTTAACGTACATAGGAAAATCTTCAATTAAAATTTAAAAATGTTTAGAAACTCCAGACCTAAATACATGCTTTAAAACACACAACAATTTAGCCAGGTTCATCAAAAACAATAAATCCAAATCTTCAAAAGTTAATAAATAATCAGGGGTATATAAATTAAAATGTGGTAGTAATTGACAAAATTTATATTTGTAGAACTTTCAGAAATTTAAAAACTAGAATTTCAGAACATAAACGTAGTTATGATAACAAAAAACTAGATTCTAATTACTCAAATCACTTATTATCTGAAAACCATTCATTCGATCCGGAGTTTGAAATCTTACAGTACAAAATAAATCATATAAATTAGACCTCTTAGAAGCCCTGGAAATAAATAAAAATAAAAAGTCTGGGAATTTACTGAATGACCAACTAGATATAAACAGTTGTCCTTTAGTAAACATATTTAATTAGGGTTTTTCCATGTGATCATTGTGTTTGAATGCCTAATCTCTCCTTTCTTTGTTAACAGCTTATCGTTTCTTTCTTTATATATCTGTGATTACCAAATTTATGTTCATACACTCATTTCATTTGTAGAATAATCATTATACCATCGTCGTTTGATAAAGCAACAGTGTTAACGAAACGCCTCACATTTTTGTAAACGTTTAGTAAATATACGTTTTATATAGTGAAGATTAAACAAATGAATTGTTTTGTTTTATTTTACATCGTATTAATATGGAGTAACAACCTCATTTATTCAATTTTTAAAATAAATAATGATATCTAATTTATGAAACGTGAGGCATACGGGCACATGTAAATTAGGTCCCGAGCAAATGTACGTTCAAACATGTAAATTCGGTTCCGTAATTTTTCTTTGCCTGATAATGCATGTGTAAATTCGGTCCCAGCTAACCTTAGGTAAACACAAACAGTGAAGAAATATACATTTAATGAAATTCAAAGTAAATTACAAAAATACTAAAATTAAATCTAAAAATTTACAATTACCTTAATTTTTAACGCCACAGTGAAAGGATATACATTTAATGAAATGCAAACTGTTTATTTCCTGTTTCCTGTATATGCTTCAATCATTTTCGTGGTAAACTTCTGACGAATTTCAACTTTACTGTGATGTATTTTAGAAATCAAATGTACACTTTGTAATTTTACATAGGTATCCATTTGAAATTCTTTAAGTTCTTGTAAAAAATGAATATGTTTGGGTGAGCTTTATAAAAGGATTCATTGAAATGCTTGGGCCCAAATTTACCTACCGATAGAGAGGCTTTAAATTTACATATTTTTTTTTGACCAAATTTACCTACACCGTTCTATACAACGTATAAAATACTGTAATACAGATAAACACGTCCAAGCGAGATGCAGACTGCCCTAAATACATACATACACAAATACGCCTTATGAAGCGCAGACCGAATTTTCGCAATCTACTTATTACTAACATTTTACATGTTTTACATCATATGCTCAAAATGACTGCCTTCTTCAGTAATGCATGCACGAACTCGTTTTACCCATTTGAGGTCACTCTATGCAGCACGTTTACACTGATGTTGTTAATCTCAGTTGTTATGTTCATCTTAACTTCATCCAGTGTGTGCGGCCAAACCTTCTTTTAAGGTAACCCCAAAGGAAATAATCTAGGCAACGTTAAATTGAGGGCCTTAAACGTTTAGAGATGAAACGCTCGCCCAAAAACTGACGTAAGAAATGCATTGGTTCATTAGATGTGTGACATGCCCAACAAGCACGTTCATCGAATTCAAGCAACGAAATAAACTGTGAAATGATGTCTTACTATACAACACTATTCACTGGAGTCTCAAAGGAAAAAGCGCCTACTATTCGACGACGTAACATGGCACACCTCACTCTAATTTTTTGACAGTGAAAGACGTTTCTCTTAACCTTAATTTACTTATTCATCCAATGCTTTGTAGCTCTGAAGAGAATTCTTAGAATGAAAACACAGACAAATCTAGTTCAGATTTTTTTGTTGATGAGAGAAAATTGGGGAACTTTCTTCTCAGGGCGAACTCAATGACCTGGTTAAAGATTTAGGCCATTCAGAAGATGCTGCTGTATCGCTGGCGTCAAGACTAAAAAATAGAAACCTGCTGTCACCCGGAACCTAATTTTCCTGGTACAGGTAACCAGAGAAAAAATTCACTAAATTTATCTCTAAAGAGGGAAATCTTATTTTTTGTAGTGATGTTCAAGAATATCCCGTGCAGCAGAAAAACAATATTATATACAGAAGTGTTTTATTTAACAAATTTTGAGGAAATTGTATAAAAAAAACTATTAACCCCCAACTGTTATGGTGAGCTCCCGGTCACACAGCTAGTATCGTTGGGTCAGAAATAAACGAGTCTCATTTTAAGGTGGGGTGGGGAAGTTTGTTTATTCACTTAAATAAGGATGATTTGTGTAGGTAAATATAAAAGAAATTATGACAACAAAAGTAGCAAACTCACGACTCTTCGCTCACAGGCATACTATTGGCATTTTTAAGAAGTTTTTAATTGTATTTATATAATTCGAAAACAAACGAGTGGTGATCTATAAAATACGAAATACATTATTATTTTTTATTTTTATTATTTTCAAAATGAATTACCACAACGTTACGGCTAGCAGTATTACATTTTTATTTGTTCATTATTTATTAATATTAACTAGCAATACTTTCTTAAGGTTCTCTTCTGTAAAATTTGTTCTCTTTGAATCAAATACATCCTTGTAGATAGAAAACGTCCTTTCTACATCGCAACTGGTTATACGTGCATACTGGAAATAATATTTTATTTCAGCGTATTTAGCAGTTAGATTTTGAGGCATTGTGCCCATACACAATTACCGCAATGTTATTAAATCTGGATTTCCAATAAAAACTGCCGAAAACTTTTACCGAAGGCCACATTTCGAAGTCACTTGGAATATTTTTCAAATTATTAACAGCCACATCTAATGGGTTAATCCAGCGTTTAATTTAAGATTTTGATTTTCAAAATAAGTGATTAGTTTTAATAAATTTGCAGTGTTCCTGAAGGAAGTGCAACTGATTTTTTAAATTTGGAATTTGTATTAGTTCCTTGCATGCAGAAATACTTCGAACATCGTCATTTAAACATGTAACGAAATTTTGTAAACTATCGAAATTCTCTGCATAAAAACTAGTAACTTCCAACCATGATCTCCATCTAGTTATTACTGGAGAGTGAGGCAGTGACAAAGATTGAAGCTTTTCCCTGTAAAGAGATACTTTTCTGAAAACTTTTACAAAAGCGGATACAAGTGTATCAACTTCCGGAAAGGTGTCTCTGATATATTCACAGATTCTGGGGAGAGCATATGCTACACAAGTAATATGCAGCATATTAGGATATGTTTCCTTTAATATTCTACCTGTTTTTAACATATATGCAGCACTGTCACTGACAGATAAAAGTATTTTATCTGTGTTCTTGTCGTCCGAATGAACCATTTGGTGCATATTCTCGTAAATAGTTTTAGCTACTGTTTCCGCATCAACTGTATTTATAACTTTTGTTGCTATTACATATGCGTTATATGAAATAGTTGGATGTAGTACACCCGCTACAACATTTACCACACGGCGTCCTAATATATCGACAGTTTCGTCGGCACTTATCCATAGGTACTGATTTGAAAGATGGCTTCTAATGCGTTCTACTGCTTTTGTATAGCACTTAGAAAGATAATATTTTCGTAAGGTGTATTCATCAGGAACATCACGACCAGTATATTTTTGGAGAAATGTTTTTAAGGTGAGATTGTTAAGTTTATTTGATGGAATATTTGCAGCCATTAAAGTTTCACAGAGTTCTTCGTTAAAATTGTCAGATTTCAAATTCAGATTTAAAAGATATTTTATAGAATTTTGGAATCACTGGCAATGGACATACAATCAGTATGACTCTTAATTCAACTCGGCATTGTTTCACGATGCCATTCTCAACGTTGTTCCATATAATATCTGAAAAAGTAGTGTAAACAATGTTCTAGATCTAAGTAAATGAAAATTAAAAATGCATGCGTAAGTTGTTGAAAGTTAACGAAATTCACTATGTAATGTAATAGTTAAAACAATGGAAAAAAGAAACTAACACACATCTTACGAAATATAAACTAATAAATAAAATAATTTTTAAAAATTCCTCACGCTATCTACGCCCATGAAGAAAGAAATTTAACTGTAATTGCGTCACAATTTGACGACAAAAAAACATTGTAATTTCGGCCCGATGCGTCCGGTCTCTAATAATTAGATATATATTATAGTTTAAATTTGTTGTTTTATAAATGCCTTATAAAAACGTCTCATACGTTTTAAAATTTTCTGTAAATATTTCGTGCTATTCACTTATTTCCTTAAAAATGCCAGTCTATTTGAAATAATTAGATTAAACATACAAATTTCCATTCTATATTTTCTTTCTCTATTGCACCTCCTTTAACCCATTAGCTTCCCTGATCCCCAAATGGGGATTCGCGAATTTTATTTTTTAACATATTTTAAAATGTTATTATCTTTAGTGTAATGTATACTAACTGAACATGAATACTCTGTACATTCTAGAAAAAATTTATATTTTAGTGTTGGTAACCCTGTAAGCATGTTATGCGCGTTATTTTATAACCTCTGCACAAAAGTTGATGGTCGAATATTTACATTATTTCTAATAATATTTTTTTGTGCTTATTTGATTAATTTTGTGCCAGTTTTGTGAATTCAAGTAATAATACATTCCTTTAGTTGATATTTGTATAACACGTGAGCAAATATAATATTCATTATAAAAAATATAGTACAAAACACCTTGATCCCCATTTGGGGATCATGGAATTTACTATGTAAAAAAATCATATGGAGAGCGTTATGTTAGTTTTATTCACAGTTGCTATTTTTTTTTGTTTCCAATTCAGTATGGGTTCTAGAAAATTCCTTACTATCGCAGAACTTGAAGAAACATTGGAAGATGAAGAATTTTTTGCTGATCTGGAACAAGAAGTCATTGATATAGTCGAACTGCCGCCCGATAATATCGATGTTATATCAGATTGCGAAGAATTTGACGATAATATTTTAGAAGACACTGTTCCACAAGACGTTCCTCGGCGACTAGAAATCCATTCCAGCGCTCTGAATGATGATCAAGGTCAAGCATCTACAGTAAAATCAAATGGTAAATTCTTGCCAAAAACTGTTCCACAATACGTTCCTGGACAACTAGAAATCCATTCCAGCGCTCTGAATGTTGATCAAAATCAAGCATGTATAGTAAAATCAAAAGGTAAATTCTTGCCAAAAAGTGAGTGGAATAAGCAGGACATAAATTTGACTAATACATCATTTAAAAGCAACAATGTATCTGAATTGAAATCACAGATTATTCAAAACTTGAAAGGTCAATCACCGGTTCAGATATTTGAAGAACTTTTCGACGAAGATTTACTAAACCATATAGCTATCCAAAGTGTAAATTACGCTAGACAAAACAACAGACATAACTTTGAACTTTCCACAAATTGTCTTAAAAAGTTTATTGGAATTTTTTTGTTATCAGGGTACCATTCGTTGCCCCAAGAGCAGTTATATTGGTCGGAGGATGAAGATATAAATCTTACATGCGTTAGAAACTGCATGCCTAAGCACAGGTTTTTGTAAATTAAAAAAAAAACCTGCATTTTAACGACAATAGTCTCATATCCACCAGCGATAAACAAGACAAACTATTTAAAATCCGTCCTTTGATAAACAAATTGAACACAAATTTCAAAAAGTTCGGTATATTTGCTCAAAAACTTTCAATAGATGAGCAAATGGTGCGTTACTATGGCCACCATTACCTGAAACAGTTTATTAGGGGAAAACCAATAAGATTTGGATTCAAACAATGGGCTATGTGCTGCTCTAAATCTGGCTATTGTTTTCATATGGATATTTATGAAGGAAAGAGCCAAGAAGTACAACTTGTAAGTGGTGTTGGAGCTTCTGTGATAATGAAGATGACCTCTTTTTTGCAATATCCGTCAGAATATGAAATATTTTTCGATAACTTTTCACCAGCTTTGATTTATTGTTGAAGTTGAGAGAACTAAATATAAAGGCGGCTGGAACAGTACGCTATAATAGAATGAACAAGTGTCCTTTGAAATCTGATAATATCATAAAAAAAGAGGAACGCGGGGCATACGATTATCGTTATGATGAAAAAAATAAAATATTTGCGTTGATTTGGAATGACAATAGCTGTGTTAAAATGCTATCGAATTACTTAGGATTGCAACCTATAGAAAAAGTGAAAAGATATTGAAAAAAAGAATGCCATATCGATAGACCAAACATTGTCGGACAATACAATAAACATATGGGATGGGTCGACAAGTTAGACTGGAATGTGCAAAAGTATCGAATCAAATTTAGAGGTAAGAAATGGTATTTCCCTCTTTTCACAAATACGATTGACGTTGCGGTTGTTAACGCCCACGCTCATTATGCTGCAGTAAATGGAAGCATCCCATTATTAGATTTTAGACGCATTATTGCCAGAACTTATCTGTAGAAAGAATCATTATCCGATCCTAAATTTGCCGGAAGACCAAGTTCTAGTAACGTGAGGAAAAGCCGCGTGCCTGACGATGTTAGATTTGATCCCATTGGACATGTGCGAACGATTGGAGCGAACGATTGATGGAAAACAAAGAAAATGTGCCATATGTGACACAAACGTTCGCAAACAGTGTCAAAAATGCAATATTGGACTGCATATGGAATGTTTTCCTAATTGGCGTAAATTATAAATATTTTTCTTTAGTTTGAAATCTTGGTTCAGTTTGTTTTAAATTTTTGTAACGGCAAGTTCCATGGGTCCCAAATGGGACTTAAATTTTTTTTTTTTTAAATGGCGTATATTTATTTGCCAACGAATAAATTGACCTATTACCTTTAATATAATCCTATTTTTAATTTAAATTTACAAAAAATGTCGATAATAAAAATTTGGAAGTTAATGGGTTAAAGACATTGATACACCTCACAGTTCTGGAAACACTAATGTAATGAAACGTTTTCTTTTGATTTACATTCTTTCGAGTACTTTTAATGCGCGTATTTTCATCTGGATGGCGATACCCATAAAGACTTAATTTTTATTTAATTCTCAAATTTATGTCTTCTTTTATAGCGCTCAGACGAATTCAATTTTCGAATAATTCTCTGTCGCACAGTAGCTGTTGCCGTGATTTGGTTTAGCTCTTTATCCCAATTCCACACTCATCTACGTTACTACAGTGTAGGCGCGAACACTTTTTTTTTAATTCATATAGTCGCTCCCTAATTTAATGACTGCGGACACTTAATGCGATTTCATCGTTCCACCTGCTTCCCTTCGAGATGAAAAATTTCCTCCGTCATAAATTTTCGGCGAGGTCGGCGGCACGAATGCAATTATTTCCCGTAAACCTCGCAATAAATGACGTTGGCTTCGACAATTTATAGATCATAATTGGTAAACCGACGAAAGTTCGAAAGGGGCTTAATACAGAGGCCTGAAGGTTGGCGATAATTAATTATGTCTTTGTATCTTCCAAACTGAACACGGCCGCGTCGGCTTCGCCTGTTTTGCGATATAATTAAACAGTTTATAAAGGGTGCGCGACTAGCAGGAGGTACACGAAACGTGTTAGACAGTTTAGAAAATAAATATCTCCAACGTCTTCGTTGTCTGCAGCTTTGTATTGATCCTTGTTAAGCTAAGTGCGATATTGCGTTATCTAAATATAAAATTAAATTTGTCCTTGAAAATTTAGTTGGCCGTGGTATCTACAGATTTTCAACAGATCAAGTTAACGACAATATATTAATAGTGGGCTTAGTATAGAAAGAAAAAGCGAAATTGTGACGTAATCGAGAACATCAATCGGTCATTCCGTAACGGGATACAATTCCTTGCGTAGGATTGTGAGAGATTACTTTCGGGAACGAAAATTGACAGTAATGAATTGTCCATCGTTATCTTCTAATTTAAACAATGGAAAATGTCTGGAAACGTCCATCTTCCGAAGAGAAATTGATTGAGTTAAACGACGTTCAGGACGAAATCAAATATAGCACTTTCCCTTTTACGGAGAAGGAAAATAGAAGCTATATGTATATGAATATACAGGGTTAGTTAAAAATATCTGGAAGCTGCGATTTATTGTGGTTAATATTAATGTAAGGAAATAATGCTTAATACGAAAGTTTTGTTATAATGCATTTAATAATAATAATAATATAGTAGAATCCGTTTATGACGACCAATCGTCTATTATGTCCACAATTCAGTAGAAACTTTGGTTTTCATACGAACTGCGGAATGCCGATTTATTATTTATTTAGCGTATGGCTAACATGGATTATACATCTAAAAGTTAAATTTTAAAATCTAGGCCATTGATCCAGTTTAACGCGGAGTCAGTTACTTCAAAGAAGTCACTCATCTCACCTCCATATGCTGTAATAAGGGGGCTGTAATATGGTGAATAGTCTGGCGAGGTTCTCCGCATTCGCAAGTTGGTGTATCAGTCAGTTCCCATTTATAGAATGAGTTCTTATTCTATTGAGTGTCTTCCACTCATGGAGAGGCAGCTCCATTCCTGGTAAGGATAAGGCAGGATCAATGATATGGGCCGCTTGAGTGGGTTTCGACGCTGCCCAATACTCTCTCCATCTATCACTTGGATTGAAATCTTCTGCTATACGTCGTTCTGCTAGCAGTAGTTGAGGAGATCTCGACTTCAGTCTCGACAGGCCAGTATCAGGTAAATCATTGTGTATTGGAAGATGGGGATTCGATATTATTTTATTATATTCTCTTACCAGGCTTTCCTGTCTCCGGATGGTGGGAGGTGTAATATGGCATAGAACCTGGAGCCAGGGTAGAGGTGTATTTTTTAAACAATCGCTAATTATTCTCATAGTCTCGTTGAGTTTGACATCGATCTTCTTTGCGTGACAGCTGTTTAACCAGACTGGGGCGCAGTATTCAGCTACCGAGTACACAAGGCTAAGAGCTGACGTTCTAAGAGTGATGCATTCGCACCCCAAGCAGTACCGCAAAGCTTGTGGATTATGTTATTTCTGGTGTTCATTTTAGCTGCGGTGTTTTCTAGATGTTTTTTTTATATGAGAGTGTACGATCTTTTGTTACTCCCAGATATTTTGGGTAAAGATTATAACGTAGTAAGTTGTTATTGAAATACACTTGCGGCTCTAGACGTGCTTGTTTATTATTGAGGTGAAAACACGACACTTCTGTTTTATTCATATTCGGGATTAGTCTCCAGTCGGCGAAGTATTTTCCCAGCACGGATAGGTTCTCTGAAAGTATACTATAGTTCCCTCTATGGTTTTACTCCTGCATGCAAGAGCCAGGTCGTCGGCATATCCAAACTTTTGACCTTGTGTGTGGCATGTCAGAAATATACAGATTAAACAGGATGGGTGCAAGTACCGATCCTTGAGGCTACTCTTGCTCTCTCCTGTTATTATTTGAAAGGGCCTGTGGCAAAGCATGTTGTTTAATAAGGATGCTACCCGGCTGCATGGTACTACGTTGAGAAATTTATCTCTCCAGATTGTATCATATGCCGCAGTCAGGTCAACATACACCACAGTTGCCTTCAGCCGTTTCTGAAACCCTGCCTCGATGTGTGTTGTTAAGCTGAGGACTTGGTCAGTACAACTGCGGTTGGGTCTGAAACCAGCCTGTTCAGCCTTCAATATCAATGCGCCAAGTCAGTTTAATAGCAATCTTTCCAGAAGCTTACAACATGAGCATAATAAAGCTATCGGACGAAAGCTTTCAGAAAGGTACTTGGGTTTGTTCGGTTTCAAGACTGCAATTATTTTGAAATTCTTGAGCTCTGTAGAGATATGTCCCGTCAGTAGGATGTCTGAGTAGAATTTATCCACATCCTTGTGCGTTTCCCACAATTCTTGATGAATTCGGGATGGATTCCGTCAAATCCAGGTGCTTTTCCAGATTTAGTGTCATTCAGTGCTTTATCTACCTCCTCTACCGTGAATGGCCTGGAGTATTCAGGATGGACTGTTGTTGTTTGGCAGCGGAGTGTCAGTTGCTTCTTAATGTCTGCATTCTGTTGCCTTGTACTTGGGACCTTAGACAGTGCTACAATTCGTGCAGCAATTTGGTCAGCTGATACATCTAGTAGACCACGAGTGGGTGGGTTAGAGCTGCTTAGTTTCTTCAGGAGGCCCCAAGCTTTCCTACTAGATCTTTTGAAGTCCATACTACCTGTCGTTTCTTTCCATTTCTTGCGACGTTCTATGTCCAGACGATTAAGGAGTTCATCCGCTATCTCAGAGTCCTCGGAATTATTTCCTTATAATGACTTCACTTACATTGACATTTTGGTTATATTGACGTGTTTTTACATGTTTTTAATAAAAATTTATCCGGTTATAATGACGATACATGTGATAGCTCATATACCAAGAAACGTACTCGATTGGTAAACCGTTAAATTTTTCTAGACGAGGAAAACCCAACGTCGATGGCGCATGATGTGCCTCGTATGTATAGTATTTTTAGGATAAGAGATCAGTTACGTCACCAATGTGCGTCACACAACGTTGACAAATCTATTGTTTACATCTTGAAAATAATGTCATTTGGTTTATAGGTTATAGTTAGAGAACGGCCACGCTTACCGCCCAGTGCAGTACTGGCGAAAGGCTGTATTTCTAAAATATTTAATTTTATTTATATAATTGGAAAACAAAGGGTGGTGATCTATACAATTACGAAATACATATGTATTTGTTGAAAAGTTGTATTTTTAAAGTTTTTAATTTTATTTCTATAATTGGAACATTTTTATTTCTTCATTTTGTCGTTCAAGTTGAGTAAAGGAGTATTTAATATTGACTAGCAATAGTTTCTCAAGGATTTCTTCTGTCAATTTTGTTCTCTTTGAATTAAGTACATCCTTATAAATAGAAAACGTCCTTTCTACATCGCAACTGGTTATAGGTGCATACTGGAAATATTCTTTTATTTCTTCATATTTAGCCGTTAGATTTTGTGCAATTGTCTCCATACATAATTGCTTCAATGTAATTAAATCTGAATTTCTATTAAGAATTGCTTCAAACTTTTGCCGAAGGCCACATCCTAAGTCACTTGCAATACTTTTCAAATTATTAATAGCCACATCTAATGTGGTTAATCCGTCATTTAATTTGAGATTTCGATTTTCAAAATAAGTGATTAGTTTTGGCAATTTTCCAAAGTGTTCGTGAAGAAAGTACAACTGATTTTTTAAATTTAGGATTTGTGTGAGCTCCTTGCACTCACCAATACTTCTGGCATCCTCCTTTAGCAGTGTTACGAAATGTTTTAGGCTATCGAAATTATCAGCAGAATAACTAGTAGCTTCCAGCCATGTTCCCCATCTAGTTATTACTGGAGTGGGAGGCAGTTACAGAGATGGAAATTTTTCCCTGAAAAGAGCTACTCTCAATGGTGCTTTTCTGAAAACTTTTTTAAAAGCTGATACAAGTCTATCAACTTCCGGAAAAGTGTCTGATATATATTCACATATTCTGTGGAGAGCATGTGCTACACAAGTAATATGCAGCATATTAGGATATGTTTTCTTCAATAGTCTGCCTGTTTTTAACATATACGCAGCACTATCACTGACAAATAAAAGTATTTTTTCTTTGTACGTGGCGTCCGAATGAAGCATTTTTTGCATATTCTCCTTAATGGTTTCAGCAACTGTTTCCGCATCAACTCTATTTATAACACTTGTTGCTATTACATATGAGTTATAGGGAATAGTTGGATGTAGTACACCAGCTACAACATTTACCACATAGCGTCCTAATATATCCACCGTTTCGTCGGCGCTTATCCATATGTATTGATTTAAAAGATGGCTTCTAATGCGTTCTACTATTCTCGTATAGCACCTAGAAACATAATATTTGCGTAAAGTTGATTCATCAGGAACATTTCGACCAGTATATTTTTGAAGAAACATTTTTAAAGTGGGATTGCTAAGTTTATTTAATGGAATATTAGCCGCCATAAAAGTTTTACAAAGTTCAGATGTGTTTGCGATCCTAAGTACCGAATTTTTGACGATATTTTACGGATTTTGTAATAAATTTCGGAATCACTGACAATGGACATACAATCAGTATGACCGTCAATCCAACTCCCCATTGTTTTACAATGCCGTTCTCGACATTCTTCCATATCATGTCTGAAAAAGTAACTTAAACAATGCTCTAGATCTAAATAAATGAAAACTAAAAATTTGTGCGTAAGTTATTGAAACTGAACGAAATTCAATGCACACTTACGTCGAAATAATTGGTAGAAATAGATCCAATCAAACGATATTAAACAGGATCTATCACAAAAATTACGATGTAATTAACAGTTAAAACTATGAAAACAAGAAACTTACTCACAGCACTTTATTTATCTTACGAAATATAAACTAATAAATAAAATACATTATAAAAACCCCACTTCTATTTACGCTCATGAAAACACTTTAAAAAACACTATATTCTCCGAATACAATACTGGCTTGTCCATTGTTATCGCGGTGATACCAGGTGTCCGAGTAAGTCAAACAAATACTTCATTGAATTACGCGGGGATGTACTGAGCGACGTTATAAACAATTCCAATTGCCGATTGCGTTTTATGGAAATTGCGTCCGTTCTCTAGTTATAGTACATTTAAAAACTTCAAAAATCTTCTTTTTTATAGATGGCATTTAGATTAGTAGAGGGACATAGCCGATTCTAGCACCTCCTCATGTTGAACCTCCTCATTGCCCTTGACCTTGCATGTGGCACAGCCCAAGGGCAATGAGGAGGTTCTACATGAGGAGGTGCTAGAATCGGCTATGTCAAGGTCAAGGTCAAGGTCAAGGTCATATCAAGGTCATATCAAGGTCATATGTGTCACAGCTTAAGGGCAATGAGGAGGATTGTAAAGAAAATTTTCCATTAACTTTCAAACAATTCTAAAACCTCCTCATTGACTTTGATCGCCAATAAATATTGTTGAAAATAATATAGAAGCTTAGTATACTGAAACCAGCGATTAAAACAAAATGTCCCAACACCTAGAATTGATATTAGAAGCAGTCAAGTTTGTTTATGAAAATTATGGTCATCTATCTGGTATTAAAACAAATCTAATAGAGTATATTCCATTAGATTTATTTAAAACGAAAGTAGCCCCAGAATGGATAGAGGAGTTCTGGCATTTAATTTCACCTGACAAACAAATTGAACTAGAAGAATATCGACCGTGTTTTAGACACTATAATACCGGTGAAGAACAAATTGACGGTCCAGCCCCTTCAAAGAGAAATTGCTCAGTTTGTAAAAAGAGTATTACCCAACAATTTAGAAAATTTAGAATACCAAAAAAGAAAAAACTAAAACATTAAATATGATTTAAATAATATATTTTAAATAAGGTGAACCTGTGGCACAGCTCAAGGGCAATGAGGAGGTTCCACATGAGGAGGTGCTAGAATCAAAGCGCAGGTTTACCGATGAGAGGTTTATAAAGACGCAGTTGGTGTTTGCCAGCGGCAGTTCATAAGGGCTACTATATAAATCCAGCGATATTAAGAAGTCAGTGTATATATAATGGGAACGGTGAAGCGTAAGTGTGGCTGTGATCGTTTAGATAGTTTAGAAGAAGGTGAATTAAGAATTGTGAGTTCTAACGAAGAACATTTTAATAAGGTAATGGAGAAAAAAGTGCTCGATCCTATGATAGAAAATTTTTTTTCGGAAGTGGGAAAAATGGATAATTTTTGGAAAGAATTTGACAGATGTTCTGAAAAATTAGTTTTCGAATCTTCATGGAATTTACCTCTAGTAGCAGAGAGCATATATTTTTTAAATAAAAGTCATTCAAAGTGGGTATGTGTTGGTTTATTACCAGATAATTTTTTCAAACCGATAGTGAAGATTGTTGGTGTGAGAAAGCAATGCATATTTTTTAATTCTGAAGAATGGGCAGAATTTATGATGCAGAGCGCGAAATTGAAGAAGTATTTCGATTATTGTGGTGGAAAGTTTCCAAGTATGCGCATATCGAATTTAGAACTTTCTAGCGAATGTTTTGATGGGGAGAACAGAATATTAAAAATTGACAAAGACGGAGATTTGTTGTATTTATCATTTGAAGGTTTGTCAGAATTGTGGCGTGTGAGAAAGGTGCTGGAATCCCGGTTGGAATCGTTAAGAAACTTAAAGTATGATGAATTTTATAAGGATGTTATTCAATATCTATCTGTAAGTGGAGGGGATCTGAATATGGAAATAGAGAAAGTTTTGCAGGGATCAACTCTAGAATGTGTGTGTATAACAAAAGAGATGTTGGTAAATCATCTTCAAAAAGTTTACCAGGATATTGATCTAATAAGAAGAAATCGTAATTGAAATTATATGTACATATAAAAATTAATAATAATAAATTATGTTATGAATACAGTCTTTTATTTTATATTATGAGTAGAAATTAAGGAACTAAGTATATTGAATTATTTAAAGTGTAGAGGTTGTTGTATGATAGTTATAATTGCAAATTAAGAGAAAAGAGAGTGTGTATAAATATAAAAATTGAGAGCGTTTTGTGTTAAAGTGTGAACCATCGCTTATGATAGATACATTAAAGCGTTTGCCTATAAAAGATGGGGAATTTGGTTAAACGGCGTAGTTTAAATCGAAAAGGCAGAAGGAAAGGTGGCGGCCTATTGAATACAATAATAAATAAGCTTCCAGTAGAACTACATATACCAGGGTATAGATTTTGTGGACCAGGAACGAAATTAAAAGAGCGATTGGAGAGAGGTGATAAAGGCGTGAATGATTTAGATGAGGCTTGCAAAGAGCACGATATAGCTTATTCAAAATCTGGTGATATATCAGAGCGACATATAGCGGATAAAAAATTGTATGACATTGCTATTAAACGATTAAAGAGTGCAGACGCTCGAGTTGGAGAAAAATTATCTTCTGTTATAGTTGCTGGTGCTATGAAAGGTAAAACAAAATTAGGTATGGGTGTGAGGAGACGGGTTCGAAAAGGAGTGACTCGACACAGTAAACCAGTTAATAGACAAAGGAGTAGAAACATGAAACGGAATTTTGTGGGTGGTTCTATATCATTTATGCAGGCAATGAGAATTGCACGCAATGCAATAAAACGGGCGGGCAGTAGAAAAGGAATGTTAGAAAATGCAAAAGTGGCATATCGAAGTTTGAGGAAGTCTGGAAAGAAAATTTTATTACCTCGTTCGAGAATTATTCCAATACCAAAGAAGGGTGGCTTTTTACCATTAATTCCGTTATTTGCAGCTTTGGGTGCCCTGGGATCGCTAGGTGGAGGTGCTGCAGCAATTGCGAATGCAGTTAATTCATCTAAAGCTGCAAGAGATCGATTAGAAGAAACTAAACGCCATAATACTGCTATGGAGTCAAAAGCTGGTAGCGGCTTATATGTGAAACCATATAAGTCGGGGTGTGGAATATCAATTGGGAGTGGGTTATATATTAAACCATACAAATCTGGTTGTGGCGTATATTTACCCAGTGGAAATGTTTCAAAAAACGGTTAAGCAAATTACCCCGAAGACCTCTAACTGAAGTCGATTTATGGAAATATGTTAGAGGATGGAAAATAAGAAATTTTCGGGGTATATTTAGTAGAGATGTCCTACCAGCAATCATACGCAAAAGAGAAAAGGGAATAGTTAATTTGGACGATAATGTTGGAGAAGGTACTCATTGGGTAGCTTATATGAAGCATGACGATATAATAAAGTATTTCGATAGTTATGGTGATTTAAGACCTCCGACTGAGGTCGAAAACTATTTATTATCGAATGCGGGTGGCGTTATACGATATAACTATAAGAGATATCAAGACTTGAATACTGTGAATTGTGGACATTTGTGTTTATTCTTTTTGAAAGGATTCATTAGTTGAGAACGAGTTTCTTTTAGTAAATAATTTAATATTGTTGTATGTATATAAAATGGAACGTGATGGTGATGGAGGTGCGGATAATTTGGCTTTTGTTTTATCAGGAGAAGGAGCACAGTTGACATGTGTTTTGAATCCGCCTGTATATTTAAATGGTGAATTTGAAATGTGTATGTTGAGTTTGCAAACTTATAATTCTATTTCAAATGTTACATCGGAGAATAATGTATTTCGATATTATGCTATAGCCCCGGGTAAGCCCGGGAATTGGGAGAATATATTAGTTCCACAGGGTACTTATGACGTAGCAGATTTAGAGAAGTATATTGAAGAACAAGTGCGTCTCGGTACAGATGATAAGAATTTTTTTAATTTAAGCGCAAATAATAATACCTTGAAAGCAACTATTAAGTCTTCAGTGGATATCGATTTTACTGTAGAAAATTCAATTGGTTCTCTACTAGGCTTTGGAAAAGTTAAAATACAAGGAAATATTCCGATGACCAGTGATGATGTGGTTGATATTAATAAAATGAGTGCCATCGATATTATGTGTAATGTAGTTGCTGGTTCATATATTAACGGGGAGTTGTCGCATGTTTTATATCATTTTCATCCGAATGTTCCACCAGGGTTTAAAATAATAGAAGTTCCGCAAGAGAACATTTATATGCCTGTGAATGTGAACATGTTAACGAATATTATAATTCGAGCCGTCGATCAGAACGGACGATTAATTGATTTGAGAGGTGAAGAGTTAACAGTTTATTTACGATTAAGAAGAAAATAGTGACTACTACAAACAAATTTTAAGTAACATGAGAAGTAATACTAACAATAAATTGTGGAAGCAAGTTCGACGATCTACAGGAAAGTCATCAAATAAATTGAGGAGCGGGATGGGGCGAATAGTGAAATATGGTGGTTTATCAGGTGAAAATAGAAAATTTTTGAAAAATTTGGGTTACAGAGTTTTGGTATAAATACGGAGGAGTATAAAAATAGTATTTATAGAAAAAGGATGAGGATATTTTGTCAGTGTAAGAATAATTTGTGTTGCGAGAAGTTGATTGTCACTGTGAGGTAGAATTATTTTAATTATGGAAGTGTTAGATGTTTTGAGAAAAGTTCGTGTGGATAATTCAATTATCGAATTGGAATACCACAATCATGCACCATTTGGCTCACCAAAATATGGGAATAATGATGAAATACGAATTGTGGTTCCAGAAATAGATAAATATACTCTACCATCCGAATCGGAATTATTAATAGAAGGGAAATTACGATTAGCTAGTGATGTTAGTAAAGCAAGTGCTACAGCATCTCTGATTCATAATGCCGGAGCTTTTATGTTTAGTAATATCAGATATGTAATGAGTGGATCGGAGGTAGATGAAGTTAGAAATGTGGGTATAACATCAACTATGAAGGGATATTTTTCTTATAGTCCGAGTTATATAAATAAATTAGAAAATTGCGGTTGGGAATTTACTACAGGGAAGGCTCCAGTTTTAGATGTTAGAGGAAATTTTAGTATTTGTATTCCACTTAAAATGTTAATAGGTTTTGCCGAAGACGTAAAGCAGATTATTATGCATATGCCGCAAGAATTAATATTGAAGAGATGTGCTGATGATAGCGATGCGATAATGAACACTGTTGCCGATGAAGAAATGAAATTAATTATTGATAATATAATATGGCGAGTACCCCATGTTAAAGTGGGTATGGCTCAAGATTTAGCCCTGACAAAATTAACAACGAAAAATACTCTGATGGAAATGTTTTTTAGAGGTTGGGAAATTCACGAAAATCCGGGAATTCCTGAGACAACTAAACATAGTTGGGCAATTAAAACTGCCCCACAATTAGAAACACCGAGGTATATAATTTTGGGTTTTCAAAGTGGGAAAAAAGGAAGTTTGTCTCATAATATGAGCAAATTTGATGCAATTAATTTAACGGACGTGATGGCTTATTTGAATGGGAAGAGATACCCATACGAAAATGTTCGTGTTGATTTTGACGAGAATCGCATAGCTGTTTTATATAATATGTACGCTAGATTTCAACAGAGTTACTATGGTTACGATCATAGCGAACCGCTTATGAAACTGAATCAGTTTAAATTGTGTCCGCTAATAGGTATCGATTGTTCACATCAAGAAGATGCGGTACATAAAAGTGGCGTAGAGGTTAGAATTGAGTTTACAACGAAGGCTAATGTGCCAAAGGATACCACTCTATACTGTTTGATCATGCATAATAAATTATATCAGTATTCACCATTTAATAAAGTGGTTCAACGAAAATATTAGCGGCGCACTAGATACCGTAATAGGGGTGGGATGTTGTTGTTAAATGAGATTCGGGCTGAGGTGATGTAGTTTGTGTAGATGGTTAGTTAATCGTTACATGATGACTGCAAGACGTGCCAAAAAGTCTATTGTTATCGATTTTCAATGGTATCGCTCTGAAATACATAGGGTAATGCCGAAGGAGTTGGCTACATGTGACAATAATTTCAAAAAGAGTCATTTTGTTTTCAAACCTGTGCTAGGTTTTAATGCTTTGACAGATGAGGATAAACGTGTCGCAAGATATGCTTACAGCTGTCATCACGGGTTAAGGTGGGAAGAAGGATATATATGTGTGACTGAGTTTGAAGGAATTATTAAACGATTGTGTGCCGACGTGAACGTGGTGTACGTTAAAGGAAGGGAGAAGCTAGAATTTTTGAAGAGTATTTTGAAGAATAAACGAATAGTAGATTTAATTGATGCCGATAAAATAAGAAAAGAAGAACCAAGTTGCAGTTTTCACGTTGGTGATTCCGTTGTTTGTGCACTAACTAATGTCGAACGATTGCATAAGTATTTAATGTACCACAGTTTAGAGAGAAAAAAATTTTAATCGATATCTGTAAATATTTACAAATAGTGTAGTCGGAATGGGCAGTATTTGGACTAGAATTGTACGAAATGGTGTCGAGAGGGTTGGAAATGTTATACATCAATATGAAGCAGAAGGATCATTAGTTGGTATAAATGCTTGGAATTTAATGTTCATTCCAAAATCATTTTTAATTTCAAAAGTGAGGTGTATTGATTTGGAGATGGTCTGGCATCGGTTACCGAAATATTATCAATTGGATGAAGATTTAATAAAATGTAGGCCATGTATGGAACATCAGTTGTACGAGGGTGATGTCGTGGAGGGTTGTATTAGGAGACGAGATTGCAGATTATGTAAATGTATAATTAAGTAAAAATATTAATATGATGTAGATTATTGATGTAATATATGAAAGAATGAAATAAACATAAAATTAAAGAAAATATTGTTTTTATTTTTTCTATACATTAACTATACGCCTCTGTCTGCTATCAAGCTATTAAAATTAATTATTTACAAAAATAATTAAGGGTGCTCAAATAAGTTTCCATGAATTTTTTCATATTTACAAAATTAGGTAAGGTTACTCACCTAAGTGTTCATGAACTTTACAATACATTAATTACACGCGTCTGTCTGCTATAACGCTATTAAAACTAGTTATTTACAAAATTAATTATGGTTACACACCTAAGTATCCAAGAAAAAATTTCTTTATATGGAAGTTTTTTTTTATTGCATTTTTGGATCGCTCGCGAAAAGGTGGTGGGGAGTGGGTCGGGGGCCAAAAAAAAAGGGGAGAGGGAAAGTAAGAGGGGCGATGGAGGGGATGGAGGGGTGGGGGGGGGGGGGGGAACATAGCCTGAAATCCTCTAAGTTTTTGAGATAATTGAGGTTTTTTGTTTTTTTAGATATTTCGATTGGTAGGGGTAAAAGTAAAATTGGAGGGGGAATTTCCCCCCCTCCAAAAAAAAGTAGTGGGAAAATCGAAATTTGTTGCAAAAAATACAGAAAAATCTGGAGAACAAAATGAGATAGGAAGGGGTAAAATCAGAACATTAATAGAGCAGAAAATGCACGTTTTCCGAAAAAAATTAAGTTTGTTGTTTATTACATTTTCGCAACAACCTCATCAAAAAATGGAAAAAGAAATTTAAAAAATTTATAAAAATAAAAAAAAATTTAAAAAAATTTTAAAAAAAATTTAAGAAAATTTAAAAAAATTTAAAAAATTTAAAAAAATTTAAAAGAATTTAAAAAAATTTAAAAAAAATTTAAAATTTTAAAAAATTTTAAAAAATTTTTAAAAAATGTAAAAAATTTTTAAAAAATTAAAAAGAAATTTAAAAAATTGTAAAAAAATTCAAAAAAAATTTAAAAAATATATAAAAAAATTAAAAAAAAAATAAAATAAAAAAAATTTAAAGAAATTTTAAAAAACAAAAAAATTTGAAAAAAAAAAAAAAAAATTAAAAAAAACATTTTTGTGAGGGTTATAAAAACATTAACCTTCACAAATTGTGTAAACAACTTATTTTCCATAATAGCAGACACGTATAAAAAATTGTTATTCTTAAAACGTGACGTGTTTTGACCTAGAGATTTTAATATATATACTTCCTTTATTCTTCTTATAAATCATTCACAAAGTATCTCTTGCAGTATAAGTATCTCTTGCAGTGTAATGGTGAGTACAATTACATTATATTTCTTGTATATTTACTTATTATTATTATTTACACACTTATTTGTATTTGGTTTTAAAATTATTTCAACAGTTCAAATTAATGTGCTTACATTTATTGCAGCGAGAAAATAATTTAAATACTTTTAGTAATTGTATAGAGAATATAATTTAAATTTACAAATTCTTCACATTCATTTGTCATAGTTAATTCATCTTTTTTATTTTAGACTAATAACGACGACTTTGATTTTATTTTTTTTGAAAATGTTGAAAATGTTGAAAACGTGGACTTGGACGAGATTTTATCACTGGATAGACGAATGGATGAATTTTCCAGTCGGACGGACGTTAGACGACAATCGGAGTCAGTTGAATTACCTTCTGCAGTTCCATCTACTTCTGCGGTACGACCCCTACCTCATACTGTTGAAGTAGGTGTTGCGGCAGAAGTTAATCCACCTGCTTTCGTGTCACAATTAACTACCGTTCCACCTTTGCAACCTCCTCCTTATCTGCCGAAGGACGAGTACTACAAATTGGATAGGGTACAACGACGCGAACTGACTGCCCAACGACGTATGTACAGACACTCTACAATCTCTACCACAGGACAAGAACACACTACGAGGACCAAAATACGACGAGGGCAAAATACAAAGAACTATATACCTTTACCCTATACAACTTGTAGTCCTAGTGTTCGAGCGGTTCGAGCGCCGAATCTGCGAACACTGCTCACGGACGATACAGTAGGAAGAAGGCAAAGGTGTGATGATGTAAATGTGACACGAGGGGTGGCAAGAATACCATAGATTGTGGAGACGATTAATCTAACCACAGAATCTGTAGTAATCTTGTCTCAGTCTCAGACTACTCATTTTTCAGCGTCCCAACCTCAAATGAATGTTTCCGGCTCTTTTACTGAATCACCTGCAATTCCTCAAGCAGCTCCTGAAATAACTGATCTTCCTCAGTCCCCCATACCTTCTCCCAACGCAAATATTCCTGAACACTTTTCTTCCAATGCTTCTCCAGCTCCTCCTTCAAATGATTCTCCAGCTCCACCTTCCAATGCTTCTGCGTCGTTGTTTGCCTCACAATTCCACTGTGGGCAACAACAACCATCCGAACTCGCAACTTTCTCTGCGGATTGTAAACAGTTTTCTGACACATGTGTTAGATATTTGGCGGGAAATTCGTCAGCGGATAGTTTCCTTCAGCAGGTGATCTCGCTAAAGGGGCAGGTTAACGGTTATTCGTTAGAGCAAGACAAGGTTCTTCATTTCCTAACTAATGTCGTCAGTCCATCCGATGACTCATATGTAACCCGCCAAAGGGAAAGGAAGGATCTGCTGAATCGACTTGGAAGCTTGATTGAAGACATGATTGATTATCAAAAATCATTTCCACCACAATGATTTGTATTTTCGATAATTAATTGTTTCATTGGTCAAGTTTCATGAGCGAGACTACACTGATACGATACGAACCATCGGACAACCTATTTTCAACATTTTCAACATTTTCAACCATCTAATACATCAACTTGTCATCACATTCGATTGTAAACAATTCTGCATCGACCTGGTTAACACCCACATTGCACGATACTAATGTACTAGTTCCTACAAAACTATCCAGACAAGGTAGGGGCTGCAAAATTACACCTATAACTGTTTTGCAATAGTTTACATGATATGTAATAACTTCAATGCTTTACTTGTTACAGGAAGTCGAGATCAAAATAACAAAAATTGAAGGTCCGCTGACCATAACAATAACAACACCGACTGACCCCCTGGTGGATGTCGACCCCCCCGACCTGCCCCCTGAATACGAGTCATGTCACAGCAGCCCAATGACTCCGCCGACGGTGCAGACAAGAACCCTTCGGCAACGGCTCCAGGCGATGGCGGTGCCGCAGACCTATACCCTGCAGCAAAGGTTCCAGGAGTCGATGCTGCAGGCTTCGCGTGAGCCAGCGACCCCGGACATGGACACATGATCGGGGGCGTCGGCCGGGGGGATTCGGGGGGCCTGTCGCTCGGAAGTCGCCGCCACCTTCCACAAGTAAAAATAGTGGCGGCACCAAAAAATAAAAAAAAATAAAAAAATTATTATAATCTTTGTTTTATTTCTAATATTAAGATAATCCTAAGCAGATAATATAACGCACACGGAGAAATAATAATTCAGTCGTTATTGTGAAGTCAAATCGATTATGTCGATCGAAACGAGTGGAGCTGAACCAAATATTGTACAATTGGAACCTCAAGAATTATCCCTACAAGTGCACAACTATGATTCCACATTAATTACGAAGAGTTTTATACGACACAGTAGCCTCTTCAGTGGCTCATCTAAGCGAGGATTAATTGTGGGACCTTCTGGGTGTGGCAAAACAAATGCCCTTTTAACCCTATTACTTCATCCTAACGGGTTTCGCTTCAAAAGTATTTACATCTGCTGTAGATCTCTTCATCAGCAAAAGTATGAATACTTAAGAAATATATTGAAAAATGTTCCTGAAATTGGTTACCACGAGTATACTGATGTTAATCACATGCCTACTCCTAACCAAATGGCGGATTATTCTGTCGTTATCTTTGATGATATACCACCTGCCGACTTGAATATCGTAAAAGATTTTTTCTCTTATGGTAGACACCGAAATTTAGATTGTTTTTATTTAATGCAAACATACAGTGCGGTCCCAAAGCAACTTATCAGAGATAATACCAATTTGTTAATACTATTTCGACAAGACGGTACAAATTTGAAACATATCTATAATGATCACATTCATGATTTAAGCTATGAACAATTTCTATACATCTGTAGAATTTGTTGGAAGAAATCGTTTGGTATGCTGTTTATTGATAATGATTCTGTATATAATGATGGAAGATATCGTTTAGGTTTTGATACTTACATACACCTATAAACAGATTAATGAGGCTGTGAAGAGTTGACATATTTCTCCCCATCGTATACAATTTGATGTGCTTTAAGTTTATAAGTTTTAATTAAGAGGAGTTTGTAACGTACATTAGGGTTTAAACCATGTATTACTGGAATATTTATATCAGTCTACAGGTATTCGTTATAGAGTGTACATGGAAAATAAAATCATAAGAGATTTAATACAAGCTCGCGAAGCTCTTAAACAAAAGTTAAGAACATTACGGGCTGACATTGCACAATCTCAGAGAGAAACAAATATTCTGTATGCGCCCATAGCAAAACCGCTACTTGAAATCGCTAGCAAATTAGCTCCCAGTAATATAACTCGAGGACGAACTGATTCTGCGGACGCTTCTAAAGAAGTAGAAGAATCTTGGTCAGACATCATATCAGAAAAATCTTATGTGGCAATACCAGGAACGTCAATTTTACGACAACAAAGTACACCGCGTAAACGACAGCAGCGACACGTGTCATGGTTCAGCCCATCCACTCATTCATCTCCGACAAAACAACGAAGTGTGTATCTCGCCGGAACACCTCCACGAGAAACCAGTCTTACAAATTCATCAGATTTGAAAAAAAAGATTCGAATGTCTGAGACATTCAGCCAGCCCTCATTTCTAGAAGATGAATATATCGGGGAACAATTGCCAGAGACTCCAAAGGGTGGTGATGAAGGAGAGGACCGAAGTGATGAATTAGATTCTAGTGAAAGCCTTGAGTTAGATAAGTCAAGGGCTCACGCTCTATCGCTTTTGAAAACGCGTCCGTCAAAGTCAATAATTACTAATAAGTCGTTAAATAAGACTCTGTTAGAGACGGATGTAGTTAAGGCAGCGCTAAAAGATCATGACCCCGCTATACGACCTTACCTTATGGGGTTAATGACGGATGAGAAAGAAGAATTCGATGAGAAGTATGGTGTACGCGAAGTTGATGGTGACCTGATGATTGGAAACGCAAATATTAGGTTTGATGGACCCAACATTATCATCGGTGAATTTACTTATAGGGCTACTAAGGGATTACTAGAGCTACTGTTTATGAAGAGACCGGGAAAGTTTCAATATGCTGACGCTAAGAATTATAAATTCATTTTAAATGATACTCACGCCGCTAGAGTTGATTACGATCCGGATCGGAAATATGCAGCAAGTAAATATTATAAATATACGACAATTATTAAACCTATTGTACAAGGTAAAAAACCAGAAGTTTGGTGGACCCGCACTTGGAAAACAGGATTGGGTTTATCAACAAAATTACCGTTGCGAAAGATCGTTGTTCCTAAGAGTATTGTGGAATATAAGTATTGGGATGATGTAAATGAATTGTGCGACAGATTGAAGTTACTGATGGCGTCCAAGGATGCCGGACATACTGGTCATGATAACGAAATCACTGCAATAATTGAGGAATTGCAGGAATCAAAAATAATTAAATAGGTTGAGCAGCATAGTTATAAAGCAGTTAGTATATCGACACCGATAGAGTATTACGATGACAATAGATAAATTTGGAAGGCACATACATAAACATATCGTCAGAAGACATTTAGCGGAAGAAGATGCAGTAGCAAATTTTTTAAAACACCCTAAATTCAAGAAGGAATTGGAAAAGCTTACTCGTATATTATATGTTCCTTCTCCAAAAAGGGAACCTTCAAAATATGTTTTTCAACTGCAGAGTAATGGACGTATTGGGCAGGATGCATATTACTTTATAACTCCTGCGCGTCGAAAGCAAACGCAGTTATATAAGAATAAACTATACAGTGGAAAGATTATTGCAGTTAATTATTCCGACGATGAATTAGTGAGACTGTCCGTTAACGCTCACAGCATCGTTCTTAACCATCCTGTAGTATCAATAGACATCAACGCGGAATTGCGATTGAAGTACATTGGTCCATATCCTGTACCGAAAGAAACAGAGCCAGTGTTTGCAGAAGTAGTCGTCGAAGGAAATGTCATCACTTAAAAGGGATGTCGTTAATGAACTACACGCGCCTGCGCGACGAAATTTTAGACGACGGAGAGTCATAATAAAAGGACTACGAGACTTATTCCAGATCGATCTGGTTGAGATGATACCTTATGCTCGAGAAAACGATAATTTCAAATATCTTTTCGTATGCATAAATACATTTTCAAAGTTTGCGTGGGTGATTCCAATAAAAAATAAAACAGCAGCAGAAGTGTCAGCGGCTATGGAATCCATACTCTCCTCAGGAAAGAAAAACATTCCAAGGAATATTCAGAGCGATCAAGGGAAAGAATTTTTTAACAGGCTGTTTAAGAAGATCATGGATAAGTATAACATTAATCACTACACCACTTACTCCAATTTAAAAAGTTCTATTGTTGAGCGTTTTAATAGAACGATTAAAAATAAAATGTGGAAGGAGTTCAGCTTCAACGGTAACTACCGGTGGGTTGGTATGTTGCAAAAGTTGGTCAACATTTACAACAATACAGTTCACAGAACAACGGGATACAAACCTGTTGCAGTAAACCAAAGGAATGCCAAAGCAATTCAAAAATCGGTGTACAGTCACATAAAAATTGGTGACCCTAGAATTGGTAAATTTGAAGTGGGAGATCATGTGCGTATCAGTAAGCATAGACACGTTTTTTCTAAAATGTATACTCCGAACTGGACCTATGAAGTATTCACGATAAGCAAAGTCCAGAATACATATCCGAGAACGTATATATTGCAAGATTCTCAAAAGCAGAATGTTCTCGGAGGTTTTTATGAAGAAGAATTAAAAAAGGTTCGACATCCAGATGTTTATCTGGTTGAGAAAGTTATACGTCGAAAAAAGAATCAAGTCCTTGTCAAATGGTTGGGTATGCCTGCATCACACAACTCCTGGATATCTAAGGATAATGTATTGTAGAACGTAATTTTCGAATGAAATTAGGGAAATAATAAAAAAATAAATAAATTATAGTGTTTTATTTTACAAGAAGTAGTAATACAGTTCAGAGTACACATGAAACAGTTATGAGAGCTAATTACAAAAAAATTAAATACAGTATTATATTTCTTATAAGTTATGATACAGTTCATAGTATGCATGTTATGAGGTAGAACAGTTTAAGAAGCATACATATGAGAGAACTAATTAGAAAAATAAATCAAATACAGTGTTTTATTTTACATAAGTAATAAGTTCAAAGTACACATAATGGAAAAAGTATAGATAGGAAAGCAAATTAGGAGCTAAAGTCAATTGTAGGTTGGTAATCCATCAATTCGGTAATCAATTTCTGCAAATTTGCTTCACGTTCTAATTCTTCTATTCTATAATGTCCCCACGCTAAGGTGGAAGCTCTATCTGGGAGAATATATCGTTTATCATCTTTTGATGTGAGCGCTACTTTATTTCGCAATTCGGTGTAAATCGTGTGAAAATCCGATCGAAATACGTACATCTTCCGCATAAGAGTTTCATTTTCTTCAACAACACTTCTATAATCTGCAACGGACAATTTCTTATCAATAACATATTTTTTGACTCCTTTCGCCGTCTTCACCGTTTTATTTTGGACTTTCAAGCAATAAGCTTTGGCCCCTGTACCATAGAAGCATTCAATAATACCTCCGCCGTATTCATCCTTCATTTTACCGAGCCTAGGTGAACTGCGTGGTATTCCGAATAAGTTCCCTTCAGTAAAAGTTGAAGTATCAAACATATCTAAATTATTTTTTATGTCATTATATACATTATAATTTCGTACACTTATAATTAGAGAATCTGTGTCTGTGTAGAGCAGTGTAATGTCCGAATCATACAAAGGCTTAAGAAAGGTATAGAAAAAGTGATACATTATCTTCTTAGCTATTTCCAGGATTGTGAATCCTACGTACACAGGCTTTACATAATCTACTCGAACTTGAGCCAATTCGATAGCTGTTAACGTGTTGCAAAATACTTTACTGGATTTAAAGTTTGGCTTTGCAATATATGCCTCCGCACCCAATCTGTTTCTAATTGTTTCCCAATGGGAAACCAATTTAATATTAACATGATTTTCAACATTTTCCATAGTTTTTCCAAATATGCTATTCACCATTAACTTGTAAAATTCTTTGTAGAATGCATTATTCGATTCACTTCGTTTCTTTGTATTAAAATCAATATATCCCTTTAACCAATTACTTTGTTTAAACTTAATTCCGCGTCGAATTCCACTTAGTTTCAAACCATTATTCAAACATTGTTTCAAAGTCGTATAGTGAATAATGTAATTCGATTTATTTGAAAGATTTGGAATCAATTTAGGATGTTTAGAATTAGGTGGTATAACGTGTTCCGGACAAAAGGGATAATCATTGTGGAGGTCGTGAAGAGCTGTTGGATATTCTAAATCAACTTCGAAAACGTACCCTCTATCCCCATTGTCTTCCAAAGTTTGAACATCCAGCATCATTAACTCCTCATTCGTTAACCATTCAAATTCACCGCTTGGTAATTTGGACGTCATAGCATAACCATACAAATTCGTCGCATCGAGGTATAATATATATTTCTTAGGTTCTGATGGATCAAATTGTGATAAGTATTCGTTATTTGCCACCTCTATTCTTTTAGAACACATACTGACACCTCCACGTATGCCCTGTTTGAAAAAATGAAACATATCCGCATCTGTTAATAATTCTAAATTTACGTCTGTCATTCGTAGCATCGCTTCCCAGCTAAGACCTGGTGCCGTAAAATAGTGTGCTGGATCTAACTTGTAATTGTCCATACAAATATTTCGAAAATTTTCGAAAACATCTGCAAGTAGCAAAACATCAGATCGTAGATATATATCACTATATTCCCCCAGAGATTGACATTCGAATAAATCCCACACTCGAACGGCTCTACTATAATCCTCATCGCTAATTTCGCTATCAGATAATATATCATAAAATTTATCTTTACTGGGCAAATCTGTCACAGATAGACTTTCAAATGATGTGACATAGTTGTATGGAAAGACACCCTTTCGTCGTAATAAATTAAATTTTTCACCCATATAATATCTTGACACTTCTCTACACTGAGAATCCTCTAAATAAGATGATAATTTATCTAAAGAAGAACTCATAAATCGAAATGAATCTAAAAATCTCAATTTATGGAAGACTTTCCTCTTCTTACCATTACAGTCAATTCTATCGCCAACATATACTTTCTTAGAAAATGATATATACTTTTCTTTATTTTGGGCAATAACATCTATTTCTTCCTTATCCAATGCTAAGGATTTTACAAATAAATGTGTATCGTAATTCGATAAATTGTGCATTATGATTGGAGTATAGCGAGGTTCTTTGTAATTTATATTACATACCATGTGTGCTGCACCTCGATATAATCCAGTCATGTGATCATGGTCGCATACTTTATCATTCACATCTAGTGCTTTTTCACAAATATGACAACTTCTCGCTTGCTCATAATTATAACACTCTTCTTCAGTTAAGGGTTTCATTTCCACAATTTTACTCAAATAGTTTTTATATAATAATTTTACATCACTTTCCAACTCTGTCATGAACGTTTTAGGTGTATTTTGTCCACGGTATGTGCGCAGTTTACACAAATTTTCATCGAACGAACATTTTATATAGTAAGCGAAAGAATGTGGCTGATGTTCGAAACATTTCACACTATAAGGTTTTACATGATCCGGTTCTACCATATCAATAGGTTTTAATATTGCCTCAAAATCAGCATACACAACAAAAGGAACTCTTAACTGCTTTTCAAATTTTTCAAATTTTAATATATTTTCCGGAACTTCTTCACCATATTTGTTCGTCTTCAGATTCATAGTTGGAAACACCGCCTTCACCTGCTTACAATCTTCATGTTCATGTCTTTGTAATTTTTCTAACGATGTAAAAAAAGTTAGACATCCTTCACAAATATATTTTTGGTGTCCACGCTGTGATTTTTGAGCCGACACAAGTCGAGACAAGTTCTTAATCCAACAATAGTGTAAATTCCCTTCTTTCGCAGAAAGAAGTAATAAATTTATATGAGTCATTTTCCTTTGTTTCGTAAAATATAAAGGTCCCACTATATCATGCACCGTCACAGCACCATCGAAATACTCCTCGATACCATATACGTTTACAGATATATTATTCTTTTCTTCAAACTTAACAATGTCTTTTAAATGGACAGGGAAATCTAAACCAGTAAAATCAGCCACGGTATCATAATGGGGATAGGAAGAAGGTCTTTGGGGAAGTCCACCTGGCACTCTTAACGCTGAAGTAATCGCCCAAGCGAAACATGCATTGTCAACATTTTGAATATTTATAATGGCCTTCTTCTTCTTTATTGATGGTGGTAAGTCCACATAACTTGATCCTCTCATAGGATTGTATTTATTTATGTTCACTTCCAAATGTATAATATTGCTCAAAGTCCAACCTGAAATATAATCAGAGATACGTAAATCACTATAATAATATAAGTTTATACAATTTTACCTGAATTACGCTCCTGGAATTCGCTCATTTTATTCTTAATTTCATCAATATACTCATTGTACAAGCTATATAATTCACTTCCTTGCGTTATGATCTTGTTCATAGTATTAAATGATTTGATTTCCACATTATCTTTTGTCAGCAAATAATACATACCATATAATTCAAAATTTATTTTAATCGAATTATGTACATGTACGACACTCTCTATTAATGTCAACACCTTTTCTCTGATGTTATTTGAAAATTCTTCAATATCAACATATATTTGAGACGAATCAGATATTTGATAACTTACTATTCTTCCTGCGAATGTGGATACACTTCTTCTTACACCATCGTCAACTATTACAAACGCTTTATTTCGATGCGTGGCACTACGAATATGTGCAGTATAACAATTCTTCTCCACGTATACATCACAGATTTCACATTTCCATAAGTCTGGATTGTTATCACTGATTTTTATTCTCTTGCCTTTGCAAGAACTTAACATGTGTCGATTTCTGTTATCTCCACGAGAAAATTGTTTACCACAATACTCACAATCAAACATCTTAGTTTCTTTAAATGAACACTTTGAAATGAACTGCTGCAATGAACTGTTGCTGGCATACACCAACTGTCTCTTTATAAACCTCTTATCGGTAAACCTGCGCTTTAGCACGATTTCGAGGGTGGGCACCTCCTCAAGCTTACTTTTAACTGTAGAACCAACTTCTGTACTACATCTACTATCCGCAAATTTATTTACTACTACTGTATTTAACTAACACTAATAATAAAATAAATAAACACTAATAATTGGTCATCTTAATTATTTTCAAAATCACTGATATTATCTAGTTCTGCTAGAAGTATCACTGTCTCTATTTCAAAAATATCGTCGAAAATTACTTCATCATCATCATCGAAAATTACTTCATCATTATTTTCTTCATTATCATTATTTTCTTCATTATAATTATTTTCTTCATTATTACTTTCTTCTTCCTCACTTTCCTCATCTTCACCAATACTTTCCAATACTTGTATTATTTCATCTTCTTCCTCTTCTGTTAACTCACTCACAGAAAAAATATATTTTCTATGTAATAGTTCCATAATATTGTTAAGGATTACACTATTTGCGAATACGTTCTCCACGTTTCTTAAATAGCACCTTAAACTCCCTCCACTTGTCGTACCCTTCACCTTGTTGTGCCATTGACCTTGCCGTACCCTTGACCTTGTCGTGACCTTGACCTTGGTGATATCCTTTACATAACCTTGATATAACCTTGATATAACCTTGATATAACCTTGATATAACCTTGATATAACCTTGATATAACCTTGATATAACCTTGATATAACCTTGATATAACCTTGATATAACCTTGACCTTGACCTTGTCATAGCCGATTCTAGCACCTCCTCATATAGAACCTCCTCATTGCCCTTGGGCTGTGCCACATGCAAGGTCAAGGGCAATGAGGAGGTTCAACATGAGGAGGTGCTAGAATCGGCTATGTCCCTCTACTTAGATTATACCTTAAACTGTTTAGAATGTTAATATTGTATATTTATCACACTATATTTAGAAAAATACATTGTTTATGTTAATGAATAAAGGCAATTTTATTAGTACTTTTATTCTTCTGTTACATTGATTGGTGAATGCGTTCAAGAATACCGGGGGAGTTTCGAATTGTCTCAAATGCTGTAAAAATAAGATTGATTTGTTACAGTATAACTAACAAGATCTAATATCGCACCTATCTCTTCAAAAAAAAATACGAAAATATGAAGGGAAAATATTTATTTGTCATTTCAATATTATTGTGTCAAAGTATTGTCCAAAGTCTTCTAAAATGAATTCCACAAATGCTGAGTTGTGCAATATGCATTTAAGACATACATTCACATGAACTTTTATGATGATAATAACTAAAGACGGCAGACTATGTGCCCACACTGTTAAATTTAATAATACACATAAGGTGTATTAGATAAAAATGTAGATTTTACAAAATTAGGGCAACTTTTTACCAATACTGAAGATCCATTGTACAGATACAAAGAGCACTTTAACTATGCAAATATAACATCTCTCAAAGTCGAACAATCCTTCTCAGTATATAAACATATATATATATATTAAATTTATTATATTATATTAAATTTGACAGTGTGGGCACATAGCCTGCCGCCTTTAAATTAATAACCCTAGGAATCAGCCCTTAAAATTTGTCGCATATAGTTAGAATCACTCTGTATAAACAATTTTTGTTATAAAATAACTATTTTTTTTTTTGTGAGAGCAGTTTAAACTAACTAGTTTACGAAGAAAGATTTTATTCTTAAATAATTGAATTCATGCCCTTAGTTTAAATTGTCATTCAAGTTTTCAGTTTCTTTGGATTATCAAGATCGAAACTATCAATGAAATTGAAAATTAGGATAGTAATTTAACAGTCAAATGGTCTAAAAGAAAGTACTAGTTTAAAGAATTTCGAAAAAATACCAAAAAATAATAATAAACGCGTATTTTATAGTTGCCAAACAACATTTTATATATCTTGATGAGTTCCCGGAAATTCGAAATTTTTCCGTACGACAACACAATTTTTCCTGTAAACATATATATATCCATTTCCCACAGGAACATCATAGATCGATCTTACGTATATGGGCGACAATTTAGCAAGTCCGGAAGCGCTCCCTATTTTCCGGTTTTCCGGGAGCTTCAAAATATAAATGTCGCCGCCTAGCACGACCGGCGTTCACCTAATTCCATTCTGATATCTTCCCGAACAAAATTGGATTCTCGAAACTTCCCGCCATGTTGATGTCGACGACGGCGACGTCGAGGTTGGCGAAGAGTGCTTCGCCATTACTGAAAATGACTCGGAATTACGATCGAATTGCTCTTTGTTCATTACGAAATGGTCAGAGGAATAGAATGGAAATAGAAATAACATGAGGTCGAGGAGCGTATCTAATAGCAGGAATATCTTTTAAAGGAGAAGTTGATTCAAAAACGGAAATCGTTTAGAAAATGCGATGAAGTTATCTTTCGCAAGGTACGTACATTTTCTGAACGATTCTCGGCGATCGATTTTTTGCGCGAATTCGTAAATCGAAAACATTTAGACGGACAAATCTGCCATGAAATAAACATTTATTTTGTTTTCTGGATTTACTAAGCTTTAGTCTGATTTTTAAATCTACCTGAATCATTAATGTTCGTTTCCGAAATAAATATTTGCTGTTACATTATTTATTCACTATCCCCGTATACAATATTCGTTCAAGGGGAGAAAATGCATATAGCGGTTGTAAGCGTGCTTGATAGATTTGCGGTGTGTATTGGAAAAGAAGAGGTGGAAATATTTTTGCTGCGCGTGATAGCAGGAATAAATATTGCGAAACTGACTATGATAACCCTTCGATAAACGAAAGAGCTTCAAGGACTTGTCTGTTATATTTATTTACTTATTTTGACATATTCAGCATATTGAATGAGTATTTTAATTTTAATTTTTAAATTGTGACAATGCATTTGTGTATATTTTAATCATTCTAATACTGTTTACACTATATGTTGTTTATTTCCTTTATATGTTCATTTGTCTTTTGTTTGATATTGATGTAGGTCAAGCCTACACATAAGAATGCCTTAGTTAGCAAGAGACAGAATTTTAATGTGTATATGTAATCATTAGAATAATAAAAAAATATTGAAACTGAATTCTTCTTATGTAATATCAATAAAGTTGATTTCGCGTTTCTAATTGTTTAAAATTCATTCTCATATTTATTTATTTTTATCTTTTCATTTGCCTTAGTCATTTTATTTCGATATCTTGTATTTCCAAAGATATTTCAACTTAATTGATCAATAATATATGACGCCAATTATTTAGGCGAGACTGTACTAATTTAAAATAACTACAGCGGGAATTATCTCAACCATAAAATGAGCATTATGTACAATTATCAACATTCACACGTCAATTATTTAGTTACTAAAATAAAATATGTAATTTATATTAAGCATATGTATATTTAGAGTGATTAAATTGTCATTTTCATTATAATTATATATCGAGATTATAGAAATACATACAGATTAGACGAATCAGAAGCTAGGATTCAGAACAAATGAGAGTTGGCGTCACTAGGTAAAAATCTCCATTAAACACCTCGACGTATTTAAGTGCCTCTCTGCAAGTTAAAAGAAAAATCATTAATAAAATTAGAAAACCTATACATCGAACCTAGTCAAACCTTACCTGTATATCCAGTTCCTGTTTGACGCATTTTGCAAGTCCAGACGATAACCGGTGTCCAAGAAAACGAAAATTCCATTTCACCGGGAAAGCCTGCCGTTAGATCGAAAACCAAGCGGGTACGCCATCCGATTGCCCGTTCAAACTTGTATCCTGCATTTACGGATCTACCAGCCAAATCCAGAATAATCAATTCCTGTCTATGTCCACATAATTATTCTTTAAACATCCTACGAATTTTTGAAAATGATAAATTAATTCACTTCAACAAATAAAACCATAATCAAATTATTTTTAATAGTTATAACTTATGATGCATTTTAATATTAACATAATTTAAGTTAAGTCTAGAAGAATACAGTTTCCTGTTAAATATAATTAAATTCAATAATAGAATTATTTATGCATTTAGCTTTATTAATGTCACGTTCATTTAGTTGTTTTGTTTAACCTAGAATTTATTTCATGTTTATTCTATCACGTGACCTGATACGTTTGAATATTCATAATCTAATTAATTTGATCACTTACCTGTTTTTCAATAACTTCATTAAAGTCTTTTACATGATTCCTTATCTCACTCGTTTTATTTAGTAGATTTGAATATAAAAAAATACCATTATTTATTGCATTGGCATCAGCTGATTTTGTAAGTGTTCTATTATAGTCACCGAACCTACTTTTTAAAGTGCATTTTAACATGCACAACTCAAGAGTCTAATTGTTCTTCGAAGCCGGACACATAACACAAATTTAAGCCCACCAGAGAATAATTATAAGTAGTTATACACAAAAACAGCTGTTAGGTTAAGTATACTTCGTTATTAACGAGTATGTATCTTTGAATTATACGCAAGTAGCAGATCTAATATGTTATACAACCCCATCTGTGTGTAACATTTGATAGCTTAAGAAATATAGAGATTTATAATTCACATTTTTAAAATTATCTTACCAGTTTATTTAAACATTAAATTTTGCATTTATAATCTTATGCCCATCAGGCTCTCTTCGCATAATTAATATAGAGATTTATAATTCACATTTTTAAATTTATCTTACCAGTTTATTTAAACATTAAATTCTGTATTTATTATCATTCAGCCTGTCACCGTTCTATATTAATATATTTATATTGACATAATCAAAACATCTACATGTATTACTGAATAAAGAGAATCTATCTATCTATCAATCTACCTTTGTGGAAGGGTTGCTATTAAATCACAATCCAACTTGCCAGTGCCCAAGCTAAGCCTGGGGTTCCTTTCGAACCGTTGTTACGTATCTAACAAACTAAAAATCGAAAAAGGACGTAATCCTGATTTCCTATTTTGTTGGAATTTAAACCATAATCGTACGCCATACGGAGGACGTAGAGAATAATTTGACCAACCAGGTGAAAAGATAAGATATTAAGGCATGGAAGTTATAATTACCACGCAAAAGAAACCATTGACCTAAATATTATTAACACCAGATTTATTATGGGAGGTTTACTCCTCAACAATTTTGAACAGAAACAGAACAATAGTCAGATCAAGCAAATGGGTAAAATCCCGTATATAAATTGCAAAATAAATTAGCAATAACTGATGTAAGTAAATGGGTGAAAGCCTGTATATAAATTGCAAAAATAAATTAGCAATAACCGATGCTAATAAATGGGCGAAACCCTGTATATAACGATACAAGATGTGTAATAACAATTTATGTTAACAAAAAAAGTAATTAAAGTTTATATATGCCTGATATGCGATAGGGACGTCTGAGATCTTATCGGTTGTACATTCAAAATCATACAAAAGTAATTAAATCAGCGCGAGACATAGATTAATTAAAATTGAAATAAGTATCGAATAAATTATCAAGATTGGTCGCAAAAAGGAAAAAAAAAAACAGAAACTAATTGTCGAGCTTAATCGTTAATATTAAAAAATACTAGATAGAAAGCTGTACCCTAAATTACTAGGTACTCGTACTATGATCTAATAAAAATCATCGAATGCAAAAGATAAATTTTATATTAATAATCACCAAAGTGCTGAATACTATAAATTAGCAAATGCAAACGGAATGTAGTATTTTCTTAACTGCAAAGTGTTGAAATTAATTAAATAATTAACAAATAAAAGATAAAGCACTCTGCCGTCACAACAAAGATATAAATATTCTACGAAACGGTCACTAAAGTGAGGTGAACCTCTAAATCTTGAAATAGTAATTAACCAGTCTTAATGAGGTACAGTTCACGAAACACAGAAACAAACAGAACTTTGCCGAGATGAGGCAATCTTCAGGCCGGCACATACGGCGATACTTCAGTCAAGATGGCTAAACAGGTAGTCGTCTCACACGTTGCGTAACATCAGAAAGAACTTAAATCTTGGCGCATCCAGGCGGTTTTCCACTTAATTACAGCCCCAGACAACTTGCGTATTCTTAGCACCCGAGTAGACAATATGCCACGTGTATAGAAGGTGATAACAAAGATAAAAGAAAAGCGTCTGTAACAAAGATTTTTCATGAGTCGCTACCGAGATGACGTGTACAAATCTAGAAGAAATCTGATGTCACTAATTAGATATCCAAATCAAGGCAAGGCACACATCTACCTCAATGAGTGATTATAAATTCGTAATTGACACAAACGATGATTAAAAATCTCAGAAAAAGGCCTCGACTATGGAACGCTCGACTTAATTCAAGCGCCAATCGAAAGTGAAAGACACTGTCTTCATAACAAGTGCGAAACTAAGCCAGGAACTTCCATCTGACCGAACAACTGCAACTTGCAGAAACTGTATTAGAGTGCCTCAAGCAGGTAGTCGTCTCACACGTTGCGTAACATCAGAAAGAACTTAAATCTTGGCGCATCCAGGCGGTTTTCCACTTAATTACAGCCCCAGACAACTTGCGTATTCTTAGCACCCGAGTAGACAATATGCCACGTGTATAGAAGGTGATAACAAAGATAAAAGAAAAGCGTCTGTAACAAAGATTTTTCATGAGTCGCTACCGAGATGACTTGTACAAATCTAGAAGAAATCTGATGTCACTAATTAGATATCCAAATCGGCAAGGCACACATCTACCTCAATTAGTGATTATAAATTAGTAATTGACTCAAACGATGATTAAAAATCTCAGAAAAAGGCCTCGACTATGGAACGCTCGACTTAATTCAAGCGCCATTCGAAAGTGAAAGACACTGTCTTCATAACAAGTGCGAAACTAAGCCAGGAACTTCCATCTGACCGAACAACTGCAACTTGCAGAAACTGTATTAGAGTGCCTCCACTCTATATTTAAAACAATCGAATTCGTACATGACAAAGTAATTTCAAACATACTTGAATAGATATTCCGTATTATATATTATATTTGGCGAGGTACTAACCTACTCAAGCATGTTTCAAATTACTTTGTCACAACAATAACTTGTAGTTCACTTCAAAAGCAAATACAAGGAATAACACATAACAAACCATATATATAATGATCTTCTTTTATGTCGAAGCGCTCCTATAACCGCACAACAGTTTGTAAAGCAAAGTTTTAGCTCGCAAAATTATTCCTGCATATAACGTATCACCCACAACAACAAAGCGCAATCAGCGCATGTGTTTAAAACTCCATCTGTTACCACATGTACCGCACCAATATCTGCACGTAATAATCCATGTATTACGTATTTGTGAACACATAGTTATTAATACGCCTGTCCAGCTAACGAATTAGATCCACTGCATGTTCGAAACATTAATATAGAACGGATATCAGTTATTTTGTTAATCACTTTGACAACTGATACGAATATCCACATCAAATTTTGTTTTCAGATTGTGGTATAGCAATGTATATATGATAGATAATTTATTGCATCTAATAAAAGTTACAGGACAGTAATATCGAGGGCTTCAAGTCAGAAGGGCGTATCAACAAATACTTGAATTTACAGGAAACAAAAAAAAAACACTTCAAAATTACAATCTTTTGCAGTTCTTCACAAAAATTAGGGAATATACAATTAGAAAGCTTACTATTAAGACAAGCTAATTAAAATTTTGACATAATGGATATTTTTCTACTAATTGAGCATACGCCTTTCTGTCTTGATATAATGTTTCACAAAAGGTGTAAAAGAAAAAGACGTAAGTTGAATAAGAATATCTATTAACTTAGTTTATAGTAGTTTCACTAACAAAGAAATTAAAAAGGTCATTTAGAGTAACATAAGAGAAAAAAAATTACAAAATTGAAAAATTCTAAGTTGGTAGGTTCAAAATGTATTATTTAGAAATTTCTTCTTGTTTTACGGCGCAGTAGTTTTTCTTTGAGTGTCTGCAGGGAAATTTCATTATCAGAGTCACTTTGTTCAGCAGTGCTCCTTTCTACTGGGAGAGACTCGTAAAAGTGGTGATACTGCTGGGGTATTACAGCATCCTTCTGTTTACACATTTCTTGAAGGTTCACAAACTTTTTCTTATTTACAGGTATACGAGAACTATACAGAGGATTAACATTGCTGTTACAAATTTTTCTTGCTATTCTTCCTTTTCGTGTAATATTTACACTTTGGAATTCAACCCAATATTCATTTTTGTATTGAAAGTAGTTGCTTCTTCCTTTTTCAAATCTCAGCCATTTAACTACCTTCCAGTTGACATTTCCACCTGCCTCACTCCTTTTAGAGTTTACCATTAGTTTATTCTTCAATTCTTTATAATTTAAAAAGTCGCTATACTCCATCACCTGTACGTTGTACGGTTTTTTTCTATTCGCCAGACGTAAGACATTAACCCAGTCATTGGGCCAGTAGATTTTAGTATACTCTGAAGCACGTTCTATAGTGGCATGCATGGAATTACACTCCATGTGAGTGTGCCCTGGTTCTAAAAATTTCAAATCGATGATTTGGAGGCTGGTGTGTTTTACAGCTTCTAGAAGCATGCATGTCACTATAGAATTCCGATTCTGTCCAAGGCAGCAGTCAGAATGAAGAACTAAATGACGGGTTTCTTTTGGAAGAGACTGTATAAATTTCGAAAGGCATGTGGCTACTTCATTGGCTCCTCTATTTCCCTCGTATTCGGGCCAAACAAAGCAATGACCTTGCTGTTTTGCTGTTTCGTATATCGTGAAATTAAATGTAGCTAACTTCCGTTTATAAAAAACTGGTTTAGCAAATAATAGTGGTGAGTACAAGACAGCTTCAAGATCAAAATTCGCATAAATATAGCTAGGGTCTTCTTTTGCCTTTAAAGCATCGCTTTTCTTTTCTTCCAATGCAGCTATTTTTCTACGAATATGAAGCTGATACTCAATTAATTTCTCAGCAGGTCGTTCATTTGCAGGTATTTGCTCGAAGTGACGACACCAACATTGATCTTTTTTAGGAATGTGAAATCCTATATTTTTTTATCAGTAGTTCTCTATACGATGTTGCAGAAATAGGTTTTTGGTTCATTTCTGTACATTTCTCTTTGTAGAGTGAATACATTTTTTCTTTATTTAAAATTGATTCTAGATAATCTTTTTTAGTATCTCTCCTACACCAATGTGCTGGCACACGGGGGAAAGAATCGATGTGATTCTCTGCTAATTTATTGCTTCTTCTGTATGCTTAACCCCTGGACGGTGCTTACCACGATTATCAGGAGAAGGAATATTAGCAACATTGCGACTTGCTTTTTCTAAAGCTGTTCTCATAATCTTTTCGGAAATATCCAACGTTTGTAAAAAGAAGTTTTTGCAGACCTGATTTCTTTTTCCTTCAAATTTCAGGAAGTACATAACAGAAAAATGCCTTCTTGAATTCTCTGCACGACTTCTGATAGATTTTTGACGGATCACATTACTTGCAATGAAATCGCGCTGCCTATTCAAATCGCCAAGTTGCCAGAAAGCAGAGCAAATTTGTGATTTACCTTCATCGGGAATCGCAAGGTGACATTTGCGTAAATAGGGACACTCAATTCCTATATTTCTTGATTTTCGTTCTAGCCTAATTTTTTTTTAAGTTGTTGTGTAAGAAACTCCTAAGTTTCTTTTTGTTTCCTCGCAGTTTTTAGCTCTCACTCTCTTCTGTTGCAAATCTAATTTATTAGAATCTACAGTGTTTCTTTCGGTATCTGCTACCACTGGTGTTGTAACCTTAACTTGTTCAATTACTATACCGTCATCGCTCGAAGACGAGTTGGGTTTAAAAGCAGGGTCAGCATCCGAATCATAATAATATTCTTCGTCTTCTTGCTCTATTAAATCAATTTCATTTATGTCTGGTGCAGCTTCCTGTTGTGCAGCATAAGAACAGGATGGCTGTCCTAGAGTAATAATAATTAGGTATAATCAACAATAATTTTAGGTATACATTCATTGTTACTCACCATTTTCTTCAGGAAGTTTTAACATGTGCAATATGTATTCAGACCTAGATTTTCCACCATACATAGTTGATTATTTATTTATTGCTTATTATCAAAATCTACTGACACTGACTTTTAACTATAAACACACTAAACTGTCACGAATTAACATGTGTTTATGACAGAAAGTGAGGTTAGGATTGATGATAAACACGAATACGCCTCTCTGACCCGGTAAGATCTAGAAACTAATGCGTGACGTATGTACTTACGCCTCTCTGACTATATTCTAAATACATATTTGGTTTATACGCCTAGCTAATTTTTGAACATGCGCACAAACTGGTCACCCAAATCATACGCCTCTCTGTCCTGACGTGAGAATGATAACAACCCGTTTATACGTCCAGTTGCTCAAATTTGCACAAAATGGTTGATACGCCCCACTGACTTGAAGCCCTCGATATGAAATACTAAAAGAAATAAAAAAGTTACAGGACAGTAATATGAAATACTAAGCAAATATTTAATTTGTCAACCCTGAGAAATTGGCTTGCCTGGTTTTTTGTTTTGGATTTATTCTATTAGGTTAGAATATTTTGTATAAATATAAGTGACATATGGTTAGAATTAATAGTAAACCAACACTAATTGATATTAGAAGTGAGATTTATACAAAATGATAATAGAAACCAATTTTACGAACCTATACTATAAATAACGCAATTACGAAGTCGCGCTCGCCTAGACAAATCCAGAAATGGTGGATAAAGTCCATGATTTGTAGCTAAGTGACCGACGATTGGAAGCGTTAGAAATAGCAGAGACATTGGGCATTTCAAAAGAGCTGGTGATTTATATTTTGCACAAAGAACTTGATATGAAAAAGCTTACGGCAAGATGGATGCCACGTTTACTGACGACGGAACAAAGATGTGTTCGCCGTAAAATATCTATGAATAATTTAGAAATTTTTAAACACAACGCAACAGATTTTTTGCCCCGATTTGTTACTTGTGACGAAACGTGGGTTCATTATTATACACCCCTTTCCAAACAACAGTCAAAGATGTGAACCAAACGTGGAGAATCTACACCAAAGAAGGCCAAGGCAGTTTTATCGTTGGGAAAGGTTGGTAGCATCGGTTTTTCGGGATGCAAAAGGAATCTTGCTTATAGACTATCTTCTAAAGGGCAAGACTGTAAACGGTGAATATTACGCAAATCTTCTAGACCGTTTGAAGACCGCCATCGCTGAAAAGGAATGGCTAAGAGGAAAGTGCTCTTTCACCAAAATAATGCACCTGTGCATTTCAGTACAGTTGCTGCAAAAAATTGAAGAATTAAGGTTCAAATTGGCTCAATCTGGCTTTCACTTGTTCCCTAAATTAAAAGATTTTCTCGGAAGCAAAAAATTTTGCACGAATGAAGAGCTAACTTCAATAGTGAAAGATTATTTTGTAGGGAGAAGAAAATCACTTTCAAGACGGAATAAAGAAACTTGAGCACATATGGACGGGATTAAACTCAGTCAGTTTTTTTAACGAAAATTTTATATAATAGCCCTCGTATTATATATAACTTTTCTACAATGTAATAAGGCCATAATAAAATATATGTTACCATGGACGTTAGTTTGGATGTGTCCTTTACCACGTGGAAGGGCCAAGTTGTTAAAAGACAGATGTCTGCGGCTTATGTTGGTTTGTTCCCGGCTAACTGTAGCCTCCTAACAATAACGAGAATAGTTTAAGGTACGATAAATAATGATAATGAGCATTGAAGGTATAGACATGTATAATTTTGACACGTAGAAATAGTTCGATAATAACTAAAGTTACTAATTAAGAAATAATTAGAATGGAAGTTGTATGTAATAATTAATATCTAAATTAAAATTATACACTGTGTCCATAAAGTATGGACACAAGCCCGTAATAACGTTATTGTGCATTATTTGACCAAATGCAAAGATATATCGATTAATGTTTTTTATTAGCTATATTTAGATGTTACTATTTTGTTTTTTCCGTCGACCTTGAATAAGTTATGACGTCATTGATAATTTTTTTAAATGTCAATCCCATTTTTTTTGGTGGATGTTGAAAGCTTTTACAATTCTTTATTCGATGATGTAAAAATTTTGGTACGTTACATTAGAAAATTTTTGAGTAATCATTTGCGTCCATAAAGTATGGACACTAGCCCGTAATAACGTTATTGTGCATTTTTGACAAAATGCAAAGATATGTCGATTAATGTTTTTTATTAGCTATATTTAGATGCTACCATTTTGTTTTTCCGTCGACCTTGAATAAGTTATGACGTCATTGATAATTTTTTTAAATGTCAACCCCATTTTTTTTTATGGATTTTGAAAGCTTTGTAAAAGCTTTCTTTATTCGATGATTTAAACATTTTGGTGTTAGTGTTACATTAGAAAAGTCTATGCGACACAACCGGAAAATTTGGACGTTTTACGACAACGCATCATCAACGAAACCAGACTAATCACTCCAGAAATATTACAGAATGTGCGAAATGGAATTTATCATCGCTTAGGATTTTGTCAACTAAATGAAGGAAAACATTTTGAGCATTTGTTATAAATTTGATACTGAAAATGTCAAAAATAAAACTTAATCGACATATCTTTGCATTTTGTCAAATATTGCACAATAATGTTACTACGGGCTTGTGTCCATACTTTATGGACACAAATGATTACTCAAAAATTTTCTAATGTAACATACCAACATTTTTACACCATCCAATAAAGAATTGTAAAGGCTTTCAAAATCCACAAAACAAAATGGGGTTGACATTTAAAAAAATTATCAATGACGTCATAACTTATTCAAGGTCGACGGAAAAAACAAAATGGTAGCATCTAAATATAGCTAACAAAAAACATTAATCGATATATATTTGCATTTTGTCAAATAATGCACAATAACGTTATTACGGGCTTGTGTCCATACTTTATGGACACAGTGTATAATAAAAATTCGAAACTAAAAGTTCCAGGATGTTGTACACATGAGTTGACCGTTTGGTCGCAGGTTTCTCAAAATAGATTGTTTATGACCAGTGCGATACGAAAAAAGGTTTTCTCTTGAAAACACGAATTAAATATGCCACAAAATGTCTAACGGATTTTTTAATATTTTAAACTTGATGTATTTGTAAATAATATGATTTAAAAATGTAATTTAAAAATTACTAATAACTAATACTTATGACTAATATTGTATTGAAAGAAATAAATAAATTATTAAATTTTATATTTTCTTTATATCGTAACAGGTATTATGTAAGTTGTTGATAACTTACTTATGTTCAAGAGGGTTAGCCCTGTAATTCATGCTGATATTATGGCATTATTAAATGTCTGTTTAAATCAAAATTATTTTCATTTTAACGAGGAAATTTACAGTAGTAATAATTGTTTGACTATGGGTAACTCCCTCAGTCCGCTACTAGCTGAAGTTTTTATGAATATTGAAAAATTAATTCATAAACGCCCTATGAGTAACAAATTTATTTACTGGCACCGATATGTGGATGATATTTCAGCCAGCTTTACTGGTACCACTAGACAATCCATAGTTATATCAAATTCACCGTAGAAATTGAACAAAATAACTCTATCAACTTCTTAGACCTTACTATTTCAAAAATAAATAATAAACATGATTTTTCCATATTTCATAAACCATCACATACTGATATAACAATTCATAATAGTTCAGTCCACCCATATAACCATAAAATAGCAGCTTACAATAGTATGATACACAGACTTTTAACAATTCCTTTAACCACTAATAATTACAAAAAAGTATTAAATATTAAACAAATAGCTGTCAATAATAACTAGAGAACGGACACGCTTACCACATGACGCAAAGCCCAGTGCAGTATTGGCGAAAGGCTGTATTTCTAAAATATTTAATTTTATATATATAATTGGAAAACGAACGGGTGGTGATCTATAAAATTACGAAATACATATTTATTTGTTGAAAAGTTGTATTTATAAAGTTTTTAATTTTATTTATATAATAGAAACATTTTTATTTGTTCATTTTGTCGTTCAAGTTGAGTAAAGGAGTATTAATATTGACTAGCAATAGTTTCTGAAGGTTTTCTTCTGTCAATTTTGTTCTCTTTGAATTAAGTACATCCTTATAAATAGAAAACGTCCTTTCTACATCGCAACTGGTAATAGGTGCATACTGGAAATATTCTTTTATTTCTTCATATTTAGCCGTTAGATTTTATGGAATTGTCTCCATACATAATTGCTGCAATGTAATTAAATCTGGATTTCTATTAAGAATTGCTTGAAACTTTTGCCGAAGGCCACATCCGAAGTCACTTGGAATACTTTTCAAATTATTAACAGCCACATCTAATGTGGTTAATCCGTCATTTAATTTGAGATTTCGATTTTCAAAATAAGTGATTAGTTTTGGCAATTTTCCAAAGTGTTCGTGAAGAAAGTACAACTGATTTTTTCCGCATCAACTCTATTTACAACACTTGTTGCTATTACATATGAGTTATAGGGAATAGTTGGATGTAGTACACCAGCTACAACATTTACCAAACAGCGTCCTAACATATCCACCGTTTCGTCGGCGCTTATCCATATGTATTGATTTAAAAGATGGCTTCTAATGCGTTCTACTGTTCTCGTATAGCACCTAGAAACATAATATTTTCGTAAAATTGATCCATCAGGAACACTTCGACCAGTATATTTTTTCAGAAATGTCTTGAAAATTGGATTGTTCAATTTAAATAATGGAATATTAGCTGCCATAAAGGTTTCACAGAGTTCTTCGTTAAAATTGTCAGATTCCAACGGGTTCAATTTTTTTTCGTGCTTTAACGATCCGACGTGACGTTTTACGGTTGATTTATAGAAATTTTTCAATAACGTTTCACACACTTCACAATAAATTTCGGAATCACTGGCAATGTACATACAATCAGTATGGCCCTCAATCCAACTCGCCATTGTTTCACGATGCTATTCTCGACGCTCTTCCATTGTCTGAAAAAGTAAGAATATTCTAGATCGAAATAAACGAAATTAAATAAGGAAATTTTATGCACACTTACGTGAAAATAATTGGAAGATGTTGCTTAAATGAAAAGAAAAGGTACGTGCTATTTCTCTTACGAAATACGATAAACTTATTTATTTTATCTACGTACACGACACCACTGAAAACTGGGTTGTCCATTGTTATCGCTGCGAGACCAGGTGGCCGAGTAAGTCAAACAAATACTTCATTGAATTACGCCGGCATGTACTGAGCGACGTTATACACAATTCCAATTGCCGATTGCGTTTTATGGAAATCGCATCCGTTCTCTAATCATAACTATGACCCAAATTTAATTGATAATATTATAGCTAAGAAAATGTACAAGCGAACTTTAGAACAACTATCTCCTTCTGATAAGAGTAAAAATAAAAATAATCAATTTAAAAGTTTAACGAACTTAGGAAAACCTTCAATTAAAATTAAAAAATGTTTAGAAACTTCAGACCTAAATGCATGCTTTAAAACAGACAACAATTTAGCCAGGTTCATTAAAAACAATAAATCCAAATCTTCAAAAGTTTATAAATCAGGGGTATATAAATTAAAATGTGGTAGTAATTGTGACAAAATTTATATTTGTACAACTTTCAGAAATTTTAAAACTAGAATTTCAGAACATAAACGTAGTTATGATAACAAAAAACTAAATATTCTAAATACTCAAATCACTTATTATCTGAAAACCATTCATTCGATCCGGAGTTTGAAATCTTACATGTACAAAATTAATCGCATAAATTAGACCTCTTAGAAGCCCTGGAAATAAATAAAATAAAAAGTCTGGGAATTTACTGAATGACCAACTAGATATAAATATGTAGTTCTCCTTTACTAAACTTATTTAATTAGGGTTTTTCCATGTGATTATTGTGTTTGAATGCCTAATCTCTTTCTCTCTTTGTTAACAGCTTATCGTTTCTTTCTTTATATACCTGTAATTACCAAATTTATGTGCATACACTCATTTCAATTGTAGAATAATCATTATACCATTGTCGTTTGATAAAGCTACAGTGTTAGCGAACGGGTAGTAAATATACGTTTTATCGAGTGAAGATTAAACAAATTAATTGTTTTGTTTTATTTTACATCGTATTATGTAAGTAACCATTTAGCCGCATTAGTGATTTTTCAAAGAGCATTGTACAGTATACAGTTTAATTTTGACGTGATACGTAAAAACCAATTCGATTTTCGGATTCAGCACACGCGAATTAGTAAAAAAACAATCCTCTCTTAGAAGTTAGCAAAAATCGTTTTGGCCAGTGTTATTAAATATATGCGAAGTGTAACATAAAAATCTGTAAATATTCAGAATATCTGCGTATTTACAATCATACACATTAGCAAATATAATTAAAATTCCATTATGTCATTAATATTACTTACCTCTAATTATATTTTACCACAGTAGTCTCGAATGTGTAATTTACACCATGGCACATAATAGCATTCCTTTGATATGGCAAGCGCACCTGTTCCCGCTAGAATAAAATAATTAAAATAGACTTTTCAAAAAAAACGCACTCGAATACAAGCGTACAAACCTCTCTCTCCGACATTGACGTGTATGTAAAAGTACCCTACAAAGAGTAGTTAAATAGAATCCAATACGGCGAAAGTTCGTTGAATCTAGTCCATATCATGGCTTGGAAACACAATTTAAATGAATATATAACATACTACATAGTGTTACTTTGTCGATCTTCTCCTTTGAAGGTTCAAATTAGCATCGGGCGGTATGAAATAGTATGGTAATAAGTGATCATGTTGTTGCAATATGTAAAGTATGCCTATATATAATTTATATTGCTTTCCACATTCAAACCATAGACTTTATGTATGCAATACGAAATGTGCTCTTTCCACCCGGCGTAATTAGGAAAGACAGAAATCGAAGTTTCGCTAGTGGCTGGTAGCAATTACACTTTGATATAATGTTGTCACGTAAACTTATACTTAACTTAATGATATATCGAGTATCCTTGAAATAAAAAGACAGTGTATGAAAAATGGAAAGATTTTATTATATAGGTAGAATATAATTTCGTATACCCAAAATATTTTCCCAAAATTCCCTCTCAAAAGCGAGAAAAAGAAATACAAAGACATTTAATTGTTACGCCACTGTGCGACTGATTATGTCATAAGTAGAGAACGGATGCAATTTCCATAAAACGCAATCGGCAATTGGAACTGTGTATAACGTCGCTCAGTACATCCCGGCGTAATTCAATGGAAGTATTTGTTTGACTTACTCGGACACCTGGTTTCGCTGCGATAACAATGGACAACCCAGCTATTGTATTCGGAGAATATAGTGTTTTTTAAAGTGTTTTCATGAGCGTAGATAGAAGCGGGGTTTTTATAATGTATTTTATTTATTAGTTTATATTTCGTAAGATAAATAAAGTGCTGTGAGTAAGTTTCTTGTTTTCGTAGTTTTAACTGTTAATTAAATCGTAATTTTTGTGATAGATCCTGTTTAATATCGTTTGATTAAATCTATTTCTACCAATTATTTCGACGTAAGTGTGCATTGAATTTCGTTCAGTTTCAATAACTTACGTACACATTTTTAGTTTTCATTTATTTAGATCTAGAGCATTGTTTAAGTTACTTTTTCAGACATGATATGGAAGAATGTCGAGAACGGCATTGTAAAACAATGGCGAGTTGGATTGACGGTCATACTGATTGTATGTCCATTGTCAGTGATTCCGAAATTTATTACAAAATCCGTAAAATATCGTCAAAAATTCGTCACTTAGGATCGCAAACACATCTGAACTCTGTAAAACTTTTATGGCGGCTAATATTCCATTAAATAAACTTAGCAATCCCACTTTAAAAATATTTCTGAAAAAATATACTGGTCGAAATGTTCCTGATGAATCAACTTTACGCAAATATTATGTTTCTAGGTGCTATACGAGAACAGTAGAACGCATTAGAGGCCATCTTTTAAATCAATACATATGGATAAGCGCCGACGAAACGGTGGATATGTTAGGACGCTGTGTGGTAAATGTTGTAGCTGGTGTACTACATCCAACTATTCCCTATAACTCATATGTAATAGCAACAAGTGTTATAAATAGAGTTGATGCGGAAACAGTTGCTGAAACAATTAAGGAGAATATGCAAAAAATGCTTCATTCGAACGCCACGTACAAAGAAAAAATACTTTTATTTGTCAGTGATAGTGCTGCGTATATGTTAAAAACAGGCAGACTATTGAAGAAAACATATCCTAATATGCTGCCTATTACTTGTGTAGCACATGCTCTCCACAGAATCTGTGAATATATCAGAGACGCTTTTCCGGAAGTTGATGGACTTGTATCAGCTTTTAAAAAAGTTTTCAGAAAAGCACCATTGAGAGTAGCTCTTTTCAGGAAAAAATTTCCATCTCTGTCACTGCCTCCCACTCCAGTAATAACTAGATGGGGAACATGGCTGGAAGCTACTAGTTATTATGCTGAGAATTTCGATAGTCTAAAACATTTCGTAACACTGCTAAAGGAGGATGCTAGAAGTATTGGTGAGTGCAAGGAGCTCACACAAATCCCAAATTTAAAAAATCAGTTGTACTTTCTTCACGAACACTTTGGAAAATTGCCAAAACTAATCACTTATTTTGAAAATCGAAATCTCAAGTTAAATGACTGATTAACCACATTAGATGTGGCTGTTAATAATTGGAAAAGTATTCCAAGTGACTTCGGATGTGGCCTTCGGCAAATTGAAGCAATTCATAATAGAAATCCAGATTTAATTACATTGCAGCAATTATGTGTGGAGACAATTCCACAAAATCTAACTGCTAAATATGAAGAAATAAAAGAATATTTCCAGTATGCACCTATAACCAGTTGCGATGTAGAAAGGACGTTTTCTATTTTTAAGGATGTACTTAATTCAAAGAGAACAAAATTGACAGAAGAAAACCTTGAGAAACTATTGCTAGTCAATATTAATACTCCTTTACTCAACTTGAACGACAAAATGAACAAATAAAAATGTTCTAATTATAGAAATAAAATTAAAAACTTTAAAAATACAACTTTTCAACAAATCAATATGTATTTCGTAATTTTATAGATCACCACCCGTTTGTTTTCCAATTATATAAATAAAATTAATTAATAAATATGTATTTCGTAATTTTAGATAGATAGATCACCACCCGTATGTTTTCCAATTATATAAATAAAATTAAAAACTTTATAAATACAACTTTTCAACAAATAAATATGTATTTCGTAATTTTATAGATCACCACCCGTTCGTTTCCCAATTATATAAATAAAATTAAATATTTTAGAAATACAGCCTTTCGCCAGTACTGCACTGGGCTTTGCGTCATGTGGTAAGCGTGTCTAGTCATAAGTACTATCGGAGACGATATCTTAAAACTGACCCCACAGTAACGAAAAGAATAGCTTTGTTATTGTAAAATTTGTCTATTCGTGTCCTTGGTTTTCAAATAAAACTAACGGTAATTTAGACACAAACTATATTAATAATAAAAACGAATGACAATTTAAAAACTAATTACTAACAATAAGAACATTTATGTATTTATATTTATGTAAGTTCACTCGGCGATGATTTGGTATGGAATCATAAATCCCCTCGACTGGTATTTATATTAACGGGAAAACTTCTGGCATATTCGATGTTCGCCTAGATTTTTCTTGTCTTGTTCGGTCCCGCGATTCGTCCGTATTTACATTTTCTAGTCGGTTCTCGAGGTGTGAGATCATCGGTGACTCAACACATTATTGTATATCTCGCTTTTAGGTTTCGCTCGGTTGTTTATGTAATTTACAAGTATAAATTTTTAAGTATAAGCAGCTGACTCAGGTTTTCAAACCCTCACCATAACAGAACTTATCGGTTTTATAAATATTGCCGCTTATGAATACAATGGGGCATTCTGAATCCGATATTCGTATTTTATATTTCTTACTTCAAACAAAAAAAATATTCTCGTAATACACATGAAATTTTAGGATTTTTAAAATGAATTTGTAAATGAATCTAGCACACATCTTAATTAATAATTATTTACCTACTTGAATGTAAAAAAAACTGATTTCGTACGAGGTATTGACCTTAGCATATAGGATGTTATACCTTTTATAACATCGACAGCTGTTATGTATGCAAAAATACGGTGTATGTGTAAATTCAATAGAGATACATATTTACGTCCTGAATGTTTCCAATTCATATATTAGAATTTTCAGGGGGTTTTTAATTTTGAGGTTCGCGTCGTAATTGACTGAAAATATTTTGGATTCATATTCTATATAATTACATTTTTCTATTTTTCAAACATTATCTTCTTAATTCAAGGACACCTGTATATGTATATATATATATATATATACATATACAGGTGTCCTATATATATATATATATATATATATATTGTTGTGGGGCAGAATTACTCCATAATTCCAGCTAACTGCGAAAGGAAAGACAGAAATAACATGTAATAGAATGGTTAAAATTGGCGAATATAGTTTGTAAAATTAGTATCGAGTGTAAATAAATTAATATTACGATAACTTTGTATATTTCAAATTAATTTACATTAATTTCAAAATTTACTTTTTAATATTTATTTAATTGTCATTTTCATAATTTAAATCATTAGCGCAAAATTACAGATATCTAATTTATCTACATTAAATATTTGTATCGATACTAGTTAGACACGCCCACATTTAAAATGTAAACTAACCCGCGAAACGGTTATTTTCTTGTCACACATAACACATAACCCTACATAACACATAAACCCAGGTCAATCATTTGAAAATTGTTATTTTAATTTTGTTCATAAGTTGGAAGCAATACATTATTTATATTTAAATTATTATAATATGTAATTTAGACTAAAATTCGAGGCTATTTCAATAATGCAAAATAGGCTTTGAATGAAATAATTGCCATCGAACGTCGGTTATATAATTGTGATAAGAAGTGCTTAAAAAAGTGTGACTCCAAATTTAAAATAAATTAAAGCAGAAATACCTGAGTTAAAAATTTATAAGTGACCACAAAAGTAACACAATAATTTGGTGCTACTTTTGAGATACATTTGAAGACGATACCAGCGAAGTTCGGCCAGAAATCGATCTTAGCATCTTTCGATCGAAGACCGGCCCGAGAAAATATTCCACACCGACGAAGCAGAGATTTCGAGTTTACTTGGCCGGTTATGAGCCGGCCAAGTAAACTCGAAATCTCCGCACTGGGAATTCCCGACGAATCGGCTAATCTACGTCCATACCATCAAGATTCCTGCCTTAGACGATGAAAAACAGGTCTTATTAATCAGAATTATTTCAAATAAAGACTTTTTAAAACGATTTACAATTAAAATTTTTTTTAAAACCAAATAAAAAGCTCATAATTTTACTTAGAAAATTAGATTCCAACATTACTGATAATTGTGAAAGAGCTTAATTTTATATAACTGTAGTACTTACCGAGATCTATTTGTTATTTAATTTATATCGTAACTCACTTGAAAATATTCTAGCCATTGAAACATAACCTTTAATTTTCTTGATTCACACGTGCACTTAATCATAACTCTATTATTTGTCGATAGTCACGTTGTATGTTATTAGTTACAGAAACCTTATTTTTAATAAACTTTTATATATTTCTTTAAACCACTCTTTTATTTATCTATGCTTAGCTGGAGAAAATTAAGTTATTTTGTTATACAATTCACTACCATACACTTAGGGGAAAACATATCGACGAGGAGCCTGTAGAGTCAACTTTGATAAAATTATTCATGCTCACGGACACCTACCTGTAGCCGGAGTTGATACATGTAAGTTACGGATGATCTAACATTGTGTATTCTATACACTGGCGCCCAATTCAAAGTATTGTACTTATTCTATTCTATTAAATTTATTTATTTCAAATAATATTATCTTTCATTATCATATTATTATTATTCTATCATATAGATCATCAAATTATTACAATATATAAATTCACTAATATTTGCGCAATCTGTCTATTGACATTAAAACTAAAAAGTTCTTTCTCAATATTTCGTCATTTACTAATGACTTCATCAGGAGAAGAGTTAATTGTTAGCAGTCTTATTAATTAATTTACACATAATTGTAACTAGCAACTCACAAATAAAACATGAACATTACATTTTTAAACAACAACTAAAACTGTAATATTTCAACTTGACCTTTTTCACCCGCATGTCTAGATAATATGTACGTCAACATACATACATACACCTTTTCCACCGCATGTCTGCATAATATGTATGTCAGTTATTGCTTGTGAATTTTCTAAATTTATTATAAATCCTCCAAGTTCGGTAACACTGTGAAAATAACTTCAATTTTGTCTTACGAATCAAGTTTATCTAGGGGATCCAATTTCGCTGTACCTGGGATGCAATTTATGTGTCAAACTTTCTATCTATTCTGGGATGCAATTTCAACTGAGCGATTACATTTACAAGTTACTTCTTATGCCATTGACAATCTAATACCTAATTTAGCAAATTTTTTTGGTTGTTATGGATTGAATAATAGTTAGGTTGCTAATCTATATTGTAACAGGGGCTGGGCGATACCGACGTTTTCGGTATCGATGCGTAGCGATGTATCGAGTCTATGGACGGTATCGATTCTGAGCACTGGAATTGGTAAAGTATCGATGCTTTGGAATCGATACTTTGGATTACCCTATTATATAAAGAAAAGGAAATTGCTACAAATACCAATATATAAGTAAGAGTTTTGTAGAAGTTTAACCGATTCCAAAATAAAGCGATACCGACATACTATCTTAGTATCGATGCTTTGGACTCCTTGCTTGGAGTCGATGCCTTGGAATGAATACTTTGGTATACCTTGATATCGATTCCAGTCATTTCTATAGTTAGCATCGATTTCTTAGTATCGATACTTTAGTATCGGTTCCTTGGTATCGATACTCTGGTATTGGTTTCATGATATCGATACCCAGGTATCGATTCTTAAGTATCGATACCTTAGAATCGATACCTATGTTTTCTGAGGTATCGGGGAGTCGATACCAGTTATGGTATCGGGTATTGGATACTTCGTCCAGCCCTAATTGTAACCTACTGTATATGAAGGTTAAATACCTTAAAATAAAATCCTCTAATCCGATTTTATTATGGCAATGCTCCCAGTTTTCGTCCTTTGCATCCTGTTTGTGTGAATTATATTACATGCTCTGCATAAATTATATCAGAGAAAACGGAAAATTCTGTCCTATAAATTTAGAAGTTAATCGCAAACGAAAATGAAGACAACGTTACTAATAAATCTATTGTTTGTGCCATTCTCCCGTTCAAAGAACCTATTTTTCACCGTTTTCGCGAAAGTACAGAACACTGCTACAAAAGAAAACACAAACAGGAAAATGGCGCATCATGTGTCGTCGCGAGAAAACAAAATGACATTTTTTCGCCGCGCCTGGAATATAAATGGAAAGAGCAAGTTGTAGATATTACGAAACACGTCTAATGGCGTACAGAATCTACCTGGTAGGTAATATAATACATTCATTGTTTATTTGGGTCCATAAATTCGAAAAATTTAATAAGCTATGACACGCCAACGTATCCAAAACCATTAATTCTCATTTATTGGTGTTTATATCTGTGCAGTGGAGCTGGGGTTTGTTGCCTTCGGCGACCGTTAGCAAATGAAATTCATTATTACTGTTGAAAATTTATGCAGCGGTGTGTGCGGAGCGGGAAAGTTATTTATGGATTACGATTTTGGTTTTGGAAGAATGTAAATTTATTGAATTCGTTACTCGTGTCTGTTTATTTGTCTTTTTAATGTTTCGACAAAATGCGGAACTTTGTATAATTTGAGGTGAAACATAGACTGGAAATTCAATTTAAAATTTCGCACAGCAAAATTCTAACGCGCGTATATGCGTAACGTAACTTTCGGCTATTTGAATACGAATTTTTTTCACGTACACAATTACTAAGTGGAAACTGCATCGAGATAAACAACGCTCTGAGGTAATTCGACAGGACGAGTGATTTAACGGTCAAATACTTATTTTGAAATAAAAAATGAATTCTGTTTTTTTTAAATAATAGCATAAATATATCTCGCAAAACAGACTACAAATGTGTTACGATATAAGAAACACTGCAGATGACTTACCTGTGTAGAGGAGGGTTGATGGTAAAAATACAATTTAACTAGCCAGTACCCAGGCTACGGTCAGTAAGGACGGGGTAAAATTCTTTACGAAACATTGTTAAATGTCTGACTATAACAAAAGAGAATAAAGGCTGCCGTCTTTATTCTCTGTAATTCGCCGTATTCCCCGTGATTTACGGTTAAATTGTAACTATATGCTATTCCAAATAAGAATGAATCAGATGGTGCTGCAATCTAAGTATAATTTACAAAGGAATTTCAAGCAATTAGAACACATGATTGCTGTCATATATTGAGGTTATGTGAAGAATATCTTAAAATTACCTCAGGAAAAATATTTATATCTTACTCTGATTTTACTAGCGATCAAAACTATTGTGAAAAGTATTTCCTTAGAGACTGTGTTTAAGTAAAAACTCAAAAGAGGTATGAAACCCTTTACCATAATTAATAATATTTCGACAACTAAGTTGTCATCAGCAGTAGACAAAACCTCTAATCAAAGTGTCGAACATGGGGCACAGTAAAGCTAACACATAGAAACACGGCGTCTAGGTACACACTCTCATATATGTGGATACGTCGTCCTGAAGATTATCCTCGTAGAATGCAGTTTACAAACTGGGTATTGCATCAGCAACGAAATAATGTAAACTTCTTGAGCATTATTCTTTTCACAGATGGAGCAAGGTTTACCAAAAATGGCATCACCAATTTACACAACACACATGTATGGGCTGAAGAAAATCCTCACGCCACTATTGTTTCGCATCATCAACATCTGTTCCAATCAATTAATATTTGGACAGGAATCAATGACAATTTTCTGATTGGACCATTGGTATTGCCAGAACGATTGAATGGAGTTCCTTCAGAACGCTTTTCGAGATTTAATAGAGCACTTACCACTTGAAATCCGCCGAAACATATACTTCATGCGGGAATAACGTCTATTCAAACCGTTGGATAGGTAGCGGAGGACCTATTGCCTGGCCTCTTCGATCTCACGATCTAACGCCGTTGGATTTGTACCTGCGGGGACACCTCAAAGAATTGGTGTATTCCACTCCGGTCAACACTAGGGTGAAACTTTTACAGAGAATCACGTTTCATTGTGATGTGATAAAGAACACGGCTGGGTTATTGTTGCGCGTACAATAGTCTTTAATTCGTCGTGCCCGCGAGTGTATCAGACTTCACGGAGCCTATGTTGAACCCTCTTATGAAATTTTTCAATAATTTCGTTAAGGTCCCTCCTGCGACACCACTGCGTTTATATTAAGTACTTAAAAAAAATTCAAGAAAAACCGATTTCCAGCGGCGTGCTTCAGGAACGCATATCTCCGTAGGAACGGCCTGTAGGAAAAAAAATTATAGGAACTAGTCATCTTATTTTTTCATGTTCTATTTGTATCCGAGAGGTTTCTCACATTTTCCCGGACACCCTGTATAAAAGTAAATTCTGAAACAATTTTGAACGTACGGTGTTCAATTATAGGGTATTGCAAAATAATAAAATGTAGCAATATTGTAAAGATTCTTGTGAACTCGTCTTGATTTGTTCCATATACATTGTGACCGTCAAAGACATTATTAAAACTCTAGCACCAAATATAGAACTCGTCTTCAGAATCACACAATTGCAGTTACCAGATACTTGCTTAATTTTCCCAGTGTAAGAAGATTGAATAGATATGATCCTTTGTATCTACCAAACAAAAACTAAAATTAATTAGTTGGTGCTGAAGTTCTATGTCATAAAACTTAAGGAGACAAACCGTTGAGCTACCTTCTACTAGTTCATTTAATATTATCAAACATTACGACAGAGTAAAATAACACAGGCCTGCATTTCTCAACTCTGTGAATGTTGATTTAAAAATTTTAACTGTTTTCTAGTAATTGGGTAGCGCTGATTTCAAATCTGCTTTTATTTTTTTTGTATCACGTAAGGTTATTTTTCAAACCAGTAAAATCAAAAAATATAGAAAAAACACGATTTATTTCATTTATAAGATAGTTTTATATTATATTAAAAAAATACAAAAATATACACATAGAAACTATTAGAAATAGTTATTTATTCTTTATGCTTCTTAAAAAAAGTTTTCGTTTTTGAGAAAAGCTTCGTTTGGTTGTTTTTCTGTCATATTCAGCTAAAGGAAAATCTGAAGGTAGTTTCTGGGGCAAGCAAATTTTTTTGTTTCAACCTAGACCCCAGTACCTCAGAAAGATCTTTTGAAAGTCCGAAATCTCTTACTAAATCATTCAGTTCGGCTTGTGAAAATAGCTGAGGTTGGTTTTGACCTGAGGTTGATGGTGTAAAATCACTATCCATCTGTACGGAGCCGAAAGTTGAAGAGGTTTCAATATCTTCTTGTAGTACTTTGGGGGGTATAGGTATAGGTACATGATCGCTGTGAGGAACTGGTCTGATAGCTGATTTAATATTGTTTGGGTACAAAATATGTTTCAAAGTTTTTCTATTATGCCCCTTAATATCACAAAAACAAAAGTAGCAATCTTCATGATGATTTTGCGGTTTTCTCCAAAGCATCGGTATTCCAAAAGGAAGGCTTTTTCTATGCCCTTTGGTCCAATGTCTTAAACCTTCTTCACATACCTTACAAACAACATGAGGTGCCCAATCTTTATCTTGATCTCCTAATTTGATTTTGAAATAAGCATAATATGCATTTTTCACAAATTCACCAATTGGTCTCTTAAACTTTTTCAAGACAAAATATCCACAAATATAACAGAAATTATCTGGTTTGTTTTTGCAACACCGGCTAGACATATTTTTAAGCAATGTTTATTTATCAAATACCACGCACAACACTAAAGATAAATTAATTTTACTTGTTTACTGATCGACACTCAGAACTATAATGAAGTAAATGACATTAAAATATACATTTTGTTTGGAGTGATAAACTTGAAATCCTTCTTCGCAGTACTAATAAAGTGAAAGCATAATAAATAGGATTTAGCAGGTAAAAATTCCCGGAAATCTTGTCCAATATTAACCCCTTACCGCATGATTTTTTGGTTGTTGATAACTTTTTTGTACATAGTAGTTTAAACAAATCTTAATGCAGGAAAATTAATCAAAAAAATCTATAGTAATTTTTTTTGTCAAAAACTGTCAAAATACTGACACGTGCCAAATTTGTCACAATTTGTAGTTAAAAAAAAACTAGATTTGATAGTTTTATATTCAAAATATATTTATAAGATTTGGAATGCTACAGCTACTCTAAATGGAAACGTCGAAAACAGTTTCTGTCTTTGTTCAGGCATAATGTCACGTTACATTTATCACAAGACACTTGTGATTTTCCTTTACATTCGGGGTACTTGCATCGTTGGCGATCATTGTGCCAAAGTGGAAAATGACCCATGTTATCTGTACGGATCTCTTGAGCCGGTATCGGCGAAAATGGATATTTTTTCTTCTTTAGTTCCAACTGTGCCTGTAAAAAATGGCTTGGTCTCCCACGCTTCTTAGATGTGACACTAGATCTGGTGAGAATTTCTGCCAGTCCTAACTTGAATTCAGACAAAGGCAAGTACATATCACAAGTATCTCCAGGACTTTTGCAACCAATAATTCTTCTCCACAAAATCCAACTATTGCAACATAGCATGTCTATGAAATGAAAAATAATCCGGAGATAAAATTTTTTCGATCTTATAAGGATCCTGTGGTACCCTAACATGGAATCCAAGAGATCAACACCACCCATATAGCTATTGTATATCTGTATACATTTGGGACGTGGAATTTCAATATACTTTTTTTCCTTTCGACAAAACCGCTGTACTTTTGAAACTGGTTGGCTACCGACATACGTTGAGACCGTGGTGACTATTTTATTGTCAAACCAAGAAACTACAGATATATCAACATCGTCAACTTTTGCGACTTTTTCTATAATTGTACCTCTACCCTTTTTTCTCATTTCAGCTTCTTTAGGAAACTCACAATCTGGTACACGGTTTTTCCGAACAGTACCAAGAGGCAAAATGCCTCTTTTTTTTAGATAGATCAATAATGGTATGCTGGTAAACCAATTATCAAAAAATACTTTATAATTTTGATGTCTTGGAAGTGAAGCAGTTAGTTTTACTACAACATTACTGCTTGCTCCTAAATCTGGTTGATGAGGTAGCAACTCGGTTGGCCCAGAAAAAAAATCAAAATCATAGCTGAAGCCGGATACGCCACTAAGTACGAAAACTTTATATCCCCATTTGTGAGGCTTTTTAGGATTGTATTGCTTCAAAGTAGATTTTGCTTTGGTGGGAATAATTTGTTCATCGATAGCAAGGTGTTCTTCTTTTGGAACAAGTAAATATTTTTCTCGGATTTTATCTAGAAAAGGGCGAATTTTGAATAGCTTGTCATAACCAGCCTCTCCGTGTTTCTTTTGATTTACATTGTCATTGAAATGAAGAAAGCGCTTTATTTCTTCAAACCTGTTACAAGTCATTGCTTGAGATATTGCTGGAATATTTAGCGAACTATTCCAGTAGCTTCTAGTTGAGGGTAAATGCACTACAGACATATATATACAAATACCAATAAACACATTTATCTCCTCTTTTGATATATTTGGTGGTTTGTCTGGTCTGCATTGAACACCAAATAAATTAGTTTGTTCAGTTATGTATGTAAGTATATCATCGGTAAAGAAGAATTTGAAAAAGTGATAAATAGTATCAAAATTCAAAATTTCCTCTGGTAAGGACTCAGATCCTTTGAACGTGCTGTCTTGTTCCACAATATTCAAATGTTTATCTTGCCAGTCTAAGTGATATTTGGTTTTTTTTGTTTTTCTACTTGCTACAACTAAGGTAGAAAGTGGAACGTCATCTTCACTATCGAAATGATCAGTTTCCTCAATAATGTCATCTAAATTTTCATAGGAACACCCATTGCTAAATTCGTCGACTAAAACTTTGGAAAACTTTGCCATATTTCGATAATCATCGTCATCCGATAAACTTTCGTCTTCGCTGTCAACTAAATCTGGAATTTGATTGGATTGTCGACCATAAAACCGTTTTGTATCCATCTACAAAAAAATCATCCTTAGCAACTCTTTACTGCAAACTGTGCCAAATATAGCACAAGTAAACAACGCACACGTGACTTCTACCTGTGATTACTAAGCTTATTTCTTTTATGTAAATATAGGCACTTACCAGTAGCCAGATATTTTTATCTTCACTATATCTTGCTATTTCAAATTATTATGAACTTGCAAAATTTGTAAATAATAGAAACGAATAGCCAGCTGTAGTGGTCAAACGTCAACTAACGCAACTTTCAAAACATGCGCCAGATAGCGCTCTTTATTGGTGAACATAAAGAAGCGAGCGTGCCGAATTTGGAACAGATTGCATTAGCAGCTTAAAATATGTGTAGACTTAGAAAAAACAATTATTTTAACGTGTGCCATATTTGGCACAGTATGCGGTAAGGGGTTAATACATATAATAAAAGATTTACATCAGGTAATGAGAGCCTATTTAACAAATTTCTTTAAAACCACAACAGAAAATCAATTTTGGGTTAATACCTAGAATTTGAAGTAGTACATTCATTTTAAAATGTATTAGAACGCCTATTATAAGATTTTTTTAATAGTTTTTTCTTTTTCTTTTGTGCAAAAAAAAAATCTGTGGGTGGTAGAGACCAACTGTATTTTAATTAGTTATTGCTATATAAAAACTGAGCTTAACAAGCAAAAATCACGTCATCACAAATTTTATGCAGGCCTGTGTAATTAGTTTAAATGGTTCAATGTTTTTGTGAAATATTTACAGTTTTGAAATTACTAAATTTATTCCATAAGAATCTTCCGTACTATACACATTCAGCTCTCATAGGAAATAAAAGACAAGGTACAAAGACAGAATTAATTAAAAAGTTAAAGTTCATTAAATTTTAGTACACACTTCCTGGCTGTGCAAAATAATTAGCGAATGCCATCCTCATTACTTAGGTAATTCGCTTCGAATTGTATAAAGACGTTTATAACGCTCAGTCTAGAACCAGCTTTGATATCTTCCTAAAATTAGATTGCGCTATAAAAACAAATATATATCTCTATTACATAAAATTATAAAGAGATTTTTTTAATTCAAGCATAATTACCTCGATTTCCTATTTTCCTTAATGCACGCTAATTGAAATTTCGAATAACTATCTTTTCCCCATCTGCATGGCTCTTATAGCCCACACATTACCCCGGAAACAAATAAATTTTACTTAGGAAATTAATAAAACTTGTGTGGATATTATATCGCACGGTATGCCCAGATTAATTTCTTAACAAAATGAAATCTTTTAATGAAATATAAATTTAATTAATTCAATATAGAAAAGAGATATTTGAATTTTCAATAAATAGATTAAATGAATTTGCAACTTATAGAGAGTATACAGTCTTTTAAATTCATTCAAATATAGAGATTCTTCAAAATAGCCCATACCGTGCTTTGTTCCACCGGAACGCAAACAGTACTAGAATTCGTCAATTCTATCCACAAAAATACCTAATTTACCACGGAAGTAAACGACAGCGTCAAATTTTCACATGCATAACAACACATAATTCGTCAACACAGATACTCTATATGAAAATATGCTGACACAAAAGTATTTAAAAAACTATCTCTATGGTGTATCCTATAATAAAGAACAAACAAAATTCAAAATTTAGAATACATACATACACTGGGAAACGCAATGAAGGTATTTCAAAATATTTGAAAAAAACATAATATAAACACAGTTTACGGAACAAATTGTTACGTTCTTTTGTCGCCCCCATTCCGTTCGAGTATATTTCTATAAATCTGAGTTTCCATAGCCTGGTATGTTGTTGGTTATCCAATTAAAATGCCGTTAAGCAGTGCGAGACTTCATATACATGCATATCAAGACCTTTATTGGAATCTAACGTTGATTTAGCGATTTCACGTTCGATATTTTATCGAGGCTGCAATATAGTAAATATTTTTGGTGTTGTTGTAACTATCTTGTACAAAAGAACCTCATTTAGGGGACTTAAATTGTTTTACCTGCCGTGAATTATATTTAGCGTAACCTTTCGTTTATTTAAACACAGTTCAGTGCTCGAATTACCTGTTATCTATGCTCGTGTCCATTGTGAACGGTAAGCAGCCAATTTTATTACGCTTATTCGCGTTAGAAGGATTTACTAATGTCCATTTCATATTGTGACTTAGGGTACCAATTAGATCCTAATTTAGGGTCCTAATTAAGGAATCTGCTACTAGAAAGTAAACTTGACGTGATAGGGACAAATGGGTTTCATATTTGGCATTAGCATACCAATATATATAATTTAGGAACCTAATTAAGGAATTCTCTACTAATTACCACCGATCTGAAGAAGTAGGAACTAGCCCATACCTTCTATTACACCTGTTATGCAGTCGTCGAGCGTAGTTACGAACTAACTTCAAGCAGAATTGGAATAAGCCCTTCCTACAACTCTACCTTTGAAGATAAGTGTATCGTATCAATATTTCTTGTCTTTGTTTGCGACATTAATTAATATTACGAATTTAGTGCGACGTATTTCATGTAACATTTCGATTTTTGCGTTTATTATATGGTTTATTTTATAAGTTTTCTCACGAAGTGGATATCTGTGTCCGAATAACGTGCACTGACGATCTGTAAAGACAGTGAAATATCGGTATCTGCACGTTCTGGGCGGATGTGGCTTTCACACATTTTTCATTTGTACTGACAACTTGTACAGTTGACATCGCAGCTTGTTGCGTCTACAATCTAGGGCAAAAGTGATTTGCCGAATTGTAGAATTTAATGCAACCAATTATAGCGACAATCGCATGTAAAATAAGATTTAATAGTTATTAATTCTCATACGGATGAAGTTCATCACAATTCGTACATATACACGTAGTATGGAAGTGTCATATCTGTCTCCGGATAACGTGCACTGGTGATCTGTAAGGACAGTGAAATATCGGTATCTGCATGTTCCGTTCATTTGATAAATTCTTGGAGTTTCGGCTTTATATTAAATATTTTAAATATTTTTAAATTAGTGTTATTTCGTTACTGTGAATGTAATCATTGCTGTCTACAATTACGACGCTAATTATTCAAAATTATTTCAAGTCCCAACTTGAATTTACGTCCACGGTTTACCGGACCATTGCTCTACCAACTGAGCTACGAGGACTTGATTTCAAGTTTATTGAAAATGCCTTATAAGAAACAGATATTAATATGCTCTCAGTTTGAAATTACTAATTCTTAATCCTTAGCTATTTAATAATATAGAGACTATTTCTTAGCCGTTCATTTAATATATATCCTCCTAGGACGAAATTCTTTCAAATACAAATTTCGAATAATTAGCGTCGTAATTGTAGACAGCAAAGTTTATATTCACATCACTTTGAGAAATAACATACTAATTTAAAAATATTTCAAATATTTAATATAAAGCCGAAACTCCAAGAATTTATCAAATGATATATTAAATGAACGGTTAAGAAATAGTCTCTATATTAGTAAATAGCTAATGATGAAAAATTCAATATAAACTTGAAACCAAGTCCTCATAGCTCAGTTGGTAGAGCGATGTGCCGGCAAACCGTGGACATGGGTGCACTTCACCTAGGACGAAATTTTTTCAAATAAAAATTTCATATAACTAGCGTCGTAATTGTAGGCAGCAATGTTTGCATTCACATTATTTCGCGAAATAACATACTAATTTAAAAATATTTAATATAAAGCCGAAACTCCAAGAGTTTATCAAATGATATATTAAATGAAGGTCTAAGAAATAGTCTCTCTATATATATATTTGCAAAACCTATGTAATAAATATTGTTAGATTATTATCTCATTATTGATTTACGTGTTGTATGTATTTAAACCCATTTTATAGACATCGCAGCTTGTGGGACGTTCTATGCGAGTATATGTCCTCCGCGTAACCTATGACTTCTACTTATGGTTTAACCTTAATTCACGGTGGCCCACTCATTATCTTGTATTATTAATCAGCCACTCATTAACGTTTCGATAAGAACCTCACGCCATCTTCACTGACAGAAGTCCGGGGCCGGCTAGTTGAATTGTATATTTACTATCAACCCTGTCACATAGATAAATCTTTGTACCTCAGACGTATTTCAGCATTATATCTTGACACGTATGTAGCCCGTTCTGCGAGATCTATTTTTAATACTTGCCGGTTTCAAAACAAACTATCCAAATACATTAAAAACAATAAAGATAGAACAGATAAAAATAAACTTTTGCCAATTATTTAATAGCAGGATACATCGAATAATGATTTTCAAAATCTAATTTTGGAAAATAAAGTCATAAAATTTAATTTGCTCAAGAGCCTAGAAATTAATAAATTTAAAAAATCACAAATTTTACTTAATATCAGTTGAATTTAAATAATTCACCTATGTGAAATTTATTCATTTGAAACGACCGCGTAGACGATAATAGAATTCATATTTGGTCCACTAAATTTTTATTAGTAGATTAGTGTTTTTCAATAATATAACAGAAAGGGCTGAGCAACTAGGTCACATATTTACTGAAATATTTGTGTGCGTAATTTCTCTAAATTTTAAAGACAATAAAAAAATATTAATAATTTTTTGCATTTTATGCAAAACTTGCTTTAGTACGTACCTGACAAAGCCATTAGAATTATCGTTTTTCGATTATTTATTAATATAATGAAGATTTAATTACGACTTTTATTTTCATTTTCAAAATATTCTACTGACATCTCTAAACAAAACCTAATATTTAAACTTAATACTTAATAATACATTTCCTCATTATAATTTCTCAATTCATTACTGCAATCGTGATCATTCATTAAGCGATTAACAGAATGAAATTCCTCCCTAAACGACCCCTCATTATTTTCATCTGCATAATAGAAGAAAATGACAAAAACAAAAGAGAAAACAACAAACAATCCATATCGCTTTTATTACAAAGAGGAATTGTGCGACTCATTATATTCCGTTTTAAGTGTTCCTTATTCTTTCATGTTCGGTCAATAGCGATCGATAGTCGTCTGGATGGCCTGAAGCGTTTTCGTAATTACGACTATGTAAACCCAAGAATTGAACGGAGACTTTGGGTTTCTATAGTATACGTCACTGCTACAATAAAGGTTGAGACACTGTACCAACACAATAAGCGAACCAATAATTTAATGTTGATACAGTTTTTTGTAATGGTATAACTGAGGTATTTTATTGAATTTGAGCGATTCCAGACTTTGTAATAGTCCATTGTTAGATTGAATGCGACATGCGTTCATAGTGGGAATTCAGGAAATATCTTTTAATTCCCATTAATAGATAATAAAAGGAATTTGAATTAAATCACCGCCATTATAAAATATGTTTGTGATTACTACCCGAACATGGATAGTTTATATAGCACAGTTTTCTATTTACAGAATTTATAATAGAACCACTTATTCATATCTATTATTATGAAGGTATTATTTCTACTAATATATACTATGTTTAATACAATAAAAATATCTTTATTCTACAGAAACAATAAATATACTCATCGTCACCAATGGTAGTGATACTATTCAGAGTTTTTTATTATATCTACAACCTCCTGTGCATCTGTAAAGAAGCATATACCGATAGGTCCAGCCCGCTACGGGCCATAGGCAACAATATACGCATGGAACGTAATGCGATGTGGCAACGTGTGTACGATGCCACTTCGCGTACGCAACATAAGTCCGATGGTCGAGCGCAACAGATTGCCCGTCATTCGTATCTAGCTGTCCATACGTAAATGTAGTTATCATGTCAGTGTATACAACCGCAGAGAAGGTACAAATAGTTTCGTGGTATCTTGCCGGCAATTCCTGTCGAACAACCGCTGATTTATTTGCTGTAGAGTACGTAAATCGGCCAATTCCTTCGCATTCGACGATTGAAAGGATCGTAAATGCGTTTAGGAAATATGGCTGTGTAGTCGGAAATTGCCGCAAATGCCAACAAATTGATGAACAGCCTCATATCCCTCTAATACCTGCCGATCGGGAGGAGAGAAACGTGAGGGTTTGTTCGTTAGTTGAAATGCGCGACCTTAAGTGTACACGGCAAATTGCAGACGAAATCGGTGTTAGTAGAAGTACAGTAAAGCGGATTCTAAAACGCAACAAATATAAAAGTTACAAAGTTCGAAAGTGCCAGGAGATTTTTCCCGAGGACAATTTTGCAAGAATGGAGTTTTGTGAGTCCGTGATGGAAAAGGCTAACAGGGACGAATATTTTATAAAAAATATTCTGTTTACCGACGAGTCTTCTTTTCCACGTCATGGCAAGCATAATCCCTCAGTCGTGCGATATTGGTCCCGAGAAAATAAACATCTAGCTCGTAATGTTAAAACTCAATACCCCGAAAAACTTAACGTTTGGGCGGGTATCTTGGCTGATAACATTATAGGGCCATTTATTATCGACGGCAATTTGAATGCAGTAAAATATTTATATTTGCTGCGAACACGAATTATTCCTGCTGTCCGTCAACTAAACGTCGATTTTGATGCAATTTCGTTTATGCAAGACGGTTGGCCCGCGCGTAACAGCAGATTAGTAAGAGGGTTTTTAGAAAACACTTTTCCTAATCGTGATATTTCCGGGAGGGGTACGATAATATGGCCACCTCGATCACCCGACCTCAATCCTTGTGATTTTTTTCTGTGGGGTTATGTCAAAGGAAATCTTTACGGTCTTCTAACAATACCGAACTTGCAACAGTTGCAAGTTAAACTGTTTAGAATTTTCGAGACAATAACCCCTAGAAATCTCGAGGGAGTGAGGCGGGAGTTTTACAATAGGCTCGGCTATTGTTTGGGATGAGAGAGGGGTATTTTCGAATCCTATATTGGGTGACTTTCTTAAAATTTAAATTTATTTTGCAGAATTATTGATTTTTTTACTTTTATCTTTTAGAAAACGTTATTGTTTTTTTATTACTTAAAATTACTTTTCCGTAGCAGCTAAGAATACAATAATAATAATAAATTGGACCTTATTATGTCTGAAACAAATGGGCATACCGGCATAATACCAGTTGTAAAAACATGCATGTTAAAATCGACTATTAATATAGGCACGCAGAGAAATAAGTGTTATACACCCGGTAAGTGTTTGTTAGGGAATAGGGCATGTTAAATGTGTATGTGTGTCCACCACTCTGCTTCTCCCTCCACTGTTTGAAAGCTGGCATCGTTGGATATAACAAGCATACACTATATACGCAAACAGAAATTAAAATTTGTTGACTACGCGGCACTGGTGAGCAATCTACTTCAGTTACCTCTTGGTTTATTAGCTCTAATATATTCTAACTAGAACATCATTTTTTCTGTTTCAAAACATGACTTTTGCTTTCTAATTCAGTATGTATATTCCATGTCTTTCAGCTAGATGATCGAAGAGACCTGATTTTAAAACCTCATTATCATAGCCATCTACATTAGTAAAGATATAGTCAGTGATTGTACTAGGTATCGGAGTTATTCTTGTTGGTTCAAATATTGTTTGATTAAAATCGAACATAATCAAAGTATCAGTTATTTCTTTTGCATCTGTCATTTGTGCCTAAGTCAATATTAATGTCACCACTCAATACCATTTTACATCCATTACATATATTAGGAGTCATGTGTGTTAAGAATACATGCTTTAGTAATATATTAATTTCAAACGTTTTTTTATTTTTAAATATAAGTAAATCTAGGAGATAGAATTCGAACATAAAATTTCCAATTTTATAAATATTTAACGTTCATTTTCGAGTTTAAACCACTGTATAAGAGACGTTTATTATCACTTTCTTTGAATTCTAAGAAAGTGTTATCCTTTACATTTGCAAGTCTGTTTAGTACCTAGGATTATTAACAATCGGCTCTTTTCCGAATTTATTAATTACTTTATACATCAGACCGTTTGTTTATTGCCTAGAATTTTTAGTGAACGATTTCAATAGATCCTTAATATGATCACCTATTGTTAATTAAATATGTAAAATAGGCTCTTCTTCGATTCTTAAATATATACGCACCATAAAAATCCATTAGTGAACAATGGCTTTAATTTGGACATTCATTGTTCTTTTTTCTTAGATATGTAATAAACTTTATTACTCTAACAAGACACGATCCGGAACTACATACTTAGGTTTGTGACACCTACTAATGCTTAATTAGTAATGATATTATATTATTTATTAGTTAAGATTAAATTTTTAAGACATAATCGTAAACCTGGTATTGTAGCCGTAGGTATAATTTCCACGACTTAAATAACACAAAAAATTTCCATTATGACGTCAAACAATGCACTATTCAACCAATACGATTTTAATATGTAAAAGTTAGGGCGGGGCGTGCTATATTTTTACTTGCAAAACAGTACAGAATAGATGAATATGAACAATTAGGCACAGAGTCTTACTTTAAACATCAACATAACAATCATTTTTTAACAAGAGACACCAGTCTCAACAGCAGATTATGTTAGCACAAATCGTTGTAGATCCAAAATAAATGTATGTAGTATAAATAAATATATTTAGATGCAAGTTGTACAATTGTTCATTTAACAGTCACAGAAGATCTAAAAAGTAAAGTGTATACAGCCTTACAATCTTCAACAACGGTGTCGTGATTCTCGTAATTTGGGTTGTAGCATCACCGGCAGAAACCGAAACTACCATAACATTGGTCCTCCACGAACCCGACGCCACTACAATGTGTAAAATTGTAAAATTGACTCCAGTTCATGGAAAAACTTTCCTAAATTACCATCTCTACTTTTCTCGTATTTTATAAGCTTTTTCACATTTACAAATTTAATAATATTATTATTAGTACACCTCCCCATTTCAAATTTAAATAGCAATCCTTTCTTATAGCTAAATAACATAACTTTAAACTATATTCCACACATTTCCTCGACAATATTCCTAACAAATTCTCATAAAATAAAAGCTCTCATGTAAATTCTTACAAATAAGCTTATTTTTTGCTCAACATTTTACTGATGCAGTCGAATTTTACGACAGCAATAATAGGAAGAAGTAATCCACTTCTGCTACGTAGTACGGAATAAATAGAGCAGGAACAAACGAAGACCTCATTTGTACAGGAAGCGAACGATCGTAGGAAAAGCTACTTAGAATGACGGTAAAATCGCAAACAATGTCTGTAGAAGACGTTCTCAATTCAAAACGATACACAGGCTCCTCGACTGACAACCACATTTAGGCTATATCGTTTTGCGGGTACAATACAAATAGACAGCACAGACAAATATACTGAAGCAGTTGCTGGGGAATTTAAATAATGAGAATTTAGTAGAGTTCGCGTTAGAGTTTAAATCCTCTTTAATATATATTTGACCTTATACAAGGTCAATGTTATATTACTATTTTGATCAGTTTCTTTAGGTGTTGTAACAAGAAATCTACAAGCTATCGATACAAATATAATCTTATAATGATACTATATACTTTTTTCTTAATCGTTTTCTTAATCAATCAGGATATTTGTAAAAATATAGTCGAAACCTTCATCCCTGCGTAATGTTACAAACATACTGCATCAAACAGATTTATATTTCTTCACATTATTGTCACTATCATGCACTGTGGATAGCAGATATATATTTTACAATGTTTTTTTTGACTATAACATTAAATGGTAATTTCTATTAAATTTTATTACTATTCTTGTTATACTGTATGTAATACCTAATGTAAAGTTCAACTACAGATCTGCCGTCAACTACGAATTTTTGATCTTAGGTTAGGGCTAACTGAAATATCGATTCATTAAGTAATTATCCTCATTTTGATACAATCTCGCAGTATAATGTAATTAATTTGATTTTGATGTTTTAAATTGATTCAGTATAAACGTATGTAATTTCTTTTCTTATGTTATTACTTCAATAATTTTATGATCTGATATACCGGGTGATTCATAACACTGTGTCAATTTTTTGACTTCAACTATTTGCTTTCAACTATTTAACTATTAACTTTTTTTGTGATTTTAAGCAAATTTCTCGCTTTTTATATTATTATTATTTATTATTTGCGACTTGAGGGTCATCATTAATCACTTGTTAACTAATTGTTAATTACTTGTTTTTCTTTTGTTTTAATATCCGAATTAACTATTTCCGATTATTTTATTTGATGTATTTAGGTATCCCTTCTTTTAATTTAGTTCGTCATTATGAAACAATTAAGTAGCCTGTCAGCGCATGCACCTACGATGGCGCAAACCATTTTCTTAATTTTCAGTCTCGAGCCTCTGTAACTAAAACTACCCCGTAAGGTTGCGCTACCTAGCATCTGTTTTAGTCAACGCACACACGTCTCCACTGACTAAGGGCACACATAATAAACATGGGCTCTTTTATATTGTGCGTTACGAATACCGATTTCGTTAACTTATCGACCATCTACATTTTGCCAGGACCGCGCATGCGCGTGGAGGTAGTAACTTGTTACGTGTTCGTAGACACTCATTTATTTGTCGCGAATTAGCGTCTTCCTTTATTTCCTTTTCTATCAATTTTGAACCTATCTGTAAGTTCATATGCTTACGTTCACTAATGTGCCCGTATTATTGCGTATTAGCTTTTTATTGCTTTCCTCTACCTTAATGGACGTGCTTGGTATATCTAACACGCCATGTAAGATAGATATCGATCTCTCTCAGTCGAGATACCATCGATCGGATTCCGCTCTCGTACGCCACGTGTTCTCTATTAAAGGGCATTATTGTTATCTTACGACGTATCTTTTCGTTTCGAGTCCTAACTGCATTTAGGGATTTATTAAACACATAATTTTTTTGGAAGTCCCAATTTACCCAAAAAAGGAATTTTTACGGTGTCGAGAGGAATTCATTTCCGTTAACGATATATAGTTGTGTCTATAAGAAAAACCATTAGATGAATTCTGATAGTTTTTTGGATGGGCGACTGAAGTATCTTAGTTCGTTGAAATATCTACGTTTCTTTTTCTCCACGGCCTGCCGTAGGAGATTTCACATTGACTTGAAGCAAAGGACAATTAGACAGCGCATCAAGGCTAAGTTTCCACTAGTGCTGGGCGATGTCGTTCCTTTTGTGGATTCGTTCATTCCGGGTTCGTACTAGGATCGGAACGGGTCCGCTGGATTCGGTCCATCCGGACCGACATCGGTATTGATATGAGAGCGTGGACCCGTGTATCGTAAAATGGATCGTGTACCGTACCGTCAATATATGTAGGTTGAAAGGTTCGGACTGAATCTTTAGAACGGAGAACTATCAAATCTATCAATACGTGAAGCTATGTAAATGTAATTAATATTTGCATAGTGCAATAATTATATCAATTTAACTTACGTTAACCTAATACCTAACTACCTAACTACCTAACTACCAGGAAGTTCGTTGTCGCGAAAGAGTGTGTTCTGCATACTAGTACAAACTTAGTTTGACGGATTGTAGATTTATACGCATTAAATAAGTCGACATTTACATGTAAGAATGTGATTTAATATTCATTAATTCTCACTTGCAGTAAATTCCAAATGTTAACTATATATACAGAAAGTATAGAAATGAAAAAGCAAGGTCGTCATCGAAAGGGAATGCCGTACATTGAGAAGTTCCAATTAGAACGAAACGGTCGTCTGTACGTGTCCTCGCGTTGATAGGCTTGTTTTTTCAGTATTTCTTAATTCTTAATTAACCTAACTACCAGGAAGTTCGTTGTCGCGAAAGAGTGTGTTCTGCATACTAGTACAAACTTAGTTTGACGGATTGTAGATTTATACGCATTAAATAAGTCGACATTTACATGTAAGAATGTGATTTAATATTCATTAATTCTCACTTGCAGTAAATTCCAAATGTTAACTATATATACAGAAAGTATAGAAATGAAAAAGCAAGGTCGTCATCGAAAGGGAATGCCGTACATTGAGAAGTTCCAATTAGAACGAAACGGTCGTCTGTACGTGTCCTCGCGTTGATAGGCTTGTTTTTTCAGTATTTCTTAATTCTTAATTAACCTAACTACCAGGAAGTTCGTTGTCGCGAAAGAGTGTGTTCTGCATACTAGTACAAACTTAGTTTGACGGATTGTAGATTTATACGCATTAAATAAGTCGACATTTACATGTAAGAATGTGATTTAATATTCATTAATTCTCACTTGCAGTAAATTCCAAATGTTAACTATATATACAGAAAGTATAGAAATGAAAAAGCAAGGTCGTCATCGAAAGGGAATGCCGTACATTGAGAAGTTCCAATTAGAACGAAACGGTCGTCTGTACGTGTCCTCGCGTTGATAGGCTTGTTTTTTCAGTATTTCTTAATTCTTAATTAACCTAACTACCAGGAAGTTCGTTGTCGCGAAAGAGTGTGTTCTGCATACTAGTACAAACTTAGTTTGACGGATTGTAGATTTATACGCATTAAATAAGTCGACATTTACATGTAAGAATGTGATTTAATATTCATTAATTCTCACTTGCAGTAAATTCCAAATGTTAACTATATATACAGAAAGTATAGAAATGAAAAAGCAAGGTCGTCATCGAAAGGGAATGCCGTACATTGAGAAGTTCCAATTAGAACGAAACGGTCGTCTGTACGTGTCCTCGCGTTGATAGGCTTGTTTTTTCAGTATTTCTTAATTCTTAATTAACCTAACTACCAGGAAGTTCGTTGTCGCGAAAGAGTGTGTTCTGCATACTAGTACAAACTTAGTTTGACGGATTGTAGATTTATACGCATTAAATAAGTCGACATTTACATGTAAGAATGTGATTTAATATTCATTAATTCTCACTTGCAGTAAATTCCAAATGTTAACTTACGTTGTTTTTCGTTATTACTTGTACAGAAATAGTAAATTATTACTGATTGCCAGTAGTTAAAAATTAATTTATTTACACTTATTTAAAAATAAAACAATAACAACTTTTGCTTTTACTAATCAAATTTATTATTTTATTTTTGAAAGGGTACAGATATAGTAAAAAATAAATATAACGAAATATAAAAAAAATATATAATTACAAACACAAATAAATTTAAGTCTTTCAATAACCAACAAATTAAACTTACTTACCTACTTATTACGTAATTTTTTATAGATTTTATCTTTTATACCAGCATTTAATATACTTACTATATTTATAAAAAAATATTAGTTACTAAAAATTTTGTAAAAATTTTAAGTTATAATTTAAAAAGACAATTTTCTCTACTTTTGATGGAGACAAGCTACTGCGTCTGTCTGTTTGCCTTGACGCTAGCGAGAATCGGTACTGTACGCGTAAGGAACGAATTCAATAAAAGTATTGAATTCGTTCCTTCGGACTGAGTTCAGACAAAGTTGCGGACCGGGTCCGATTATATCCAACAGCGGACCGAATCCTTTGGACCGGGTCCGGCTGGAACGACACAGCTCTAGTACCCACTACGGAGACGGACCAATCAAGTTAAGAGTTTTCTATTTTAGAATTTATTTATCATCCTCTTATTTAACTATATCACTTTCAGTTAATTTAAGTTCTTTTTTTACACGCTATGTACGTAATTTACAAGACGAAAATCATAATTTAGCTAGTAACTAATGTTCAATATTTATACGTTGTTGAAATTTTCAGAATTAGTCTTTCTCTATACATATTCAATTTTTCTTTACTTTTTACTACGTAATTGTATCAATTTTAAATTAATTTAATAGCATCAATGATTATTACTTTTTCATTTGGTTTGCTATATTTAAACGATTAAATTTATTTCAAAAGTACAACGTAATTACACACATTTTACTCTTTAACAAAAAAACAGCTTTTGCATTGAATATATAAAGATCTTTTCGTTGAGTTTTTCTTTGCTTTGCGCAAAATCGAAAACGTGTACAAGGATATGTGTTTCTTATACCTACACGTTAGAATGAATTTAGTTTTCTAGTTTTTTTTTTTAATTTGGGAGTTTAAATTATGATTTACATTTTCTCTATTATTTGTCTTTTTAATTATATTAAATATATTAATAATTATAACCATTCATTCCTTTTTATTTAAATATTATTAAACCGCAAATATTTGTTTAATTTATTTCAATATTCAACTTTATACATTTTAATTTAGTGTATTTTTAAAATATTTAAAAGCCTTCAGTCATATAGCAGGTCTGCGTATTAGATCGGGCTTATAATTTTGTATTTATAAATGCGAATCTGATAAATACGTATTTTGAAGGGGTTTTCGTCTTGGAGTTTATACAGGAATTTTCTTTATTACATACAGGAAAGTTGTCGCTTACGGCACGTCGGTGTGACCGTAGCAAACTCATCCTGTATGTACCTGTTACGAAGCTATAAATTTCAAGTAGAGACTTGTTAAAACGCGAAAGATACAGACTGCGACGTACATAGTACTTGACCAGTACGACGGATAAGATGTGGATCTTACGAGGATTCTAACGAGAAGAAGACTGATAGTTCGTGTCCCTAGAACACTGGTATAGGAAAAAGGTCTGTTTTATGACCTAAGTCGAAGAGAGGGTCGATATTTTGAATAATAACACAGGTCTACAAAATTAAACTTTTTGACAGATGTTTTTATTTTGAAAACTGATTTTATATAATTTTGGTAGGCTGATTTCAAAAATTCTATGCATTTATTTGTATCACGTAAGGTTTTTTTTGCAAATATTAAATGAAAAAAACGATATTTCTAAAAAAAATTATTAGTTTATTGAGTAAAAAGGTGGAATACAAGTTAAAAAAGTGGAAAAAAATACTTTACTCAGTCTTTTTTAAGTGAAATCTTTGTCTTTTTGCCAGAAAGCTGCGTTGTCCGGACATTCGGTTGTATGTTTTTAAGGGCATATCCCGTTTTAACATCCAGCAGTAGTCCGCCATCATCGTTATGCTCCATCTGCCTTGGTATCGCCGTTCCATTTCCTTAATGTCTTGGTGAAATCTCTCTCCCTGTTCTTCGCTAACTGCTCCAGGATTTTCAGGAAAATAGTTCAAGTGTGAAAACAGGAAATGCACTTTCAAACTCATATTACAGCCTAGACGATGAAAGTGTTGTAACATATTTTGAACAATATTTTCGTAGTTTTCGTCCTTAGAGTTCCCAAGAAACTTTTCAATTACTTCTTTAAATGAAACCCAGGCGTTTTCCTCGACATTGGTTATTATGTTTTGAAAATCCTTGTCTTTGCATAATGTTCTTATCTGCGGCCCAACAAAAATACCTTCTTTTAACTTGACATCGGATAAGGCTGGAAATGTCTCGCACAAATATTTAAAACACTGTCCATTTTTGTCTAGGGCTTTAACAAACCGCTTCATCAAGCCAAATTTGATATGGAGAGGAGGCAGAAAAACTTTTTTGGGGTCAACCAAGCTATCTCTTAATTCAGTTTTGCTACCAGGTGTAAGGCTTGTTCTAGAGGGCCATTCTATTTGAGTCCAATGTCTATCCCTTGCTCGACTATCCCACTCACAAATAAAGCATGGAAATTGTGTATAACCTCCTTGTTGTCCTACTAGCATGCACAGCACTTTAAGGTCACCACAAAGCATCCACTGATGTTCTTGGTAGTTTATTTTCTTTAAAAGAAGTTCAAAATTTTCATACGTTTCCATTAAATGTACCGAATGGGCAACGGGAACCGAGACCAGCTCGTTACCATTGTGCAAAAAAACGCCTTTTAAACTACGCTTACTTGAGTCAATAAACAGGCGCCATTCTTCTTTTACATACGGCACATTTCCTAATTTTGAAATTAAGTCAGGAATATTGTTGCAATACACTAGCGGTCCATCTTGAGTAAAATATTGACATAACTCTTTTTCGCGATCGCGGTAAAAGCTTGATGTGACGCCAGGTGCCAGTAAATGTTTCTCACGAAGTCGGGAGGCTAACAATTCGGATGCATCCTTTGGAAGGTGCAAATCTCTAATTAAATTATTTAGTTCGCTCTGGTTAAACACTTCGGGCTCTCTGAAATCTGGTGTGAAATCTGAGTCATCTGGGTCGCAATTTGATTCCTCTGATTCTGACGATATGGCGTTTTCCAGTGCTTTTGGGGCGGTAGGTATCGGTACATCTGGTCCATGAGGAACTGGTCGAATAGCAGAGTCAAGATTGGTATACACAATTTGTTTCTTATTTTTTCTGTTGAATCCTTGAACATTACACGAACAAAAATAACAATCATCACTGTGATTTCTATGCTCTCGTCATACTATAAGAACACCAAAGCTTAAACATTTCTTCCTACCTTTCCGCCAGTTTCTTAATGCTTCAACGCAAACGGCACAAACAGTATGAGGAGCCCAGGACTTGTCTTGGTCGCCAATTTTTACACCAAAATAAGCGTGGTATACATTTTTCACAAACGAAGTTATAGTTTGCCTCTGCTTTACTACGACATAACTACCACAGATACAACAAAAGTTATTCGGATTGTTCACACAATGTCTTCTTTCCATATTTATACGTTCTAGAACACTTAAAATACGCAACAACGAAGACAACAAGCGCGCGGACACAGTAGCACGACGACTAACACAACCAAACTGCACATAAGCAGGTTTCAACGTTGTATTAACGCTTCTGCGCCGACTCTGTTGCTTTGCTGAGAAATCTAATATTAACCAGTGTTGCAAAATCACATTTAATTTCATAAAAATCAATTCATTTAAAAATCATGCCTAACATGGAACAAACATATTCTTGTCATAGGTATGTATATTAATAAATTAACATTTTTAAGATATAGAGCGCTATAAAAAAAATTTACGTGATAGAGTAAAAATATGGCGTTTTTTGGAATAAGGGCCCCCAAATATATACAAATTAGCTTTCAAACATCAAAATCACTGTAGACCTGTGTAATTAATAGAAGCGCGACCTTGTTAAATCGCGAAAGATACAGACTGCGACGTACACACTAACAAAAAAAGCCGTCCTAATTATCACAACACCCCGACTATAGCGATTCGAAATATTAAGTCTCTACAGTGCTATATTTTACACTTTATTTTACATTTTAAGACAATTTTAAAGTTTTATTTTTTATATATTTTGGATTAGATACATTATTCATATAAATTGGAAATAATTTTCTACCGCCTTTAAATAGAAATGATTCCTTTAACGACCTTACAATGTCATTTAACCAACAAATAATTTATGCAACGTATTGGTATCTCCAAGTATTTATTACTTCGGATTTGGATTCAATGTTGAGCCGAATTTATAAATACTTCCGACTACTTCATTGTAGATAAATACACATAAATCAATTTGAATTTTCATTGCCGGATTTAAATGGAAAGAGGGCAAAGAAAGTTGTAATCATTTTATGAAGTTTTATTTTACAAAATCAATATCTTGTCCGTCCCGTTCTTAATTGAGATCCTTCCGCGTTATTTACTCAATTTCCACCGACCAGAAAGAGACGACGCGACGCGAAAATCTTCAAAGTCGACCAAAATTTAACGCAAAAACTTTATCGATCAACTTGAGAGCGTATATACCGAAACACACATACAGGGAGAGGGAGAGACGGGGAGAGGTGGTGGGGAAGACAGAGAGAGACCGCAAATTAAGCTGTAAAAATTTATTTTAGCGCAAAATGTCGTCATCTCGAACAAAGAGAACTTTCGTTTTAGATCGACGCGATAAAGCACGTTCATTTAGAAGGGATGAGTATTGAACTGTTGTTCGAATTATTATATTCCAGTTCTAATGAACGATAACAGGCACTTTGTAATGTTACAGTTTATTACGTCGCGCGAGGGTTTAAAGAGGATTTATTTTTAATTTTCGATATTGGTGGGGCTTCTCCGATAAGAACACGTACGTAATTCTTATACGAGGTTATTTAGAGATAATTTTAGAAATAATAGTAAGTTTTAATGAGTGACCAGGCGCTTAAAACTTAATTAGATGGCGCTACTCGCTTTAATTAAATCCAACGTCTAAACATCGTAATTGGTGCATTTGCTGTTCTTTAGTGTAAATACATATTAAGAGAAATTTGGGTCATCGCAGAAGTTTTGATACGATTATATACAAGCTTTTGATAAAGCCCGTCATTCTATATTAATTACTAAGCCGGAGAATTTCAGTGTGAATGATTCTCTATTAGTTTCAAGGCCCACAATAATTTTAAACCTAACACAACCTATGTAACATCTGGTATTCCGCAGGGAAGTTACTTCGGCCCGATCCTATTTATAATTTTTATTAATGGTGTAACAGAATCTATTAGCCTTTGTCGTTGTTTATTTTATGCTGATGATGCTAAACTGTACGGGACTTAATAGGAAGATTCCGCTAGAATTCAGTCGATTTAGTTAACTTTTATAATTATTCCAGCACAAGCAATAGATTACTACTGAACGTAAATAAGTGTCAAAATGCAAAATGCTCTGCGAAATGTGGAAAGATGGTGCCTTGAAGAGGGATTAACTGTCAATCCTAAAAAAAAAAAAAGTTAGTAGCCTATGCCGACATGAGAAAACTAAATTATCTGGGCAGTGTAAGGCTGTTTGGATAAGAGTTATAATTAACCAGTGAAGTGAAGTATCTAGGCGTAACACTTGATGCGAAACTGAATTAAAGCAGACACCTACTCAAAGTGGCAGACAGGGCGACGCAGCTCTTCTGGAAATGCAGAAGAGCTGTTGGCAAGACCTGGGGACTAAAACCAAATGTGGTACACTGGTAGGGTAGTTATCTGGTGGAGGAGGATGGAGCTGACATCGTCGGTGGTACTCCTCACAACTATCCAACGACAGGCTCTGTTGGGAACACGGCAGCTATGAACGGTGGAAGCCACCGTGGGTCTCCCTCCGCTGGAACTATTTATAAAGGCGGCGGCCATGGCTGCGATCCTGAAGCTGAAGACCAATAGCGTATGGTATTCTAATAAGGTTGTAGGGGGCCATACAGATATCACAGGAATTTTACTGTAAGAGCTGATAGTTGAAAGGCCGGACATTGCCGGACAACCATCATGTTGAAACCACATGTTCTGTCGCATTCCTAAGTTAGCGTCTTCAAGTAGTGAATTTCATCGATACATCGTCATCTATCATGTATTGAAGAAAATGTTTCAGACTGCTATGAACCTTTTCCAATAAAATTCGAATCTGTAATAGAATATACGGGTTCCTCTTTAAGATTTCAAAGTTACCCGGGTCCCACCTATATGGTGGAAGAGAGACGGAATAAGGATAGCACTAAGGTATTTCCTCCATTAAATTATTTAATTTTAGATGTGTACTTTTTTCGTAAACTGCTTATTTTTCGAGATATTTGAAAGTTTCTAGTAAAAAAATACACCCGGTATAGACATAGATATCCAAAAGCTTTCGCTAGAATAAATCAGCACATATTGATAAATAAATTAAGAGTCTTCGGTTTTTCTGAGGCAATATTAACATTTTTGCGAACATATCTTTTGAACAGACCACAGTATATAACGTACAGTAGGTTCTCCTCACACTTTTTTTGTTTTCCTCAGGGATACAATCTGAGTCCAATGTTATTTCTACTATTTTTTAATGATCTTCTTGATTCGGTCGAATGCTATCGTCTTAAAATCTGTACAGCTATCGAATCAATAAACACTGTATTCAACTTTAAGACCAGTGATCAAAATCGAATTGTAGTATGAAGCTATCAAACTCGAGATGAACGTAAATCAATATAACATTATCCGTTCTCACAGAAAATTACACTTAATCTCATATACTTACACGTATGGCACAACGGAGTTGAATCGTCGTTATTTAGTCAAAGATCTAGGCGTACATTTTGATAGCAAATTAACTTTTGTTAAGCGCATTAAATCAGTTAAGACGTGAGCTATTAGGATGCTGGATTTCATTATTCGTAATTCAAAATATTTCACCAACATTACTTCACTAAAGACTGTACATTACTTATATATCAGATCGATATTAGAATATGCAATTTTAATTCTGTATCCATGATACGAAGTCTATTAAATAAGTCTGAAGAAAATTTAACGTCGATTCCTGAAGTATTTGTATTTTAAAACTGAGAACAACTGGAGACAATATATAAACTGAACAGAGTCGAATTTATATATAATCTAGTTCACAATATCGATTTCATAGACTTGGTTTCGCAATTGTATTTTCTTCGCAAATAGCTTATTTTTAGAGATACTTGAAAGTTTCAAGTTAAAAAATACACCCGCTATAAAATAATTAAAATTCCATAAACGATAGAACACATATAAATCATCCTTCAACAATATATTTGCCCATCAACCTGAACCTGACAACCTGGAACATTAGCAAAAAATTATGAGAAGTACGTTAGATTAGATATTGTGGATTGCTTAAAACCGTGCTGATATGGAGATATATAGTATCTAACTGCAGGGTAGATTCGTGAATAAATATATCTTTCAAACACCAGCAAAGTTCGATAAAAGCGAAATAGGTTTTACTAAATTAAATATCAGAAGGTGAACCGTTTTGAAGAGTAGGGCACACCTAAAATATCTTCCATACTTCGGGAAATTCCGACATATTTAATGTTAAATTAGAGATTATTGTTACCCGGCTGGTAAATCGCCAAAGTAATAATAATAATAATAATACGTTTATTGTTGTTAAGACACTTACATGTGTATACAACTCGTCACATAAGAAAAATTAAAAGTTAATTATATAACATATTAGTATAATACTAGGGTAAAACTCTACTTAAAAAGAAAAGAAACAGATACAAGCAAATTCATAATGAAAAAGATTCATCAAAATACATAACAATACAATAAAAATCAAAACTAATAATTTATTATAAATCACAGCTGCATAAAGCAACTATAGTAGCAACCGAACAACAGCAAAAAAAAAGCATAGAGAATCAGTATAAAAAGAGTTTTTGAAATAAAAAGATTTTCGTCTCTACGTAATAAATTGTGGCAGACACAGAGCTCCCAAACAGTATAGAAACAAATTACAACAAGAACTCGTCGACTGAATAGTACATTTGCTGAAGCAGAAACGCTTTAAACTTAGCTCTAAAGGAGTTGTATCTCCTAATCTCTTTAATATGTTTGGGTATACGATTGTAAATTTTAATGCCAATGTTATTGACACCTAGGCTGGTTACATGTAGCGTACATTTGGGATAATGCATCTGATTTTTTGTTCGGGTATCGTAGTCATGAATTTCTGAGTTTCGTTGAAACGACTCGACATTCCTGTAAAGATGACAACCAGCTTCCAAGATATACAAGCAAGGCAAAGGCAATATGTTAAGCCTCCGGAATATAGGCCTACATGAATCGGTATAACGGGCTCCAAGGATGTTTCTCACGACTGCCCTCTGAGACAAGAACACTCGGCGCGCACCCGACGATAGACCCCACAATAGAACACCATATTGAAGTCGCGACTGGATCTCCGAGTAATACAGTGACATCAAAGTCGACGTCGAAACTTGCGATCTTAAACAGCGGAAAGCATAAGATTTGCTGGAAATTTTGATAGAAAGGCCATCGCAGTTATCCGTCCACAGCAGCGTATCTTAGAGTAACTCCAAGAAATCTAATGGCATGGCTCACCGTTAAATTGTGGTCGCTGATATGCAGATCCAGCTTACCAACGTTTCTTTGGTGGGTGTGAAACAACATGTATTTGGTATTTTCCAGGCTTAATGTGAGCTTATTTTCCTGACAGAGGATTCTCAATATATTATTTGACAGAAATCCAACATCGCTGCCAGCGCTCGGTGCGATGAGCAACGATATGTCATCAGCATACATTGTCACACAAACATCCGACAGAAATAGCACGATGTCGTTAATAAAAATGCTGAATAACACAGGACCCAGCACGGAGCCCTGAGGCACGCCGCCGCTCACAGGCACGCAATGAGACCTCACTGGCTGGATCTGACCATTGGAGTTCCTGAATCGTATAGTCACAAATTGTAATCTACCGCGCAGATACGACCATTGTGCAGCAACACCCCTGATACCATAAGACTGCAACTTGCTCATTAGTTTTTGGTGGTGAACACAGTCGAAAGCTTTCTGTAGATCGCAAAAAATGCCGACTGGTGATTGCCGACGCTCTATATGGTCGAGCACATGACCATAAAACTCTACTAATGCTGTGGATGTAGATTTGCCCGCTCTAAAACCGTGCTGATACTTTGTAACGATTCCATGCTTGTTTAAGAAAGAGTTGAGTCTATCTAGCATGCAATATTCAAGAATTTTTGAAATAACAGATGCTAAAGCCACCGGCCTATAATTAGACATATCAGAGACATCACCCCTCTTGTGTATAGGAATAACAGAGGCAGTCTTAAACACATCAGGAAATATCCCCTCTTTCAACGAGACGTTAACCAAGTATGTTAAAATGTGTATTTTTATATATATATATAACAAAGAAACTTTTAGTGTCTCTATTTTTCTCCCCATTATCTGCGAATATATCTAATATGAGCAATATAAAACGTAAATTTGCAGCATTTCAAACCTCCATTCAATAATTCATATCTAGAGTAATTTAAACTTCTTTCTATAGTACGCGTTCCCCGCAGTTCGGCAGTTTCCACATTAAATATTAAAGAAAATCTCTCACAATCTAGAAATTTGCGGAACCAGAACCTTTGTGCATAAATCGCTACTCCCGTCGGTATTAAATCAAAAGCCGCTCGGAGCATCGCCAACTTCATAACCTGAAATTTATAAACAGAAGATATGTCTTTGAAGTTTATGAAAAGTCGGTCGGAAGCCCCTACGATAAGTATATGTCTTTCTGTGATGTGCTTCTGTTCCTCGTATATCATAGAACAATTTTTCAAGATTTCTGTGTGCAACTCTATAATGTAGGATATTTTATCCAGGCTAAAAGCGATAAACAAGTCGTATATTAGATTGTGGGTTTTCTCTGAATTTTATCAGCGTTAAATGCTTTCGATAATGAATCCGATGGTACAGAATTCCTCTTATTTATCTCGTGGGTTATACTTTTCTTGCAGAATGGAGAAAGAATTTGGCGCTAAAATTATTGTAAAATTTATCTAAAGAATTGTGACTGCTCAGAATAAATCCGAGTTGATTATGGTTGTAGTGTCGCTGAAGGGGGATGTATATGATGGCCAAGTATATTGTTGAAGGGTTATTTATATGTGTTCTATCGTTTATGGAATTTTAATTATTTTATACCGGGTGTATTTGTTAACTTGAAACTTTCGGATCATATATTCACGATCAAACAATTAACACAAAAAGCATTACAAGAAAAAAGGAAGATATACTTGGCCTTCGTGGCCTTGGAAAAGGCTCTTGATACAATACCTAAGCAAATAGTATGGAAAATCTTAAGTTAAAGAGAACTAGATCGTAAACTTATAAGGATAATAAGAACAATTTATAGTAACAACATAAACCTAGTTATCAAGAATAATATGAAATCAAATACATTCACAACGCAAAGAGGGGTGACACAGGGAGGAAGTATAAGCCCAGAATTGTTTATTTTGTTTATGGACAACATAATAAAGGAATGCTCGAATAGAGTGCAAAATTAGATGTAGGAAGCTGGAACTTAAAACGGGTAGATATATCGGAGAGCGTCTTTGATGATGACATAGTCATATCTGCTAAAAGTAAAAAGATCTACAGAAGAATCTGGACATATGGAACATGACACTCAAGAAGAACGGAATGAAGATGAATGGCAATAAGATAAAAGTCATGGTGGTAGGAGAAAAACGAAGCTATAAATATACCAATAGATGAGATAAAAAGTACATACCTTCGACTATTTAGGAGTGACTATAGATGAAAAAGGAACACAAGAGATAGAAATTAACAATAGAATCCAGAAAATCATAAATCTGTTTTACGCAACGAGCAAGAAATTCATAGACAAGAAAGAAATAATGAGAGGAACTAAGATGAAAGTACCTATATAAGGCTATATATAGCCCGATGTTGACTTTTGGATGCGAATTTTGGGTGCTAAGCGAAAGGCAGAAAAATAGGATCCAGGCATTAGAAATGAAGTATTTGCGGAGAGTTAGAGGTCTGACTAAATTAGATAGAATTAAGTACATAGATATTAGACAGGACCTAGGAATTGATTCAATACTACTGCATTTTATCGAACAACAACAATTGGGGACATATGCAACGGATGACTGAGGAAAGAAAGCTAAGACGAGTGTAGGAAGTAAAAATCCAAAGAAATAGAAGAAAAGGCAAACCTCGGAAGTCATGGGATTGAGTAATGCAAATACTTAAGAAGGATACATTATGGACGCAAGCAAGAACATTGGCTAGAGACAGAAGAGAATGGAGAAAATCTGTACAAACATATTAATATTTTATGGTGACCCTACACCATTACATAGTAACAGGGCATAGATTTTATATATATATATATATATATATGGTAAACCTAATCAGTAGGCGATTAAAGGTCTGTATATTACTTCAAAATATATGTATTTAAAAAACTCTACATGTTTCGGCTGTATACGCCTTTATCAAGAGAATACAAAATATGAATGACAGGATATAAATGTCAAGTAATTAAGTTGCTATGGTTTAAATTATTCAAAGATACATTCTAGTAATAATAATAAATCATGCCTTAGTATTCCAAAAAATAGATAACAAGGTGTGAAAATATGTGTTGTTCGCTGCTAGCAATTTGTGTCTCCTTCTGGGTATGAACTTGTGTGTTGGTTGCTGCTGGCAACTTGCGTCTCTCTATGGGTGTGTGGTTTTGTGTGAGAGCGTAAGTGTAGGGTTTTGTATGTCGGTGCGTTTGTGCGTGTGTTTAGTGATCGGTCGCATGAATTTAGAGAGGTCGGATAACCAGCCGTTGCGTAGGGCCGCCAACCCTTTCCCGACAACTTCTTTACAATTCCGTGCAGTACTTCGACGGTCTGACCCCCGCCCCAACGAGGCAAGGCGCAGACAGGCGAAGCGCACCCTGTACGGGGTTGCTCATCGCAACTAAGGGAACACTCTTAGTGGCTACCTCGGTCGACGATGGTCACACTTATGCCATCTTAACGTTTTCCGCCGAAGCGGGGGCATAGCACACACGTCGAACGTGTGTGTGCTGTTAACGGCAGCCTAGCCAGGTTGTCGCCCAGGACCGGTCCTAGTGGTGTGTGCAATGCACACACCACCAATAATATATGGTCCTAGTGGTGTGTGCAATGCACACACCACTAGGACCATATATATATATATATATATATATATATATATATATATATATATATTGTTATAAAGGAATGCTCTGTATATATTTTAATGTATGTCAATATAGCAATGTAAAATCCTGAACGAATAAACGCTTTAATGAAATATATATAACTAGCTCAATTATGTAAACTTTGAATATGCTAATATTTAAACAAATGATTATACTAACAATGAAATTCCATGAATATATATTGCTTAAAAATGGTATTTTGACCCAAGATAACGTGAGTTTAATGATATACTAAATAATATGCTTTAACAATTGAAGTTTCGTTTTTAGAAATTATGCATATATAGTCCCATCTGGGAATACCTGTTGTTAACGGAGAGCATGAAGTTTTCAGGACTAATATATAAAAGGTTCATAGGTGTTCAGGAAATATCAGGCTGGCTCTGTAAAAGTTGGTCGTTTGTGGTACTCTTTACGTATGACAGAAAGGTTTCCTTTACGAAGGGCCACTTTCAGAATAAATTCTTGAATAAATGAACCAGGTATAATTAATTTAGCACCTTTAAATGGTTCTTGGTTTTCTAAATATGATTTATTTAATTCTTTTTTAGCCAATACTTCCAAAATTAGCTGGCTTTGAAATAGTAAAATTCTTGATATATATTATTATTGAAAATACATAACTTTTTCTTTCGGAGCCAGCCTTCTATTAAGGTAATTACATTTACTATATTTTTAAAAGGACATTTATGATTAAATTAGACTTATATACTGTGTTTTTATGAATTTAAAGAATGATGCGTTGAAAAAAAGTCGTTTCTATTACAAGTCGTGCAAAAATCTCTTCTAAACAACTTTTGTTTTTTTGTCATAACTACCACAGGAAGCTAGTGATAATTAATTATATTTTTGTAAAATTTTGCTATAAATCTAAATAATATAAATAAAGTAATTTTATCCACTATTATCAGGATAAAATAAAACAAATTTTAATGAATTTCACTTTTTAATTAACACTGTTACGATCGTTTCGCTCCAACCTGAGCTTCATCAGACGTATATGTAGGAATAATGGTTCATTAAGTGCAGGCAAAACACATACACTGGGTTTTTCACTGTTTTATTATTATTTTAATGTACCGCGATATCATAAAGTTTCTGGGTCAACGGTGGCCATGGGGTGAAAAACGTCTGTGTTAATTTATATCATCCTTTTGAGAAAAATCTGATAAAATTTTCAGGTTAAGTGTCATGCTGACGTTAAAATTGGTCAATATATTAATCTTAATGTCAGTTTGACACATAACCTGAAAATTTTATCAGATTTTTCTCAAAAGGATGATATAAATTAAGACAGACGTTTTTCACCCCATGGCCACCGTTGACCCAGAAACTTTATGATATCGCGGTAGTTTAACAATATAAAAATGAACATATTAGTTAATGTTCGTCTCGGTTCTTGTCTAGGGCGATCGTTTCTAAAAAAAATAACACGTCTTAATATTTATTGTTTTAAATACGTCGTACGCCTTTTACCGTCTTACTTACTTCGACTCTCGCGTGAGACTCCTTTTTCGGGCGACGATACCTCGCCGAGTATTGCCGATCCTACATATAACTAACTTATTTACAATTTTTTTTAACACAAGTACACGGTAGCAAACACATGTTTTATTTTAAATAGTTGAAGGAATGGGTACTTTTTATTACTAAAATGTGTATGCACGTAACAGTGTTAATTAAAAAGTGAAATTCATTAAAATTTGTTTCATTTTATTCTGATAATATTTATAATGGAATTTCATCAAGTAAAGGCTGACACAATTATATAATTTTATCCATTTTAATAAATTACTTTTCTGAATATTCCTATGTGATTTTTGTTCGTATGTCAATAGTGGTTATTCCTATATGAACTTATTTTTATCCTACTATAATACCCCCATGTGATCAAAGTTGCATACTTCTTACAGGGGTTAGTCAAAAGTTAAATTAACAATGATGTTCAAAATTATTTGTATATAAATATTTTAATCATAATTTGCTTTAAAATTATTGATTTCTCGCGATATTAAGTTATGATAAATTAATAAATGACCAAATAAAATAAATACGCAAATAAAAATATTCAATTAAAATTATTGATTAAAAAGCTAATTTCGATCTTACATCGTGTTTACATATTATTTACTATTATGTACAAAGAAAACATATTTTCTATTGCACGTATTGCAGAATCATATGCCTAGGTTCTCAGTGCGAGAAATTGAAAAAAAATTGAATTTCATCGATTACAGCGACATCGTCAAAAATTGAAAAAAAGTTTCGGACAAATCCTACGTACTTTTTCTAGTAGAATTCGAATCTGTAATAAAACATACGGGCTCCTGTTTAAGATTTCAAAGTTACACCCATCTCACCTACATGGTGGGAGAGACTAATTCTGGCACTGGTGTATTCCGTCCATTGAATTATAAAATTTTAAATCTGGACATTTTTTCGTGAACTGCTTATTTTTCGAGATATTTGTAACTTTCAAGTTAAAAAATGCACCCGGTATATGGATGTTTTTTAATATATTTCCAGCTTTGTAAATATATTGCAGATGATAATTTCCTGCACAACGTATCAATATGATTCTTCCATATAGGCGCAGAATCTAATAATACAACTAGAAATTTTGTATAAACCAATTTTGAATATTACTTGTCGAATTATCAACATTAATTCAAAAGTCTTATTAAAATATTGTCATTTATTGCTGTGGTTTCATCAGATACTTTCATGATCTTACAAATTCAAATATAAATTTCATTTGTACCAAAATCAGAAGTATAAATTTATTCCAAAGAGGCTTTGGTAAAAAATCAACAATTGACAAATAGTGTGCGTTATAAAAAAGCATAAAATGCGTTTTTCTACAAACACCGTTAAAAGTTGACATTTTGACACGGCTAACTTCACTTAAAAATGCGATTTTATTGCGTAGCGTGTTAAAAAGGCCACTTTTAACACTTGTGTTAAAAGTAAATGACAGTTTGTCAAAAATGACAAGAGAAAATTCCGTACATATCAAATGATTTTTATTACAATGAAAATTAAATATTCTTTGGATAATTAATATTAAATGTACAGTTTGTGCAATTGGAGATATTTATTCCATGTGTTGCTGTACATGCAGAATTATTATTTGCAGACAAATAGTTCATAGGAACTAAAATATCGTGATTTAAATTATCATTTGCAATAAAATTATTAGATAGATCTGGGAAGATGGAGTGAGCAATTTTGTTTTTATTTTCTAGAGAATCCTCTAAGTAACCTTCAGCAATGGTGGAAATTTTTCAGCTTCCATGTCGCTTAATTGAGCATAAGCTTGCACCAGAATCTGCTAGCAAAGTAGCAGATGAACGTCGAAAGCAATGTCCCGTGTAAGATTCTGGATTCGGCAATTTCAAAAACATTGCGATAATTGCAGTCATCTTTCCAAACGAATTTATTCCAACCGCTTGACTTGTGCATTTATTATTAGCGTATTTAATAAATAAACGTCGATTTTTTATATTAGATGGACGTAATGCTTTGTATTTGCGATACAAGTTTATATATGAGCCAATAACGGTAAATATTCTTTGAGTATTGATTTTAGTATCTGGTATAGTAACTACTAACACATTTCCTCTATCTTCAATGTCTTCCGCAGTCATACGGCATAACTCTTCCCGGCGACAAGCGCCAAATATACCCATAACAACAGCTACTTTGAACAGCATATATTTTTCATCTGATGCTTCAGAAATAAATCTATCAATTTCTTGTCTTGTCAATATTTTTGATTTTCTTGGTCGGTAACCTTCTCCTTTCCGTTTCAAAAATGCAATAAGTTTATAATATTTACTAATATCATGGTTGTCTTTTATATTTAGCAAAAGTTTTATCATCGAAAAATGTGACCAAAGAGTAGAGGATTTCCAAATTTTAGACCTTTCTTTAAAATATGCTGGGAGAACATTTTCGCAAAATTTACCTATCACATTATTGCATCTGCACCATTCCATAAACATTTTGTATAAAATTTCATATTATTGCCTAGTTTTTTAGGGCAACAAATCTAATGTCGCTTTATCAGCGGCTTCAATTATTGCACTCGGTATTACTTCATTTTCTTTATTAATACACGAACTCATGTTTTGTACAAATTGTGACAAATTAATTTGACGTAATTTAACGGTTGCGTCCAGTTGTGTCAAAACGTATTAATGAGCTGTCAAATTTGGTCAGTGGAGTTTCATTATATTTTATAATAAAAATTGTGTTTGTAGAAAAATATTGTACGATACATATTGCAATGGATTGTGATGTTGATTGCTTAATTAATTTTTTTATTCACTAATGCACAGTAGATTCCCTGCTATACTCAGTCGGATACGCCTTCCAGGAGCTCCTTAATCTTCAGAGTTTATCCTCATGGATACGTGTAATAGAATTAAAACAATAGGTGTCAGGTAATTAAACAAAAATTTTCCCCCCTTAAATTTTTAATAAAAAAAATTTAACTTTACAAAGTATAAAGTTATATTGAAACATCTATCATATGAGGAAAAACTTTGATACTATATTACAGCAAAAGTATAAAAAACCTATGCAAAATACATATCCGTAACTGTAAACATGGACAAACAACCGCGTAATACGTGCAAAATGTATTGATAAATATCCCTTTTTTGTATATAAAAAACCTCATCAAAATTGACCGCGAGCAAAATTATAAATTAAATATAAAAAAAAACTATCAGATATAAACAATTACGTTATCCCGATATCAAACGTCAAAATAGAAAACTATCTATTTTTCGCACGCAACCAAAAACTAAATTCATGCGCACAAATAACATGAAGCAAAAAGATTTTCCCACCTTCTATCGTTCTAGAATATTTTATTTGAAAAAAAAAGCACTTCCAAAAATCTGATAACTTTTCTTAATATTCCTCTGATTATAAAAATATTATAAACTAAAATCTAATGATTTTACTGAGCTCATCAATGTCATAGAATTATTTCTAAATACATAAATATAATATTAACAGAAATATGCATACATTAATTAATGTAGCCACTTCACAAAAAATGAGAGATTTACAGATAGGTCAATTTGAATTAAATTACAAGTTTAAAAGACTCGTAAAAACTCGAGAATGAATTTAAACACATCATAACACCTCACAAAACACAAACCGAAATTATCCAAAGTTTAAATTGAATAAAATTAAGTTCTATTCAATAGCAATAAAAACTCGACCTATCTGCTCAAGAACTAATAAATCTCTAAATCTCCTTCCCTGCGGAAATGAAAAATATCAGCATACCTAACATAAAATAAATCAAAAAGCTACAATATACAAATACTACAACTTCCAAATTGGCGGGAACTGCAAACATGCGACCGTCACGAACGATCTACAATCGTGGACAAAAATACACATTATAATAAATTTTTACATAAAATATGAAATCTTTATAATTATCTCTCTGTAATAAAATGTACATAAATATATAGTCTTTTATAGTTTCTTTTAATTTCTTTCTTCGGGGAAAAATCCATGGCAATATGTTAAAAATGCTATTTTATTTCACTGGTAAATTGCGACACTCGCTAACGCTCGTGTCGCAAACTTTTACTCGTGAAATAAAATCGCACTTTTAACACTTGTATCGTAAATAATTATTTTGATGTCGTCCTCTAATTTTAATATTAAAATAAGAAAATTGGAAACAAAATTATTCGCATTGAAGCATCAGCATACAATGTGAAGTCACAATCGATTTACATTTACAAACTTATGGGACACATACCATTAGGTGACCGTAAATTTGTCTTAAGTTATTAATTACTTATTTTTTATGTGAACTAGGAATCACCTAGCAAAGTAATCTTAAACCTTTTCCTGTCTTTTCAGGTGTCCACTTCGACACGTCCAGTGCCAGCTTAGTAAACGAGATAACGACAGCAATAAAGGTGTTCGCTTACGGCGTCGAGGACTTCATCAATGACCCGAAAAATGACGGTCGCGCCCTGAATACACAACTATCCTGCGACGGTGAAGGCGCAGCCAGGTGGGATACGGGGGATCGTTTCTATAAGTATCTCAGAAATGTTAGCGTAGAACAAGACGCTGGCAAGCCGAACGTGGAATTCACCCAGGACGGCGTCCTGAAAGCGACAGAACTGAAGATAATGAATTTAAGGCCGACCGGACCCGGACAGGGCAAGCAACAGCTCGTCTGGGAAGAAGTGAGTTAAATTTATTATCCGTTAGTGTCTGCGTTTTCATGGTTCGCAATAATTTCTCTTGCTTTCTCTTATATTGTATTAGCTAAATAATAATTTTATTAGATATGAATTTTCATAAAAGTTTTCAATTTAATTTTTTATTAATAATAAGCATTTACAGATTAACGATTTTAAGCATGAAAAAAAAAAGTTTGAATAATAAATTTAACTTAAGAACAAACACACTTGGAATACTTTCACAAATCTATATACAGTGCATTCGTAAAGTAGCGGATAAATTCAATAAAAATTAAAAGGGAAGTTTTTCAAAAAATTCGATTTTTATAAATAGATTAAAGTTTTCTTACGTGAAACTGAAATATACAGGCTCTCCAAAAACCAAAATAACGTCATCATTTTTTTTATATAAATATCCACTAATTACTACAGAATTATAATTTTTTTTACATACGACAAGGTAATTTTGGATGATGTTTACATAAGGAAATTTTGAAGAAATATTAGCGTAAACATTAAAAATGAGTAAATGCAACAATTATGTAATGGTAATAAATTCTTAGAGTTTCGGCTTTATATTAAATATTGTATTATTAAGAATGTATCAAATGATATATTAAATGAACGGCTAAGAAATTGTCTCTATATTATTAAATAGCTAAACCAAGTCTTCGTAGCTCAGTTGGTTAGAGCGATGGACCGGCAAACCGTGGAGGTGGGTTCAAGTCCGACCTAAGACGAAATTTTTTCAAATGAAAATTTCAAATAATTAGCGTCGTATTGTAGACAGCAATGTTTACGTTCACGTTACTTCGCGAAATAACATGCTAATTTAAAAATATTTAATATAAAGCCGAAACTCCAAGAATTTATCAAATGAAGAAGGAATTTCTTATTTTCTTGGCTGTAATTATAATACGAAGTAAAAGAAATATTTCTTGGGTGTTGCGGCCGGGTAATTAAAATAATATTTAATTTAGCGTTTATATACTATATATATACTATACTATATACTATATTATATTTTGAAAGAAATACTATAGTATCTCTTTCAAAAAATTAAATTCTTGTGGTGTTTCTAAACTTTTTGTACTAGCAGATAGAACGTTTTCAGCCATATATATATATATATATATATATATATATATATATATATATATATATATATATATAGATATATATATACAACGTGTCCACTTAAGTATGAGACAAATGGGAAATATATTTATTTTTGATTTCACAGAAAACTTTATAGAAAAGAAAAGTTCGTGCATCCTAAGAAACTTGATATTTTGCATTCAGGGTTGCGTTGTATTACTTCGTTAGAGGAAAAATTAAAAAACATTGAAGTTGCCGTAAGAGTACGCTACACTTATTTTTAAAGATATCAAAAATATTCATATAAAAATGTTGTTTCAAATTTCAAAATATGCTCAAATACGAATTGTTATTTAAAATTTCGAAAAAATAAAAATTAAATTATCGAGCAATAATAATAGCAAATACACAATAGTTTTTAACATCCATCTATGTGACAGTAGTTCTATGGTTGTCATTTGTATTGTCACTTTAGTAAAAATTTTATGTGATTGCCAGATCCGCTGTCACTTTAATAATAAAGTAATTTTAAGACAATTCATTAAGTTATTACCTACCAACTATGGCTGAACGGTTAACTATGCAAGAGCGAGCTGAATTAATTATTATTTGCGGAGATAACTACAAAACATGTAGAGACGCAGCTGATATTTTTAATGAAAAACATCCCAACAAATTTATTAGTTTCCAAAGCGTCTCAAGAATTTTAAATCAACTGGTAGTTTAGAAATGCGTTACAAAAAAGTTATATGCAAATGATTTTTGTTTCATTCTATTGCATTTCAGCGATAAAAAATTGATATCGAATGTAAATGATTTCACGTGCAATTTCATAAAATTTATTATTAAAGTAACAATACAAATGACAACCATAGAACTAATGTCACATAGATGGATGTTAAAAACTATTGCGTATTTGCTATTATTATTGCTCGATAATTTAATTTTTATTTTTTCGAAATTTTAAATAACAATTCGTATTTGAGCATATTTTGAAATTTGAAACAACATTTTTATATGAATATTTTTGATATCTTTAAAAATAAGTGTAGCGTACTCTTACGGCAACTTCAATGTTTTTTAATTTTTCCTCTAACCAAGTAATACAACGCAACCCTGAATACAAAATATCAAGTTTCTTAGGATGCACGAACTTTTCTTTTCTATAGTTTTCTGTGAAATCAAAAATAAAAATATTTCCCATTTGTCTCATACTTAAGTGGACACGTTGTATATATATATATATATACATATATAATATTTTGGTGACCTTGGTATGATATGGTAAATTAAATCAGTTGGCGATTAAAGGTCTGTTCTACTTCAAAGTACATATATTTAAAAAAACCCTACATGTTTCGGCAATGATGCCTTTATCAAGGACATAAAAAATATAAATGACAAAATAAAAATGTCAAATAATTGAGTTGCTATGGTTTAAATTATTCAAAGATACATTCCAATTGAAGTAATAATAAATCATGCCTTAGTATTCCAAAAACAGATAGCAAGGTGTGAACATATGTGTTGTTCGCTGCTAGCAGATTGTGTCTCTTTCTGGGTATGAACTTGTGTGTTGGTTGCGGCTAGCAGCTTGCGTCTCTCTCTGGGTGTGTGGTTTTGTGTTTGTGTGAGCGCGTAAGTGTGGGGTTTTGTATGTTGGTGTGTTCGTGCGTGTGTTTAGTGACCGGTCGCGTAAATTTAGAGAGATCAGAAAACCAGCCGTTGCGTAGGGCCGCCAAACCTTTCCCGGCAACTTCTTTACTTTTCCGTGCAGTACTTCGACGGCCCGCCCCCCGCCCTATCGAGGCAAGGCGCAGACCAGCGAAGCGCATATATATATATTTCAATTATTACGACAACAAATGAATACACTAAAGTTAATGATATTCTTATAAAAATTCAAAGTAATAAATGTGCCCAAGGATTTTGAGCGTGTCTGTATACAACCATTCTGTAATTATAGAATAACAAAGTAAGATACGTATATTAGAGATCTCGGATATGCGTTCACAAGTAAAATATAACCTTATATATGAAAAGTACTACTAAATAAAATGCGACTTTAAATATTTATACAAATAAGGACAACACACAGATTCAATACAAAACAGTGACTGTAAAACGGTGTAAACAATACATTATTAAACGTCCAAATGGATTATAAATAACTGACAAACTTAACAAAGTAATCATTTCTGCCTGACGTTAAATACGTTATTATGAATATATGTAACACAAATGAAAAGTTTAGCGAACTATTAATTGAATAGTGTAATCGAACGAAAAGTTAACCTTCGGATTATAAACGCCGGTCGATGCCAACTCCACTTCAACGGTTTCCCATTGGTGTCACGTAGGGCAAATTATTACTTGAAGTTACTTGAAAACGTTCTGATGGGTGTGAAAATTACCGACGACAGCTAACAATAAAAAGCGGTGACAAGAACTAGTATCAGAAGCAGTAACAAGTTGGTTAAGGGTACAATAAATAACGGCGCAAATCCAATTATATATTAGCGTTAATTACACAAAGTTCAGCTATAAAATCCACCTATTTCGGTGTATAATCAAAAATTACGCTACTTTAACCAAAAGCAGCAATACACAAGCACGTACCTCCTGGCCGATACATTAAGCGGAAGTGTGCCAAAAACGGGTCTCACGCGGTCTCTCAAAAGCGTCGGAGGAGAGCACGCTTCGCTCTACGCCCTAACTCTATCTTGTCGCCCGATTGCGTCATACGGACACCTACATAGTACGACGGGGTACACTCGAAGGAAAAAGGCAATCACAATACGGCGCTGAAGACGCAATTATTATTTAATTTTAAACGTAACAGTATCCCTGCTTTTCTATGAATTTTCGAATTTCTTTTGGACCGATCCTGACTGCTTCATCAAATTTCTCCTTGAATTCGTACATTTTTAAGTTAGAAGCGCATCTTAAATTTCGCAAATCAACCTCGATCAACAAAAGATTCCTTCTCCATTTTCCATTCTCCACTCCAGTTTCAATATTTAATTGAAAGTCATACTTGACTCGCGAGATATTATTCACAAGCAAGACTTCTCTCTACTGCACGCGATCCTATTTTTCCACAGTACCGAATTTACGATGCACTTCATAATTCCTGTGCTGTAGCATCTCTTATATTCACCAGATTTTGTTTCGCCCAACTTATTTTCTATTTTCGCAGCTCAAATTACACAGAGAAAGAAATGCTGCGGTCGTAATATCGATATTAAGCTCACACTTGCATAATTTTAGCAATAGCTATAGCGTTAAAGTAGTTATAAAACATTTCTATATTCCCTGAACTTTGGTACAGTTATAAGAAATATAAATTTCCAGTGCGTTACCATAATTATACAATAAAGGAATATTTATTGCCTTATAATATTTTTTTCCTCTAATAAAGTTGTGATAAAACTGCGTATAATTTTACTAAATTAATTAAAAGAATAGCACACCCAGGGAATAATGAATTATGGACTGCGAATCTTACAGGCCCCGGGTCAAGTAAAGCAACAGCTGTGTCACGGGGAAAAGTTCGCCAAGATTTATGTGCTGTTTTTCGCAGAGTAGAAAGGTCTTTCTAAATACGCGTACGTACCCATTTCACGTGCCATTGTCTCACCAGGTCGAAAAGTCAAACTGATAGATTTTTCCCGGACAAAAAAAAAAACGAGAAGAAAAGATAAATTGAATTACCCGCAAATACTGCAGATAAAAATGCCGACTGAAGCTCACGAAAATCTGACGATTCACGCCATTCCCCAATAATTTTCACATAAATATTCTAACTTGCATTGTACATATTCAGTATTCATCCACCTGATGAAGCCATTGTATGGCGAAACAATATTGTAGTGATTTACAATAAAAGAATTTTTGAAACTAGAAGTTTAATTACTTATTTCTTAGCGATATATATATTACGTGAAGTACCTCTGGAATTATGGTACGAGCGAAGTTTTATCAATTGGATGAATATTACGGTTGCTATGAATTGATTCGCCGACTTGTAAAATTACAGAAAAATAATATAATCCATGGATCACTTAAATTTATGTATTACAAATCATTTCCAGTATTAGTTAATGACATTATAAAATGCAATGTATACAGGGACGGTTCGACGCGAGAATTACTTTCCAATGAAATAAAAATAGTTTGTTGCGTGCCAAGTAGAGGTCAGTATACGTTTTTATTCAAGGTGGCAGTTTGTAAACCGAAGCGGGGCCTAGGTCAATAAGCCACCCAGAAAAAAGGAAGGAACTTACCCTACAAGGATGCGTTTTAAATTTTTCTTGTTACCAAAACTACAATTCTCAATTATATAAATTAATATTTAATAAAAGTAAAATGATCTGAAACATTTGTGACTGTTTTAAACATATAATTGAGTATCCGATGATTGTTTTCACCCATGGTGCTTGATATATCGGCGTATAAACGAAAGATGCAATTTTGCTCAAAATGTGTAATTAACAATGAGTGAATTAGAAGAATTTGGAGATTCTTTGGAAATTGAAGTCAACGCTATTGCATAAAAATCAAGAGCTCGATATGCTCCATTGGCAGAAAAGTTAAAAAATGGATGAAACTGTGTTTATAGCATATTTTCATGAAAGAGCGTCTCTTCTGAAGTCCCCAGCTAGTTTATGGAGTAAATTTTCAATGTTGAAATTGACAATGTGCGTTCATGAAAACTTTGACGTGACAAAATTCAACAAGATAAATACCATATGAGCAAAAATTACTTACATAAGGGATAGCCATGGTTGGGAGGATAACTGTCTTTGATAAGTTCACCTTGTTGTTGCCAATTAAATGCCATTTAAAACTTCAAATCGAAACTGACATTTAAATCATGTCAAATAAAAATTCAAATCAAAACTGACATCCAGCCAACACGTAGAACCAACAACAGGCTGAACCTATCAAAGACAATGATCCTCCTAACCATTTCCATCCCTTATCAAAACAATTTTTGCTCATAGGGTATATTTATTGTCCATTTATTTGCAGTTAACAGCATCTTTTAAGAGGAAAAAACAATGGTTATATTCCCAATAAAGCTAAAATTTTAACAGAAGAAGAGGTTAAAATGTTTCTTAGTTATGATTAAAGGCCGGATTATATGCAAAAAAAAAAACTGAAAATATGGGCACTAATATTCAGATGCTGTAGCCTAAATACGCACTTCCTTATGAAAAATATGCAGGTAAAAAAATATGAGGAATATTAGAAAATAGAATACTGTAGAAAAAAATATTCTATTATGTCTACTACAAGTTTATTTAGAACATTTTACAACATAATTAACTATGAAAACAATTTACAATAACATATTTGTCAAAGTTTTCAACAGAAAAATTGTGAAGCTTGTCTGAAAACGTATTTATATATTGAAAAGGTTCGTTCTTCGTCGACGCTTGTTATAGGAGCATATTTCCAATTAGAAAAAGCATCTATTGTCAACTCAATGTTTTCTACTGAATCACCACACAAGATTTTAACAATGTCCTTTAGCTTTTTAAAACCCTTAATTTTTCCTATTACACTTAAAAATTTTTCATACACTGTCCAGCTCCTCCTTTAACATCAAAACATGACTTTTCAAATTTGTTTATTATTTCAACGCTCTGGATTAGCGACATAAATTGTTTTTCAAACTGCAATATAGAAGTGGAAATAAAATTATAATTGGATTTAATAAACGTCAACTGTTGAGGTATTTTTTTACTCGAATACACCTTTTGGGCGTCTATCACAGATTGTGCATCCCTATCAAGATCCATAATAATTGTCTTTATTCCTTCATAATGATTTGCATGAAAAATAGCAGCCTCCAACCACGTTCCCCATCGTGTGATTACTGGTTGAGGAGGAAGGGAACTACTGGGTAGATGTTGTTCGTAAAACTGAACTCGTAATTGGACCTTTAAATATACTTTCTTAACACTACTAATTAAAGTATTTACACAATAGCGGACCAAGGTTCGGGACCTGATGAACACCGGAAGAAGCAATGAAGGAATAAAAGTCATTGTAGCAGACATAACATGAGCGATTATAAAGATAGGAAACTATCAGGTCTGTTACGGATGAAGTATAATAATATGGTATAGTCAATAGTGTCGAAGGCCTTCGCAAAATCGGTATAAACAACATCGACTTGATCTTTTGAGTCAATGGAGGAACTAATATATTGAGTAATTTCAATCAAATTAGTTAAAGTTGACCAGACATACAACCATGCTGCTGCGTGAAGATAAAACATCGAATAGATTTATATAGTTTATCATAAAGCAAGTGCTCAAAGATTTTAGAGCAGCTGGACAAAATAGTAATTGGTCTGTATATATATATATATATATATATAAATATAATATCTTCGTGACCTTGGTATGATAAGGTAAACTTAATAAGTCGGCGATTAAAGGTCTGGTTCAGTACTTCAAAGTATATATATTTAAAATAACTCTACATGTTTCGGCAATGATGCCTTTGTCAAGAGAATACAAAACATAAAAATAAAGATTTTTATGTTTTGTATTCTCTTGACAAAGGCATCATTGCCGAAACATGTAGAGTTATTTTAAATATATATACTTTTAAGTACTAAACTAGACCTTTAATCGCCGACTTATTAAGTTTACCTTATATATATATATATATATATATATATATATAGGCGTTATTCTGCTTATCTTTCAAACTTCCAGAAACGTAAATGTGCGGAGAGCAAGATTAAATATACCGCATAACGGAACACAGAGAATGGAAGCGCAGTCCTTGATTACAAAGTTAGGTAGTCCATCATGACCAGCTGCGTAGGCTGCCTTTGGGTGGTTAATGGCTGTTAGTGTATCATTCTCTGAAAAGGTTCCAATGTGAAAGTTGTCCAGACTCACCGAGAATGAAATTGCCTGTGGTTGGTATACATCTGAAGAAGTATTTGTAAAGGCTTCAACTATTTTATCTGGATCCGTCAGTTCAATATCATCAAGTTTTAAACAGGCAGGGATTCTTGAGTTTCCCTTCCTCTGTCCAATGAATCGCCAAAATATCTTGGGGTTCCTGACAATCTCCATTTCAAGACCAGCGAGGTATGCCTCATAGGCGTCATGGGTTTCGGATTTAACTAGCCTGGGCACTCGAACAAAATCATTTTTAGAAGCTAACGAGCCAGAAGACTTCCATTTTTTAAAGTAAGATTGTTTCAGTTTAATCAGGTTGATTAATGTTGTACAATATCAGGCAGGAAATCAACGCGACGAAGTATTCAGTATTCAGCTGAAACAGTTGTAATACATTCATGAAATTTTTGCAACATTCTAAACCTAATGTCATTCGCGTTACCAAAAGTATTGCATTTTGAGCAATTAAAATCACCGCAAACTATAATCTTCTTATCAATAAAATTCAAGGTCAAATTTTCAACAAACAATTCAAAATCATCGTTTTAATACTCGGTGGAACATACAGCACAACGAAGTAAACAGTGTGTGAGAAAAAATTGCATCTGGAAATAACTATGTCAACCAAAGGAACCAAGGTTGAGAGATGTGACTTATTACATGGAATTATGGGCATGCCAGAGGAAACCGCTATCAATACACCGCCACAAGTTGATTTTCCTACCGCGTCGAGATCTCTATCACTTCTAAGGACGATGTATGAGGAATCAAATAGTTCTCCGTCGTTAACGTCTAAATAAAAGCCATGTCTCAGAAAGTAAAATTAGCTCAAACTCTGAAGATAGGTTAGAACAATAAAGTTGGTTTATTTTGGATCGTAGACCACGAGTATTCTAGTAGTAGAGTAGTAGTGGTGGAGACGGTCTACTGGACATTCTCAGTTTTTTTGATTGCGCTGTACAGTTCCCTGAAAGTACCTACTGTAACGGTTTGTCTCCTCTGCTGCCCCTACTGATGATTCTATAGTAAAATGACACACCTGTCTGCATGTCTGGAAAGATATTTTCACGCAAATGTGAATTTGTATTGTGCTCTTCACAACCGTTTTTTAATATTTTATTTATATTATTAAAAACCTTTGTATTGTTTCTTTAAAAAAAAAACACAGATATGAACATAAGGTAAGCAGTAGTTAGTATAAGCTTCATATGATTAAATGTTGAAAATTCTTTTTAATTGGGTAATTACAAATAAGCAGAATTGTATCTTGACTCAGTGTCGACAAATCCAAACTTATGGAGAAAATTAAAAAAATGAAAATCATAGTGCTTAAAGACGACACAAATCGTCTTTAAGCATGACACTCTATGATTTTCATTTTTTTAATTTTCTCCATAAGTTTGGATTTGTCGACACTGAGTCAAGATACAATTCCGCTTATTTGTAATTACCCAATTGAAAAGAATTTTCAACATTTAATCATATGAAGCTTATACTAACTACTGCTTACCTTATGTTCATATCTGTGTTTTTTTTTTTTAAGAAACAATACAAAGGTTTTTAATAATATAAATAAAATATTAAAAAACGGTTGTGAAGACAAATTTCTTCAATTAAATTATAAGAAACAACATATTGAGTTTTTCCAATTTTTTTCCAATGGTGTTATTGAATACTTCCTTCCTTTATTTTCTTTCTTTCGTTGTACTAGAGTTGTTTTAATCTCAGGAAAATAATTTAACATTATATCGTTTGTTACTAGCACAATGACAATACCTATAAATTTCTAGCTCCATTAGCGCCATTGAGGTGACGTCAGACATACATTATGGTTAGTTGGAGTTGCATCAGACGTTCCTGGTATTGTTCAGTGAACAATTAGCAATGACAAACACATATTATGTGTTAATATATATGTTTGTTGTACTGTACCACTTAATAAACCTGATTTAATGAGGTGCCATTGCAAAAATGCTAACATAGGAGCCAATTATGAATGATTTTTGCTGATTTTCTTTTGCGATTTTATGATAAACAATTTATAATTTTATAATAGATACATAAAACAGGATGGTAAATATACTCAAAGACAATTTACTGCGAGGGATACGCTGAATTTATTGAGAATAAGAATATCTAGCAGACTGAAAAATAACTATACGGTGTTTATTTAGAGCAGGGATGCACAAACTTATAGGGAACAGGAGCCACTCGGGAAAATTATAAGCCAAGGACGGGCCACAATATTTTTATTTGTAAATAGTATGAATTACTACAAATGATAAAAATAAAAGAACATTCAAAAGCGTTTGTTGTAATTATGTAATCGTAATGTAATCTAATAATTTCAATGTAATATTTCATGTTTTATTATTTTGATTCATGACATTGCACTGACCTAACAATTTTGTTTATGTTTGGCTCTACATTACTTGTCGCCACACGTAAAATTGCTTCCAGATTTTCATTTGCCAGACGGTTTCGATTTTTTATTTTGTTAAGTTTCATCACTGAAAACGTTTGCACACAAATATACGTCGTCTCCATACAAGCTTGCGCATTTCAATACATTTATTCGCAACTTTTATAAGCGGTTTTGTCAACGCAGCGGTAAAAGTTGAGTAAATTTCATTCATTAAACTTGTTTCGTAAATTATCATTATTTTGCATGTCTATCAATTCCAGCTGTATTGATTCCGGTGCATTTTCGGGTGAAATGTTGAAAGGATTGCTGAAAATGTCTAATAGAGGTTTAACTTTTTTGAAGTCTAGAAAACGATCATGAAAAGCTTGTATTAAAATATCAATTTTTTCAACATAAACGAAATTGACATCAGTTTGAATTTCTCCATAATTTTTTCGTAGTTCGGAAAATGGCTGTAATTGGCTGAATTGATTTGTGTCCTGAAAAGACTCAATTTGCATTGAAAGGACGAAACATGAGAGTATAACTGCAAAATCAATTGATCTTTGCCTTGGAGTCGCGTATTTAAGACATTCAAGTGATTTGTGATGTCTACAAGAAACGCTAAGTCACACAGGCAATCATTGTTGCCGAGTTCGGAGACGTCCTTTTTCTTTTCCGCCAGAAATATTTTGATTTCTTCAATCAAGTTAAGAAACCGCTCTAGTGACAACCCACGACTTAGCCACCTTACTTCAGTGTAAATAAAACAGGAGATCACCATATTCGCTTTCAATATCCTCGAGAAATTGTGTGAATTGTCGGTGATTGAGACCTCGCAATTTTATAAAGTTTACAGTAGGTACTACAACTTTCATCACATTTTCAAATCCCAATAATTTTGAACAGAGGGCCTCTTGATGTATAATGCAATGAAGCTGCATAATTCCTTGCTATCTATGTCTTTACTTTGTAAATACTCTTTTAACAGAGTTATTATCCCAGATTTACTTCCAACCATTGAAGGTGCTCCGTCAGTCGTAATTCCAGATAATTTCGTTAAATTCCAAATTCATTATAGAACATTTTTCCAGAAGAGATTTGAGCATTTCACTCCCCTTGGTTTGACTTGTCAAAGAACTCATACCAATCAGTTCTTCACTCCCTTCAAAATTTTGCATTACACCTCGTAAAACTATTAAGAGTTGAGCAGTGGAACTTATATCTGTAGATTCGTCGAGTGTTATAGAAAAATACTCAAAACTTTTCGATTTCGTAGCTAATTGCTCTTCTATAGTAGCTACTAATGTGGTAAGTCTTCTTTGAACAGTCATCCGATTTAGTTGAATTTTCTCAAACCTCTTTGCATCTTTAGGACACATTTTTTTTTATAGCGATATCTAAACACTGCTTAGCAAACTCACCATCTCCAAAAGGCCGATAAGTTTTCGCAATTATTCGAGATACTTCAAAGCTAACTTCAGTAGCTGTTTCAGCATCTTGAATTGGTTTTGTAAACATAGCTTTCTGGCCTATTAGTCCCCTTTGTAAAGTGGAAATTTTTTGCGTTCGATTTTCGCCGGTTAATTTGGTAAAAGTATGATGCTGCGTTTCATAATGCCTTTACACATTATATTCCTTCGGAATAGAAACACTACTCTTGCATATTAAACACACACTTTTGTTATGCGATGAAATAAAAAAGTATTTTTCGGTCCAAATATCTTGAAACTGTCGATTTTCATCTTCAACCTTACGACTACGTTTTTTACTGGGGTCTGGTTTATCCATATCAAAATTGATATTATATTGTTACGTAGGTAGATGCCAAGTTCGAACGACGAAATATTTATTCTTCACAGATTACAATTCAAACAATATAACGTTCGCTTGTCCGTAGTTAAAACTTAACTGCCCCGATAGCGGGCGTGCGTTGTATTTATACGAGTTACCTAACATCAAGAACCTACCACCTTGTTCGGGGATAATACCGACGTGTTTCGCGAATCTTCGAGTAATCTAGTTGGTTCGACAGATTTCCTACGTAGTAAACCTGAACAAGAAAGTAGTAGGTACTTAAAGATACATATCTTACTAACAATTACAAAAGTTAGAATAAAATAAAAAGTTAAGAAACATTGATTTGAATGGATTTTTACATACTTTTGTAGTTTTTCGAACAATTTTTAAAATTTGTTGGCGCGCCGCATAAATATCGACAGTGGGCCGCATGTGGCCCGCGGGCCGCCGTATGTGCATCGCTGATTTAGAGCAACTCTTTATCTATCATTTGACGTTTTGTTGTTGAAGATACGTTTCGTTATAACTCTAGCTACTTATTTTTTAAAAGTAAAAGAAAATTGAATTTATCAGGGAGCACTTTCGAATCACAATTTATTATTGTAAATGTAAATAGTAAATGACTTTTATTCCTTCACTGCTTCTTCCAGTGTTCCTCAGGCCCCGAACCTTGGCCCGCTAGTGTTTAATGTCTATACTAATGATCTTCTGTTGTCGCTCAACTGTCGCGTCCTTGCCTACGCGGACGACCAGGAAAATATCTACTACATCATATCGCCAAGCTCTGCAGAAGGATTTGAACACTATCTACCAATGGTGTAACCACAAAATAAGGATGAGTATTAATAAATGTGCGGTCATCACGTACACTACAAAGTCGAACCCCGTTAATTGTCCAAACCTATTCACTTGATCACTTCAATATCTCACGACAAAGATCAAAGATCTGGGTGTTTTGGTTTGATCAACGCTTGCAGTTCACTGACCACATTCTATCTATTTGCAACTCCGCTTCACGCACTCTTAGTTTTGTTATTCGATCCTGCCGTCAATTTGCAAATTTAAATACGCTTAAATACGCTGGTTCACCCTAAACTCGAGTATGCGTCAATTATTTGGTACCCTTATTATGTCTACCAGAATTTACTGAAACAGAACGTGCAACGAAGATTCTTGAAATATTTAACGTACAAATTATTTGGTAATTATCCTGATAGAGGAGTTGACTATCAGGAATTACTGCGTGACCACAATTTTACCTCATTTTCTGATCTCTCACTTTATGATTAAGCTAGTAAACCTTGGCATCGACGCACTGAACTTACTCTCTATTGTTGACGTTATAGTGCCCAAATATGACACCAGATCAAATGAATCATTCGCCGAAGCCAGAGCTAGAACTGACGTATTTGCTTCTCATGTCACTATAGTCACAATGCCCATCCTTTTATACTAGATACACTCTTGAATAAATTATACGAATAGAAGAGAAAAAAAAAACATTTCGAAGTCACTCCGGACTCAAACAAGAAGCAATTTAAAAAACGACAGAAGGTATCTTCAACTGCCCTAAATAAATCATTAGTTAGTCATTGTCCTTGCCCTAATTCAAACTGTACACTTATCCTTAGTTGCAATTATTTTTGTAAACTAATTACATGCATCTGAACAATTAAATATGGCAAAGCAGGGAAATTTCATAGTTCTAATCCGATTATAACAGTTGCAACAGATATTTTCCCCCACTTGCGCTACGGACAAAAAGTAGGCGAATGTCTAGCTGCCAGGTGTTGCTGTAAAACCAGAAATTGCGGTAAGTTCCCGGACCAGATCTCGTTACGCTTCCGCGTCCCACTTCCTCTGATTTTTAATCCCATAATCCGGTTCGGCTTCTTCCCGGATGTGCTGCGGGATCAAGGCGAGCGACACCCGAGCACAGTTCCGTGCGGAATATCCGCGATGAAATGTCGTCATTGGCCGCAAACTTCGACGGCAGAAATGAAAATCCTCTTAGAGTTGAAATTGTCCGACTTTAATTATGCAAGACGATTTCAATTACTGCATCGCTCATTTTAATGGGTATACCCAAGACAAATTTCCTTTTATGGTAGGAATTACGAATTTGTAAAAGGAAAATATACATTCCCTCTCTTAAAAACTATTTTTAAAATAAAAAGCATTAATCCAATTCAAGTACTGACAATTTCTGCTACCTAATGAAACAAATTCAATGTTTTTTATACACTGCTCAATAATTGCTGAGGATCAATGTAATATTGTACGTTGGTTTTAGTTAAAATAAAATAAATATAAAATTATATTTATTTATTACAATACTGCCTTTAAGAATTGCTGAAAAAAACAAGTCAATCAACGGGAAACGTACATGTACGTTTGTACGTTTCCCGTTGATTGACTTGTTTTTTTCAGCAATTCTTAATTAACCTAATTACCAGGAAGTTCGTTGTCGCGAAAGGGTGTGTTCTGCATACTGGTACAAACTTAGTTTGTCGGATTGTAGTTATGAACGCATCACATAAGTCGACATTTACATGTAAGAATGAGATTTAATATTCATTAATTCTCACTTGCAGTAAGTTCCAAATGAATACTGCCTTTGTTTACATGATTTAACAATAATTTGTTTGTGACTGAATTAATATTAATTACTACATTAGAATTTCCATTACCGTTTACTGTTAGCTAAAGACCATGTTTAAAATCATACGATAATAATTTAGTAATCTGTCAGAAAATATCACTATTAATTGTTACGTTACCTAGCAACAGTACCCATGAAAAGCATTTATCAAAATACCATGAAATTTAATACAATTATATTTTTGAAATTTAGCGATTTAATAGTTTATACCGCGTGTCCCAATTTCGATGCTCACCATTGGTATCTCGGTTATTAGAAGATATAGAACAACGGTTAAATAGGGAATGTTTTGCAGAATTCAATACTCGCGGCAAATCTCATTTCAAATTTGACCTAACTTTTTAAATTTTTAAAATATTTTGAAAAATCAAAAATTTGCCGTTTCGTTATTCCTCAATAACTCGATAACGCTTAGTCTGACCTCTTTTAAAGTTTTACATTGTTTAGACACTTTTTTAAAACAAATTATTTGATACAAACAGAAACCCCCGATTGTCATTTGTTTTTAAGTTATTACCACTATCTTTTGTTTTTCATATGGCGGCCATATTGGATTTTGGGTTTGTTAGGTAGTCCTCAAAATGTGCTTTTCAACGATGTATAACATGCCTGAAAAATTTTTATTTATAAGGAAAATATTAATAAAAACGTAAATTAATCTTTAATATGAAATTAGTAGGCTGAAAAATTAAACACCAATGTCAAATGAAAGTGAAAAGATATTCTAAGTAATACTGTAAACAAACGAAACGATAAAAAAATTATAGAAATAAAAAGTAAAGATACAGCACTTAAAGTTCACATTCACTTAAAGAAATTGTTCAATATGACGACCATTCTGTTCCACACAATTTTGACACCTTGTTCGAGTAGAGTTACAAACTCTACGTAGTGTGTTTCCGTTTACTGATCGTAGCACATCTAGTACTCTTTGTTCTAAAATTTCCCGAGTTTCTGGCGGTTCAAAATCAAATACTTCGTTTTTAGTGGTACCCCATAAATAAAAGTCAAGCGGGGTAAGGTCGGGTGATCTCGCAGGCCATTGCACGGGTCCATTATTTGAAATCACTCTCTCATTAAAGTTTTCTCTCAAAAAATGTTGCACGTTACGAGTGTTATGGGCCGGCAACCATCTTGCTGGAACCAGATGTTTTGCATGTTCTCGGGATTAATAATTTGCATCAAAGCAGGCATTATCTCGTTTGTTAGTAGCTCCAAATATTACAGATTACAGTTAAATTGTAATCAAAGATGAAAGGACTTATTAACTGATTATCTAAAACGAAAAAAAGAGTTTAAAAAACAAAAAAAAATGTAAACAAAATGTCATACCAATTAAACCGCACCAGACATTGAAACCAAATCGAACTTGAAATCTTCTTTGATTTACCAAATGTGGATTTTCAGTAGACCAATGATGATAGTTATTCCTATTGAACACTCCACAATTGGTAAATCGTGTTTCATCTGTCCATAGTATTTTCCTAGGAAAATTAGCGTCATATTCACATTTTTGAAGGTACCACCTGCTAAACTGTAATCGTCGGAGATTGTCATTATCACTTAAACCTTGTACAATTGTTGGTTTGTAAGGGTGATACTTGTTTTTCGTCAAGGTTCTGTGAACAGTAGATTTTGAAATACCTGTTTCTCGTGTCACACGACGAACTGATGTGCTGGGATTGTTCCTAACGTTCTGCAAAATATTATTTAGACGTGTATCAGCATCATTAACTTCATAGTTAGCTCGTTTTTATTCGAAGCTTCCAAAGTTTTTTAATTTGCTAGTCTTCTAAAAATTATCCTGTGTGGCTGTTGTCTTTCTGGAAAACGCTCTGCATAACTCGTGCACGCATTTTTAGTGTTTCTATTTGCTTTGAAATACACTTCCAACATATCAACTTTTTCTTGGTTTGAATATGTATGTGCCATTATCAATACTTATAAATCTTAATACTTGACAATAATTACTTATCACTAACTACAAGTAGTTTTAATTAACTTATCTCTGCAGCACTAATTGTACTTTGACAGGTTATCGTTTTGTTTCATTTTCAGAATACATTTGTCATTGACGTTTGACGGAACATAATGTCTTTGCTAGTGATACACGCTCAGAGGTTAGAATTATCTGACATTTGATGTAAAACCAAATACAAATCTTCCCACTACTTTTAATCCTGCGCGAACTTACCCCTCCTCGCGCCAACTTAATTGGCGTTTGCTATACTTAGAATATCTTTTCACTTTCATTTGACATTGGTGTTTAATTTTTCAGCCTACTAATTTCATATTAAAGATTAATTTACGTTTTTATTAATATTTTCCTTATAAATAAAAATTTTTCAGGCATTTTATACATCGTTGAAAAGCACATTCTGAGGACTACCTAACAAACCCAAAATCCAATATGGCCGCCATATGAAAAACAAAAGATAGTGGTAATAACTTCAAAACAAATAACAATCGGGGGTTTCTGTTTGTATCAAATAATTTGTTTTAAAAAAGTGTCTCAACAATGTAAAACTTTAAAAGAGGTCAGACTAAGCGTTATCGAGTTATTGAGGAATAACGAAATCGGCAAATTTTTGATTTTTCAAAATATTTTAAAAATTTAAAAAGTTAGATCAAATTTGAAATGAGATTTGCCGCGAGTATTGAATTCTGCAAAACATTCCACATTTAACGGTTGTTCTATATCTTCTAATAACCGCGATACCAACGGTGAGCATCGAAATTGGGACACACGGTATAATAATTAATTACTAACCGATCGTGAGTAAAATAGTATACAAACCTTGGCGGAACGATTCATTCCCGTCTCGAGATTACTACTTTCTGCTTCGATATGTAATATACTATTTCTGTGTTTGTTATTAATTACAACTTCTTGAATTACATAGGTTATTAAGAATAAAATATTAAGCAACGTTATTTCAATAAATTATTTTTTCTTTTGTCTTGTCGGGTTTTTTATGTCTGTTTGGTTCATATTTTCCAAAAAAACACAAAACATTCATTACCAAAAAACAAATAATATAATTACAACAATACAACTTGAAAAATCGCGGCAAAAACATGTGATCCTTAGGAATTGTTGAGCACTGCATTTGATCCTCATAAGATACTTTTACGAAGCCCCAATTTTATGTCTGCCTAAAACATTACTTTTTCAAGCTATTTATTGCATGAATCGCTTTGAACAAGAATTATTCCAGATTAACAATATCCTAACTAAACATAATAATGATATAATCTGTATTTGCATACGTACAGAAAGGCAATAAACAGAATTAGTAAAACTACTTAATTCTCTAAATCATAAAAAAAGAGTTCTCAATAGAAAAGGAAGAAAATAACAAAATAAACTTTCTAGATATTACGATATACCGAAATAATAATAAGTCGTCACACAAAATCTATATAAAATCTAAATTTACATATAATATACTGCATGCCAAAGCAAACCAATTACATAAATTTAAAACATGAAAATGTCATTATTCCATAGTTACATACAAAGAGCCATTAAATACTGAGCACTTTAAAGAAGTACTAAACACTATTAAAATGTTAGCAGAAAATAACGGATATAATCCCAAAATCATTGATAACATAGCCATTAAAGTAATTTTTATGTGAATATGCAGTCAATTCTAAGACGTCCTTCAATGAAGTGTCAGAAAGCGACCTATTACGAACGTGTGTGATCAGTAGAGAACGGACATTCTTACCACATGACTAAGTTCTCCGAATCAATAGCCGTTGTCCATTGTTAACGCTGCGAAAAATCAGGTGGTCTAGAAAGTCAAACACAAATACTTCATTGTATTACGGCGGGATGTACTCGGCGAAGTTTATAAACATTTCCAATTGCGGATTGCGTTTAATGGAATATATCCTCCGAATACAATCGCTGTGTTGTCCATTGTAATCGCAACGGACCAGATGGCCGGGTAAGACAACAAATACTTCATTGAATTACGCCGAGTCATGTGGTAAGAATGTCCGTTCTCTAGTGATCAGTAAAGACCGCCATACTCGGTTGGCTCACAGATGCGAGGACAAGCTAGAAGTTTGAGAAACTCATTCGCGTACTATAGTGTGTGTAATACATCAACAACTATAATAGTTTCAAGCTGTTTATAGACGTATAGATGTATTTACGAATATTTTTCTTAAATATATGTATAGTTTAGTTATTTAGAATTAAATAATGTTCGCTTCGAATTGACACCCCGTATACTGAAATTTTAATTATCTTATTTAAATTGTAAATCTTTCTCCCTATTCAAAGAGTCGACATCCTTTCTATTTGAAGGTTTATTACCTTTTTTATTAGACTATTTCTACCTTGATTTATTATTTAATTATTGAACGTATGTATTCAATACCCAGTTTTTAATCTCCCTAGCTTTTTTGAAATATCAAAATGGAAAATGCTTTAGAAGTGTAATGGAAGTACATATCATAGCAGGTACATCCCCGAAGCAACTTGAGCAACCCCGAAGAATACACCGGGCACTGTTTAAGGCGCGCTTCAGCTACGTTGCTGATTGTTGGTGGACGAAATATGGAATATTTGAAGAGACACGGGGGTTGGAAATGAACTGGAGTAGCCGAGAGTACAAGTGTCCCGTATCGTTATGTTCAAATTTTAGTAGTGTAAAGTAGACTTTCAGAATTTCAAGTCAAAAAAACGCAAAACTTGTACTTGCATTTTTATTTGTTTCAAAGTTACAGATCTATGAATGTGATTGTCAGATCATGAAAAAAATGTAATCCTAAAAAATGTAATCCTAGTCGAAATGTCCACCTCCTTGTTGAATGCAGGCTTGTGCCCGTAAGCAAACAGAAGAAGTACTTATCCGAATTTCATACTTGTTTTGTCTGATTTGCTCGGCAGCCAGGTGAATACGATCCACCAACTCTTCTCGTGTGTTCGAAACTCGCGCGTAGACTAAATTTTTCATGAACCCCATAAATAAAAGTCAAGGGGATTAAGATCGGATGATCTGGGTGGCCATGCAACAGGACCACCTCGACCAATCCATCTTGGATAATTGACGTTAATCCAATTTCGGACACCAATACCGAAATGTGGTGGTACCTGATCCATGTGAAACCACATGTCTCGTAGAACATTCAATGGGACATCCTCTAAAAGGCCTGGCAGTTCGTCAATAAGAAATTTAAGGTAATTGTCCGCATTTAACCTCCCAGAAAGAACGACGGGACCAATCAACAAGTCATCGATTAGGGCCGCCCAAACGTTAATAGAAAATTCATGTTGAAATTTAGATGGGCGTATAGCTTTGGGATTTTCTGATGACCACCTGTGCAGGTTTCTCAGATTTGTAACACCACTTCTCATGAACGTAGATTCATCTGTCCAGAGGACTGTTCTGGAGAAATTAAAATGAAGCCGTGACTGTCTTAATATCCAGGTAAAATAAACTAGACGAGCATAGTGGTCTGCCTCAAGCAAGTTTTCAAATTCGCCAAACCGTCGTTCATGGCACCCCTAGTTGGCTAGCAATTCGACGTCCACTGAGAGTTGGATCCCTTATAACAATAGCTACTGCTTCTTCCTCTAAGTATGCTGGAAAATTTACTACTCGGTCGAAAAGATAATCACGGAGTCCGCATTCCCGAAATTGTCTCTATACTTCCAGAAACGTTCTGTAATGAGGAATGCGCCTATTGGGAAACCGATGTCGGTATTCAATAACTGCTTGACGTGCACTGCCGTTACAGTAGCCATACACAAAATGCATGTCTGCATACTCTTGAGAAGAAAATCAGTAAGGCATTTTGAATAAAGAAAACGTGTCCACTCACTAATAAGCTGTTGTATTAACTGAAACGAAGGTAATCTCTTATTAAAAAATGAAACAAGTCATTTGAACATTTGCTTATTGTATGATATTCATGGTTCAGCACTTACGAAATAAGTGAGAACCTTCTTTATCATAAATCAATTTCCAGTACAATCTTTTTTGTACATCTCCAAGAAATTACTGTATGCACTACGACACGTGTTTATTTATTTTAGGATAACATTTTATTATGCGACGTTAACAATCACAGGCCTGTTATTGAATCGTATAACTTTTTTTAAATAAAATCAGTTTGTATTAACTTTAGGATTACATTTTTTTTCATGATCTGACAATCACATTCTAGATCTGTAACTTTGAAACAAATAAAAATGGATATACAAGTTTTGCGTTTTTGTTACATGAAATGAAGTCTACTTTACACTCCTAAAATTTGAACATAACGATACGGGACACTTGTATAGAAGAAGCCCTTAGAAATAAAAATGTTACCGCTAGCAAAATATTGAACCTGAGTAAAAATATTAACAATCATTGCATTGAATCGTCATTGTTGAAATCAACAGTTGTAAACGGAATCCTAAATTCGCAACAATATGGTACAACGGTATTGCACGGGTTTAATTTTCAAAATGAAACAATTTCGCATTGTACGTTTAATATTTAATTTAGTGATAAATTAATTATTATTATAAATTAAATAAAAATTAATAAATTAATAAAATTTTAATTGTTGATTCTTATGTGCTTGTATGTTGCTATGATAACACTTTTTCCTCGGTGCACTGGAGGCATTTTCCTGACACCGCGGTGGCAGGAAAGTAAAAAGTAGACCTCAGTCGGAAGAAAAATGAATCTTCGCGGCTATCAACGCAGTCGAGCAATGTCCGATTTACTGACGTTTGAAGAAAAAATATATTCCACATCATTTATAAACCCAACCGGCTGTTTTATTATATTTTTATCTAAAATTTGAAGCGAATGCTAAATTGCTTCTTGATCATTTCCGACAAGTACAGTTGTTCTAGTTTAAAAACTAAGGACGTAGAAGTCGAATATAAATAATCGAACTTGTCTTGAGGCCATGAATTTTGCTTTTAGTATATTTTCCATGTTCTTCCCATTATTACAACAATATCAAAAAAATCACGTTCGAAATAAGTCTCCTTAGGTTTTCATTCAATTTCGTTCTCAGATAAAGCCCCCCAAAAAAGCTTTTTCTACCGAAAAAAATCCATTTTCCCCTCCTCCCTTGTGCGAAGCATATTCCCTTGTCTTAAGCACACGCTTGGTAGGGAAGGAGTGAATGTTTGTTATGCTGTCGCTGTAGTTGTTGTAATCTCTCCCAGACCCTTCCTGTAGACTAAATTAGATTCTCCATATATCAAGGCTGCAGAAAGAGACCGACAAAACACGCGCGGACGTCACGCTTCGCTACGACAAGCTATATGACTTCTTTCGTGTTTCATTTTGTCAGACCGGGAGTACTTCTATAATTCTTCAAGATGGATCGTAGTCCTCTCGATGTTAGGACATTTGCCTTCTTACGTGTTCAACGAAACGTTTTTATTTCTAGCTTTTTGTAGATCCCATAAGTCTTTATCTAAATAATAGAAAGATATACGTACATATGTAATTCTTTGATTAGCGCGATGAAAAAATGCATTTATTATTTAGTTTCGGTTAAAATATTATTATACTGGGTGCGGCATAACGGCCGGTTTTCTTAATCATGCTTGAAATGCCCTTTAACTAATGACACCTTTTAGCTAATTGTGCCTTTAAAACCTTTATTAAAGCGCACACATTTCAGAAACGAATATTTAATCACAGATTAAACAACATTATTTTAATCAATTTAATTTAGTTGAGCGTCATATTTTATAATTTATCATACTGTACATTTTACCTTTTATATTTATTGTTCTATTGTTCCGTAAATAGTTCATATGCTTATTCTGCTTATTCGTATTAATAGTTAGTAAGTCAAAACAGTGTGTCACAGGTATCAGCATAAATATTATGAAATCCCAGACCTACCATAACGTAAAAATGCATTATAAGCTTCCGTTTGAACTCTTTAATAAAACGAGGTGATACACCACTACATTTACTTGAGATATATTAAAACAACATTTTGAGAACCAATAGAATTAAGTTGTAAATAGAATTTGTATATATATATATATATATATATATATATATATATAAGTAGACAACGAGTCTTTGCCGTTAAAACAAGTATGTAAAATAAAAATTGTTGGGGAATCCGGCAATAAAAACCTTTAATTAGTCAATTAGAGTCCTTTATTTTATACCTTATATTTCGCTCTGTAGATTTAGAGCTTCATCAGAGGTCACTTTAATCAAAAGAAAATACAACCTTAGCTAATTTAGTCTACTAATTATAAAAAGATCAATACTTACAAAAGCAGACTAGTTGTTGTGAGAGATATATACATTTTCAAAAAAAAAACACAAACCGATAGAGAACAGGAAATCCACGAAATACAAACAAAACGTCATATTAATTAAAAATTGTGTCTTTAAAGGCTTATTGTTATTACATATTAAAAACCATTTAAAAAAAATTCTTTTTTCAGCAAACACATTAAAAAAAAGGAAACACGTAGCAAAGAGACTACTTGTCTTGATGTAAATTACATTTTAACAACTTAAGTGTTGACACGGTAGTGTATTGAATTTTCAAAACCAATCTCATATTCGTATATGCAAAACCGACGATAAAAATACAGAGGTGAAAAACAACCAATGTCAAGGTTAACGATATATATACAGATGTTCAAAAGTCGTGCGCTTAATTTCAATAATGTATTGCCTTACAACAGGTTAAACTTAATTAAAAAGAATTGCAAAATTAAAATTATAATTATCTGAAAAAATTGCGGAAGGACAAATGTGTTAAATGCCATCAATAGAGTTAATATTCTGTGTATTTTGGTGAATTGAGTTTTTGATATTAGAAAAGGTCAGCAAAAAGGCATATATTGCGCTTAAATTATTTGTGTCAGATCTGAAATTCATAGCATTAGTATTATTTTTGATCTCAACCATCTCCAAAAACTCCCTACATTTTAAACTATTAACTGTCTGGAGGATTTTAACATTCTCAAAATTTGGGTTGTGGTTGTATTTGATCATATGTGAGGACAAAGCACATCTGTTCTTCCCAGTTCGAACGTCGCTTTTATGTGTGGTAAGTATGGTTTTTAACCAAGTTGAGGTATGACCTATATAAACTTTGTTGCATTCATTGCAAGGAATGCTATATACAACGTTCGACCGGAAAGGCAAAGGTGTCAAGTCCTTAGTCTTACTAAAATAAGTGCGTAACGGATTGTAGTTATAAAAACCCAATTTAATATCGTCTGTGGCGAGGACGCCAGAGAGCCGCTCCGACACCCCCACAATGTAAGGAAATCTGTAATATTTCACAATTTTTGGCTGGTCCTTGTTGGTAAGGTCTGCGCTCTGACCGTAAGTAGCTGGTGTGGAAAAAATCAGTCTACTAATCAAACCCCGAGGGTAACCGTTTGCAAACAACGGTTACCCTCGGGGTTTGATTAGTAGACTGATAAAAAAATCACACATCTTCGTGGTAGAAGAAATAGCATCATCCTGCACACACCAATTGGTAATCACAAGTGACGGAACAAGAAAACCAGCGTTTCCTGGAGTAGTTAAAGGTTAGTCTTCCATTCAGTTTACTTATATCTATCCATATTTCCGCCGTTCCTTTGCATCCAAGCCTACTATTTATTGTATTATGATGGCCAATATGTTAAATACATTAAAGAACAAGCGCAAGGGTGTAAAAGCCGCAATAACAAGATTCGAGAATTTCCTGAATAATCTAAATGATGAAACAACCACAAATCAAATTAATGACCGTAGTGAGAAATTCATACTTACATATGACGAATTTGACAAAATTCAAGCTCAAATTGAAGAATTAGATGTTCAAGAATACGAATCATCAGAACGCGAAATATTTGAAAATAAATATTTTGAAGTAAAGGATAAAGCCTATCAATTAATTAACAATCGCGATGAACAATATGTAGAGGCAGATAATAAATCACAAGTAAATGAGGCATTAATCTTAAATAATTCAGTCAAACTACCTACTATCAATTTACCCAGTTTTTCAGGGGTATATGAAGACTGGTTTCCTTTTTTTGACACATTTAATTCACTGATACATGTTAACGAATCAATTTCGAATATTCAGAAATTTCACTACTTAAAATCTTGCTTAAAGGGTGAAGCAGCTAACGTTCTCCACTCTTTGGAAGTATCATCCAATAATTATGTAACCGCATGGGAAATGCTCGAAAATCGCTACAACAACAAAAGATTAATTATTCAAAAGCACATACAGGCAATCTTCGATCTTCCGACGGCTACTAAAGAAAACCACGTTATTGTACGGCAAATAATTGATGGTATTTCAAAGCACCTTAGGGCACTAGCATCTTTAAATCGTCCTACTCATGAATGGGATGATTTACTAGTGCATATTTTAGCAAATAAAATAGATCCGACAACATTGAAAGAATGGAAAACGAACTTAACAAACGATGAGTTTCCTACATTCGACCAAATTTCAAAGTTTTTAACGCGCAAATGTCAGACATTAGAGGCCATAGCGAGGGCGTCTAAAAAAGACATTGGCACTGCAAAAAACGTTTCCACAAATTTTGTAATGAACAGGACGTTTTCCTGTGTAGTTTGCAACCAAAATCACTACATATACAAATGTTCGAAATTTCTTAGTTTATCGGTAGATCAGAGAATTTGCGAAGCAAAATCAAAGAAATTATGTATTAATTGCCTTAAACCAAATCACACGGCATTTAAATGTACTGCAAGTAACTGTAAAAACTGTGGCAAGAAACATAATACGCTTTTACACAAGCCCAATGTGCCAAACACAAACACACAACCTATCGTAACCCAAGATACGAACACAAAAATGTCAAATCACACCTTCAATTTAAACACGCATTCGCAAATATTATTGTCAACTGCTTTAGTTAATATTTTAGATTCTAAGGGCAACAAACATACCTGCCGAGTTTTGTTAGATTCAGGTTCGCAATCAAATCTAATCACAAAATCTCTTGCAGACAAACTAAAGTTAACGAAAAAACCCACACAAGTTTCAATCGCCGGAATCAATCAATCCTCTATAAGCGCTTTTTATAATGTAGAAGCAATTATACAGTCAAGGCAAACTAATTTCAATGCAAAAATAGATTGTTTAATATTAGATAAAATATCAGAACGTATTCCGCTAGTTTCGATATCAAGAGAGCATATTAATATTCCAGAAAATATAAGGTTAGCCGATCCAGAATTTCATGTATCTAGTGAAATAGACATGCTGATTGGCGCGGAATTATTTTATAAATTATTATGTATAGGGCAAATTAGTCTGGGATCCAATCAGCCTCGTCTGCAAAAAACATTGCTTGGTTAGTTTCCGGCAAAATTACAGCTAATTCAGCACAAATTTCAACTTCAATTTGCAATTTAAATAAAATTCAAACATTAGATGAGAACTTAACAAAATTTTGGGAATTAGAAAATTTAGAACGGGGTCGAACACTGTCAATTGAAGGTGCAAATTGCGAATCGCATTTTATTAAAACAACACAACGCAGCAATGATGGCCGTTTTATCGTATCATTACCATTTAAAAATACTGACTTAGTTTTAGGAAATTCACGCGATCACGCTCTTAAGAGATTATATTCAATGGAACGAAAATTAAATAAAACGCCTGAATTGAAAGCAGACTATTCAGCATTCATGAAAGAATACTTAGAATTGGGGCACATGAAACGCGTTGACAATCCTCAGTTAAGCGATTCAAAAATCAAGCATTTTTATCTGCCGCATCATGCCGTCATAAAAGAGAACAGCCTAACTACAAAATTGAGAGTGGTATTTGATGCATCAGCGAAATCGGCTACCGGGGTATCCTTAAACGATTTACTTATGACAGGGCCTAAGCTGCAAGAAGATTTGTTTGATATCGTTTCTAGATTTCGGTCGTACAAGTACGTTCTAACAGCGGACATCGCGAAAATGTACCGACAGGTTTCCGTAAAAGAAGAATGTATGCCTTACCAGCGAATATTATGGCGTGAATGTGATGATGATCCTATACAAACATTCGAATTAACGACAGTCACATACGGTACGACTTCGGCAGCGTATTTAGCGATCAAGTCAATGCAAAGTTTAGCGCGCGAAGAATCTAAAAATTATAGTGACGGGGCAACGGTCATATTGCGCGATTTCTATGTGGATGATTTATTAACAGGAGCAAATAACTTACACGATGCTTTAAAAATTAGAAACGAAGTAATGAACATTTTAAATAAAGGGAAGTTTGAACTAAGAAAATGGTCATCAAATTCCGCGACATTATTAAATGAAATTCCAGGTTCTTACAAGGATAACGCAATTCTTGATTTAGATAAAAGTGAAGGGAAAAATACATTAGGTTTACTGTGGAATGCTAACACGGACACGTTACAATATTCATTTCAAGGCGCCCTTCCTAAGGTTTTTACTAAAAGATCCATATTGTCACACATTTCCAAGATCTTCGACCCACTAGGGCTCATTAATCCATTTATAGTTAGGGCGAAAATACTAATGCAAGAAATTTGGAAATTAAAATTAAACTGGGACGAATTACTTCCTTTATATCTACAGAATCTTAGGCTCGACTACATAGAAGAAATAAAAGACCTTAAACACGTAAAAATACCGCGGCACGTTATTCAAATAGATAATGCTACAACTTTGGAAATTCACGGGTTCTGTGATTCAAGTGAAAAGGCTTACGGAGCCTGCGTTTATATAAGGGCAGTAGATAAATATAATTCAATGTCATGTCATCTCTTGTGTTCCAAATCAAAAGTAGCCCCTCTCAAAGCAACAACATTGCCGAGGTTAGAATTATGTGGGGCGTTATTGTTAGCGCAAATGATACACAAACTAAAGCAAACATTGTGTATCGATTTTAAGGCAATCTATTATTGGACGGACTCCACTACAGTTTTGTCATGGTTAAAAGCTCCCAGCAAAACGTGGAAAACGTTTGTAGCCAATAGAATAGGCGAAATTCATGAATTGTCGAATTTTTCAAATTGGTATCACATTAACACGAAAGAAAATCCCGCGGATGTGGTATCAAGGGGATCTTCCATATCAGCATTAATAAATAACGACTTATGGTGGAACGGTCCTCAATTTCTAACACGCGAAAAAATACATTGGCCCGAAGTTAAGTCATGCGAAAGCATTGAAGAACCTCCAGAAATTAGAAGAGTAGTTAACATTCTAAACGACACTCAAGAAGACTTTAAGATTTTTACACAATTCTCTGATCTAATTAAATTACAGCGCACCATTGCCTATTGTTTACGTTTCAAAAGCAATGTTATTGCACGTATTAACAACGATTTCTCTAGTATTAGGAATGATTTATTAACTTCCGATGAATTATCGGAATCAATGTCCACCTTGCTAAAGCTTTGCCAAAGGGGGGAATTTAATAAAGAATACCATCAATTATGCAGCTCAGGTAGAGTAAATAACAATAGTAACCTATTATGCCTGAATCCATTTATAGATGAATCGGGTCTTATAAGAGTTGGAGGACGTTTGGAACATTCTAATATTCCATACAGTCATAAGCATCAAGTTTTGATACCATCAAGGCATCCTTTAACTGAATTGATTGTAAACAATGAGCATAAGAAACAGTTACACGCCGGAGTACAGGGCACGACAGCAGCGATTAAAAGCAAATATTGGCCTTTGTCAGCAAAATGCACCGTGAAAGGCATACTAAATCGCTGTGTAACTTGTTTTAAAGCAAAACCGAAGGCAGGTAATTACATTATGGGAAATCTTCCGGCCAATCGGGTTACTCCAGCGCGCCCTTTCGAGAACGTCGGCATAGATTACTTTGGTCCGATATGCATACGCGAGGGTAGTCGGCGGAAGGCGAAATTCGTGAAGTCATACGAAGTAATATTTGTATGTTTCGTGGTCAAGGCGGTTCACATAGAATTAGTTAGCGATTTAACAACTGAAGCATTTCTCGCTGCATTGAAAAGGTTTCTTTCACGTCGGGGTAAACCATCTAACATATATTCAGATAATGGTACGCAATTCATCGGAGCAAACAGAGAATTAATCAAACTCCTGAAACAAGCGCATTCTCAAAAAAACAAAAAACATATTTTAGATTATATAGCTTCCGAGGGAATCAGTTGGCATTTTATTCCACCTAGGTCACCACATTTCGGTGGATTGTGGGAAGCCGCGGTAAAGTCGGTCAAAACACACCTTGCACGAGTTGCAGGAAAAACATCCTTGAATTATGAAGAGATGTATACACTTCTAATACAAATAGAAGGCATCCTCAATTCTCGTCCTATAACTCCCATTTCTAGTGATCCTAACGACCTTTCATTTCTGACGCCCGCACATTTTCTGGTTGGAAGCTCCATAACTCCAATAACAGAACCAACTTTGGAGCATTTAAAGTTGAATACTTTATCGCGATGGCAGTACATTCAGCTACTTCGCGATCATTTTTGGAAAAGATGGAGGAAAGAATATTTAAATGAAGTACAGCAGAGGCACAAGTGGAAACGCAATGAGAAACGGGCCCTGACGAATGGCGACTTAGTGATCATTCGAGAAGACAACGTCCTCGCGGGCAATTGGCCGCTAGGAAGAATAGTTCGAGTGTTCCCAGGAAAGGACGGAATTGTTCGTATAGCTGAAGTGCAAACCGCGAGTGGTGTTTATCACAGACCAGCAACTAAATTGTGTGTGTTACCCATCAATGACTAATCAATTGTTGTATTAATATTACGCAACACATTGTAATTATGTATATATGTATATTTGTTGAAAGCTTGTGCTTTCAAAGGAAAGCTTGTGCTTTCAAAGCGGGCGGAATGTTAAAACGTCAATTCATCTATTTTTCACATTGTATATTTCATTATTTTGTGACTCGTTATTTAATTTATATTATGTATATTTCATTAGCCGTTTTAAGGCGCTTATGAATATTCTGGGCAGTTAGGTCCGATTCCCAGTAACAGTTTACAGGTCATGCAAATTATAACAATAGCCCGGTAAATATAATTTCTTAAATAATATCATTTCCAAAAGCATAGAGCAAGCCTAATTGCATTTGCCAAGTAACCCTGCCATTTAGGTAATTAGTTTTATGACGGTCAAGACCAATTCATGAATTATTTTAAGTATAAACCTTCCGGAAGGGATTTAACGGTATACAACAAGGTTATCGTAAAAGGTATTAGATCAGGTTCCTGTAGATGAATTGTATGCCCGTCATTGTACACTGGTTTACCATACCTTAAATGTTGGGAAAGTTTATATTACTTTGCTATACGTCATGAATCTAAAATAACCTTTTGTAATTCCCACCACTTGTATAAGCAGTGGGGATGTGGGTGAGGTTTACTTCAGGACATCAGTCCAAAAGACATGACAGTTTACCTTCGATAGCTCTCCTAGTGAAGAGTTCCTATAGTTCTTACTAGCGAGTAATACAAAATTTAAGACATCAACATAAGAGTTTAACTTCGATAGTTTTCTCCTAGGGAAGAGTTCCTATAGCTCTTACTAGCGAGTAATACAAAACTCAATACATCAACATAACAGTTTAGTATATAAGTCAACAAACAAAGTACTAGTGTACAACCAATCGTATTATAATAAATGTATATATGTATAAATAAACAGATTATACCATATTGCATTTTATTATTTTACTTACTAACCAATGAGTGAACGAAAAAGTGTATACGGTCTTACACCCGTGCACAAGTGTATTCTACGATAACACCAGCTTGAAGAATACTTCAAAGGTTCCTTCAAACTAGGAGGAGTCAACAGAGTTGTTGATTGAAAAGCTATGTTATAATTTTATTCTAAACACACAGACCCAACAATATAATTGCTAGAAAATTAATAAATATTAAGCAGCGTTCGTGTATAAACTGTTAATTTATTTTAGTGCTCCGAACTAACATGAGAGTTCTCTTCTACAGGGGGTTCTAGTGTCGTATGTCAAATACAGTATTATTCTTACCTTGTACTTAGCAGATTTTTAATGACGTCTCAGTTGTATTGAACAATGTATTTAATTTGCTTAGTTGGTTTCAAACAGAGTGTTGTTCAGGTGGAAATCAAACAAAACGCTGGTAAATACTAAATTAAGCTTTAATAAATGTAACTGTCAGTATCAGCAACAAACAACTAAATGCACACACATATGAAAAGTAAGCAAACAGAAACGAACTCAAATATATACACATGTAATACGTAAATGAGTATCTCCAAAAGTGAAGAAATATAATTTTAGGGATTTATCGTGGTAAATGCATTAACATAAGCACATATAAGTCATGTCATAAAATTAGTACTTGAGGTTATGTCAGAATCGTCGACATGCAGACGTTCGATGGTTATAGCAATAGTAAGTAAACAATCTTTGTATAACAATATAATAATTTAACAATAATAACTTTAGTATTCTCTATTTTTTTTAAATTAAAAGATATTTTATTTCGAAATTATTTTATAAATACTTCAAGAGCAGGTTTAAATTCAATTTAAGTCTCTTTTTCAAATACCTGACCGTGACTTAGGGAGTAATTGATTGCGCTTTTTCTTCCCACGCTGCAATTCTATTGGGCTTGATAGCATCCTCCTGGTTGATTGTTTGCAAGACGCGTAAACAGCTCGAAATTTGCGGGAACGTTTTCCCTCCAAAACTGTAAACGGTCAAATTTTCTTACTAGAATCTCCTTGAGCGAATTTAACCTCGAAACAATATTTCTTCGACATATCGACACCTTTTTTCCGGTTTCGTAGATTTTATAGAGTAATATGTTTTTTTTCTTATCAATATCTTTGTTCGGCGACGGTAGTCGATTCTATTTAAATTTAAATATCTCGGCACTAATAGGACAGGAACTTTTAAAATGCATAGAGATATTATGGATATTTTTCTACACAAATTTTATAGTCGCACAACGAAAATTTCCTCACAATGTTAATTTTACTTTTCGTAGAGTCCACGAACGCATCTTCTCGCCCCGGTGATTTTCGTGTAACCCCCCCGATGCAAGGATTTTCATCGCGATCGTCTTCTTTTCTTTGAAATTTGCCTGTACGCCCTGAACATAGTTGCGAACGGTTATAAATATTTGAAATAGTTTTTAATAAAATTGATAATTAAAATATAGAAAACTAATATAGAAATTCATTATATTATAGAAAATTTTTAAATAGAAAATAAAATGTGTTACTCGTAAATAGGTATTCATGTTCATGCATTTTTACATATATCATTACAGCTAATTTCAGATCACAATTTTAATATACAGTGTGACATTTTTCTACATAAATAAATATATAATTACAAAAGATTGCAAACTTGTATTTCTTATTAAATATCAATGTGAAATAGGAATAATAAAAAGGTTAAATTAATAAATACAATAATTACTGTTATTCTCAAACAAAAATACTCTTGTTGTGCATTTCTCGATTCTGCTTCATTGTACGTGCATTTAATTTGTTCTTTCGTTACTTTTAGAGATGGTACCTAAGTGTACCAGTATAATATATATATATATATATATATACAGGCTGATTCAAATTAAGTGCGCACCATTGCTATCTCTGTTATTATTGATTCTAGAAAGTAGGTTAAATTAGCAAAGTATTAGTGTTTCGAGAAATTTTGAAATTTATAATTTTTTTAAATGGAACAGCCTGTATATTTTTTTAAAATTCTGAATGATAATGTTCTTTGTAATATAAAAGTTTCAATACACTATTGTCCTAAAACGAATAATAAAGTATTTACGGTGGAATTTAGTTGATGTCAAAGATACTTTCATTCTGTAAAATCAGTAGTTAGCTTCTTTCACTTTAAACAGAACAAATAGTATGCCCTTTGTAAATGTCAATAACGTACTGAATATAAATCTTTCGCACGTTTAGTTATTAAAAATATTTTTTTTTTATTTTGTGTTGTTTTCATTAGTTCTCTATTTATTTTTCTAAGCATTTTGGTTTCGTTGCTTAGTGTTTGACAATATTTCACTATGGTATTTCCTCATTTTGAGAAATGCGATATGTTGGAAGCATACATTTTATGTCGTAAAAATTAAGGGCTAGCGAATATTATGCTGAACACACTATCCTTTACGACAGCAGACAAATCGACGTTACTTTCGAAAACTTTACAATCAGTTTAGACTGCATTATTGCTTATTTAGAAGGAAAAGAACAAAGAAAAATATCGTCGTCAACAAAGAAGTAGAATATTTCGAAGCCCATCGCGAATTTTCCATTTGGGATGCTACTAAGGAATTGGCATTAAGTTATTCATCAGTTCAAAGAATTTTGAAAAAGCATAAGTATATCCCCTTTAAGTTCAGAATCTCTCAAACATTACAGCCAGGAGATTCCGCCAGGAGATTAGCTTTCTGTCATTGGTTTGTTAATTTTTGTGTTGAAAATTTGAATGGAACACAGTGTATTTTATGGAGTGACGAAACAAATTTTTCAAATAGAGGCATGTTTAATAAGAAAAATAGTCACACTGGTCTCAAGAAAACTTATTAATAGTTCGTCCACATGCTGCACAAGTTCGATTTAGTTTTAAAGTTTGGTGCGGATTAATTGGTTCGGTAGTCGTTGGTCCACTGTTCTACAATGGTACGTTGACAGGAAACAGATATCTGGAATTTATTCGTAACGTTCTAGAGGATTTCCTTGATAACGCCAATTACCTGATGCGCCAAAATTTATACTTTCAGCAGGACTGTGCTCCTGCACACAACTATCACCTAGTGCAAACCTACCTCGACACCATCTTTGCCGAAAAGTGGATTGGTACAAATGGTCCAAATCAATGGCCAGCACGCTCCCCTGACCTCTCACCTTTAGACTTTTTTCTTTGGGGATACTTAAAAAATGAGGTGTACAAAACGCGATACGACAACGTGCGCGACTTGCAAGACAAGGTCAGAGAAGTTTTTTGCCAATTAGATAGAAGGACAATCTTAAGAGCCACCCAGAATGTACTGAATTATTCAAAGATACATTCCAATAATAATAATAAGTCAATAATTTTTGAAATACTAAGGCATGACTTATTATTATTATTGGAATGTATCTTTGAATAATTTAAACCATAGCAACTCAATTATTTGACATTTATATTCTGTCATTGATATTTTGTATTCCCTTGACAAAGGCATCATTGCCGAAACATGTAGGGTTGTTTTAAATATATATACTTTGAAGTAATGAACCAGACCTTTAATCGCCGACTTATTAAGTTTACCTTATATATATATATATATATATATATATATATATATATATATATATATATATATATATATATATTAAACTACAGTGATTTAAGTGTCATAAAAGAGAGGAATAAATAAAAAATCCCTTAATATTTTAGTAAGTATTAACATGAATTTGCACCGAATACATTTGAGAATTCAAAAAAACTATATTTTTAAACAGCCCTTTTCGCGATCCGTGCTTGATAGATGACGCTGATAGATGAAATGTGAAATATTTGTGGTTCGGTTCGCAATTAGGTTATTCCAAACCATTACATGCCGGCGTAAAATTTTAATTCCATGGTTTCTACCTACTATTCGATGTACCATTTATTTTTTATAACACATTAATTTGATTTAAATACACTTTTATCGGTGCCGATACATTGATGTCCGAACCCTGCATACATATTCGATTATACACGCGGTAATTGTTAGAGAGCCACTCTCCACCCTTCACTATTTGCATTTTCAATTCACGCCCCATCGAAGCGTACACTTTTGTGTACCGGTCAGATGTATCAGAATTGCTTTGATCAATTCTACAGGAAAGGGTTCCAAGCTGAACGAGACACTACGGGTGTTTTTTTTTGTTCGTCGGCCGTTATGCCCTACTTTTTCGGAAAAACTACACCACAGACACAAGGACGATATTACAACCTGTTTTTCTGTAGTACGTTATTTCAACGGCAACAGAGCAAATTGCATTTGTTAGCAGATCAAAGCGCTACTCATTAAAGGTTACATAATCAGTCTGTATACAGTCTGTCCGCCTAAGTTCTCGATATACGGAAAACTTTTTTATTATTAATTTACCAAAAAAAAAGTTATTCTTTAAAAAAAACCTTTGCTTTTTAAGAAAACACGATTGAACTACTCAAACTGTATTTACCATGTACAGTAGAGTGTCCATAAGATATATGAAAAGTGCAAAGTTGTGATTTTCTTTGCTTCCCGTCCATTTTCGTAAAATTTAGGCAAAAAAAAATATGATCTACAAAAAAAAATGGGAATGTTAGCGGAAAAAAACCAGCCGATTTTCGATTAAAGTTTACAAAATATACTTTAAAACAGTATATCGCTTTACCTGTCCGTATTATAGAGTCAACTTTTATTCAGCATTACTAGACGAACATTTCGTTCTCTGAAAGTTTTGGTATACGGATAAAATTTAATGATATTTCGGTCCAAAAACCAGTGGCGTGTCGTGGGGTTTGAGTTTGGAGGGGCGCACCAGAAATCAAATACCAAATGACATATAGGCAAACTGCGCGAAAAAGTATCCATTTATAACATTTATTTAAGTTGAATAAATACATAGGAATTAAAAAATATTAATACCTACAATAACGACAAAAAACAATAATAATTGTAAATCAAAACGGAAAAAATCCAAAATAAGGGGCTCATTTTAAACAAAAATCCACCTATCTTAAAATTCAAGTTTGCAAAATCGAAGCAGCGGAATAGTTTTTATAACGTCATAAAAATCACTTCACAAAGTAGGTAGCCACGGTTTATAAGTAGGAAAAAGAAAGAACAACATATTTACACAGATTAAACTAAACAAAATTTTTTAAAAATGAAATCCGCTCTGCGGTCCTTCATGAAGTTTTCCATAACTTTATCATCAAAATTGTTTATTTCGTGCACTAAATTTCGATTTATGGACATCATAGCTAAAGCATTTAGTCTGTCATTACTCATTAAGCATGGTATTTCGCAAAAATTTTTTATGTGTTTAAGCGTCGAAAAAGTGCGTTCTGCTTCGGCTGTTGTCATTGGAGTCGTCACGATAATTTTTAATATTTTCGATGTTTCGATAAATGTTTCACTAAGGTTATTTTCCATAATAAATATATGAAGATTCATTGCTCCAACAATTTCTTTTAAATCTTCTCTCGAGTAAATTACCTCCAATTCAGTTCTTAATCTTGATTTGCTCAACATCGGATAAAATGAACATATATCGTTTAAAACAGTCACAGGGAAATTTTTTTAAAACTCTGAATATTTATCTTTGTTAAAAAGATCAGCCACATGTAAATGACCCCGGTAAGAAAAGCGTCCCTTCATTTGTACTGTAATTATATCACAAACTTCTTTGGCAATAACACTTCGAAAATTATCATCCATTCGCCTTCTTTTAGATGTTGGATATTCTGATTCAACAATGTTTTTAAGAAAATCAATTTGATTTCTAATGTCAGAAACACTTATCTCGAAAATTAGTAAGTCTTTTTGCAACTGTACGCTGTCCTTATTTTTTGATAGCACCATATTCCATGACTTGAAAATAAAAACGGTGAAGGACGAAATCAAAACTTTCTTTAACAAATTCGAAGAAAGATTAAGTAATCATCCTAATTCTTTGGCAAATACTTTAATGACTCGACCCATTAGAAGGTGTAGACCCAAATGATTCAATCCTAGTGACCTGGTCACGAGATTTTAATTTTAATCTTCTAGATGCACCATAAATAATTTACTAATACAAAGGTATTTTTAATAATATAAAATATTATTAAAAATCTGGTGTGAAGAACACAAATGCAGGTTCACTATTAATATTTTCTGTGAACGTGTCCGAATATATCCTATCCCCAGAGACGCAGATACGTATTTCACCTTTCTACAGGCTCATCGGTACGCCCCTGCTGGATAAAGGATATTCCCAGACACTTTCACAGAAAAGAACCACATCGCCCTATCTCCGTAATTATCCAGACCGAGCGCAGAAGTAAATTCGGCGCTGCCTGTTGTCAGACAGCCGAAGTACCTCGCATACCGTACACATAATTAATGTGAAGTAACGACGCCCTTCCAAAGGTTGGCACAGCCAATCTCTCTAGAAAACTGCATTTTGTTTGTGCCTTCACTCATACTACGGCTTAACCGCATGTGTAATGTATCAGAATAAGTGAAACATGCATGAGTAGGTAAACCCCACCAGTTTTGTATAATACAAAGGTACAGAAAATATTAATAGTGAACCTGCATTTGTGTTCTTCACACCAGATTTTTAATAATATTTTATATTATTAAAAATACCTTTGTATTATACAAAACTGGTGGGGTTTACCTACTCATGTATGTTTCAATTATTCTGAATAATTTACTATTTTAAATATACTATATATATATATACTATATATAACAAAGAGGATACTAAGAACAACCGAAATGAAGACTCTAAGAACGATAACAGGATACACATTACATGATAGGCAAAGAAATACAGATATAAGGGAGAAGTGTCAAACGGATGACGTAGTCAGATGGATACGGAAAAGAAGAAGAGAATGGAACCACCATGTCAGCCGAATGACTCCCGACAGAATGGCCAGAATAGTACGAAACAACATACCTCACGGAAGAAGACCCATAGGACGACCACCAAAACGCTGGCGAGACAGCTGGCAATCAAATTCACAAGATCTGCCGCCACAAAGAAACCGGAACTAAACAGGCGATACGCCTATCGAAAGAAGAAGAAGAAGAAATATACTGTACAGGAACCTGTCAACGGAGAGTTTCCTACATGTCAAATATTTCATACTCACAATTTATTTATTATATTTTCTTTGTACAAATTGTAAATAAATATGGATTTTAAAAAAATGTATTTTTTGATCACACCTCGTTTTTCAACATTCAACCAATAACCTCCACATTTTCTATCTGTGTATATTGTACGTTACCATTAACGTAAAAGCTATGCTTTCTCTTATACGCTTCGCAAGTACATATTTCCGACAAACAGAAACACTTATAAATGCATAGATAGGAGAAGCTGTGTTGTAATAGAAGTTTATCGCGAAGAATTTTCCCTCAGAAAGTCGTAGATATTTACGTCGAAAATGTAAATACACTTTCGAAGAATGCATTTACCAATACAACCGTCGGAGAGGCGACTGTCACTTCGAACGTCTCCATTTTAGATGTTATTTTAAACTTGGGTGTAGATACAACGAAAGTTCTCGCACAGACAGCTTGTTCGTTTCAACATCCGCCTGAAAGTAGATGTATAAGACGAGATATTGGTGTTATATGAAACTGTCTGAAAACATTATGATGGCATTTCGAGTGCGAATTCATAGCTGTATTCGGAATTAAGAAATTTACGCAAATGTAATTTATCAACGTAATTCCAGAAATGCATTTGCAAATATACTTTTGAAATGTATGGGGTATAGCAGTATAATTCCCGGAATACACCTAGGGTGTATTCCGGGAATTAAATGTAAAACTTTACATTAGAAGATACTAACACCTTTAAAGTGTTCTTCTTGTGCACTGTGGCGTAAACTGCGTCTAAAAGTAGACCTAAAATACATTTTCGGGATGTTGTAGTGTTGACCAACTGTCACATATTCCGTTGTATACCAGATGCGAGGATCGCTGGTAAAATATCTGAAATCTAGTACAGTTGAACTTTGATCAAAAGTACTCCAGATATAACAAACACTCGGTAATAACGAACAAAAATGATTTCTCCAATTAAATATACCCTGTAGTTATAATACCCGGTGTCCTTGAAATGTAAGGACAACTTCTAAAAATGGAAAGATTAAATTATATAGAATATATACCCAAAATATTTTCCAAAATTGCTTCTCATAAGCGAAAAAGAAGCGACAATTATATTTTAAAAAAATTTGTCCCGCCACTGTACGATTGACTATATTATAAAAAAATGTGTTACGTTTAAAAATATCATTTTTAAATAATAATTGAGTGTCTTGCGCTGTGCTGTTGCTATATGCCCCCATGAGCACTAGACTTGCGCCGACAAATATTATCCTAAATTTACCCAACTTACCTTCAACTTTATGGTTGCCCCGGAGATCTTTTGGCTAAAGGGCTAACTCAGTTATAGAGGCGAGTTGAGGGAAGGTTCTTACATAAAAAAGGGCGCCACCATGTTTACCTTTAGCCAACAGAGAACACAGACTCTGCCATAGTAAGTGAATAAATTCGTAATACCAAATAAGTTGACAATCAAATAAAAAAAAAACAGGGTTCATAACAATAACAACTATATTTATTACTTAAGAAAAACAAAAAAAAAAGAATATAACGCGTGTTCATTTGAAAAGTCAATCTAGTAGCAGTTGATTTACTGAGAACATTTTGAAGTATGTCGTAAATTAAAATTTACTACTTAACCTACGAAGTCGTATATTTTGACAGTTTCATACATACAAATAAATAACAAATGTGATTGACATTATCAAATGTCATTTGGATTTACGCTTACGGAACAACAAACACATACTAATAAAAGGTGTTTTTTATAGAGGTATAGAACTTTGAAATGGAATAAAACAAAGATGAATTTTTTAAATTGACATGAAATTTACTTTATTCGAAAGATAATCTTCTGGCATTATAATATGACTTCTGGCATATGACCGCCACGCCTGGCTCGGACGTAGTCTAATCTGGAGGTCCAATTTTCGATGACTTTTTCCAACATTTGCGGCCGTATATCGGCAATAATGCGGCGAATGTTGTCCTCCAAGTGGTCAATCGTTTCGGGCTCATCAGCGTAGACTAGCGACTTAACATATCCCCACAGAAAATAGTCTAGCGGCGTTAAATCGCACGATCTTGGAGGCCAATTCACGGGTCCGAAACGTGAAACTATGCGGTTACCAAACGTTTCCTTCAATAAATCAATTGTGGCACGAGCTGTGTGACATGTTGCGCCGTCTTGTTGAAACCACAGCTCCTGCACATTATGGTTGTTCAATTGATGAACGAAAAAGTCAGTAATCATGGCTCCATAGCGGTCACCATTGACTGTAACGTTCTGAGCAGCATCGTTTTTAAAGAAGTACGGACCAATGATTCCACCAGCCCATAAAATACACCAAACAGTCAGTTTTTCTGGATGTAACGGTGTCTCAACATACACTTGAGGATTACCATCACTCCAAATACGGCAGTTTTGTTTATTGACGTATCCATTCAAACAAAAGTGAGCTTCATCGCTAAACAAAATTCGCTTATGAAAATCGGGATCAACGGCAATCTTGTTTTGGGCCCATTCACCGAATCTACGCCTTGCTAGGTGATCGTGTGGCTTCAATTCTTGCACGAGTTGGATTTTGTAAGCACGCAAACCAAGATCTTTCCGCAAAATCGTCCATAAAGTGGATGGACACATATCCAATTCCTGTGCACGATGGCGGATAGACTGATTCGGGTCTTCCTCTCCGCTACGCTCTACAGCAGCAATTACTTCTTCTGTGCGCACTGTACGACGTCTCTGTGGATGCGTATTATCATTTAGAGTAAACGTGATGCGAAAACGTTCCATAGTTAATCGAATTAATTGCTCTGATGGACGATTATGTTGACCGTAAAATGGACGTTGTGCGCGATACGTATTTCGAACAGAACCATGATTTTCAAAATAAATTTGCACAATTTGGAAGCGTTGTTCAGGCGTCAGTCTATTCATGTTGAAATGCCAAACCAAACTAAACATAAATCACTTGACAGCTGACAAAATGGCCGCCAGTTAAAAAGTGTTGCCAACTTAAAGTTTTATACCTCTATAAAAAACACCCATTATACATGCGTCTTATTCTATCAAAATTTCAAAGTAACCTAGATTGACTTTTCAAATGAACACACGTTATTATACCAGAGGGGTATATGTATGGAGCAACAAAATACTATTAAACAGTTGGAATATCATTGATCAATATAAATATCGTACCTAAACTATATGGTATTGCATCGGTAATTCATTAAAGCTTTAATGAACCTTACACAGGTTCGATACACACAGTATATGCAATACGTACTTAGGTGGTACACACAAATAGAAATTAATAATCCAATAAATAATTAACTGACAATGTATTCACATAACTGGATACTCCAATTAGATAGTAATCAAAAACAGGTTCAGCCTGTATATGCAAAAATGTGTTTAAGATATATAAAAAAAATTAACTAGAGCGTTATTCTATAGTTGTGAATGATTACCAAATAAGTGGAAAAGATATTTATTTACATTACATTACATCGGAATCCGTTACTGATAAAAAAAATACTAAATTTAATTTACTCAAATTTATTTACTTTAAACAAACTGATATGCGAGATTGATACTATTAAAACAAAATATACTACTAAAATTTGAACTAGAAAACTGATTACGCGATTAATATATGAAAATGAACTTAGTTAAATTTTCCAATGAGGTAAGAGAACAAAAAAAAATTAAAAAATGGTGAGTAGGACACCATGTTTTAGAATGCCATGCGTTCCTCCAAAATCACTATTTATATTGTTTTCCGGGACTCTGTCACAAAAATGTTACTTTCTACACACTACCTGGAGTGAAAAATGATCCTTAGATCCGATTACGCTGATTTCCTGTATCCGGGTGATTAGATGACTGCGGATGAATCAACCTCTCGTCTATTTGGTAGGTTTCACTTACGGAATTCACAGCATAACCAGTCTAACGCAATTCCGCCTGTATTGCCGTCATTAGCAGAGATACTATCAGCTCTAAATAAATAAGAAAAAGAATAAGTGGAAGATTCCAGAGTAATATAACAAAATGAAGAACAATGCCGTGATATAATTACAGCCGTCCCATTATCTCAGAACTCACCTGAAGCAAACACGTGGGCGTAAAACTTTCAAATCCGGGGTAAAATATCCTCGACTAAATATCACTACACTAGTGAATTTATATGAAACAAGCCATTTTGTCAATTCCTGCCTGCGGCAGAACAGCTAATACTGTTTTAACTCAAATTGACTTTCTAGTTTTACACTCGTCGACTTACTTCAAAGCGGGACTAATCAGAAGAGAACGCCAGAATGATTGTCCTTTAATTTAAGCACTATAACTGATACTGATAGTTATAGTGACATCCAAAATATTTTAACATGCAAACGAAGATATTAGAGTTTGAAATAGCCTATGATGTTCGATAATTAGCAATTAAAGTAAATAAATTATATTAAACGATAATATTGAATTTTGAAATAGCCTATGATGACTTAGAATTAGCAATTAATTAAATAGATTATTAAAAATGCCCAAACGGTATAAGGATCATTTTTAAAGCATAACACTGTACTTATTTTTCTCTTCCGATTGTACCCCCGCCTACGAACAATAGGTGTTCAAATTTGTACTCCTAGGACACAACTAAGTGCTACGCACTTCTTCACCCCTCTAACCATTCTATGCGATCGAGTCTGTTTTACTTCAGTTAGGTCTATTAGGTCGACCAGTACAAATGTGTTTGCGTGAGTGCCACTTTAAGGTATCTTAAGATTTATGAGTTTGAGAAAAATTACACTGAATAAGTGGATTTAATGTGGCCATCCATTGATTAATTACTCCCAAGATAAATTGGATTTTTAACCTAGATCGTAATTTGAAGAATAAAAAATCTTCATAATATATATTGGCAGTAGTGCTCATTATGTAGACTGGGGAACGTTGCAATACATTAGTCCTTGCCGTAGGCACGTGAGCGATGGAGTTGATACGTTAGTGAAGCCTCGGCACGTGTAGAGAAATTCTGGACAGAAGGAAATCAATCTTATTATTTAAAAGTTTCAACATGAAGGTACTGGCGATCCCTTCTGTCCAAGAGCGAAGGCATATTCTGTCGCAGGCATATTCCAGTAGGTGAATACACTCTAACTTTAAAGGAGAGAAATTTAAAAAATCGCCGGTGTATTCTATCCAAAATTAATCGATAGGAGGCATAGAAGGAATACAAAACAATAGCTGCATAGTCCATTTCGCTGGCAACAAAAGCGAAATATAACACCTTAAGCAAGTATATGTTGCAAAAAACAAATTGCATGTCGATGCGACAATTCACATCAAGCTTTGATACAAAATAATACAAATCTGTATAAAAACAAATTTGTATCTGTATATGCATGGACACACAGTACGTATTTACCAGCTTTTGCTTCAACTACCAGACGAATGCGTTTCTGTGTAACCACTTTGTCAATGATAGGTTTACGAAGACAAAAGACTGTAGGTACACTTGCGGTCATGTAGCAAGTTTTGTCCTATCCGAAGACATCAGATAACTTCATCCCATCTGACGGACTCTGTTTTTGCAATTTGTTTTTTGCTATACTACGCCACCTGGCGACGAGTTTATGGACTCACAGTAATATGCGTGTTTTGTCTTCTTTTCCTGTAATAGCTTAGCTATTCGAGAAGAAACACTTTGCACCGGCGTGGTCGGTTTTGTCCGTCAGATGGCATGAGGTTGTCTGATGTCTTCGGATAGGACAAAACTTGCTACATGACCGCAAGTGTACCTACAGTCTTTTGTCTTCGTAAATCTATCATTGACAAGTATATGTTATTAAAATTAGCAGAAACTTGCATAATGAAGCCCAGAGTTTTGCAGAAGGAAGTACACACAGCTTGCAATTGTTGCTTAAAATACAATTCAGAATCAAATAGTACACTCAGGTCCTTAATGTTTACCAAGTAAGTATTATTAATTACATACTGCGACAATATAGAAAGTTTGGAGAGGGTGTAACTCACACAACAACACTTCTTAGTACTTAGTTCCAAATTGAAGCTATTACATCAATTTGAGGTTATATCGAAATTGTCTTGCAGAAGAAAACTATCGTCGATGTTTTAGTTATTTACGAATATATCTTTAAATTATCCGCATTTGTTAAAACTGGACTGGTGAGAGTAGATAGCAGGTCGTCGATAAACAACACGAAAAGAAGTGGTCCCATGTTGGAACCCTGAGGCACACCAAATTTTGTAATGAATTCAAATGAGCGGAAGCTGTTGTAAAAAACATATCAAATTCAACTTCTTAAAAGTATGAATTCCTTTTGCTCCATTTGGCGGAGAATATCTTAATGAAGTGTACATTGTCACTTTAAACTGGCCTGCAAGAAGTCCCGACCACAATCCCATTGAGAATGTTTAGGACAGATTGAAAGGACGTGTTCGTTCACGTTTGCGGCGTCCCCAGACTTTAGAAGAATTATCAGAAACTTTGGTAGAAGGTTAGGAACAGTTGGATAATCGTTTATTAAAGAATTTAATTTCAAGCATGCCAAGGTGTTGTCAGTTGTCAAATCAGAGACACACACGCATTATTAATTCTTGTTATTTTTTTTTGTAATTGATTATTTTCACAATTTTTGTTAAATTTGGAAAAAAACTTTAAATAAAACAAGTTTTCAAATAAGATTTGAATTCAAGTAATTTTTGTCAGAGGAAATATTTTCTTCCGCGTTAAATGAGATATTTACTAAATAAAAGTGTTGCGATAATTTTTTGGCGCAATGTATTTTGAAAATTCACCTTTTGGAAAACATCAAAAGCTAGAAGTTCGCTGGTCTGAAGCAATTATATGGAAAAATAAATACTTTTTTTATTTAAAAGTCGTGAAATGGTTATATATTTTTCCGAAAGTCTTTGTAACGATATACATACGAATATATTCAGACATCAACGAAAAAGTTAAATTTTCTGAATAAAAAAACATAAAAGAAACAATAATATTTCCTACACAAAGTCAATCGAACATCATCTTTGAGACGATTTCATTTGCCAAAGTTCCTGTCATCAAAATCAATCCGGCACACTCAGAATAACAACGTCGATTTCCAGTTCAAATCGCTATCCGTGATCGTTTCTAGTTTTACATAACGACACACGTAAAATTACAAATTTAGATTGCGGAGATGAAAATCACCGGCTGCAGTGTTACTGTGTGCATTTGTGTGAGACTCTAGTTGCAGGAACACGAGCGCCCTCTGTGCTGTAAGTGGTTCATTGTAAATTTAAATGGCGATTGCATTGAGGTGTCTCTTCCGACGCTTGGATTTCAGCATTCGAAACGTACGATTTTCTTTACGAGCGGAAAACAATTACGTATGTGTGCAGGTGAGTTTGCCATCAATTTACACGTTAAAATCTAAATACGACGTCACTTTATAGCCTACTTGAACTTAATAGTCCTTTAAGCATACGTTATTTACGCAAGTACATTATCTTAACGTTTCCAAAATTGCGGAACGCAGCAGAAAATGAGAGAATAATAAAATGAAAATTAGTATATTATGAGGGAAATTCAAATTTGATCTTCAACATAATTGAAGAAATACTTCAAAGCGGTTTTACATTCATTGAAGTAGTCATGTTAGCTAATATCGTAAATAACTGTATCAATACTGTCAGTTGTATTAACAATGTTGTATTAACAACGTACCACTACGTATAAAAAAAAATAAAAACAGCGTGGATGTATGGGGAGCTATCGCATTATTCAATTAAAATGCAGAAAACCTTCACGAGTAATCTCCATTATTTTACAAACTCATTGTCTTAAAACTGTTACTGTCAACAAACTACTGACTCAATTTCTAGACTGTCGCGGAATTCTCATTGACAAATGTCAAACTTTAAGAATATAGTGATTACTAGAGCAGACCAGTTTCCGTGCGCGCCATGTGAGCCGATGTGAGGATGATTGTATTGCATCAGAACTAATAAAAAGCATTCAGTATGTGTTTGGTACTTGCTTAGACTGCATGTAAGTGTAAGCATACGTAATAAAATGTCGTCGACACATAAATCGAGAAAACGACCGCTGTCAGACGAAGTGAATAAGTTTATTATGAATTTCCCGGACTTAATACAAGATGGCTCAAAAATTAAATGTTTAGTGTGCAATACATATCTAATGTGTGGTCAAAAACACATTGTAAAGAACACGTAAGCAGTTCGTAGCACAATAATAACAAAATTAATCGACAACAGTTTATACATGAACTATGTGTAACTATGACTGTGTGTACACTGCCGTTTATCTTGTTAAGTAATGATTCATTTATTTCATTTTGGAATAAATACGCGAATCAAACATTACAGGACACGACAAGGTTACGAAGGAATTTACCATCGGTGCGTAAACAGGTTGAAAATAAAATCAAAGCCGAACTGAAAAATAACAAACTGTGGTTATATGTGGACGAAACAACAGATAGCAAAAAACAATCTGTAGTTAATGTGATGGCGCGTAATATGGAACCACATCAACCAACGTCTTCAATTTTATTAGCATCCAGACGACTAGAACAATGTAATGCCGAAAAAATTTCAGAGGTGCTATTAAATACTTTGGAAAAATTTAAACGTTCGAAAGACCAAGTATTAATGTTTATGACCGATGGTGCCGCAACCATGTGTTCTGTAGGCCGGTCTCTTAGAAAATATTGTCCTAACTTGTTACATATTACTTGTAAACTCCATGCTCTACACCTTGTGGCAGAACAGGTTCGTAGATGTTATCCAGAGGTAGATGCTTTAATATCGAGTACAAAGGCAGTATTCCTGAAATCTCCAAAACGTATTCAAAAATTTGACGCATTGTGTCCCCATACCCCTGAGCCATCACAGCCGATTCTGACACGGTGTACATGGTTACGGGCGGGGTTTTACTATCATGAACATTTTGAAAAAATTAAGGACGTGGTTTTATCATTCGATCCGAAAGAAAGTGCAGCTATCAATACAAGTCAGAAAAAATTTCAAGATGCCCATATTAAAATGGATTTACAAAGTATTCGTGAGAATTACTTGGGACTAGAAGAAGCAATAACAAAATTAGAAAATTCGTCGCTGTCGTTAGAGGAATCACTGCAAATGGCTAAAGATGTTCACGCACAACTGTGTGCTGTAGAAGACGCAAAAAGTGAAAGTGTTCTAATTAAGTTTGAAAGTGTTTTAGACAGAAATGCAGATTTTGACACCTTAACACGCATTTGTGAGGGCACGTCTACAGATGCGTTAAGTTGCTTAAAAAAGTATTTTGATTATGCGAATATAACATCACTAGATGTAGAACGCTCGTTTTCCGAATATAAACATATTTTTTCCTCACGGCGGACGTGTTTTTCAGAAATAACCTTAGCAACGCACCTTCTCCAGTTTCTCCAGTTTGTCAATCCTTGGAAGACGCTTAAAACTGTAAGTGCTTTTTTAAATCCTCTGTCGTGCACACAATCACTGATTTCATACATTTTCCAATTTATTTATAGGTACATACAACGCTGCTATAATATGTACTATTCTTATTTTTCGTGTGTTTATGCATTACTTTAATAGCAGAACACCAAGTTTATACATATTTAATTATTTCTGATAGAATAAATGTGTCTACTTCTATACTTATATCGGTAACAAGCTCATGTTGCGTCCCTATTCTATCGCATATTCTAATATATTACGAATTACACTCCCATACTGGCGCTCATGGCGCGCACAGAAATTGGTCTGCTCTAGTTATTACATATGTCAAATCACTGTCTAGTGGTCGATTGTCAAAATATAAAAGATGTCCCTCGTATATCGGACAAAGTGGTAGAAATATAAATACTAGATTAAAAGAACATAATATCTCAATTATCCAAGAAATAAAAAATACGGGATTTGCAACACTGTATAAACAATCTCCACTTTCCCGATATGCATAGTTGCAAACTGTTGTATATTATAAATAAAAGCCAAACATTTAACTATTTCGAAATATTAGAAATAAAAAAGCAAATTCTAGGAAACAAAAGCTAACAAACACGCAAATTGAATACTTAAATACACCCATAATAAACACTGCCATTAAATAAGGTTAATTAAGGTTAATTCTAAGCTAAGCACAGACAATCATATACAGGGCGATTCGAAACACCACACGGAGTCAGGTAAAAGGATTAAATGTATACGAATCTTCGCACATCCCAAAATTTTGCTTTGAAAGTGGTGTACGAAACTCCCCACAAATAAGTGTTTTATTTAATTTTAATAAAAGTAAATTATTCAAATGAAAATCTTTATTTATACACAAATAGGTATTTACATTGACAAACATTCATTATCACCTTATTCAATTTTGTGAGAATAATAATGAGAAGCTAGTTTAACAAATTCTAGAGTGCTAATACTGCCACTCTGGTAATTCAAAATGTGCTTTTTAAATACATTTCACTTTTTTCGAAACAGCATTCTGATACTTGTAGGGAGCATTGACACTGTTTATTTTAATATAAACCAGCATCTGAATTTTTAATAACCTATCAACAAATGCTAATAGTAACGGATGAGCGCAATATAAAGAATTATTGTAATGGTAGTAAGAGAATTAACAAGAATAACCTATTGCACATCATTACATGATACCTGCATTTTACCTGTACGGAGTTTCGTATACGGATTAGCACCAATACTTTTACGACCCCCCCGTTGTTTAGGATTTCGTGCGGAGTTTCCTACTGCCCCATACACAGGCTGCTTCATTTTCGACCCTCAATATTGGGATCTCGCTTGTTACTGAAGATAGAGGGTAGATTTAAATTTGGTAAAGTTGCTATATTTTGTGTTTATTATGAACCCGAAGAGAAAATGGACCTGTGTCAAATGACGTTCGGGATTTTTAGAAGCTCATTTTCAATTTTTGATACCGAAAGGTATAATTGAATCTCGATTACACTTTTCGTTATCAAAAATTGAAATCCTGTTTCAAGTGGTGTATGTAATAAAATAAATTAAATTAAAATGACCTTTTCTTGAAAAAATTATTACAGCTTGCTAATCTTTTCTAAAATTTGGTAAATAATATGGCACTTAACTCGATTGTTTACAAAATAAGATATTAAAAAACAAATGAAAACACTGTTTATTTTTTTGTAATGTCCATTAGTAGCGAAGTTCGTTTTTGTTAATTTTGCGTCTTTTCATCTCTGAACGCTCGACATTTTATTTTTTTTTAATCTACAGACCAATATAATTAAAAGCAATTCATAATTAAAAAGCTCTTTCAGTTCACCAGAAGGAGGAGGTGAATGAAAGAAAAGCGCATCTAAGCTTCCGAGAACGCTCCAAAACGCCTTTTTAATTTTTGCTTGCTTCTTCAGAACTTTTCAATTTAATACTAGCTTATTTTCTCTAAATAAATTCTATTGTTTAAAACAGAATATCCAATTACCTATTACAAAATGAATATTTTCTAAGAGATTGTGTAATTTATTTTATAATTAGTTTTTAATTAATAAAGTAAATTTTACGCTGTTGTTTAAAAAGAACAAACTCAAGGATATCTTAAACTACAAAAATATAAACTATTGAGAATAATCAATAACATATAGCCAATTTATTCATGAGTCAATTTCAAGTAGAATTTAAAAATAACGCTAAATATTTCCCGAGAGTCTGGATTAGGTACGTAGATGACAAGATCTCGCGATTTTTGATACACGGAAATGGGAATTAGACATGTTCGTTAATCAATTAAATTTGAAATTTCCGACGATTAAATTTACGGTGGAAAAGGAACACAATGGCAGGATACCATTTTTAGATACTTTACTGATTAGGAATAAACATAAAATAGAAATCGACATTTTCCGGAAAGAAACCAATGTTAATAGATTCATCATCGCGGATTCAAATCATAGTTATCAACATAAGACAGCTTCCTTTAATTTCTTAGTCAATCGGTTACTAAATTTTCCGTTAACAAAAGAGAGATATGAAATAGAACTGGATTTCATTAAAAATATCGCGACATATAATGGATTTGACATAGAAATAATCAATAAATTAATTAGAAACACAAAAATAAAAATTACAATCTGCGAATCCACAAGTTTGATATCTCAAAGTAACCAGGAGAAAAAGTACACGTGTTTACCATACCACCCCATCACGAAAAACTTTAATAAAGTTGTGAAAGAAAGAGGTCTCCAAGTTGCCTTTCGGTCCGAAAATACAATCAAAAGTCTCCAAGGAAATACTAAAGATAGAGTTAATTTTAATTCGAAATCAGGTATATACGAAATTAGTTGCGATGATTGTAATATGAAATATATAGGCCAAACAAAACGACCAATAATAACCCGGTTTAAAGAACACATATCACATATTAAATACAATAGACCGGATAAATCTAACGTTGCCAACCATGCTTTAAGTACACTACACAATGTGTCGATTAAAGGGTTAAAGCTTGTAATGGGCATTAAGAACCCCCGCGATCTTGACGCCTATGAAAGCATTCATATCGCTAAAAACAAACACTCCATGAACGGTAATATAGCACCGATCCCCTTCACTTGTCTCTTTTCATTCTTAGAACCATAAAAGGGTCGTCGACGTTTTAAATTGAAGTATTAACACATGTTGAGTGCCGTTTCCTTAAGAGAGGTAATTTTTGTCGATCTTTCGTTCGATATATTTCAAATTGGAGTATAAACATATGTGAATGCCGTTTCCCTAAGAGAGGTAAGTTTGTCGATCTTTTCGTTAGATATATTTGCATGTTTAAATTAGTCTATACGTGGACGCCGTGTAAAGTAGTTGTTGCGTAAGCGGTGTTCTAGCTTTATTGTGCCCCATGTGCGACACCTTGATTAGTGGTTTTACCTACTGATGAAGACAACTTAGTTGTCGAAATACGTATTTAGGATACGATTAATAATTGTGGTAAGGGGTTATATACCTTTTTTAAGTGTTTAACAAGTTAATTACTAAAACGTTTCACCAAGAAGTGTCTGCAACATAAATATGTAATATTACCAGAAAAATTAATTATACTGACAACTAGTAAAGTAAGTTAACACTCGATATTTTCTCTTCTCACTTCTCGGATGTCACATATTGAGGTAGCAAGATAACCTTGTTATCTCTTAAACGTACAGCAATCCTTGTATTTGACTCGTTTGAAGTTCGCAATGAGAACGCATATTCGAAGTTGGCGATGTTCTTTAGGCTTGATAATATACCACGTCTTCAATTAATTTTTTTTTTAGAGTATCTTGTAATTTCAATATAAATTTGGGAACACCGTGGAACAGTAAGGTTTTTCGTCAAGTCAAATTTTCAGTATTCAGTCTTTATTTGTCAAAATAATAAAAATTGTATGACACGTCATTAAATTAAAAATACAAAAGATTAACAATACAAACAATACATATAGCTGTATTCTCTTCTAACCGAGATAAATTGAATAATTAAATAAAGTTGAAAACAGAAATGAAAAATTTAAAATGGTAAAATCTTGAATACACCCTGTATGAACATCGTCATAAAACAAATCTCATAATAATTTTTATGTAAAGTTTCTTGTTATTTTCTGTAATAAGTTTTTATATTCAACGATACAGATCGTGTTAAGAAAAACATATCTGTGTATATTTAGTAAAGTGATATTGTATGTAAAATGTCATGTAAATTATTATATTTCTTTACGTTCTGGTTTATAATTGTTAATAACTTAGAATTTAAATCATGCTATATACAGGGTGAGTCGTAAAGAATCGACCAAACTGTAGGAGTGTATTCTACAGGTGAAAGTAATGAAAAAAAACTCAAATGTTGCCATCCGATTTTTATTTGTTTTCGAGTTATAGCGTAATTAAAAATAAACAAAATTTCATACATTGAAGTTTTTGTATTTTATTGGTATTATCGTTCTTTATAATATATTTTCAAAAATACCGCCATTCATTTCAAAACATTTTTTACATCGTCTACCAAGGGCGCTGGTTGCGTTCCTGATTGCGTCAGGTTGATTAGTGCTTCACGAGTGTCCTCTTTTACTTGATACACTTCATTTTTTAGCCAGCCCCATAAACAATAATCGTGTGGCGTGAGGCCTGGAGACCTAGGAGGCCAACCAATGTGACTACCACGTCCAATCCAACTCCCTGGAAACCTTTCAGCCAAATGTTGCCTGACTGCACGAGCGTAATGTGCAGGCACTCCATCGTGCTGGTAGAAGATTTGGATTCTGATGTTTATGGGAACATCCTCTAGCAGTCCATGCAGTTAATTTTCTAAAAAATGTAAATAGGTGTCTCCCGTGAGGCGATTCTCAAAAATGTAAGGACCAATTAAAAAACCATCGATCATACCACACCACACGTTTACCGAAAATTTATGTTGAATGTTACTTTCGACTGTTGCGTGTGGATTTTCGTCTGACCATACATGCTGGTTATGACAATTATTAATACCGTCACGGGTGAATGTCGCTTCATCCGTAAACAGTATACGCGATACAAAACGAGGATTATCATTTATCCATCGACAAAATTCCATACGTCTACGATTATCATCTCGTTGTAGGTGCTGTACTCTTTGTACATGGTACGGACGTAAGCCATGCTCGTGGAGTGTTTTTATCACCCTTGTTTGTGGAATGCCCAATTGAATACTAATTCTCCGTAAGCTCGTAGTTGCGTCTTCTTCTACTACATCCAGAATATCTTCTACTTCTTGTAATTGTTGTCGACTGCCTCGTTCAGATATTATGTTTACACTGGGAAGCTTTCCGGTCGCGCACAATGTGTTGAATCCACTAATAAATACAGTTTTATTAGGATGTCTGTGATATGGAAACCGTTGACGATATTCATTAGCAGCAGCTGTAGCATTTCCATCACAAAATCCATAAACAAACACCATATTAGCATATTCTAAATTAGAATAAGTGTGTGGAATTTTAGTTTGTTACACTATATTCGTACAAACGTCAAGTCAATGTCACAATACCCGAACACAATGCTATTATTTACTCCAAGGTATAGGGAACATTTTTTATGATGGCAACGCCCTCACTATATCAACGATGAACTAGAGGTAGTGACATTAGACGCATTAGGCATACAAACCACTCTACACTATTTCTCGACTGCTTTCAATATCACTACCGCTAGTTCGAAAAACCACGAACAGGTAGCGCTTCAGCTAGGAAGACTTCCCTATAATAAATTGCTACCGGGGTTTCACTGTTTTTACGAATACATACAAAAACATGGTATACTAAATTTACATTTTTAATTACGCTATAACTCGAATACAAATAAAAATCGGATAACAACATTTGAGTTTTTTTACATTACTTTCACCAGTAGAATACACTCCTTGAGTTTGGTCGATTCCTCACGACTCACCCTGTATACCAATTTATAAGAGAATATTTTTAAGTTATGGTAAGCTTCATAATTAATACTTGAATTTCGAAAAATTTCTTAAATACATAAATATTGTTTTTGTAACAGTTACGATGTATCTAAAATTTAAAACAAAGATAACGTGGATTGTAAAGAAAACACGGCGTCGGACGGTAAAAAAGGGAACACTTGAAAATAAGAACGCATTTAAAATATGAAACATTATTAGAAAGAAATATTAAAGAAAACGTAAATCAGTATAAGAACGAAAGTTTTTAAATGTGGAATATTATTTAGAAGAATATTTTAACTTAAAATGTATTTGAAAAAGAATTGACGTCACGAGGCATATATAAAGAAAATTTCTAAAGGAGTGAGACACTTATCGAAATCTCGTTTCAAGGCGGTGGTCAAAAAATTAAATTTTTGCATTTAATTTCAATTTATTAATAGATAATAATAATATATCCATCGTATATTTTATTTTATTTTATTTTTGTAAGAAAGCTAAGAATGGATCAATATCACGAGGAATTTGATCAGATGTACAGTAACAAAGAAACACAAAACTGAAGTACAAAAATTAAATTTATAAGTTTATTTGTATTATGTGGACATTTTATTTGATCGTGTATAATTTCAATTTCTGTTTTAAAACAGAAAATAGAATACAGCTATTTTTAACTTGTAAGTAGGGAAAAGAAATCTCACGAACATTTAAAGATATCTGGGTTTAGAACTCGAAATTTTAAACTCTCGTTAAATATATGAGATACTAATTAAAATATATCGTGTGTTATTGACGATTTTTTTGTAGCAGGGTAAAGTCTCGCCACGTAAATATAAAGTAACACATTTTTCTTTTGTAATATTATCGACCTTTAATACTATTAAATCCACAAACTTTACAATTCATTCATTTTTAAATTAAAACGCTGTTTCATGCTTTAGCATTTTGTAGGGTATAAAAACGCACTGGTCTAAAGTAATACACAGCTTTGTTTTGAAATATTAATGTTGGAATCTAAATCTTCAGTTTTATTTATATATCTATATAAATGTGAATATTATCTGACTAGATATAAGATTGGAGATACTATGTTTTACTAACAATTCACGATATTTAACATAATTGTGTAACATAATGTGAATAATAAATGTATTAAACTTAACATGCTATCGTATTATTTCTCTCCTTATTACATTAGATGCTAGGCCTAGTTGCAAGGAACTCTTTTTGTAACACAAAAACCCTGAGAGCAATTTTAAGAGTCTAAAATGTGTATGATGATTCATGTTTATTAATTAACGATTCATATTTAAATATTTGGCGCATTTTGAGAATTAGAGTACACACCAATATGTATATACACCACAAAACCAAAAAAAAACATTAAAGCTGACACGAAGAAATCGGAAGCAACAAGCTAAAAAACACATTCAAGATACTCACACCCCAACTGTATAAAAACGTTAAAGCGGGAGCTGCTTAACACTTCTTTAAAATTTAATTGTATTTAAAGTTTTTATTTCACTAGGGAGTCGATTGTACAGCTTCGGGCCCCAGTAATCGATACCTTGCTGTGTCACTTTTAGGCGATGATATGAGATCGCTAGCGCGTCCTTGTATCGTATGCCATATTCGTGATGAGCTGAATTTGCTTCAAAACGGGATGGATCCGAATGCACAAACCTCACACATTCCCAAATGTACACACTTAAAATAGTAAGTATGCGCTGCCGTTTAACCCTAGGTCCACCGAGCGGGTCCAATGGACCGAAATGATTTCTAACCATTGTTTTATCGTACTTATGGTTGGGCTAATTTACTGGTATTAATAGACTTTTTAAGTACGAGTTATAGCTTTAAAATTTGACAGAAAAATTATTTTAGAAAGAATGGTTTTGGCAGTATAAAAATACTTTCACAATTTCCTGTGTCGTTTACTGTGTAAATGTAGGTAAAGCGAGTGTGTTTTACAATGATAGTAGTTCGCTTATAAATTCTGGACTTCCCTGTTGCTGATAAACCTTTCTTGGCATTCCCCGATGCGGATTTTGGGGACTTTACGTGTTTCAGCATATTTATAGCCGCACGTCGTGAACGATACGTTAGTGCTTGCTGAATATGTGTAGTGTTACTTTGTTACTGTGAATAAGACAAAATTTATATTTTGTTCAGTTGTGATGTGCGATTTGATATTTTAGCATCATTTTTTATAAATTGTCAGGTAGTTATTTCTGAATCTTTTATTGCGGCTATTTTCTACTTTGCGTTTTACTCATTACGGAAAATAGATCGTAGAAATAAGGAATATCTTACACAACAACAGCTAGAGGCGATAGTAGCCGAAATGAGTGACGTTGAATACAATAGCGGATATGAAGCTTTAGGCGACAATGGAGAGGTGGATGCAGTCGAAGGCCTCATCGATGGAGGTGATACTAGCACAGCAGAAGAATTAGATCACGAAGAATCTGCGATGATGACCATAACAGAAATTCGACTTGAGCTAATTCTTTTATATCAAAGAACAAACAAGTTGTTTGGTACCAAGAGCCTATTTGACCACATCACGGAAGACAACCACGACACAATATTTTCCGAGAACCTTCAGGCCCAACACGTTTTGCAAATCGCGAAATCGATACACCAGTTTCTTCTTTCTTGATTTATTTTTGTTAAACCTCTTCTTGAAATTATCCTAAAGTGGACGAATGAAGAAGGAGAGATTGTTTTCGGCAAAAATTGAATAAAAATGTATGTCCAAGAATTGAAGAAATTTATTGGAGTTTTGATACTAATAGGTGTATACAAATCTTATAACGTGGACGTAACACAACTTTGGAGCAAAAACAATGGTCGAAAAATCTTTGGTACTATTATCGCTCGAAATAGATTTCAAGATATACTTCGTGTACTTAGATTCGACGATGCAGCGGAAAGACGAAGAAAAAGGAGTGGCGACAAAATAGCTTCAATACGAGAATGCTTTGAGTTATGGAATACTTATTTGCGAGATGCGTATGTACCAAATTGGTGCATGACGGTTGATCAACAGCTTGTAACTTTCAGAGGCAGATGCTCCTTTAGACAATATATTGCATCAAAACGACGATATGGAAAAAATTTTGGGCCGTTTGTGATAGTGTAACAACCTATGCATGCAAACGGAAATTTATTCTAGAAAGCAGGGAGAGGAAAGAGATAAGAATCAAGGCGAAAAGGTTGTAAAACGTTTAGTAGAAGAAATTGAAAACTCTGGAAGGAATGTCACCTGCGACAATTTCTTTACTTCGTACAATCTTGCAAAGCATTTGTTATCAAAAAAACCTTACATTAGTTGGTACGATCCGTAAAAATAAGACTGAATTGCCATCTTCATTTGTTGACCCAAAAAATCGTCAAGCGTTTTCCACACAGTTTGGTTTTTCAGACAATGCGATGATTATTTCGTATTGCGCAAAGAAATGCAGGCTTGTAACGTGGCTGAGTACTCTGCACATTGAGAAAAGGCCAAAAAAGAAACCTCAGGTAATCCTGGACTACAATAAAACAAAAGGTGGCGTAGACAACATGAACAAAATGACACGATCATACACCGTGAAAAGGATGACGAAGAGATGTCCTCTTGTAGTTTTTTATAACATGATAGACATCAGCGCCATGAACCCATACATACTATGGAAGCTCTCGAAACCTAATTCAGCTTTTGATTTGAAAAAGAGAAGAAACTTTCTAATTGAACTAGGAAAGGAGCTAGCAGAATACAAGGACCACGAAAAACCAGAAGCAAAAGAAGAAGCTGAAGCATCTACTAGTTCTGAGATTTCGAGAAAGAAGAAGAGATGTGATCTTTGTACATCTTTAAAAGACAGAAAAAGAAGAACAACTTGTGCACGTTGTAAAACCAATGCGGTGAACACTCAGTAGTTATATGTAAGAAATGTGTTTAACTCACTTTTACTTTTATGTAAGTCATGTCTTATTATTATTACTGCTTCGGTTTATTCTAATGGTCTTTTCTTATGTTGAATAAAATAAAAGTCAAATATAATAATGCTTAGACTATATTCAATTCAAAATAATCGCCGAATATTAGCTCAAACCCAGCATATAATAATATGGGTCCAATGGACCCACGCGGTAAGTAGCGATATGCTGTTTTCCTGGTAGTCCTAGGGTTAAAGTGGTCCCTGCAACTGTCCCCACACTGCAGACCACATAACATTCTAATAGCCCTTTCTGCAGTATTAAAATACGATGAATATCAAAGCAGCTTTCCCATATGATTATCCCGTATGATGCGAGACTGCAAATTTTAGAAATAGGCTAAACCTCGCCGCTTGGGAGGAAACAACATTATTCATCTGTCTTATTGTGTAAATTGCTGTAGTCTCGCCTCAAAGGTATGTAGCAAATTCGTTCCTATCAGATGGCACCAGATCATCTAGTAACATCTGACGGACAAAAGAGATTACGCCGAAAATAGCGATTTTCTCTCGACCAGCTATGGCCAAACGGGTTGGTTGAAGTGAACGTTGGAAAATACGAGGTGTATTGTCATGTGCACAGTTGCAGATATGTGTAGTACATATCTGTTTCCTTTGTTAGAATTAGTATGTAAACAGTCAAAAAAATTAAAATAAATTAATATTAACAGTGAAGCAGTTCTATTTCAACATGATTAAACGGTGCAACTGCCTATTATTTAAATGACGTGTTCATTCCTTCTGTTTATCGCAAAACGCTCTTGCATATATCAAGTCTCGCGTTCGCAAAATACTAATCTTAGACTCAGTCGGGACATTAACTTCATTGTTTCGAATTCGTAGCACGTCTCCTACATCATTTAATGGCAAATATATGTATGCTGCGAAAGTCCTTTCAGCAATAAGTAACACGCATCCTGAACATCTTGCATTATACATTGCCAGAAATTTATCTTAAATTATTGGAGGGAAAATTTACTATACAAAGAGGAACGATTAGTTTCTGGTCGTGAGAATTAAAGTATACATTGTGTGATAAAAGAAATATTTGTTTTATTATACTTGAAAGATGATACTCTTGCGTGTATAATATAAATGCTATGTTCGATTTTCGTGTAATGTTGTATTTAATAGCTTAATAGCATGCCAACTTGAGATAATAAAAAATAGCTACGTCAATTTATTGCAACTTATATTTTGTTTCGAAAGTAATGGTTCTAAATGGATCAATTGGAAACTTAGTACGTAAATGTTGCATTTAGCATGTAAGATACACTAAATATAATTTGCGAAGTTTGCAATATACAGTCAATATCATTAAATTTTTATCGTCACTGTCATTAAAAACTTTTTTCATCTGTCACGAACTAAAAATTTTCTCTAAATGATAATGACTTTTAACAGTAAGTGTCAAAAATAAATTATTCTATTTTGCATTCGTAATAAACTCATTACGAAACCCAAAATAGTATCGAATGAGCTTCATTTCGATACGCTTTTTTTCATGTTGGGTTGTTCGAACACAAAAATAAATATCATTGCTGTCATTTTATTTTAATAATTTAAGTACATTTGACAGATATGATATATATACGTAGGCTACACAAACAACGTACAGTCGAAAGCAAAAAAAGTAGACAAAAATACAGGTTTCTGTACAAAAGTATTTTTAATAATATAAAATATTATTAAAAATGGGTGTGAAGAACACAATACAAGTTATATATTTGTGAATGTATCTCCTCTCCAGAGACGCAGATACGTATTTCACCTTTCTACAGGATCGTCCGTACGCCCCTGCTGGAGAAGAGATACGTTTGTGATGTGGCTTGGTTACTTAAGCCACGTAATGTGCCTTAGTGGCTGGCAAGGATGTGGGCCCGGCCCTGAGGGCCACATCGATGAGTCTTTACGCAGATATCGTGGTAGCGTTAAATAATGCACAAGTAAAGTAGGTTTAACACAGTTTAATTAACAAACACTTATAACGATTCAACAAAGATGATATTTACATAGTTAACAAATGTAGATGGTAGTCGAAAGGAGACTCTAACTCACTCTCACTATTTTCGTACCGTCTGTGTATTGTGACTCTGCTAAGACTACCTCTCATTCAGATGGGACGCCTTATATATCGTTAGAGTGATCTCATTTCGACTACATGTCCTTACTCTAGATAAACATGAGTGTTGAAAGTGTGTAACGTACCTTGAGAATGCTTGTGTATGTAAGTTATGTCGGGCGAGGCCATGTTTGGATATAATATGAATTAAACACGGGGCCGCGCCTTGACTCAGATAAAAGGTACACTGCATTACTTAATTGGGTTATTACACGTTCAACCAAACATAACTACCTTGCTATCAACCAGAAATTATAATTATTAAGACAGATCCTGTAGAAAGGTGAAATACGTATCTGCGTCTCTGGAGAGGAGATACATTCACAAATATATAACTTGTATTGTGTTCTTCACACCCCATTTTTAATAATATTTTATATTATTAAAAATACTTTTGTATTATACAAATTGGTGTGGTTTTTACCCACTCATGTATGTTTCAAATTATTTTGCTATACAGGTTTCTGTCATAGACTTTCTCAAAATGATTAGTGTAAGAGCGGCTTCAACGTTACTTGACAATATTTGGATATCTATCAAAATTGACAACTTTACAGTTGATATTAAACTATTATAAAGATGCCTTCCATAAATGAATATATTAAAGTCAATGTTATTGCAGATTTGAGTAAAGGTTTCAACGTGAACGTTACGTGAAATTGCGGAAAGAAATAATATAAATGCATAGAGGTATATATCTTCGTGATACTCTTTAATTATATTTTTATTCGTTTTAATCAGATAGAAGATGTTTTGTTAATTATTTAATATTCGATAGAATAATGCCTGGACACTAAGGACAAGTAAATAAAACCAGGTTTACAAAGCACTAGATCTTTTGTCTACTTTCTTTTGCTTCCGCCTGTATATTGTATACAATCGGCAACAAGATATATTAGTTTCTCTGTCAGTCATGTTTATATATTTAAATAAAATATCAAGTAATGTTAACGAAAATGATTAAATAATATACGATATAATATACTTCGCGGATAGCAAGATTTAGACTTGTAAATGTCGAGTATCAACATGACCAACTGCATACTTTATATAAAAAATAAAACTCTGAACTTTCTGAATCTCTGAATTAAATAATTTCAATTTATTAATATAGAAAATGCAAAATAGAAAAAATAGTATAAAAAACTCGTTTCATAAGGCCTTCTGTGGCACTCGTTCTTTAGAAAACTCGTGACACAAAATGATGCCTCATGAAACTTGTGTTTTAATATGGTATTATTTGTCACAATAATAGCACCAATTTCATATTTTACTAGTAAACTACAAATAATTTCATTAATCGAAACTGGACTATCCGAGGCTGCGGTAGCAGTTCAAATGGGAATGTCCAAAAATTCAGTAAATTCTATAGTAAGACGTTTGAGGGAAAGAGGACCTCTGGAAAAGTTACCTGGTTCTAAGCGTTCACACGCTTCAACACGTGAAAATTATAATAAACTATTAGAAGTTATGAAAAATAGTCGTAGAAGCAGTAAATTTTACAGGTTTTCCTGCATCCGTACATACAGTTCATCGTCGCGTTCGGGAAAGGAATTTAAAGAGCTACTCAGCAGCTAGAAAAGTCAAACTTACTGCCAGGCATAAAGAAATTAGAATGGGTTTTGGTCTAGAGCACATCGTTAAAGATTACAATTTTTGGGAACATGTCATTTTTAGCGATGAAAAAACGTTGAATTTATCTAAATCTGAACGATTGAGGGTTTATAGACCAAGGACCATAAGAAGCTCTCAATGGATATGTGGGGTTGGATATCCGCAAGTAGTTCTGGAATATTACTCCACATGGAAGAACGCCTTACAAGTCCAGTTTATATAAGATTTTAGAAGGCATGATGTTACCTACGGTGCGACACGTTTTTACATAAAACAACTTTACATTCCAACAAGAAAACTGCCCAGTTCCCAGATCGCGTCAATTAAAAGAATAGTTTTAAGATCATAAAATAAATGTGCTTGACTGGCCGAGTTTAAGCCCGGATATTATCCCAATAGAGAATATGTGAGGAAGATTGACCAAACTTCCAGGAAGCAGGCATATGCAATATCAAAATAAGAAGGAATTTTTTTGTCGCAATACATAACGCCCTGAATAATCTTCGTCAAGATTATTTTAGAAATGTATGCTTGTCTAACCCTAATCGTCTAAACAAATTAATTGAAACTAATGGACAAATAGACGAGATATTAAGTTTCTTTAAAGTATTTTTTATTGTTCGTGCAATTTTTGTTGGATTTTAAACTTTAAATAAACATGTTGTATTTCATGTTCAATTTCTTGATTTGCTGTACATAAAATAGAATAGCAGTATTGATGTCAGGCAAGTATTTGAAGTCATTGATTGCAAGGTTATGTCCTATTTACTATAGAACATTCTCGGTCGTATCAGAAAATAACATTGACGACTAAAATTGAGTGCTACTCGTAGTTACTGTAGTTATTTTTAGAACAATTGCAAGCTGTCAATTCCTTATTATTTAATTTTTATTAAAAAATGTCACTTAAAAGATTCTTTATTGGAGGTAAGATAAAGATGCATCCTTTTCGTTTTGCATGACTTAACTGGAGAAATATTTCCTTTAGATACTTAAAACAATTAGCTTCTTTGTCAATAGGTTTATTAGCTACCGTAACAAATCAAGTTAAACATCAGCTGTATCAATGTGATATTTGTGAATATTTAAAAGTGATAGGTATATTACTAGAGCTTCAAGGGAGATTTTACTAAATACTGTTGTTTTTTTTTTGTGTCTTGTTAACTTAAAAAAGGTGCTTCTGCCGTCTCGCCATATTAAGTATGACTTAATGAAAAACTTTAAGTTATCATAGCTTTTTTTCATTGCCACTGAATGGGCTAAATGAATTGATGGTTTTCCAAGAATATCGAAGCAGTAACTGTAAATTCACAACCAAAAGACGTAGACTAGTTGAAAACAACAACCAGCCAGCAAACTTGTTATCACAAAAGTGTCAAAGACATTCACAATCGTTTCCATCTCTACTCTAACATTCTGCAACGCATAACCGATAAGGTGTTAACAAAAGTACGAGGGTATATAGGGACCGACCAAAATATTGTAACAAATTTTCATATTCAGTCATAACGAAGTCGTCAGCGTTTCTTGGCAAGAATTTCCATTATTCACTTGTCACACCTCGTATAAGTATCTTTTAAAATCAGGATGGACGTAATAAATATCTGCCATAGAGAAGAAAAGTTATATCATAAATTACAGAATTGCAAATACGCAATACAGATTCACTTTTTTACAATTATTTCAATTTCATTTTGTTAATTTTAATATCAATTTCATTAAATTCTTCTATTTAAAAAAATGTTACAGTTTTTATAAAATTTTGAGCGACATCTGGTATCCTTAATTGAATCGTTGAGATCTGAAATATCGTAAGTCGATATTTTAGAGAAAATCATTTAACATCATAATTTGATACTTTAGCTATAAGGCTACTACTGAGATAACACAAGTCCTATCCTTTTTCACTGCAAAATTACATGTTGAATTAATTAAACAGTGGGCGCAGAAACAACTTAAGTCGACGACTTACGTTGTTTCTGCGCTCATTGAACGATTTGTCACTAGGACGCGCTACTGATTCAATTCTAGTTATTTGGTTATCATACATTAATGTTCAGAGCTAACAGCCTTGTGGTGTTTTAAATTGAGTAACTTTATAGCATTTTAAACATGTCAAGTGATAGTGATTTAGACGCAGTCGCCGAAATAAAGGGAAAGAAGCGAAAATAAAAGCCTGAGAAACACAAATGAAACATAATTCGACAGTCTAAAGTAAAGGGAATTATATACACGAATTGGAAAGGAAAGAATATTGAATCGCGTAAAACTGGTCCATACTGTAATTGTCTAATGAAGCGTATCGATAAATTTGGGCCAGAATAAAGACGAAATGTATTAATATTTATTAACAGCTTCAATACTAAAAATGATCAAAATATTTTCTTCCAACAACTTCGAAGAATTGAAAAAAGCCAAGTAATAACACACAGACCTAGAAAAGACAATCCAAGAAGTAGTAGTTTCAATTATTTTGTTTTGGAAGATTCTGTTAAAATAAAAATGTGCAAAGTGCAATTTATATCTTTACATAGCGTTACAGAATGTCGAATCTGACGTTTGTGTGATCTTCTGTTAGCAAGACAAATCCCACATGATAAAAGAGGAACCAATCCAAAAGGTATTTGTTTCATCAGGTAATGCTGTGTCTGGTGATACATGTCGAAAAGTTCACACACAGATTGAAGCCTTTCCGCGAAAAACACATTATTCAAGAAAAAAAAATCGAATATTTGGATGCTAGGCTAGACGTCAAATTAATGTATTCTATGTTTATTAAAGAAAATCCTAACATACCAGTAAAGTATAAGTTTTACTTAAAATATTTTAAAGAAAACTTCTATTTACGATTTGGGCGACCTCAGGTGGACACCTGTATCAAATGCGAAGAGTTATCAGTTAAAATTAAAAATCCCTCTCTAGGAGAAGCAGCCAAACGTACAGCAGTTGCCGCAGAAATTGTACACAAAAGAAGTGTTATTCAAAAATCCAGCAAATTAGTGATATTTGCAAAAAAGAAGACTACACTATAGGCATATGTTTTGACTTTATGCAAAACATGCCTATGCCCAACATTCCAGTCCAAGTCTTTTATTTAAGACAGCTCTGGTTGTATTGTTTTAGATGTCCAAGATGTATTTTATTTAAGACAGCTCTGATTGTATTGTTTTGGTATACATAATTTAAAAAACGACAATACTAAATTATAGCTATACCATGAAGGCGAAGCGTAAAAAGAGCGAATGAAGTGTGCTCGATGCTAAAAGATTTCATTGATACTCCAGTCAGTAACACTGTTCGTAAGTTATACATTTTTTCTGATGGTTGCTCTGGGCAAAACAAAAACAATACATCGATACGCTTTTGTTTAGCTCTTCTGGATGCTGGCCGAGTTAATAAAATTGAGCACTATTTTCCCATAAGACATCCGAATGACCGCAGTTTTGGTACCTTTAAAAGGAAGCTAAGGAAATATGTCCGTATCTATGTACCAAATCAATATAAAGAAATTATTAAGGCCGAAAGTCCAAAATTCGATGTTGAGACGATCAGTTCTGAAGAAATTTTAGATTTCTCTTCATGGTGGACCAAATTGTACAAAAGGTCTTGTCTCTCCACAGAATCCTACTGAAAAGAAGTATCGAAATCTATGAAAAGAGCCTTTTCAACGGCAGAATTTATGGCTTTTGAAGATAATTCTGACAATAGAGGGACTGCTGTGACTCATGAATTCATCGATGGACTTCCTAGCCACTCTTTTAATCTTCCAAAATCTCGAACCGTTCAACATATCTGTTTACCTACTGAAAAGGCATACCCAAAGGTGCCTATACAAAAAAAAAGAAACATCTTCAGACGTTGGTCGAAGATGAGTATAACGATTTTTATGAACAAATACTACAATGCCAGCCGTTGAAAAGGAAGAAGAAGAGGAAGATGATCTTTTTTAGTGGTTTTCTCTTTTTCATTTTGTGTTAATTTCATTATTTTGTAGTTATTGTTTCAAATATATGCATTTTTAAGTAAAACCAGACCTTAAATCGCCAACTAATTAAATCTACCATAACATACAAAGGTCACGAAATAATTTTGTGTATATATACCTATACAGGTTGATTCAAATTAAGTGCGCACTATTGCTATCTCTGTTATTATTGATTCTAGAAAGTAGGTTAAATTAGCAAAGTATTAGTGTTTTTAAAATTGATTAGCATGCAGTTCATGAAAAAAAATTGAATAACGCATTTTTGAGAAATTATGAAATTTATAATTTTTTTTAAATGGAACAGCCTGTATGTTTTTTAAAATTCTGAATGATAATGTTCTTTGTAATATAAAAGTTTTAATACACTATTGTCCTAAAACGAATAATAAAGTATTTACGGTGGAATTTGGAATAGTTGATGTCAAAGATACTCTTTCATTCTGTAAAATCAGTAGTAGGCTTCTTTCACTTTAAACACAACAAATAGTATGGCCCTTTGTAAATGTCAATAACGTACTGAATATAAATCTTTCGCACTTTTAGTTATTAAAAATATATTTTTTTTAATTTCGTGTTGTGTTCATTAGTTATCTATTTATTTTTCTAAACATTTTGGTTTTACTTTCGTTGCTTAGTGTTTGACAATATTTCACTATGGTATTTCCTCATTTGGAGAAATGCGATATGTTGGAAGCATGAAAACTTTACAATCAGACAATTAGACTGCATGATTGCTTATTTAGAAAGAAAAGAACGAAGAAAAATGTCGTCAACGAAGAAGTAGAAATTACAGTGTTAGCATATTTTGAAGCCCATCGCGAATTTTCCATTAGGGATGCTACTAAGGAATTGGCATTAAGTTATTTATCAGTTCAAAGAATTTTGAAAAAGCATAAGTATATCCCCTTTAACTTCAGAATCTCTCAAACATTACAGCCAGGAGATTCCGCTAGGAGATTAGCTTTCTGTCATTGGTTTGTTAGTTTTTGTGATGGAAATTTGAACGGAGCACAGTGTATTTTATGGAGTGACGAAACAAATTTTTCAAATTGAGGCATGTTTAATAAGAAAAATAGTCAGTATTGGTCTCAAGAAAACTTATTAATAGTTCGTCCACATGCTGCACAAGTTCGATTTAGTTTTAACGTTTGGTGCAGATTAATTGGTTCGGTAGTCGTTGGTCCACTGTTCTACAATGGTACGTTGACAGGAAACAGATATCTGGAATTTATTCGTAACGTTCTAGAGGATTTCCTTGATAACGCCAATTACCTGATGCGCCAAAATTTATACTTTCAGCAGGACGGTGCTCCTGCACACAACTATCACCTAGTGCAAACCTACCTCGACACCATCTTTGCCAAAAAGTGAATTGGTACAAATGGTCCAAATCAATGGCCAGCACGCTCCCCTGACCTCTCACCTTCAGACTTTTTTCTTTGGGGATACTTAAAAAATGAAGTGTACAAAACGCGATACGACAACGTGCGCGAATTGCAAAACAAGGTCAGAGAAGTTTTTCGCCAATTAGATAGAAGGACAATCTTAAGAGCCACCCAGAGTGTACCGAAGTGGGCACGAAAATGTATTGAGCAGGAAGGTGACACTTTTGAGCAGTATTTATAAATTATACATGTACTTTCTTATTTTTAATTTAATTTTGTAAGCTGTAATATGTTAAAATAAACATTAAACACAAAATATGTATCTGCTTTGGCAAAAGTTAGCGGAGCAATGACAACATTTAGAAGGAAATGGAAACTGATATAACTACTTTATTATTCGTTTTAGGACAATAGTGTATTGAAACTTTTATAGTACAAAGAACATTAGCATTCAGAATTTTTAAAAATATTCGGGCTGTTCCATTTAAAAAAATTATAAATTTCAAAATTTCTCGAAAATGCGTCAATTTTTTTTCCATGAATTACATGCTAATAAATGTTAAAAACACTAATACTTTGCTAATTTAACCTACTTTCTATAATCAATAATAACAGAGATAGCAATGGTGCGCACTTAATTTGAATCAGCCTGTATATTCCTTAGTTATGAAATAAAAGTTTCGTTCATGCTATACACTAATTTGTGTTATTGATGTACATTGGGGACAGAAACATCATCAGTCTATGTTCTTGTTGTTACTATATCGCTATTAATGTCAACTCTACGATACTTTTACGAATATTGTTGCGAATGTAGGTAAGAATATACTTCAGCTACAAACAAACTGAAACCGTTAATTAGGCCGCGTATAAAAAGTTTTTTCTCTCTATTGAAAAGTTACGAATACCTGACTTTAATCTGATATTTCTGATCTCACCAATTCAATTTTCTTGTTAGAATACATAATAGTATATTAAAAAACGAGTTTCATAAGGCACTATTTTGCCGCACGAGATCAGTTTCAGAGCCGCTTGCGGCGAGTTTTCTAAAGAGCGAGTGCGGCAAAAGGCCTTAGGAAACGAGTTTTTTATACTATTTTTTCTATTTTGCGTTTTTTACATTAATAAATTGCTTAAATTGGAATTATTTAATTTGAAAGTTCAGAGTTTAATTTTTATATAAAGCATGCAGTTGGTCACATTGATAGTTGACATTTTCAAATTTAAATCTTGCTATCCGCGAAGTATATTATATTACATATTATTTATTAATTTTCGTTAACATTACTTGATATTTCATTTAAAAATATAAACATGAGTGACATAGAAACATATATATGTTGTTGTCAATTGTATACAACATACGTTGTTTGTGTAAAATACGAACATATATATCTGTCAAATGTACATCAATTTTTAAAATCATATGACAGCAATGATATTTATTTCTATATTCGAACAACGCCAACATTGAAAAATGAAAAAAAGTGTATCGAAATAGAGCTCATTTCGATACTGTTTTGGGTTTCATAATGAGTTCATTTCGAACGCAAAATAGAAAATAGTATATTAAAAAACGAGTTTCATAAGGCACCATTTTGCCGCACGAGATCAAAGAGCGAGTGCGGCAAAAGGCCTTATGAAACGAGTTTTTTATACTATTTTTTCTATTTTGCGTTTTTTACATTAATAAATTGCTTAAATTGGAATTATTTAATTTGAAAGTTCAGAGTTCAATTTTTATATAAAGCATGCAGTTGGTCACATTGATACTTGACATTTTCAAATTTAAATCTTGCTATCCGCGAAGTATATTATATTACATATTATTTATTAATTTTCGTTAACATTACTTGATATTTCATTTAAATATATAAACATGAGTGACATAGAAACATATATATGTTGTTGTCAATTGTATACAACATACGTTGTTTGTGTAAAATACGAACATATATCATATCTGTCAAATGTACATAAATTCTTTAAATCATATGACAGCAATGATATTTATTTCTGTATTCGAACAACGCCAACATTGAAAAATGAAAAAAAGTGTATCGAAATAGAGCTCATTTCGATACTGTTTTGGGTTTCATAATGAATTCATTTCGAACGCAAAATAGAAAAATATATTTTTTTTAATTTTTATAAAAATAAATTTAGATAAGAATAAATTTGTTAAGGATGCGGTAGACTAAATTAACACAAAATAGTAATATTTAATTATCGAACTCTGTCTTACAAAAACATGTTGGATAAATAAAAGCATCTAATCCCGAAATAGAATCGTTAAGAGAATGATGGCACTTAACGGCAACCCAACCCTTTTTTTCTAGATCGGCGTGTGGAAGTCTTGGCAGGGCGAAGGTTTGGACATCAAAGACATCGTTTGGCCGGGTGACAGTCATACGCCACCCCAGGGAGTGCCCGAGAAATTCCATCTCAAGATAACGTTTCTGGAAGAGCCGCCCTACATTAATCTGGCCCCACCGGATCCGGTTTCCGGAAAGTGTTCCATGGACAGGGGCGTCCTTTGTCGGATCGCCACGGAAGCCGACATCACAGAGTAAGTCACGCAAATTTATCACTTCCCGCGGTTTTTTCGCGGAATATCTTTGTAATTTAATACCCAATCGTATTTTTAAATATATCGCTCGTATGTTTGGTTATATTGCACTCTGAAGTAATAATTTTAAAATTTTATGTTCCTGTATGTAACGTATGACTAAAAGTCTTTGGAACGTGATAGCCATGAAACGTAAAGCTATCTATAAAATTATTTACTTCTGTGATTCATTACCTTGAAGTACGCATAAGTCACAAATAAAATAGATTTTAGGTTATGGTATTTATTTACATTTTATGTATGTTATATTTAATAACATTTATAAATATTATAGAATGCATTTATAAATAAACGAAGTTTTAATAACTAATAAAAAAAAAAATAAGGCTCATTACAGTTAAGAAAAGAACTCCCACAATGAAACAATAACATTCAGGTAGGTATACTTTTACAATAAAAAATAATAAAAGATTGAAAATGTCTTCCCTGTTCTTGAATACACCGGTTAACACGTCGGCCCATGTTATTAAAAACTTTAATTAAAAGATCAGGTGTTACTGTGAGACAGCTTTCAACAATACGTTCTTGTAATTCATCTAAAGTGTGAACTGGAGTTTTAAAAATGTTATTCTTAAGCAATGGGAATAAGAAGTAGTCTAAAGGACTCAAATCACAAGACCTAGGTGGGTAACGTCCGCCTGATATTAACCTTTCATCATAAAATTGACTTAAATATTCCATGGTTACTCGAGCAACATGCGGCTCGCGTTATCTTGCTGAAAGTATCCATTATGAAGTTCATCATCCTGCAATTGATTGATAAAATGATCAAGTATTTGATTTATATATCTTTCAGCGTTTATGGCATCTTGAAAAAATATTGACCCTATTACCCGTCTACGGGACATTGCAATCCAAACACCAATCTTAGGACTATGTAAAGGAGTCTCACTATGAAAATTAGGATTATTCTCGCTCCACATACGCATAACTTGTTTATTAACGTATCCAAATAGGTAAAGATAAGATTCGTCTGTAAAAATTTTAAATCAAGGATATCGTTATTCATATGGTCATTAAACCAGGTACAGTACGATACTCTCTTCTGATAATCTGGTGGCAGTAACTTCTGACACATCTGCGGTTTATAAGGAAACATGTTCAAGTCATGTTTAACAATGGTTTGACATGTCCCATAACTTAAATTGATTTCTTGTTTCAATCTACGCAAGGTTAAGGTAGGTTCTTCCTGCATGCGTTGCCTAACCAGATCAATAACATCATCATTTCTAGCCCGTCTTCTTCCAGATCGAACACTATCGCTGATATTACCAGTTCCTTCAAATTTGTCCACAGTTCGTTGAAGGACTCGGAACTCATTCAAACATAAACGAGGTGAATAAATCCAATTACCATTTTCACCTATATTTCCATTACTGTAGTATGATTTGATAATAAAAATTTTATGATTTAATTGAAACATTTTGAATTATAACCAGCTGATTTGAAAGTTGTCAAGTAAATGTCAAAACTAATTGAAATAAATAATTTCATAGATATCTCGTAAATTCCACGGCAATAGCGATCCAAAGACTTTTTGATCATACGATATTACATACGTATAGCAAACGCCAATTAAGTTGGCGCGAGGAGGGGGTGCGCAGAAGCAGTTTTTAAAAACGTCCACCCCCACTACTCAAGTAATTGTCAGAATACATTTGTCATTGACGTTTGACGGAACATAATGTCTTTGCTAGGGGATCATAAATTGATACACGCTCAGAGGTTAGAATTATCTGACATTTGATGTAAAACCAAATACAAATCCCCCACTATTTCTAATCCTGCGCGAACTTACCCCTCCTCGCACCAACTTAATTGGCGTTTGCGATACTTGATGATAGTAAAGTAATAAAACTTTATAGGGATCAAACAAATAAAGATAATTTAACATAATTCTTTCAATGGAGACTGTGGTTAAATAATAATTTAAAAAAGGTATATAACCCCTTACCACAATTATTAGTCGTATCCTAAATACGTATTTCGACAACTAAGTTGTCATCATCAGTAGGTAAAAACTACTAATTAAAGTCACACGGGGCACAATGAAGTAAAGTAAGATAAACGCTTCCGCACAACTACTATACACTGCAACCCTGTAAAGACTAAATTTACCATGCACATCTCAAACTACGAGACAACGCACTTGTCTCTTGGAAAAGGTTTTTAAAAACATGTGTTAAAATATCGAACAAAAGGGACGGCAAAAATTCTTCTCTAAAGAAGGCGCCTACTAAAAACGATTTTAAAGCTACGGTGACCTACTAATAAACTAAATGAAACACCTTATATTTCCACAAAACACTAGTATATATAACTGTATGAGCATTTCTTGTGCAATGTATAAATTAATAGTTGTTATTTAAACGTGTTCATTCGAGTACGCAGGTAGTGACAAAATCTATATTAGGTAGGAGTGTAAAAAAATTTTCCATTAACAAATGGTTGAAGAGTCGTATATATATAGTAAAGGCCGAACTCTCATTGTAAATACTGAGAAAGACAAAATTAAGAATGGGGCGTTGTATGTGAAAAACCAGACATCTGGCTTGTTGTATTATATTAAATGAGAATAACATTCACGGTAGTCTCTGGGTATGTTAAGGATGTAATTTTTGCATATTAAATGAGAATCACTTCACGTGAAAAGGGTCATAGAATAATTGGATATTGTAGGTATTTAATTTAAAAGTTAATTATAAATAGGTGGCATGTCCTAGTTAAGGAGTTAAGCAATATAAAATAATGTATAGAATTCACGGTAGGCTCTGGGTGAAACATGATAAATAATTTAATAAACAAAACACCCGGTACATCTGTTCCACAAAACGCGAAACATATTTTACATTTCGTGAAACAAACACACCGAGTGCTTCATTCAACAACCATTGTTTAGGAGGTAATTGCATTAATTCACGTGTGTGGATTCCCACATGTCTATATTTCTGATGTTACATCCCCCACCCACTTATAAAAATGTGAAAAGACAGCTGAACGGTATATTTATCGCGAAAAATAAACATACCTCCTTGAATAGCGATAAATCTCCAATACCGTTCAGCTGTCTTTTCACATTTTTATAAGTGGGTGGGGGATGTAACATCAGAAATATAGACATGTGGGAATCCACACACGTGAATTAATGCAATTACCTCCTAAACAATGGTTGTTGAATGAAGCACTCGGTGTGTTTGTTTCACGAAATGTAAAATATGTTTCGCGTTTTGTGGAACAGATGTACCGGGTGTTTTGTTTATTAAATTATTTATCATGTTTCACCCAGAGCCTACCGTGAATTCTATACATTATTTTATATTGCTTAACTCCTTAACTAGGACATGCCACCTATTTATAATTAACTTTTAAATTAAATACCTACAATATCCAATTATTCTATGACCCTTTTCACGTGAAGTGATTCTCATTTAATATGCAAAAATTACCTCCTTAACATACCCAGAGACTACCGTGAATGTTATTCTCATTTAATATAATACAACAAGCCAGATGTCTGGTTTTTCACATATAACGCCCCATTCTTAATTTTGTCTTTCTCAGTATTTACAATGAGAGTTCGGCCTTTACTATATATATACGACTCTTCAACCATTTGTTAATGGAAAATTTTTTTACACTCCTACCTAATATAGATTTTGTCACTACCTGCGTACTCGAATGAACACGTTTAAATAACAACTATTAATTTATACATTGCACAAGAAATGCTCATACAGTTATATATACTAGTGTTTTGTGGAAATATAAGGTGTTTCATTTAGTTTATTAGTAGGTCACCGTAGCTTTAAAATCGTTTTTAGTAGGCGCCTTCTTTAGAGAAGAATTTTTGCCGTCGCTTTTGTTCGATATTTTAACACATGTTTTTAAAAACCTTTTCCAAGAGACAAGTGCGTTGTCTCGTAGTTTGAGATGTGCATGGTAAATTTAGTCTTTACAGGGTTGCAGTGTATAGTAGTTGTGCGGAAGCGTTTATCTTACTCTACTTTATTGTGCCCCGTGTGACTTTAATTAGTAGTTTTTACCTACTGATGATGACAACTTAGTTGTCGAAATACGTATTTAGGATACGACTAATAATTGTGGTAAGGGGTTATATACCTTTTTTAAATTATAATTTAACATAAATCAAACAATTATGTCCCAATCATGTTTAGCAATAAACTGAAGCAAGTCTGCTGAATATATAAATATCAACAATATTGAACAACTCATTCCATAGAAAGTAAATAAAAATCGTAATATTTGGTTCCTTGAAAATTAAGAAACTTTACATCGCGAAATATTTCCTGTAAATTTACAATAATTGTCATTACATATAATCCTTTTATATTAAAAACTTGGCTAATAAAAATAGTTATTTAAGATATAAACGTAAAATGTCATTCTTTATTGCACGAACGGCTTGAGTGCAGTAAAGACACATTTTACACGCGTGGCTTACAACGCTTTATATACGATCATACCAATTTTCGTAAGAAATGGTCAATTTTTATGAATACTTGTAGAACTGTATCGATCTCTCATTAATAGGGACCGGAGTAATATTAGCGTAAATATTAAAAATTAAAGCATAATCATTAGGGACCGAACACGAGAGGCCGATGACTTATCGCCCACGGGCGTAGTACTGAAAACTTGTATTATTAAGGAGCTTTTAATTTTATTTTTGCGAGTATAATTCGAAAACAAACGGGTGGTGATCTATAAAATACGAAATATGTACATTTTTATTTGTTCATTTAGTAGTTCAAGTTGAGTAAAGGAGGATTAATATCAACTAGCAATACTTTCTCAAGGTTCGCTTTTGTAAAATTAGTTCTCTTTGAATGAAATACATCCTCGTAGATAGAAAACGTCCTTTCTACATCGCAACCGATTATAGGTGCATACTGGAAATATTCTTTTATTTCGGTATATTTAGCAGTCAGATTTTGAGACATTGTCCCCATACACAATTGCCGCTATGCTACTAAATCTGGATTTCTGTTAAAAACTGCGTCTAACTTTTGCCGAAGAGCACATCCGAAGTCACTTGGAATACTTTTCAAATTATTCATAATTTAATTTGAGATTTTGATTTTCAAAATAAGTGATTAGTTTTGGCAAATTTCCAAAGTGTTCCTGAAGAAAGTACAACTGATTTTTTAAATTTGGAATTTGCAGTAGTTCCTTGCACTCACAAATACTTCGAACATCGTCATATAAACATTTTGTAAACTATCAAAACTAACCATGTTCTCCATCTAGTTATTACTGGAAAGGGAGGCAGTGACGAAGATGGAAGTTTTTCTCTGTAAAGAGTTACTCTCAATGGTGCTTTTCTGAAAATTTTTTTAAGTCCATCAACTACCGGAAAGGTGTCTCTGATATATTCACAGATTCTGTGAAAAGCATGTGCTATTCTGTATCTTGAAAGCCAGCTGGCTCTAGATGACCTATTCTATACTGCCCCGATGCGTTTCGACACGCTGAATCGACTGGTCCTAACCGGAAGGCTCTCGGCCGGCTACTTCTTGAGTTATACCAGGAAAAACCGTAATTTTCGAAATCGAAAATGTCGATTTTGCAAAAATTCGCGTGGCCATAGCGGCCAAACTGTTGATCCTAGAATGGCACTTTATATACTCGTTTTGATCTTCATGACGAGAATGGGATAAGAAATTAAAGTTTTCGAGATTTTTTGGTACCTCAGGCGATGAAATTTATAAATTACAAAAATGGTGAGTGTCGATTTTTCCTGTTTTGACGCCAACCCTATATGTAATTGGAGCCGCTGATTACGATAAACTAAACTACAGTTCGTTATCTGCTTTGGTTTTCGAGAATTTACGAAAAAGTGTCGACAGCTCAAAAGTACAAAATCCGAAATCGCGAATTTTCATCGGAAAATTGTTCAGACAGTCATCTTTAGCGCTCCCGAAAACCATATAGCTTTTCTAGATTGAAAATTTTTCAAAATCGCGAAAATTTCGTCGAAATATGATGTTCGACTTCGACGCCTCTCTGTATCTTGGAAACCAGCTGGCTCTAGATGAATTTGTATTAGTTCCTTGCCCTCATAAATACTTCGAGCATCGTCATTTAAACATGTAACGAAATTTTGTAATCATGATCCCCATCTAGTTATTACTGGAGAGGGAGGCAGTGACGAAGATGGAAGTTTGCCCAGTAAAGAGCTACTCTCAGTGGTTCTTTTCTGAAAACTTTTTTAAAAGCGGATACAAGTCTATCAACTTCCGGAAAAGTGTCTCTGATATATTTACAGATTCTGTGTTAGAGCATGTGCTACACATGTAATATGCAGCATATTAGGATATGTTTCCTTTAACAGTCTGCCTGTTTCTAACATATATACAGCACTGTCACTGACAAATAAAAGTATTTTTCTTTGTACGTGTCTTCCGAATGAAACACTTGGTGCATATTCTCGTAAATAGTTTTAGCAATTGTTTCCACATCAACTATATTATAACTTTTGTTGCTATTATATATGCGTTATATGGAATAGTTGGATGTAGTACACCAGTTACAACATTTACCACACAGAGTCCTAATATACCGACAGTTTCGTCGGCTCTTATCCATAGGTACTGATTTGAAAGATGGCTTCTAATGCATTTTACTGCTTTCGTGTAGCATTTAGAAACATAATATTTGCGTAAGGTGGATTCATCAGGAAAATTTCAACTAGTATATTTTTGGAGAAATGTTTTGAAGGTGGGATTGTTAAGTTTATTTAATGAAATATTTTCCGCCATTAAAGTTTGACAGAGTTCTTCGTTAAAATTGTTAGATTCCAACGGGTCTAATTTCTATATATCTGCTTGCGATGCAAAGTGACGTTTTACGTGCGATTTCTTGGAATTTTTTAACGATATTTTACAGACTTTGCAATAAATTTCGGAATCACTGGCAATGGGCATACAATCAGTATGACGCTTAATCCAACTCGCCATTGTTTCACGATGCCATTCTCGACGTTGTTCCATATCATATCTGAAAAAGTAACTTAAACAATTGTGATAACCAAACCGGGTCATGTATTGAACTACATATCTCCTTCAAGGTACGACCCCGGTCTTGTTTCTATTGAATACAAACACGACCTCGGTGCGTCCAAATACGACCTCGGTATGTGTTACAACCTTTCACCACTTTGTTGATCTAGCAACGAGGCCACTAGCCTAAAGGAGGACACGCTCAGATATATAATGAGATCCCTTTAGATCTCGACAGACAGACACACACAGAGTCTGAGAGAGTGTATTATAGAAACCTCCTTAAGACTAGTGTCTAGTTATTACTATGTTATATTGTTATTGTTGATTCTTTATAATGTTGTTATTTAATTATATATTGTTATCCAAACGCTGACCGTCTATTATTTATTATATCGGCGAATCTGCGTACAAAAGCGGGGTTGTGCCGTCAGATATCACACAATGTTCTAGATCTAAATAAATGAAAATTAAAAATGTATACGTAAGTTATTGGTACTTAACGGAATTTACTGGACACTTACGTCAAAATAATTGGGAGACGTAGATTCGATGAAATGATATTAAACAGGATCTATTACAAAAATTACGAAGTATTTAATTTAACGGTTAAAACAATGCAAAAAAGAAACTAACTTACCGTACTTTATTTATCTTACGTAATATAAACAAGTAAATAAAATTTAAATTAAAAATTAAATTGAAATTATAAAAATTCCTCACGCTTTTATCCACGCCCATGAAGAAAGGAATTTTACTATAAAATTAGAGTAATTGCGTCACAATTCAACGACGAAAAACAAATGTGCGGTTAACTGAATGAATAGTGCTATTCAATAACTGCGTGTTGTACTTAGCGATGTTATGAACTATTTATATGGTCCGTCGTAATTTCGGCCCGATGCGTCCGGTCTGAGCTTATAATACAAGTTCACCTATGTAATTCAGGTGGAGCTATTAGTCTCGTCTGTTGACGTTTAATAAAATTTAATTTGAATTCGTTGGCAGATATCGTAGAACTGGTTCCAGTGAATAATTTTACAATCGAGATAGTTCCTGTGGCTGTAAACTATTGTAAATAAAAATACTATTCAAGCCAATAAGGTTACAAATCTTATTTTTTTGACACGCCTTAATATAATAATATCCAAGGAATTATATTGTCTAATTATTAATAATACTTAGAGCGATTAAAATAAGGAAAGTTGAACACCTGTAAACTGAGAATTTCACCAGAAATGTAAAATTAGTATTAAAGATAGAGCCTTCTAATACTTGTATATACTAATTATAAATGTCAACGATTCACATTAGTTTGGAAATACAATAATTAAATATCTTAGCTACAAATAAATTATGTCCTTGGTAAAACCATAGAACTGTGAATTGTATCCGAATGTTTATGATCATTGCGGTTAAACTCTTAAATATCTAAACAATTAAGGAATATAAATCTAAGATTAAAGAAATAAGTATAAAAAATGCAATTTACTATAGACTAACACCTAAATAGAATTATACAAAAGCAAAAATGATTAATATTAACTTGATTGATTATTCGAAAATAAAACACTTGGCTTAGTTTCACGACTTCTTTAATTAGATATACATACTAACAATTGTTTCGACTATTAGGCCATTATCAAAGAGCTATCTAAAACTAAACTTACTCTACTTAAGGTTAACTTATATACCTGTGTTCATTATGGGTGGGAGAATGTTGGTAATTGACATTTAAAATTGCATCGATATAGGGGGTATTTATGAATTCTAATTGTGTGTTTGTGATAACTCGATTTTGTTTTTGGGATTTTTTAATTTCAAAAATCTCTAATATATTTAACTTTTCACTTTTTACTACATTATGAATGAGGTTACAGCTATTTATATCGGGTAAGTGGTTCTGGTCTATACAATGTTCTGCGAACCCTGTGTGTTTAACACTATATTTTATATCTCTAATATGTTCTGTTAACCGTTTATTAATACATCTGCCACTCTGTCCGATATAAATAGCTTCACAATTCTGGCATTTTATGGAATATACTCCTGATTTCTCTATTTATCTATTTATCTCTAGTTATCTATTTTATCTTTAGTATTATTCAACAATGTACCTAAATTTACTTTATTTATCCACACTATGTTAATGTTGAGTTTCTTTAGTAATTTGTTTATTTTCTGTGTTATGGGAGGGATATAGGTGATTACATGCCAACTAGGTTTCTTTAATTCGTTTGTTTCTGGGTATAACAATTTTTGAAGTATTTTCCTTTCTTTATGTTTTATCAACTTATCGATGATATCTGGGTTGTAACCATTATTTTTTGCTATTATTTTAATTGTGTTCATTTCATTATTAAAGGCTTCCTTATTTAGTGGTATACTTGTTGCTCTATGTATATAGCTATGGAAAGTTGACATTTTAATTTTTTGTGATTGATTTGCGTTAGCGTGTACTATATTATCCGAAAATGTTGGTTTTCTATATATTTTATATAATAACTTATTGTCTTTTTTGTGTATTGTAATATCTAGGAAATTCAATGTGTTATTGTGTTCGTTTTCTATAGTAAACTGTATTTTGGGGTTTAGTGTATTAAGTATTTTTAGGAATTCTGTTAATTGTCTATCGGTTCCCTTCCAAATACACAGAATGTCAACTACGTACCTTGCCCAATAATGTATTTGCTTTGTAATGGTATTATTAATCTTAAATAATCTTTTTTCTAAGTGATCTATGTATATATTAGCTAACAATGGGCTCAGTGGATTTCCCATAGGTAACCCATCTATCAAGCAACAAGTATACCACTAAATAAGGAAGCCTTTAATAATGAAATGAACACAATTAAAATAATAGCAAAAAATAATGGTTACAACCCAGATATCATCGATAAGTTGATAAAACATAAAGAAAGGAAAATACTTCAAAAATTGTTATACCCAGAAATAAACGAATTAAAGAAACCTAGTTGGCATGTAATCACCTATATCCCTCCCATAACACAGAAAATAAACAAATTACTAAAGAAACTCAACATTAACATAGTGTGGATAAATAAAGTAAATTTAGGTACATTGTTGAATAATACTAAAGATAAAATAGATAACTTAGATAAATCAGGAGTATATTCCATAAAATGACAGAATTGTGAAGCTATTTATATCGGACAGAGTGGCAGATGTATTAATAAACGGTAAACAGAACATATTAGAGATATAAAATATAGTGTTAGACACACAGGGTTCGCAGAACATTGTATAGACCAGAACCACTTACCCGATATAAATAGCTATAACCTCATTCATAATGTAGTAAAAAGTAAAAAGTTAAATATATTAGAGATTTTTGAAATTAAAAAAGCCCAAAAACAAAATCGAGTTATCACAAACACACAATTAGAATTCATAAATACCCCCTATATCGATGCAATTTTAAATATCAATTACCCACATTCTCCCACCCATAATGAACACAGGTATATAAGTTAACCTTAAGTAGAGTAAGTTTAGTTTTAGATAGCTCTTTGATAATGGCCTAATAGCCGAAACAATTGTTAGTATATCTAATTAAAGAAGTCATGAAACTAAGCCAAGTGTTTTATTTTCGAATAATCAATCAAGTTATTACAAGAATGTTTCACCAAGAAATATCTGCGAAGTCAACCAATGAAAAGTAATATTAACTGTTAAATATACACTTTGTTCAGTGAAATCTGAATACAAGGATATAGACCGACATTAGCTGCATTTTGACTAAAAATTTGGAAATTTAAAATTACTAAGGGCCGGTTTATTCACCTTCCAGTAAAGTATCGAGTAACGCTACTTGTAAGATAAAGCCTTACTTGCCAGATTAAGTGTTTATTCACCGTCAAGTAAAATTTAACCGCCCAGTAAAATTACTTACTTGGCAGAAAATTTACTTGCTGCTCATCTACCCTATAAAGTGTCAAGTAAGACTAATATCATGTTTTGTGAACTGTCATGTTGAAAATTAAGTTATTGACAAGTAAAATGGATTTATTTGAAGACATTGACGATATTTTAGACAACGATTTTGTCAATATTAATAATTTAGTGAATAGAGAGAGAAAACCCTATCAAACACGCAATCGATATCGAATAGAAGACAATTTTAATAAATTTAATAGTGACGAATTTGTTCGTTTGTAATGTTTATTACATAATGTGTGTGTGTGGTAAATAAAGTATTAATGTTCTAAACAAAAGTTTCATCTTTATTTCATATGTAGTCATAGTAAATTATAATATGATGCTAGACATAACAGATATATTTAAAAAAAACTCTGTACAAAATAAATATAATAATAAAACGGATAGGGTACGTATCGCCGGCAACGTTTCGCCGGTACCGTTTCGCCGGGAATTTTTCGCCGGTAACGTTTCGCCAGCAAGTGCACTTATGAAATAACTCATTTCCACACAAGTATTTTATTTGAAAATATCTTAGAAAATATATTATGTACAAAAGTGTTATAAAAAACTGTATTTTAGATCATTTCAAAATTGTGAGCTAACCCTCGCAAAAAATCGCAAAAAATATATTTTCTGTTATTAAAATCTTCTACAATTGTGAGAATCTGTCGATCTGTCCTAATATAAACGTCTTTTTTTTTATTGGGTTCATTTCCAGCAACTAACTTTTCGTAGAAAATGTCCCTATTTTTTTGAATCTTCTTCAGTTCCGATATGAATTTCCAAATTGTGGGGTGCTGCGAGCCCAGTTGTGCTTGAATTCTTCTGGGCGCAGCCTCTACTATATTGTTAGTTTTCTAAAAAACACATCTTTTATTATGTTTAATAATTTTGGTTACATTATTTTACCTCTATTGCATTCAAAACCCGGTTATGCAAGTTCCAAGTTTCTGGTGGAAAATTTGGAATACGTCTACCATTTCCCCTCCTATTGCGAACTCCCAAATAATTTGTTTCAAACCAGTTTGCAAAAGGCAATAACGCTTCTTCCAGATGATCATAGAGTAAGTCGAATGAATCACTTAGATTTGGAATAGGCACAAAAGTCAATGCAGTGATCATTCTAGATTGTAACGCAAAATCTCCATTATTTCGATATTCTCTAAAAATAAAAAAGTTATTTTTTTTTTGTTTTTGTAAAGTTACTACAAACCTTGTTAAGTGTTCTTGTCCAATAACTTTTTTCAAATTTTTCACAAGGTGGAAAAAGCATTCATCAATAGACATTCCTGGAAATATTGCACGGAAAGCATTGTGTATTGCAAGCTCAAAATCGACTGACACTCTTGATGGATTTAATAAAGGCTCTAACTCGATCAGCATTTGGAGCATTTTTTCATAAGTTCTCTGTCTTTTATCTGGTAAAAGTATATACACGCAAGGATGGATGCCTCCATACTTTTCACCCTTTATAACAAACACCTGGGCAAATAACGTCGGTGCAACGCTAAAGGTGCCATCAACATACCACCTTGATGATGTTTTTAAAATGTCAATTCCTCGGCGCCTCCCAAATATTAATAAATAATAATAAAAAACGTTCTGTTGTGTTGCCACCGTCTGTGGAGTACTCTTTATATTCTTGAGGAATTTCTAGTTCTTCCAAAGAATTAGGTGCAACGGGGGCATGATTGATTACCTTCCGTGCTCTTTTTATTTGCATCTTTAAACTTCGATCAGATGGGCAAATTCCAGTTGCAGAAATGGTAAGTGTTTGTTGACAGTTATTTATGATCACATTAGCAGTTTCTTGGCTTTCAACTGCTCTCTTTTTAAGGGATGTAACCATTTTGGACACCTAAATTTATAAAATAAAGATGAATTAAATTATCTAGTTAAGATTTCATGATAAATCACTTATTTAAAAATGAAAGGATTTTACAAGTAACTAATAAATTAAAACATATTATATTTACCTCTACTTTGGCGGCTGATGCATCATGTACGTGATGTCCAACTTTTTTAATTATTTCATTATTTAATGATAAGTGCACTCTCGCTTTACATTGTATATCTCTTCGTCGGCAACGAAAATATTGTTTTTCACCATTTGCACTCAAAGAATCAAAAATATACATAAAACCGTCTTCGCTAAAAATTCGGCCACTTCTTTTAGTCTCCATGACTGGCACTGCACTAAACTTGATGCAAAAGGTAACTAATAATTTTAGAAAAATTCTGCATTTAATGTAGGCGTTAGTAGGCGTGACTTACATTATATGCCCTCTAATACCATTTGTTGGATATCCCCATTTGTTGGATATCCCCATTTGTTTATCGGTTAATCCGACAACCCTTCAAAGTAGAATAGAAAGTTTCTCAACTTTAATCTGATTTTGGGTTTGCAATTCGTTCTACCTAGTAAGATTACTGGGAAAAAGACATTAACATTTTTATACAACCTTAATTGTACCTATTTATCCACCTTAACTCTGCTTGATGTTTTTTTTTTCAGTTGTTTCTTTCTGTTGTCTTAATTTGTGGGCACAATATCTGTGGAAGAGATAACTAAAGGAACCCACCGGCGTGAGGTCGGCGAATCGTGCTACCGGCGAAACATTCCCGGCGAAACATTACAGGCGAAACGTTACCGGCGAAACGTTGCCGGCGAAACGTACCGTTTCCTAATAAAACAACCAATATTAATACAGAATATATATAGATATATTTATTTACTTTTATTGAAAATACAAAAAGGGGTTGAATAACAATTTTTTTGATACTTCTGACCGCGCATCCTCCTTTTGTTTCCATGTTGTACTGTTAGTCTTTTTGCATTCGATGACATTCTTGTACTTTAAAATTAGGTCAACTAAAATTCTTTATTCCTCGATAGAGATATTTGCCGATCTATCCCGTTTCTTACTTTCCATTTTCTCTGAAATTAAACAAGTTTTGACAATAAAATGCGAACTATAGCCTGGGATTAGGTAATAATATAAACATACCTTTTTTATATTAAAATATGTATTTTATATCAATAATGTTTATGAAAAAAGTAAAAATGGACAACACGTGATAACACACAACAAACGCTTGAGATTTAAGGTTATATTAGATGCACTCATTTGTCATGCCGGCAACTAGAATTTCAAATTACCGAAAGCTGTACATCCATCTCTATACCATGTGTTAGTGGTATGTTTCATATTTCTCTATTTTCCCCTAAACATACTACTGTTGTAAAAACATCTAGTTCTCTCCAGTAACTAACCGACCTTTAAAATTAAATGAATAAACCCAAAAATAGTAAATGTGCCAAGTAAATTTAATTGTCAAGCAACTAACAGGTACTTCACTGGAAGGTGAATAAACCGGGCCTAAGAAATTTTTTCTTTGATTTTCAGTTATACATTTATACGTATTCTTCAGAGATGCATAGCTTAGGTGCTATTCAGGGGTAACTCTACATACTGTATATATCTAAACAAACAAAAGTATTTGAAGTTGTAATATCTGTTTGTTATTAATTTACATATGCCACCATAATTTCGACTTATAACAGCAAACAATTGGTGTCGAATTTCCAACGCGCCCTCCTGCAACACATCCAATCCAATTAGCTTTCGACCAATATATGGTATATGGAAGCGTATCTGCGTACAGTATGCGAGAGATTAACGCGGAGCTTTGCGGAAATTTAATATATTTATGTATTTACGATATTATAATCCACTTAATTGTGTACTACTGGCTTGATGCTTTAACATAATGAAACACCGATATGGCGGATAGCGGAGGAAGATGTTGTGTATATATTTGGGTCAGAAGGCTCATAATGTCGAAATTACTTAGAGCAGTTGGCGCGCGACGGCATTATTTTGGGAGATTTTCTTTGGGAAAATCGATCCGCGTCTCGGGACGCGATATTACGTTAATATTGCGCGACCGTAGGAAGTAAAATTTACATGAAATGTAGAGCGGATGAGAATAAGCATTTTCTGTTTTAAGCAAAAACACGGTGTTTCGGAGATTTCGTTATTACTAAAACTTTAAGCAAGCCTGTTCGACTGCCAACAAACAATTATTAAGACATAGTTTTACCGACTTTAATTATTTTACAATCTTTGTTTGGTACAAAGAAGGAATTCTACAGGGTGCGTCGGAAGGAGTGGACCAACCTCCAGACACGAGAAAATAATGTAAAAAATGATATCGGCAGCTAGCCGCGCGAAAGAAAGGAACCTTGAGTTGCAAATTAATATGCAGTAGTGTCGTGTATAAATATGCCACGATCGGTGAGCTCGCTTAACCGTCCAATGTGGAATACAATGAGTAAAATGCATAGTATGCCATAGATTTTTTATGTATCGTGGGAGAAGAGATCACGAAATACACGTAAACAGCATAACCCATGGCAGCAAAGAAAGGGATGTGTCAGAAAAACATAGATTTTATTTTGATTTATGTGTAACTCCTATTGCATATAATTTACCGTTTGTTGTACTAGACAGCTATGCATTAATTTCCTTTTGGAATAAATGCGTAAGTGCGAATTGCCAAGTCGGACAACGTTACGAAATTTTCTGCTCGCAAAGATATTGAAAAAAGAATTAAATCGGAATTGAAAGATAAAAAACTGTGGTTGAAAAAAACATCAATGGTTAATGTTTGTGAGTGACAGTGCCGGAAACATACTGTCTTTAGGCCGATATCTCAAAGAACATAGTGCCAGCCTCATGTACATGTACCGTGCAAAATCTACGCTTTGAAGCTTGTGGCACAGACGATTCGTGAATATTATCCACGGGTAAATGATTTAATAGCTAGTACAAAGGCAGTGTTTTTAAAATCCCTGAAACATACTCGACTATTTCACAGACTATGTCCCGAAATACCTCAACCGTCAGAGCTGATAATTATGCATTGGACAACATGGTTGAAGGCTGCGTTTTACTATTATCAATATTTTGATCATGTAAAGAAGATAAATTTAAAATAAATCCGACAGAAGAAAAGCCAAGAATTATTTAAAGATCCTCAGGCTAGAGAAGATTTACAAAGTATACACTACAATTACTTCGGACTAGCCGATATAATAGAAAAATTACAAAATGTTTCGATGTCGTTTGTGGATTCTGTTCAAATTATGAATGATGTTCACGCACACGCATGCACTGTAGAAGGCAAAAGAAAAAAGTGTGTGATAGAAAAAGTGTTTTAGAAATTCCGATTTCTACATATTAAAACTAATTTGTTAAAATACGTGTAAATAATTATTAAGCTCTTTCCAACATTATTTTTAATATGCAAATATAACATCATTAGATGTGGAACGGTCGTTTTCGGCATTAAAACACGTTTATTCCGCACGTCCAACTAACTTAAGTGGAACAACTGTGGAGACATATCTGATGATTGGAATATTTGAAAAATCTTATCCACATAATTAATTCACTGATAATTCATAATGCGGTAAGTGTTTGTGCACATTTTATAATTTATTTCTTATAATTTTAGCTAAATGCAAACTTGCATGCGTACGCCACTGGTATATGTGTAGAATTTGCCATCTCTATTCATGAAATCAATGGAGACGATGCTGATAGACGGAATGAATCGGTTAACAAATGATCCTGACTTTTTAAATAACATTATTTTCTCAGATGAAGCATCATTCTACCTAAGCGGAAAGGTTAATAGTCAGAATTGTCGATATTGGGTTAATGAAAACCCTCACTGGACATTAGAAAGTCACACTCAATTTCCAGAAAAGATAAATGTCTGGGCAGGTATCGTCAGAGATCGTATTTTGAGCCCCTTTTCATTGATGGCAATTTGACGGGAGAGAAGTTCTTGGACTTTTTACAAAATCAATTAATTCCTCCACTCGCTGCTTTATACCCAAATGATACCCGGACTTACCCAACGACAATCTATAGTTTCAACAGGATCATTTGTTGATTTTCATATTTGATGTACGAAATCATTTAAGCACTGTTTTTTCAGAAAACTGGATTGGTGGATTGGTAGGTGTAGACCTATTAAATGGCCAGCCTGTTCACAGATTCTATCACCTCTGGACTACTTTCTATGGGATTATTTAAAAAGTAAAACTTACGTAAACAGACCATCAAAAACTAACGATTTAAAGAATAGAATTCGAAGTGAAATTAGACCAATACAGCCAGTGAAAATTCTTTCAATGGAGACTGTGGTTAAATAATAATTTAAAAAGGTATATAACCCCTTACCACAATTATTAGTCGTATCCTAAATATGTATTTCGACAACTAAGTTGTCATCATCAGTAGGTAAAAACTACTAATTAAAAGTCACACATGGGGCACAGTAAAGTAAAATAAACGCTTCCGCACAACTACTATACACTGCAACCCTGTAAAGACTAAATTTACCATGCCAATCTCAAACTACGAGACAAAACACTTGCCTCTTAGAAAAGGTTTTAAACATGTGTTAAATTATTGAACAAAGGAACGGCAGAAATTCTTCTCTAAAGAAGGCGCCTACTAAAAACGATTTTTAAAGCTACGGTGACCTACTATTAAACTAAATGAAACACCTTATATTTTCACAAAAAATGTGAAAATGTGAAAATATAAGGTGTTTCATTTAGTTTAATAGTAGGTCACCGTAGCTTTAAAAATCGTTTTTAGTAGGCGCCTTCTTTAGAGAAGAATTTCTGCCATTCCTTTGTTCGATAATTTAACACATGATTAAAACCTTTTCTAAGAGGCAAGTGTTTTGTCTCGTAGTTTGAGATTGGCATGGTAAATTTAGTCTTTACAGGGTTGCAGTGTATAGTAGTTGTGCGGAAGCGTTTATTTTACTTTACTGTGCCCCATGTGTGACTTTTAATTAGTAGTTTTTACCTACTGATGATGACAACTTAGTTGTCGAAATACGTATTTAGGATACGACTAATAATTGTGGTAAGGGGTTATATACCTTTTTAAATTAATACAGCCAGTAGTTATTAGAAATGTAATTCAAGAATTTAATTATCGAATCGTCAAGAAGCAAACGGAATTTAGTTCGAACTTCGAACATTTAATATACGTATGATTTTATAACATTTTTTGCTTTGACATTAAATAACTCGAAAAGTTTCTTCTTTAGTGTTACTTATTTTACGCCATTGCGTAAGGAAAAATATACTCTCTCAAATCCCTTACAACTAAAAGCAAAAAGTAATGTTATAACACAGAAATGTCAAGCAATTAAAAATTGAAGATCGCAAAAAAGGTGTACCAATTATATTTTACAACACTCGTTACAGCTTTTTAAAAAGAGTTTATTTTTTTTTATTATTAAGGTAACTTAAAACATTAACGTAGATTTTAAAATATTGTTTATTTAAAATTAAAACGTGAAGCGGACAATAGATTAAGAACAGTACCTACTGGATTTTCCGTGAAGCGATATAATGAATGATATTGTCTCTTAAATTTGGTTTTTAATACCTGGTCTCTTTATCGTTCTTCTAAAAATCACTCGCGTAACGCGAATTTGTATTTCTCACATTAACTTTAATACACAAAGACGGTTCTATAACTAACCTTTGAAAAATAAAATCGACCTGTTCCAGCGTATATTTGAACTACATGCAGGTAAAAAGTTATTACCGATGTGCATTATTTTAAGACCTCAATGAATAACCATCACATTAATCAATAACTAATACCACACCAAGTAACAAAAACTAGTGTTTTTTACCATTTAGTTCAAATTTGTTTTTTTTTAATTACAGTTCTTTAATATATACGGATTATATAGTAAATTTTACCAATTCATTAACTACGACTGATATACTATTTTCATTTGAATGAAATATCATGAAATATGCTCTTTCTACAATCTTTATTAACAATTTGAAATTGTTGAAGTTTTAGTTTTAATTTTTTAATTTTTATGTTTTATGTAATGTACAGAGAGCGGACTCGAGCGATTGATGATTCATAGTCTATAGGCACCTACCTAGTATTCTCAATGGTTTTGTTACTGTAAGCGATCTGTAAGTTTCGAACAATTTGATACGTGTGGCCAAGCTGCATAAGTGGCACATACCTACATATGCAGTTAATATGTATCTGCCAATGTACAACAGAGAAAATGTAATAAACGGTTTGGTAAGCGGCAGAAACTACTGCTGAAACAAAAGTAATGCTGACAAGAGAATTGCGTATCGAATTTTGAATAAAACTAACTTACAAAGAACCAAACTCAAAACTATGTATTTTCTGCGAAACATTGAAAGTGTAAAACATTACTATGGACAACTTAAATTTGTTCAAGGCGTTCCTGTATTAAATTAATTCTTTTAGATGTTAAAACGTCTTTACAAATAGAAAATGTCCATTCCACATCACAACTGGTGATGGGTGCGTGACTAAAATGCTGTAAAAATGCACCATACTTCAAAATGTAAAGATTTTTCAATCGGCCCTGTGCAGAATTGATATAATATATTCAAATCTGGATTGATAAATATGGCATCAACTTTTTGTCTCAGTTTTGAGAGATATCTTTTTAAATGATGAAACTAACTTACCAACATTTGGAAAATTACCCCTGATGTATTCACATACTCTGTGTAGTGCATGTGCTGCACAGGTAACGTGTAGCATATTGGGATAAGATTGCTTTAATAACTTCCCTGTTTTTAACAAATAAGCTTCCGCATCAGTCAAAAATAATACCATCTTGTCTTTATAGTTGTTATCCGATGACAGAATATTATGAATACATTGATCAATTGCTTCTGCAACTGTTTCACCATTTTCGACTGGCAATATTTCAGTTTCAATTAAGTATGGTTGGTATGAAGTTGTGGGATGAAGAATACCAACAACTACATTTAACACGTATCGTCCCATTACATCCGTTGTTTCTGCACTTACCCAAAGATAATGACCAGATAGGTTGGTTCGTATTTTTTCAATGGTTCTCATATAGCATTTTGGTAAGTGGTATTTACGTAGAGTAGATTCATCTAGCATATGACAATCAATATATTTTGTAAGAAACCTCTTGAGGACTGGATTGTTAAGCTTTTTGAATGGGATATTGGCCGCCATGAAAGCTTCACACAGTTCTTCGTTAAAAGTGTCACGTGCAGATGGTCATATGTTATCTTGATGAGTTTTCGAAGAAACATGTCTCTGCATATTACACATTTGTAGACGCCTTAAACTTAATGAACAGGCACTGCAATATATCTAGGTATCATTACGAATATGCAACCAATCTGTATGACCTCTAACCCATCCTACCATGCTTGCCCTACGAGAATTCTCCATAGTTAATGAAAATAAAGAGAAATACTAAGAACAGAAAGAAATTGACTAAAAAGAAGAAACGAAAACTATTCCAAAAATAAGGTAGTAAATTAAAATTAATATTTATAAAAAATTATAGGATAAATATACAATATAACAATTTAAAACGGATTTTTTAAAATACTAAACGTTGTAACCAAATAACACTGAAAGAAACGAAACCAGAAATAATCCCTTATAGAAGAGAAAAGAAAATATACTATCTCAAGAACAACAAATACATATATGTATATGCATGTATAACAGCATGTAAACACGAGAATACACTTTGGAAATTAGCGGATATAAATTTTTAAGCGATTATTTCAACGAAATCTAACGAAATAATATATAAATGCTTACACGCCACTGCTAAATTAAATTTATTAAGGAATATACACAATGTACTATTCATAACGACGGAAATAACAATATCTTCTCGACGAATGCAGTCGAGCAAGCAAATAGTGGGACTGTTATAGCATGCATACCATACCGAATACCGCCACAATGTTTTATTGCGGCAATTGGTCATTCAATCGATTCAGTCCGCTCTCTGGTAATGTATTATGTATTTATTAGTAGCTTTGAGTATTACACGTTCTTTATTAACTTTCCTTTGATTACAGACATTAATGTTTTATTTACATTTTACCAGCTCTATATATCAACTGCGGCTAGGCGCTTATCAATTATTTATAAGGATAACATTCGAATTCCCAATTCCGCATTAAATTTACACTGCTTTTGTCAAAGCTTCCTTTCTGAGCATATCGGCGCCGCCACCATAATTACCACTCCGAAACAGATTTTAATTTAGATGAGCACAACCAAAGCAGTAATTTAATGTTTTTGTTCGGGCGTTTCTAATGAGAGATGGCGGGAGCGGGGACACAGAGCAGGCAAATTTATCCATTTGCCGAAAGTAATTCGATCGAAACCACTTTCCATTTGGCGAATTAAAATTCCTCGGACCGTATTTTAAGTACATATTTAAACCTGTTCGGGGGCCGGTGCGCGCAAGAAGTCACCGAAAATAGGTCCAATTGCGTGATGCGAAATTATTTAGCGACAATTTAACTTGAAAGGGCAATCGCTCAAGTATGAAACGTATATTCATCAGGAAATAATAGCCGGAAATGCCGAACAGATTCATCCATGTGGCATAATATGAACTGTGATATTCTTGAAATATTTAGTCAAGGTTTAAATTTAAATTTTTCTTTTATTTGAGAAAATAATATAAATTAAAGGCAGGTAGAAATAGTATTTGATTAAGAGGCAAATAAAACGACCAAAATGGTCTCTTTAAAGAATCAGATAGATCAAAGTAAAATAACTGTATACTTAATCTAAAAATCACTTTTTATTATATGTTACAGTAAAGTTCAATGATCATTTAATAGTTCTAAGAAACAAATATCACTACTTCTGGGATACCAACGACTAAAAAACTTTTGGCACTCTTCATATTCGATTGACAGTAGTCAATTGTCTCTTGTTCTTTTTAACTTACGTCGTTAACAATTTGGAGAACGCTTCCATCGTATGATATCCGATGTACAATATCTATGAGAATTAAATACTTGAGTTTTAAACTGAACGGAACCTACCTTAAGAAGAATATTGAGTATTCCAGTATTTTGGAAAGCCATGGATATACAGGTTTGAATAAACGGCGTCAGGAATATAACGCTTTATTTGCAATGAATTATATAGACGTACCAGACCTAAGGATCGAAACTTAATTTCCTTGTATCAAGAATCGTTAATACTTTTAGCCTTCCTGAAGCTAAGACAAACATTCTTCAAAGGATTTTCAAAAATTTTTCATTGCTCGCGCATGTAGATATATTATTTTGTAAGATTTTTACCATTTGAATTACAACGTTTATACGCATTAACGAAGTATGTGTTACGTTGTATTATTCAAATTACCCCCGCATAAAATTGAAATGCGTGGCATGCATATTGCTATAGACTTTTCCCCGCATTATTTTGAAAATTTATTTATTATTTATGAATGTATTTTTATCTTGAACTTGAATATTTTTGACTAGTGTAGTTGTAGCACGCCGTTTTGCCTTTCTGTATTCGCAGACACTAATGTACTCTGAAGTTAGGAGGTCGTGTTTTTTTGAGAAGATAAATTCTTTATCTTTTTTAATTAACTTCGTGATTTGATTTAATTGTGTTGGTGTTTGATTTCATTACCGATTTATTTATACGAGTTTGTTGATCTCGTAGTTTATTTGGTGGGCTTTCTAACTCAGGTATCTCGAGAAAAAAAATATATTTTTTTCATTTACGTAAGTTAAATTATTTAAAAGATATCTTTATAATTTAAAAGAGTGTAATGCTGTATTTTCTTATGTATATTTATTTTCGTATTGATATTTAATCTTAGTTGTATGAAATAAATGACAGTATAGACAGTATACGTGGACGCGATGTAAAGTAGTTGTTGCGTGAGCGGTTTTCTAGCTTTACTGTGCCCCATGTGCGACTTTTTAATTAGTGGATTTTACCTACTGATGATGACAACTTAGTTGTCGAAATACGTATTTAGGATACGATTAATAATTCTGGTAAGGGGTTATATACCTTTTTAAGATTCAACATAGTCTCCTCTTAAATTAATATACTTAAGAGAGCGATTCTGCAACACCTTTAACCCTTCTAAAAAAAAGATTCTTCTTGGTCTGCAAACCAGCCCTCCGCAGCTTCTATTGTCTCTTCGTTACACAGAAATTGACGTCCTTTTAAACTTTTTTTCAATCAAGGGAACATATAAGAGTCTTATGGGCTTAACTCTGGGAAATAGGGCGAGTGTTCCAGGTATTCGAACCCTAGATCCTGAATTGTATTCATGAGTAATGCGCTATTTGTATGCAGGGGCATTGTCCTGCAAAAACAATATACCTTTCGCTAACATACCACGACTCGTTTCCTTAATTTTCTCTCTCAGGGTGGTTAGTAATTTAGAATAAAAATCTCCAGTGGGGTCTGACCTTTTCTTAAGTAATCAATTACAATTATTCCACGAATATCCCAAAAAACTGAAGGAAGAACTTTTCCAGCGGATTTTTGAACGCGAAACTTCTTAGGTCTTGGAGAACCATAACGCTTCCACTACATCGATTGCTGTTTTGTTTATGGGTCGTAAAAATTGATCCATGTTTGATCGATAGTCTTATGATGGTTCAAAAAATTTGGATCTCCTTCAAAACGGGCATTCGACAGTCTGGTGCCTGATATCATGTCATGAACTGCGTCAATATTTTCGGGTGTGGACATCGAAATCGATCTTCCTCGTCGCTTCTCATCTTCAAGTAAGTTTTCCTCTTTTGAATTACGCAATCCAATTTTTGACAGTCGCATATGATTGGCATTGATCACCAAGTGTGTTAAGCATATCTTTGTAAATTTCCTTTCCATTTATCCTCTCCAGTATTTCATAATACCTCGATACTCCAATTTATCGATTTTCACTTTTTTGCAATCGATATGCTTTCTTTCGAAATTTACTGGACGGCAATACGTCAACTTCTTAACGTAAGATTTTGCAGTGACACTTTTAAAATATTATTATTTCTTGCCATTATAACAAGATTTTGTTTTGTTCCGGTAAAATGGCCTAGACTAACTAGATATCACTCGCGTGCCGTTTAACGACAAATATGCATTTTCAATTTAATCCGAGCTTTAGGGTTAGCAGTGGTTGTATATTTCATAAAGAAATCTTTCACGCGATAACACATTTCCGCGTAAAAATCTCGAACTCCCTGGTGTATTATAAATGAATTTATGGAGATTTTTTTCCGAGACCAAAGCATACTAACTACATATTTAGGCTTAACACAATATAAAAGCTTTCCGAATTTCATATATATGGATCCGGTACCTAGGTAAGTTCGTATTCTTTTCTCCATAAAATACGTGCATTATTTTTTTAAGATCCCTTTATACACTCAACCAACATTGATATTTCGCCACCTGAGTCTAAACGTCACGTTCTTTCCGTATTTCTCAGGCCTTTTAATTTTAAGCCCAATGGGACAATACGAGCTCTTTTATTTTCTTCTTACATAGCCTTACAAGCTTGATTTTTCTTCAAAGCCGCTTCCACTTAAAAAGAATAAATAACCATTTTTCCTCTTTATTTTAGGCGCAAACACGCAATACGAAATTAACTCGGAAAAGAATTTTTAATATTAACGAAAAAGAGAGACGTAGATTGTGTGCATATTGTCCTTTTGAACTTCAAAAGAAGTTATTAGAGACCGCGACAGTAATTTTGTTGGAATTATTAAGAGATCGCTATTTATTTGTGTGTAAATTGAAGATCAGAAGAGCTTTATCGAAATAAATGTGTTATTTTCTAATAAAAATAATAATTCTCTTTAATCTTAAGAGAGTTTATAAAGCATTTTTGGAGCATTTGGAAGATATCAAACCTAAGCACTACCCTAACCCGTCTCAAAACTATTAATAAAGACGATAGAGCTAAAATTTCGTAGGCTTCCATGGCCGTTGTCACTTGCAGTACAATCTTCTTGCGGATTTCACGATGTCTTCGTAATTTCACTCGACGTTTCGTTGTTCATACTGTCAGCTTCTTCAGGATCTAGTATAAGACTGATTCTCTTCTTTTGTGTGCTTCCTTTGCTACTTACCACGCACAGGTGCAGTTCTGACGTAAAGAAGATGATCGGTAAGTTGACGAAATTGGTAGTTGTAACGTACAATTTAAGGGAGCCTCTATTTAAAGTGTATACCCTTAGTCAGTGGAGACGGGTGTGGATTGACTCAAACAGATGATTTTATTTTTGCGCGTTCGTAGACGCATGCGCTTACAGACTACTAAAAATGTACCGAAACGATGAGCTAAACTAAAAAAGGAAAGGGATATCTAAATATGAAATAAGAAATCGGAAAATAGTTAATTCGTAGGTTATAAATTTAAAAAAACAACAAATAATTTACAGGAAATAAACAAATGGCTGACATGCCGCAATTAGTAAAATGAAATTTCAGTCATGAAAGAAATTGACACTAGGATATGAACACTCGGTATATCAGGTCATTAAATTATTGAACATATTACAAAAATTTACAGTAGTTTATACTGAATCAACTTAAACCATCAAAATCAGACAAATTATATTAATCCCCAAAAGGCACCAAAATTATGACAATAGTTATTTAACCTAGAAGCAAAATTCGTAGTTCGACGACAGATCTGTTGTTGAACCTTACATTTGGAATTACACATACAGTATTTTACAAGTATAGCAATAAAATTTTAGATATGATCCCACACATATGATAACGTGATGACCAAAAAATTGTAATATATATATATATATATATATATATATATACATACACTGATGGAAAAAAGTGACGAGCACACCCTGTATAATCTAAACGTGTCAAGATAACTGCGTATATTTAGCGGAGCATTAAGGTTTCCTCTAGACGAGTTTGCGCAGCGAGTTTTGACTTTTTCTATCGCTGCATTTTTGACTAAGTGCCTCCGACAGCTGCAATATGTCTCCATGGTCTCCATGGAGACCGATACGTGGAGGGAGAAACCGGTTATTGTTAGTGTGGTGGAAGCGGGTAGTTGTAATCGTACTTTGTGCGTGATGAAAGGCCGTTCGCGTTATCTGAGTGAGTTTGAGCGAGGAATGGTTATGGGGATGCACATGACAGAAGTATCCTTCCGTAATATCGCGCCTCGTCTCAAGCGGTCATTATCGGCAGTGTAGTGGGCATGGCGAGAATGGATAGAGCAAGCACGTACGCGCCTTCAGCCTCGAGCGGGACGGCCCCGCGAGAGCATAACACACGAGGATCGCGCCCTTGTGCACAGCGCTTTAGCGTCGCGTACGTCTTCCTCAAGGCAACTTGGAGCCGTTTAGCCAGCAGGAAGGGATGGCGTACTCACTACGCGAACTGTACGGGGGCGTTTGCTAGAAAGTAGACTGCGACCGCGCTGTTCGTTGCAGCGGATTCCATTGACTCGCGGGCACCGCCGTAGACATCGCCAGTGGGTGGAAGCTAGACATCAGTGGGTTGTCGAGTAGAGGCACATTTTGTTTTCCGCCGAATCAAGATTCGAATTGAGCACCGTTGACGCGTGAATTTTGGTTCATCGGAGACGTGGCGAGCGTCACCTCAAAGAGTGCATCCAACCACGCCCTATTCACCGCCAGAAGGGCATTATGGTATGGGGTGCTATTACACATGGTGGACGTACACGTCTGCTGCGTATACAGCATACGATGACGGCTCGCCGCTACGTAGATGAGGTGCTACGGACCGTTGTGCTTCTCTACGTTCGACGGCGCCCACGTCTTCTATACATGCACGACAAAGATCGACCGCACACTGCACGTATTGCCCAGACCTTTGTGAAAGAGAACCATATACGGATGCTTCCATGGCTGGCACGTTCTCCGGATCTCAATCCTATCGAACATGTCTGGGATATGATCGGTCGGAGACTTCAACGTTATCCTGCTCCTCCGGGTAACGTTGAGGAGCTATGGAGGCGAGTTGAAGCAGCATGGTTGGACATCCCTTCCCGCTCACCAGGTGAGAGTAAGTTATGCTATGTTAGTACTACTTCCATACCAAATTTCATTGCGTTAGAACCACTTCTTCAGATTATACAGGCTGTGCTCGTCACTTTTTTCCAACAATATGTATATAACAATTGATAAATTATTGGAGTTTTTCGGCTTTTATATGAAATATTTACAAATATCAAATTAGTATGTATACATACTAATTTGAATTGCATTTGAATTGTAAATATTTCATATAAAAGCCGAAAATCTCCAATATTTTATCAATTGTTATATTTAATAAACGGCTAAGAAATTATCTAAACACTTATATATACATATATATATATATATATATATATATATATATATATATATATATATATATAATGCTTTACGTTTTACACTAGCACTTACTATCTGTCTGTTTAGTTTCTTCAGATTCTTTTCATGATTATGTTCTATTTCATTGCGCACAATTAAATTTACTGAATCCACAGTATCAACTTTTATCTTACAAGAACGATTCGAACATCGGTAACATATTTCACCACTTTTTAAGGATTTGTGTTCGGTAAATTTTACAAAGTCTACAATTAACACTTGATTTCCACGTTGACTCAAACTGACGAAGATTTCCATGCTTTCTCTCAAATAAAAAGCAGTTCTTATCCAGGAATGTTATTTCAGACTGACGAATTATAAGTATATAGTTTATATGGTAGATTTGGGTAAATTTTAAATTTAGATAAATTTGAATTTAATTTGTATTTAATAGGCAGGACAAGTTTGTATTTATATTTCCAAGAAAGTATAAATTTCTTAATCTCTTTTCCGGGGACAAATTAAGGTAAGGTATTAAAACACCGTAATTAGCACGGGAGCGAATTAATGTAGCAGACATTAGATAGTACCGGCTCGGGGACGAGTTTAGGGCCGCTCATATCAGAAATACAAAACACAAGAACGTAAAATAATTTTTCAAAGTCAATTTCAATGATTTTTATATTCTTCTGAAGAGTTAAATAATTGAATTTTACTTTTAAAAAATAAAGTATATTTCGTTTACAAGACGGTATAAATTTTTAACCGCAGCTTGTATTGAATTTAAGCACTTCATAGCTTTGTATATATTGTATACAAATGGGAACATTCATCTTAGGAACTCTAGAAGCCGTTACAACCAATTTACTACAACTTACGTTCCAGGAAAATGTTAAATCCATCACTTTCAACTACTTCTTATAACACACTAATCCATCTAGTATCTGAGCTTCGAAATGGGAACGCCACCAGCTCAACTAATGTATATCATAATCCGACATGATTTCGAAACAAACGCATGAAGATGACTGACTTCGCGTTGACACTGATTAATTTCACTGTAGACGAAACAGGGTCGAGATTTATGTCTATTTTGAGCCGTCAAAGTAGCGAAAACGTTCAGCCCTATCCGCGGCGTAGGTATTTTTCATTTCTGGTACGCCCGTCAGGATGAACAACTAAAGTTCGCACTGATTTATCGAGATTCATGTGGGGATTCGGAGACAAGATTTTTTTCGCTGGCGTTCCGTTTTTATTTATTTTTTTTTTATTTGGAGCTCGTTTGTTTTTATTTTGTGTCTGGTGTTTTTTGTATTTGTTTTATTTCTTGCTACGCGCCGTCATTTATTCTGATACCTCACTTAAGTTTCCTTGGTAGTACAACTTGTGTTCAGAAAACGGAAATATATACAGTGATGGGTAAATGTGTGGAAATCACGTAAATATCCGTTTAAATCAAAAAAGATATCGTAATAAAATTTTAGGCAGGGAAATTAGGAATGAAGAGCGATCATTTTAAGTATCTTTTTAAAAATACAGAGCGTTCAAAACATGTAACGTACTTATACAGTGTGTAAACTGATGAGGTTTCCTATAGCGAAAAACTTTTTAATATGAGCTTTAGAAGAAAAACTTATTCTTTATAAAAAATGTTGCTTGAATCGAAACCCCTTATGGTCAAAGAAAAATCCAACAATCACCTAAGGTAAGATCAAAAACTGCTTGAATCGAAACCCCTTATGGTCAAAGAAAAATCCAACAATCACCTAAGGTAAGATCAAAAACTCAAAAGTATATAGAGTTGTTGGTTTCAAAAATGACTACATAATGTTAAGTTTTCGAATATTAAATCATTATCATGTATTACTCGTTAGCCAACGACATTTACTGATATACACATTTCTTGGTACTTTTGCAACTATAACCAACACTTCTAACCCAACAAAAGCTAAGATTCAAATCAAATTTTTATAATTTTAATTATTTAATGCTATTTAGCCATCAAACAACCCTTTCTTATACCAAATTTTTATGGCTTCTTTTCTTTAAAATATTTCTGTTGCTATCCCAATAAAATAATCATTCAATCCATCGTTTTTTACATTTAAACATCCACAGCAAAATAATAGTATATCACATAACGGGAATGGAAAGCGAGCGATATCGTGCGAGTGAGAATCTTGACGCAAGAACAGCGAGCCGTGTGCGGAAATCTCATGAGCAAACGATAGAAACTTTTTCAGGGACACTTTGGAAATTTGCCAAAATTAATCACTTATTTTGAAAATCAAAATCTCAAATTAAATGATGGATTAACCACATTAGATGTGGCTATTAGTAATCTTAAAAATATTCCAATTGACTTCGGATGTGGCTGTCAACAAAAGTTAGACGCAGTTTTTAATAGAAATCCATATTTAATAACATTGCGGCAATTGTGTATGGGAATAATGCCTCAAAATCTAACTGCTAAATACGCTGATATAAAAGAATATTTCCAGTATGCACCAATAACCAGTTGCGATGTAGAAAGGACGTTTTCTATCTACAAGGATGTATTTCATTCAAAGAGAACAAATTTTACAGAAGACAACCTTGAGATAGTATTCTTAGTTAATATTAATACCCCTTTATTATATTAGAAAATGAACAAATAAAAATGTATTTGGTATTTTATAGATCACCACCCGTTTGTTTTCCAATTAACAGTTAAAACAATGAAAAAAAGAAACTAACTTACCATACTTTATTTATCTTATTTATCGAAATATGATCTAATAAATAAAATTATTTTTAAAAACTCCTTACGCTATCTACGTCTATGAAGAAGGGAATTTAATTGCTATATCGAAGTAATTGCGTCACAATTCAACGACAAAAAACAGATGTGCGGTTAACCGAATGAATAGTGCTATTCGGTAACTGCGTGTTGTACTTAGCGATGTTATAGACTATTTCTATGGTCCGATCTCTAATAATAATACATAAAACACTTGCTTCTGAGCGCTCGTTTCAGATGAACAAAATAGCAACATACTTGATAAAATGAAACAGACATGCAATATACATATCTGTAACTGTACACATGGACAATACACCTCGTATTTTCAGCATTTACTTCTGCTTAAGACACGTGTTTCTGCCATCTAAAGGCGTCGTCAGTCAAGCTAGTGAAGCAATGTATACAAATGATACAAATCTTTTATGAACAGATTTGTATTTATATATACATTTCACTGAAATCGCCTACAAGATATAGCAAATTTCGTCCTATAAGGTGGCACTAATAAGTGACATCTGACGGACGAAAGAGACTATGCCGAAAAAGGCGACATTTCGCTTGACTAGCTATGCTAATACAAAAGCGAAAAAATACGTGTAGTCCATTAACACGAGCCAGATGGCGGTAAATATACAAAAAGGTTTTAAGTATATCAATACGTTATATGCACGTATTATTGTTTCATTTGTAAGAAATGCGTAATACGGGCATATAACGTATTGATATACTTAAAACCTTTTTGTATACTTGATAAAAGTAAATTTTTAAGTTATAACTGTTTTGACAGACGAATGAAATTGTTAACTTTCATCCCTACTCAATTGTCTGAAATTAACATCTTTCTTATAGTGTCGTAGGAAAAATCAACTTCGTTAAAATCTTAGATTTCAGATTTGACAGTCACATTTTGTTCTAACTTTTTGACATTTAACTATTCCAACATTTAAAACATTTCATACTAAGATTATCTATATCTAAACCCTTTTTCCAATAAAAAGCTCATAACAATATATTCAGGTTTTCCATGTATATTCTTTCATATTTTCCAATGATTACTATATCAGCTTCATAATATACCGGGTTCCTTTTTTTATTATTACACATATATCGTCCTATGTGTGAAGCTAAAAAAAGAAGTTGGTTGCATGGGAAGCAACCAGTTATACTTTTACAACAATGACGCATTTTGCTAAATGTCAAATATTTCTTATTTTTCAATCATACTTAAATCTTAAATTAAATACATTTGATTGAAAAATAGATAATTTACTTAAAACAGTTAATTATCCTAACAGGTGTATACCTTGCGCGAAGACAATTTTAAATATTTTTAACAAATTCAAAGAAGATGGATTTAATATATCTAAGATAGTAAAATTAGTACATATATCAAAAAAGGTAGAAAATGTGAGAGCGTTAATAACAAAAAGTACAAACAGATTTTACCATTTTGACGTTCTCACGATACTTCTAATGAATTACTGAACGTAACCCAGGTATTTGGGGTATTTCAGTAACACGATAAAGACAAATAACTCCTCGTGGTGTCTTACGAATAAGTGGTTTTACAAAATGGAGAAATGTATCTTAATGTATCTTCTTGTAGGTAATAAATATTGCTATGAATTGTGATTTTATATATTGCCTATTCACAATTCACAACCAATCTGTCTTAAATATTCAGTCGGTTAATTTTCAAGATGAGACTGCTTTTCCCTCAAGGTTCCAATTGGAAAACGTGGTTTTTCTCTTCTACAAATTTATATAGCGCTAGTAAAAGAGTTTAAACAAAGGTAAAAAGAAAATCACAATAAATTTAAATGAAACTTTAATACAAGAATAAAAAAAAATAAAAAAAATTAAAAAAAATAAAAAAAAATATCTTTATGAAGTATAAAGATGAATATTGCGTCATTAAACAATATTATTAAGGTAAAAATATTATATGAAAATGACCGTAACATATAATTAAACTTCCTTATTGACTCCCGAGCAAAATTAAATCTAATAAATTGCAAAGAAGTATTTTAATTTCTCCCAGAATAACACAAAGTAAACAACTTATATGACAGCCCGAAACAGACTCAAACGAATGTGCAATCCACATGAAAAATGGCCTTGATAATCCAAACGAACAAAATTTTAACGATATAGAAATTTTTTATATTAGAAACTTTAAAAACCTTCTTTGTCATTTATTTCAAATAACTAAAATTAAAATATATATATCAAAATTACCACAATGGTAAAATACACAAATCAACACATACAAGATAATAATAATATTGATAATAAGAATATCGTTTTAAATAATTTACTTACGTAAATAAAAAATTATTTTTTTCTCGAGACACAATGAGTTAGAAAGCCTATAAATTTAAACAATTACGAGTTCTTCACACTCGTAAATAAATCGGTATTGAAATCAAGCACCAAAACTAATTAATCAAAAACACGAAGCTACTTAAAACAAAGATAAAGATTTATCTTTTAAAACACGGCCTTCTAAACTCAGCGTACATTAGTGTCTGCGGAAATATCAAAGTAATCGCCGTACTACAACTACGCAAGTCAAAAATAACTCTCAGTTCAAAATAAAAATACATTCATAGATAATAAATTTCAAAAATGATACACTGGCATCCAAAATAATTGTACAATCATAAATAATTTAATTTTTCAAAATATTTGCGGGGAAAAATCTACAGCAATATGTTACTATTTCTTTAATAATCACAATAACTTTTGGACTGTACAATTATCTGACAGCATCACTACTGGAATCAAAGATTGATGAACGGAAAATTATGCAACAAACTATTGGAATCTGTTAAAGCAAGGTTATTTTCATATGAAGGACGATTAGTTACTAGAGTCCCAACTGTATTAGACCCTCTATTTAAAAGAGAAGGCTTTCGTAGTCCTGAAAATGATATTTGGGCTACTTCTTTCCTAGAACAAGAAATGTTTAATATTATGAAGAAAATAGATCCTGAAAATAAAGAACTAATGCCTATAATCGAAACAGACATTAGTCCACATCAAATGTCGCTTTCATTATTTTGATTCTTACAAAAATGTATTTTAAGAGAAAGTAAAATCAATTATAGCCGATTTAATAATAACTAAAAGGCAAGACCTCGAAAAGCCAAACTCAAATCAGGACGTAAATTCTTTTTTTATTTTGGAAGGTAAATTTTAAAAAAAGTGTAATTGCATTTTTTATTTAGATTTTCTTTTAGGTAACAGGAATGGAGCTGAACCCCCTAAAATAATGTGCTAGGAAATACTTCTGCATTCCAGCAATTCAGCAGAAAGTGAAAGAATGTTTAGTACAGCTAAAATGTATTACAATGTTAATATGATAATGTGCGTAAATAAAAATTTTAAAAATATTAATAAGTAACCTAAGTATTTATTTTATTAAAATTACAACCAACATTTTCCTATTAGCTAAAGAAATAACTCAATGGATTTCATATTATTATGCTTTCTAACTATTAAAGATATCAATGATTAAGCATTCAAAGGGAAATTATTTAAATTGCCATACATAATGTAACGGGTGTTCATTTGAAAAGTCAATCTAGTAGCATGTGATTTACTGAGAACATTTTGAAGTATGTCGTAAATTAAAATTTACTACTTATCCTACGAAGTCGTATATTTTGACAGTTTCATACATACAAATAAATAACAAATGTGATTGACATTATCAAATGTCATTTAGATTTACGTTTACGGAACAACAAACACATACTAATATATATGCGTCTTATTCTATCAAAATTTCAAAGTAACCTAGATTGACTTTTCAAATGAACACACGTTACATGAAACTCTTTAAATTTATTATGTATTACTGTTTGCTTTGTCAGTAAAAATTATTTTATTTAAAATGTACAGTGTACTCTCTCTTAAGGGGACAACCATGGGACTGAAAAATTTGTCCGCTTATGAGAAGTGTCCGCTTATGAGAAAAGTACAAAAAGAGTAAATAATAATTTGTAATATATTTATCTTTAAACAATTTTATTTCCAAAACAAGAACATATAAATATTAGATAAAGTAAACAGAATTTTCATTAACATTTTTGCGAGAAGTAAAAAAAACAAAATTTGTTATGCAAGGTATTCAAATAGATTTAAAAAAGTCAGAAATTTTAGCTTGGCGCGTTTTTCTTTTAATTTCATTATCTTGGAGATGTATTTGAAGATCAGTAAGCAATTGAACACCTTTAAGGTCGCTGTGATACAAAGAAAAAGCCTTTAGTTTTCTTATAGCTAAATAATCCTCTTTATAGGAAGTTAACTTGTCTTCAATTTGACTTTCTAGCTCATCTTCAGACGAGTTGGCGAGTGTTTCTTGGGAAGCAATTAACATTTCAGTATTAATGTTTACCACATCTTCATCATTAATGAAGACCATTATCTAAATTAATATAGTCTTCGACGTCAATTTGGATTTGGCTCTGAACTTGATTAATAATATTGGAGAACTGAGCAAGTGCTGATAGTGGAAGCTCATCTTCTGCGGTCCAACCGCTATCGTCATTTAGGATATGTTTTTTCAAAACCAGCTTTCCTGAAACAATGTTTTATTGTCTGGGGACCCACTTGCTCCCACGCTTTGTGTATGAAATAAACGACATCTAACAAATTTATTGATTTTGATAAATCCAAAGCAGAATTTGCGTCTTCCATCTGCAGCAAAATATTTTTTAAAAATAACGATTTGTACAAAAACTTAAAGTTTTTTATAACGCCTTAATCCAGGGGCTGACAAAATGCTGTTGTGTTTGCTGGAAGAAAAATAACTTTTTCAGTAAAACTTTTGACATCATCTTGGTTTACACTAGCGGCTTCTCCAGAAATGGCACGGAAGGTTATGTTATGCCGTTTTTTTAACCATTCCAGCCAGCCAGATGATGCACTAAAATCTGCGTAATTCAATTTATCTGCAATTTCTTTAGCCTTGCTCCTGATAAGTGTGCCCGAGTGAGGAATACATTTATTTCGAGCCTTCACAAACCATTCGTAGCACAATTTATCAATGTTAACGCCTTTGACGTTCAGCATACTCCTTTTTCTATCCGGATTGACATCAGTGTCCCACAATCTTAAAATTTGGTCTCTGTTTTTGATGATACAAGCAGCTTGAGTTTTACTGATCTTACATTTCTTTGCTAACTCGCGTACACTAAGTTTCTCATTTTTTTGAATTTCAATGACATTAACTATGTCTTTAATAGTCAACACTGCTTTAGGCATAGCGATTCATGTATGTATACAATAAGAATCTATAAATGTACTATGTATTTACGTACTACATTCAAAACAAGAAGCTGTGCGTATTTAGGGAATTCCCCTTTGAACATACACGTATTATTCAATAAGCAACATCTGTACGAATATGAAGAAGAGTAAACAGAAAAACAGTGTTACAGTGTTGTAAGCTGTCCGGTTATGCGGAACTAAAATCACTCTAAAATCACTTTGGTGTGGGAAAAAAGTGTCCGCGTCCGGTTATGGGAGGGTTGTCCGCTCAAGAGAGAAAAATTTTAAAAATCCCTAAGTAATCTTTTGGTACTGCAAAAAGTGTCCGTTTATGGGAGGTGTCCGCTTAAGAGAGGTGTCCATAAGGAGAGAGTACACTTTATTCGTTTTCATTTAATAAATTAAACATTATATCACAAAAATCAGTTCGTGTTACTTTACCTTCCTCGATAAGGTTTTGATAGTTTGATATCTTGTATGGCCTATATTTGAATTCTTTCAGGGTTTTGAACGCCGAACTGTACGATACTCAAAAATGGCTGGCTACATCTAAAAGCGATCCTACATAACACAGGACATCCAGCTTCATGTGTTCTGTTAACACGTGATTGGTTTTATTTTTTTGTGGGAATTAAGAAAACAACCAACTTCTTTGAATTTTTAAAAATATTTAAAATTTTCTTCGCACAAGGTTGCGTTGGCCTGTTAGAATAATTAACTGTTTTAAATAAATTATTTATTTTTCAATAAAATGTATTTAATTTAAGATTTAACCTTCGTGGCTCCGGATGATTTTTAAAACTCCTGATACCGCGTTGGGTGAATGCTCACCAAAAACTTTTTTCTTAATTTTTACAATCTAAATTTTCGTAGGAAGGAACCTAGAAACGAATTATTATTTGTTGCAATTTAATAAAAGAAGAATTAAAAAAAAAAGTCTATTGCTAAAATTGAATCGATTCTGCCTTTACTTGATGTAAATCCATATCAAATGATAAAAACACACAATGTTGTATTAGATTTACACTTTATTTAATAATAATAATGACTATATAACAGCTGTTTCACCGTACAACGGTTTCTTCGGATATAACAAGTGGTACTATAAAACATTTTACTTAAACGTAAATATTTTTTATTTTATTACTTAATGGTATTCTCAGAAATTGGAAACCGAAATATTTTTACCCGCCTCTTTTAGTAGGGATACATATAGATAACATAAATTATATTATAAGTGACACATATCTAACAAAATATTTCAATCACAAATAGGAAATAAATTCAACAGAGGGGAGGAATTAAGCTCTGTTTTGTCATTTAATAATTTATTTGAAAATTTTTGTTTATTAATTTGCATTGCTTCTGCATGTTTGGTGCATGTTTCCATAAAACAAAAGCGTTCACTGCAGCAATGTCAATAAAATTCATAAAGAGACGGCTGGCCATTGTTTGGATTGTCTGTTACAGCTGTATTCTGCCACCATCTTATCTAGGGTATCAACCGCACCCTTGGTAGTATTATAGTGAGATATGATATGCGGTTTCTTGTGTTCTTCTTCCGAAACGATACCATCGTGATGTTCAGATGATAGTAAAATTACGCTTCTGTTTTTCTTTGGAACATACGATACCATGGTCACCTCTGGTTGATATGCAAAAATAGAGGAATGTACGGGGCGTTGCCGTTGTGGCAAGAATTCTGAAGGTATGAAAGCTTTATTTTTCTTTAGTGTTCCACACACTGTAAGTTCTCGGTCTAGTAACGCTTCAGCCAACTCCAAAGAAGTAAAAAAAGTTGTCTGTCGTGATCTCATATCCACGACCCAAACACAAAACTAAATCCAGTACTACCCTCTTGCCCTGATTCCGTTCTGGGACATTTTCCACCTTTCCCAAAAAAGATTTGTAAGTTTTTGCAGTAACAAGTCTCTGCGTCAGCGAGAATCCAAATTTTTATGCCTTACTTGGCAGGCTTACTCTTCATGTAGAACCTGAAAGGACATCTACCACAAAACGGCGTCAGTTGTTCGTCTACTGTCAAGTGTGATGTAGGGTTGAAATACATCGAACAGTTTTTTTTATGAAAATCTCAGCTACATCTCGTATAGGTGCTACTTTGTCCGTTGCCCTTCTCGTTAGCCTTGTGTCTTTATCGTCAAATCTCATCCAACTGGAAATTTGCGAAAATCTGCGTTGAGGCATTGTTGCCGAAAAAATTGGACGATGAAAACAGGGGTCATCTTACCACAGCATCCGAATGGGCTCACGATTAGACTTTAGTTAGTGCTCCAGCAATACCAACAAACCAATAAAGGCATATATTTCAGTTTCACCGACATCCTTCCAAATCATATCATCTACCCCGTCATTCGATTTTCAGTTTCGTAAGCCCCTCATTGATTTGTGAAGTTTACTATTTCATTCACCATATCAGCAGAAATAAATAACTTGAACACTTCTGCCATCCTCCTGGACTTAGGTACTTGGGGAGCAACACCAGGAGGAACCGTAATTATATTTTTCGATCGCTGTCGTTTTCGTTTCAAGGGCTCCTTCAACCAAAATATGTCATCTTTAGCAAAAAACATATCTTGGACGTCGTTTGGAATTATCTCGTCTTCATCTTCGGACTCAACCGCAATCTCGTCATCGTCTTCTATAATCTCTTCTAAGTTATCTTCAGTTTCTGAAGATTCATCTAGCTCCTCCGAATATAAATCAGGATCAAAACAGTTCTCGAATTCCTCATCTATAAATAATTAAAAATATACGAAACATTAGAATATTTTCGCCAATATTACATAGAACCCATGAGAGGTATATTTACTCACCGGACTCATGAAGAGCTCGAGCCTTTTCAACAATCCTTCGGGTTCGAGATGAAACTTTGTTGGCCATAATTTGCCACCCGCAGTTGAAACAGACCTTTACACACTCTTTATAGAATCCAGTAGAGAACTTACGTGTATTTATATCCCTTCAAGAAGTCTCAAAATATTTTCCCAAACTTTCATAAGCCTAATGGGATAATTATCACATTCCTTAATGAATAGTGCACCCTAACGAAAAATTACTGCATTCATAATGATTTCTTTACAAATTTTCAGGAAATTGCAAATTGCAGATAAGACCGAATATGGACTTTATATGAACCAATTATGCTAATTACCTCACATAGAAAAATCCAAATGAGGTAATCTGGAATATCTGAAATATTTGACGAAACAGCATCCGATAGGTGTATCGCACCTAATACCACGTGGGGTGAATTCTCGCCCCGTCAGCGCATCACTACTAGTTTTCAAATAAATCTGAAAAACCGTTAACTGGATTCGACTATTTTCTGATTTAACAAGTACCTAAAAGTACGAATAACAATGTAACGAGATGCAAACAGGATAAATCGGCTATTGCAAAAATACAAACGAAAAAGTTCAACCTGGGGTGAGAAGTGTCCTATTTTACATTGCCTTACTTTGTTTGCCCCGCCTAAAACTACCGAGAACAGTAAAGAGTACGTAATCCTGCCCTACACCTTTAGTCGTTACATACACCTGTATTTTCTCGTGCTCACTTATACTCGTGTTCATTTATATAAAGCTCTTACTTTCTGTAACAAGTTTGTTACAGGAAGTTTGTATAGTTAATAAATTACCTAATCAAAAACAAATTGAATATTCCCTTACACGACGATGTTTATGTGTTATAGCTTTCTACCTCCATTCCCCGCTAATCCTTTTCATGTTTACTAAAAGCTCCGACATCTTACATTTTCTAATTATTCATTCAGCTCCTCCGAAAAGTTTATAGTCTTCGGCGATGCAGTTTTATTCGCTAACGGAACTGAATCTAATTTACCTAATTCACGGATGAAATTTACAGTAGCGAACGCTCTTTTAAACAGTCACTTCGCTTTAATCAAGACGGAAGACGGAAAGTATTACATTGTTAGCGCGCTGATAGAAAGAACAAGTGGGAAAAGGAGCGTTGGATCTCGAAAGTTTTAAAAGTTGAATGAGGGCCTGTACTGCAACGAAAATTACGATACGATATCGGGTAATATGGGAGAAGTTGAACGTTGAATTACTGTGCGAATTTATGAGACGACCAGAAGGAAGAAAAGTTAATGGAAAGTTGTAAAGATATTAATGCAATTACATGGCAAAATGTGTTTATATCTGACTACAATGAATGACTGGATTGAAAGGAAATGAGACAACAACTTCATGATTATTATAATTATTACAATATCTATATACTTGTCGTAAATCGTACAATGGGCTGACAAATATAAAAAAAATAAGAATCATAGTCAGGAATATAGTAGGAGCTGCAAAAGAAGAATTCTGGCAAGAATTTGGAGGGCAGCTAGAAACTCACAGTAAGGCAAGTCAAAAGTTCTTTAATAAGGTAGTGAAAACTCCTAGATCAAGAAAAGAAATACGAGAAGCTACCCAGAAATTCGCGGAATTTGAATATGACATGCGAAGAGACGGTAGTATAGCTCTACAGTTGGTATGTGCGTCTATACTAAGTCAGTCTGTCAAACGTTACTTTGCTAAGTGGCGATAAACAGTTTTTATAAACTGTTACGTTTTAAATTTCTTTACATATTTACTTAACGTTTTATCGACAGGTATATTCGGTTCGCTTAAATTTCATTTTCATTTTCTCGAGTACGTTGTCGCCATCTATGGTATATTCGCCCCTCCCGACCGCTGGCGATGCTGAGATGTAAATGGGGAGATTATTCGTTGACGTGTCGTAAGTGAGCACGGTGGGTTAATAGGTGCTTCCGATTGCACTCTTGAGGGTAATAGAGTAACATCATTCTGCCTAGTTCGAAAGTCGCATTTTTAGCGTATAAAAACGCAGATTGTTAACAGTATGGAATTGCCGAATACCGTTCGCGAATTAATGGCGATAAAAAGGAAAAAACCTTTCTGGAACGTGAATACGGACCATTTACAGCGCCCCCGAGGTAGTAGTCAGGGCCCCAGCCATCTTCGTCTCATCAATGAATCGAAATCCGACGAATCATCTTTAATAACCGTCAACCACCGGCCTCTGCGATCTCGAAATTTACTTCGTATCACTTTTGACTCTTAAACTTCCGTTTTGAAGTTTTAAAAATTTCATATACCTATTCACTAATTTTCGAGATTAATTTCTTTTATTTGTTCATATTAGAATCTTTTTAGCGTTTAATATATTAATATTATACTTGGAATTTTTTTTGTTATAATTACTGTAATCTAAATTCTATTTGTTTGAAATATAATTTACTGTGGTAATTTATAACAACGAATTTTTAATATTCTAAATTTATTTTATAACGTGAGATTCTCTTCCCTGTATCTTTTTTTGTCCCAACATTTGTGCTTGGCCGTCGCTTGTATAAACAAAAAAAACGTCTACAATTCGTGCAGGTGTAGCTATTGTGATTTAAAATTTATTTGATTTAAAATTTTATGGTATAAAATTTTGAAATTAACTGAAATATACGTAATACCAATTATTTGTTATTGCTGGAATTACTAATAATTTGTAAAGCTTCCGTATGGTACCATAGGGAATCTAGACTATTTTAGTCTTGTAGTTTTTTTTTAGTAATGCAAATTAATTAATTACACCTTGGTTTTAATATTTACTTCATATACACATTATGGTAGTATATTTTTTTCATTCATTTAAACACCCTTTATTTTTTTTAATCTATTGTCCAAATTATTTTTATTTTGTCATTTATATATATATATATATATATATATATATATATATATATAAATATAGTGTGATCTTTATACGGGATGTATGTTTATATTTGTTTGAATTTTGAACAGAATTATATCCTGGGTTTACATACGAGTGTTAATATACGAGTTAATTGTTGCCGAGTTTTCGTTCTTTCTTTAGCCCTATTTATTTAGATTTTTTTCTATCTTTAACAAGTTCCTGCGCAGTATTTTGTCGTTTCGTTTAGTATTTAGCGTTTGTATTTTTGTAGTCTATATGCGCATGCGCCTAAGATCACGCAATCCCTTTTCTCCGTTTTCAGTCTTGAGCTTCCGTAAGAAATAAACCTTTCATTTTAGTCGCCCACACCTGTCTCCATTGACTAAGGGCATACTCGATAAATAGAAGCTCACAGACTATTGTGCGATACGACTACTGGTTTTGTATTGATTTCAAACATCTTCAAACGCCATCGCTGCGCCTGCGCCTGCCTTAGGTAGCAAAACGTAGGTGTAGGTTTCCGCGGTCGTTTTCGAAATGTGTATCTCGGTTTCCGGGTCGGAATCGCGTCGAGTTAAGTGTAATTGCCAACGTTTCATCCATTGTTGCAAGGAACATCTTCAGGGCTGTACGTAATGTTCGTCGATTCGCAGTAGCTTGAAGAATTCATCATAATTGTTAAGGGCGTTGATAAATATTTATGTGGGTGGAGCTTGAAACCAAAGATATTTTGGTCCAAAGCAAACTTGAAAAGTGCGATCTATAATCCACTAACCGGTGCTTTCTCTAAAAATTCTCATAATACACAACCAAATTAAAAACGGTAACACAACTTTTCACCCCACCGAACTTACGATAAATGTCTGAGTAAAGAGAAAAAGCAACCCTAGGCGCACATATACGAGATCGTGAAGGGAAGCGGTGGCGTAATGTAAACACTTGCATCAATTTCAAACGGCGTACGCTCCGTGTATTTTTATCATTTTAAACGTAGCAGCAAGCGACCTGCGGCGCAGCAATTCGTGGATTGTGCACAACGACAATGTACTAACCCACACGTCCCTTGTTGTTCATAAGTTTCTAACCTCAAATTTTAAAAACTAATTTATTTCATCCATATCATATCCAATGCGTGCAATGGTTAACAAAATTAGATTTTCCCCGCCGAGTTGCCTTCTGTGAGTAATTTCAATACAGAGATCTTGCATCAGTAATTCTCTTTACTGACGAATCTACGTTTACCAAAGATGGTATTTTGAATTACCACAATATTCACCAACAGACGTTCGAAAACCCTAATGATGTACACCTAGCTCGTAGTCCTCGCTCTAAATCCCTTAAACTTTTTTCTGTGGAGATTCATGAAAAGCTTGGTAAATAATCGTCGCCCTGACATTGAAAATGTCGTAGATTTGTGAAATATTAATTTTATTTACATTTACTATCGCTATCGCTAACCTAATAGATTAAAAACGTAAATAATAATTACGATATTTTCTTCTGCCGTCTATTCGGAAATCGCAGAGTATACCGCATGTGTCAAATATCATTAGGCTTAGGGAATACGTATGAGTCCATACGATGTATATGTATATGGAAAAGCCGATCCAATGCCGGCGAAGACCGCGACGGCCGGCAACGATTGTCTCCGATTGTTTCGCAAATACAAGTTAGCAGTAATCATTTGACCATCGACATAGGTACTTGTAATGCGTTCTAAAATAACATTTACGAATTGCAGGGGATTTGCTTTTCTTATTTCTTTCAGTAGATGCAGGAAATTTTTAAGCTGCGGTGCGTCGCATAAACAAAAGCGCAATTCTAATAAAATTAAAGAATAATCCTAATAAAATAAATAAAAAACGATTCTAAAAATTATACAAGAGGTTCAAAAATTCCTCCTTGCACAGCAGGACATTGTCCTAGGCGGTCGTATAAATTAGCTTTTACATTTGCTAACATGTCGGCAGTTAATGAATTCGCAGCCTCAGTTATTTTTTCTCTCAAGGCAACTAGATTTTCTGCTCTACCAGCTTCATGAGTATAAACAATATTTTTTAAATATCCCCACAAAAAGAAATCATTTGGAGATAGATCGGGAGATCGTGGGGGCCATTTAATGTTTCCTGTTCCAGTAATAAGACGGTCAGGAAAATATTTCCTAGAAATTCCTTTACCCTCACTGCATTATGTGCTGGATAGCCATTATGTTGAAACCAAACGATTTCCTGATTTATTCCAATGTTTTGAATGACGTGAAGTATTTGATTTTTCAGTAATTCGAGATACTTGTCGGCATTTAATATACCATCAATAAAATAGGGGCCTATAGAATGGTCACCTAAAATACCTGCCCAAAGTTTAGTTTTTGAGGATACTGAGTGCGATTTGCAAAATGTCGGTGTTGATTTTCCGAAGCCCAATATCGAAGAACAGAGGGATTGTGCTTTCCGTGTAATGGAAAAGTTGATTCATCGGTGAAGAGAATATTTTTAACGAAATTTTCATCTCGATGTATCTTTTCCATAATGTCTTGACAAAACTCCATTCTCCGAAAATTGTCGTCGGGAAATATTTCTTGAGTTTTCGAATATTTGAAACATTTTAAACCATTACGTTTCCAATTACGTGAAATAGTTGTGTTACTTGTACCCAATTCCTCGGCAGCACTTCTAGTAGATCTCGTGTTATCAATTTCCATAATACTATAAATTAATACATCCCGCCGTTCTCTTTCCTCAATTTTTTGTGGTGATACCTCTCTTGGTTTGCATTTCGTACATTTATTGAGACAGAAACAAGTTTTAAATTTATTTATAATATTATAAATTGTTTGTCTGCAAGGTACAGAACGGTCTGCAAAAGTCAGCGCAAACAAATTCATGCACTTCATTGCAGACTTGCCAGCATAAAACCATTTTACTAACTGAAGCTTTTCAGTGAGTGTATAAAGAGCCATTATACATTAATTTTATTGTACGCTTTCAAACTGTAACGGTTGCAGCTAGACTGAATGCAAAATTTCCAGTCAATCGGTATCGGAGACAATCGTCAGTCGTCGTGGTCTTCGCTGGCATTGGACTGGCTTTCTCATGTATAGCAAACGCCAATTAAGTTGGCGCGAGGAGGGCTAAGTTCGCGCAGGATTAGAAGTAGTGGGAAGATTTGTATTTGGTTTTACATCAAATGTCAGATAATTCTAACCTCTGAGCGTGTATCTCTTTATGATCCCCTAGCAAAGACATTATGTTCCGTCAAACGTCACTGACAAATGACTTCTGCGCACCCCCTACTCGCGCCAACTTAATTGGCGTTTGCTATACGTATACATTGTATGTACTCATACGTTGATTCTCTATGCCTAATGATATTTAACACATACGGTATATAGGTTCGCTATCATCTATAAAGTTTACATACGTATGTAAGTGCATACATACATATTCACATCCGATTCTTAAGTGTACACGTTATTCCTCCCAGTGGCTTTAAATTCAATATGCTAAACACGAAATATGTAATGTGTGTGTATGTAAGTATGTACATACGTATGAAGGTTCATAACACCTCCGCCCAAATATTATCGACCTAGTTTGGCCATGCAGTCGAATTCCGTCTAGAAAGGTATGCTGCGTATCCATCACACGTGCCCACTATGTCACTGTCGTCTTCAGCCGGAATGCCAGGTATCTCACCGTCAAAGCAAGCTTCCATTTAATTACATTTGACGAGGAGAATATAGAGTGTTCTGAACTTTTTTCTTTATTTCGTTGTTAATTTTTCCAGAGAATGTCAATAGAGACTGCCGATGTAATTATAATTTATTACCACAAAAAATCAAAGTCTATTATTTTAAAATCGAACATCTAATCGTTTGAAATTACAATTTTATAATTTTCGAAAATCGCAAAGTATAAATTACCAATAACAATATAAAGATTTAAATAAACTGTATCTAATTAACGGTTGGTACTTGGTGAAATATTATGAATAATAAAATTTAAAAAAATTAAAAAAGCACTTGGTATAATTGTTTCACTTTAATCAGAATTAACTCGACACGTGTTTCGACCTCTCGGTCATTCTCTAAGAGTTTATAAACTCAAACTAAAATCTAAAGCCACCAATACCTATTTTTATTTTATCTGGGTCTAAGTCGGACTTACGTATGTGTTTAATTAGTAATATTTTACCTACCGAAGAATTAAAAACATTACTAATTAAACACGTACATAAGTCCAACCTAGACCTCTAGACCTCGATATACAAAATATTTTACTTGAGTCAATCAATATTTCTTTTAACCAAAATTATTTCAAATTTTGTAATAAATATCATAAACAAACTAGTGGATTACCTATGGGTAGTCCGTTAAGGCCGTTACTTGCTGAATTATATATGATTCCATTATTTCAATATTAAAACACATTTCCTTTTGGGGTAGATATGTGGATGGCATATTATATATTTGGTCAGGCACTTTTAGACAATTAGATCAACTTTTACTTTATTTAAATTCAGTGAACAATCAAATACAATTTACAATAGAGAAAAAGGTAGAAAAAGCTCTAAACTTTTCAGATATAAAAAACGAGAACAGATAAAAAACAGAATTTGACATATATAGAAAAACAACTACCACATATACTATAATTCCCGCCAATTCTAACCAATCATGGAACATAAAAATGACTGTTTTTCAGTCTAATTAGCAGAGATCGGACTGAAGCGAGTGAATGACCAATCGCCCCGATAAAACATTATGGCGGTCACACGTATAGTCTGCATACTATGACAGCCCCACTATTTGTATATTGTGAGCAGGTAGCCTTTTTTCCGTCTTATGAATAGTACATTGTGTCTATTTATTCATAAATTCTAATTTACAGTAGCGTGTAAGACGGAATATACATTAATATACATTATATATATTATTTCGTTAGACTTCGCTCAAATAACCGTTTAAAAAAATTATATCCGCTAATTTCCAAAGTGTATTCTCGTTTCATTATGAAACAGACATGTAAATAATTTACATATCTGTAACTGTATTCTCGTGTATTCTCGTGTTTACATGCTGTTATATACGCATATACACATATATGTATTTATTGTTCTTGAGATGGTTTATTTTCTATTCTCTTCTATAAGGGAATTGCTTCTGGTTTCGGTTATTTGATTACAACTTTTAGAATTTTAAAAAATACGTTTTATATTGTTATATTATAACGAGCGTTCAACTAAATTTTACCTCGAAGTTGCCCATGGAAATTATACGTATATCTTAGCTTTTTACTTAAGTTCTTAATATGAATTTTGTTGGTTATGAACTATTTGAATGACATGATAAATGTCAAAATAATAAAATTAAAATATTTAACTAAATGAGATACGTTTATTTGCAACAAACAAGTAACATTTTATAAAAATTGTTGAAAGTGGCCACCACCTGTTCGAGACATTTCTAACATCTTCTTCTAATGAAGGAGAAAACGTTTTGTAGTAGCATATCGTCGATTTCGTTAATTATTTCAGCAATTCTGATCTGAAGGTCTGCAAGATCAGGTATCTGTACCCAAAAATTGAGTTCTTTAAAAAGGCCACAGAAAAAAATCACAGGGGTTAACATCACAAGATCTTGTTGGAAATTCATGTTCGATGTTTAAACTTATCAACCGATTTTGATAAATTTCCGTATCATATTAATTGTTTCACAAGCTGTGTGCACTCTAGCTCCGTATTGTTGAAAGTAACCCTGATTTATTTCTTCTTCATTAAGCTGTTCAATAAATGTCATAATAATTTCTTGTCGATACCTTTCTCCTTTAAAGAAAATACGGCCAATGATTTTCCTTCGACTAATCGCACACCATACACCAATTTTCTGTGGATGAACAACATAACAGTCATGCGGTTTCTTAGTATTCCACATCCTTATATTTTGTGAGTTAACATATCCATTCAAATAAAACCATGATTCATCTGAGAAAAATTTTGTCAAGAATGTCATTATCAAAATTATTTAAGAATCACTGACAAAATGTTGTTCTTCTAGGATAGTCAATTTCTTTGATTTCTTGATAATAGGCCATGCGATATGGAAATAAATGTAAGTCTTTTTTCAAAATTATATGACAAGTGCCAATTGAAACACCCACTCGTGGAGAGAATACTCGTATGGATGTTCCTGGTGTATCATTCATAATTTGCGTTACATCGTCAACTAGCTCTTCCGTACATTTTTTCGGACGGCCACTGTCTTCTTTCCGTATAACACTCTCTGTTTCTCTGAAAACCTTAGTGCAATATTTAACTGTGTACCAAAAACTATCAAAATCAAAGACGAAGTTTGGAAACATATTTCTAAATTCCTCTAAGCATTCTTCAAGAAAATAGTGCCATTGTCCGTTAATATTACGTCCGTTCCAAAAATAAGATTCAACCAAGAATGATTTGTGTTGAACAGTGAAAACCATTTTAAATCAATTTTAAATTACAAAGCAATTTCAAAAAGCTCCAACTAAGTATACATCAGAATAAATAGTCTGTCAAATTGACAACTGATGCAAATGTAAATAGTACAAGTTACGACAAACATTTTTATTGTCATGGACTACTAGAGGTAAAATTTATTTGAACGCTTTTTATATTTATCCTGTATATTTTTTTTATAAATAGTACGTTTGATTTACTACCTTGTATTTGGAATACTTTTCGTTTCTTCTTTTTAGTCAATTTCATTCTTCTCGGCTGTTGTTGCAGATACTTCTTGGTGAAACATTTTAACTTCATACAGTAAATAATAAAAATATTTTTATTATTTACTGTATGAAATTTCATTCTGTTCTTAGTATTTATTATACATAGTTTCGAGTTTTGTCATTTGTAAATTATTTTTATTCAAAATTCGATACGCAATTCGCTTCTCAGCATTACTTTTGTTTCAGCAGTAGTTGCTGCCGGTTACAAAACCGTTTATTACATTCGCTCTGTTGTGCATTAACAGATACATATTAACTGCATATTGCTGTGTATAGTGGGTTTAATTGAAAGATAGTCCACTATTCACCATAATATGTCCGAACTTGAACTCAGCCAGCTTTTCTTTTTAAATGAGACTCCTCTTCATCCAGGGTTTCCCGTAAAGGAACGTGAAAATAAATACGAATTAAAAATAATACAAGCAATTCCACATCAAATTTTATTAAAAAAAAATTTTAAAAAAATCTTTACCAAATGTAAAGACAGCTAATGCATCATTATACAGAAGCACAGAGGAAATAGATTGTATGATAATTTACACGCATACAATGAAAACCTCTAATGAAACGCGAGCAAAATCCTAATAGATTGATTAGAAAACTTTCAATTTCAAAAATTAATTAACCCCAAATTCAAAACGTAAATAGATCAACTGTCAAACGCGAAAATAACATTCACTCGTGCGCAATCTCACGAGCATAAAACTCCCACCAACCTTATATTCAAAATGTTCTAGAGTAGCGTGACTAAAAAAAAACCCTTTTATAAAAATGATAGTTTCTTCACCATCTATCTATTAAACTAAAATAGATATACATCGATAAATATAGATAATCAAAATTATAATTAAATTACAATGAAAAGCAATAAAATAAAATAGTATAAAAAAAGACACGCTAGCGTAAAATTTTTCACACACAAAAAATAGAGAGATATCGAGTGGATTAATTTACTAAACAAAATACGAGATACAAACACTCGTAATTATACGGTAATAAAACAAAAGAAGTCGGAAGTTACAAAACATAAAAGATAAAAAAGAAGTTTTTATCTTCAGACTGAACTGACCCACTCGAATACAAAAATATCTCTGCCGGAAATATTAAGTGTACATCATCAGCACAAAAAATATCCTTATAAATCAAAATACACTCCAGGTTCATCGACATCCGGGAACGCCCTAATCAAAACATACACATACAAAAGTATACAGTCATCATCAACAAAAGTGTGCCAGAATTAAATTTAAATAATATCAAAATATACAGTCATGGTTATAAATGTACATAACTAAATTGTTAAATTTTTAAAATTATCTTCGGGGAAAAAACACTACAATATGTATGGATGTCCCACTTATGCAGCTAGACTCACGGATCACTTACAGAAACAAACCTATTACGAATACAAGGCAGACGCCTCTGGGCTATGAATCATCAATCGCTCGAGTCCACTCTCTGCTAATTAGTCTAATACATAGATTATTTAACTTCCCGTTAAACACAGATAACTACAAGAAGAACTGAATATCATAAATATCAATTATAACTAGACTGCGGAACCGGCGCTATCCCGTATCGGGTGTGATTCATCGGTGCCGACAATGTACAATCGATCAACTTAACAGTATATATGAATGTTATAGCGCAATGGTATTGATAAAAGTTGTGTGTTTGTACGTCTTTCAATGCAAACAGACGGAGTGTGAAATATATTTCGCCGGAGCCGTAATAAAGCCAATGAAATGTATATACGGAAATTTATTTTTAGAAAAATAAATAAAACACTGAAGTTAAATGAATTTAAATTAACTTGAATTGAAATTAATTAATGCGTTTACTTTATACAGTGAAAAAATTCAAAATATTGAAAAAGTATAAACTTAAAATTAATTATATCACCTATAATGAAAGTGAATGCCTTGTCACACCACAGTATACATTTTTTATTCACATTCTGTAAAGTGCGTTCTTTTATTGGCCAGCATGTCTCTAAATATAGAAAAACTTCGCTCAACAGAGCTAATGAGTGGCGAATAGAAATAATAATCTTTAAATTTAATATATCTACCGATTTCAGTGTTTTGAACATTACTACAAAAGCCTTTCAGGACATTAAAACCAGGGCTACGAGCGAATATTGCATCAATCCTATTATTAAGCGAAACCGACTCTGTCTCTGCGCCTGCATGACTCATTAGAGGATAGCGTCTGTTCCGCAGACTAGTTATAACATACAACTCATAGATAAAATGGTTAGAAAAAAAAAACAGGCAAGTCTCATGAAAAATTTTTCCTCTGAACCAACACTTCAACAAAATAATAAACGATATCTTTCTATCAATTACATATATACCGGGTGTTAGCGACAAGGTTTCTACCCCATTGGGTAAGCTAGGTTTGAATATTAGTCAAGTAAACAAAGTCAATTTAGGAAAAATGTTAGTCAGTAATAAAGAAAAAACAAAATTGTGTGACAAGTCAGGTGTTTACGAGGTAGATTGCAGTGATTATGACGCTATTTATATTGGTCAATAAGGCAGATCCGCACAGGAGCGTATTAACGACCATAAAAAAGCGATTTTGATGATTTGAAGCAATAAAAGAAATACAGGTTTGGCTGAACATTGCATAGATTGTATACATGTATTCAATACTATCAATTATAAATTATTACACAACAGTTTTAAAAGGAAAAAACTAGACATGCTGGATATCTTAGAAATTAAGAAAGCCAGTACAGCCAATAGGAACGCCACGAACACACAATTAGACTTCGGAAACACTCCCATAATTCAGACTTATAAACAGCTTTAGATTTTAGTTTGACTTTGTAAACTCTTAGATAATGACCGAGAGGTCGAAACACGTGTCGAGTTAATTTTGATTAAAGTGAAACAATTATACCAAGTGTTTTTTTTTTAATTTTAATAAAGATTTAATGGTGATAAAAAAAATTATTTCTTGAATGGAGGTATTAACCGGGTACATTTGCCGAATCATTTCCGAAATAATACGAAATATAACAACCAAAATAATTTATTGCAAATAATTATTTTCATTGTGAAATAGTACTTATTTGTGAATATAATTTTGGTAAATTCTATACAAGTGTCCCGTAAGGTTATGTTCAAATTTTAGGAGTGTAAATTAGACTTCATTTCAAGTAACAAAAACGCAAAACTTGTATATCCCTTTTTATTTGTTTCAAAGTTACAGATCTATGAATGTGATTGTCAGATCATGAAAAAAAATGTAATTCTGAAGTCAATACAAACTGATTTTATTATATAGTTATACGATTCAATATCAGGCCTGTGATTGTTAACGTCGCATAATAAAGTGTTATCCTATAATATATAAACACGTGTCGTAGTAATTTCTTGGAAATCTACAAAAAAGAGTACTGGAAATTGATTTATGATAAAGAAGGCTCCTACTTATTTCGTAAGTGCTAAACCATGAATATCATACAATAAGCAAATGTTCAGATAACTGTTAACGTTGCATTTTTAAGAAAGGATTACATTACGTTTCAGTCCATACAACAGCTTATTAGTGAGTGGACACGTTTTCTTTATTCAAAATGCCTTACAGATTTTCTTCTCAAAAGTATGCGGACATGCATTTTGTGTATAGCTACTGTAACGGCAGTGCACGTCAAGCAGTTATTGAATACCGACATCCGGTTTCCCGATAGGCGCATTCCTCATTACAGAACGATTCTGGAAGTACACAGACAATTTCGGGAATGCGGACTGCGTGATTATCTTTTCGACCGAGGAGTAAATTTGCCAGCAGACTTAGAGGAAGAAGCAGTAACTATTGTTACAAGGGATCCAACTCTCAGTGTACGTCGAATCGCTAGACAACTAGGAGTGACACGAACGACAGTTTGGCGAATTTTAAAACGTGAGGGCTTATATCCATATCACTATCGCAGGGGACACGGTTTGTATGAGGCAGACCACTATGCTCATCTAGTTTATTCTACCTGGATATTAAGACAGTCACGGCTTCATTTTAATTTCTGCAGAACAGTCCTCTGGACAGATGAATCTACCTTCACGAGAAGTGGTGTTACAAATCTGAGAAACTTACAACTGCACAGGTGGTCATCAGAAAATTCCAAAGCTATACGCCCATCTAAATTTCAACATGAATTTTCTGTTAACGTTTGGGCGGCCCTAATCGATGATTGGTTGATTAGTCCTGTCGGTCTTCCTGTGAGGTTAAATGTGGACAATTACCTTCAATTTCTTATTGACGAACTACCAGGTCTTTTAGAGTATGTCCCACTGAATGTTCGACGAGACATGTGGTTTCACATGGATGGGGCACCACCACATTTCGGAATTGCTGTCCGAAATTGGGTTAACCTCAATTATCCAAGATGGATTGGTCGAGGTGGTCCTGTTGCATGGCCACCCAGATCACCCGATCTTAATCCCATTGACTTTTATTTATGGGGGTACATGAAAAATTTAGTCTACGCGCAAGTTTCGAACACAAGAGAAGTGTTGTTGGATCGTTTTCACCTGACTGGCGAGCAAATCCGACAAAACAAGTATGAAATTCGGATAAGTACTTCTTCTGTTGGCTTACGGGCACAAGCCTGCATTCAACAAGGAGGTGGACATTTCGAAAATATTATTAATTGAACTTTTTTAAATAAAATCAGTTTTTATTGACTTTAGGATTACATTTTTTTTCATAATCTGATAGATCTGTAACTTTGGAACAAATAAAAATGGATATATGTACAAGTTTTGCGTTTTTGTTACTTGAAATGAAATCTACTTTACACTGCTAAAATTTGAACATACCGATACGGGACGCTTGTATACATAAGTTAAGCTGACTATGAAAACTTATTTGAATTAATTCTTGAAATGTGGCGACTCTATCCAGCCATATGTTTCACTTGGACGAAAAAGAAAACCTCAGAAATATTGCTACATATTGTCAGGGAAACTTTTATTAACATGTCTTTCTTGACCATTTTTCGCTTATTTTCTTTTATATATTTATAACGAGCTAGAATATCTGCCACCGTCAGTAATATCGAACGATCCATCAGAGCTATCGGCTCTAATTTCCCCTGTTCCATTTATATCGACTGCAATCAATCAACTCGTTTTGACGATATAATACCCAGTGACGGACAGTCACATTTTTCACGACATTCTACCCCCTCACAGGTCACGATGTTACATTGAATGGCAATGTTCGACTAACCAACTTTAACGTTTTATATTTTATTTTCGTGTACCGAACGGGGGAAAAAAATAACGCGTAGTCTAAAACGCGGGAATAAAGTCGGGATTACGTACGAATGGTGATGCGCTAAATTAGCTGTCCACTAAATTTGAATTTAGTGATACCGAAGAAAGATAGTAAAAAATGGAAAACGATAAATCGATTAACGCAAAATTCATGAATATCCGAGATATTCGTAAATCAAAAGCTCAGTACATTAAAATATGAGACTAATTACAAAGTCGACACCGATTACACAGGTCTACAAAATTAAACTTTTTGACAGATATTTTTATTTTGAAAACTGATTTTATAGAATTTTGGTAGGCTGATTTCAAAAATTCTATGCATTTATTTGTATCACGTAAGGTTTTTTTGCAAATATTAAATGAAAAAAAAACGATATTTCTAAAAAAATTTATTTGTTTATTGAGTAAAAAGGTGGAATACAAGTTAAAAAAGAGGAAAAAAATACTTTACTCAGCCTTTTTTAAGTGAAATCTTTGTCTTTTTGCCAGAGAGTTGCGTTGTCCGGACATTCGGTTGTATGTTTTTAAGGGCATATCCCGTTTTAACATCCAGCAGTAGTCCGCCATCATCGTTATGCTCCATCTGCCTTGGTATCGCCGTTCCATTTCCTTAATGTCTTGGTGAAACCTCTCTTCCTGTTCTTCGCTAACTGCTCCAAGATTTTCAGGAAAATAGTTCAAGTGTGAAAACAGAAAATGCACTTTCAAACTCATATTACAACCTAGACGATGAAAGTGTTGTAACATATATTGAACAATATTTTCGTAGTTTTCGTCCTTAGAGTTCCCAAGAAACTTATCAATTACTTCTTTAGATGAAACCCAGGCGTTTTTCTCGACATTGGTCATTGTGTTTTGAAAATCCTTGTCTTTGCATAATGTTCTTATCTGCGGCTCAACAAAAATACCTTCTTTTAACTTGACATCGGATAAGGCTGGAAATGTCTCGCACAAATATTTAAAACACTGTCCATTTTTGTCTTGGGCTTTAACAAACTGCTTCATCAAGCCAAGTTTGATATGGAGAGGAGGTAGTCAAACTTTTTTGGGGTCAACTAAGCTATCTCTTAATACATTTTTGCTACCAGGTGTAAGGCTTGTTCTAGAGGGCCATTCTATTTGAGTCTAATGTCTATCCCTTGCTCGACTATCCCACTCACAAATAAATCATGGAAATTTTGTATAACCTCCTTGTTGTCCTAGTAGCATGCACAGCACTTTAAGGTCACCACAAAGCATCCACTGATGTTCTTGGTAGTTTATTTTCTTTAAAAGAAGTTCAAAATTTTCATACGTTTCCATTAAATGTACCGAATGGGCAACGAGAACCGAGGTCAGCTCGTTACCATTGTGCAATAAAACGCCTTTTAAACTACGCTTACTTGAGTCAATAAACAGGCGCCATTCTTCTTCTACATGTGGCACATTTCTTAATTTTGAAATTAAGTCAGGAATATTGTTGCAATACACTAGCGGTCCGTCTTGAGTAAAATATTGACATAACTCTTTTTCGCGATCCCGGTAAAAGCTTGATGTGACGCCAGGTGCCAGTAAATGTTTCTCACGAAGTCGGGAGGCTAACAATTCGGATGCATCCTTTGGAAGGTGCAAATCTCTAATTGAATCATTTAGTTCGCTCTGGTTAAACACTTCGGGCTCTCTGAAATCTGGTGTGAAATCTGAGTCATCTGGGTCGCAATTATATTCCTCTGATTCTGACGATATGACGTTTTCTAGTGCTTTTGGGGCGGTAGGTATCGGTACATCTGGTCAATGAGGAACTGGTCGAATAGCAGAGTCAAGATTGGGATACACAATTTGTTTCTTATTTTTTCTGTTGAATCCTTGAACATTACACGAACAAAAATAACAATCATCACTGTGATTTCTAGGCTCTCGCCATACCATAGGAACACCAAAGCTTAAACATTTTTTCCTACTTTTTTGCCAGTTACTTAATGCTTCGACGCAAACGGAACAAACAGTATGAGGAGCCCAGGACTTGTCTTGGTCGCCAATTTTTACACCAAAATAAGCGTGGTATACATTTTTCACAAACGAAGTTTGCCTCTGCTTTACTACGACATAACTACCACAGATATAACAAAAGTTATTCGGATTGTTCACACAATGTCTTCTTTCCATATTTATACGTTCTAGAACACTTAAAATACGCAACAACGAAGACAACAAGTGCGCGGACACAGTAGCACGACGACTAACACAACCAAACTGCACATAAGCAGGTTTCAACGTTGTATTGACGCTTCTGCGCCGACTCTGTTGCTTTGCTGAGAAATCTAATATTAACCAGTGTTGCCAAATCACATTTAATTTCATAAAAATCAATTCATTTAAAAATCATGCCTAACATGGAACAAACATATTCTTGCCATAGGTATGTATATTAATAAAATAACATTTTTAAGATATAGAGCGCTATAAAAAAAATTTACGTGATAGAGCAAAAATATGGCGTTTTTTGGAATAAGGGCCCCCAAACATATACAAATTAGCAAACAGCTGTCAAACATCAAAATCACTGTAGACCTGTGTTATTTTTCCAAATCGCTTGCATCCAAATAATCGAATACACCATAAAATAAACATTGATTGATTACTAGTTTGACAGATCTAATTTGCATTTAACAAATGCAACAGCTGCTGTTCGACGTATTTTCAAAGTAGGCGCTGCGTAATTAAATATAGAAAATGAAAGCGGTAAAGGTAAGCGAAACACTCGAGAGGAAGTGATCGAAAGAATAGTTGCAGGTGTAGATTCCTTACGAAATGAACTTACAGATACTAACTGGAAACAGAATATGGCCCAAAGACTAGCAACATGTTTAGAAAGAAGAGGCGAACATTTCGAGCAACTGTTATAATATTTGTTTAATAGTTTGTTATGTAATTTCATAATTAAATACATTACTGAAACAGTTTTCTTCTTTTGTTGAAATCTAAAGAACAAAAAAAAATTAAGTTAAAGGGCATATGAACTTTTTTGTTCAGAATCACCTCTAGAACGCATTGTGTAAGTTTGTCGGTTACCTGTCGGAAACCCATTCCTACCTAGAGAAAGACATTTCCAATACGAGTTTTCGATAAATATTTGGTGCTGACAGTTTCTTGATTGGCTCAGTTCTTTCCGCAGAGACTTAATGGAAAACCATATTTATCAACATTTTTTACAAAACTATTTACTTGAACTTTTGAATGGTGTACCTCTTTGATAATGGCTCTACAGGCTGATTCAAATTAAGTGCGCACTATTGCTATCTCTGTTATTATTGATTCTAGAAAGTAGGTTAAATTAGCAAAGTATTAGTGTTTTTAACATTGATTAGCATCCAGTTCATGAAAAAAAAATTGAATAACGCATTTTCGAGAAATTTTGAAATTTATAATTTTTTTAAATGGAACAGTCTGTATATTTTTTAAAATTTTGAATGCTAATGTTCTTTGTAATATAAAAGTTTCAATACGCTATTGTCCTAAAACGAATAATAAAGTAGTTATAGCAGTTTCTATTTCCTTCTAAATGTTGTCATTGCTCCGCTAACTTTTGACAAAACAGATACATATTTTGTGTTTAATGTTTATTTTAACATATTACAGCTTACAAAATTAAATTAAAAAGAAGAAAGTACATGTATAATTTATAAATACTGCTCAAAGGTGTCACCTTCCTGCTCAATACATTTTCATGCCCGCTTCAGTACAGTCTGGGTGGCTCTTAAGATTGTCCTTCTATCTAATCGGCGAAAAACTTCTCTGACCTTGTCTTGCAATTCGCGCACGTTGTCGTATCGCGTTTTGTACACCTCATTTTTTAAGTATCCCCAAAGAAAAAAGTCTAAAGGTGAGAGGTCAGGGGAGCGTGCCGATTGGACAATTTGTACCAATCCACTTTTCGGCAAAGATGGTGTCGAGGTAGGTCTGCACTAGGTGATAGTTGTGTGCAGGAGCACCGTCCTGCTGAAAGTATAAATTTTGGCGCATCAGGTAATTGGCGTTATCAAGGAAATCCTCTAGAACGTTACGAATAAATTCCAGATATCTGTTTCCTATCAACGTACCATTGTAGAACAGTGGACCAACGACTACCGAACCAATTAATCCGCACCAAACGTTAAAACTAAATCGAAATTGTGCAGCATGTGGACGAACTATTAATAAATTTTCTTGAGACCAGTAGTAACTATTTTTCTTATTAAACATGCCTCTATTTGAAAAATTTGTTTCGTCACTCCATAAAATACACTGTGCTCCATTCAAATTTTCAACACAAAAATTAACAAACCAATGACAGAAAGCTAATCTCCTGGCGGAATCTCCTGCCTGTAATGTTTGTGAGATTCTGAACTTAAAGTGAATATACTTATGCTTTTTCAAAATTCTTTGAACTGATGAATAACTTAATGCCAATTCCTTAGTAGCATCCCTAATGGAAAATTCGCGATGGGCTTCAAAATATGCTAACACTGTAATTTCTACTTCTTCGTTGACGACGATATTTTTCTTTGTTCTTTTCTTTCTAAATAAGCAATCATGCAGTCTAAACTGATTGTAAAGTTTTCGAAAGTAACGTCGATCTGGCTGCTGTCGTAAAGGATAGTGTTCAGCATAATATTCGCTAGTTCTTATTGAATTTTTACGACATAAAATGTATTCTTCCAACATATCGCATTTGTCCAAATGAGCAAATACCATAGTGAAATATTGTCAAACACTAAGCAACGAAAGTAAAATCATAATGTTTAGAAAAATAAATAGAGAACTAATGAACACAACACAAAATTAAAAAAAAACTATTTTTAATAACTAATAACTAAACGTGCGAATGATTTATATTCAGTACGTTATTGACATTTACAAAGGGCATCATACATACTATTTGTTCTGTTTAAAGTGAAAGAAGCCTACTACTGATTTTACTAACTAAATTCCTCCGTAAATACTTTATTATTTGTTTTAGGACAATAGTGTATTGAAACTTTTATATTACAAAGAACATTATCATTCAGAATTTTAAAAAATATACAGGCTGTTCCATTTAAAAAAATTATAAATTTCAAAATTTCTGGAAAATGCGTTATTCAATTTTTTTCATGAACTACATGCTAATCAATGTTAAAAACACTAATACTTTGCTAATTTAACCTACTTTCTAGAATCAATAATAACAGAGATAGCAATAGTGCGAACTTAATTTGAATCAGCCTGTATACGTATTCTTTTCCTTTCTGTATCCGCATACATGGACGAGAGAGAATCGCTATTTTCGGCGTATCTCTTTTGTCCATCAGATGTAACTAGATTATTTGGTGCCACCATATAGGACAAAAGTTGTTATACCTGGAAGGCGATTAATGAAACTTTACTTCACTAGCCAAACTGACGAAGTCTATTAAGACAGAAACACGTATGTTTGACTGAAGTAAACGTTGAAAAATACGAGGTGTATGTCATGTGTACATATTGCTATGAATAGTGGTTTGTAGGTGTACTGCGCCACCATCCACAACTAGTCTTCCCAACTAGGTTACTCAGCCGGTTGAGTCTGGCGCCAGTGAATAGTTCACGATATTTATATAATTATTTGAGAGTTAGTTATATTTTAATTAATGAGCAATAAAGGTATTAGCACAAATATTTACTTATTTTATATATTGAGCTTGAACAACACTAAAGGTATGTGAAATAAAACAATCGCAGGATAAAATTTCAACTGAATATTTAATACAAAAAAATAAAAAAGAAAAAAAAAATATCTTTATAAAGTATAAAGATTATGTATTTACGATAATACACGAGGTAAAATATATCCACTGTACATTTGACCGCTAAGTGGATGAAAGATCTTCCTCTTAATTCCGAACAAACTTATCTAAAATAATAAAGTTTATTTTTAAATTCTCCCCAGGGAACCACACTGTATAGTCAAATCTGATACACGATCAAAATTTACACATGCGCAAACTAACGTGTACAAAAAAAAACCCTTTAATCGTCTCGAACAAACTTTTCAATTATAATATTAACATAGAAATGTTAATAATAATCTTTATTATTTATCTTTCTAATAATAACTCTCTTAAATAACAAACTTGAATACAATAGAAATATTCTTATAATTCTAACTTACGTTTTATGAATTCATAAAAAAAAATTACAAAATTTTACTGGAGACTTACGAGAACAGTTGTTTAATCTTTAAAAAAAACATCAAATTACGAGAATAACAATCTCGTAGAAATATCGGGAATTAATATGAAATACCATCAACTAAGGACACAATCAAAAAAACAACCCGAACTAATTAACTATATAATATATATATATATATATATATATATATATATATATATATATAATATTTTCGTGACCTTGGTATGATAAGGTAAACTTAATAAGTCGGCGATTAAAGGTCTGGTTCATTACTTCAAAGTATATATATTTAAAACAACCCTACATGTTTCGGCAATGATGCCTTTGTCAAGGGAATATAAAATATAAATGACAGAATACAAAAAATTTTTTTTGTATTCTGTCATTTATATTTTATATCCTTGATAAAGGCATCATTGCCGAAACATGTAGGGTTGTTCTAAATATATATACTTTGAAGTAAACCAGACCTACAATCGCCGACTGATTGAATTTACCATATCATACCAAGGTAACGAAAATATTATATTTATATATATATATATATATATATATATATATATATATATATATATATATATATATATATATATTTAGTGTTTATAAGAATTTTATTTTTCTTATTTATTTTATTGGCCGTGTCTTAATATTAAAAATAATAGACTTTTTATTGGTTTAGCGACCTTTTATTGAATTATGATGAGACTTACAATATTCCAACCAGTGCGATCGGTTCGTTACAAAAAAAGGACTCGGGTACCCGATACACATGTTACACAGAATGCGTGATTTTGAAAACCAAAAGAAACGATACTTGAAAAAGACTGAAAAATAATAAAGGTCGAAACGTCGTAGAATAAAACATCATAATTCAATAAAAGGTCGCTAAACCAATAAAAAGTATATTATTTTTAATATATATATATATATATATATATATATATATATATATATCGGGTGTATTATGAAAAACCTTTCGTGCTGTAACTTTCTTATTTTTTGTCCGAATGTAATAAATTATACGTTTTTTTACACTTTGTTTTTGACAGACAGCTGCAAACTGTGTTTTTTTAAATAGCACTATATTTTTTTTTCCTTATTCAAATATATTACTTTTTCTGAATATGACGCTGTAAACAACGATATCCTTGTATGAAAGAAAATCGAGAAATTGTAGTTTTTTTTTTTAGTTCGGTTTATTCTGGTTTTTCCGAACCCAGAGATTTCTTAAATGCATTTTAAATACTCTATTTCATTTTATTACCAGCAAATGTGTGTACCTTTTAAAATCACTTAAATTCAATAGTATATAGCCCATAAAGGATTACAAACCAATGTTATCAGTGAGCGGTGGGTCAACAACAACATTTACAGTGTTTATTTTAAAAATTTAAAAATCAAGCAGTCATATTGAACGATAAAAGTGCATTCCAAATTTTCGAAGAGAGCTGTGACATCTGTCAGTCACACATTCATTATAACATTTTCAACGATTTATTTCTAAATTTTGTTATTGAAAAGGATAATGGAGAATGTGTGGATGCGATTCAAGCATATTTTGAATGCGGAACAAATTCTACAGCTGCTTTGCGACTTTATGGAAATCGTTTTCCTGACAGACTGCGTCCAAGTGCCGATAAGTTTGGAAGGCTCGTGCGAAATTTACGAAATTTTGGATCATTTAAAAAACCGAAAATAAACGCACGTGTAATTCAAGATCAAAATTTAGAATTAAGTGTCTTGCTCTATGTGGAAAAAAACCCTAATACGTCTACGCGAGAAATTGCTCACTACATGCAGGTATCACATTCTACAGTTCAGTACATTCTGAAGAAGCACAAGTTCTTTCCTTATAAACCACGGAAGGTGCATGCTCTCGGTGAAAACGACCCTCAACGAAGGGTTCAATTCTGCACGGTTTTCATGAATAAACTAAGGGAAGATCCAATTTTTTAACGTCGTGTGTTGTGGTCAGATGAATGCACTTTTGGGAAAAATGGTGTATTCAACAGAAATAATCATCGCCATTGGAGCACTGAAAATAACCATGTTGTGATGCAACACAATTTTCAAAATCGGTTCAGTGTAAATGTATGGTGCGGCATTTTAGGCGATAGAGAAGTAGGGCCTTTTTTTGTGGAGGGTAATCTAAACCAAGAAAAGTATAATAATTTGTTACGCAATGAATTAGGCGATTATTTAGATGAGTTGCCACTTGCTGAGTTAAACAAGGTGGTGTTCCAACAGGACGGTGCCACACCCCATAATGCACGAATGAATACTGATTTTCTAAATAATTATTTTGGCGTCAGATGGATGGGCACTTACGGACCTATTCGATGGCCTGCTAGATCGCCAGATCTGAATCCACTGGATTTCTTTCTGTGGTCTTACATTCAAGATCATGTCTATTTGACTCCACCTGATACCAGAGATGATTTAGTAAGAAGGATAGTACAAGTATGTCATGAAATACCACCAAATCTTATATTAAATGCAGCAGTTGGAGTTAATAGAAGGTGTCAAATGTGTCTGGAACAAAATGGGGCCAAGTTCGAACATTGATTCATTTAAATATATTATAGCTTGATTTCTGTAAATTTCGTAGTTTTTTTTAATAATAATAAATTTGTCAATAAATTAAATGGAGGTGCCTTCAGGAAATAAATGTTTATTAGAATAAGTAAAAAAAAATATGTAGTACAATTAAAAAAGAAATTTACTACTGTCTGTCAAAAAACGAAATGTCAAAAATTTTTTTAAAAAAAAAACAGGTTACAGTGCTTTAAAAACGATTTAGTTTGATATATCATTCATTAAAATCAGATAAAATATAAGGAAGCTACAGCCCCAAAGGTTTTTCATAATACACCCGGTATATATATATATATATATATATATATATATATATAATAACTTCGTGACCTTGGTATGATATGGTAAACCTAATCAGTAGGCGATTAAAGGTCTGTATATTACTTCAAAATATATGTATTTAAAAAACTCTACATGTTTCGGCTATATACGCCTTTATCAAGAGAATGCAAAATATGAATATTTGCATTCTCTTGATAAAGGCGTATATAGCCGAAACATGTAGAGTTTTTTAAATACATATATTTTGAAGTAATATACAGACCTTTAATCGCCTACTGATTAGGTTTACCATATATATATATATATATATATATATATATATATATATATATATATATATTTCAATAAACACAACGTTCTCGTGTTATAGCAGATCTTCGTCTCCTAGAATTCACCAAGGCCTCTTGAACAGATCGACCTAGAATATTTTTATATTCGATGTCGATCTGTTCAAGAGGCCTTGGTGAATTCTAGTTTTTATAACACGTTAAATTTAAATACATTTACAAAATATACAACTGATCTCATAAAATATGAACATTTTTATTTTAAATATTATTTTAGGAAAAATCCATAGCAATATGTACAGATACAGATGTTTGTAATGCATGGTTGTTTCAATTGTAAGTATTTTATTCTCTATATTTAAACTAAGTTAAAACACTTTTATTTTCTATTTGTAATAAAGTTATTTTTGAAGTGATTTTAGAACAAAAATGCATTCAATTTTATCGAAATCTAAAACTAAAAGATGCATCTCAAAGCTTATTTCGTAGTCCTTTCCTAACCATTCACAAACAACCACGTCAAAAATCCCCTTTTATTTCGCGAATTCAACCGAAAGTTTCTTTTCAAATCCTATCCGCGTAAAACACGAGCGCCGACAAATTCCCTTTTTGTTTTACTTTATTACTTCCTGGCCCCCTTTCTCTTAAGCCTCGAAGCCGGAAGAAGAAAAAGACGACTAATTACGCGAATAATTGGCCCTAACAGAATAATGAGTGACACGGAGTTACAGTATATACCTTTTTTAGGGGGAGAATCTGAAATTTATCGGGCGAAGTAAATTAAGGTTGGAGAGGTATGGTGGGAAAAGGACGAAATAGGATTTAGATCTGACTTTCTATGTAGATAATTTTAATTTGGAGGGACGAATCAACAATCACTGGCCGGAATGGACTATTTAGAAAGGAATGGGTTTTAATAAAAGTCTTAGTTAGTCTTGGTTAAATCTTATGAAAGGAGCTTAGTATTGTTATGGATGTTAGTAAAATAAATCAGGAATTATTAGATGCAATTCTTTTTTTATTTTTTATTATTAGTTTTCATTTAGAATTCGAATATTATGGAAATACAGTGGAACTTCTCTAACACGAACTTTTTTAACTTTAAATATTCTGTAAATCGAATATTTTTTGCAAAGAATAAAGTTTAAGCAATTTTTATACAGGTTCTTCCTAAATTACTTATATACAAATATCATTTATTTAACCCCGTTATGTAAAATTTTTGTGACAATCTAAAGTAAGTCGGGGAAAGATGCCTATAGTTTTATAATTTCAGAATAACTCAAAAAGTATGTATATTTTCGAAATTTCAAATACACATATTCAAAGGATATAACGTTTAGAATGTTATAATAGAAACAAATTTTATTTAAACGGTAAAATGATTAATACAAAAACATTAAACTGAAACTTTACGATTGGCATCTTACCCTGAGATACAGGAGTATGATGCCAAAGTGAACAAGCTAACTTCCATAAGGGATTGAGGCATCTGCACCGAATATTTCAGTACTGTATTACTTGCTATTGGCTAAAGATGCCAAGTAGTACATAAAAATATTAGATTGCTGCACAATCATCGCACGTATTTTCCCTAGTTGTGCATATTTCATGCAACCAGTTCTTACAAATAATGCAGCAGATCCAGTCTACTTTTGGGCCATTTTTGTCACCATAACAGCCTTTACATATGGCACAAAATTCGTCACTGTTACTGTTTGCGTTGTCGGAGGGACGATCGGACAAATTCGGATTATCACTTTCTTCATCACTGCTGCTTTCACATAACTTCTTTGCCAGTTTTGCTTTTCTATTTTTGTTGTCTCGATTCTTCTCTTTTTTTTGTTTTTCCTTCTGATTTTGTTGTCTCTCATTTTGTTTCTTTTATTTTTGCTCTTGTTTCTTTTCCTTTTCCACTTGCTTCTTTTGTCTGTCTTCTTGTTTCTTTTGCTTTGCAGCCTGTTGAGTTAGCCGCTTCTCCAATTTTTGGCGCTTCTGTGTTCTAACTTCAAGAGAGGTCATTACTTCCGCATGCTGCTTCCTAGGATGTGCCTTGCTTGGTCCAGGCAATACAGGAATGGGAAAAATTTCTGAAACTGTCACTATGGCAGAAACATCGTGCATTTCTTGACCATCTTCTTCTGGCTCTATTTCGTGACCACCTTCTCCTGCTTCAATTCCTGTATTATCCCCTGATCCTAGCTGAACTTCTTCCCCATCTCTTGTTCCAGGATCTTGTTGTATTAAAGTTGGTCTTAATTCAGTATCTTGAACCTGATTGTGATTTGTACTTCCTGCAGCCCTATCCGAAACGGAGAATGCGTAATCGGGTATGCGATCTGGGTTATAATTATGAATTCCGCAAGCTACAAAGCCCGAGCGCCAATCGTAAAGTTTCAGTTTAATGTTTTTGTATTAATTATTTTACCATTTAAATAAAATTTGTCTCTATTATAACATTCTAAACATTATATCCTTTTAATATATGTATTTGAAATTTCTAAAATATACATACTTTTTGAATAATGCTGAAATTATAAAACTATAGGCATCTTTCCCTGACTTACCTTATACAACGTGTTTCAAAAAGAACTTCTTCTCAGTAGGCCCTGAGTAACTAGTACAGGGTGGCCCAAAATGACCGAAGGGGTTTTAATTCCTTATAACTTTTTTATTATAATTTTTTTTTGTTTGCAGTATTTTGTAAAAAAGACTTGGGGAATTTAAAATGGAACAGTACACAATTGAACAACGTGCCAAAATCGTTGAACTTTATTTCTCAAATCAACGATCCATTGTTTTGACTCAGCGTGCATATCGTTGTTATTTTAATGTGCGAGTTGGACCCTCAGAGTCAACAATAAACCGTCTGGTTGCAAATTTTCGAGAACAGGGGCAGTAAGGAACCTTCCTGGTGCCGGCAGACGACGAACGGTGCACACGGATGACAATATTAAACGGGTACAGGAGAGTATTCGGGAAGATGGAGAAACATCAACCAGGAGACGTTCGACACAACTTGGCCTCTCAAGAGGGTCGCTGCAGAGAATTTTGCATACAATAAGAATGTTTCAATACAAAATTCAGCTTGTCCAACAATTGAAACCGACAGATTACCAGCAACGACTTGATTATGTAATTTATTTTCGTCAAAAAGCAGAAGAAAATCATGATTTTATTCATAATTTAATTATGAGCGACGAAGTCCATTTCCAATTAAATGGGTTCGTTAATAGGCAAAACTGCAGGATATGAGCTACGGAAAATCCAAGAGTAGTTAAACAGCGAGAATTACACCCACTTAAGTGTACCGCTTGGTGCGGTGTTTCGTCGGAAAGGATAATTGGCCCATATTTTTTTGAAAATGAACACGGTGTCGCCGTTTCCATCACTGGTGTTAGATATCGGACAATGTTGGAAAATTTATTAAGGCCAGCCGTGGAAAACCATCCGCAAGTATGGTTCCAACAGGATGGAGCCACAGCGCACACTGCGAAGGACACAATGGCTCTTTTACGCGACATCTTTGGTGAACGAATTATTTCCCGTACAAGCGATTTTAATTGGCCTCCGCGTTTACCGGATTTAACCGCTTCAGACTGTTTCCTTTGGGGTTATTTGAAAGGAAAAGTCTATATTAATAAGTCTCGAACCATACAGCAATTAAAAAATAATATACGCGACGAAATCAACAACATAACACCTGAAGTTTTGCGAAAGGTTATGGAAAATGTTTTGGAAAGAGCACGAATATGCGAAGCAGAAAATGGCCACCACTTGCGAGATATAATTTTTCATAATTAAATTTTAAAAAATTCTCCATTAATATACTGTATTTAAAATAAAAAAATTTAATAATTATGTCTTAAATAAGAAGTTATAATGAACTCAAACCCCTTCGGTCATTTTGGGCCACCCTGTATTTCAAATTTTTATAAGCCACCTGCCTTTTATCTTATGCCTTTTATCTGTAACTAACTATTGATCTAATATCATTTTGACATTTTGTGACTAGCAATATAATTTTCCTTAGGAATATTTTTTTTAACTTAATAAACAATACTACTAAATAATGTACACATTGCTAGTCTAATTTTTCAATAAATAATGAAAAAAAAAAATAATTAAAGACCAAAACACCTAAAAAAATCAAATTCAAAAATTAGTAATTACCAACTAAAAGATAAAAAAGAAAATAAACAAATATAAACTTAAAAGTTCCTTCCTTAAATGCCACCATCTTTCCCTTATCCCAGACCAATCTGAAATAATGTAGGAGTGGGATGGTGGCTTAAACAAAGCTTGGTATTTGTCTATTAATAAATAGGAAAGTGAGTTTTATTGGTAAAGTATTTGATAGGCGTGTCGAATAATCCCTACCATAAAATTTGAAGAAAGGGTAAGCAATCATTCTCTAAATATTTTATATAAAGGTGATGGGATTCCAATTTCCATGCCAGAAGAGATACAAATATTATATTTTCAATACATTTAAAATTAAAAAGAAGTTTTAAAACGCCATCTGAATTCCGGTTCATCAGTTTAAGCTTGAGCATTCTGCGCAGGACCGAAAGTAAGATAATGTATGTTACGTATTATTGGGCATCACATCGTTTAATAGTGGGGGTCTGTACTATATGATATGTCTTTTTAAGTTGTAGAGACACAAGGGCGTTCCTCTTTTTTTTTTAAATTTTATTCCAGGGAAAATACTTGAATTATTTTCTCTTTAATATGATTCTAATTTTTTTTTTCTTCCATTAGTTACTTGTTGAAGTTATAATTATTTATTCAAAAGTATTTTCTATATAAATATACCGGGTTCGTCTAAATTCAACCGATATTATTTTTTGTGGTGATGAAGCGTAATAAGTGAAAGAACTTTTTTAGTATTTTTTTCTTCTGGAAACGCCTTATTGAAATGTTAAATAGTTTTAAATACCAAATTTTTTTTTACTTAATAAACAATACTGCTAAATAATGTACACATTGCAAGAAAATATTTTTATTGTTGAAGCATATTTCCGAAGTGCACAATTTCTTAACGAAGAATGGCAATATTCCTACGCGGAATGTAAGTGACAGTTTCAATGCAGTTTACTAATAAATTTGTGGATAATACCTCTTTACATCATCATATTCATCTAGTCGTCGAGAAGTTTCCCCCTACAGGATCTGTGTTAAAACGCAAAAGTTTTTTGGTAGGCCACTACACAGCAAAATATTTTTGAACACCTTGTTGGAGAAAACACACATAAATCAGTTCGATGTTGATCAGTTCAAACGAACGTATCTTCTAGTACCGTTAATAGAATTTTGAGACGTCGTTTACATACATATCCATACAAAGTATCTATTGTTCAACAGATCTTACCTAGAAATCACTCTAGTAGGCTTAATTATTGCAACTTGTTTCAAGAAAATTTAAATAATGACGAAATTCTTGATCTAAGTTTTCTTACTGATGAAGCATGGTTTCATTTAAGCAGGTTTGGATTATTATTATTATTATTATTATAATCTATAAGCTTGTTTACCCCTCGGGTGTCAAGCTATTTACATTTTGCTTATATAACTATTCCTGATATATAAATCTTGCCCATTCCTTTTTGTTTCTCGCTATTCTCTTCCCTTCGTACAATGTTACTCCTCTTTTCTTTAAATATTCCACTATGACATTGTCCCACGTTTTTTGTGGTCTTCCTCTTGTTTTCTTCTGCGTTGTTCTTGCTAGCCATACTCTTTTAGTCTGTCTTTCTTCTTCCATTCTTACTACATGACCGAACCACCTTAGTTGTTGTTTTGCGATTTCCTCCATTATGGGTTGTACATTTAATTCTTGTCTTATTACTTCATTTCTTATTTTGTCCCTTCTACTAACTCCTTTCACCGCTCTTAGGTATTTCATTTCTACGGCTTGTAGTCTGCTCTTCATATGTTTATTAAGTATCCAGCTTTCGCATCCGTACGTCGTTATTGGTTTGAACAACGCGTTATATACTGTGATTTTTGTTTTCTTCGTTATTTCCTTCTTTCTTATAAATGTGTTGTTTAGTGCACAATATAGTTTTGTTGCATTTTCTATTCTGCTGTTTATTTCCATATCTTCTTTTCCGTCTTTATGTATGTTTATTCCGAGGTACTTGAATGTGTCTGTTTGTTCTATGTTTCTTCCTTCTATTTCAATTTTTACTTTTACCTCCTTTCTCCCTATTGTCGTCACTTTTGTTTTATCAATGTTTGTTTTTAGATTCCTCTTTTTTAGTGCTATATTCCATGTGTTTAGGTTTTCTTGTAAGTCTCTTTCGTTCTTTGCGTATATTATTATGTCATCAGCGAAGACAAATTCTGCTATTTCAACCCTCTCCATGTTCTTATACCCTACTTGTAATTTCTTTGTTATTCCCCTTATTTCTTTTAGTACATCATCTAATATTATGTTAAATAGTTCGGGGCTGAGCACCCCTCCTTGTCTCAGTCCTTCTTTGGTTATGAACTCTTCGGACTTCCTATTTTCAGTTCTCACATAATTTCTAGTTTTCTGGTATATGGTTCTTATAGCTTTTATGAGTTTTTCGCCTATTCCTCCTTTTTTAAGGCTTTTCCAAACTTCTGCTCTTGGAATATTATCAAAAGCTTTTTCTATGTCTATGAAGGCCGCATATATAGTCTTATTTCGGTTTTTTTCTATCAGTTGTTTCATAGTGAAAATGTGATCGTGCACTCCTCTGCCTTTCCGAAATCCGCTTTGCGGTTCTTCTAGTTGGTGATCAATTAATATTTTTAATCTCTTTTCTAGGATTCTCTCATATATTTTTAGCATTACACTGAGTAGTGTAATTCCTCTATAGTTGCTACACTCTTTATTGTCACCTTTTTTGTGGATGGGTAGTATTATGCCTACTTCCCAGTCCTTTGGTATATTTTGTTCATTCCAAATCCTATTAAACAATTTCTCTAGGACTTCTATGCCGTATTCCTTCATATTTTGTACCATTTCCGCTGTTATACCGTCATATCCTGCCGCCTTGCCTCGTTTTAACTTCCTTATAGCTTCCATTATTTCTTCCTTCTTGATCGGTTCCTCTCCTCCCCTCCCCCACTTTCTATGTTTTCTTCGCTCACCTCTATTTCGTATATTAAGTTTATTCGTTCTGTGTTAAGCATTCCTTCGAAATATTCTTTCCATCTTTTCATTATATTATCTTCGTCTTCTAAAATCCTCCCGTTTTCTGCTTTTATGTATCTAATTTTGTTTTGTTTACCTTTTCTTAGTGTCTTCAATATTTTATAGAATAACTTTTGGTTGCCTTTACTGTTTTGTTCAATCTTTTCCCCAAATTCTTCCCAAGCTTTTTTTTTCGCTTCTTTCACCATCCCCTTCACTTTTAACCCTTGTTCCTTGTACTTGTCATAATTATCTTTCATGACAACTACATGTAATTCTTTTTGAAACGCAAAATTATGTCAAATTTGTTTATATTGTCATTAAACTAATAAATAAAATGGAAAATTATATATTTTCTGAGCATGCCGATGTCCACTTAGTGTATGGTGAGTGTGTAGGTTTTAGTAGAGCAGCGGAGCGTCGCTATGCAGTGTTACACCCAAATAGAAGGTTACCGCATCACACGACATTTAGTGCTATTGATCGGCGTCTTAGAGAAAAAAGTTTTTTTTCAGGCAAAGTTCATATTTGGAAACAATATCTTCTCTAATATTAATATTTCTGCAGGTTAGGAGACCAAATGCGGGTCGCTGATTTTGACGAGCACGTTTTGAACGCAATCGAAAAAGATCTTTCAAAAAGTTCCACAGCTTTATCTACAATTATGGGTCGTGCTGTTTCCATCGCGAAGACTCTTTTAACAATAAGAATTTACATATTTGAGCGGACGTAAATCCTCACGCAACACATCAAAATCTATTTTCCCTTAATGTTCGCGCTAGAACTATAGGCGATTATTTGATTGGATAACATTTCTTGCCACGCCGCTTAAATTCTGAAAATTATTTGGAATTTCTCCAACAAGAACTTCCCTTACTTTTCGAAGATGTACCGTATGGTGCCAGACAGAGAATGTAGCTCCAGCATGACCACATTTTGGACATGATGTTCCAAGGTTTCTAAATGATACCTAGTCAGGAAGATGGTGTGGCATAGAAGGGCCTATACCTTGGCCTGCACGAATATTCGAGCAATATTTGAGCGTGTCCGATGGTCAATGATTCGGCAGTGCTTATATTGAAATGAATGGCCAAAATTTTGAAAACGTTCTTTTAACATTTCCATTTTAACATATCCTTATTTTATCGTATATTTTTATTCCGTCAAAATAAAATTTTCTAGTTTTGTTATTGCAATTACCCGATGTAAATTTTTAATATAGAATTTAAAATACTATATACAATATAATAAAAAAAAAATTCAAAGTAAAAGAAAAAAGGATTTCATTCGTCGTAATTTGATAGACAATGGGCTAAATCGATTTATTTCCTAATCATAAATTTGCATGAATTACCAATTATATTTTTCAATCCGAAAATTTATAATAAAATGCAAATTTTGTCTTTTTACGACATTTATTTGATTTAAAATTCAACGTTTGTTCGAATATCGCAATGGAATTGAGTAATTACGTTTTACGTTGAAAACTAGTCAATCGCTCTAAGAATAATTAAATTCCGTTTCGACCAGTTGTGTACCAATTTACATAGAGATCAAACCGGACATTTCTCTAATTTAGAATTTTAATCAGTAATTTGCTTATAGTTACGAGGGTAAGATGAAAAATTCTCGGCCTGACAATGAAAGACTGCGATTTTCAGTTAAGAAATAATTTTGTTTTTCTACATAACCTCTCTTAACTTCAATACACTTGGTTCAGCGTTTCTCCAACATCAGTATTCCTTCCCAGAAGTGAGAGTCTGGAAGGCGTGAAAATATCCATCTATGGCCCTCTCAACTTCTTCATTGGACCCGAAGCGCTTCCCAGAAACAAATTTCTGCAAGTTTGGCAACAAATGGAAGTCATGCCAAATCAGGAGAATAAGGTGAATCCAAATCCCGCAGTTTTCCCATTGCCAACGCACTTTTGCGAGCATATGCGTTGGCCTGGTGAAACATGACTTTATCTTCTTCGGGCCAGACCTTTTCTCACGAATTTTGGCATCCAGCTGATCGAAAACGTTGGAGAAATATTCGCATGTAATTGGTCTACCTTTTTCAAGGTAATCAATTAACAGTCTCCCTTTCGCATCCCAAAACACACTGGCCATAACTTTTCCAGTAGATGCGATCGACTTCGCTTTCTTTGGCGCACCAGTTTCCACCCACTTCTTCGTCTGTTGTTTCATTCCTGATGTAGAGTGGTGGACCCATGTCTCTTCCATGGTAATAAATCGCCGCACAAAATAGGTCGGATCCCTATTGAATCGGTCCAAACATTGCTGCGAAAGTCGTTTGCGCATTTTCTTTTGATCGACATTCAGTAAATGCTGCAGCCACCTTGGGCAGAGCTTTCGCATCATTAATTCTTCGTGCAAGATGTTTCGCACCCTTTCTACCGATATCCCTACGGCCTCAGCTATCTCACTCACCTTCACACGCCTATCGTCCAACTCGATATCGTGCCCTTTTCGATTGTTTCCGGTGTGGTTGCTGTTTTTGGGCGTCCTTCACGTGGGCCATCTTCGAGGGACTGGTTAATCCATCCAAAACGAAGAATTTTATAACCGCACGAAATTCAAGTTTATCTATTTTAACGAAAAACACGCAAGATGTCTACTGCGAAAATTCGTGTAAGCAAACTACTTGACAGAACAAGTTGAAACTTGTCATACGAACTAATGACAGATGTACCCAGGCAGGAATCATAAATTTTCGCTGATGGGAACACCATCTCTGTGTCAGGCCGAGAATTTTTCACCTTACCCTCGTAAATGCTTTTTGCATTGAATAGTATAATTAGGGTAATTCCTGGGAAGATGCCATGGTAGAGACATTGATTGCTTATACCTCCGAACGTGGTCATTTGTGAGACACGAGTTACGAGCATACGCATTCACGTGTCAGTGCCTGTCTGGACATTTTTAATTGAGCCGAGATTTGCAACTTCTGTCAAGTGGAATGTTTTTCGGAGTATAACTTAAGTGTACCGTACTTATTTTACGAATGTGCTAGTAGAAAATTTGCATGAACATAGTGAAACAGCATAGAATGAGGTTAACATCTGTGTGTTTTCGCGCTCTTTATCTCAGTTGGAATTGTCCAAGGGCAGAAAGTGTCCTAATAGGGCAAATGAACCGAAGAAGCTTTACAAGCTACTCTGGAAAGTATAGCGGAAGATGTGAATGTAAATGAAAAGCTAGAATCCTAGGGTTTTTGAAATTTCACGACGATGCTCGGGCCCACAGATCTGCGATTTGTCAACGAGCATTTGAAGAATTGCGGGTGGAAATTAAGGTTCACCCTCCCTAGTCATTTGACCTTGCTCCATGTGACTTCCAATTCATTTCTTGAAGTCAAAAAAGAATTGAAAAGTCGAAAATTTGAGTCGAATGTAGAACTCAACAACGCGGAGATGGATATACTAAAAAGACTCAAAAAATGATTTCTGCGATATTTATGACAAGTGAACAAAACGATAGGACAAGTGTAATGCACAGCGACTTTTTGCCTGTTCCCTGGTCGGTATAAATATGTTCAGCTTAGCTGTAAACATAACTTCAGGTGCCATACTGTCCGCTGTCATTTGAAATGTCGGCTCTTCCAGTATAGTTCCTGTGATATCTGTAAGGCTCCCTAAAACCTTATTAGGACACCATACGTCATTGGCCTTCAGCCTCAGTATCGCAGCCATTGCCTCCGCTTTACAAATAGTTCCAGCGGATGGAGACGCTGGAACCCTACAGACATCGTCGGTCTCGTCGTCGGCTCTTCACGACTCTCCAGCAACAGGCTCTGTTGGGAATCACGGGAGCTATGAACAGCACGGGAACCGCTTCCATGGAGAGCGGTTCCCGTGCTGTTCATAGCTCCCGTGATTCCCAACAGAGCCTGTTGCTGGAGAGTCGTGAGGAGCCCTATCGACGATGTCCGCTCCGTCCTCCTCCACCAGACAACTGCTCCATAGGTAATCGTTGGTCTTATTACTGCTGTGTACAACCAATGTACCACATTTAATTTTAGTCCCCAGGTCTTGCCAACAGCTCTTCTGCATCTCCAGAAAGAAGAGCTGCGCCGCCCTGTCTGCCACTTTGACTAGGTGTCTGCTCCAATTCGGTTTCGCATCAAGTATTATGCCTAGATACTTCACTTCATTGGTTAGTTCTAACTCTTGTCCGAACAGCCTTACGCTACCCAGATCGTTTGGTTTTCTCATGTTGGTAATTTTGGTTTATGTGTGTATTTTAAATTCGAAATGTTTGAAGAAATATAATTTAAATTTAAATTAAAACATTTTGAATATTCGAAGTGTAAACACAGTAAAATCGAATAAAAAAAACTCATTACTCGGAGCTAAATAATATTTAAAATATTTTCCTGTAGTAAAAACGAAGAAGTAATTAACAGTTTCGATGCGGTAAATATGACTAGATCTTCTCATTCGGGTTTCACTTAATTTCGCTACAACCCTTGTGGATAGTTTATTAACGGAAATAAACAACCATGAAAAATAACCGCCGAACATGTACTCTTGAAATGAACTAAATCGAAAATAATTTGAGCAAATAACGCCGAGAGACTGCGCTCTAACTACTGTAGTTGGTTCGCTTCAACCGTTTATTAGATTCCGAAATTTATAGCTGGCTGTTTATCTAATCCGTTATTAATGTTTGGGGTGCGGGTTAAGTGGCAAAGTTTAAAATTCGCCTGTACGTACATATATACATACGTAATGTAAGCATGTACGTAAATTTGGACTTGCAGCGGGAATACGAGCATTTATCTAAATATAGATACTACGAAACGGAAAATCGATTATACGACATACTTACTATATGCTTTACCTATATTTGTGGTAAGTTACGTAGCACGAATGTAGATAATATGTAAATACCTTTAAAAAAATTAATTTTGGAAAGGTGCAGATCTTTGAAAAAAATGGTAATTATGTAGAAAAGTAGATGAAAGAATGTATAATGTGGAAATAAATATATTTTAATGATATTTACAGTATGTTTCTTCTTATTCAAAAACAGACTTTATTTAAAAAGTATCCCTCATATACGAGGGGGTATTGATATTGTTACGCTCCGCATATAAGAATATTTTAATTTATTTTTAAATAATATTCTTCTTTAAATATCTCGATTTAAAATAATATTTAAACTTAAGACATTTTTCTTGTATGTATTCGTGTCCAAAGAGAAAGCATTTCTTTTGTTATATCCTGACCGACGAGACCCTTCGTTTTCTACCTGACCGTCAGCAACCCTAATGTTACTGTGGAATTTCTATATACATTTCATTTTAAATTGTTTTAATTTAATTACATACATCTTCCTTTATATGTTGTGTTTCATATCATTAGAAAGCTTATTTCACAAGGGTTATTTTAATAATATTTATGCCGTTGACAGAACATCTCTTCAGGTCGCGCTATTTATTAATTATTATTCAAAATATCGACCCTCTCTTCGACTCAGGTCATAAAACAGACCGTTTTCAAAAATACCAGTGTTCTATCGGCACAAAAGCTATAAGCTATCTTCTCGTTAGAACCCTCGTAAGATACACACACATCTTACTCATCGTACTGTTCAAGTTCACGATGCCATGCCGCCCGGCCTCTTCCGCTTCTAAGGTAAACGGTATTATTCTATATACTCGTATATATTATTCTTTTAAGCGAATCCACACTAATTTAAATTAATTAACTTCTTGTTCCTCCGGCCAAACATCGCTCTGCATATCTGTCCAGGTATATGACGCACCACGTGGCCGCCGATCGCCGCAAATCAAAGGTAACTCTGTATTGTTCGATACAAAGATTATTTTATATTAATCGTAATTAATTAACATCTAATTTACTACTCAAGTTAACGTTCGTTTTCAGGGTATTTTGTGTTAATTTTCAATTACTTATTACCGCTCCTCGTGTATATATTACTTTTGTTTCCCGGACTTAATATACGATGGCTCAAAAATTAAATGTTTAGTGTGCAATACATATCTAATGTGTTGGTCAAAAACACATTATAAAGAACACGTAAGCAGTTCGAAGCATAATGATAACAAAATTAATCGACAACAGTTTATACATGAACTATGTGTAACTATGATTGTGTGTACACTGCCGTTTACCTTGTCAAGTAATGATTCATTTATTTTATTTTGGAATAAATACGCGAATCAAACATTACCGAGCACGACAACGTTACGAAGGAATTTACCATCGGTGCGTAAGCAGGTTGAAAATAAAATCAAAGCCAAACTGAAAAATTAAAAACTGTGGTTATGTGTGGACGAAACAACTGACAGAAAAAAACAATCTGTAGTTAATGTGATGGCGCGTAATATGGAACCACATCAACCAACGTCTTCAATTTTATTAGCATCCAGTTGACTAGAACAATGTAATGCCGAAAAAATTTCAGAGGTGCTATTAGATACTTTGGAGAAATTTAACTTTCGAAAGACCAAGTATTAATGTTTATGACCGATGGTGCCGCAGCAATGTGTTCTATAGGCCGGTCTCTTAGAAAATATTGTCCTAACATGTTACATATTACTTGTAAACTCCATGCTCTACACCTTGTGGCAGAACAGGTTCGTAGATGTTATCCAGAGGTAGATGCTTTAATATCGAGTACAAAGGCAGTATTCCTGAAATCTCCAAAATGTATTCGGAAATTTCACGAATTGTATCCCCATACCCCTGAGCCACCACAGCCGATTCTGACACGTTGGGGTACATGGTTACGGACGGGGTTTTACTATCATGAACATTTTGAAAAAATTAAGGACGTGGTTCTATCATTCGATCCGAAAGAAAGTGCAGCTATCAATACAAGCCAGAAAAAATTTCAAGATGCCCAGATTCAAATTGATTTACAAAGTATTCGTGAGAATTACTTGGGATTAGAAGAAGCAATAACAGAATTAGAAAATTCGTCGCTGTCGTTAGAGGAATCACTGCAAATCGTTAAAGATGTTCACGCACAACTGTGTGCTGTAGAAGACGCAAAAAGTGAAAGTGTTCTAATTAAATCTGAAAGTGTTTTAGACAGAAGTGCAGATTTTGACACCTTAACACGTATTTGTAAGGGCACGTCTACAGATGCGTTAAGTTGCTTAAAAAGTATTTTTATTATGCGAATACAACATCACTAGATGTAGAACGCTCGTTTTCCGAATATAAACATATTTTTTCCTCACGACGGACATGTTTTTCAGAAATAACCTTAGAAACGCACCTGATGTTGAAAATATACAATCGGGTTTCTCCAGTTTGTCAATCCTTGAAAGACGCTTAAAACGGTAAGTGTTTTTTTAAATCCTCTGTCGTGCACACAACCACTTATTTCATACATTTTCCATTTTATTTAAAGATACATACAACGCTGTTATAATACTAAGAAATAAGCACTTAAACTTCTAGTTTCAAAAATTCTTTTATTGTAAATACCACTACAATATTGTTTCGCCATACAATGGCTTCATCAGGTGGATGAAATAATATGCTATAATATGTACTATTTTTATTTTTCGTGTGTTTATGCATATTACTTCAATAGCAGAAAACCAAATGTATATTTAATTATTTCTGATAGAATAAATGACTCTACTTCTATACTTATATCGGTAACAAGCTCATGTTGCGTCCCTATTCTATCACATATTCTAATATATTACGAATTACACTCCCATACCGGCGGTCATGGCGCGCACAGAAATTGGTCTGCTCTACTTATTACACTTGTGATCAACTTCGAAAAAAAAAAGATTAGAGTGCGGTAAAGTAATACATTACGATACTGTGTAACCAAGCAACGGGGTATCGTAATTAGCGACACCGGAATAGAAAAATACCTTTACAATTTCTAAGCGTGTTTCATTTAAAGCGTTCTGGTATCGAAACAAATATAAAAAATAATGTTTCCATATAGCTGGTACTGCATGTATATCTACTTATTTACAGCTACGAACAGCTTACAAAAAGAATATTTTCTTTTTTTGACAGGCGTGTAAAGAAAAAAAAAACGATAACTCAGTAAACTTTTTTAACAGTTTCGCGCGCGTCAAGACGGCTTGTTTTTTCGTCACGACTAACGTTATAGACGTGGGACCGTTAGCCGATTAACAAGCCGAGTCGGCAGACAACACGAAAATATTGCTGGCGCGAATCTAGTAATAACAGACATCAATCAGTCGCAAAAGGGCTATTTATTTGAGCAAATCAATACATGCTGGATATACTATTTTTCGTTTTTTATGAAAATATTGATAAGACTTGGAATAGACGTCTGTAGATATGTATGTACATAGTGTGATTGATTCTCCTTGTCCTGGTAAATATGTACATACATTTGAATATCTGTTGTCATGTCTTGAAGAACTTTCTATACATCGATGAATTTCAATCTGTAGGGCATCAAGAACGTGCAAATCACGGCAAAACTAATTTATTAAAGCAAAAATATATTGACACGAAACACTATGTATAAAAAGAAAGATATGAAAATACGAGGGATAAGCTACAATTATTGAAAAAAGAAAAATCTAGTTACCTATGAAAAACAAATTGTGGTTTATTAAATAGTGCATTATCTTATCTGTCAAACCATGTTTAGTTTGCGCAATTCGGGTGAATAGTGTCTGAGAAATAATCTATACCGGCGTGTCGGCGGAGCTTAGCATGAAAACTAATAAAGTTGTAGCAATTAAATTTTATGTACACATGTAGTATGCTACAGTGCATTTTCTATTTTTATTTATATATTTACAGGCTGTTCCAAATTTCCGAAACCACTTTCAATTTTTTTTTAAATAGATTGCTATCCTTTCTTGTTATTATGATGATAGCCAGCCAAATTATCTTTGCAATGATATATGACAATGTGCACATACAACTATTAGTTTTGGTTTTATCACAAATTTTGTTAAAATCTTGACAGTTGCAGCGTCTAACATTTTAAGTCTTAGCCTGAAAATGGGTGCAGTGCCTCACTTAACTCTTTTGTTACCTATTTATGGACTAACACGTTATATGTTTTGAGGGTGAACAACGTGACAACATATACAGGGTGTTAAATATGTGTGCCAAAGTTATCGATGTTTAAAGGCTCTTTTTTTTAAATTGAACCTATAATTTTTTTATTAGTCAGCAAAATCCTTGTAAAATTGCCGTTAAAATGGTACCAATAACATAGTACTTATTTCTAGTATTTTCGAAGTTATAACTTATAACCCTTTAATGGGATATACCTATGTTTATAATATTCAATATGCGGTGCTGCATCTAATAGTTGGTTGTTGGCCATGAAATGATATTAAGCAAAAATTTCTGTGTAACCAAACGTCAAATATCTACTTAAAAATTTCCATATAAAGTGTTTTTCTGTAGTTTCTCTTTGCTGTAATCGCGTTTAATTGTTATAATTTAAGTTCAGCTAGTTAATTATCAATTTCCGTGTGTTCGTTATTAATTGTTATCTTGTTGTCAGTTATATCGTTTTGTTGTCATTATTTTTTATATACATGCCGTAATAGTTTATAGTTGTGTTTCTTTAGAATGAATTTTTCGAAAGAAGAGCTAATAGACATGGTATTTGTTCTTGGCGCTAGCAATAGAAATCCACTTTTAACATCAAGAACATATGCTATGGAGTATCCTCACCGAAAAGCACCAAATATTAAGACATTTGAAAATTGTTGACAAGGTTTCTTCGGACGGGTTCAGTGAATTATGTCAAGCATGAAAGAACTAAGACTATGGTTACAGAAGATAATGAAGTGACAGTCGTCCAGTCCGTTGTGGAAAATCCGCCCGTATCTACAAGGATAATTTTGAAAGAACACGGGATAGAAGTCACTGCTACAGCATGGAAGAAGGATTTTAAAAAAACATAAATTTCACCCTTACCAAATTCAAAATCATCAAGGCTTATTACAAACGGATTTTGAAAGGAGACTTGTTTACTGTGAATGGCTACTTTTCCAATTACGACAAGATCTAACTTTTCTAGAGCTTTTCTAGTGCTTTTCACAGATGAAGCAACATTTGCTAATTGTGGAATAACAAGCACAAAAAATTCTCATTATTATGACACTAGAATCCCTCATTTTATGCAACCCATTTTATACCATCAAAAATGGACTGTTAACACCTGGGGAGGCATCATAGGAAACACTATTATAGGTCCATTCTTTTTTAATACTACTTTAAATTGTGAAATCTACACAAATTTCCTACAAAATAATTTACCATTGCTGTTAGAAGGCCTACCCTTCTCCCAAGAAGAAGCTTTATAAGCAGGCCACCGCGATCACCATATCTAACCCCTTGTGATTTCTTTCTGTGGCCTACTGTAAAAAAATATTGTTTACGAAACACCTCCTACAACGGCAGAGAACATGAAGCAACGAATCGGAAAGTCTGTCGATGTAGAGGCGATTAAGAACATGTGTAGAGCAGAATGGGCATATATTTGAACACATTTTAAATTAATTTTGTTTTATTATGGAAAAATTACAAAATGTAATTCTAAAACTAATAATAAAGAATTAAGAAACAGGTGTTTGTAAAAGTTACTTTGTTTGACATCATTTTATGGCCAACCAACTATTAGATGCACCGCAGATTGAATATTATATACACATATATAAACATAGGTATATCCCATTAAAGGGTTATAACTTCGAAAATACTAGAAATAAGTACTATGTTATTGGTACCATTTTAACGGCAATTTTACAAGGAATTTGCTGACTAATAAAAAAATTATAGGTTCAATTTAAACAAAAAGAGGAAATAGCCTTTAAACTTTGATAACTTTGGCACGACCTATTTAACACCCTGTATATGTTGTCACGTTGTTCACCCTCAAAACATATAACGTGTTAGTCCATAAATTGGTAACAAAAGACTTACGTGAGGCACTGTTCCCATTTTCAGGCTGAGACTTAAAATGTTAGACGCTGCAACTGTCAAGAATTTAACAAAATTTGCAATAAAACCAAAACTAACAGTTGTAAGTGCACATTGTCTTATATCATTGCAAAGATAATTTGGGTGGCTATCATCATAAGAACAAGAAAGTATAGCAATCTATTAAAAAAAAAATTGAAAGTGGTTGCGGAAATTTGGAACACCATGTAAATATATAAATAAAAATAGAAAATGCACTGTAGCATACTACATGTGCACGTAAAATTCCATTGCTACAACTTTATTAGTTTTCATGCTAAGCTCCGCCGACGCACTATTGCCGCAACCGGTAGAATACACTTCTGTTATCGAAAAAACGGAATTATCACAAGAGAACTTTCGGATAAGGATTTACTATGATTTCAAGAAAGGCTTGAGCGCATATGAGTGTGAGGAAAGTGTAAAATCGGCATTTGGGTATCTCGCACCATCATTGGCTACTGTTTATAGATGGTATAAAGAATTTGAAGGAGGTTGTAACTCGTGCACAGAAAAGGAGCTGGCCCTCTTACAACTGTTGTTAATCCAAAAAATATTGCTGCAGTGAAGAGGATGGGGGAAGAGGACAACCGTATTACCTATGCAATGATAGAGTCCAATCTGAAGATTGGATCGTCGCAAGTGAGATCAATATTGCACGAAAATTTACATTTGAAAAAGGTTGTAGCTTGGTTTGTACTCCATCATCTGACAGATTTACAAAAAGCAGAAAGTGTTAGAACTTGTCGACAAACTTTAGATATGTTTAATGTTGGACACCATCAAATTATTTCTAAAATTGTAACTGGCGATGAAGCGTCCATATCGTTTTTTGATGTTCCCACTCATGTTCCCATGAAGATGAGGAAACCCCTACGATTATGAAAAAACAGCGAACAATGAAAAAAGTAATGTACGCAGCATTTTTTAGAAGTACAGATTTGTTGGCCGCAATTAAATTAGAAGATCAGAAGACAGTTACTGCTAAATTGTATGTTTAAAATTGTTTGCCTACTGTGTTCAGTAAAGTGCCAAAAAAGGGAATTATTTTACGTCATGATAACGCGTCGTCCCATGCAGCAGGGTTAACTGTTCAGTATTTAGCTGAAAACAAAGTCAAAGTTATAGAACATCCTCCTTGCTCATCGAATTTAGCGATGTGTGACTTCTGGCTATTTTTTTTGAGCTCAAAAAAACATTTGAGAGGGAAAAGGTTCCAGTCAAAAGAAGAGATTGATATCGCCGTTAAGTATGTTTTTAATAGTACCCCTAATGACAGCTGGCTGAACGCTTTTGAGCTATGGAAGGAAAGAATGGTTAAGTGTATTATTGTTGATGGCAATTACTTTGAACATATTTAAAATAAAAATTCTGAAAGCTTGTATCGATCTTTCTAAACTCAATAATTGTATATTGCCCCTCGTAGGTGAAATAATAAAATGCCAAAAAATACCTTGCATCGAACAAACTAATTACTCTTAGACAAACATGTCAATATTTCAAAATATTAAGTTATCTAGAAGTTATTGTTAGGATTTGTACATCAAAAACGAAAGGAGTAACAATTTTCGGAAATAAGTAAAAATCTTCACAATCTACCACCTCTTCCTTTACAGCACGTTTTATCTTCAGAGGCTAAAAATCTACTCCTTTGTCTTCTTCTTTATCGTAAAACTCTTAAACTGTGCATATAATTTTCTAGACTAATGTATAAAGGGTTTCTACCTAATGAAGAATTTTTTTTCCAAGCGTGGCTTGCATTTTCCTACAAGAACACATTTTGAGAAAAAAGCAGTTGTTCAGAAAGCAAAATATTTGTATTGAATGTACTGTAGGGACATATATACAGGGTGAATATATGCGACAAATTTTATGGGCTGATTTCTAGGGTTATTATGATCATAAAAGTTCATATGAATGCATGTCTTAAACGGCTTAGTTTTAAAGTTACGGGATGTTTAACAGTAAATTAAAAGTTCATACAAGAAAACGTACAAATACTAGAAAATTAAATTACTTAATAATAAAAATTGTTCAAAGTGACCGTCTTCAACTGCAATGTAAGCTTCTATATTCCGTTGCATTAATTGGTGATTGCGTTCACGAATACCGGGGGTGCTTCGAATTGTCTCAAATGCTGCAACAATACGATTTCTTAATTCATCAACATTTTGGAGTCGTATAAAATTGTGATTTAAGATGACTCTAGACAAAAAAATTTATAAAATTTAAGTTGTGGACCTCTTCGCCCTATCTACCGATTTGAATACGCACCGTCAAAAAACCCGCAAGCAACCTAACGGAAATGTGCTGGAACACCATCATGTTAAAAACACATTTGTAATTTTAATTGCAACAGTAGTGGTATCTCATCTTCAAGAGAGCAGTAGTATACTTCCCCATTTATCCTCATCGGCAAAAAAATACGGATAGCGGCTTTGAGTATCCGCGGAAGAAACCCCCGGGGATACAGGGGCCTACTGTAGTTTTTAAATCAATTTACTTACCGTCTGGAAATGTGGTAAGTTAAAGGCGAAGACGTGAACGATACCCCACCAGTACAATAGCTCCAGGGGCCAGGCGTGTCTGTGCCCAGAATTACCAGAACATACGCAATACGTATGCGTATAACACACCTACTTCTGACCTATCACTTTTGCTTATCCAATCAAATGCTACACTGTACATGGAATAAACATATCGGGGAAGTAAAGTTGGCGGAGACGCGTCTTGCGCAGCAGTGTCGTTAACTCACCACATTTCCAGACGGTATAACTAACCATAATGTATCCTTCTTACAATCACATTATTCCTTTACTGATTTGTAGTGTTAAGTTTTGGACACAACTATCCTGATATGTCATATAAGTACATATTACAAAACATTGTATTTTACATAAAAGCATTGTGATTTACTTTATTTCATCCTATGTCACATTCTTTAATTTCCCGGACTAATTTCTGTCCGGAAAATGAAACTTTTCAGCATTAAAACACTTTACCGGACTACAATTTTTACGAGATTTATTCAGATTTATACAAACAAAAATACATTAAATACATCTTAATGTTAATATGTGCAGTCAGTGGCGGCTCTTGATGACGTTCGATGTGAGCTGCTGCACGGATGAGACTGCTTCGTTTAAGCTTTCATATATACAGAGAAGCAAGTAACCGTACCGAAATCTTCAGAAATAGTTCGAAGTTGTCTCATCCGTGCAGCAGCGCACATCGTACGTCATCAAGAGCCGCCACTGCGTGCAGTACAATTAGAATTCTGTTCCATGTTAATTGGAAAGGGAACAGTTTTGTTTTGAATTGAAGAAGTTGTTGAAATATCTCTTATTTCCTGTTGCACCACGATGATTTTTGTGACATTTAAAAAATAATTTTGTGACACTTAAAAAATAATTACAAGTTCTTTCAAACGAAATTGCTCTCAGAATGCAATAAAAGATTGTACGATATGTACAGTACTCGTTTCGAAATTCTTGACTCAGCTTCTTCGTGGCCTCGTCCAGAAACATCTCATTTGTAACTGTAAAACCTCATTTACCGGACTTATAACGTAAATAACTATTAATTTTATATGCCACAAAATGTCACAAAGTGTTTTAACCAGCTTTCCCAGAACATTTGGAAACATGGTATTTCCCATGGCCAATTATTTTTTAATTGTTATTCTTAAATTTGCCGCTTAGATACTGGAATTTTTAGATATTTGAAGAGAATATACACAAATATAAATGCATCAAGTAATGAAAATATGCAAAATATGCTTTTTAAATTCCTTTACTTCATTCAAAAACATTAAATAAACTCCGAAAGCCCATAATTTTGTCGCTAGACCTTTTCACAACAAATCTGCATTTCGCATATAAACCGAGCTTTAGTTACTTATTACCAATAACTGTCGACTGTACATCGTAATGCAATGAATGTGTTGCACTTAATTGGGGCTGCAATCGCGTTTATTAATTTATAGCAGTCGTAAAATACATGTTATTTGAATTAGTTCGTGTTTCAATATTCAACTGTACCTCTACAGTTGAATATTGAAACATGAACTAATTCAAATAACATGTATTTTACGGACCTTTTGTCCTCACAAAAGGTAAGTTATGAAAGCATCAACGTGCTAACAATGAGAAGAGAGATTTAAAATAATCAATAATGATGATAAGCATCAAAGATCCAAGACGTGTGTAATATGTCGAAATAAATGTTTATTAAATACAACTTATTAAATAAAATAAAACACAACAACATTGTCCTTGAAGTTTTTTTTAAATTATTAAACGAAACCTATATATATATATATCGTCGAATGTTTTCGCGGTCGTTTGCTGAAGCGTTGTTCTTCGGGATATTTCGCGAGACTTCAGCAATACCAAATTATTGGCGAACATAGAACATATGAAAACCAGAATAATCAGGGAAGCTATCGAAATTGAGAAACGTCCGGACAATTTGAATTCGCGAGATGATACCCAGATGCTACAAACAGCATGGAAACCAGTATTAAGCAAAGAAGTTGTCAACAACAAACAACAAACAAAAACACCTACACCGCACTGAGCCGCGCGCACACTCAACCAAGTGTAACCAACCAGAACGCTAATCGGGTATATAACCACCATCCTAAACTTGACTACGTCAGTTTACGAGTAACCAGGAGCAGAAGCAGACAGTTATCGCAGACCAGAAGATGGCAAATGTGATTTTGCCAAAACGTCGTCCAGAAACCAGCACCGGTCTTTACGAAGACCATACAGTGGAAACACGGAAGAAAACCCGGAATCCAGTTAAAACACATATATATATATATACAGTGTGTTTCACTTTTCATGGGGACACCTAAATAACTTTTTTATTTTGAAAGCAATCATTATAAAATTTTTATTAGTTGTGTAGGCCACGACAATGCACCTTTTTGTATGAATAGAGTTTTTGTAAAGTAAATATCTAGCCCATTATAATTAAAGTAAATACTAGTGTTTGTAGTAATGTTATACTAGCGATTAAGATAAAGCAAAAAAGTATTAGGAAAAATTTTTGCAAATGACTCAAGACTCAATATTTTTAATTTCTTCTACATTTTTTGCTATCTGTAGATAATAGTTTGTTATTGCAATAATAAGAGTGCCATGAAACAAAAAACGTGAACCCGTCCGTCATCGAACTGTTACATACATGAATAACATTTTCAACACTACTGGAAATGTTGCTAAATCACGTCAACGAGAATTGAACAATCGAGGACACCATTTCGATGCAGTAATAGTTGCAGCGTATCGTAATAATCCTCACACGAGTTTAAGAGATATGTATTATCACTAGAGAGTATTATCACTAGAGACGGGACACATCGGGCTACAATGACGTCATTAGAATGGACGATATAAATAATCTACAACATCTGTAAGTACATCACGCAGTTATTGAATAACACGATTCATTCGGTTAACCGCACACAAAAAATAGATGTGCAGTTAACCTAATGAATTGTGCTATTCAACAACTGCGTGATGTACTTACAGATGTTGTAGACTATTTATATCGTCCGTCGTAATGAAGTCCATTTCAGCCCGATGTGTCCAGTCTCTAATTATCACCAACAATTCGAATAATTTCTATTTGAGCAATACTTAAATGTCTATCGGCCATTGTTCAGCAAAGTTCAATAGTTACAACTGATGTAAACTGTTTAGTGAATTGACGTTTGAACTGACAAATTATTTTCTTGCTTCATGGCACTCTTATGATTGCAATAACAAACTATTATCTACTGATAACATAAAAATGCAGAAGAATTTAAAAATGAAAAATTTTCCGCGAAATTTGGTATTAGGGGTTCTTGAGCGATTTATAAAAACTTTTCCTAATACTTTTCTGCTCTATCTTAAGCGCTAGCATGACTTTACTTGAAACAGTACTTTTCATTTTAATTATAGTTGGCTAGACATTGACTTTATAAAAACTATATTCTCACAAAAAGGTTCATTGTCATGGCCTACACAACTGATAAAAATTTTATATTAATTGCTTTTAAAATAAAAAAGTTATTTAGGTGTCCCTATGAAAAGTGAAACACGCTGTATATATATTGTAATGGGGCAAACTGCACCCTTATTCCAGCAACTGTAATGGGAAAAACAGTATTTAACAATAAATAACACACTGTAGAAGGGTTAAATTGGCGGACTTAATTTGTAAAATTAGTATCGAAATGTAAATAAATTAATATGACGATAACTTTGTATATTTCAAATTAACTTATTTTTATTTCAAAACTTACTTTTTATATTTTAATTTTCAATTTCATAATTTAAATCTTTAGCGCGAAATTACAGATATCTAATTTATCTACATTAAAAATTTGTATCGATACTAATTAGACACGCCCACTTTTTAAAATGTAACTAACCCGCGAAAATGTTATTTTCTGCACACGCATATAACATAACCTTATATTGGAAAGCATCTTCTGACTGTTTGAAAAATAGTTTATAAATTTTATTATCATGTCAAAATTAATATATTATTTATATTAAACATGTTAACTGATGTAGTAAAAGTAAAACTTCGAGGCTATTTGACGATATTAACTAGGCTTTGAAAATAAATAATCGCTATCGGCGTCACTTCTAAAATTTAATAACGAATGGCCGTAATATAGAACAACTCCAAAGTAAATTTAAATAAAAATTAAAATACTTGTGATATAATGCCAAATTTACGCTGAGTCGATTACTTAGACATTAATACTTGGCCCATCTTTTAAAAACAAACCTGAAGACAATCGCTTGGAAACTAATTAGGTACGAGCCGAGCATCTATTGAATTGGAGCACCGACCAAGAGGCAAAAACCGAAGCTGTTATACGCCGCAAACGCCGTCATCAGAGATTGGAGGACCCGTACTCTGTATTTTCCTGATCACATCGCTTTCATTCTGGATAACTGCAGAATTCAACGGAAAACAGGTTCACTTCAATAAAGTCTAAAAGTTAATATTTTTTTTATTATTCAAGACAAACTTTTAAATACAACAAACTACAGAATTTTACTGTTATATACATCATTAACAATCTCATTATTGTAACATACATATATCTTTTAAAAACGTAGTACTCACCTGTATTGTTCATTTAACTTAGTATATTTCAATATTTAACTATTACATTATTTGGTAACATAACCTTTTTGTTCTAAACACATGTGCACTATTTATTAATTCTATTTATTGTCGCAAAGCATGTTTTCTTTGTTCACTGTTACAGATTGCTTATTTACTTCAATAAATTTTTTACTCTCATCTCATTACTCACTCTTTTATTTGTTAGTGTTTAGTTGTAGAGTTTTATATATTAGATTAAACTATTAAACACCATACAAAGGGATAAACATATATATATATATATATATATATATATATATATATATATTATCGACGAAGATCCTAAAGAGTCTAATTTTGCTTATTTTATCCATGCTCACGACTGCTAGTTGGATTATTATGATAGAACATAGATAGCGTTGATCTAATATTACATTTTCAAATTAAAGGCGCCCAATTTATAAATTCAATTCCATTAACTTTAACTTTTATAACCTTTTATTAATTATCACTATTTATTATTCTTTTATGCTAATTTAGATCATTCGCCACTTTCCAATATATATATATATATATATATATAAATATAATAGCTTCGTGACCTTGGTATGATAAGGTAAACTTAATAAGTCGGCGATTAAAGGTCTGGTTCATTACTTCAAAGTATATGTGTATATTTAAAACAACCCTACATGTTTCGGCAATGATGCCTTTGTCAAGGGAAGAAAAAATATATATCAAAATATATATATTTGTTATTCCCTTGACAAAGGCATCTTTGCCGAAACATGTAGGGTTGTTTTAAATATATATACTTTGAAATAATGAACCAGACCTTTAATCGCCGACTTATTAAGTTTACCTTATATAATGCAAAGGTATTTTAAATAATATAAAATATTATTAAAAATCTGGTGTGAAGAACACAAATGCAGGTTCACTATTAATATTTTCTGTGAACGTGTCCGAATATATCCTATCCCCAGAGACGTAGATACGTATTTCACCTTTCTACAGGCTCATCGGTACGCCCCTGCTGGAGAAAGGATATTCCCAGACACATTCACAGAAAAGAACCACATCGCCCTATCACCGTAATTATTCAGACCGAGCGCAGAAGTAAATTCGGCGCTGCCTGTTGTCAGACAGCCGAAGTACCTCGCATACCGCATATATATATCTGATTACTTCAATAGCGTATAAATATATTGATCAGTAATTATTAACTAAATTATGAATTCGAACTTGCAAATTACGCACGTATCGTTTACAACAACAAAAATTAACTGAAATGATTTAGGTAAATAAGAGAATAATAAATAAATTCAAAAGAACGAAATAGAAAATTCTTAGCTCGGTAATCCGTCTCGGTCGTGAGTAGCTTAGTCCTGATGGTCAATGTAATTGTCCTTTGTTTCAAGTAGATCGGGAATCTCCTACAGCAAGCCGTGGAAAAAAAAGGAAACATAGGTATTTCAACAAACTGCGAGACTTCAGTCGCCCATAAAAAAAACACCTGTTTTATATATGCAAATAAACGAATACCAGAATTGTTCTAATGGTTTTTTATACATACAACTTAGATATCGTGAGTGGAAACGATCTCCTTCTTGTCACCGTAAAAAAACACCGTTTCGGGTAAATTGGTACTTCCAAAAAAATTACGTGTTACTTTAATAAATCCATAAATGCAGGTAGGGCTTGAAAGATACCTAGTTAGATAACTATAATTATGCTCTTTAATCACGTGGTGTACAAGAGCGGGATCACGATTGATCGATGTCGATGTCTAATTTACATCTACTTCAAAGATATCATGCACTCAGTAATTGAAGTGGAGAGGGAAACAACGAAGAAAGCTAATACGCAATCGTAGTTACAGATAAATGAAAGTAAGCATATGAATGTACGGGTAGGTTCATGATTAATAGAGCAGAATAAAATAATGAAAAACGCTAATTTGCGACAAATAAATACGTGTCTACGAACACGTAACAACTTCCACTTCTGAAACCGGAAGCAATGTAATAATAAATGTAATAACTATATCTAAGAATTGAGAATTAATTTAAGACACGAGCTAAAGAGTTGTTATGGCAATGGAATTAATTCTGCGTTAGAGTAAACAGCCATAACAAACAAAAACTTGCACACTTACAATAATAGTCAAATACTTTTATGTTTATTTCACAAACCATCAGCCAACTATGATAGGAAACTGCAAGTTTTTGCAAAATAAAAAAAGGAGGTAAAAAAGAGAATAACATTCCATATCTTAAAAACCGTTACTTTGCGGACCCATGTTTATTAACACTTTTTTGTTTACTTTAGTTTATACTATTACGTCCTCAATATTTTACATTTTTTTTAACAGACGGTATAACTTATTTTAATAAAAACATGCAACAGACCTTTGTATTTTAGATTTTTCGAAATTAAAGAAATTAAATAAAAGAGATTATCTTCGAAATATTCCGTATTTTCTATACCGGTTTTTTCCATGCTCTTTATAGCCAATAATAAAATCATATAATCCGCACTCCAAGCAAATATGAGAGCATATATCTGCATATTATTTTTAGATGTACCAGTTTGCAAGCGCAACCAATACAACCTTCGTATATTAGAATTCGCGATGCTACCGAACACCGACATACAAAAACATTTTTTTCTAAAATGATATTTAATCCCCTTTCGCTACCAAAATAAAAAAATCTAGTCGATCGTGATCGAGCGTATTACAAATATTTTTCTGCGCGCGTTTTTTTTACGATTGGATACCAACAACAACAACAAAAAAAACACTTAGATCCAATATCCGTCAGGATTATACGGCAAATTGAACGTCGGGACGGGTATGTTTGCGTTACAGTCCGGCGGAATCCATTGCAGCGTTGGTTATCGGAGGGAGTTCATTCCGAGCGAGATGAGAAAAGCATATGTGAGTTTGGCATCGGTGACGTGTGAAAATTAGGTATCCGTTTATGACACGGGTTGCGGGAAAAATTACGCGTGGTACCGCTTTGCTTCCGTTGACAAAACACTTCGTTATTTTTCTTGCTTTGATTTCCGAATTTTCGTTCGGCAATTTCGAATTTGTCCGGACGCAGAGCGGTTTTGAAACTGCAATTCCGAGGGGTTCAAAAGGCATTCTAGATTTGAATTTTTTTGCCGTTTCAGGCATACTATAAATACCCTCTTTCGTGTCAATCACTCTCTTCCATACTTTCTTTAAATATTTATTGTATACAGGTGTCCTTCAAATAAAAAGAAAGAGCGTAATTATATAAAATATTTTGTCACGCCACTGTGCGATCATAAAAAGTATCAAAGATGTTATCTTAAAATTGACCGACAATAACAAAAAGAATAGTTTGGTGTTATCCATCTCATCCATCTATTACGTATGATAGCTTATGTGTGTGTGAGGTATTTATTATTTATACACATACTGAATATTTTGAATTCATAGGCGTCACGAAATACAATTTTCAGAGTGTTTTTAATTTCGGGGTTTGCGACATAATTAAGTCCTAATATTTTGGATTTACGTTCTATATAATTACATCTTTCCATTTATCATATGCTGTCTCCTTGTTTCAAGGACAGCCTGTATACTGTGATCGTAAAACGACAATTGTTTCGATATCACTAGAGAGATGGCAAATTCGATACCCACACATGCCAGTGGTGTATGCATTTTGCATTTAATTTCAATTATAAGAAAAAAATTATAAAAAGTGCACAAACACCGCATTATAAATCATCAGTGAATTCGTTATACAATAGACCTAGGTTCAAGTTATTTAAAAATGCATTATAAAGTAACAGTGTCAATGAATCAGAACTGACATCTGCTATCAAAACTGACATCAGCTTTCAAAACTGACTTCTGCTTTCAACTTCATATCTACGAGTACATTCAATAACTGACATCTGATTCATTATCACTGTTACTATATAATGCATTTTTGAATAGCTTGAAACTAGGTCTATTGTGGCTAAGTGATAAAAGCGACAGTCTGGCAAACTGTAGACTTGGGTTCGAGTCCCAACATAGACAATATTTGTCAATTAAAAATTTCGTATTATTTGCTTTGTAATTTGTAGACAGCAATGTTTACATCCCCACTTACTCTGCAATTACATACATTCTAATTTGATATTTGTAAATATTTCATATAAAAGCCGAAAAACTCCAATAATTTATCAATTGTTATATTTAATAAACGGCTAAGAAATTATCCAAACACTCATATAGCTATGGAGTAATAATTAGCATTTTCAAACATTCAAATCTGACATCTGCTCTCAAAATATTGACATCTCCTTTCAAAATAGGCATCTGCTTTCTAATCTGACGTTTGCTTTCATAACTGACACCTGCTTTCAAAACAGACATCTGCTTTCAATAACTGACATTTGCTTTCACTAACTGACATCTGCTATCAAAACTGACATCAGCTTTCAAAACTGACTTCTGCTTTCAACTTGATACCTACATTCAATAACTGACATCTGATTCATTACCACTGTTACTTTATAATGCATTTCTAAATAGCTTGAACCTAGGTCTATTGTGGCTAAGTGGTAAAAGCGACAGTCCGGCAAACTGTAGACTTGGGTTCGAATCCCAACATAGACAATATTTTTCAATTAAAAATTTCGTATGATTTGCTTTGTAATTTGTAGACAGCAATGTTTACATCCCCACTTACTCTGCAATTACATACATTCTAATTTAATATTTGTAAATATTTCATATAAAAGCCGAAAAACTACAATAATTTATCAATTGTAATATTTAATAAACGGCTACAAAATTGGAACAAATATAATTTACGTAAAACTAGTAAAACACAAAGAGAACTTTAAAAACAGTTTCGACTACACCTAGTTTCGCTTTGTATTTAACCTAACTGGCGTAACTTTTACATAACTGTCCTCGAAACAAATTCAACCACATTACGAAATAGACAACAGACGTATTGATATTTAGTCACCAACTTCTAGTACTTGCATAGTTTTGAAGTTTAAATCAATATCAGACAAGCATCCCAGAAGCAATTTATTTCCGACGTGGATGATATGTCCGTGAAACAGAAAATGATGCACTGTTATTACCATTCCGCTATCCAACAAATGTGTTTGTTATTTGTAGGTGCCTCGTAAAATTATCCGAATATATCATTTCTCAGTGTGCTGTCAGATGCACACGACGTTTTTCAGCAACGATTGTAAACCGCACGATTCAGTTTTTTTTTGCCGTCACACTGCGCCTTCTAATGGTTTTGGCTTCCTTTTTTTTAATTTCCAATCCGACTCCGACTTTTAGACGAGGTGAAACCGGAATTAATTTGGAAACGGAATTTATCATTTTTTTAAAATACGCTGTTTGTGTGATATATTTACGTAATTTCCTGCCGAATTTTAAATTATTTCTTCTAATTTTCTACAGCACAATCGGGGATTAAAAAAATATTTCGAAAGATATCAGTAGGGATTAGCATTCAGGGATATATGACGTCAGTGCCATGTTAGCTATGTGCCTATGTTAGACATAAACCATATAAGATATGTTACTTAAACTTTTTGCCTTTTTGACGGGCCAGGATCGACATCTTCAAGCTCTGTCTGCTACTCCTTGTTCTCTTCATCCAGCTGAAGATGTAAATCTTCTATATTTTTGTATATAAAGTTATTTATTAACGATGGCGTGTCGTCTTCGTCTTCATCTTCAATGCTGTCCTCAAGTAGAGTGATGTCAGACACGTTTTCGTAAGCTTCTCCCTGAGGACAAGTGCACAGCGACGAACATATTAGACCTGCTTTCCGGCAACCACAAGCACTCCTACATCCTTTCTTGCATTTGCAAAAGCTCATTTTAAGGCGGAATTTAGGAGTTGCATCCCTTTCCATTTAGCAGAGGGAGTGGCCAAATCGGGTAGGTACCCAACCCCATTCAAGATGATTTAGGATTCTTCTCATATCCTAACTACTTCTGTATCTTAAGGTAAGATCTTAAGACATGAAATTGTACTGCATTTACGGTTGGGAGAAAAGTGCTAGACTGGACCTTGCTTTCATTGTTGATTGGGTTGTGATATCCCCTGGTCCTCGTTACAGCTTCGTCTCCGGGGCGGACTTATTACAGGACGGTTTTATAAATAACACGCTCGGAAATAATATAAAATAACATTTAATAAATACATAACAACAGCATTACATGTTACGATGTTCACATATACAATGGTGATTAAATTAGATTTACAAGACTGACTCGTTTTCTTCTGCCTTCAGTATATATATCATGTCTACTTATGTAATAAACTACTTACTTAATTTTATGCTAACCTAGTTACATAACTAAACTAGAAAGCGAAGATGCAGTAATTAATCAGGACGTGTTTCGTTAAATAAGTGTTACATTGAATATGCAGAAATAGGTATCCTACTTTAGTTATTACATCTTCCACCGGGCAGAAAATAAAAACAAAGGCCTTCTTTGCAGTTTTGTTTCTTCTTACCTGTGATAAATATATAGCTAATCTTTTTACATGCTACATGTGTACTTAATATACTTAATATATATCATGTATCTTCACTGTATATTATATGTTCTTATTCTATTATACAACGCTGTATGTACTATGATACGTATATGTGCAAAAAGTTTAAACGTAAAAGTGTTTTAATCGGTTTTTAAATTATCATCATTTTGCATGTCTATCAATTCCAGCTGTTTTGATTCCGGTGCATTTTCGGGTGAAATGTTGAATGTCTAATAGAGGTTTAACTTTTTTGAAGTCTAGAAAACGATCATGAAAAGCTTGTATTAAAATATCAATTTTTTCAACATAAGCGAAACTGATATCAGTTTTATTGAATTTCTCCATATTTTTTTTGTAGTTCGGAAAATGGCTGTAATTGGGTGAATTGATTTGTGTCCTGAAAAGACTCAAATTGCATTGAAAGGACGAAACATGCGAGTATAACTGCGAAATCAATTGATCTTTACCTTGGAGTCGCGTATTTAAGACATTCAAGTGATTTGTGATGTCTACAAGAAACGCTAAGTCACACAGCCAATCAGGGTTGTCGAGTTCGGAGACGTCCTTTTTCTTTTCCGCCAGAAATATTTTGATTTCTTTAATCAAGTTAAGAAATCGCTCTAGTGACAACCCACGACTTAGCCACCTTACTTCAGTGTAAAACAGGAGATCACCATATTCGCTTTCAATATCCTCGAGAAATTGGGTGAATTGTCGGTGATTGAGACCTCGTGATTTTATTAAGTTTACAGTAGGTACTATAACTTTCATCACATTTTCAAATCCCAATAATTTTGAACAGAGGGCCTCTTGATGTATAATGCAATGAAAATGCATTAATTCCTTGGTATCTACGTTTTTAGTTTGTAAATACTCTTTTAATATAGTTATTATTCCAGATTTACTTCCAACCATTGAAGGTGCTCCGTCAGTCGTAATTCCAGATAATTTCGTTAAATCCAATCCATTATAGAAGATTTTTCCATAAGAGCTTTGAGCATGTCACTCCTCTTGGTTTGACTTGTCAAAGAAACCAATCAGTTCTTCACTCACTTCAAAATTTTGCGTTACACCTCGTAAAAATATTAAGAGTTGAGCAGTGGAACTTATATCTGTAGATTCGTCGAGTGCTATAGAAAAATACTTAAAACTTTTCGATTTCAAGCTAATTGCTCTTCTATATTAGCTGCTAATGTGGTAAGTCTTCTTTTAACAGTCATCCGATTTAGTTGAATTTTCTCAAACCTATTTGCATCTTTCGGACACATTTTTTTGCGGCAATATCTAAACACTGCTTAACAAACTCACCATCTTTAAAAGCCCGACAAGTTTTTGCTATTATTCGAAATATTTCAAAGCTAACTTCAGTAGCTGTTTCAGCATCTTGAATTGGTTTTGTAAACATAGCTTGCTGGCCTATTAGTTCCCTTTGTAAAGTGGAAATTTTTTGCGTTCGATTTTCGCCGGTTAATTTGGTAAAAGTATGATGCTGGGTTTCATAATGCGTTTTCACATTATATTCCTTCGGATTAGAAACACTACTCTTGCATATAAAATATCTTGAAACTGTCGATTTTCATCTTAAACCTTACGACTACGTTTTTTACTGGAGCCTGGTTTATCCATATCAAAATTGATATTATATTGTTACGTAGGTAGATGCCAAGTTCGAACGACCAAATATTTATTCTTCACATATTACAATTCAAACAATATAACGTTCGCTTGTCCGTAGTTAAAACTTAACTGCTCCGATAGCGGGCGATGCGTTGTATTTATACGAGTTACCTAACATCGAGAACCTACCACATTGTTCGGGGATAACACCGACGTGTTTCGCGAATCTTCGAGTAATCTGGTTGGTTCGACAGATTTCTAGTCTCGTAACAATATGCTTGGAACGACGAGGAGCATACCTGTCCTACGTAGTAAACCTGAACAAGAAAGTAGTAGGTACTTAAAGATACATATCTTACTAACAATTACAAAAGTTAGAATAAAATAAAAAGTTAAGAAATATTGATTTTAATGAATTTTTACCTACTTTTGTTGTTTTTCGAACAATTTTTAAAATTCGTTGCTGGGCCGCATAAATATCAACACTATAAGATGAATAACACCTTTGCTTGTAAAACTATTTCCTTTAATTCTGCATCTTCTTTTTACGTATTACCACAGATTAGACGAGCTATTGCCAAAGAATGCCAAAATTATTTATTGCAAAAATCGTGTTGGCCAGTGTTATTATATTTTTAAAAAATATATAAATGTACATCAGACAAATTATTTTTATTGACGAACATGTATCGAAATCAATTTTATATTTACCGTTAACTGAGCGAAAATAATTACATCGTCGGAATTCAATAAAATACCGGTGGTATAATCATTTTTAATTAAATCCCCATCAAATTCGATTTGTAATTTTTTACCGGAGAGAGTTGGTACATACATACTTCATACAATTTTAACGAGACTCGATTGATAATTTCACATGTCGAATATAGAATTTCATTAACAGACCATGCCGAAGGATACGAATTTCCAATATTCCCTTTGCGAATTAACTGCTCGGAAATTGCAAACTGAATTTGCCAAAATACTAAATACACCAGAGCGCTAATATACTGTGGCGCACGCAATTGAGTTTCCAGTTCGAATTAGTATCTGTGCAATTCCGCATCAGTAAAAATATGAAATATTTAAACGTCGTTATGAAAAATAAATGTAACGTTATGATATTATTCGGGATTTTTGTATGGTAATCGTTATTTATACGGTGAATGAGATTAAAACATTATCCGAGCACTAAACGTTGTGAATACTGACAAAAGTCGAGGAATAACTTGTGTAATTATACAATAATATGTACTAACTTAGCTACGATTTCAAAAGAATCTATTCTACAGGGTGCTTTTTTATTCTTTTTTGGTATGGGAGTCTCGTAAACTACAATAAATTAGATTTGGTTAAATGGGGAAAGAAGTCCAGTTTTACAAGCTTGACTTAGTGCTGCTGCAGTATTTCAGCAAAAGTTCACAGCTTACTAAATATTTGCAAAAAACTAAATTTCTCCATTTTCTTTAACACCAGAGATACGAGACATTTTGCCTAGTACAAAGAACAAAGTAGAACTGGAAAACCAAGGTGTTTACGAAATACCGTGCTACGAATGCGACCAAAAATACATAGGGCATACAAACTGAAAAACCAGCGTACGGAGGGAAGAGCACAAAAATGCGTACCTAAAAAAGGAACAACATCATCCCTAGCTAAGCATGTATTACATACAGAACACACTATCGACTTCGACGGCACAAGGACAATAGCCCGCAGTACGAATTGATTGTACAGGATAACAAGAGAGGCTATAGAAAGTGAGAAACAACAAAATTGTATGAACAAACGTGACGACAGACAGCGTTTGCTTTGTTTAATAGACAGACTACACATAAGCGACGTAATGATAATAACTTACGACAGACTAGTTACACCAACACGGACCGAACACGAACCGATCGACCAATAGCCGAAAGCGACAGAACAACCGACGGGCCAATCCCAAGTAGCCAGACACGCGTCCCCACTTTTTATATAATCGGTAGGTATATTGCTGACAAGTTATTTAAATCTGTTCGATCAGTTATTGAATTTGTATTTTTTTGTATATGGATGCTTTCTAGTATATTTCTTGCTTTGTTGTTTTTCAGATGTAATTATTGCGATTTTATCGAAATTGAAAGTGTGTTTTGTTTGTTTGATATGTTTTTAAGGGCTGCACTATTTCTTAAAAATTTGTGTCCTTTTAAACGTTCTTGCAGATACTTGCAGAAAACACATGTTATTCATGAAATTTCATGTAATAACTGCGAAGGCGTATATACATCGGCCAAACAACAAAACTTCTACAATTGAAAACTCCAATGATACCTACTTCAACGACAACAATAACACTTCATAAATAATTGTCGGTAATCGACAATCTCTCTTCATAAACCCAATATTAATTCTGTTAAATTATGTATCTATACAAGGTGTTCCGTATCGTTATGTTCAGTGTAAAGTAGACTTCATATTCATTGTATATAGACTGTATATCCATATTTATTTGTTTGAAAGTTACAGATCTTTGAATGTGATTGTCAGATCATGAAAGAAAATGTAATCCTAATGTCAATAAAAACTGATTTTATTTAAAAAAGTTCAATTAATAATATTTTCGAAATGTCCACCTCCTTCTTGAATGCAGACTTGTGCCCGTAAGCCAACAGATGAAGTACTTATCCGAATTTCATACTTGTTTTGTCGGATTTGCTCGGCAGCCAGGTGAATACGATCCAACAATTCTTCTCTTGTGATTAAGTTCGGGTGATTTTGGTGGCCATGCAACAGAACCACCTCGACCAATCCATCTTGGATAATTGACGTTAACCCAATTTCGGAGGGCAATTCCGAAATGTGGTGATGCCCCATCCATTTGAAACCACATGTCTCGTCGAACAGTAAGTGGGACATCCTCTAAAAGACCTGGCAGTTCGTCAATAAGAAATTGAATCGTAATTATCCGCATTTAACTTCCCAGGAAAAACGACAGGACCAATCAACAAGTCATCGATTAGGGCCGCCCAAACGTTAATAGAAAATTCATGTTGAAATTTAGATGGGCGTATAGCTTTGAGATTTTCTGATGACCACCTGTGCAGGTTTCTCAGATTTGTAACACCACTTCTCGTGAACGTTGATTCATCTGCCCAGAGGACTGTTCTGCACAAATTAAAATGAAGTCGTGACTGTCTTAATATCCAGGTAGAATAAACTAGACGGGCATAGAGGTCTCCCTCAAGCAAACCGTGTCCCCTGCGATAGTGATATGGATATAAGCGCTCACGTGTTAAAATTCGCCAAACTGTCGTTCGTGGTACTCCTAGTTGTCTAGCGATTCGACGTCCTCTGAGAGTTGGATCCTTTGTAACAATAGCTGCTTCTTTCTCTACGTCTGCTGGCGAATTTACTCCTCGGTCGAAAAGATAATCACGCAATCCGGATTCCCGAATTTGTCTGTATACTTCCAGAAACGTTCTGTAATGAGATTTGCGCCTATCGAGAAACCGATGTCGGTATTCAATAACTGCTTAACGTGCACTGCCGTTACAGTAGCCATACACACAATGCATGTCCGCATACTCTTGAGAAGAAACTCGGTAAAGCATTTTGAAGAAAAACGTGTCCACCTACTAATAAGCTGTTGTATGAACTGAAACGTAATGTAATCCTTTATTAAAAAATGAAACGTTAACAGTCATCTGAACATTTGTTTATTGTATAATATTCATGGTTCAGCACTTACGAAATAAGTAAGAACCTTCTTTATCATAAATCAATTTCCAGTACTCTTTTTGTAGATCTCCAATGCACTACGACACGTATTTATTTATTTTAGGATAACATTTGATTATGCGACGTTAACAATCACAGGCCTGTTATTGAATCATTTATTTTTTTTTAAATAAAATCAGTTTGTATTGACTTTGGGATTACATTTTTTTTCAAGATCTGACAATCACATTTATAGCTCTGTAACTTTGAAACAAATAAAAATGGATATACAAGTTTTGCGTTTTTGTTACTTGAAATGAAGTCTACTTTACACTCCTAAAATTTGAACATAACGATACGGGCACTTCTATAAATATTAACTAAAACAATATTAAAATAACCGAACTGTGTCAAAACAAACATTACACAAAATGTTGAATGATTTATCCTTAGTAATTAAAGAATGTAATTGTACAAATGCTTCTAAAATCTAACCGTTACAACCCCATATCCAAACCAGCGATTTTCCCTTTCAAACCAGCAATATATTCAGACATATTTGCATAATTCATTCCAAATTAGAAGGAACGAAGTATCTTCGAATTCTCGAAATAGTTATATTATATCCCCTTATGTTTCTAAAGAAAGAGAATCTCTTAACTATATTATATACTTAACTATATATATTCTATACGATATCTACCAACTTTGATTGTATTCCACAGACGTCGATTTGATAATGCGTACATAACTGCTTTTAAATTAGAATTTATAATTGACGTGGTACAATGAAAAGAAGAATTATTTCATGACGATATGTTTAGTAAAATGCAATTTTGTGAATCTATGATAGAAAAATTTCAAAATGACGAACTGTTAAAAACATAATATTTACAGATGAGTGTCGTTTCCTTTAAGTAAACAACACAATTCCTCCACCGTGGTTTTATTTTAACGGAGTTAGTGGCGCCACCTATTGGCGGTAAATTAATTTATGAAGTGTCAGCCTCCCTATAGAAATCTCATAAAATTTCATGAAATTTTGTCGATATTTTATTCAAAGTATGCTGCGCATTTAAGAGACAGTATTATGTATAGCTCGGTCACAAAAAATAAACAACAAAAAATTAACTTTAAATTCTTTACTATCACAAGAGAATATTTTGAATAAATAAAATCGGTTTTGTTTTTTAAGCTACATCTTTAAAGTTTCTATAACATTAGCATCACTTCATAATAAAAAAGATTCTATAGTCAGTTTAGTCGTTTCGATAAGTTATCTTCGTGACAACGTTAAGGGATATTTGTAAATTTACAGCTCGTTCTGTCAATTCGTGACAGAACAAGAAAGCGCATTTATTAAATTGTGTCAAAAACAACAAGAAAAACCCAATAATCGAATATAGATAACACTACCGTCGAATACATTTTGACGTTCATGGACTCATAACGGGTGTTCAGTAACATTCGAAGTCAAAATAGTCCTTGAAAATATGAAGTATTGTCTGATATAGATTGATACATTTACTTAATACAATTTTATAGGTTATCATACACGCAAATGTTCTTAAGTAAAGATATACGATTTTTTGTTCAGAGCCCACTTGACTTCGAATGTTTCTGAACACTCGTTATATCAATAACAATAACGGTATATTCCTTCTGATTGTTCGTTTCTATTTCATGTACATTTCCTCGAAATCTAATACAAGTAAACGAGTTTCGTACACCGACCGATACAGTCAGTGAGTTTATATTATCAGCCATCGAGTAATAGTCGAATTGCCATTTATTCTGATACGATCTCCAGTACTTGCGGAGGATATTGAAAGCTCATTCTTTGACCTGTAAACGCGAGAAAATCTGAAAACGGATTATTTCTTCTATGAGCTACTGGAAATATCGGATGAAGTGATGCCTTTTATATATAATGTAAAATTAGAATTCATAGCATTATGCAGTTTATCTTTCTCTGTTACCGTATTCTTTGTACCTTTTTTGTTTTTTAATAAAATATAATTAACGTTAAAATTTGAAAAATATCGTTGGGCGCCTTAAGAGATAAGTAGAATATATATATATATATATATATATATATATATATATATATATATATATATGAAAAATTTTGTGAAAAACTTATCTGCGCGGAATGTGCATATATCGATATTTCACTGTTTTTTACAGATCATCAGTGCACCTTACCGAAGACAGACATGATATTCACTTCTATACTACGTGTATATATACGAACTGTAATGAACTTCATGTGTATGAGAATTAATAATTATTAAATCTCATTTTACATGCGATTGTCGCTATAATAATAAATATATATATATATATATATATATATATATATATATATATATAATATATATATATATATATATATAATAACAACTTGTACAGTTGATGTCGCGGCTTGTTGCGTCTACAATCTAGGGCAAAAGTGATTTGCCGAATTGTAGAATTAAATGCAACAAATTATAGCGACAATCGCATGTAAAATGAGATTTAATAATTATTAATTCTCATACACATGAAGTTCATATATATATATATATATATATATATATATATATAGATGACTTGTAAGTATTATCGAGCGTACTACAATAATTAATTATTCGGGTAAGCGATCTGTCAATTAAAAAACCCATTTATTTTAACTTCTATATTTCGCAGCCATTTGCTACTTCTTCAGGAGAAAAAACAGTGTTAAAAATTAGCAGTAGACGTCATTCAACATGTTAAAATAGATTTACATTTCAATGTAAATTTTTACCTATGTTTTTTCTCTTGAAGAAGTAGCAAATGGCTACGAAATATAAAGGTTAAATTAAATGAGTTTTTAGCTGACAGACCGTTTACCAAAACAATTAATTAGTCATTATATATATATATATATATATATATATATATAATAACTTCGTGACCTTGGTATGATATGGTAAACCTAATCAGTAGGCGATTAAAGGTCTGTATATTACTTCAAAATATATGTATTTAAAAAACTCTACATGTTTCGGCTATATACGCCTTTTTCAAGAGAATACAAAATATGAATGACAGGATATAAATGTCAAGTAATTAAGTTGCTATGGTTTAAATTATTCAAAGATACATTCTAGTAATAATAATAAATCATGCCTTAGTATTCCAAAAAATAGATAACAAGGTGTGAAAATATGTGTTGTTCGCTGCTAGCAATTTGTGTCTCCTTCTGGGTATGAACTTGTGTGTTGGTTGCTGCTGGCAGCTTGCGTCTCTCTATGGGTGTGTGGTTTTGTGTGAGAGCGTAAGTGTAGGGTTTTGTATGTCGGTGCGTTCGTGCGTGTGTTTAGTGATCGGTCGCATGAATTTAGAGAGGTCGGATAACCAGCCGTTGCGTAGGGCCGCCAACCCTTTCCCGACAACTTCTTTACAATTCCGTGCAGTACTTCGACGGTCTGACCCCCGCCCCAACGAGGCAAGGCGCAGACAGGCGAAGCGCACATTTCCGTATTTTTCAAAATTTTCCTTAATTCGATGAATTGTATTTAAACATGGAACAGGACGATTAATGAAGGTAGTTTTCCAAATATTTACAATTAATGAAAGTGTGTGGCCTCCGTAAAACCACTTTATAATTTGCACTTTTTCATTAATTGTGTATTCCATTAGGATAAAGTTTGATGGTTCGCTAAAGTATTTCACATAACCACTGACATTCCTGTCATATAAAAAGTTGACAATACTAAAATGGATATATTTAATTTTACCTCCCACTACCTTCCCCTATCAATAGGCTTTCGTAGTTCAAGTTGTTTTACTGTATATATATATATATATATACAAGCTGTTCCGTATCGTTATGTTCAAATTTTAGGAGTGTAAAGTAGACTTCATTTCAAGTAACAAAAACGCAAAACTTGTATATCCATTTGTATTTGTTTTAAAGTCATAGATCTATGAATGTGATTGTCAGATCATGAAAAAAAATGTAATCCTAAAGTCAACACAAACTGATTTTATCTAAAAAAAGTTATACGATTCAATAACAGGCCTGTGATTGTTAACGTCGCATAATAAAATGTTATCCTAAAATAAATAAGCACGTGTCGTAGTGCATACAGTAATTTCTTCATATAATTCATATTCAGTTTTAATTTTCTTGATACTATCTTTTCTGTATTGAGTATGTGATAGTTTTACTGGTCTACTAGTCAGATTATTTATAACTAACTAAATCTACTATAATATACAAAGGTCAAGAAATAATGATAGATATATATATATATATATATATATATATATATATAGTAAACCTAATCAGTAGGCGATTAAAGGTCTGTATATTACTTCAAAATATATGTATTTAAAAAACTCTACATGTTTCGGCTATATACGCCTTTTTCAAGAGAATACAAAATATGAATGACAGGATATAAATGTCAAGTAATTAAGTTGCTATGGTTTAAATTATTCAAAGATACATTCTAGTAATAATAATAAATCATGCCTTAGTATTCCAAAAAATAGATAACAAGGTGTGAAAATATGTGTTGTTCGCTGCTAGCAATTTGTGTCTCCTTCTGGGTATGAACTTGTGTGTTGGTTGCTGCTGGCAGCTTGCGTCTCTCTATGGGTGTGTGGTTTTGTGTGAGAGCGTAAGTGTAGGGTTTTGTATGTCGGTGCGTTCGTGCGTGTGTTTAGTGATCGGTCGCATGAATTTAGAGAGGTCGGATAACCAGCCGTTGCGTAGGGCCGCCAACCCTTTCCCGACAACTTCTTTACAATTCCGTGCAGTACTTCGACGGTCTGACCCCCGCCCCAACGAGGCAAGGCGCAGACAGGCGAAGCGCACCCTGTACGGGGTTGCTCATCGCAACTAAGGGAACACTCTTAGTGGCTACCTCGGTCGACGATGGTCACACTTATGCCATCTTAACGATTTCCGCCGAAGCGGGGGCATAGCACACACGTCGAACGTGTGTGTGCTGTTAACGGCAGCCTAGCCAGGTTGTCGCCCAGGACCGGTCCTAGTGGTGTGTGCATTGCGCGGCGACGAGATAGCGCCGCGTAGCATGGTTCCTCACTCTTGCTGGAAAGGCGGAATGGCACCTGACTGCCCAACGGGCAGACCCCCCTAGAGTTTTGTAGCGCATATGCTAGGCTGCAACCCAGTAGAGGACCACATCAGCAAAAAACAGAAAACAGGGATAGGCAGGGAAAAGCAAGACATGAGTTATTATTACGTCGCCGCGCAATGCACACACCACTAGGACCGGTCCTGGGCGACAACCTGGCTAGGCTGCCGTTAACAGCACACACACGTTCGACGTGTGTGCTATGCCCCCGCTTCGGCGGAAATCGTTAAGATGGCATAAGTGTGACCATCGTCGACCGAGGTAGCCACTAAGAGTGTTCCCTTAGTTGCGATGAGCAACCCCGTACAGGGTGCGCTTCGCCTGTCTGCGCCTTGCCTCGTTGGGGCGGGGGTCAGACCGTCGAAGTACTGCACGGAATTGTAAAGAAGTTGTCGGGAAAGGGTTGGCGGCCCTACGCAACGGCTGGTTATCCGACCTCTCTAAATTCATGCGACCGATCACTAAACACACGCACGAACGCACCGACATACAAAACCCTACACTTACGCTCTCACACAAAACCACACACCCATAGAGAGACGCAAGCTGCCAGCAGCAACCAACACACAAGTTCATACCCAGAAGGAGACACAAATTGCTAGCAGCGAACAACACATATTTTCACACCTTGTTATCTATTTTTTGGAATACTAAGGCATGATTTATTATTATTACTAGAATGTATCTTTGAATAATTTAAACCATAGCAACTTAATTACTTGACATTTATATCCTGTCATTCATATTTTGTATTCTCTTGAAAAAGGCGTATATAGCCGAAACATGTAGAGTTTTTTAAATACATATATTTTGAAGTAATATACAGACCTTTAATCGCCTACTGATTAGGTTTACCATATCATACCAAGGTCACGAAGTTATTATATATATATATATATATATATATATAATGACTAATTAATTGTTTTGGTAAACGGTCTGTCAGCTAAAAACTCATTTAATTTAACCTTTATATTTCGTAGCCATTTGCTACTTCTTCAAGAGAAAAAACATAGGTAAAAATTTACATTGAAATGTAAATCTATTTTAACATGTTGAATGACGTCTACTGCTAATTTTTAACACTGTTTTTTCTCCTGAAGAAGTAGCAAATGGCTGCGAAATATAGAAGTTAAAATAAATGGGTTTTTTAATTGACAGATCGCTTACCCGAATAATTAATTATTGTAGTACGCTCGATAATACTTACAAGTCATCTATATATATATATATATATATATATATATGAACTTCATGTGTATGAGAATTAATAATTATTAAATCTCATTTTACATGCGATTGTCGCTATAATTTGTTGCATTTAATTCTACAATTCGGCAAATCACTTTTGCCCTAGATTGTAGACGCAACAAGCCGCGACATCAACTGTACAAGTTGTTATTATATATATATATATATATATTTATATATATATATATATATATATATATATATATATATATATATATTTATTATTATAGCGACAATCGCATGTAAAATGAGATTTAATAATTATTAATTCTCATACACATGAAGTTCATTACAGTTCGTATATATACACGTAGTATAGAAGTGAATATCATGTCTGTCTTCGGTAAGGTGCACTGATGATCTGTAAAAAACAGTGAAATATCGATATATGCACATTCCGCGCAGATAAGTTTTTCACAAAATTTTTCATATATATATATATATATATATATATATATATATATATATATATATATATATATATATATGAAAAATTTTGTGAAAAACTTATCTGCGCGGAATGTGCATATATCGATATTTCACTGTTTTTTACAGATCATCAGTGCACCTTACCGAAGACAGACATGATATTCACTTCTATACTACGTGTATATATACGAACTGTAATGAACTTCATGTGTATGAGAATTAATAATTATTAAATCTCATTTTACATGCGATTGTCGCTATAATAATAAATATATATATATATATATATATATATATATATATAAATATATATATATATATATAATAACAACTTGTACAGTTGATGTCGCGGCTTGTTGCGTCTACAATCTAGGGCAAAAGTGATTTGCCGAATTGTAGAATTAAATGCAACAAATTATAGCGACAATCGCATGTAAAATGAGATTTAATAATTATTAATTCTCATACACATGAAGTTCATATATATATATATATATATATATATATATATATATATAGATGACTTGTAAGTATTATCGAGCGTACTACAATAATTAATTATTCGGGTAAGCGATCTGTCAATTAAAAAACCCATTTATTTTAACTTCTATATTTCGCAGCCATTTGCTACTTCTTCAGGAGAAAAAACAGTGTTAAAAATTAGCAGTAGACGTCATTCAACATGTTAAAATAGATTTACATTTCAATGTAAATTTTTACCTATGTTTTTTCTCTTGAAGAAGTAGCAAATGGCTACGAAATATAAAGGTTAAATTAAATGAGTTTTTAGCTGACAGACCGTTTACCAAAACAATTAATTAGTCATTATATATATATATATATATATATAATAACTTCGTGACCTTGGTATGATATGGTAAACCTAATCAGTAGGCGATTAAAGGTCTGTATATTACTTCAAAATATATGTATTTAAAAAACTCTACATGTTTCGGCTATATACGCCTTTTTCAAGAGAATACAAAATATGAATGACAGGATATAAATGTCAAGTAATTAAGTTGCTATGGTTTAAATTATTCAAAGATACATTCTAGTAATAATAATAAATCATGCCTTAGTATTCCAAAAAATAGATAACAAGGTGTGAAAATATGTGTTGTTCGCTGCTAGCAATTTGTGTCTCCTTCTGGGTATGAACTTGTGTGTTGGTTGCTGCTGGCAGCTTGCGTCTCTCTATGGGTGTGTGGTTTTGTGTGAGAGCGTAAGTGTAGGGTTTTGTATGTCGGTGCGTTCGTGCGTGTGTTTAGTGATCGGTCGCATGAATTTAGAGAGGTCGGATAACCAGCCGTTGCGTAGGGCCGCCAACCCTTTCCCGACAACTTCTTTACAATTCCGTGCAGTACTTCGACGGTCTGACCCCCGCCCCAACGAGGCAAGGCGCAGACAGGCGAAGCGCACCCTGTACGGGGTTGCTCATCGCAACTAAGGGAACACTCTTAGTGGCTACCTCGGTCGACGATGGTCACACTTATGCCATCTTAACGATTTCCGCCGAAGCGGGGGCATAGCACACACGTCGAACGTGTGTGTGCTGTTAACGGCAGCCTAACCAGGTTGTCGCCCAGGACCGGTCCTAGTGGTGTGTGCATTGCGCGGCGACGTAATAATAACTCATGTCTTGCTTTTCCCTGCCTATCCCTGTTTTCTGTTTTTTGCTGATGTGGTCCTCTACTGGGTTGCAGCCTAGCATATGCGCTACAAAACTCTAGGGGGGTCTGCCCGTTGGGCAGTCAGGTGCCATTCCGCCTTTCCAGCAAGAGTGAGGAACCATGCTACGCGGCGCTATCTCGTCGCCGCGCAATGCACACACCACTAGGACCGGTCCTGGGCGACAACCTGGCTAGGCTGCCGTTAACAGCACACACACGTTCGACGTGTGTGCTATGCCCCCGCTTCGGCGGAAATCGTTAAGATGGCATAAGTGTGACCATCGTCGACCGAGGTAGCCACTAAGAGTGTTCCCTTAGTTGCGATGAGCAACCCCGTACAGGGTGCGCTTCGCCTGTCTGCGCCTTGCCTCGTTGGGGCGGGGGTCAGACCGTCGAAGTACTGCACGGAATTGTAAAGAAGTTGTCGGGAAAGGGTTGGCGGCCCTACGCAACGGCTGGTTATCCGACCTCTCTAAATTCATGCGACCGATCACTAAACACACGCACGAACGCACCGACATACAAAACCCTACACTTACGCTCTCACACAAAACCACACACCCATAGAGAGACGCAAGCTGCCAGCAGCAACCAACACACAAGTTCATACCCAGAAGGAGACACAAATTGCTAGCAGCGAACAACACATATTTTCACACCTTGTTATCTATTTTTTGGAATACTAAGGCATGATTTATTATTATTACTAGAATGTATCTTTGAATAATTTAAACCATAGCAACTTAATTACTTGACATTTATATCCTGTCATTCATATTTTGTATTCTCTTGAAAAAGGCGTATATAGCCGAAACATGTAGAGTTTTTTAAATACATATATTTTGAAGTAATATACAGACCTTTAATCGCCTACTGATTAGGTTTACTATATATATATATATATATATATATCTATCATTATTTCTTGACCTTTGTATATTATAGTAGATTTAGTTAGTTATAAATAATCTGACTAGTAGACCAGTAAAACTATCACATACTCAATACAGAAAAGATAGTATCAAGAAAATTAAAACTGAATATGAATTATATGAAGAAATTACTGTATGCACTACGACACGTGCTTATTTATTTTAGGATAACATTTTATTATGCGACGTTAACAATCACAGGCCTGTTATTGAATCGTATAACTTTTTTTAGATAAAATCAGTTTGTGTTGACTTTAGGATTACATTTTTTTTCATGATCTGACAATCACATTCATAGATCTATGACTTTAAAACAAATACAAATGGATATACAAGTTTTGCGTTTTTGTTACTTGAAATGAAGTCTACTTTACACTCCTAAAATTTGAACATAACGATACGGAACAGCTTGTATATATATATATATATACAGTAAAACAACTTGAACTACGAAAGCCTATTGATAGGGGAAGGTAGTGGGAGGTAAAATTAAATATATCCATTTTAGTATTGTCAACTTTTTATATGACAGGAATGTCAGTGGTTATGTGAAATACTTTAGCGAACCATCAAACTTTATCCTAATGGAATACACAATTAATGAAAAAGTGCAAATTATAAAGTGGTTTTACGGAGGCCACACACTTTCATTAATTGTAAATATTTGGAAAACTACCTTCATTAATCGTCCTGTTCCATGTTTAAATACAATTCATCGAATTAAGGAAAATTTTGAAAAATACGGAAATGTCTCTCCCTCTTTACATAAAAAGCCCGCACATGATAATGCGGATCGGGATATCATGATATGCGCTACTGTTGAAGAAAATGAATACCAAACGTTAGGCCAAATTAGTGAAAGTGTCGATGTCTCCCGTGAAACTGTTAGAAAAGTATTAAAGAAGAATAAATACCGTTCGTATCATGTACAAAAAGTAAATGAAATATTTCCTGGAGATCATTATAACCGAGTTCAGTTCTGTTTGGATATAATTGAGAAATGTGGTGTGGATGAAAATTTTATTTCTAATATTCTCTTTACTGACGAATCTTCATTTATTTTACACGGTCGACATAATCCTATGTTAATAAGGTATTGGTCAAAAGACAATAAACATAAATCGTATACAGCTCATACACAATACCCACAGAAATTGAATGTTTGGATTGGAATGTTAGGCGACAATATAATTGGTCCATTTTTTATAAACGGCGTGTTAAATTCACAAAAATATTTACAATTGCTGCAATATGACACTATTCCTTTTATCCAGAACATACCCAATATTGAAATAGGAAGTATTTGGTATCAGCAAGACGGATGTCCTGCACATAACAGTGCAATTGTGCGTCAATTCTTAAGAAATACCTTTGGAAATAGAATTATTTCTCTAGGCGGTACAATGGAATGGCCGGCCAGATCACCAGATTTGTCCCCTAATGATTTTTTCTTGTGGGGGTATCTAAAGTCAAAAATTTACGGTTTCGAACACCAACGGTCAAATAATTTAGATGAACTTCGTCAAAAAATAAGAAATTTCTTAGCATCGATTACGCCCGATATGCTGGCAAATGTTAGACGTGGTTTTTATGATCGGGTAGCGTATTGTTTAGAAGGTGCACGATTCGAACACGTAATTAATTAAAAGTATTGTTTATTAAAGTTGTATTATGATAATAAATTTTATTTTGTTGGACTTATTTTTTATTTGACAGTTCTTTAGTTGAAATTAGTATGCAATACAATTTCAGTTTTCCCATAATATAAACTTAATTTAACAAACTCTACACGTTTATATTAAAAAACATATTATAAGTAGCTAAATAAGCTAAATGAATACATTTAATTTTACCTCCCACCACCCTCTCCTATCAATAGGCTTTCGTAGTTCAAGTTGTTATACTGTATATATATATATATATATATATATATATATATATATATATATATAAATTCACTAATATTTGAGTTGTCGGTCTATTACATTTAAACTCAAGTGTGATTTCTCAATGTTTCGTCATTTATTAATGACTTCATCAGGAGATGTTCCGAAATTGCAATACACACTTTATTCTTATACTAATATATTCAAAAAAGAAAACTCACAGCTAGAGTTAAGCGTTGGCAGTCTTATTAATTAACTCACATATAATTCTAATTAGCAACTCACAAATAAAAACTTGAACACTACATTTTTAAACATCAACTAAAAGTGTAATATTTGAACTTGACCTATTTCACCCATGTCTGCATAATATGCATGTGAAAACAAATCTATCCCAATTTCTACGTTGGATCCGTATCCGGTTATATAAAATAGGGCGGTAAAAGAAAAAAGATCTATATACATTATGTTTTTGTAACTAAAATTCCCTGATTACGGTGTTATGCAGAAGACATTAAAAATATAAAAAATGGCTATTTATTATCTATTTAATAAATTTGAATAAATTACGCTTAAACTATCAGTGTCCGTTTTAAAATTCAATGTGCGTTTTTCTTTCTGAATGTGTATCACTTCAAGTACTAGTCTGTTTTTATAATGACTTTCCTTTTCCAAAATTTGAACATTGTCATAATTACAAACAGTGTTCAAATTTTGAAAAGCAATTTAATCATTTAATTTTTTTAAAAGCTAATTTTTGTTTGACTTTCTAAAAAATTTCAGTGTTCCTCTCCTATTAATCGACTCACATGACTAAATATCTTAGAAGATATTGTAATATTACTTTTAAAATTAAATAATAAAAAAAATTAGAACGTTTTTGAAATGTGCTATTTAAAAATATATTTCTCAGTAAGTATGATGCCTCTCTAAAACTGCAATAAAAGATTTAGTGATCTAGGTTCTTTCCTACACTAAACATGTATCTTTTAAATTGTGAAAAGTACAATTTTTACAAACAAACTCAACGGTAGTAATATCGAACTTTATTTTAGTACAACTATAAACCGTTATCCAGGAGTGTTTGTTGTCGAAACCGGAAACACTAAACATTTTACTATCCATACACTTACAGATGATAACATTTTACAATTCTTTTATTCGTTGTTTATATACCCCCTTAATCATATCCTCACACCATTAATTCTTTGCAATCTTTTAATACCTTCAGTTGTTTTTTAACATAAACGATAAAATCACTACATCTAAACACTTAAATATGACAGATACATGAATAACGAATGCGAACGGATGTGATATATAATATTTCCTTCGGGAATTTACTGTTTTAGGAGACGTATCTGTCTTCACTTTCGCTTTTCTCCTCTCCTTCTTCAAACATGACGACGGAAACTTTTTATCCCACATTCTTAAATCAGTTGCGTTTTTTTTTCTTTTCTTAAAGCATGCCTCTGAACAACCTGACGAAATCCTATTTTTGTTACGCTTTATTTGTGTTTTGCGCGTCCCGAATTTCCTCGGTTATTTTCCTGATGCGATCCCTTTATATTTTTTGCTCTGCTTCTGTCATTTTTCTAATGGCTCAAGTCATTAGACTTCGAGAAAAAAATGTCCGAACGCATCGAATTAGACGACCCGTGGAGTTGAAAAGAAAAGCCGACACGAGAAAGTAAGATGTTTTTCCCTTTAAATCTAATAAAATTCAATTTATTTCGTGCCATAAGAAATAAAGAGCGTTTGGTTAAATCCTTTCTCTAAAATAAAATAAAAGAAGTAATTATCTGCTAAAACTATATCCACGTGATGCAGATTAAAAGTAAGATTATTTTACTATACTATACTATAAAACAAATTTGGATACCTTTATAATTAAGCTAAAGGAAAGGTACTCTTGTTTATTGTCGATAAAATGAACCGTTTTCGAGGAAAAAAAAAGAAAAGAATTAATATTTTATTTCTATTAAAAAGAACCATGTTTTTTATTTTTTTTGTCTGCAACAAAGTGTGATACAAAAGTCTGAAATAAAACTGTTTTCAGTACTAAAAAACGCATTGTTTTTACAAACGTTACTATGGTACCCACGAATTAATAAATATCTTGCATTGACGTGTAAATTTTAAATCTTGTAATCTTTCATATTGTTAACACGTTGATCCTTTACTTCGATATTAATTCATTGAATTTTGAATATCTTGGTAAATTTAATTTGATAATGGGATACACATTTAGTGAGTATGCAGATATGCATCTTATGTACGGTCTTGCATCTTGCAATGCTTTGGAGGCAAGAAGGTTGTATGATGAAAGATATCCTAATCGCAATATTCCAAATCAGAAAACATTTCAGCGACTTGACCAACGTCTAAGAGAGACTGGTGGGCGATTCCAGTTAATAAGGTAACATTATTGACTTTCTTTAATGTTTTAGGAAGTTTTGCGAAAAAAAGTACTGATGCTGGTGTGAGAGGAACAGTACGTACGGTGCAATTGGAGGAAAATATTTTGGATACTGTAGGTGATACTCCTTCAATAAGCACTCGAAGGTTAGCCGGGCAGCTTAATACGTCAAAAACGACAATTCGTGAAGTACTTAAAGAACAGTTGTTCTACCCTTATCATCTGCAAAAAGTGCATCTACTACTTCCTGAAGATTTTCCTCGTAGAATCCAGTTCGCAAACTGGCTATTAGATCAGCAACGAACAAACCCAAACTTCATTAGCACTATTCTTTTTACCGATGAAGCAGGGTTTACCAAAAATGGTATTGTAAATTTACATAACTCGCATGTATGGGCTGATGAAAACCCTCATGCCACTGTCGTTCATCATTATCAACATCAGTTCCAATCAATTAATGTTTGGGCAGGAATAATTGGCAATTTTTTGATTGGACCATGCGTATTGCCGCCACGATTGAATGGTGAACTTTATTTACAGTTCCTTCAGAACGCTTTTCTGGATTCAATAGAGCATTTGCCACTTGCAACCCGCCAAAGCATGTATTTTATGCATGATGGGCCCCACCTCATTTTAGCGTTGCTGTACGCGACCACCTGAATAACGTCTATCCAAACCGTTGGATAGGCAGAGGAGGTCCCATTGCCTGACCTCCACGGTCTCCCGACCTAACGCAAATAGATTTTCACCTGTGGGGTCATCTCAAAACCTTGGTGTATTCCTCTCCGGTTGATACTAGGGAGGAACTTTTACAGAGAATCACATTTCATTGTGATGTGATAAGAAACAATGCTGGGTTGTTGTGGCGAGTACAGCAGTCCTCTATTCGTCGTGCCCGCGAGTGTATCAGAGTTCACGAAGCCCATGTTGAACCCACTTATGAAGATTTTAATTGATTATTTCTAATTAGCGTATTTAGGTTCAATCGTTGCAAGCTTTAGTGAGTACATTTCTAAACATAATTTTTGTTAAGGTGCCTTTCTGGGACAAAACTGCATTTCTAAGAATCCTTGTAATTTTGTAGTATTAAATAACCTAAACTAAAACTTTTTGTTCCTGGAATGACTTTTGTATCACACTTTGTTGCAGACAAAAAAAAATAAAAAACATGGTTCTTTTTAATAGAAATAAAACATTAATCCATTTATTTTTTTTCCTCGAAAACGGTTCATTTTATCGACAATGAATAAGAGTACCTTTCTTTAGCTTAATGTTCAAGGTATCCAAATTTGTTTTTTTTTAACTCCTTATCATACAGGGTGTTAAAAATGTATGCATTAAAATGTACAACCTAGTCCGCCCCTGGTAAACTAAACAAGCTAATTTAAATTTAAGGGCAGTATTTTAAGAGGTCCTTACTACTGCTTATCATATTAAATTTTCATTAATTTATAATAAGTAGTTTAAAAGTTATTCAAGAAAAATTGATTTCCGGTGGCGTCCTTTAGGAGGCCGTATCTCCGTAGGGAGGGCCGCTAGCAAAAAAATTATGGGAACTTGTCATCTTATTTTTTAATGTTCTATCTGAATCCGAGAGATTTCCCACATTTTCCCGGACACATTGTATATAGTATCTTTTTCAAAAACAGTAAAATTTATTTTAATGCTAAAAAAGTAATTATTATATATTATATTAAATCTACTTACATTAAATTTTTGTGGTGTTAATATATTGCAACGTATATGTTTTGTATTTCTAAATATAACTAAACTTTTTTTACCAGGTGGACTATTTTCGACCATGTGTTTATTTTGGCGGTGGAAAGAATGCTTTGTCAAGACTTTGCAAAGTGCTGGTGGGGAGGGGGTATTGTTTTGAGTGTTCTCGGACATATCTTTTTTTACTTTATTTTTGTGATGTTTATATTGTTATTATATATATATATATACAGGGTGAGTCGTGAGGAATCGACCAAACTCAAGGAGTGTATTCTACTGGTGAAAGTAATGTAAAAAAACTCAAATGTTGTTATCCGATTTTTATTTGTTTTCGAGTTATAGCGTAATTAAAAATGTAGATTTAGTATACCATGTTTATGTATGTATTCGTAAAAACAGTGAAACCCCGGTAGCAATTCATTATAGGGAAGTCTTCCTAGCTGAAGCGCTACCTGTTCGTGGTTTTCCGAACTAGCGGTAGTGACATTGAAAGCAGTCGAGAAATAGTGTAGAGTGGTTTGTATGCCTAATGCGTCTAATGTCACTACCACTAGTTCATCGTTGATATAGTGAGGGCGCTGCTATCATAAAAAATGTTCCCTATACCTTGGAGTAAATTATAACATTGTGTTCGGATATTGTGACATTGACTTGACGTTTGTACGACTATAGTGTAACAAACTAAAATGCCACACACTTATTCTAATTTAGAATATGCTAATATGGTGTTTGTTTATGGATTTTGTGATGGGAATGCTACAGCTGCTGCTAATGAATATCGTCAACGGTTTCCACATCACAGACATCCTAATTAAACTGTATTTATTAGTGTATTCAACACATTGTGCGCGACCGGAAAGCTTCCCAGTGTAAACATAATATCTGAACGAGGCAGTCGACAACAATTACAAGAAGTAGAAGATATTCTGGATGTAGTAGAAGAAGACGCAACAACCAGCTCACGGAGAATTAGTATTCAATTGGGCATTCCACAAACAAGGGTGATAAAAACAATCCACGAGCATGGCTTACATCCGTACCATGTACAAAGAATACAGCACCTACAACGAGATGATAATCGTAGACGTATGGAATTTTGTCGATGGATAAATGATAATCCTCGTTTTGTATCGCGTATACTGTTTGCGGATGAAGCGACATTCACCCGTGACGGTATTAATAATTGTCATAACCAGCATGTATGGTCAGACGAAAATCCACACGCAACACTCGAAAGTAACTTTCAACATAAATTTTCGGTAAACGTGTGGTGTGGTATGATCGATGGTTTTTTAATTTGTTCTTACATTTTTGAGAATCGCCTCACGGGAGACACCTATTTACATTTTTTAGAAAATGAACTGGACGGACTGCTAGAGGATGTTCCCATAAACATCAGAATCCAAATCTTCTACCAGCAGGATGGAGAGCCTGCAATACAGCACCTACAACGAGATGATAATCGTAGACGTATGGAATTTTGTCGATGGATAAATGATAATCCTCGTTTTGTATCGCGTATACTGTTTACGGATGAAGCGACATTCTCCCGTGACGGTATTAATAATTGTCATAACCAGCATGTATGGTCAGACGAAAATCCACACGCAACAGTCGAAAGTAACTTGCAACATAAATTTTCGGTAAACGTGTGGTGTGGTATGATCGATGGTTTTTTAATTTGTCCTTACATTTTTGAGAATCGCCTCACGGGAGACACCTATTTACATTTTTTAGAAAATGAACTGCACGGACTGCTAGAGGATGTTCCCATTAACATCAGAATCCAAATCTTCTACCAGCACAATGGAGAGCCTGCATATTACGCTCGTGCAGTCAGGCAACATTTGGCTGAAAGGTTTCCAGGGAGTTGGATTGGACGTGGTAGTCACATTGGTTGGCCTCCTAGGTCTCCAGACCTCACGCAACTCGATTATTGTTTATGGGGCTGGTTAAAAAATGAAGTGTATCAAGTAAAAGTGGACACTCGTGAAGCACTAATTCAACGGATTATGAATGCTGCTGACAATATCAAACATCAACCTGACGCAATCAGGAACGCAACCAGCGCCCTTGGTAGACGATCTCAAAAATGTTTTGAAATGAATGGCGGTATTTTTGAAAATATATTATAAAGAACGATAATACCAATAAAATACAAAAACTTCAATGTATGAAATTTTGTTTATTTTTAATTACGTTATAACTCGAAAACAAATAAAAATCGGATAGCAACATTTGAGTCTTTTTACATTACTACAGTTCCTACAGTTTGGTCGATTCTTCACGACTGACCCTATATATATATATATATATATATATATATATATATATATATATATATATATATATGTATATATATATACATATATATATATATATATATATATATATATATATATATATATATATATATAATGAGTAGGTATATTGCTGACAACTTATTTCAATCTGTTCGGTCATTAATTGAATTTGTATTTTTTTGTATGTGTATGCTTTCTACTATATTTCTACTTTGTTGTTTTGTTCAGAAGTAATTACTTTCTGAGTGACTGGTATTCTTGGCGGACCTGTCCTGGGTTCGTCTCTAACACTGGTGCATCCACGTTAGAATTCACAGTACCAACGAGAAATTGTCGATTAACGTGGTACTTCATCTTCATGTTTCATTTTTAAGTTAATCCTCTCCGAAAGTTGTAAAAATTATTGTGCGAAAATTTGATCGACTCCTTTCCATTTTACCGCCAACCTATAAACTTTAAAAATGCACTATGATTAAATCACTTGCCGTACTTTGACGAAACTTTAGATTTACGTTAAGAGTGTTTGATCGTTATTGTAAAAAAATTAATTTTAAATGGCATATAGAAGCAACGGTTTAGAGAAAGATAAACCTACACCCATACAAACATAAAACACACCGATAAGACCGTTTTGATGTTTTGAAAATGAATCAGTATAGTAAATAGAGCGATATTTATTTATCATCATGTTTGAAAAAAATTTGTTTATAACAAACATTTTTTGCTTTATTTTTTTTTTAATATTCTAGTATATTTCTCTATTCTTAGTTTCGAAATGATCTTTTTATTACAATTACCAAAGAGCGGACTGAAGCGATTGAATGACCAATTGCCCCGATAAAACGTTGTGACGGTATCAGGCATAGTATGCATGTTCTAACAGATCCACTATTAGCTTGCTTGACTGCATTCTTCGAGCAGATGTTATTTCCGTCGTTATGAATAGAACATTGTTGTGTGTATTCCTTTATAAATTCAATTTAACAGTTGCATGTAAGACAGAATATACATTTATATATTATTGCGTTAGACTTCGTTTAAATAATCGCTTAGAAATTATATCCGCTAATTTTCAAAGTGTATTCTCGTGTTTACATGTTTACATGCTGTTATACATGCATATATATATATATATATATATATATATATATATATGAAAAAATGTGTGAAAGTCGTATCCACCCTGGAATGTGCAGACGCCAGCGTTTCATGGTTTTACCAATCATCGGTGCACCTACATCCAGGAATAGACACGACTTTCATTTCTATACGAAGTGTATATATACTAATTGTGATAAACGTAATGTTAAACATTACGTTTATCATATATATATATATATGGTAGATTTAATTAGTTGGGGATTTAAGGTCTGGTTTTACTCAAAAATGCAATCTTACACGTTTCGGCAAGTGATGCCTTTCTCTATAATTTTTATAAATATTAAGTTTAATTTACTACCTTATTTTTGGAGTAATTTTCGTTTCTTCTTTTTAGTCAATTTCTTTCTGTTCTTAGTATTTCTCCTTATTTTCATTAAGATGGAGAATTCTCGTAGAGCAATCATGGTAGGATAGATTAGAGGCCATACAGATTGGTAACATAATCGTAATGATGCCGAGATATATTGCAGTACCTGTTCATTAAGCTTAAGGCGTCTACAAAAATGTAATGTACAGAGACATGTTTCTTCGAAAACTCATCAAGATAACATATGACCATCTGCACCTCACACTTTTAACGAAGAACTGTGTGAGACTTCCATAGCGGCCAATATCTCATTCAAAAAGCTTAACAATCCAGTCCTCAAGAGGTTTCTTACCAAATATACTGATCGTCATATACCAGATGAATCTATTTTACGTAAATACCACTTACCAAAATGTTACTTGAGGACCATTGAAAAAATACGAACCAACCTATCTGGTCATTATCTTTGGGCAAGTGCAGACGAAACAACTGATGTAATGGAACAATATGTGTTAAATGTAGTTATTGGTATTCTTAATGCGACAACTTGACACTAATCATACTTAATTGCAACTAAAATATTGCCAGTCGTAAATGGTCAAAGAGTTGCAGAAGTAATTGATCAATGTATTCATAATATTCTGTCATCGGATAACAACTATAAAGACAAGATGCTATTATTTTTGACTGATGCGGCAGCTTATATGTTAAAAACAGGGAAGTTATTAAAGCAATCTTATGCCAATATGCTACACGTTACCTGTGCAGCACATGCACCATACACAGTATGTGAATATATCAGCCATCATTTTCCAAATGTTGATAAGTTAGTTTCATCATTTAAGAAGATATTTCTCAAAGCTGAGACAAAAAGTTGATGCCATATTTAGCGAAAATTCAGATTTGAATATATTATATCAATTCTGCAGACAGCCGATTGAAAAATCTATACATTCGAAGTATGGCTTCGTTCATTCTCTAGACCACGCCCACTGTACCATAACGTGATTAAATATAACCGAGACTAAGCTGTTTTAGTAGGATTACTATTAAAACAGCTTCAACTTTGTTTATAAGGTTGAAGTATTGGTATATATTTTTTCAAATAACGAAAACTTGTCGCAAATGTACATCGTTCTTTTTAATTTAAATAGATATTTATAGAAAAACAAATAAATTGAAAACAAAAGCCATCAAGTCCAATTCTTAATTTGATCTTAGAAACACACAGAAAATTTCAACTTTACATCATGTATGGTTTTGGTTAAAACCATTTAACAAATTTCAGATAGCGAGCAAACCGCCTAGCGAAAGATTGAAATTAATTTTGACACCTGACGTTTTATTACTGGAGCCCTCTATGAGGCTATATGCAACATTAAAAAGTCATCCCTCGTATCCTCTCATATTGTATCAATTTATAAAATAACAAAATTGATTGTTATCATTATATTTTTTCTCAGCTCTTTTATATTTTTTTAGTGCTACTCAGACTTATTAAAGGTCCGGGGTATGAAAAATTTCACTTCAGATTAACGTCAGCGAAGATTACCGCCCCTCTCCGCTTCGTATAGACTTCTGCGAAATGGATTGTTCTTTTTCTTCAAGTCAAGGCCCCCCATTCATAATTAAAGGCTAACGAAGGAAGACACGGCCCGCTGTTTTCTCGTAATATGATTACTTGTTAGCTATGATGGCCAATGTTATTTTCGGAGGACTAATAAGATTTATTATGTTGTCGTTGACTCTAATGACCAAATTCTTTTGAGTATATGTATAAAAAATTAAACAACTTTCTTTGCCCTTCTCGACTAATGGAAGCATCGGAAAATAATATTGAATTCGACGCATTAAATGAGGGAATTAAACGGAATCCAGTGGCTCAGGAGTTCGTTTAGGGAAATTTAAAAAAAGGAGCAATTTAAGTCTCTAACCTTTTAGATAAATTTTATATAAATACTATATGTAAAATTTGCTTACTTATCTGACTTATTCTGTTATATTACATGTTGGAATGAAATTATATTATTATTATAGGAGGCTGTTTTGACAAGAGAGTGCCTCTTTAATGAATTTTAGGTTAAAAAATATATTGTGTGTTTCAATATAATTCCCATCCATTTCTGAACACTTAACCCAACAACTTTCCAATTTCTTCGTGTTGTCTAAAAAACTATATTTTCTTAACTACATCACCAGCGTACTGTTTTTCTTCTTGTCTTTATAAACGTTAATTTCAGTTACAATTCGGCTGAATATGTAAGCTTTTTTGAAATAGCAGAAGACGAAGTTTAGAGCTTCTTGGTAGAAGATCCTTTTTTCTGCCTTTATTATATAGCGTGTCACAGGGTTCCGTCCTTAGAACAGTTTAATTTTCGTTAGATTCTTACAATCTGCCGAATAATACACTGATGATACACAAGAGGTTGCGTTATTTTGTCTTGCGTTGTCAATTAATATAGCAGACGATCCTTAATGAAATATTGTAAACATCTAACTTAAAAATCCACCAAAAAACTGATGTCACTAATTAGGTTTCCAACCAAGACACACATCTACCGCAATGGGTGATTATAAATACGTATTTAATACAAACGATAAACCAAAATCGCAGAAAAAGGCTTCGGCTATGGAACACGTTCAACTTAATTCAAACGCCAAACGAAAGTTAAAGGGAAATATATTTTTTGTTTCAAAATAATTCCCTCCCATTTCTAAACACTTAGCCCAACAACTTTCCAATTTCTTTAAGTCGTCCAAAAACTTTTTTAGGAAACTATAATACCGGCGTACTGTTTTTGTTCTTGTCTTGAAAAACGTTAATTTTAGTTATAATTCGGCTGAATATGTAAATATTTTTGAAATAGGAGATGACGAAGTTTAGTGCTTCTTGGTAAAAGATCCTTTTTCCTGCCCTCATTATATACCGTGTCACAAGGTTCAGTTCTGAGAACAGTTTAATTTTCATTAGATTCTTACAGTCTGCCGGATAATACACTGCTAATACACAAGGGGTTGCGTTATCTTGTCTTGCGTTGTCAATAGATGTAACAGACGTTTCTAAATGAAACAATGTAAACAGCTTATTTAAAAATCCAGCAAAAAGCTGATGCCACTAATTATGCTTCCAACCAAGGCATACATCAGCCACAATGGGTGATTACAAATTTGTAATTAACACAAACGATAAACCAAAATCGCAGAAAAAGGTTTCAACTATGGAACATGTCGAACTTAGTTCAAACGCCAATCGAAAGTGAAAGAGACTGAAGACCAATGACTGTCACCTCTTTGTTCCTCACTCACACCGCAAACCTATCACGCACGCTAACAACCGCGCTAAGCGTTAAACGAGGATAGTGAATAAATAATGTAATTCACTTCCTCCCCACCCTGTTGCAGTGGTGGACCATTCGACGGTTCATCGTTATGGGCGGGTACGAAGTTTCAGTGACGGTTCGTCTAGGCAAATAATGTTGAGCGGGTTCATGTGATCGGTCCAGTTTACGAAACCGTTCAACATTAGGTGCCTACACGAACTGTCACCGAAACATTGTACTCGCCCGTAACGACGAACTATCGAATGGTCCGCTGATACATAACAGGCTGTGCAGCACATTCAACCTGCAGATGAAGACGATTAAACAAAATTCACACGCGGAACAATACACGAAAAACCACTTCGTTATATATATATATATATATATATATATATATATGTTTAGATAATTTCTTAGCGGTTCATTAAATATAACATTTGATAAATTATTGGAGTTTTTCGGCTTTTTATATATGAAATATTTACAAATATTAAATTAGAATGTATGTAATTGCAGAGTAAGTGGAGATGTAAACATTGCTGTCTACAAATTACAAAGCAAATCATACGAAATTTTTTATTTGAAAAATTTGGTCTACGTTGGGACTCGAACCCAAGTCTACAGCTATCCGGGCTGTCGCCTTTACCACTAGGCCACAATAGACCCAGGTTCAAGCCATATAGAAAAGCATTATAAAGTAACAGTGTTAATGAAAAGGCGACAGCCCGGATAGCTGTAGACTTGGGTTCGAGTCCCAACGTAGACCAAATTTTTCAAATAAAAAATTTCGTATGATTTGCTTTGTAATTTGTAGACAGCAATGTTTACATCCCCACTTACTCTGCAATTACATACATTCTAATTTAATATTTGTAAATATTTCATATATAAAAAGCCGAAAAACTCCAATAATTTATCAAATGTTATATTTAATGAACGGCTAAGAAATTATCTAAACACTCATATAGCTATGGAGTAATAATTAACATTTTCAAACATTCAAATCTGACATCTGCTCTCAAAATATTGACATCTACTTTCAGTAACTCACATCTAATTTCAAAATAGGCATCTGCTTTCTAATCTGACGTTTGCTTTCATAACTGACACCTGCTTTCAAAACAGACATCTGCTTTCAATAACTGACATTTGCTTTCACTAACTGACATCTGCTATCAAAACTGACATGAGCTTTCAAAACTGACTTCTGCTTTCAGCTTGACATCTACATTCAATAACTGACATCTGATTCATTAACACTGTTACTTTATAATGCATTTCTATATGGCTTGAACCTGGGTCTATTGTGGCCTAGTGGTAAAGGCGACAGCCCGGATAGCTGTAGACTTGGGTTCGAGTCCCAACGTAGACCAAATTTTTCAAATAAAAAATTTCGTATGATTTGCTTTGTAATTTGTAAACAGCAATGCTTACATCCCCACTTACTCTGCAATTACATACATTCTAATTTAATATTTGTAAATATTTCATATATAAAAAGTCGAAAAACTCCAATAATTTATCAAATGTTATATATATATATATATATATATATATATATATATATATGTAGATAATTTCTTAGCCGTTCATTTAATATATTACTTGATAAATTCTTGGAGTTTTCGACTTTTATATTAAATATTTTAAATATTTTCAAATTAGTATGTTATTTTGCGAGGTAAATGTGAATGTGAAATTGCTGTCTACAAATCACACCGCAAATCATGCGAAATTTATTTGAAAAATTTTGTCTACGTTGTGACTCGAACACAAGTCTATGGCTTGCCGGACCGTCGCTCTGACCAACTGAGCTACGATAGAACTTAGTTCTAGTTCATTAGAACCTATAGGGCGACGATGTTAATAATTCAGATGTCAGTTTTGAAAGCAAATGTCAGTTTTGAAAGTTTGAAATTGCTAAATTTTTACATCTGCTTTCAAAACTGACATCTGAATTATTAACATCGTCGCCTTATAAGGCGTTTCTAATAAACTTGAGCCAAGGTCTTTCGTAGCTGAGTTGGCTAGAGCGACGGTCCGGCAAACCGTAGACTTGAGTTCAAGTCTCAACGTAGACAAAATTTTTCAAATAAATTTCGTATGATTTGCGTTGCAATTTGTAGACAGCAATGTTTACATTCACATTTACCTCGCAAAATAACATATAATAAAATAACAGTAAATTTGAAAATATTTAATAGAAAAGCCGAAAACTCCAAGAATTTATCAAATGATATGTATATATATATATATATATAATAACTTCGTGACCTTGGTATGACATGGTAAACCTAATCAGTAGGCGATTAAAGGTCTGTATATTATTTCAAAATATATGTATTTAAAAAACTCTACATGTTTCGGCTGTATACGCCTTTTTCAAGAGAATACAAAATATGAATGACAGGATATAAATGTCAAGACTTGACATTTATATCCTGTCATTCATATTTTGTATTCTCTTGAAAAAGGCGTATACAGCCGAAACATGTAGAGTTTTTTAAATACATATATTTTGAAATAATATACAGACCTTTAATCGCCTACTGATTAGGTTTACCATATATATATATATATATATATATATATGAGTCAATCAGGAAGCGGGCACTTGGTTTTCTGACATTTCCATAAACTCTTTGTCATCTTCGTTGGAGGTTAAAAATATAATGCCGTCATGATACCAATGATCCTCTCAAGGACTGCCCTTCGACGTGGTATAATACTCGGAAGATCATACACATATCTTACATCCGCGCAAGTATCAGAATCAATACTGTATACGGTGTGCGCGTGTGTATCTCTGTATATGTGCGCGCTCGCGCGTGTTCGTGTGTATGTGTGTGTGTACAGTTGGATTCTTTATTTATAAGAGTTGGTTTGTCGTCCTGTTGATGGACATTTCCTCGACGTTTCGATAATATCGTAACTGTCTTCTTCAGGAACTTACGATAGGTGAACAAATACTGTTGTCACGAAAAGCTGCAATGTTATCGAAGCGTTCGCCAACAGGACCACGAATTAACACGGAAAAATTGAGAATCCCGACATTAGGCATACCGTATTTTGTTGATTATAAATGAAAGGAGCTCCTCGTAAGCGTGGTATTTGTACTTCTTCGTGACGCCCGCGTGACGTCAGTCAAATAGTGAGGTCTATGGTGTGGTCAATGTCCAGCGAATCAAATCGTAACGTGTTTTGTTTTCCATATTACTATTTTTATTTCTGTGGAGTCTGAACTGTGAGTAGAGCACTATGTAAGGTTTCTGTTTGAACTAATTCCATCATCAGAATTTATGTAATCCTTGCTATCTACATTTAGTGCCATGCAATCCTACGATTTTCCTTCCTGGCATGGTGGACAAGTCGTATTTTGTCTATTTCTTCCACTCCAAGTAGAATTTATATTGCACTTGATTGTATGCTCTTAATTATTTGACATTGTACGCATATACACTGATAGACAACAACTCCCAATTACATTTAAAAATCTGTTTTAGGTGCTAGTATTTGTCAATGTTGAATATATAAGATAGATTTTCAAAAACACTTTTTAAAGTAACAAAGTCTCAATCAGAAATATAATTATTTTTATTTCGGATAGCCATTTAAGACTAAAATGACATGTAGCGACATATTCCGATCTTAATTCACAATTAAGTTTGTAAAATATTAAAATTTATGCAAACTCAAAAAGAAACGTTAGAGAATGAAACTTTTAAGTACTTCCCCGGTGGAAATAAATAATTGGAAACAATCAATTTGCGGATTTCGTACCCATCACGCCTCACTTCCACTTCCCAACTTTAATCGTGTCTGAAACAAGAAAACGCACAGTTCCAAACGCCAAGCGTACAGAATTTTGTCTAATTTATTCTGCGGCTCGCCAAGAGTCGGATAATTTATTTATCTCGGGTGCAATTACGGAGCGGTGTGAGCGAGCGAAGCGCGGGGACTCGCCTTTCTATCCAATTAGTCGCCGCAAAAATATGTTTACGGTATAATGGAAACGCGACGTTCGAATAACTCTTTTGTGGATAAGTGTCGACGAAAGATACGACAATGTCAAGGCTAATGCGGAAAATGTACGTCGCTTTTAGTCCTTTCTAAATACAGAGACGTTGTGCAAATATTATATTTAGAGCCTGTCAATGCCGAAATGTGTAAATTTTACGAAAGAGTAAATATCTGAAAACTACATTCACTGAAAACTACATTCACTGAACGTATACAGAATTAAAGGTTGCTATTTTCTGAGTAGATTACGTAAATTCTCCACTTAGTGTTTAAGAGGTATTTTTCCGATACAGCTGAACAGAGGATGCTAAATTTTTAACTTTTTTGCATGTTTAAACGATGTCTTTATCCTAATATTAAATCTATCTAAGGATCACATAGATCCAGAAATGGAAAACTATACGTATGCATATATTTGATATTTGTAAATATATCATATAAAAACCGAAAAACTCCAATAATTTATCAATTTTAGATAAGTTTAGATAATTTCTTAGCCGTTTATTAAATATAACAATTGATAAATTATTGGAGTTTTTCGGCTTTTATATGAAGCTAGCATTTAGTTAAAATATATACGAGTTTTCTCATTTTGTAACAAAAATCCCTAATACAAAGGCAAAAGTAACGCGTGAGTTTGTGATCACAGAAGGAAATATTGAACTACCAAATTCTTTCTTATTTACCGGACACTGCTTCAGAAGGTCGTCGGCTGCCTTTTTGGCAGATTCTGGTGCGGATATTTTGAAGGTTAAACAACATGGAGGCTGGAAGTCCAATACTGTAGCGGAAGGTTATGTAGAGAATTCTATAGAAAATAAGAAAAGGATTGTCATTGATATTCTTGGTGAATCAAGCTCAAATGCAAGTAGCATCATGAAATCAGAGCAGCTGCCATGAATTCTACGTCTGCAGGAATTAATTAATGTTCACATTGTGTCATAAATGTTTATAAGGCATAAAATTAAGATCAACCAGTTTGTGTCATTAAACGTGCCTCTTATCTGCGTTGTTTTTATTAACTGGTGAAGTTTTTCCCGTGCCGGCGTGACCAGTTACGAAAAAGAGCCTTTCTTGTTCGTTATTATTATTTACTGCTTTCATGATCATGTTGATTTATCATCATGTCAGCTCGACGTTGTTCTTCGTTAATGTCGATATGATCTTCTAAGAGTTCGTTATTTTCTGGTTGATCAATTATCCCGTAATTAGTTAGTCTCCTACCATTTATTATTAGAATTGTTTGAATTTTTTGTAACGCTGCAATTTCTGCTTCTTCCTCGTTTAAACGCTGTCCGCGTATAAAATCTTCAATCATATGCAGTCGAAATTGCGTCCATAATGCTGGGGCATCATCCACTACGCCAAATATTAAAATGAAAGCGAATATTTGACGTAATTGTTTCGGCATGTCCTGTCACACACCTCCGTCAAGCAACGTATCCATTCTCTGTCTTCTGAGAGAAGATTACGTTCTTGGCATGCTTCGCGAAATGTACCAAAGACATTTTCGTTGATGGTTTTGAGGTCTTCGACGCTGGTAGCACCACGAATATGTAACAATAATAGTCGAAGGTAGTATAATTCTCCAGTACGTAATGACACATTAACTAATCTTGGAATGATTGGTTTTCTAGTTTGTTGTCTTCTACTCCACCTGCTGTTCCTCCACACGTAATGTATCGGATATTCTGTGTATAACCATTGTCTTGAATATTCGTTATCTAAATCGTTACCAAACCATTGTAACAATTGACTTGTATTATTGTTTATGGCAATTTGTTCATGTCCATCACGAAATGAAACATATTGTCACCCTGGTAAGTGTATCTGAAGACGTTCTACATGATGTGAATTTTCATGCATTTCCAGTTGTAGTATATGCCAAGAACATTCCGGAGGACTTAAATATCTACCACTCAGGTATGATTTTATCTCATCATAATGAATTGTCTGTTGTTCATTACCATTCCTTGGTTCATTGTTATCTTGTCTTTGTATTAATTTCATTGTTATATGGTCGTTTCCTTTTAAGAAGTATTTGTAAAGGTATTTTATTGTACGAACACATGCTTCCACATTAATATGTGTTCTGTACTTTAATAGTAAGTACGGATTGTGTGGAACAACATATGCATTACTTGCCACGTATCTGGCATTTAGACGACGAAGTTCGATTGTTCTACCGTTGTTTGGTCGTCTATAATTTATTCTTCCTTCTCTTATTGTCGTATTATTATACCAATATTTTGGAAAATTTTTCGTACATTTGCCATTGTCCATACCGACGCAAGTTGGATTATATATTCCACATGGACCATGAATCATGTGTTGGCCAACGAATTTTAAATTGTTTAATAAATGAAGGGTAAATATAATATTTTATTAAATAACACTTAATTTAAATAAATTATTATTTTTTTTATATGTAAATTTTGTGCTTTAACCACACTTTTGACACAAAAAGGAAAGAACATATTTCTTGTATATTATTGTTAATAAATATAATAATTAAAGTTTTACATTATTGTCACAATCAAGGTTGATTTATTATTTTGGTTCATTAATGTATTCAATTATGGCAATAGGTAAAGAGTTTTTTTTTTGTTGTATTGTGATGAGTTAGCAATTTAATTTTAAAACTTTTCAGATTAATTTATTAATATAGTATGAAGTATCAACATGAATGAATAATATACTTACTTTGGTGTATAAGTTTCTGAAATGGGGTCTGTAGTTTATTTCGTTCCTGTAACTTTGTTATTATATTCTCTCGCCAATTAAAATCTTCTATAGCTATTTTATGTTTGGATGCTAAATATGATTCTAGTGCTCAATCATTTTATTTTTGGTTGCAAATATAATACGATTAATTAAGAATGTGTAGATAGTCGAGTAGTATTGCTCGCAAATATAAAGTAATACTATTTTGTTTACCTTGTAATTATGACAGTTGTCTAAGTTTAATTTTTTGACTTCTATCATTTTCCTAAACTTGACAATTTATGTTAGTGTTGGGCACTCGTTAAGAGTGAAATAGTACCATTTTGCGTAAAAAAAATTTTATACAATGAAATTATATATATTTATTTTTTTTAATTAAGGGCACACAAAGTGTTATTATATAGTGTTTTCGACATATTTTATAATTAATTAGCTACACTGTGTACGTATCGGGCGGACAAAGTTTTCATGCCTGGTTGCCATGGCAACTTAGCGTTTATTAAGATTAATATTTACAAATATCAAATTAGTGTGTATGTAATTGCAAAGTAAGTGGGGATGTAATCATCGCTGTCTACAAATTACAAAGCAAATCATACGAAATTTTTCAATTAAAAAATTTCGTATGATTTGCTTTGTAATTTGTAGACAGCGATGTTTACATCCCCACTTACTTTGCAATTACATACATACTAATTTGATATTTGTAAATATTTCATATAAAAGCCGAAAAACTTCAATAATTTATCAATTGTTATATATATATATATATATATTGAAGAGTTGCTAATGCGTCGTTATGTGGATTGTTTGTAATAATGCGTGATATTTTAAGTTGAAAATGTAGAATATTCAACTAATGGGCGCCAGTGATTAAATTAATCACAAATATACTTATGTCCTCTGTGTACATTCAAATGCACTAACAGCAGTCGGAAAGCATGATATTTAATAGATTAGATAATAAAATTTCTCAGGTTTCAAAGTCGGTCTGCGAATTATCTCCCTAATTGTAGATAGGTGTCTATATAATATGTTTAACTCAACAACTAAATGCTAACGAATAAAACAGTTTGAAGTGATAAAAATAAAATATATTGCAATAAAAATTAGAGAACTGTAACAATTATCATGATATAGACATGTGTCTATAAATAGAATTATGATCTAAACATGTGTAAATATAATATTGCTAAACATAGTGTTGGTGAACAAAGAAAACTAAGTTAAAGAATATATTGAATTATTTATGCTAATATGGTAAGTACTACGGTGTTATGGATGTTAAATTATGCTTGTATTTATTCAGCTAGGGTAAACGATGCATAGATAATAAATACCGAAGTCTTATTAAAGTTTATATAGGTTATTATGAACTTGTTTATAAATATGTAAATTTAAGAGGCAATAAAATTATGAATGGGTCATTCAAAAACCTGCGTTCCAAGATTTTGCGTGTTGGCTCCAGCTGGAAGTGTTGTAGTCGAGCGGCAGCAAGTACGGCGTTCGTATTCTTGATATGAGTTTGGCGTCGTTCGATCGTCCAAAGGGCCCACGCGTTGCAGTTTGGATACTTGTAATGATGCTTTCGTCAATATGCGGCGTATCTTCGATGATGAGAGGCTGGTTTTTACTTGAAAAGGTTGGCTAATTTTCTGCGTTTCAAATATATATAATTTCGATGAGATCTGTTAAGTTTTATGATGGTAATTTACTTTTTAACTAGGATAATTACACAAACGCGGCCATATCTTGTAAAATTATTTTTCGGCGTCCTCTACGTTCATTTATTTTTCATGGCCTATTTTTATATTGGCAAATAGCCTCGAAACTTTATTATCATAGCATCGCTGGTATTTTGAATTAAATTGATATTACCTTACTAATCAAATTATAAAATTTTTTAAATAATTATCAAATACACTTTGTTTACTTTTAAATGTAGGTTATGTCATTATTATGTGTTCTAAGTTGCATTTTTACGTGTTTAGATTAAATTTAAAAAGAGGGCGTGTCTAATCAGTATCAATAAAATATTTCAATGTTGATAAATTAGATACCGGTAGTATCGCGCGAATTATTTGAATTTAAGAAATTTGAAATAGAAATATAAAATAAGTTATAAAAAATAAAAATAAGTTAATTTGAATTACTGTTCTCGTTGTATTAATTTATAAACATGTTGATACTAATTTTACAATCTTAATTTGCCAATTTCACTCTTTTTGTAATTGTAATATGCATTGTTTATCTGTTTTTTCTCATTTCAGATGCCGATATATGAGTGCAATATGAACCATAACAATATATATATAAAGATAATTATTTCTTGACCTTTGTATATTATAGTAGATTTAGATAGTCGGCGATTTAAGGTTCTGTATATTAATGTCATATTTATATATGTGAAGTTGTCATAGATAAAAAGGACATATATGACGTAATGTGTTATTCTTCTATCGCACACTACAGTGTAACACAAGTGACTAAGAAAATATATGGACAGTGTTTAAATATTTTTTTTCTTCTAAATATCACTAAAATTGATGTATTGCACATCAATGGATTCAGGAAAAAAAATCTCTATCCAATGATGCAAAAAAGCCGAACAATTTGAAAAAAAAAGTTGATAATCGCTAGAAATTGAAGCTGGCGCTGGAAACTAGTAAACGTAGCCTCAAATATAGCATTCATCAAACCATTTTATTTGGTAGCTGTCTCATGAAAATCGGAATGTAAATAACAGAGTTACAGCTTGTGTGACATCCGATATGTAAATAGTTAATTGTTTCTTGAAAGGAGTAAAAATTAGTAATTTCAAACTTTCAAAACTGACATCTGCTTTCAAGATTGATATCTGAATTATTAAGATCGTCGCCTTATAAGGCGTTTCTAATAAACTTGAACCAAGGCCTATCGTACCTTAATTGGTTAGGGCGACGGTCCGACAAACCGTAGACTCGGGCTAAGTCCAAACGTAGACAAAATCTTTCAAATAAATTTCGTATGATTTGCGTTGCAATTTGTAGACAGCAATGTTTACATTCAGATTTACCTCGCAAAATAACATACTAATTTGAAAATATTTAAAATATTTAATATAAAACCGAAAACTCCAATAATTTATCAAATGATATATATATATATATATATATATTCCGCATGCTCAGAGTGCAATATACAGTATGACTGAAGTTTCTTTTGTTAACTTAAATAACATAAAACAAACTTAAAACCAATAACATTTTTTAATTTAAAAATTTAAAATAAAAATATAAATTAATAATAATAACAAAAACGATATTTTTAGGATAGTTAATACGTACTTTACATGTCTACAACAGGTGTTTGAAGTTTCCCCCACCGACTCGCACACACAACTCCAAACGTCGAATGAGTGATTCGTTGACACACTGAAGGACATTTTGCTCCCGTATCTTGATACACAGTATTTAAATGTCTACGAACAGTGTGTGTAAAATGTGCCGGAGCACCATCATGTTGAAACCACATCCGATATCTAATATTAAGGGGGAGATCTTCTAGCAGCGGTTGTAAATTATGTTGTAAGAATTCTAAATAAGTTTGGCCATTAACACGGGCAGGGAGAATAAACGGGCCGACGATAAAGTTATCTATTATTCTCGCCCATAAATTTAGCGAAAAACAAACAAACCGGACATTTCATTCTATCGCATGTAGCAAGTAAACTGCAGTCTCACACATCTTAAACTTGACCCTGACACCCCCCTGTATGAAATGTGTAGAGTGAAACTTGAAAACATTGGGCTGTTATAAATAATTTTTTTTGGCGTTTCTAGACAACTTTTATTAGAAAAATTTTTTTCTATTTTATTTGTTATATTTTTTAGAATATATCCCAAAAAAAAAACAAAATGAAACTTCAGTCATACTGTATATATATATATATATATATATACATATATACAAGGTGTGTATAAATTGGCGGACCCACTACACGTGGCGACATTCTTGGTCAAATTTTGAGTTAAAAGTCCTAATCCTAAAACGATGTATCAGGCTAGATTACATAAGTGTCAAAATGGCAGTAGTAATGTATTTGACTAGAACAACATTAGGCTGCCTACTTATTGTTTTACAACGTTATCAGATGTGTTTTTCGTCAAAATAAGTTAATAAACAAATGTTAAAAACAAACTTTAAAATCAAAAAGAAAACTTTAACGAAAGGATAATAACAACAATTCTTCTTTCTTCTAAATTGTAGCTCTTTCTGTGAACAAATATCGAGTAATAATGCTTATTTCAAGACTGAAAGTCCGAACTTTAGGAACCTCGTGCAAAGATATGGAGCATAGTACAACATTTTCGTATTAGGATTTTGGACTCCGAATTTAACGAAGAACATCGCCGCGTGTAGTGGGTCCGCCAATTTATACACACCTTGTATATATTGCACTCTGAGCACTAGTATAGACTTACATTAATTAAGTTTTCTTTTTAATGCCTATGGCATTCGTACCATTAATTATTTTGAATGTTTATTTTTTTAGCAAGACAATCTTGATGGTAGGTCTATTTTTATCAAATTTTACCAACTCTGCATCTCTGCTCTTCAAGAGATATTAATTTTAAACACGCTAACCGGTGCACCCGGTATATATACGAAATTCTAAGTTCTATATTATAAAATGTACGTTTCAGTTTTACGAAATCGAGTTTCTTTTTTTTTTAATAAGAGCAATAGCAATAATGATAAAAAAGTTCCTTCTTTACGTTTTATTTATTTTCTTTACGTTACCCTCAGAATCCGACGTGACCGGGTTAAATATCTTACGTTGTAAGCTTTATGGAGAGGAAATGCTACCATAATAAAAATTGCTAACTGCTTAAACGAGATAACTTGGTGGGAGATTTTAAAATTCGTAACTCAAGGAAAAGTAAAATACATACTCCAGAACATTTTAAGTGCGTACATCAAAAATCTTTTCATGTGTTTCCTTAATTTAGCTTAATTTAGTCTTCCCAAACATAACGGACAGTTATTAAAAAATATGATATTTTATTGAGATTCACTTGAATTTTTCCTTTCATAAATATCTTCGTTTCATTTTATTTGAGTAAATACGAGAGTTTAAGCAACGGGTATATAGAATAAAATATAAAAGAAGATAATTTTATTTTTACATAAAAGGTGTAATATTCTGGAGCAGAAGGCGCTCTGTACATTTTGGGAAAAATTTGTTCCTGCTTGGAAAATACCAAACACTACTGCGAAGGTATTTCCCGCACGTGAAATTACAAGTTGTAAATACCGTACGGAATATTATAAAAAATGATAAAGTATGGATAAACGTGGACGAAACAATAGATGCTAACAAAAACAATGGAATAAATGTTTTAGTGCATATTTTAAAATGGGATGGCCCGTCGATACCATTTTTTTTTGTGCTGTAAACGTCTTCCAAATACGAAGGCAAAAACTATAGTGCAGGTTATAAAAGACGCTATTCGAATATTCTGTATACAACGAAGCCAATTAAGAATACTCGTCACTGGTGGAGCCGCAACCATTGTTAAAGTTGGGAGATTACTAAAGGCCGATTATCCGCATCTCCTTGACGTAACGTAATGTTTACTATATGCATTTCATCTTCTGACAAATACCATTAGACACAGCTATTCAAAAGTAGACCATCTCATAGCTATCACAAAGGTTTTTCTCAAATTCCCTAAACGGATTTGCGAATTCAAGAACTTTCGTTCAGGAATTATATTAATTAGATCGGATGTCTGGTTTAAAGCAGTATCGTATTACAGTAAACATTTTCCGAGTATCAAATCTTTTTGATTCGAAAGCTAGTAAAAGAAGCCAAGAATTATTCGCGGACCATCAAGTTAAAGCAGATAAAGCCGAGATTTTCGAAAAGTACTCTGTCGTTGGGGAATTACTTGAACAATTGCAAAAGCGTGGATTATCTGTATCGAAATCACTTAACATAGTCGATACTATGAAATCGAACCTGAACAATCTGACGGATAATATAGGGCATCATATAGCAGAGAAATTTACCGTCGTTCTAAATAAAAATCCAGATTTGAAGAAAATGCGAATTATAAGCCGACGTATAAATGACACACCCGAAAGTGAAAGCTATGAGGAGGAGTATTTTAAAGTCGCAAGTATTACTTTACTAGATGTAGAGCGGTCATTTTCCCAGTACAAGTATTTTCACCACGTCGCGGAAAGTTTAACGAATCTTCAATGGAGGCAATATCAATGCTGCCAATTCTTTACGATAAGATGCACCTTCGTCAGTATCCAGCCGTCAATAAAAAAAGGTCCAAATTTTTAAATAACTGTTACAATTGTATTTAATTCCACCAGTATAAATCAAATCTGCACATTTTACACATATGGAGATATTGTATAATATAAAAGTTTTTCTTTGGAGACTGTGGTTAAGTAAAAACTTAAAAAAAGTATATAACCCCTTACCACAATTATTAATCGTATCCTAAATACGTATTTTGACAACTAAGTTGTCATTATCAGTAGGTAAAACCACTAATAAAGGTGTCGCGCATGGGGCACAGTAAACCTAGCACAACTGATCACACAACAACTTTACACAGCGTCCACGTACCATGTGGCCGCGTGCGTCCGCACTATAGCGAAACCTGTAGTGTAAGCAAAACACACAGAGGTGTCCGTGTGTTAGAACGGTAAAGAAGTAGACGCAATGTTCCAATGGATTACAAGAGAGCCTAGTATATCGCATATCCCTATGATGCAGTCGTATTTGTCCAATAAATTCACTTTTAGACGGTGTGTGGCGCAAGCGCATTAGCTGTCGCTCCCGCATATGGGTGTTAGTTGCAATGTTTATATCGTCAGGGGAACTACTCGCTCACATTATTTAATAAACCGCGTTGTTGGTGTATGTAACGGTCTTTTAAAAAATGGAGTATTATACACCGGAGCAAAAACTCTTTATGATTAAACAATTTTACGGTGGTAATTCCGCGGAAGTAACTCGAGCTTTATTTGCAGCTAATTACCCTGAAAGTCAAATTCCCAATGCAAGCACCATTCGTAGGACAGTTAATCGGTTCGAAACTACATTTTCTATAGTAACTAATAAAAGTAAAGTTGTTCCGGATAAGAATATAAGTGATATAGAAATTCGAGTATGTGCTTTAGTCGAAGTAAATCCCACTATGTCGTCTCGATAAATTGCCCGCGAATTGGGTATCAGCAAAACAACGGCTCAAAATATTTTACGTACTAATAAATATCGTTCATACAAATTTACAAGTTCACAAGTTCCTTTTCCCGATGATTATTATCGCCGTATGCAATTTTGCGAAAGAATGATAAATAAATATCACGAAAATGAATTCTTATAATACGCCCGCTGTCGGTGTGGCATTTCAAGTCGGCACGCCCATTATAGTCGACCGGTAGTTACTAATACATGCATCGCGCTATCAATGGCGGCCACACGGTATATACTGACTTAAAAATACAAATATGTATATCGACTGAAAAAATCGACAAAAATTACCTCTCTTAAGGAAACGGCACCCACATGAGTAGATGTCGAAAGACCTATCGGCTAATGTGAGAACAAAAGAAAGGCTTTCTCTTTGCAAACGAATATACAGAAAATGTCTAAGTTGAAGTTTAATTTTAAATGCGAGATATATTTCAAGAAATACAATTTAAAATTAAGATTAAACATTCTTATATATACACAAAGGTGGAACACGATGTTTCACATCTGCCAGGCCTCTCGTGACGGGAAATTTCTTTTTTAATGAGTTTTAACATCTCTTCTCATGCAAAATAAATAAATAAACAAATACTATATCTAATACCTGCCCATTACATAAGTATTTTGATTGTTTCGTAAGGTTTGTTTTATTCTATCGTTTTAAAAAAATACATGCGTTGAAAAATACTTCAAAAAAAACGAAAGCCTTATCGTTTCCGTTTTTCATCCTGAATATACATGCAATATTGTTTGCTTCCACGATTCCACGGTAGATATCTAGTTTTGACATGACGTTACACGCAGCAATATCATCCCAAAAACCGATAGACTCTGTGTTATTTTGCGATTTCGAAAACTTTCCGACAATCGAGTGCCGACCAGCCTGCCAACCGCATTACACCACCGCCATTTAACTTTTGATGTCCTCGACGAGATATCGCGACCGCACACGCCAGATGGGGTCGGTACGGGGACGCGCTTTTTTATCTGACGGGGACAAAAGAGGAGAACGAAAAGGAAAAGTTTACTCTCGATGATAAATTTGATTGTTTGTTTCCTCTTACAAGACTGCTCCTTTGTCTTGAAGAAGACGCTTTGGAATAGGAGAAATGCATTTTAATGTTTGAGGAATACTAAATGGAATTATGTATGTCGTAATGGAAATTTTCTTCGTTTCGTTTGTTCGTTTTTATTGATTCTTGTTTGTGCCGTTCGTATTCAAATGAAATTTATTTTTTTCCTTTGCCTTTTATTCAGCTGAATTCGTGTCGGAAACGAATTAAAAGGAATCGTTCTGAAGAGAAGACGAATTAATCTTATTATTTACGATTTAGAAAAGAAAAACGCACAATTTTTATAAAATCTGACAAGGGAAGATCCCGAACTGGGAAATTCAAAAAATTTTAAAACTTTTGTGCCAGCGATTTACGGAACACTCCGCATAAGTCTACATATTTCTAAAAAGTGCCGAAATAGCAACCCTATCAACTCCAGCATATTAATTTGTTATTACTAGAGCACACCAATTTCCGTGCGCGCCATGAGCGCCGGTATGGGAGTGTAATTCGTAATATATTAGAATATGCGATAGAATAGAGACGCAACATGAGCTTGTTACCGATAAAAGTATAGAAGTAGAGATATTTATTCTATCAGAAATAATTAAATATTCATTTGGTTTTCTGCTATTAAAGTAATATGCATAAACACATATTATAGCAGCGTTGTATGTACCTATTAATAAAATGGAAAATGTATTAAATCAGTGATTATGTGCACGACAGAGGATTTAAAAAAAACACTTACCGTTTTAAGCGTCTTCCAAAGATTGACAAACTGGAGAAACTCGATTGTATATTTTCAACATCAGGTGCGTTTCTAAGGTTATTTCTGACAAACATGTCCGCCGTGAGGAAAAATATGTTTATACTCGAAAAACGAGCGTTCTACATCTAGTGATGTTATATTCGCATAATCAAAATACCTTTTTAAGCAACTTTGTTATTGCTTCTTCTAGTCCCAAGTAATTATCACGAATACTTTGTAAATCCATTTTAATATGGGCATCTTGAAATTTTTTCTGGCTTGTATTGATAGCTGCACTTTCTTTCGGATCGAATGATAAAACCACGTCCTTAATTTTTTCAAAATGTTCATGATAGTAAAACCCCGCCTGTAACAATGTACCCCAAAGTATCAGAATCGGCTGTGGTGGCTCAGAGGCATGGGGATACAATTCGTAAAATTTCCGAATACGTTTTGGAGATTTCAGGAATACTGCCTTTGTATCGATATTAAAGCATCTACCTCTGGATAACATCTACGAACCTGTTCTGCCACAAGGTGTAGAGCATGGAGTTTACAAGTAATATGTAACAAGTTAGGACAATATTTTCTAAGAGACCGGCCTACACCGGAAGAACACAGAACACATGGTTGCGGCACCATCGGTCATAAACATTAATAGTTGGTCTTTCGAAAGTTTAAATTTTTCCAAAGTATCTAATAGCACTTCTGAAATTTTTTCGGTATTACATTGTTCTAGTCGTCTAGATGCTAATAAAATTGAAGACGTTGGTTGATGTGGTTCTATATTACGCGCCATCACATTAACTACAGATTGAGTTTTGCTGTCAGTTGTTTCGTCAACACATAACCACCGTTTTTTTATTTTTCAGTTCGGCTTTGATATTATTTTCAACCTGTTTACGCACCGATGGTAAATTCCTTCGTAACGTTGTCGTGCTTCTTTAATGTTTGATTCGTGTATTTATTCCAAAATGAAATAAATGAATCATTACTTAACAAGGTAAACGGTAGTGTACACACAATCATAGTTACACATAGTTCATGTATAAACTGTTGTCGACTAATTTTGTTATTATTGTGCTTCGAACTGCTTACGTGTTCTTTACAATGTGTTTTTAACCAACACATTAGATATGTATTGCACACTAAACATTTAATTTTTGAGCCATCGTGTATTAAGTCCGGGAAATCCATAATAAACTTATTCACTACGTCTGACAACGGTCGTTTTCTCGATTTATGTGTCGACGACATTTCATTACGTATGCTTACACTTACATGCAGTCTAAGCAAGTACCAAACACATACTGAATACTTTTTATTAGTTCTGATGCAATACAATCATCCTCACATCGGCGCACATGGCGCGCACGGAAATTGGTCTGCTCTAGTTATTACATTCATCATTTACGAGCAAATATACTTTGTCAGATCGTTGATTCACACAGTATAGACCTAGTGGTACTCACATAGGAAGATCCCGAACCCGCAAATTCAAAAAATTATGAAACTTTGGGAACATGTCCATACATCACATATATGTGTGTCCTACGTAATTTTTTTTTCTGCCCAAAAAAACGGACTGGGCGAAATGAATTTTTTAAAATTGGAGACTTTCCATTATGCCTCTGCGCATAACTCGCTAACGGTAAGAGGTAGAGAAAAAGTTTAAAACACAAAAAATTTTGGCTGGAATGAGTTTTATCAAGCAGACAAGAAAAATAAACTTTTACTGTATTTTTTTCATTATGTTAGATTGTTTCTTATCTAAAAGATGTAGCTAGCTTATCGAAGGAAGCTACATTAGACCAGTAAATAGTAAACATGTTTTTGTAAAGAAAATAGTCTGACAATGGATGATACAAGCAAGTATTATATATAACTCATCAAACTTGAAATTAATAATAGTTATTGGTTTGTTATATAGTAGACCTGTAATGTTGAAAATGGCCGCCATAAGTATTATAAATATAATTCGTCTACTGATGATAACGTTCGAATTTGCCAATAAAAATAGCAGCTCCCATGTGAATATCAACGAAATATAATTGCACGATATAATAAAAAATATATTTTTCGGTTCTCAAAGAGAAACATCGTTTTCATTGGAAATTGATAAAGCTCGAGAATTTAAAATTTTTTTAAATTCTACGTTCTTATCTCCTTAAGAAGCAACAAATTCGATGTGAAATATAAAAAAAATAAATGGGTTTGATTGACAGACCGCTTGCCCGTTTTTAATTGATTTATTAACCAATATAGTATTGTCGATAATTCCTTTTAAGTTATATGTAGACACTGTTTATAGTGAAACTCTATATAGTGAAACTCTATATAGTGAAATTTTTTCAAGCCCTAGAATTTTTTAATGAAATTTCATGTAAAAGGCCCTGCATATAGTGAATCTGTAAAATAGTAACACTCTATATAATAAAATATTTACCGGAATTTCATGTATAAATTTTTATGCATTTAATGAGATTTTGGCCACTTCGGGTTTCCCATTTCTACCTAACATTAGCACGAACTCCATTTTTATGACGCACTGTTTTGACGCGTTCATAACGCTAAATCAGGTAGAATAGATTTCTGTGAGAATCCCAGGGAAAACCCATTTTATATGTATGTAGTCGAGGCCTAGATTACATATTGTCATGGATTTTTCCTTGAACAAGAAAGGAAAAATGATTGAACAACTTTGAACTCTATATTTGAAGGACATTTTTAAAAATTAGCTATTTCAGTTGTATGTTTATTTATTTCAGACGGGGATCGTTATATATATATATATTATTTTATAAGTAAAATAAATCTTATAATGTATGAAATTATGATTAGCCCTCGTATATTTAGGTTGACCAGAGGATTGAACTTGCCGCTTTTCCGGATATTGTATTTGGTAAAATGTGTTGGCTGTATATATTTTGATTTTATAGATAGTAGGGATGGACAAGCGGATGTTGAAAAATTTCATTTTTAGAATTAGAGATATCTTGACAGTTAAAGTGTTCGGTTTATTAAAGGATAAAATTCTCAATTTTATTCTTTGTTTTATAAAATCGGGTTGAATATTTGTTTATGCATTTATTGTAAGGTGCATGTAAATTTTAATTCGATTTATGCGAGTGTTTTTTTTTGTTTATTCAATTTTTGTGAAAAAGATATCTCTCGTGCATTTTATAAATTATACATGGATCTATGTAAGTTGATAAAATATTTTGTTTATATACTTGATATCATGATTATTTTCATTATTGTAATTTCATGTAATTTCTTGTAATAATTTGTATTTGAAAGTAGTATATGGATATTATAGAAAGTTGTCATGTTTTTTGTAAGGGAAGATTTTTTTTCTTAAAATAATATTTCGAGAACATTTTTGAATTCAAGGTTGGAGTTTTCTTTAGTGGGGTTTGACCTTGTTGTGTTATTTTGGCGCATGACTAAATTTCAATTTTCGTGAGTTTTGAAAACGTATTTGTTTTTGACATTTGTTTGAAGGGGTTAATAGTAGAGGTTAAACTTGACAGATTTCAATAGTATTTATTAGTTTTATGTTTGATCGAGATTCACAAGAGGTTTTTCTCTGTGTGCGAGTCATTATTCACAAAGAGTGTTTCCTCATTGCTACTGTTTAATGATGCTTTAGCACCCTATACACTTTGTAGAGGGATTTTTTTTTTATTTTTTAAATACACTAACAAAAGGAACTGATTTGTTTTTTATTTGTGTTTATGGTTTTATTCTGGAAAACAAAACTTAACCCTGATCCGCAAGGAACGATTCATGAGATGGCAGTTCGTGGATTCTACTAGACTGAATAGCCGGCAATATAAGCTGTAGTGTGAATAAAAAAATTAATAAGCAATTTTAAAGTAAATTCCATGGCAATATGTAATTCGCAAACAGGTTCAGTTTGTTATGGTTTAAGAATCAGTTAAGATGTCCAAGCGAGTGTGTTTAAGTTTAGCTGAGAAAATTAAAGTTTTGGTGGAAGTGGATAAAGGCTGTAAAGAAATTGATGTTGCTGCAAAATTCGGTATTCCTCCAAGTTGCGTCTCTCTAATAATAAAAAGTCGCGAAAGTATCATCAAGAAAACAAATGTTCCAAGCAGTCGAAAACGAGTACGGGTATGTTCTTACGAGAATGTAAATGAAGCAGTTTTACAATGGTTTCAAGTGGACCGTACGCATCAAAACGTACCAATATCGGGAAATTTAATAAAGCATAAGGCTCTACAATTTGCTAAAGAATTTAACTGCGTAAATTTTCAAGCTAGTGAAGGGTGGTTGAGTGTTTGGAAGACTCGCAATGCAATTGTTTTCAAGACGGTGTCCGGCGAGAGTGCAAGCGTTAGTCAGGAGGACTGTGACATTTGGACTGTGACATTTGGACTGAAACTGTTTTAAAAAGTGTATTGAAACAGTACGAGCCAAAAAACGTTTTCAATTGTGATGAAACCGGTTTGTTTCTTAAATGTTTGCCAAACAAAACTTTTGCTTTTAAAAGTGATAAATGTTTTGGTGTTAAAACAAGTAAAGAAAGGGTGACACTTATGAAACTGAAATTACTGCTGATAGGTAAAAGCAAATTTCCAGGCTTTCTTCCGCGTTTCCACTGTTTGGTCTTCGTAAAGACCGGTGCTGGTTTCTGGACGACGTTTCGGCAAAATCACATTTGCCATCTTCAGGTCTGCGATAACTGTCTGCTTCTGCTTCTGGTTACTCGTAAACTGAGATCAGTAGGTCAGTAATTCGTGAACGTAATTCGTATAAAAATATATTTAGGATTTCGTTTCAGAATATATTCAGACACTATCCAGTTAATATTAATCTAAAAAATCTATAACTAATAAAATATAAAAATGGTACTATTATCCATTGTTCTAAATGCTACTTACACAAACAAATAATAAATCCAACGAAAGGTTATAACATATAACACAGGCACGAGATCACAAAATTTAAATACGGCGAATACTAATCGACCAAGGTAGCTAACATTAAATTTCTCGTTAACATATAAAATTCCTACCCCAGAACAACTTCTAAATGTAACACCCTTGTGATATTTAAGTTCCATAACTAATTCCCTCACGTTGTTTTAGATGCGCTACTAAATACAAAATCTCGAAATTTTCTCTACTACAAATGACAGCTAGGAATCTAGCAATATGATATCGTCCCGTGATGGCATTCAAGACCCGAGTTTACCTCCGTGCCGTGCCATTAGATGTTTCACATCACAAATTAAAATCTGATTAAGGTTTGGTACATTGGTTTCCACTTATCCATAAAATTATTTAAAAAAATATTAAATATTTTGTTAGGAAATAAAAATTTAGGTTGGGGTATTTCCTGTTTCACCAAGTTTATTTAAATTTAAGAAGAAGCGAAAAAGAGACTACGACTCTATTCTGTTATTTTATAATATGATTCCGCGAAAGATAACTTTCTTTACAACAAATATATTTCGTGTGATACAAAAACTTTCCCCAATAAATCTTAAATAAAGCCATCTGCATTAATTCCAAATACATAAATCCGAAAATTATTCAAATAACTGTTGCAAACTCTCCGAACTTTCAAAAGTGGAAAAAACAGTCGTCCTAAAAGGCCATTATCTCGGCCCTAAAATTGCATTTCATTCCGAATCAAGCGTTTCAGTTTTTATCGGCAGTCGGGACTTTTTCGATGCGCGAACGAAGGAACAAGGCGAAGATGATAGATCACGAAGAAATACACCGCGCCATCTACGGAATAATAAGGACATCGGAGATATTGGGTCGCATCGAACTGATTTATTGTCCTTATTATTTTTTCAATAGATCGTGCGTGTTCGGTTCCCCTCCTTGCATAATTCAGGAGGAAATGGGAGCGATGAAAAATGAAACAGAAAATTAGAGATATATTTTAGAATGCGAGGAACGACTGGAGGCACATCGTTGGTAAGGAGAATAGTGTGCAAAGTTATGGAATATGACGGGCAATTTAAATTTTAAAAGGGAAGCTAATATTAGATTTACATTCGTTTAAGATTCTTTTAATAGATAGATGGGTCCGTGTGATTGTATTTCAGTGCATGCGAGATTTTGGTAAAGGCACGTTTGCAATTGCCTTTTAAATTATGGACTGACTAAATTCATTTTAGATTACAGGTCGATAATATACAGGCTGTTTTAAAACAACGTTTACAAATCTTGTGGGCATGTCGTATGGTTCACAATAAGGTTAAAAGTCTTAATTTTCATTGATCTGCAAAGCAAGCAACTGTTAGAAAATTAATACTGGTAGCCGTAACTTTGTGGTAATTCATTTTGAAAATAATAAAATAAAATAAAACAATAACTTTGTTATACCACTTTATTCACATGTAATAGTGACCGCGGTTTCGACATACAATGTCATTATCAAACTGCAAAAGTTACAGGCCTACATAGTTACAGGCCTACATAGTTACATACAAAGTTACAGGCCTACATAGATCGGCTTTTAAAAATTTCTAGTGACTCTAAAAGATTTAATTTACGACCTTTCTCGGCCAAATGCAATATTTTATGTTGACCAAATGTATGCCTTTCTGTAATAAGATGGTTTGCGAATGTTGAACGTTGAATCTCATATAAATGAATGTTGAATGTTGAATCTCATATAAACTAAAGAAGACAGATTCAACGTTCGCAAACCATCGCAGCAAACCATCGCAGCAATATTACAGAAAGGCATACATTTGGTCATCATAAAATATTGCATTTGACCGAGAAAGGTCGTAAATTAAATCTTTTAGAGGCACTAGAAATTTTTAAAAGCCGAAACAACACAATAGATATTGTTTTGAACGACCAGTTGGATCTTATATATACACCTCTTTTCAAATGTTGTATATAATAGTTAAGTATATAGTAGTAATTTTAAATAACATCATAAACCACCCCCACATATTTTTGTGTCATTTATAAGATCTATGTAGGCCTGTAACTTTTGCAGTTTGATAATGACATTGTATGTCGAAACTGCGGTCACTATTACATGTGAATAAAGTGGTATAACGAAGTTATTGTTTTATTTTATTTTATTATTTTCAAGCAACTGTTTGACATAATAGTAATTTGGAATTGGAATTGCATAATAAATTTTCTTTCTTTGGTTTAACAGTTAAGGCGCTTTTGAATTTTTAAAATTTTTGTTTAGAGATGCATTAAATAGTCAACGGTAACACATGCTAGTAAACATTTGTTATCGGTAGAGGCCGGAGGCATCAGGCCGAAATTACGATGGACCATATAAATAGCCTATAACATCGCTAAGTATAACACAGAGCTATTGATTAGCACTAGTCATTCGGTTAACCGCACATCTGCTTTTTGTCGTTGAATTGTAACGCAATTATTTCAATATTATAGTTAAATTCCTTTCTTCATGGGCGTAGATAGAAGGGTGAGGAGTTCCAATTATTTTATTTATTAGTTAGTTTCTCTTTTTCATTGTTTTAACTGTTAATTGGAAAACAAACGGGTGGTGATCTATAAAATACGAAATACATTTTTATTTGTTCATTTTGTAGTTCAATTTGAGTAAAGGAGTATTAATATTATCTAGCAATACTTTCTCAAGGTCCTGTAAAATTTGTTCTCTTTGAATGAAATACATCCTTGTAGATAGAAAACGTCCTTTTTACATCGCATACTGAAAATATTCTTTTATTTCAACGTATTTAACAGTTAGATTTTGAGGCATTGTCTCCATATACAATTGCCGCAATGTTATTAAATCTGGATTTCTATTAAAAACTGCGTCTAACTTTAGCCAAAGGCCACATCCGAAGTCACTTGGAATATTTTTCAAATTAATAATAGCCACATCTAATGTCGTTAATCCATCATTTAATTTGAGATTTTGATTTTCAAAATAAGTGATCAGTTTTGGCAAATTTCCAAAGTGTTCCTGAAGAAAGTACAACTGATTTTTTAAATTTGCAATTTGTATTAGTTCCTTGCACTCAGAAATACTTCGAGCATCGTAATTTAAGCATGTAACGGAATTTTGTAAACTATCCAAATACTTTGCATAAAAACTAGTAGCTTCCAACCATGTTCCCATCTTGTTATTACTGGGAGAGGAGCAGTGACAAAGATGGATGTTTTTCCTTGTAAAAGGCTACTCTCAATGGTGCTGTTCTGGAAAACTTCTTTAAAAGCAAATACAAGTCTATCAACTTCCGAAAAGATGTCTTTGAGGAAAGTATATTACTTGTGTAACACATGCTCTCCACAGAATCTGTGAATATATCAGAGACACCTTTCCGGGAGTTGATAGACTTGTATCCGCTTTTAAAAAAGTTTTCAGAAAAGCACCATTGAGAGTAGCTCTTTACGGGGCTTTTGCGCATAATTATGTTGATAGAGGTGATGAGTTGTGGAATTCAGTCCTGTTCTCAGATGAAAAGGTTTTTCAGTCCTGTCATAACGAGTCAGTACGCGTCTATTGACCATAGAATTCCAGATATCTTGAACGCTATTCAAAGAATTGTAAACATAGTGGTTCATTTAGTGTCAATGCTTTGGGCATGGATTTCCAATAATAGTCCACGTGTTTGTTGAAGAGTGGATGAAAGGCTTACAGGAATTTACTATAGCGTCTGTCTTACAAGACAATTGTTTAGTTCATCGAAGTCGTCTTGCCTAAAATTGGTTACAATAAAATCGTTTTAACGTCTTAACATGGCCATCCTTAAGCCCTGATCTAAATCCAATAGAAACTGTCTGAGCAATAGAGAATAATTGTGGAGAGCAATAGAAAAAAAATATTGGGAAGATTTAGAAGAAAATTACAAAATTTAAAAAATTGCCTACGAAACACGTTTTGTCACAAATTTATTAAACACCAAGAGTAAACTGACAAGGCATCGGTTGTCAAAATGCGATGTACATTTTTTTAATTTCACGGCCTACTCTAGGCGATCGCGCGAATAAGTCAACCCTTGTATTTAGGTAATCTCTTTATTAAGAATGTACATTGCAAAAAAGAAAACCACAAATTAAATCCCTTCAAAGGAATTCTCCCGATAAAATTCCTCAATTATCGGAGAATCTATAAATACCTATGCCGAGATTGTGAATCCCGGTAATCCATGATAAAAATGAATAACATTTCCGCTCTATTAATTTTTCTTTCATTTCATCGCAGACCCGTCATTAACACGAATCCCTTTCATTTGATCGTTCTATACGCTCGGATCACGCAACTCGAAAAAAGAAATTCACGTAGTTCTTCCTCGCAGAAGAACAATGAAATTTGTCCTCATAACGTCCGAAGATATATCAGGAGCTCGGACAATATTAGCCGACATAAAGAAAGCGGAAAGCTCATTGGGGCCGCAGAATATATTAGGGAAAATGTAGTATGGAACGAAACGTTGTGGAGGAAAGTCTAATATAAGAATTGCTGCATGCAAACTTGAATTTATTGCGTCTATAGCATGAAGTCATAATGATATAAAAGTATAAGAGAAATGTTTTTGATATATAAAGAGATATGGGAATATTTTAAAAATGTACATGAAAAATGTTTGCTGAGGGCTGCATTTTCGTAAAACAAAAAAGAAGATGCTCAAAACAAATACTAAGAAATAGCGCCGACATTTAGAAATACGAGGGGGATTCGTAAATTCCGTTTCCGCCTAGTGAGCGTAGAAGTGGGAACATCGATGCGATCACAGCGCTGCGGTGTAGTCTGGTTCAGTATGAGACTGGCAGTGCTAGTGAGGGAATCGTTCGGACATTCTTTCGTGCTATTTTGGTCGTTTAAAATGCCTGTTGCAATTAAAAATCCCGTCGACTGTGAATTGCGATTTCTGTGTGCCAATAGCATGAAGGCTGGTGAGATTTATCGTGAATTTTGTTCTGTTTACAGTGAAAATGTCGTGAGTGATAGTATGGTTAGAAGACGGTGCCGTATCTTTCGAAAAGGACGAACTAATGTCCATGATGAAGAACAGAGTGGAAGACTAACTGTTGTGACGAACTAACTTGTGGGCAATGTCGAAGAAAAAAAAAACGTGAAAAATCGGTAATTCACAATTACAGAAGTGACTGCCTTTTTCCCTGAAATTTCAGGTGTAATTTTGTAAGAGGTTGTTACTGAACATTTAGGTTACCACAAATTTCGTTCACGATGTGTGCCAAAATTTCGTACTGAAGACCATAGAATATAAAGAGAATAGGAACCAACTTTTCTGACACGTTACGATGTTGAAGGTGAAGATTTCCTCAGGCATGTTGTAACAGGTGATGCGACTTGGATCGCCTATATCAACGTTGAGACGAAAAGACAGTCAGTGCAGTGAGATCGCTCTAACTCGCCTACGAGGAAATCTTTAAAGTGCCGTCAAACTTTTTCTGCGAGAAAAGTCATGATCAGTGTGTTTTGGGACCACAATAAACCCTGAACTATACTGTGAAGTCTACTGGGCAGTTTTAAGTGGGAAGAGTTTGAGTATTATACCTAAAACTCTAAATTGACTCCTAACGATTACCATCTCCTTCCTGACATTAAGAAATTGGTCGAGAGCCCATTAAGAGCGATAGGGATGCAGCACAATGTTACAGCATGGCTTAATTCGCAGTCGGCAAAGTTTAATGAAGAGGGCATTAAAAACCTAATTGATCGCTATGACAAATGTTTCAATTCTAATGGCAACTATGTAAAAAAATAGCTAAAGGCAGTAGTTTTAAGTTGTATATAATAAAAACCTCTTTATGTACTGGCGTCTTTTTTTTTAATAACCAAACGGCACTTACTTTACGAATCGCCCTCGTATATATACCAAGTTGTTTTAATCTGTCTGGTTTACAGAAATTTTGGAAATTTTATAATAATAATAATTCATGCCTTAACAATTACATGGGCAGGCCATGAGTTATAATTATTCGCGCGTCCAACTTTAAATATTTAGCAGTCGGAATTCACCTTAAACGAGACGAAAACCAGCGAAATCACTTTTAAACAGGAAGTTACGGATCCGATTCCGAGATTCACCACACAATAATCCAGTGACTTAACGTTTCTCTAGTTGATAAAATAAATGAAATTAAGGTAGAATATTGCATTTTCATAAAGTTCCTAAAGAAAGAAGTCGCTGTCCCAAAAATTATTTATGAAAAAGTGGTCATTGCGTATGGGAATTATGTGTGAAACTTGAATTGGAACTTAAGCTGAAACTGAACAAATGGTGTGAAAAGTCGAAAATTTGGCCATTCCTGAGTACTTAGGTCGTAGTTACAATTAGTTGCATTTGAAATGTTTCTGGCATTGTCAGTCACAATGGCAATATAGCAATGGCAATATAGCTAAGTGGATATTTTGTGCTATATTTTCAGTACAATGAGTTATTACCTCAAAAGGCATTACTTCTAGGCACATAGATTTTGTTTCAAAGTCATCTGACACAGCGTGAGCTGTGAAACTCAAGAAATAATTTCTTACATTCGATGACGAATCGCTTGTCCACACATTCGCTGTTAAGCAAATGAATGGTAAGGGCCTCAGTTCATGCATAAGACGATTTTTTATTTGTTCGTACATATTGTAACGTTTGGCTATTCTTTAACCCTTTGCAAATAATAATTGTGACTGGGGATACTAATATGCAAAGCTACTTTAAGAGTTAAAGAAGTAATATGAGAGATAGATGTGCAGTTTATCGTTTATTTAAAATGATTACTTTGCTAATTGTTTGGACGCCACAGGAAAATAACCGTTCCTGACGGTATAAAGTTAATTAAGTATATGCCCGGTGATTAACTAACTCTAGCAATGGGACTCTTGAATTACACTAATAAAATTGATATTTATTTTATGCTATTGATCTCAGGTCGTTTGATATACGAAAGGTGTATGAGTGTATCCCTTGTATCGTAGCAATAAATAGAGCACTATGTCTTTATTTATTATAAGGATATTTACATAGGCAAATATCGACTTTGTAAATGTATGTATATATATGTGTAATAAAATATCAGATTACATATAAAGCATATATATTGATTTTAATACATAAGATCTTTTACATCAATTTTTACATCACTTGAATAGGGTACAAATAAATAGATATGAAAGTGATAATTGATAATGCTATACCTTGGGAATGTTTATTATAAAGTTCGTTTGATTTTTTACTATAATGTCTAGGCCTTTATTTCTGATATCAGCATTTATCTCTCGCTATCGATAGACTTAAGAGAATAAAACTTCCTACCTTGACTTGGTACCGGGGCTCATAGGAGTTTCACAAAACACACGCAAATTAACTTTGCACTACAAGGATTTTTGTTGTAATCCAAATGATTTAAAGCGCGCACAGGTGACCTTCTTACAGGGTTGATTCACTCTTTGCGAGTGCTATAAAAACTAGCGTATTTTGCAATCTTTTCTTCACTGGCTACTGCTAAGGCTTTACTTGCGTGGGACTTTTTTACTCTTATTATGTCCGACGTTTTTTTATTTACGTCGTACTAGACTCAGGTCTCGCAGGGCTTGATTGACTGATACTTTCTGCTGTTCTATTTCTTCCTCCTTCCCCTTTCATGCGAAAGAATGTTTCCAGAATATCTTCTATATATTCTCCTTCATTGGGCCCCATACATAGTACAGTTAAGATTACAAAATGTGGTATTGCTGACAAAGCATATCCTTATATTAAATATATGTTGACTCTCATTTATATATATATATATATATATATATATATATATATATATATATATACATATATATGGGGAAGTATGCTTTACATATTAATACAACGGACAAAGAGAAGTGTACAGTACATACTGAGGTACTGTTTTCGTTATTGAATGTGCGTCCGGGGTAGAACCCTTTTTAATGCAGAATGCCTTGTTAGATAAATTTTTAAACAGTCAGAGAGAAATTAAGTAAAAGAAATGAAATTGCTTTTAATATATACAGTAGACAACTGGCATATACATTAACGTTTTATTTTCTAAAGAATATGACCCATTACAATATCAGGTATAATTTTTTGCGGAAAACGAGTTCTAGACGGTATTCTATATTTAGGACAGATTTTGTTCAGCAATCTACTGAATCGCAAGCGATTCACTAAGTTCAATGGCTGCATATCCACGCATATCATATGTGGTATAAATTTTGTAATAGCAACCGCTCGAGGGTCGTTTATCTCAAATTGAATGTTTTTCTGAAAAAAAAATCAACTACTGTCGCCTGTTTTTTTCCCAGAGGCTCGGTAGATGTACTAAGAATACTAGAAACCACATCTGGATGTTTTTGAATCTCGATAGAATGAAATCTCTTGGCATGGTTTTACATATTTGTAGTATTTTCCCAACATAAGAAATTTTGGAATTGCAGTACTTGCATGCAGTACATTTAGATTTTTGGAGGATTTCTGACGTCTTTCCAAAATACTGCCAAATAAGTTAAAACACCAAACAAAAGCTAAACAATTGTTAATTTTCTCACAAAACAGGTTTGCACCGGTGGTATTCAATTCTGTTACTGTCTGTCTCTTGTTTCAAGTTGAGACCATGGCTAAGAACTCCTCAAGCCGTCAAAGGGGAATTCCCAAAATTTGCGTTCGGATATATCACATAAACATGCAATCTAAAAGGCGCATTTATAAAGGTTGTTAAACGAGAATTTAAAAAAAATTAATTTGAAAATATTTTCGGCAGATAATCGGCAAATAATCGCAATGATAATCGAGGATTACGATTAATCGCTAAATATTGATAACCTTCGATTACGATGAATCGTATTCGGAATCGTTTCATTGGTGAAAATTCTTTTAAAAAGTTTTTTAACGGGAAAATTGTAGATGACATTGAATTAGAGCCTTGCATTGTAAGCAATTTAAAAAATGCTACAATTACTTCCATCGATGTTGAACTATCTTCTCCACAAATAATACAAATCTGCATAAAACAAATCTGTATCTGTGCACATGGACATAACAGCGCGTATTTACTAGCGTTAACTTCAACCACAGACGCATGCGTTTCTGTCTAACGACTTTGTCAACGCGGGTTTACGAAGGAACTAATGACTGAAGTTCGCTTTCTGGTCCAGTAACGAATATTGTTCTATCAAATGACACCAGATAACCTCGTGACATCTGACGGACAGTCAACGCTTTGTAACAACGCTTGATGCCAGCTCTCGCATCAATATGCTAATTTATTTTTGGTATATGACGCCACCTGGCGACGAGTTAATGGACTTACAGTAATATGCGTATTTTTTCTTCTTCTGTAATAGCTTAGCGAGAAGAAATTGCTTCCATCGGCGTAGTCTGTTTTGTACGTACCGAGTGTAGAAGTACATTCAGCGCTGAATATTAGCAAACAGCCGAAGCAACTGGTTCTGTCTACATAACAATTGTAGAACTAACAAAGTGTTTCCATGAGATGGCACCGCCGCATCTCTGGAAACTGTATTATCGTGTCATTACTACTCTTCACGGATCAACCGCATGCGTATATAACAGAATAATTTAAAACATACTTGAGTAGGCAAAAACGTCACAAATTTTGTAATTTTGTAATACAAATGTATTTTTAATAATATACGGATTAACCGCATGCGTATATAACAAAATAAAAATAAGATAGTGAAGTTGTTCTTTTTTGTGAATGCATCCTTCTCCGGCAGGGGCGTGCTAACGAATCTGTAGAAAGATGAAATACGTATCTACGTCTCTGGAGAAGGATACGTTCACAAAAATATTAATAATAAACTTGTATTGTGTTCTTCACGCCAGATTTTTAATAGTATTTGATATTATTAAAAATACTCTCGTATAATTATTAATAGTTGCTAAATTTTACCAATATATTCTTGAATAGCATTTATAATGCCTAAGGATATTTTAAGTTTTTGTTAAACATATTGTTAATAGTGTCACATAAATATGAAGTAATGTAACAGACCTTAAATGTAAAATTGAGGTTTATTTCATAGAATCAGATGTGGTTCTTGCTAGAATATTATAAAAAAATAGCATATTGATGCATATTTTTCTATACCAGAGCATATTTATCAATATTTTGTGCATATTTTGCTAATTTTACATGCATATAATCCGGCTTTTACTAATTGTAATCTGTATGGCTATATTTTTACAGAAAACTATATTATTTAGACTGTGATGTGAGTTATCCACAATATTCGCGAACAGTCTAAGGTGACTCACATGCGCGAACATACCACCGTCTCTAGAAAGACCAAGGAACCGGGGATATTCTCGAAGATCTATAGACTATAAGAAAACTGGAAATGGAGGGAGCGATTCATTCGATACCGAATTATCGCCGAGTGAACTTACATAAATACAAATACATAAATTCTTCATTTAGAAATAATAAAAGTGACTCCTCATATGCGTCTCATATTAATTCAACGAACCACAATTTTAACAGAGAATTTAAAATATTACACGTAGAAAATAAGGGGAAAAAACTTAATTTATTAGAGTCACTTGAAATCAATAAATTAAAGAAAACCGACAAGATATTAAATGATCAATTAGAAACAAATAATTCACACTTACTTAATTTATTTATTTGATACTCAGACAGTCACATATTGTATTTTTCCATAGAATTTCTTTACCTCCCTGTAATATAATGTAAACCCCTAGTTTTTATTACTTAAGAACAGCATTGTATAAACCGAAGTGAAAGTTTGTGAATATACATTTTAGTAATAAAAAGTACCCATTCCTTCAAATATTTAAAATAAAACATGTGTTTGTTACCGTATACTTGTGTTAAAAAATTTGTAAATAAGTTAGTTATATGTCTGATGAAGCTCAGGTTGGAGCGAAACGATCGTTGCAGTGTCAATTAAAAAATGAAATTCATTAAAAATTGTTTTATTTTATCCTGATAATAGACATAAATGTGCTTATTGTTACTAATTAGTTTTTATATTGTTATTCGTTTTTAATATTAATATAGTGTATGTCTGCGTTACCGTTAATTTTATTTAAGAACCCGAAAAGACAATTACATTACAATACTCTAAAATATAATCGGATTTTTAACTTCCGAAAAAGATGAAGAAGAGTTCATTGAAACGTCAGGACATCAAGAGTTCTCCTTAGGAATGTCCTTCAACGCGGTACAATGCCTGGTAAATCATACACACATCTTACAACCGCGACACTAACAGAACCAAAATTAAAACAGTTATTCGCAATTACGAGTTATTTATTCCCAATTTGATATTGATTATTCTTAATTTGAAGTTGAAAAGGTATAAAGTATCCAAATAGACTTAATTCTGTAAGTAATAATACAAAAATAGTAGATGTAATTCGGCTTTTTTAAGATAAGCTCAATAAATTCTAGAGTTCTACTTTTCTTGTATGTAATAAAACATATTCGTCATTCTGATTTAACTTAGTGCATGCCTATAAATCAACCCCGGCGATCATGAAGCATTAACATTAAGATCGACACAAATTGAGTCTATTATCGCATTTCCATTTCGGGAAATTCGCTTTCGAATTCATCGCGACCATGGGTAAGTAGATATATGAAAATAGCATGGGTATCTACATCAATCACACATTATTGGTTCCATTAATTGAAACTCAGACAAACGCAGTGTTCGCTGCTTCCCCTGGTCAGTTTATCTGTGATCGTTCTTGTGTAATTAATCAATTTTCCGCATGATAAATAACACGGACGCGGTGAACAAGGAATTTCCGAATGCTTTTGACGTATCACCGTTGGCCTCCGCACAAACACAGGCCATGTTCTATTCTGAGAGAATCTAACTCATATCTCCGGGGTGTCTTTATTATGACTAGCGATTTCCTGTGTTTCAACAAACGTTTTGGTCAATTTACAGATCCAATTTTATTAATGTTATTGAAAAAAAAATCAACTTAATAATCTGTTATAATAGGGAAAATATTTGGGTCTTTATTAAAAAAAAAAAAAAAAAACTTTGAGTCGGACAGGTTAGAAGTTGTACTAATGATGGTCAACAATGTTTGCGAAACTAGCAAGAGAGTGGTTAAATATCTTTTTCTTTAAATTAAGTACGGCAATTTTCTTTCATCTCAACAAATTTTCAAACAGTCGTTAATAATTCTAATTGCTATTACATCATATTTAAAATAATTATATTTCATTGCTTCAGGTATATGAAAGAAGCAAAAAAAAATTCTAGATGAGCGTGACTATACAGGCTGTCCAGAAACTCTCTTGACAAACGAAGACCGGAGTTTCCTCAGATAATTTTAAGACAATTAAGCCCAAATTCACCTAGTCCGAAAATGCTTCCTAAGGGAGCTAGAGTTCTTTGAAGATGGCGCCTTGTATTTATTTTTTTCAAATTCCTCCAGAACGCTTCTATTTAGAAAAACAAAAACTGGTATGCTTATTTATCCTCCAGAGATGAATCGATTCCATCAATTGCGAATTTCTAGTACCGGTCATAGGCGTCCGTTTTGGGTAGGTCAACGGTTATTTTAAGGCATAACTTTTTTGTCTTTAACTTTTAAGCATTTGTGACACTAGATTATTAAATTTTCAGGTATTCCAGTACTAAAAGGTACTCTTACTTTAAGTCGGTAGGATACACCGTTTTCTAGAAAAATCGATTTGTAAATTTTTCGTTTTTTCTTCATTAAAGTTCAATTTTTTATTTTTTGCAATAGTTAGCTCTGAACTGCCAACAGAAGTAAAACCTACGTTTTTCATTGTCAAATTGTTGTCAGTTCGCGAAGTTTATCTTTTCATTTTTTACTTTGTGTTATTCAAACATAACGATTTCAATTTTAAAAAAAAATGGTTTTTACTAATGAGGAATACGCCGATATGCATTTAGTTTATGGCGAAATGAGGTGTAACGCTCGAGCGGCGCAACGTAGATACGCTGAAAACTTTCCCAATTGTCAGCATCCCACTCACTCAACATTTACAGCTCCTCATCAACGATTAAGAGAAACAGGTTCAGTGGCCCCAAAAAATAATGAAACAGGGAGACATAATGATGTAACAGCAGAACATGAAGATGTTATTTTAATGGAAGTTGAGGAAAATCCAGAAATTAGCGTTCGACGACTATCTGCCATGTACCCCATAATTTCAAAATCTTCCGTAGGAAATATCTTACACAAAGAAAATTTATATCCTTTTCATTTTACAAAGGTGCAAGCACTGCTAGAAGGAGATTTTCCTGCTCGCCTAGAATTCGCTAGATGGTTACAAAATCAGAAAAATCAAGATGAAGATTTCTTCAGGAACATTTTGTTTGGTGACGAAGCTACATTCTCAAAAAATGGAATTTTTAATGTACATAATGCACATTATTATTCGTACATTGGTGACAATCCCCACGTTGTTCGAGAATTTAAGCATCAGCATAGGTTTAGCATAAACGTCTGGATAGGAGTAGTTGACGATTATCTACTTGGACCTGTGGAATTACCTGCTCGTTTAAATGGTGCTGATTACTTACATTTCCTGCAAAATATTTTACCTGATTTGTTAGATGAGGTGCGTTTAAATATTCGGCAAAACTTATGGTTTCTACAGGACGGCTGTCCGGCCCACTTTAGCAGGAATGTACGAGACTTTCTAGATAATAACTACGAAGACCATTGGATTGGAAGAGGCGGTCCAGTTGCTTGCCCAGCAAGGTCGCCGGATTTGAATCCATGCGATTATTGTGTTTGGGGATACATAAAAGCATTTGTTTATTCCGTTCCGATACAAAATCGCGCACAACTCTGGCTAAGGATACAAGATGCTTGCAACGAATTTAGAAATAACTTTGGAATTTTTGCAAGAATTCCGCGTTCTCTAAGCAAAAGGGTAAATTTATGCATAGAGACTAATGGTCATCACATCGAGCAACTTTTGTAACTATCTACCTTTGATACTTCTTCTTTTTTTTGTTAGTGTCGCTCCATTGTAATAAATAATTTGTTTTTAATTTATTAAATTAATTTTCATCCATGCCTTGATAGTCCAAGCCAACTTCGTCGCTAAAAATAAGCAGGTACATAATAAATTGAACTTTAATGAAGAAAAAACGAAAAATTTTCAAATCGATTTTTCTAGGAAACGGTGTATCCTACCGACTTAAAGTAAGAGTACATTTTAGTACTGAAATACCTGAAAATTTAATAATCTAGTGTCACAAATGCTTAAAAGTTAAAGACAAAAAAGTTATACCTTAAAATAACCGTTGACCTACCCAAAACGGACGTCTATGACCGGTACTTGAAATTCGCAATTGATGGAATCGATTCATCTCTGGAGTATAAATAAGCATACCAGTTTTTGTTTTTCTAAATAGAAGCGTTCTGGAGGAATTTTAAAAAAAATAAATACAAGGCGCCATCTTCAAAGAAATCTAGCTCCCTTAGGAAGCATTTTCGGACTAGGTGAATTTGGGTTTAATTGTCTTAAAATTATTAGAGGAATCTCCGGTCTTCGTTTGTCAGGAGAGTTTCTGGACACCCTGTATAATTAGACGGGTTCGAGAGAAATACTAGAATATACAAAGTCCATCCTTAAATACTTTTAGTATTTGAATGGTTTATAAAATACAAGCAACTCACCATATAAAATTAAAATAAATATTTTTAAAATGTACAGGTAAAAAAGTTTCAAACAATTTATAATTTATTTCTAAGTTATTACAGCGTCAAGTATTACGGAACAAGTAAAACGAGGTACAGTAATACCCCGCTTTACGCGAGGGATACGTTCCGCAAAAAATCGCGTTAAGTGAAATTCGCGTATATCGGGGTTTAAGTTTAAACATAGTAAAAAGTTAATACAAAAAAAAATACAAATCATTTGAATCAATCACTTTAATTCTAAGAACACTTTATGCAGTATTACATGTCCTTTTTTAAGAAAAAATACATCTATTGTCTTTTGGGTAGCGTTTCTTTTACGTTCTTGTAAAATACTTTCATAACACCCAACGCTGTTTTTAATTGTTTGACACACGGTCAAAATACGGTCATCATCACTGTCTATACTCTGCAATATATTCAAACCTGAATAAATTTTTGAAAGAGCACTTGAAGGTAAAACTCTCTTCTACTTGTTCTTCCTCATCGTTGATGGGATTATTCTGTAACTCGATCAGATCTTCATTGCTGAGAGGTTCGTCGTGCGTTGCTACAAGTTGTTCGAGATCTTCTACCGCGACATCTTCAAGTTCAGACCCCTCAATCATTGCAACAATGTCTTCAAGCACTTGTCTCTGCATCTCGACAATTCTTCTAGGTGCTTCCACTACATCTGGCCAAAGATTACGCCACACCCCGTTCATACAACTCTTTTTAACTTCGCTCCAGGCCTCGTCTACATTGTGAATAGCCTTCATGATGTTGTATGACTTCCACCACTCTCGCATAGACTGTATTCCTTCCCCGTCAGTTTCATGAATTAATTGGCTAAAAGTGCGGCGATGGTAATAAGCTTTGAAGTTTGCTATTGCTTCCTGGTCCATAGGTTGTAATATTGACGTAGTGTTTGGTGGAAGGAACTTAATGTACACTTTTAAGTCTCTCGTATCAAGTGAGGTTGGATGTTCTGGGGCATTGTCTAAGAGTAACATAACTTTACGTTCAAGCCCATTTCTGTCACAGTAGAATTTGACTGACGGCCAAAAACTATTAAAATACCAATCTTGAAGAACTTCCCGTGTAACCCACGCCTTTCTGTTGGACCGCCATACGACTGGTAGGCTTGTCTTGTCTGTACCTCGCACTGCACGGGGTGTTTCTGAATGGTACATCAGTAAAGGTTTCAGTTTGAAATCACCAGTGGCATTACCACCCAGCAGAAGTGTTAGTCGATCTTTCGCAGCTTTGAAACCGCTGGCTTGACGTTCCTCTTTAGAAATGAATGTTCGAGGTGGCATTTCTTCCAGTAAAGCCCAGTCTCAGCAACATTGAAGATGAGACTAGTAGGAATTTTTTCTCGTGCTACGAACTCTTGAAACTTGTCTGGAAACTCAGCTGCAGCTTGAGTGTCCGCGCTGGCGGCCTCACCTGTTATGTGGATATTGTGAAGATTGGAACGCTGCTTGAACCGATGAAACCAGCCCCTGCTGGCAGCAAAAGTCGGAGTGGAACTCCCTTCACCTTCTTCTGTCTTTAGCATCTCATACAAAGATTTTGCTTTTATGCATATAAGATATTGACTCAGTGGTGTGTTCTTCTTATTTAAGTCTTTTATCAAGACTGCCAGTAACTTCTCCATTCTTTCTAGGATAGAGGATCTCGAACGAGAAAGTTTTGTTGCATTTAAAGGAGTTGAACTTTCGCTGGAAAATTTAATTTTTTCCCGATTTTTAAAAATCGTTCTAACAGTCGATTCTGAGAGTCCAAAATCTCTGCCAGCAATTGTTGCTTTGCCTCCATTTTCCATTCTTCTTAACACCTTCATCTTCAATTCCAAAATTACGCTTTTACGCTCTTTTTTCTTCATAGACGGCATTTTTAACGTAGCGTTAAATTATGTATGTATCTCCACCAAACGTTAATCAAAACACGATTGCCAGCCGAGATAAACATATGGAACAAACGAAACAAAAAAGGGAATCCCCATAGAACAAAGTCGTAGGATGGGGAATTCCCAATTCTTCAATCAGAATGGTCAGAGAAAGCGGGCTTTCCCGCGACCAAAGAAGTCAATGACTACGTTATGTACATACATACATATTCTTGAAGGTAATAAGTAAGCAATTCGCGTAATACGAGGAATTTTAACGCGAAATTTGAAATTCGCGTTAAAGCGAAACCGCGCATAACGGGCCGCGTAAAGCAGGGTATTACTGTAAAGATAGAAAAGATACTGAAATGAACAAACTGTGCAACTCAAAGCGAACGAAATCAAAGTAGTTAAAATCGATTTACCTGAACATTCGAAGAGTGGGCGTTAGCTACATCTGCCATGGATCTGATAACATCTCGACTTTCAAATTCTCACACCAGAGTTTGCAAAAAAAGGGAGGTGGCTAAATTGCAAAATTTCACTAACACGATATACTAAAACTTATGTTACTTTGCTGCGGTTACGTTCAATTCTGTTAATATAGCAAGTACGTAACACACTAGTCGAGTTAAATCAGCAGCATGATACTTTGTCTAGTGACGGCACGCTAATCATGGTCCTAAACTTATTTTCGTTTAATAGTAGAAACAACGTTGAGCCCAGATTATACCCCTGTGAAACGCTGGAATTTGAACTCGAATTCGCGTAAAAAAAAAAAAACGCGTGGTCTGTTCAAAAGATATATACGGAAAAATATTAAAGGTGATGCAGAAAAGCCGAAAATTCTTAATTTATTTATTAAAATATAAAGATTTATTACATCGAAAGGTTTTGATATATCTGTTTACCGGGTTCTTTTTTTTTTCATTACACATACATCGCCCTATGTGTAAAGCTAAAAGAAGAAAAATCAATACATAGGTAGCATAGTAGGCAACCCGTTATACACCAGTGAAGCATCTACATACAAACGATAGCTTAATTCTTAAACTAGATTGCCACGAACAGAAAATAAAATTTTTTTAATGTCAAATATTTCTCAATTTTTATGCATTACATAAATCTTAAATTAAATATATTTTATTGAAAAATAGATAATTTATTTAAATCATAAATACATATAACAAAGACGAAAAATATTTAATGATAATGTGGTACCAAAGGAATAACAGTTTAAGGACGGTTAGAGACATATTTTCCGTTAATTATCCTAACAGGCCTATACATTGTGCGAAGACAATTTTAAATATTTTAACAGATATAAAGAAGATTATTGTTTTTTTAAATTCCCACAAAAAGAAATAAAACCAATCACGTGTTAACAGAACATATCAAGCTGAACATCCTGTGTTATGTAGGATCGCTTTTTAGGTGTAGCCAGGCATTTTGGAGTATCGTACAGTTCAGTGTTCAAAATGCATAAGCCATACAAGATATCAAACTATCAAGAGCTTTTGGAGGAAGATAAAGTAAAATCATTTTTACTGATGAAGCTACATTTATCGTAAATGGCGAAGTTAACTCTTAAAACTTCTGGTTTGTATCCTACATTTATCTATTATAATAAAAGACGTTTATACGTATGTTTCAAATACATTTTAATAACACTACAATTGTTTCGCCAAACATTGGCTTCATCAGGTGATGACAGTCTGATTTAACAGTGGGGATGTAATGTAGATATTAGAATTGTAGGAGGGGTGAAAAATTAAATTCAGTTTGTTCATTTAACGCTACGCCTAATTTGTTGTATCTATTGATTTCTAACGTCTCCAATAAATTAAGTTTTTAGCGTTAAATGAACAAACTGAATTTAATTTTTCACCCCTCCTACAATTCTAATATCAACATTACATCCCCACTGTTAATGTGTTACATACATGAGTGTGAGACTATATATATTAAGTTGTTTTATTGTATTATCAGACTATCATCACCTGATGAAGCCAATGTTTGGCGAAACAATTGTAGTGTTATTAAAATGTATTTGAAACAAACGTATAAACGTGTTTTATTATAATTTATAATGGAGTTTCAACATGTATCTGCCAAGTCAATTAATTATCTACATTTATCTATTGAAAAATACAAAATTTCCTTTGGATTTATTGTTTTTAATGAACCTGGCTAAATTGTCTGTTTTAAATCATATATTTAGGTCTGAAGTTTTTAAACATTTTTTTCCATATTTCATAAACCATCACATACTGATATAAGTGATATAACAAGTCATAATAGTTCAGTCCACCCATATAACCATAAATTAGCAGCTTACAATAGTATGATACACAGACTTTTAACAATTCCTTTAACGACTAATAATTACAACAAAGAATTAGATATTATTAAACAAATAGCTGTCAATAATAACTATGACCCTAATTTAATTGATAATATTATAGTTAAGAAAATGTACAAGCAAACGTTAGAACAAGTATTTCCTTCTAATAAGAGTAAAATTAAAAATAATCAATTTAAAAGTTTAACCTACATAGGATAACCTTCAATCAAAATTAAAAAATGTTTAGAAACTTCAGACCTAAATACATGCTTTAAAACAGACAACAATTTAGCCAGGTTCACTGAAAACAATAAATCCAAATCCTCAAAAGTTAATAAATCAGGGGTATATAAATTAAAATGTGGTAGTAATTGTGACAAAATTTATATAGGTAGAACTTTCAGAAATTTCAAAACTAGAATTTCAGAACATAAACGTAGTTATGATAACAAAAAAACTAGATTCTAATTACTCAAATCACTTATTATCTGAAAACCATTAATTCGATCCGGAGTTTGAACTCTTCCATGTACAAAATAAATCGAATAAATTAGACCTCTTAGAAGCCCTGGAAATAAATAAAAATAAAAAGTCTGGGAATTTACTGAATGACCAACTAGATATAAATAGTTCTCCTTTACTAAACTTATTTAATTAGGGTTTCTCCATGTGATTATTGTGTTTGAATGCATAATCTCTTCCTTTCTTTGTTAACAGCTTATCGTTTCTTTCCTTATATACCTGTAATTACAAAATTTATGTGCATACACTCATTTCATTTGTAGAATAATCATTATACCATAATCGTTTGATAAAGCTACAGTGTTAACGAAACGCGTCACATTTTTGTAAACGTTTAGTTAATATACGTTTTATATATTGAAGATTAAACAAATTAATTGTTTTGTTTTATTTTACATCGTACTTGCGTATACAAAAAAGGGATATTTGTCAATACGTTGCACGTATTACGCAGTTGTTATATAATGAAACAGATATGCAAAATACATATCCGTAACTGTAAACATGGACAAACACCTCGTATTTTTAGCATTTACTTCTGTTCAATACTTTTGTTCAATAGATGGCTGAAACATATGTATTGAACAGAAGTAAATGCTAAAAATACGAGGTGTTTGTCCATGTTTACAGTTACGGATATGTATTTTGCATATCTGTTTCATTATATATCGTACTTACAAATGAAACAGACATGCAATATACATATCTGTAACTGTACATATGGACAATACATCGTACTAATGTTATTTTTTGTTTATTTTCGACATTTGCAATATTTACTAAACTTGAGCAATATTTGAATGATTTGCCGAAGGAAGAGTTGCCCGTTTGTTTCAAAAAGTGTTTCCAAAGAATGTGTATTTTAGCTAAACGCAATTAATTTTAAAAGCAATAAAATTATGTTATTTAGGGAATCCCTAATTTTTTCTAACTAAAATTCTTCAAAACAACCTTCGTATATCCAATAATTTCACAGTGAAATTGTTTCTTTGCAATTTAATCTCAAAAAATAAAAAACCAGACTGTAATATTTGTAAGTTTAAACGAGAGAGACGAACATAAAACCAAAACGCTTCAGATTCAGTCATCGTATTTACGAAATTATTGGTAAATTCATGACCGAAATTATTTCTAAATTCATGACTGAACAACTCTGTTTTCTTTCATTTCAGAGTGGACGCATCACAAGCGCACAGAAACGGAAGTTTCTACCAATGCTGTTCCGGATTCTGTATCGACCTGCTGGAAAAATTCTCGGAAGAACTGGGATTCACATATGAACTAGTCAGAGTGGAAGACGGCCGCTGGGGCACCAACGAAAACGGTAAATGGAACGGTCTAATTGCAGACTTGGTCAACAAGAAAACTGACATGGTCATGACGTCTCTCATGATCAATTCCGAGCGAGAAGCTGCGGTAAGTGATTTTCTCTTCTTTTTTTTTTGATGTCGCCGGCTCTGTGTTTTTCTTTTCGTGTTTTTCCCATTTGAGATGGAAAAATAGATTTCGATGTCGCAGAGAAAATAAAATGGAAAGGAACGTATTTGTCTGGGCAAGAAGGGAGAAAAGCTTGCTGGTCAGATAATTGGGGAAAGTCGAAAGAAATGGGTTTTAGTGTATCTCTTTCTGTGGCCTGTGTTCGCTTGTTCGGTACGATTAAGTCTTGATGTTGGCAGATTAAAACGAAAAACTAACAATAAGAATTACTGTAAATGTTATGGTATGTTGAAAATCAGTAGATAGTAGGACATCTCTCCTTTCGGTAATTAAGTAAAATTTGATTTTCATGTACAAATAATTAAGTTACGCGTTAGAAATAGATAAAGTATTTTTTTTTAAATAAAAGAAAATTCGTTTGTAATAAATTATAATAAAAAAATGTGTAATTACATTTAATAATAGATGGTATTGTTTTTTGAAAGAAACTAGTGCTTTGACGATTTCTTCTGAATGATACGAAGCGAAGTCGTGAGTAGAGACCGGATGCATCGGGCCTAAATTACAATGGACCATATAAATAGCCTATAACATCGCTAAGTACAACACGCAGTTATTGAAAAGCACGATTCATTCGGTTAGCTGCACATCTATTTTTTATCGTTGCATTGTGACCCAATTACTTCGATATAACAGTTAAATTCCTTTCTTCATGGGCGTAGATAGCGTGAGGAGCTCTTATACTTTATTTTATTTATTAGTTTATATTCTGTAAGATAAATAAGGTACGGTGAGTTAGTTTCCTTTTTTCATTGTTTTAGCTGTTAATTATATAGGTACTTCGTAATTTTTGTAATAGATCCTCTTTCATAGTTTCATCGAATCTATTTCTCCAAATTATTACGACGTACGTGTCCGGTGAATATCGTTTCTATAACTTACGCATAAATTTTTAATTTAAATTTATTTAGATCTAGAACACTAAGTTACTTTTTCCGATATAATATGGAACAACGTCGAGAATGGAATCATAAAAATGACGAACTGGACTAAGGGTCATACTGATTCCAGTGATTCCGAAATTTATTGCAAATTCTGTAAAATATAGTTAAAAAATTCCAGGAAATCGCACGAAAAACGTCACTTAGCATCGCAAACACAAACACAAAAATTAGACCCGTTGGAATCGGACAATTTTAAAGAAGAACTCTGTGAATCTTTAATGGCGGCAAATATTCCATTAAATAAATTTAACAATCCCACCTTCAAAACATTTCTCCAAAAATATACTGGTTGAAATGTTCCTGATAAATCCACCTTACGCATATATTATGTTTCGTTTCTAAGTGCTACACGAAAGCAGTAGAACGCATTAGAAGCCATCTTTCAAATCAGTCCCTATAGATAAGTGCCGACGAAACTGTCGATATATTAGGATGCTGTGTGGTAAATGTTGTAGCTGGTGTACCATATCCAACTATTCCCTATAACGCATATGTAATAAATACAGTTGATGCGGAAACAGTAGCTAAAACTATTTACGAGAATATGCACCAAATGCTTCATTCGGGCGATAGGTCCAAATAAAAAATACTTTTATTTATCAGTGACAGTGCTGCATATATGTTAGGCAATAGGTAGACTATTAAAGAAAACATATCAGTAGATAAGCTATGCCGGTTCTAAAACAAAATCCCATATATTTTCTTATGGAGGTTCATTTTGCATTTTTTTGGGGTGAGCGTCAATGCGCATACGCCAACTCTCCCAGCGTTTCAGAGACAGACCTGTGTGTTTCACAGACAGGTCTGTCTGTTTCAGAAACAGGTCTGTCCGCTTCAGAGCCAAGTCTGTCTATTTCCAAGACAGATATGTCTCTGAAACAAACAGGTCTGTCTCTGAAACAAACAGGTCTGCCTCTGAAACAAACAGATCTGTCTCTGAAACAAACAGGTGTGCCTCAGAAATAGACAGACCTGTCTCTGAAATAGACAGACCTGTTTCTGAAACAGACAGAGCTGTCTCTGAAACAGACAGACCTATCTGTAAAACACACAGGTCTGTCTCTGAAACGTTGGCAAAAATGCAAAATTAACATCCATAAGAAAATACATGGGATTTTGTTTTAGAATCGGCATAGCTTATCTACTCATATCCTAATATGCTGCATATTACTTGTGTAGCACATGCTCTCCACAAAATTCGTTAATATATCAGAGACACCTTTCCGGAAGTTGATAGACTTGTAACAGCTTTTAAAAAGTTTTCAGAAAAACACAATTGAGAGTAGCTCTTTCCAGAGAAAAACTTTCATCTTTGGCACTGCCTCCCTCTGTGTAAACGTTTAAATGTTTAAATGACGATGCTCTAAGTATTTCTGAGTGCAAGGAACTAATACAAATTCCAAATTTAAAAAATCAGTTGTACTTTTTTCAGGAACACTTTGAAAATTTGCCAAAACTAATCACTTATTTTGAAAATCAAAATCTCACATTAAATGATTGATTAATCACATTAAACGTGGCTATTAATAATTTGAAAAATATTCCAAGTGACTTCAGATGTGGCCTTCGCCAAAAGTTAGACGCAGTTTATAATAGAAATCCAGATTTAATAAAATTGTGACAATTGTGTATGGGAACAATGCCTCAAAATCTAACTGCTAACTACGCTGAAATAAAAGAATATTTCCAGTATGCACCTATAATCAGTTGCGATGTAGAAAGGACGTTTTCTATCTACAAGGATATATTTCATTCAAAGAAATCAAATTTTACAGAAGAGAACCTAGAGAAAGTATTGCTAGTTAATATTAATATTAATACTCCTTTACTCAACTTGAGCAAATAAAAATGTATTTCGTATTTCATAGATCACCACCCGTTTGCCTTCATAAATAAAATTAGAAACTCTACAAATACAAATTTTCAATAGTACACCCGTGGGGCGAAGAGTCATCGGCCTCTCATGTCCGGTCGCTACTTATGATATTCTTGTTCTTTCTACTAATACCTGGCCAACTGCAATAAAAACTAAATAAATAACTGAATGTCGAACAAAAAGGCATTGTTTAATATTTAATTCTGGCTTGGATCTGGCATATCAAATTTCAAGCAACGTATTTTTCTCAAAATTGACTGCAAACCAAAGAACAACGGCTAAAGTTAAAACTTTCATATTTCCACATTTCCAAATAAAACATTTCTTAAAGCGAAAAACGTTGCAAAATTAATTCACTTCCTACTTACATTCTCTCTTTTATATCGAGCTTTTCAAAGCGTCAGGAAGAGAGTTGGATTGTCGTGCTTAATTTTTAGTAGGGAGACAGTTCAACAATAAAACGAAAGTTAGGAAATGTTCAGAAACTGTGACGCTCATTCTAGGACCTACATCAATGTCATTTATATCTTCCACAGAGGTTATCTTTACACAAGTATAGATAAGAGATAATCGCATTATACAAAGTATGTAAAGCCGGACTGAATATAAACGATACAAAGACGAGAGATTGCCCGAAATTTATATGACGGACCAAACGAACAAAATACAAATTTAGTACGAAGGTTGCCCTGCACACAGAAATGAAGGACGAAATACATTCTTGATTATGATAGTTATTATAATAAATGACATAAATACTGATTATTAGTTTAGTCTTTTAACAACATATTTATTTATAATTTAAAATAGTTAACAGATTTAACAGAAACCACGGCCATATTCCTAACAGATACAACAAAATTACAAAAAAAAAACAATTATTACTTCGGGTCCAAATGGACGTTAATTTATATCTCTTGTATAAATATTGATATCATTTAATTTGTTTTCTTTTACTCTTCAAGTTTACTCTAAACGGAAGACACTTCATTAATTATTTTCTCAAATATCAAGGAACTTCTTCAACAAGCTTGTATTTAAATTCAAATAAAATGCGTGTTGTGCCCTTTTCGTTTTTATATTAAATATACTAATAAAGTTGTAGCAATGAAATTTTCCCTATACATGTAGTATGCTACAGTGCATTTTCTATTTTTATTTATATATTTACAGGGTGTGCCAAATTTCCGCAACCACTTTCAATTTTTTTTAAATAGATTTCTATACTTTCTTGTTATTATTATAATAGCCACCAAAATTATCTTTGCAATGATATATGACAATGTGCACTTACAACTGTTAGTTTTGGTTTTATTGCAAATTTTGTTAAAATCTTAACAGTTGCAGCGTCTAACATTTTAAGTCTTAGCCTGAAAATGGGAACAGTGCCTCACGTAACTCTTTTTTGTTAGCAATTTATGGACTAACACGTTATATGTTTTGAGGGTGGACAACGTGACAACATATACAGGGTGTTAAATAGCTCGTGCCAAAGTTATGGAAGTTTAAAGGCTATCTTTTTTTTTTTAATCGTATCTATAATTTTTTTAGTAGTAGGCAAATTCCTTGTAAAATTGCCGTTAAAATGGTACCAATAACATAGTACTTATTTCTAGTATTTTCGAAGTTATAACCCTTTAATGGGATATACCTATGTTTATAATATTCAATATGCGGTGCATCTAATAGTTGGTTGGCCATGAAATGATATCAAACAAAATAACTTTTACAACAACCTGTTTTTTAATTCTATATTATTAGTTTTAGAATTACATTTTGTAATTTTTCCATAATAAAACAAAATTAATTGTAAATGTGTTCAAATATATGTCCATTCTGCTCTACACATGCTCTTAATCGCCTCTGCATCGACAAACTTACATTTTGAGCCATGTTGTTTTCACTTAATTGAAAAAAAGCGTTTCTGATTCGCTGCTGCATGTTCTCTGCCGTTGTAGGAGGTGCTTCGTAAACTATATTTTTTACAGTAGGCCACAGAAAGAAATCACAAAGGGGTTAGATCTGGTGATCGCGGCGGCCAGCTTATAAAGCTTCCTCTCCCAATCCACATAAAAGCCATTATAGCAGACATAATGTGAGCGATTATAAAGATAGGAAGCTATCAGGTCTGTTAAAGATGAAGTAAAGCTAAACAAACTTAGTTTGGACAATAATATGGTATGGTCAATAGTGTCGAGGGCCTTCGCGAAATCGGTATAAACGTCGACTTGATCTTTTGAGTAAATAGACGAACTGATATACAGAGTAATTTTAGTCAAATTAGTTAAAGTTGACCTTCCAAACATAAATCCATGCTGCTGCGTGGAGATAAAACATCGAATAAATTTATGTAAATTGTCATAAAGCAAGTGCTCAATAATTTTAGAGCAGCTGGACAAAATAGTATTTGCTCTATAGTTAACACGATCATTTTTACTACCTTTTTCATATAGGTGTAATTCTGCTTATCTTCCATACTTCCGGAAACGTAGATGTGTGGAGAGCTAGATTAAAGATAGCGCATAACGGATGACATAGGATGGAAGTACAGTCCTTGATTATAAAGTTCGGTAATTCATCATGATCAGATGCAAAGTCTGCCTTGAGGTGGTTAGTGGCTGTTAGTGTATAACTCTCTGAAAAGGTTCCGATGTATAAGCTGTTCTGACTTTCCTGAAGAGTTGGCGAGAATTAAATTGCCCGTGGTTGGTATATATCTGAAAAAGTATTCGCAAAGACTTCGACTATTTCATTTGGATCCGTCAGCTTAAAATCACCAAGTTTTAAACAGGCAGAGATCCTTGAGTTTCCCTTCCTCTGTCCAATAAATCGCCAAACTATCTTGGGGTTCCTGGTAATCTCCATTTCGATGACGTCGTAAGATAGAAGTACCTGTGGTTTTAACTGAAGTGAGCGCTGGTTAAATACAAGATGTATGTCCATCTGTACAGATACAGATATATGTATGCATATTTATATTATTTGTAACAAAATCTTAATGGGTGCTTACCGTAATTATACCATCCTCCTCATGACATGTGACGCAACTAAGATAGAAAGTATTAATTGAAATAAATGCTTTGAACAGTTATAATTGATCCATATTTTACTTTTTCTATCAAAATTTCGGTTTCTTTTTATACAGAAGCGAAATCTGTGCCTTCGAAATGAGTAATTTTATGCGATAAACCATATTTACTTTATAGAATTACGCGAATAATCCCTACTGTCTTCATTTCATAACATTTATGTTATTACGTAATTCAATCCGCACACATCCAAATTTACCGCCCCAAAATATTTAGTATTTGTTTGCATATTTGCTTTAGAAATGTAACAATACGCCGGAAAGGTTTGTTTTTTCGTACGATAGCGTTTTCCCCTTCCGGTGTTGTTGTTTTCGCGTTGTCGATGTTGTTTTGCTTTTTGCGCGCGATACGAGAAACTGTTGATGAAGCTCGTTTAAACTTTCCGATTAAAAATCAGAGCAACAAGGCGAAATGTCGCGAGGCGAAAGTAAGAAATTTCAAAAGTTATCCTTCCGAAACGCTCGACGTTAAAATACCCGGCGGAATATAAAAAAAAAATATATAAAAAGTATACATAACAAGCTGTTTTTATTCTTTGTGTGTGCAAAAACGAAATATCGCGGTTGTTCTTCGGTGTACAATTTAGAAAGTTTTCTACGATCCTTTTCTTGAATTTTAGATAAACATTTATGTAGCTGTTGAATAATGAAGATCTTATATTTTAATTTTCGTTGGGATAAATTTATTAATAAACTTTCATGGACTCAGTTTCATCTTATTAACCGAAAAGCAGCTTTAGAATTTTTCTATATGCCTTTTTCATAATAATTATAATTTATACGGACTATACTGACATAGAAACTAAAATAAATTGGAACTGGAACACAAATTACTTTTTTGATCAATCTCATAATCAAATAATCTGACCAGTCATTTGTAACTAATTATAAATTCTCCTCCACTCACTATTAAACGCATAAATGATTCCAATACCCACTCCATGCGAAATAAATACACAAAAAAATTAATTGCCGAGGGTCACACTTGTTGAAACTCCATAACAAAATATAAATAAAATACACTGATTTAAAAGTTTTTCAAAGTTTTAGCGTAGATTTCCACTACAACGTTGATTTACTCCACTGCGACTTCATCAGGTGTATGAATTATGGTAAATTTATAATAGTATAAGTTATTATACAAGTGTCCCGCATCGTTATGTTCAAATTTTATGAGTGTAAAGTAGATTTCATTTCAAGTAACAAAAACGCAAAACTTGTATATACATTTTTATTTGTTTCAAAGTTACAGATCTATGAATGTGATTGTCAGATCATGAAAAAAAATGTAATACTAAAGTCAATAAAAACTGATTTTATTTAAAAAAGTTCAATTAATAATATTTTCGAAATGTCCATCTCCTTGTTGAATGCAGGCTTGTGCCCGTAAGCCAACAGAAGCCAACAACACTTCCCTTGTGTCCGAAACTTGCGTGTAGACTATAGACTAAATTTTTCATGTACCCCCATAAATAAAAGTCAAATGGATTAAGATCGAGTGATCTGGGTGGCCATGCAACGGGACCACCTCGACCAATCAATGTTGGATAATTTACGTTAACCTAATTTCGGACAGCAATTCCGAAATGTGGTGGTGCCCCATCCATGTGAAACCACTTGTCTCGTCGAACATTCAGTGGCACATCCTCTAAAAGACCTAGCAGTTCGTCAATAAGAAATTGAAGGTAATTGTCCGCATTTAACCTCCCAGGAAGAACGACAGGACCAATCAACAAGTCATCGATTATGGCCGCTCAAACATTAATAGAAAATTCATGTTGAAATTTAGATGGGCGTATAGCTTTGGGATTTTCTGATGACCACCTGTGCAGGTTTGACAGATTTGTAACACCACCTCTCGTGAACGTAGATTCATCTGTCCAGAGGACTGTTCTGCAGAAATTCAAATGAAGTCCCGTGACTGTCTTAATATCCAGGTAGAATAAACTAGACGAGCATAGTGGTCTGCCTCAAGCAAACCGTGTCCTCTGCGATAGTGATATGGATATAAGCCCTCACATTTTAAAATTTGCCAAACTATCGTTAGTGGCACTCCTAGTTGTCTAGCGATTCGACGTAAACTGAGAGTTGGATCCCTTGTAACAATAGCTACTGCTTCTTCCTCTAAGTCTGCTGGCAAATTTACTCCTCGGTCGAAAAGATAATCACGCAGACTGCATTCCTGAAATTGTCAGTGTACTTCCAGAAACGTTCTGTAATGTAGAATGCGCCTATCGGGAAACCGATGTCGGTATTCAATAACTGCTTGACGTGCACTGCCTTTACAGTAGCCATACACAAAATGCATGTCCGCATACTCTTGAAAAGAAAATCGGTAAGGCATTTTGAATAAAGAAAAACGTGTCCACTCGCTAATAAGCTGTTGTATGAACTGAAACGTAATGTAATTATTAAAAAATTAACAAAACAACGTTAACAGTCATCTGAACATTTATTTATTGTATGATATTCATGGTTCAGCACTTACGGAATAAGTAAGAACCTACTTTATCATAAGTCAATTTCCAGTACTCTTGTTTGTAGATATCCAATAAATTACTGTTTGCACTACGACACATGTTTATTTATTTTAGGATAACATTCTATTATACGACGTTAACAATCACAGGCCTTAATATTGAATCGTATAACTTTTTTTTTAAATAATAAAATCAGTTTGTATTGACTTTAGGATTACATTTTTTTTCATGATCTGACAATCACATTCATAGATCTGTAACTTTGAAACAAATAAAAGTGGATATACAAGTTTTGCGTTTTTGTTACTTGTTACAAACAGGTGTTTGTAAAAGTTACTTTGTTTGATATCATTTCATGGGCGACCAACTATTAGATGCAGTACCGCATATTGAATATTATAAACATAGGTATATCCCATTAAAGGCCTATTACTTCGAAAATACTAGATATAGGTACTATGTTATTGGTACCATTTTAACGGCAATTTTACAAGGAATTTGCTGACTACTAAAAAAAAATTATAGGTTCAACTTAAAAAAAAAGACAAAATAGCCTTTAAACTTCGATAATTTGGCACGACATATTTCACACCCTGTATATGTTGTCACGTTGTTCACCCTTGAAACATATAACGTGTTAGTCCTTAAATTGGTAACAAAAGAGTTACGTGAGGCACTGCAGCCATTTTCAAGCTAAGACTTAAAATGTTAGACGCTACAACTGTCGAGATTTTAACAAAATTTGCAATAAAACCAAAACTAACAGTTGTAAGGCACATTGTTATATACCATTGCAAAGATAATTTGGGTAGCTATCATCATAATAACAAAAAAGTATAGCAATCTATTTAAAAAAAAAAATTGAAAATGGTTGCGGAAATTTTGAACACCCTGTAAATATATAAATAAAAATAGAAAATGCACTGTAGCATACTACATGTGTACGTAAAATTTCATTGCTACAACTTTATTAGTTTTTATGCTAAGCTCCGCCGACACGCTATAGCCTCACCCGGTATAAATTTAGTCCCTAGATCACAGGCTGTGATCTTTTTCAACCGTCTTATTTCCCCGTTTTGTCTAAATAGCCGTTTGGCTGTATAAATTAAAGAACCCTTGTAATGGTAACAATTATTATTATTTATTAATTTTTTCTTTTTTTAATTCCAGGTGGATTTCAGCGTCCCTTTTATGGAAACCGGTATAGCAATTGTGGTTGTTAAACGGACAGGCATCATCTCCCCTACGGCCTTCCTGGAACCTTTCGACACCGCGTCCTGGATGCTAGTAGGTGTGGTTGCAATACAGGCCGCCACATTTACCATATTCCTGTTCGAATGGTTGTCCCCCAGTGGTTTCGATATGAAGTTATCACTGAATCAGGTAATGTACACACAACAGATGCAAGAGGGTGTTTAATGTGTGCGCTTTTAATATCAAAGACAGGATACATATTGACAAACACAATTAACTCTGCTAACTAGCGTATACTCTCATGTTATGTGTACACAAAGACAGCCTTTGTGAAATGATGACGATTCATTTTTGATGAGAATGTCTTTAGCGAAAATAAACGGAATTTAATTGAGATAAATTAAGTTTCATTACTTTATTTACTTTATTTATTTTCACTAATGACGAATTTAGCTAAAATTATATCTCTTAAAAACAATTAGTTATTACCTACTTTTGCATAAAATAAACCAAAATATTAGGAACTTTAGCATATTCTACGTTGTCTTAACAAAACATGTTTCAGATAACATTTACTTGCACAAATGAGATTAAGTCTGCAGGGTTAATTCCAATTTAAATTGATAGCTTTATGCTCATTTTCTTCGCCTCTAGATAAGCTTTCCAATAACAATCAAGATTAACTCTGGCTCGTCTTCTGTTGATGTCATTAATAAATGACGAAATATTGAGAATGAACATTTGAGTTTTAATATAAACAGACTGATAACTCAAATATTAGTGAATTTATATTAGTACGGAAATTTTCTGTATTATACTATATGGTTAAAAAAATGTGAATTTCCATTTACTAATACAATATTCTGACATTAAAAATTTGACAGATAGGTAAAATGATATTAGTTAAGACATGCATTTTTGAAATGTACGTAATTCACAGCCACCGCTTATAAAAAAATGTTTAATTATATACAAAGAATTCAAATAAATTTTACCTCAAAGTAGCCCTTGGAAATTATGATTATGTCTTAGCTTGTTACTAATTTTAATAGGAATTTTGTTGGTTATGAGATGAGATATTTGATTGAAATGACAAATGTCAAAATAATAAAACGAACATTTCTAAGTGAATGAAATATGTTTATTTCCAACAAACAAGCAAAATTTTATAAAAATTGTTCAAAGTGTCCACCACCTTGTTCGAAACATTTCTCACATCTTCTTCTAATGGAGGAAAAAGTGTTTTGTAGTATCGCATTGTCAAATCCATTAATTCTTTCAGCAATTCTGATTTGAAGGCCTGCAAGATCAGGTATCTGTACTTGATAAATTGAGTTCTTTAAGAATGGCCATAAAAAGAAATCACATGGGGTAATGTCACAAGATCTTGGTGGAAATTCATGTTCAGTGTTTAAACTTATCAACCGATTTTGAAAAAATTGCTGCAGAATATTAATTGTTTCACCTGCTGTGCGTGCTCTAGCTCCGTCTTGTTGAAAGTAACCCTGTGTTATTTCTTCGTCGTCAAGCTGTTCGATAAATGGCATAATAATTTCTTTTCGATACCTTTCTCCTGTTAAGGTTCCGTTAAAAAAAATAGGACTCGAACCAACTGCAATACTGCTTCTACTACGAAGAAAATTTCCAATTAGTATCCTAGCTATTGAAGAATCTAGTAGTTAATTTGAAAACAACCAATCCTTAATGATAAAAATGGATAAACTTGATCGAATAGCTAATGTGTATCCAACTTATTATTAATAATAATCTTTTCGTAGACCAGGAAATTATTTCCCAAAATACACAATATGTATCTAAATGTGGTCTGATATTTAAATTAATGATGATCCAGCCTTCTCCAGGTATTTTAAAATGACTAATTAATCATATTATTAATTTAAAAGTAAATTGCATGCCAATTGGGTACTTTAATGACTCTCTTTCAAAAATATTACTTCTTCTTCTATCATTATATTATATATCTATATAAAATTGCTATTTTTAAATTCACATTCAAAATTTCTGTCTTTCTTTTTTTCAATTGCTATGATTAATCAATATACTTAATCAGAATAATTGAAACATACATGAGTAGGTAAACCCCACCAGTTTTGTATAATACAAAGGTATTTTTAATAATATAAAATATTACTAAAAATCTGGTGTGAAGAACACAAAGGCAGGTTCACTATTAATATTTTCTGTGAACGTGTCCGAATATATCCTATCCCCAGAGACGTAGATACGTATTTCGCTTTTCTACAAGCTCATCGGTACGCCCCTGCTGGAGCAATATACTTAAATTTTATCCAAGTAAGTTAGTTTTTAAAATGCCAGTTTTACGAAATACCTTTTTTTTTTAATTCAAATTTGAAAATGACATATTCATATAGTTAATTATCAACTTTAAACCACTCACTTGCACATGTTAAATTTTACATTAATTTATATAAATTGACTAAATATAATTTTCACTATTATTCAACTTTCAAAATATAATTAATTAAAAATATCTACCAAGATTCAACTCTAATCTATATTTACAAAGCTAAGTTATTAAGAATAAGATATCCAATTAATTTTTTGTAAACATAATAACCATTTAAAATTCAAATAAATCAAATATCTCTTGCATATATTCCAATTTTAAAATCGCATAGACATAATGGAAGTTTATCCCATTATAATATATATATATATATATATATATATATATACAGGGTGATTCTAAATATATGCGACAAATTTTATGGGCTGATTCCTAGGATTATTATAATCTTAAAAGTTCATATGGATGTATGTTTTAAACGACTTAGTTTTAAAGTTAGGGGATGTTTAATAGTAAATTAAAAGTTCATACGATAAAACGCAATAATTTAGATATCATATCGTCTATTATGGAGGAATAACTTATTAGAACACTTAAATATTATCAAACACTAACCAACAGATATTAATGATCTGTTAATGACAGACTAATGAAAAACGAAAACACTTGGTTAACCTTTCTTAACCTAGGAACATGCGCGTGCGACGAAACATCTAAATGTTTATTTTTATCAAGAACATTTACCTCTAAACGAATTTTATCTTGTATATAAAAGTCTATCTAGAAGGGAAACAATACATTTATGTGTTTCTCTTATACTCGTAATTATCTAAAAGTTAACATTATACGCTAGATATCTTAAGTTGAAGAAAACGAACATTAGACACATCATCGTCAAAATAGAAATGCCTACTTGACATAGTGTATTTTCAAAAATTCAAAATTCAAAAACTCAATGAAAAGTAAATTTTTCTATGACCCTTTGTAAAAAAGACATCTTCGGTAACCGAATACTGCAGCGAAAATTTGATTTCTGTCGCTAGTGAGAGAAAATCCCATAACTTTAACTTTCGTCCCTAGTGACGAACTAGGGACCTACTAATTTTCACTTGCGTCTAATCGCCCGCTGTTGCTATATCGCGTCATTTTTAAATAACGTCAGTTTGTGCTGTTTGTAGCTTTATCATGATTTCTGATCCAGAAAGTGATTTAGTTATTCTCAATACATCACCAGAAATAGTAAATCAAGCTGAGAAAACCTATGCGGGCTTATTACGAGAAAAGTCGAGAAAGAGGTATGAAGAAGTCTATGTAAAATTCATTGAATAGAGCGCTGATCTTTATTCAATGAATTTTACTCTAGCATCTTTATCGAAAATAAAATATACGCCATTTATCTGCGAAAATATAAACGATAATAAACCAAACTAGCCAAATAGAGGGCTGGTCTTTATTCAATGAATTTTACTCTAGCATCTTTATCGAAAATAAAATATACGCCATCTATCTACGAAACATATAAACGATAATAAACCAAACTTTGATGTAAACAAAGTTGCCTACACATCCACGTGAAATATACGGCAATTTTAATTGAATTTAAATAATACTTGAATTTTCTATTTCAACTAACGATGGAATAAATGTTCTTGAAAAGAAAAACATTATACCATTTTTTTAAAAATCCATATACAAAATATATGCGAAAATCTACTATATACACATCAATTCATATTTAATCGACCAAACCGACTAAAAATTACAGAAAGGCCAAATCTAACTGTAACAGTAGGCAACTTCATATTCGGAAATTGTGCTGCTTGCGTATTTTGCAAAATTGTGAGAAAATTTTGAAGTCATCGACCTTATGATCTAACAAGTGTTCATTTGAAAAGTCAATCTAGGTTACTTTGAAATTTTGATAGAATAAGACGCAAATATATTAGTATGTGTTTGTTGCTCCGTAAACGTAAATCCAAATGACATTTGATAATGTCAATCACAAATATCAGTTAGTGCATAAAACCTTTCTGTTGGTACAACTCACAAGTTACTAAAAAAAGATATGCAACTTTATCCATACCGTGCCACAGCAGTACAACAATTGTTGGAAATTGATTACCCACGCAGACTACAGTTTTGTAGTTGGTTTGTAAATATGAACAATAATGGAGAACTTTCGCAAAGAGTCATCTTTACTGATAAAGCATGGTTTTATAAAACGGGATACCTAAATTCGCAAAATATAAGAATTTGGAGTAGTGAAAATCCACATGTAATTAATGAAGAATCGCCACATCCAGAGAAAATTGGTGTTTGGGCAGCGATAAGCTAAATGCGAATCATTGGGCCAATATTTTTTCAGGGAACGTTAACTGCTCAAAGGTACCGTACGGAAATTTTAGAACCATTTGTCAATCAGTTGCATGATGATGAACTACAAAATGCATATTTCCAACAAGACGGAGCACCTTGTCATTGTACTGCAGAATCTTTGGATTATTTAAGAGAATTTTTTGATGAGCGTATAATTAGTCGAAATACTGAAATTGCCTGGCCTGCACGTTCATGCGATTTAACACCTTGCGACTTCTTTTTGTGGCCTTATCTAAAAAATAACATATTTCGAACACCTATATTGAATTTGAATGATATGCTACAGAGAATCGAACAGAAATGCATGGAAATTAATAACAATCCAGTAATGTTGCAGAATATCATCAGAAATTTTGAACGGAGGATTTTAAAGTGCATTGATCTTGAAGGACAACATTTTCAACAGTTGTTATAGTTTTCATTAAATACCTATTATTTGTTATTTATTTGTATGTATGAAAGTAGCAAAATATACGACTTCGTAGGTTAAGTAGTAAATTTTAATTTACGACATACTTCAAAATGTTCTCACTAAATCACATGCTACTAGATTGACTTTTCAAATGAACACTTGTTACATATTCTATGTATCAATGTTTAAATTATAACTAATTTAAATATTATCTATAGTTTGGTAATTTTTAAGTGAAAATAAAGTATTTTCTTGCATAATTTTTTTAAGTTTGTTATAATGCCGTAGGCGAGGGCGTAGAAAAAGTATAGTGTTTAACTCGTCGAAATCATTTTTTTAAGATCGCGAACATCGCCAAGCTCGCCTTCGCCTCTTATGGTAAACTGTTCCCTCGCTTAAAAAAATTTTACACAATATGCTATTAATGTGAGCAGATTTTGAAATAAGAATTAAATATCCACTTCAACATTCTCCATATCCAGAAGGGCATACTTTATTAAATTTTGTGTGTGTTTATTATCAAATTATTCACGTGTTTACAAGTAGCCGCTTCGCATAATCGTAAGGAATGTCCGCTAACGGGTAAATTAATATTTCCCAGGTGCGTAATAATGGGATAATTTTTTTTTGAAACGCAAGGGAACACATGAAAAGGCTTTGATAAAGGCACCGACCATAATTATATTACCTCACTATCCGCAAGATTAGGGTTCTATAGGACCGTTGAAATTGATTAACCTCTAATATATTAATAATATATAAATAATTGAAGTAGAGACGGGTTTCCGCTTAACCCGGTTCTCAATAGAGAAGTATGCTATTATATTAAGGTTCAATAGAGGCGATATATAAGGACAATGTTTGAGGAAGGCACTTCATAAACACATACTGAAGTACAGACAAAATTCGAATTAATTTAAATGGATGAAAGAATTGTTTTCAATTATTGAAATCACTCCAAGAAATTTGTTGATAAAAAGAGAATAATCTATTGATGAACTATACTAATACTAAAATAATTTTTAAATCCTCCTACGCAAATTTTATACGATAATTGATTCTAAAAATTACCAGATCTTTCGAAGTAACTTTTTCTTTGTTTTGACGAGGTCAAGTACGTGAGTATTTTCAATCCAAATAATTGGCTTCATAGTTAGATGAAATTTAGAAAATCTTTACATATACAGAAAATAAAATTATATTTCTATTCTCTTCTGAAGTTAAAACTTCCTGCCGTTCTTACGAATGGAAGAAAATAATTCTGAAGACAAGTACAAAAAAACTTCTAACAAACTTTAAAAACACTTTAAAAACAAAAGTAATTTCGGAAATTCTTGTACGAAGCTTATGAATTTACGAATCTTCAAATAAAAGACAGATATTTCTCTTATTAATATGAGGTATCGTAAAATAAAAGTTTGTTATTGTGAGGTTAAAAAGTTAAAAAAATTTAAACATTTGCCTATCATTGCACATACCGCGGCCAACTGTCGATATTTATGCGGCCCACCTACGAATTTTAAAAATTGTTCGAAAAACTACAAAAAAAGGTAAAAATCCATTCAAATCAATATTTCTTAACTTTTTATTTTATTCTAACTTTTATAATTGTTAGTAAGATATGTATCTTTAAGTACCTACTACTTTCTTGTTCAGGTTTACAAGCATATTGTTACGAGACTAGAAGTCTGTCGAACCAACTAGATTAGTCGAAGATTCGCGAAACACGTCGGTATTATCCCTGAACAATGTGGTAAGTTCCCGATGTTAGGTAACTCGTATAAATACAACGCATCGCTCGTATAAATACAATACAGTTAAGTTTTAACTACGGACAAGCGAACGTTATATTGTTTGAATTGTAATCTGTGAAGAATAAATATTTCGTCGTTCGAACTTGGCATCTACCTACGTAACAATATAATATCAACTTTGATATGGATAAACCAGGCCCCAGTAAAAAACGTAGTCGTAAGGTTGAAGATGAAAATCGACAGTTTCAATATATTTGGACCGAAAAATACTTTTTTATTTCATCGCATAACAAAAGTGTCTGTTTAATATGCAAGAGTAGTGTTTCTACTCCGAAGGAATATAATGTGAAAAGGCATTATGAAACCCAGCATCATACTTTTACCAAATTAACCGGCGAAAATCGAACGCAAAAAATTTCCACTTTACAAAGGGAACTAATAGACCAGCAAGCTATGTTTACAAAACTAATTCAAGATGCTGAAACAGCTACTGAAGTTAGCTTTGAAATATCTCGAATAATAGCGAAAACTTGTCGGCCTTTTAAAGATGGTGAGTTTGTTAAGCAGTGTTTAGATATCGCCGCAAAAAATTGTGTCCGAAGATGAAAATCGACAGTTTCAAGATATTTGGACCGAAAAATACTTTTTTATTTCATCGCATAACAAAAGTATCTGTTTACTATGCAAGAGTAGAGTTTCTACTCCGAAGGAATATAATGTGAAAAGGCATTATGAAACCATCATACTTTTACCAAATTAACCGGCGAAAATCGAACGCAAAATATTTCCACTTTACAAAGGGAACTAATAGACCAGCAAGCTATGTTAAAAAACTAATTCAAGATGCTGAAACAGCTACTGAAGTTAGCTTTGAAATATCTCGAATAATAGCGAAAACTTGTCGGCCTTTTAAAGATGGTGAGTTTGTTAAGCAGTGTTTAGATATCGCCGCAAAAAAATGTGTCCGAAAGATGCAAAGAGGTTTGAGAAAATTCAACTAAATCGGATGACTGTTCAAAGAAGACTTACCACATTAGCAGCTAATATAGAAGAGCAATTAGCTACGAAATCGAAAAGTTTTGAGTATTTTTCTATAGCACTCGACGAATCTACAGATATAAGTTCCACTGCTCAACTCTTAATATTTTTATTTGATTGGTATGAGTTCTTTGACAAGTCAAACCATGGGGTGTGACATGCTCAAATCTCTTCTGGAAAAATGTTCTATAATGGATTTGGAATTTAATGAAATTATCTGGAATTACGACTGACGGAGCACCTTCAATGGTTGGAAGTAAATCTGGGATAATAACTCTGTTAAAAGAGTATTTACAAACTAAGAACATAGATAGCAAGGAATTATGCAGTTTCATTGCATTATACATCAAGAGGCCCTTTGTTCAAAATTATTGGGATTTGAAAATGTGATGAAAGTTGGAGTACCTACTGTAAACTTTATAAAATTGCGAGGTCTCAATCACCGACAATTCACACAATTTCTCGAAGATATTGAAAGCGAATATGGTGATCTCCTGTTTTAATTACACTGAAGTAAGGTGGCTAAGTCGTGGGTTGTCACTAGAGCGGTTTCTTAACTTGATTGATGAAATCAAAATATTTCTGGGGGAAAAGAAAAAGGACGTCTCCGAACTCGACAACAATGATTGGCTGTGTGACTTAGCGTTTCTTGTAGACATCACAAATCACTTGAATGTCTTAAATACGCGACTCCAAGGCAAAGATCAATTGATTTCGTAGTTATACTCTCATGTTTCGTCCTTTCAATGCAGATTGAGTATTTTCAGGAGACAAATCAATTCAGCCAATTACAGCCATTTTCCGAACTACAAAAAAATTATGGAGAAATTCAATAAAACTGATGTCAATTTCGCTTATGTTCAAAAAATTTATATTTTAATATAAGCTTTTCATGATCGTTTTCTAGACTTCAAAAAAGTTAAACCTCTATTAGACATTTTCAGCAATCCTTTCTACATTTCACCCGAAAATGCACCGGAATCAATACAGCTGGATTTGATAGACATGCAAAATGATGATAATTTACGAAACAAGTTTAATGAAGGTAATTTACTCTAGTTTACCGTTGCGTTGACAAAACCGCTTATAAAGTGTTGCGAATAAATGCATTGACATGCGCAAGCTTATTTGGATCGACGTATATTTGTGAGCAAACGTTTTCAGTGATGAAACTTAACAAAACAAAAAATCGAAACCGTCTGGCAAATGAAAATCTGGAAGCAATTTTACGTGTGGCGACAAGTAATGTGGAGCCAAACATAAACAAAATTGTTAGGTCAATGCACTGTCATGCATCAAAATAATAAAACATGAAATATTACATTGTAATGATTAGATTACATTACGATTACATAATTACGACAAACATTTTTGAATGTTCTTTTATTTTTATCATTTGTAGTAATTCATACTATTTAAAAATACAAATATTTGTATTAATAGGTATTCTTTGTAGTGGCTTATAATTTTCCCGAGTGGCCCCTGTTCCCTATAAGTCTGTGCATCCCTGATCTAGACCGAACAATACAACTAACTGTAAGTATGCAAAAGGCCGCTCGGCGAACAAGTCCCGAAAATGATAATTCGAAAAGAACAAAGAACAAAAAATCTGAAAAAAATAATTAAATAAAAGATATCAGATCTCAAGCTAAATTAAATGTAGCTGTAAAGACATTGCTTACTCATATTAACCGGAAATCTATTCAAGATTATCTTAACTTTCTGCCATGGAAGTAATAGATTATTCTTTCTGAAAACTTTTAAAAACTTACTGACTTATATTAAATATTGAGAATTCTTAATCTGAAAACTACGAACCGACGTTCACCCTTACATATGCACACTACATGCATTTTACTATATGGATACGAGATAGACTTCACTTACGAGTTAAATGCATTCCACGTGTACCTGGGAGATAGTTTCTTTAGTACATATCGCACATGTTCTTGTTTTCACACCCTCTTCTTCTATCTCCTACTTTTCTAAGAATTCGAACCGGCATATAACCGGAACAGGACCTTTATCGACGTTGTATGCGTTTTCGTTTTTAATATTATGTCCAGTTCCTTCAGATTTCTTATATTTTCAATACGTTTTAAACAATCTACCGTGGTGTTATGATCGCCTTCTAACACATGACGAACAACACTCGATTTTTCCAATCTATGCCAATCTATCGAATTTAATATGGGATATATGTTCTTTCTAACGGGTTATTATTGAACGTTTTATTTGACCAATATATTTCAATTTGCAATCGTGGCAATTTATTTCAATAAATCCGATCTCTCGTTCATATGTAAATTACCTTTGAAGACTCCATTCTTTAACAAACTCAATTTAGGTTTTTCGTTATTCTATATTTGGTATTGCAAACGCATGTACTTTCTCTAACGATTTTGTTGATGTAACAAACATGTGAAATCGCGTCTTTTTAAAATTGCTCTTTCTAATTAATTTATTTATTATTTCCGTGACGAAACCGATATTTTTAATCACAGTCTCCAAAAAAAGACTTTCTATAACACTATTTATATAGGGTTATTCTGAGTAAATGTCATTAATTTAATTATTAGATTATACTACTAAAATATATACCAACTGAGTTATTTTTAATTTAAAAAAAAATGTGAAGAAAATTAATTCAAACTGATCAATTTTGAGTACCACTGTCCGTCCTGACTCACACGATATGTGTCGTCCGTATATCCCATGTCGCTTGCAGATAAGCAGCCGTATTTGTTTACATACGGTTTGTTTACAATGAATGGGTTTATACATAAGTAAGTTATGAATATGCGATATCTACTATTTAGTAAGGGGCATCGTACTCTCGATACATCAGCTGAGTATTTAATGCGATCTGAAAACGGTTTTATTAAATAATTTAAAATAAAATTCGACAGCGGACTTTTTAGATATTTTTTTTTTATTAAATATTAATTAACATGTTTAATCTAAAATTAAATTATCTGGCACTTAATGTATAATGCATTATATATAGATACAAAAATGCATTCCTAATAAAAGGTGAATAACTATTAAAAGAATCGATGCACAAGCTTGAATAAAAAAGACATTTTACCCAAAACTCTTTCCTCCAAAGACATAACTATAACAAATAATGCGGCGCATATGCCACGCGACAAAAAAAAAAACATGTAAAAAATCCTCTTATATCACGCACAACAGGGAACTACTATCGTTTACTGCGATCGCGATACCGATCGACCCCTGCTGTACAAAGAGCCATCGACCGAACATTCGAACAAACAAAGAGCAATATTTGGCATCGGATGTATTTGGACAGATGAAAAGTTTCACGGAAACCTCTTCGGCATTTCGCTTAAGTTGAAGCTTTGATCTTCGAGGAAGGGAATAAAATCTAATCAAATTAAGCTATTAAGCAGTTCACTAAACGTGGAAAAAACAAGACTGTTTAAATGGAACGAACTTTAAAAGACGTATATCGGAGAAAAAGTTTTGTTTTGTTCGCGGTGGGAAAATGGCTTGTCTTTTAAACGATTTATAGATTATATATTTGGTTCTGTCTGCGAAAATTATATTGAAGTTGTGATGTCTTGCCGCTGTGGATGAGTTTGTAGGACATGAAAGTTGATCTATTTTGATGAATTCATTATGATACGATATGAGGGTTTTTGCGACATCTTGGCAAAAGTATCGAAAAACATGAAATAATCAGAGTAATCAGTATAAATAGCTTCATCGATTTTCAAGTCGTCTATAAAATCTATACACTTGTTTGTGGTTGAAATAATTCTGGCAGCATTATTTCCATTAAGAACTGAGTATCCGAAAAGTGTTAAGAAACATTATCTACTCATTTTATTCTTTTGAAAAACGGAACCAAAATATGGTGATAAATCAGGACTATACGGGCAATAAGAAATTAATTCCATGTTTTTCGCTGCCAAATATTCTATTGTGACTGGTTCAGTGGGAACTCGAATTTTATAATGGGAATTAGTTGGCAATTTCAGTTTGTTTTACGCAATTTATCAATGACTTATGGCAAGAAAATTACTGTATGTCAATCAAGAGTAATTGTCCTTGAAGACTCTAAATGTGATTCACAAAAATTCCGATTTTTCTTTGGTTTAGTTGCTTTATATCTATCTCGAAACACTTATTTACGTGTTATTGTGTAAGTCAAATCTTTGACAGAAATAATTCATTTGTGCAATTTGTTGCTGTTAATATTAACAATGGCGAGTTTAAGTGAACGAATTGAAATACTTATGATGTTGGGTTATGGAGATAGACGCAGAAGTTTACAAGACGTTAGTAATTTATTTAATGATACGCATCCAAATTGAAATCCAATTTCTAAATCCGTTGTTGGTAAGACGCTTTGAACAAACGGGTAGTGTTAAAGATTTGCCAAGGAGTGGTAGACCTAGAACAGCAAAAAGCGATGATAACAAACTGGATATTTTATGGGCTGTATGTGAATATCCCCATTTATCAACCAATCAATATTTCAATATTTCAGTCATCGATCGTGTTATTTTTAAAAAGTGAAAAGTATAAACCTTATAAGGTACACCTTGTACACGAGTTAACGGAAAATGATTTCGATAGGAGATTACAATTTTCTGAAGAAATGTTAAATATTTGCAATAATAATGAAAATTTTGTCAACAATATTCTTTTCTCAGACGAAGCTACTTTTTGCCTTACCGGTGAAGTAAACAGACATAACTGCAGATACTGGTCATCGGAAAATCCCTCTTGGTTTTTGGAGCACCATACGCAGTACCCCCAAAAGGTTAATGTTTGGGTTGGCATTCTAGGCGGTCATATTATCGGTCCCTTTTTCATCAATGGCAATTTAACTTCGGCTCTGTATTTGCAGTTATTGCAAAATGAAATAATACCTGCTAGTGCTACGCTCTATCCTCATGAAAACAATGAACACCTGCCCAATGACAGTATCTGGTTCCAGCAAGATGGCGCCCCACCACATTATGGTGTAAATGTTCGTCAATATCTGGACATTGTTTTTCCCCACAGATGGATTGGAAGACGAGGAACCATCGAATGGCCAGCCCGTTCGCCAGATTTAAGTCCTTTAGATTTTTTTTCTTTGGGGATACGTAAAAAACAAAGTTTACAAAAATAAGCCCGATAACGTCGAAGATTTACAAATCCGAATTACCAGAACGATACAAGAAATTCCCCGAGATTTTTTACAGAACTCTGTTCGGGGTTTTGTAAATCGATTGGGTTATTGTCAAATTACTTATGGACGACAATTTGAACACTTACTTTAATTTACTTTGTTATTAATTTGTTTAATTTTTCTTGTAAAAAAGTTATTAAAATGAATTTAAAAAAAACAAAAATATTATTGTAAAGAGACAAAAACCTCTATCGAATGGAAGAGCAAAATTTACCAGTTCCCATTTAAAAAAAATGCGCGAACAGGCGTATCTAAAAAAAAACAATTGAAGAAAAAAAATCAAATAATCTCAAATGTAGATCAAAATATCTTAACAAACTTTTATATTGAACATAATTCCCTAAAATGAATATTAACGACAATAAATCGCCGTCTCCATACTTTTAACTAACCCTGTATAATTTTGCTATGTTTTCCATGATTTAAGTATGTGCATATGTTTCAAACACACGTTGTAAAACTCGAGAAGCCAACATCTTATAACAAAACCGAAATATTTAAATTTCCACCACAATAATCTAATCTACTCTTGTTCAAAAACACATTATTGTTTATAATCGTTCTTAAAATATTCTAATATCATCCATGACGTTAATGCAAAGGCTTTTTCAAGTTCATGGATGTTAATGCCACATTTGAAAGCATATAATACTTGGCTCGATTTAAAGAAGACGCGAGCACGTGGAAAAGTCTCAATAAGAAAAGATCTCTAATAGGATTACAATGTTTCACTTTCGTTGTGTGGGAGGTGTGTAAAATTTCGATTCAATAGAAAGCAGTCTTAGTCACAATAGAGTTCTACTTTTTTCCTATTTAGAAAACAAAGTAAGTCGAAACTGGTAAATTTACGTACACAAACTGAACTAAATACGAATTCGCGTCATAAGGTTCACACACAAATAAATATTAAACACAGCCAAGTTCTCAGGGTGTGTGGATGTACGAATACGAATTTCGCAGAAGCAGGATAATAGACTGCTTCGAGTTACAGACAAAGCTGTATTAATACAATGAATAATTAATACAAACGTTGTTCTAAAATTAACTTTTGTATTCCAGAGGTTGTCAGTGAGCTTCGGGTAATTATAAATGTGTTTGTTTACTTCCTCATGAGAAATATTTTTTTTATAAAAAACCACGAAATAAACAAATAAACAAATAAAACGAAAAAGGTCATCGATATACAGATGATTTCAAAAGATTGTGCTTATCCCTTTATTTTCGAGGACCAAAAGCATACAGAGCGATATCTGAATTATTTGTATTGCCTACAAAAAGAACATTGAGTCGTTTCACTGAAATGAATAAATTTCCACCTGGCATTAACAAAGCATCATTTGATATTTTAAAAGATAAAATTAATAACTTCAAAGATATCGACAAGGTGTGCATATTAACTATTGATGAGTTGGCACCGAAAGCTCATCTACTTTATAATATTACTACTGATGCTGTAATAGGTTTTGAGGATGATGGAAACAATAGATACTTTCTTTAAACCTTCTTTCAATGTGCGTGTATTTATGCTTAGAGGTTTATACCACAATTGGAAGCAACCTATTGGGTATTTTTTGATAAATTTGAGTTTTTTTCTGTATAGAAAAACTGCTTATGTATGTCTGCTAAATTTACTCATCCATGTGACAAATTTCCTTCATTTACCTACTACATTTATATTCAAGAATGAGACTGTATTATACATTAAAATTTACCAACAGGAATTTTAAAAGTAATGCTGATATAATCAAAAGGAAAACCATTGTATGGAAGCATACTTGATTTTTTTTAATAAACTATTACACAATTAAAACATTTGTTTTTATTATTAAGTTAATTAAATTATTATAAAATTAGTCTGATAGGCGAACCTAATCTATAATATAATATGATACTTACTTCAATGATATTAATTTAACATAATTATATATTGGTAATATTGACTACTTGAAGTGATTTCACTCAATTTTAATTCACTTTCGTTATCAACCAAGAACAATGACGTTTATATTGCTTCTTCCATAACAACGACAATAATTGTCATATATTAAAAATTTTTTTATTCTGGAATATGTTTTATTAAGGATAATAAACATTGGATGTTGGCGATCTAGAAAAATCGTTTGCATACTATTTTCGAAAAATCCTTAAATTATGAGCCATTATAGATAATGAGGAATAATTTAAAGAGATTATTTCTTCAAATATACTAATGTGCATAATTATTGTTTTAAGTCTTCTGTATTAAGTAATAATTTACACATTTTTAGTTTTCATTTATTTAAATCTAGAGCATTGTTTAAGTTACTTTTTCAGACATGATATGGAAGAATGTCGAGAACGGCATTGTAAAACAATGGCGAGTTGTATTGACGGTCATACTGATTGTATGTCCATTGTCAGTGATTCCGAAATTTATTACAAAATTCGTAAAATATCGTCAAAAATTCGTCACTTAGGATCGCAAACACATCTGAACTCTGTAAAACTTTTATGGCGGCTAATATTCCATTAAATAAACTTAGCAATCCCACTTTAAAAATATTTCTTCAAAAATATACTGGTCGAAATGTTCCTGATGAATCAACTTTACGTAAATATTATGTTTCTAGGTGCTATACGAGAACAGTTGAACGCATTAGAAGCCATCTTTTAAATCAATACATATGGATAAGCGCCGACGAAACGGTGGATATGTTAGGACGCTGTGTGGTAAATGTTGTAGCTGATGTACTACATCAAACTATTCCCTATAACTCATATGTAATAGCAACAAGTGTTATAAATAGAGTTGATGCGGAAACAGTTGCTGAAACCATTAAGGAGAATATGCAAAAAATGCTTCATTCGGACGCCACGTACAAAGAAAAAATACTTTTATTTGTCAGTGATAGTGCTGCGTATATGTTAAAAACAGGCAGACTATTGAAGAAAATATATCCTAATATGCTGCATATTACTTGTGTAGCACATGCTCTCCACAGAATCTGTGAATATATCAGAGACACTTTTCCGGAAGTTGATAGACTTGTATCAGCTTTTAAAAAAGTTTTCAGAAAAGCACCATTGAGAGTAGCTCTTTTCAGGGAAAAATTTCCATCTCTGTCACTGCCTCCCACTCCAGTAATAACTAGATGGGGAACATGGCTGGAAGCTACTAGTTATTATGCTGAGAATTTCGATAGTCTAAAACATTTCGTAACACTGCTAAAGGAGGATGCTAGAAGTATTGGTGAGTGCAAGGAGCTCACACAAATCCCAAATTTAAAAAATCAGTTGTACTTTCTTCACGAACACTTTGGAAAATTGCCAAAACTAATCACTTATTTTGAAAATCGAAATCTCAAATTAAATGACGGATTAACCACATTAGATGTGGCTGTTAATAATTTGAAAAGTAGAATACAGCGTCTAGTTATAAGAAATTGGAGTAATCTTCTATGTTGTATCAATATTGATTATAATTATTTTTGTAGCGGAGATCACTAACTTAAAATAGTCGAGGATGCGATAAGATGCACTAAATAGAAAGAAATTATATGCAGTTTTACTAGTAAAAATTAAAATTTACATTGGAAATACAATTATTGGTAGGAACAATAAAGTGAAAACAAACAACTTCAAATTTTGAAGAAATTAAGAAAAAAAGAGAGTATTGTAATTAGGAAAGAAAGAAATAAATGATTTGGTAATTGAACATTCATGCCCTACTTTTCTTCATCATTTTGATTAAGTTAAATGTCGAAATAATAAAAGAAGATTCCATTATTATAGCTCTCACCTCCCAAATCTGTAAAAAAAAGAAATTATAAAAATATAGTAGTTATTAGAAAATATTAAATCTAAAAAATAAAATGAATGACGAAAAATATTATTAAATAAATATCTAAAAAATAAAAATACTAGTTTAAAATTAAACTTTGAAAAGCTAGAAATTTATTATTTAAGAGATTATTTAAAACAAATAAGTAAAATATCAACAAAGTAATTAAACTGTTATTACAAACATTTGGAACTTACTGCAAGTGAGAATTAATGAATATTAAATCTCATTCTTACACGTAAATGTCGACTTATGTGATGCGTTCATTACTACAATCCGACAAACTAAGTTTGTACCAGTATGCAGAACACACCCTTTCGCGACAACGAACTTCCTGGTAATTAGGTTAATTAAGAATTGCTGAAAAAACTTGATTGTAGTAATGAACGCATCACATAAGTCGACATTTACATGTAAGAATGAGATTTAATATTCATTAATTCTCACTTGCAGTAAGTTCCAAATGTTAACCATATATACAGAAATATAGAAATGAAAAGCAATGTCCGTCTTCGAGGAATGCCGTGCATTGAAAAGTTCCAACTAGAACGAAACGCGTCTGTACGTGTCCTCCCGTTGATTGACTTGGTTTTTTTCAGCAATTCTTAATTAACCTAATTACCAGGAAGCTCGTTGTCGCGAAAGGGTGTGTTCTGCATACTGGTACAAACTTAGTTTATCGGATTGTAGTAATGAACGCATCACATAAGTCGACATTTACATGTAAGAATGAGATTTAATATTCATTAATTCTCACTTGCAGTAAGTTCCAAATGTTAACTATATATACAGAAAGTATAGAAATGAAAAGCAATGTCCGTCTTCGAGGAATGCCGTGCATTGAAAAGTTCCAACTAGAACGAAACGCGTCTGTACGTTTCCTCCCGTTGATTGACTTGTTTTTTTTCAGCAATTCTTAATTAACCTAATTACCAGGAAGTTCGTTGTCGCGAAAGGGTGTGTTCTGCATACTGGTACAAACTTAGTTTGTCGGATTGTAATAATGAACGCATCACATAAGTCGACATTTACATGTAAGAATGAGATTTAATATTCATTAATTCTCACTTGCAGTAAGTTCCAAATGTTAACTATATATACAGAAAGTATAGAAATGAAAAGCAATGTCCGTCTTCGAGGAATGCCGTGCATTGAAAAGTTCCAACTAGAACGAAACGCGTCTGTACGTTTCCTCCCGTTGATTGACTTGGTTTTTTTCAGCAATTCTGAATTAACCTAATTACCAGGAAGTTCGTTGTCGCGAAAGGGTGTGTTCTGCATATTGGTACAAACTTAGTTTGTCGGATTGTAGTAATGAACGCATCACATAAGTCGACATTTACATGTAAGAATGTGATTTAATATTCATTAATTCTCACTTGCAGTAAGTTCCAAATGTTAACTATATATACAGAAAGTATAGAAATGAAAAGCAATGTTCGTCTTCGAGGAATGCCGTGCATTGAAAAGTTCCAACTAGAACGAAACGCGTCTGTACGTTTCCTCCCGTTGATTGACTTTTTTTTTTCAGCAATTGTTATTACAAAAATTAAATTAAATATTAAGCTCATTAGAAGTGTAATTTTAAAACTAAGTACATGTAAAATATTTAAAAAAATTAATAAAACATACCTTTTGTATCTCCGGGACGATTACACCACATATCGCTCACTGCAAAATCCGAAGGAAAATTAGCTTCGCGAAATTCCAAAACTCTTATCTGGGCAAACATAAAGAAAGAAATTTACAAAAAAATATTTGCATCTGAATGATACATTCAACAGTTTTTTATTGACAAAAGCACTTGCTGACGACATATTGCAAAAAAAGTTGGGTAAATTCAGGTCTAATTGCCTAGAAACACATTTTTACACATCTTTCCTCACAATAATATTAAATAACAAAATAAATTTGAATAAAACATTATTTGTAATTGCGCTAAGAAAAGTAGATAATGTCAAAACGGTATTATAAAAGAGCAAATGTATATTATAATAAATTCAACTATGAAAAAAATAATGTGCGTTCAAATAAATTTTACCTCTAGTAGTCCATGACAATAAAAATGTTTGTCGTAACTTGTACTATTTACATTTGCATCAGTTGTCAATTTGACAGACTATTCTGATGTATACTTAATTCGAACTTTTTTTAAATTGCTTTGTAACTTAAAATTGATTTAAAACTATTCAACACAAATCATTCATGGTTGAATCTTATTTTCGAAGCGGACGTAAGATTAACGGACAATGGCACTATTTTATTGAAGAATGCTTAGACGAATTTAGAAATGTTTCCAAACTTCGCCTTTGATATTGATAGTTTTCGGTACACAGTTGCACTAAGGTTTTCAGAGAAACAGGGAGTGTTATATGGAAAGAAGGCAGTGGCCGGCCGAAAAAACGTACGGAAGAGCTAGTTGACGATGTAACGCAAATTATGAATAATGCACCACGAACTTCCATACGAGTATTATCTCAACGAGTGGGTGTATCAATTGGCACTTGTCATATAATTTTGAAAAAAGATTTACATTTATTTCCATATCGCATGACCTGTTATCAAGAAATAAAAGAAATTGACTATCCTAGAAGAGCAACATTTTGTCAGTGGTTCTTAAATAATTTAGATATTGACTTTCTTGATAAAACTTATTTTTCTGATGAATCATGGTTTTATCTGAATGGATATGTTAACTCACAAAATATAAGGATGTGGAATACTGAGAAACCACATGAGTTTTATGTTGAAACCTCACTTCATCCACAGAAAATTGGTGTATGGTGTGCGCCTAGTCGAAGGAAAATCATTGACCCTATTTTCTTTAACGGTACCTTAACAGGAGAAAGGTATCGACAAGAAATTATTATGCCATTTATTGAACAGCTTAATGAAGAAGAAATAAATTAGGGTTACTTTCAACAAGACGGAGCCAGAGCGCATACAGCTGGTGAAGCAATTAATATGATACGGCAAATTTATCAAAATTAGTTGATAAGTTTAAACACCGAACATGAATTTCCACCAAGATCTAAGAATTCTCGACCGTTATATATTATAAAAATTTAATTTAAATTCGGGTAAGCGGTCTGTCAATTAAAAAACTCCTTTATTAAATAACCCTATATTTCGCAATAGAATTTGTTACTTCTTCAGGGGAAAAAAATGTGGAGTTGAAAAATAATAAAATTGACGTACAAAAAAAATATACAAATTTATATATTTATATAATTTTATATTTTTTTTTGTACGTCAATTTTATTATTTTTCAACTCCACATTTTTTCCCCTGAAGAAGTAACAAATTCTGTTGCGAAATATAGGGTTATTTAATAAAGGAGTTTTTTAATTGACAGACCGCTTACCAGAATTTAAATTAAATTTATATATATATATATATGAACTTCATGTGTATGAGAATTAATAATTATTAAATCTCATTTTACATGCGATTGTCGCTATAATTTGTTGCATTTAATTCTACAATTCGGCAAATCACTTTTGCCCTAGATTGTAGACGCAACAAGCCGCGACATCAACTGTACAAGTTGTCAGTACAAATGAAAAATTTTGTGAAAAACTTATCTGCGCGGAATGTGCATATATCGATATTTCACTGTTTTTTACAGATCATCAGTGCACCTTACCGAAGACAGACATGATATTCACTTCTATACTACGTGTATATATACGAACTGTAATGAACTTCATGTGTATGAGAATTAATAATTATTAAATCTCATTTTACATGCGATTGTCGCTATAATTTGTTGCATTTAATTCTACAATTCGGCAAATCACTTTTGCCCTAGATTGAAGGCGCAACAAGCCGCGACATCAACAAAATATCGATATATGCACATTCCGCGCAGATAAGTTTTTCACAAAATTTTTCATTTGTACTGACAACTTGCACAGTTGATGTCGCGGCTTGTTGCGTCTACAATCTAGGGCAAAAGTGATTTGCCGAATTGTAGAATTAAATGCAACAAATTATAGCGACAATCGCATGTAAAATGAGATTTAATAATTATTAATTCTCATACACATGAAGTTCATTACAGTTCGTATATATACACGTAGTATAGAAGTGAATATCATGTCTGTCTTCGGTAAGGTGCACTGATGATCTGTAAAGAACAGTGAAATATCGATATATGCACATTCCGCGCAGATAAGTTTTTCACAAAATTTTTCATTTGTACTGACAACTTGTACAGTTGATGTCGCGGCTTGTTGCGTCTACAATCTAGGGCAAAAGTGATTTGCCGAATTGTAGAATTAGATGCAACAAATTATAGCGACAATCGCAATTAAAATGAGATTTAATAATTATTAATTCTCATACACATGAAGTTCATTACAGTTCGTATATATACACGTAGTATAGAAGTGAATATCATGTCTGTCTTCGGTAAGGTGCACTGATGATCTGTAAAGAACAGTGAAATATCGATATATGCACATTACGCGCAGATAAGTTTTTCACAAAATTTTTCATTTGTACTGACAACTTGTACAGTTGATGTCGCGGCTTGTTGCGTCTACAATCTAGGGTAAAAGTGATTTGCCGAATTGTAGAATTAAATGCAACAAATTATAGCGACAATCGCATGTAAAATGAGATTTAATAATTATTAATTCTCATACACATGAAGTTCATTACAGTTCGTATATATACACGTAGTATAGAAGTGAATATCATGTCTGTCTTCGGTAAGGTGCACTGATGATCTGTAAAAAACAGTGAAATATCGATATATGCACATTCCGCGCAGATAAGTTGTTCACAAAATTTTTCATATATATATATATATATATATATATATATATATATATATATATATATATATATATACATATTGCATTTAAATTGTTCTGATTGTTAATTCGCAAGAAATCATAAAATGGGAAAAAAAGTTGTTTGTTGCATTTAATATCCCCTTAAACTATATATCGCAGTTAACGTAAAAATTACCGAAACAAATCTATTTGAGTCATTACGCTCCAATAATAATATCGAAAGCTCAAAAGAGACAAAAGTAATCTCTCAACAAAATAAATTATACAAATTGTTCAAACCGCGACGTATGGAAGTGTATTTCTGGAACGAATCCACTTTAATTCCTAAAGCGTCACGGCCAATTTGCATCTCATGCAGTCATTTAACACACCATTTCTTCGATATTATTTTTTCTAATGTTCCCTGTCTGTGTGTTTTTACAGTCGACTCCCTCGGCGTCGCATCGTTTCTCCCTGTTTCGCACCTATTGGCTTGTGTGGGCCGTGCTGTTCCAAGCGGCCGTCCACGTCGACTCGCCCAGGGGATTCACAGCTCGTTTCATGACCAACGTCTGGGCGATGTTCGCGGTCGTCTTCCTAGCCATTTACACTGCCAATTTAGCCGCCTTCATGATCACCAGAGAGGAATTTTACGAATTTTCAGGTGAGTCTGTTTAATTAAATAGATTTTTTAAAGAATGCTAAAACGCCGGGATTTTCAAACATTTTTTGTCGTACCACTCATGTGTACTACGAATCAGCCGCGAACCACTAGACTATTAAAAGTTTCATAGATAAAACTACAATTGAGAATGATAAAGCAGTAAAAAATAACAATCGTTTTTGAAAGTGTCAATTATGTATTTAAAGGCTGTCCCATTAAGAGCGCAATATTAAATTTTGTAAATTTTTATTTCAGTATAAAGTACATACACTGCGGTTAAGCGTGGAACACAATATCGAACAAATGTGCCCCACGCTCTCGCCCTTTATACGAAATTCTCGATAATTTTTGCGCCCTGTATATTGTATACTGTACTAAAAAATTGTGCATAAAAAAACGAAAATTTATCCTGATACGTTTTCATATCAGTCATAAATTTTAGTAATTGATGCGCTAGTAAAACAGACCGTAACCATAAATTTACCGGTCGCCGATAAGTGATAAAAAGCCCCGTAATACAAATAACTCTCTAAACACTAACAAGTTTAATGCCTGATGCCCTTTAAATTCTATACACACGCAAAAAATATAACGATTAGAGGAAGTGTGTTATCGATGGTATGTTTGTTTAAAGTAAACATAACCGGTCACCCACTTGAATTCTTTCTATCGATAGGTCAGCGTGTTTTTTAAATTACAAGTTAGTATTATCTTAACCTATTGATTAATGAACAGTGTCTCTAGTAATGTCGAATAATTTTTGCCGCCCTTTAATTTGGCGGCTTGTGTGCCTTGCACACGTGCACACAATTACGACGCGGGCCTGTCCATATTCAACACTTTAATTAATGGTTTTTACCTACTGATGATGACAACTTAGTTCTCGAAATACGTATTTAGGATACGATTATTAATTGTGGAAAGAAGTTTTATACATTTTTTAAGTTTTCAATCTTTCTTATTTAATTACGTTCCAAGTATTCTTAAAATTTTCGATAACCGGAAACTAATCTGCATAACGTTAAATTATTTACATATTATTTTTAATACAAAATTGGACTGTTATATACGAGGTTCATTTTAAAAGAGACAACCTCGATTGATTTCTTTTTAATTTGTTTTTGCTATTCAGGCTCCGTTTGATTAATTTATCCATTATTAAATTCTATTATTATTTTATACCAAAAGTAAATTTCACAGCAATATGTTTATATGGACGTTTTGACTCTAAATAAGTTATACAATTCATTCTTGAAATATCGCCAGTACGTTTTGGGACACCCTGTATGTTAATAAATCTCGAGGATATTCCTTTAAGGAGACACTATTGCTATGTTAACTTTAAAGATATCGATTGCATTTTATATATTAATTGTTTGACTCTAAGATTCACCAACATCTCATAATTAAATGTTCATTTACATTTAAATCGCTTTTATAATATCTCAAAACTTAAACTAGGATCGTTTTAAGCGAACAAATTCCGCGACGTTTATAAGTCTTAATTAAGTTCTGCGGCAGAGCAGTAGTGTAAACTTCAATTTCAGGCAAGAAATCTCGTTTAGCCTTAAAGTGAACCATTATAATTTTCCGACACAGAAGTCAAGTTTAATCGCTTTAAGAAAAAAATGGAATTAACCTTCTGGGCTTATGAAGACTATCACGCTCAGACATTATGAATTTGATGAATACTAAGGAGGAATTATTAGAAAGATTAAGTTAATCCCTTGGTTGGTGTGTTTAGTTTTGTCTGAGTGTTACAAATGTATTTTAACTACTTGATTTTCCCTTTTAATTATAATATGAATGTACTGTTGATCTTTTCTTAGAAATACTTACTTGAAATGTGGTTAGTAGATAACACTGGGATTAACTTATGCACTTATGTTACATTTGTTAACAAACAAAATTGTCAAATTTGGGGTGAGGAAAATCCATGAGTGCTTTATGACAGACCTTTTCATCCTCAACAAGTCACTGTTTGGTGACTGGTGGTCACTGTTATGATCAGTTGATATAATTGGACCATATTTCTTTCAAAATGCTGTTGGTGATGCTGTAGTAGTGAATGGTGTTCGATATAAAGATGAGAACTGAATTTTTGTGGCCTGAACCGAATGATATTGATCTAGAGCAGCGTTTCTTAAACTGTGTTCCGCGGAACCCCGGGGTTCCGTGGAGATCACTCAGGGGTTCCGCGAAAGTTACGTGCTTTTTTTATAACATTCAAGGAAGTAACATAAAAAAAGTAATAAAAATTTAAAGGCACAACTAAATTCCACTTACTAATCTGGATAGTCGGTGCAAATGCGACAGTCCGACGTCGCGAATTGTAACGGCGCCGTCGGGACAATTTTTGGTATTTAAAAGCAGCCGCCCTGGTATAATCACGGGAAATCCCGGTATCGGTGATTGCCCGGCTCAATTCTTTATTGATCATTACACTGCGAGTATCCGGGCATAATAGTCACTTGCCGATGTGTCTTATAAACAAAGTGATTGAAAATTAAAATAAAGTGATTGAAAGATAAATAAACTGATTGAAAGTTATTGATAAAGTGATGTTGTTTATTGATAAACTTTATTGGTTCTGTCTAAAACCAATTGTTTAAAACCAAACTGTCTAAAAGCTATGTTAAAACCTAGAAATTGTAATCGTTTGTGTTTAATATTTCACTGTTAAAAATAATATCAATGTAAGTAACCTTTAAACTTTATTCGGTCTTAAGGGGGAGTTCTCATTTTTTGAATAAAAACACGACGATTTTTAATAATTTTTTTTAAAGAGGATTGTTTTTTTATATATAGAAACAAATTGTGTTTTAATTTGCCATAATTTACCTCTGTAGCAGAAGCCGTTAAAGTTGACGCCCGAAAAACGAGATACCAAACGGTAGCAAAGATTTCTTCTGTTGAGTAAAATAGGATCTTTTCAAAAAATTAAAAATTATAAGAATGGCGCGCATTTAACTAAAAATTTGAAAAAACGACCTTTTTAGATTAGAAAAAGTGGAATTAAAACTGAAATATAGCATTTTAATCAAAGATCCTAGTTTGCCCACAGGTGTACACGTTTACAAACATAATACAAAAAGATCTAGATCTAGATTGGTCAATTAGCGTCTGAGAAATTCTTGTTACCGATTTCAGAAACATCATTTTAGGAAAAATTTGCTTAAACTTTAAACGAGTTATGTATACAGCTTGTATACAAGTGATACATAAAGCTATAACTTTTATACGGAACCGAGTACTTATTCTAGACTTATTCTAGACACATATAGCATTAAGATAATAAAAGAAAACAAATTTTTTTTAATTAAAAAATGAGAACTCCCTCTTAAAACTGGTGCTGTTATTTTTGTCTTAAAACCATATTCGATATTTTGTTGCAGGATGGAGACGTGGCTTAAAGAAGGCACTTTAAAGCGTTCTGCTGCAGAACTTGACTCCTCTGTTTCGAACCCAGCAACTAGCTCTTTTGCTAAAGATAACTGTGGTAATAATAAAAGTGATGCAACTGAAATCGCCACAAACGAAATTAGGCCAGTAATGGCCTCTACAAGTAATCAACCCAGAGCAGTTACTAATAAATTAAGGAAATATTATGAAAGTTGTATATGTTTAGGATTCATGAACGATAATGATAATCCTCAGTATTATATGCAACAACATTCTACCAAATAGTTCTATGGCTCCATCTAAAATGGGTCGTCATTTAGAATCTGTTCATGGCGAGCTTAAAGAAAAAAATGTTGAATTCTTCATTCGGAAGCGTGACGAACTTTTAAAATTAAAAACGGTTATGGTTCAAACCACAAAAACGGTGAATGAAAAAGCAAGTGAGGCTTCTTACTTAGTCAGCTATCTGATAGCTCAACGCGGTGAAGCATACTCAATTGCGGAAAATCTTATTAAACCTTCATGTATGGAGATGGTAAAATGTGTGTTAGGTGAAAAATCTGCAAAAGAAATGGCTAAGATTCCACTTTCGAATGACACGGTAGCTCAGCGCATCAGAGACTTAGCAGTCAATATAAAGAATGAACCTACTTTTCGTCTCAAATCATGCAAATTTTCATTACAAATGGATGACTCAACCGATGTATCTGGACTCGCAATATTAATCGTAATCGTTAGATATCAGCACGAAAACGCATTATTGGAAGATCTTCTTTTATGCAAATCTCTACCAACACGTACTACTGGAGTCGAAATATTTGGTCTTCTAAATTCTTTTCTTGAAGAGAATAAAATACCATGGGACAACTGTATTGATATCTGTGCCGATGGAGCAAAGGCCATGAGTGGCATAATTAATGGGACTGTACAGCTTATTAAAAATATAGCTAAAAACTGTTCTAGTAGCCACTGCATGATCCATAGGCAGGCACTTGCTGCTAAAAAATTATCCCCCAGTTATAAGAATGCTCTTGATGAGGTCATCAAAATCATTAAATTCATAAAATCTCGACCGCTAAATAATCGTTTATTCAAATACTCTGTGAGGAGATTGGAAGTGTACATACATTTCTTCTTTTACATACTGAAGTCAGATGGTTATCTCGAGGAAAGATACTAACCCGTTTTCTTGAGTTAAGGGACGAGGTGCGTGCTTTTTTTTAGAACACAATTTTGAATTGAAAGGTCGATTATTTGATAGAAATTGGTTACTTAAAATTGCCTATTTAAGCGACATTTTTACAACGATAAATGAACTTAATTTCACCCTCCAGGGCAAACAAGTAAATTTATTTATTGCCCACGAAAAATTCTTGCCTTCAAGAAAAAAATAGAATTTTGGACAATTTGTATGCGCTCCAACGAGTTTGATTGTCTCCCAACAATAAAAGGCTTTTTAGAAGAAGAAGGGGTTGAAATGGAAGAGGCATTTATTGAAGAAATTATTCAACATCTGAAAGGATTGAGTGAAGCTTTTAATAAATATTTTCCAAATGAACAGCAGATTAAATATCAAAATGAATTGTGGATTAAAAACCCATTTATTTTCAATGCACGACCTTCGACCATGTCAACGGAAGAATACGAAACTTTTATTGAATTGTCATCTGATTCATCATTGCAAAATAAATTTAAATTAATGCCATTAACGGAATTCTGGTGCAGTATAAAAGATGAATATCCTCAATTGTCGCAAAAGGCCGTGTTGGTGCTTTTACCATTTGTAACCACATATATGTGCGAAATGGGGTTCGCAGCTTATTTGTCGACAAAAACTAAATACTGGAACAGACTTGATGCCGAACCTGACATAAGAATTCAACTTTCATCAATTAAGCCTAATATTAAGTATATTTGTGATAATAAAAAGCAATATCACTCATCCCATTAAAATTAAAATTTAAAAGTCCTGTAAATGTAAATTTAAGTTGTTTTAAGGACTTTTGTGTTAATTTTTGAATTACTTTTTGAAGAAAATAAATATTTTTTGAAATAATTGTCATTTTTGTTGCATATAATCCATTTACAGAATGTTACATTAAAAGCATACTATTGAAACAAACCAGGGGTTCCATAATAAAAGTGACTACTAAAAAGGGTTCCACTTATCAAAAAGATTAAGAAACGCTGGATCTAGAGGATAGATAATTTCAACAGGACAGTGCAACAGCTCATTTTGCTAATGAGACAATTGCTTTATTAAGACAACAGTTTCCTGGAAGAATTATTTCAAGAAATGGTGATGTTAATTGGCCACCAAAATCATATGATCTAACACCGTTGGACTGTTTTCTTTGGAGTTACGTGAAAAGCCAGGTCCATAAGAACAAACCACAATCGATTCCTGAACTAAAGGATAAAATTATTCCTGTCATTGAATGTTGTCATTGTCAGTGAAATAGAGCCTCTATTATGTCGAAATGGAATAGAAAATATTAAGAGCGAACAGCTGTGAAGCAGTAAGAGGTGGTCACATATCAGATATTATTTTTCGTGTATAAATGAGATCTCAGGTATGCGTTCACAAGCAAAATACAACCGTATGTACAAAATTTACTAGAAAATAAAATGCGATGTTATATATTTATACAACTAAGAACAACGACGCAGAGACTCAATACACAATAATGAATGTAAAATGGTGTAATCACTAATACATTATTAAACGTTCAAAAAGATTATAAACACTAGGACAAATTCAACAAATTGATAATTTTGACGTTGCGTTAAATATGCTATTACATGTGACACATGAAAATGTTAGCAATCTATTAATTAAACAGTGTAATCAAACGAAAATTTAACCTTCGCATTGAAGATGTAGGTCGCTATCAACTCCACTTCAATGGCGCCTCTATCACCTCCTTTCGATATTATGTTGGGTAATTTATTCCGACAAAACGGTCTTCTCGTTCCGATAAGTGTTAAAGTTATCGACAATTACCGACGACAGCTAACAATAGAAGCCGGTAATAGTAACCAAAAACAAATGCCCTTAAAAATAATATTTTAGGCGTTAGCAAGGGCGAAATACGCAGATGAATGCATAGCAATGTCTCAAACAAAATAGCGGGATAGCATCGCTTACCTATTGTTGGTCAAGGGCACAATAAATATTAGCTTAGACGACGGCGCAAATCCATTTATTTATTGAAGTTAATTAAGCAAACGAGTGTAGCCACAAATCCACCTATTTCGGTGTATAATCGAAAACTTACGGTACTTTTCACATTACAAAAAACGGCAACACCAAAAGCACATACGTCCTGCCCGATATACTATACGGAAGTGTTCAAAAAAAAAGTGTTCCAATATGAGATCGAAAAAGAGGATACAATGACGTAATTGGACACTTGTCCCAGTTCACGATGAACACAACCTCAGCTTCTCACGCATTTTATTCTCATATAGGAGTAATTGGAATAATAAACGTAACAAATTGTGTTGTCTGAATGTCAGAGACCGGTTTTACGTTACGCCCAAATATTTAGAGTGGGGGTTGTGGTTTATCCGACCACCACCAAATTCAACATTCAGCTCTTTGTTAACTTCTTTGTTACACAACTGAAAGACACGTGATTAGGATTTTGAAGGGTTTGGTTGTAAGCGATAAATTAAACCCAAATTTATTACAACATTTTTTTATTAATTTTAAATTTGCCTTATATCACATCTTTTCGCAAATAAAGAAATAGCAAAATAATATTTTATTTAATTACACAAAGACAAAAAAAATTAATTAATCGTTTTTTTTTTAATTAACACACAGATTAAGCTACGCTTACTTTGAAACAATTTCTCTCTCCTAAATTTCCTTGACTTGTAATCTTGACATTTGACTGTTACAAATTCGGCAATTTTTACTCTTTTATTATAGTCTGTCGCCCTTAAACTTTAAACTGAGTTGTAAAAGTAAGGATGGAAACTATGTTTTTTAAAATTCGTTGAATAGATCTCATTGATCTTTAGTTCCATTCAAAAAAATAAGATGTTTGACATTTTTAAAGAGATGATGGAAAGTTGAATTTTCCATCACTTCTTTACAAACCCTGTATCCAGTATAGAAGTTTAACATATCACTAATTACCTTTGACCTTTCTATTGCCCACTACAGCAAGATATTTCTTATTTGTTCTAGGGGATGTTCACATAGAATTTTTAATATAAAGGTCTGTATCTGTCAACTCTTTATTAAAAAAATTAATATCTCGAAAAGTATATATTTTAAATATAGGCTATCCTACACGAAGTGTCTCTAAAATTTTACGTAGAATTCTAAAATGCAATAATATACAGGGTGTGGCATTTAAAATAACAAAGTTGCACTATCGGTATAACCGAAAATGATAAATTCGCCATAATTTGTAATCCATGTCTACAAATTTTCATAAATATCATGTTAGTAGTCCCAATATACAGAGAGTTTAAGCTCGTCGTGACACACCCTGTATAGAAATATGTACGTATAGCAAACGCCAATTAAGTTGGCGCGAGAAGGGGTAAGTTCGCGCAGGATTAGAAGTAGTGGGGAGATTTGTATTTGGTTTTACATCAAATGTCAGATAATTCTAACCTCTGAGCGTGTATCACTTTATGATCCCCTAGCAAAGACATTATGTTCCGTCAAACGTCAATGACAAATGTATTCTGACAATTACTTGAGTAGTGGGAGTGGACGTTTTTTAAAACGGCTTCTGCGCACCCCCTCCTCGCGCCAACTTAATTTGCGCTTCCTATAGTTTCACAAACACATCAGTCAGATGTCGCGAGATGTCTCTTGGCATATAATGTGTATATAATAACTGCGGCAGCGAATTTACATACTTCACATCTTAACAGCACTGATGAAATCGTTAAATTGAAACGCATGTGTTTGTCAAGTAAAGTTGACCATTACTTAAATGCATTGTGCATATTCATATATACAGGTACAGATATGTTTTTATCATATTTGTATTAATGTATTTACAAATACTTGATGTGATTTGCATCGAAACTATCTATCTTTAGATGGTACAAACATCAATTTATTTTGTTAGAAATACACAAGTTAACATCTCGCAAAGTTAATTTATAATCACTGGTCGGAATTGGGAATCAGAAAGTTATTAATTCCCTGCAGAATTTTCACGTAAATTGAAACATTGGAAAGTTAAAAGCAAAGTCGTACCGGATAACGATTTTCCAGTCGTCCTGAGAGATTTAATGTTTATAGTTATCTATGCGGGATTGCTCAAACAAAGGTTTGAGCATTTTCATTAAATAGGTAACGCAATTTCAAGCGCCAGCATTGTCCCGCGACACTGTGAAACGGTCCGAGTTATGTGTAAATTGAAAATGTTCTTTTTTTTAATTTCCGTGCGCCAGGATTTTTTAAATTAGTTTTGGAATGAAGTCCGCAAAAAAGAGAACGAGAATTGAAGAATTAACATGCGATTGCGTCTAGAATTTTTAAACAAATAATGAAATTAGCATATTTACGGCAGTAATATCTCGTATATAGCGTTATGTAAGCGATTTTAACTGATTCTTTACTGCTTCTACGAATGTGACTTCTTGAGGACTGGATTGCTAAGCTTCTTGAATGGAATATTGGCCGCCATGAAAGCTTCACACAGTTCTTCGTTAAAAGTGTCACATGCAGATGGTCATATGTTATCTTGATGAGTTTTCGAAGAAACATGTCTCTGCACATTACACTTTTGTGGACGCCTTAAACTTAATGAACAGGTACTGCAATATATCTCGGTATCATTACGAATATGCAACCAATCTGTATGGCCTCTAATCCATCCTACCATGGTTGCCTTACGAGAATTCTCCATAGTTAATGAAAATAAAGAGAAATACTAAGAACAGAATGGAATGGACTAAAAAGAAGAAACGAAAACTACTCCAAAAATAAGGTAGTAAATTAAACTTAATATTTATAAAGATTATAGGATAAATATACAATATAACAATATACAAAATGAACTTATCGAAAGTGAAAGTAAAAATTTAACATATACAGAGGCTCCCAAAGGAAACGTTACAACTCTTCAGAAGAAAAATATTCAAAAAAAAGTTAATGAAGAGAGTAAGGCTGATGCCATTATCAATCCTTCTAATGATGGTTTTCAGAATGTTGGCTATAAACGCAGGTCGCAAATAATAAAAAATACAGTGTTTGGTACGGTTGAAAGTACAAAATTAAGGGCATCACTGCAGTATGGATACCTTCATGTGTACAATTTGGCTCCAACAACGACGTGTGAAAATATGCAGACGCATCTTGCAGAAAACAATTTGAAGAATATTGAATGTGGGCATTGTCTTCTAAATATCCAGATAGATACGCATCATTTAAACAGTCATTTCCAATGGATCACTTGAAAGATCTAAAAAATCGAACTGTGGCCCAAAGGTACAAAAATTAATCGTTTTTTATTTAATCGGAAGCCAAACAAAATACTGGGCCAATCGAATTGAGTACCGAAGTGGCTACTGATGACGTATATACTTTAAATGCTCTACATATGGACTGCAGCTATAAAATAATGCATGTCAATGTACAATGTTTGTTGAATAAGGTTCACAATTTGGAGATATTGCGTCTGGAGGAGGGCCCTGAAGTTCTTTGTGTGTCGGAGCACTGGTGTAGTGATGTTTTTATAGACTCTGTGTATATAAATAATTATACACTTGTTAGTAAATTTTGTCGGTCTGAATATAGGCACGGTGGTGTTGCAGTGTATGTTAACAACAAGATTGCGGCTAAACCGCTTAAAATAATAACAGACTATTGTATAGAAATTGACGTGGAGATGTGTTGTTGTGTTTTTGACATTTGTAATAAAAGGATTGGAGTTTTGTGCGTGTATCGCTCGTCCAGTGGTTCCATTGATGTCTTATTTTCAAAACTGAATGCGGCGATGGAGAAAGTGTATGAGCGGTCTGATTATATGGTTGTATGTGGTGATTTTAATGTGGACATGTTGGGGGGATCTGCCCAAGTGGATGCTCTAATGGATATATTTGCGGGCTTCAACATGAGAAAAGTGACAAAAGGTCCTACAAGGGTTTTCACAAACAGGAAAGGTGTGACGTCGGCATCGGCACTTGATTATATGGCTACAAGTATTCCGAGTAGTATGATAGCTGGTAGGATTCTGCCAGTGCATATGGCTGATCATTTTGCACAGGTGCTCTTTGTCGGTGTGGAAGAGTTGAGTGTGGCCACTGTCTCGGTGGATGAATTTATGGAGAGTAGAAGCTTGCATCCTGGCAATATCAGTGAATTATGTCATTTGCTATGCAGCAATGACTGGTCTACTGTTCTTGGTTGTAGGGACTTGGAGGGTATGGTTGACGGGTTTGTTGGGACTTTGGTTTGGTGCCTTGATGTCTCTTGTCCTTTCAGGAGGGTCAAGTTTAAGAAGCATGAAAAGGGATGGATTACACACGAGGTTCTAGCGAGTTCCAGGAATTTGAAGGACCTACATTGGTTGAGGACTAGGGTTGGTGACGGTGGAGTGGATAGACTGTACGCTGAACGTAAGAATATGCATAAAATTTTATTTATAAAACCAAAAAGGGCTATCACGATGCGAAATTTTATAATTCTTCGAACAAATCGAAAACAGCTTGGGATCTTGTAAATAGACAGAGAGGAAAATGTAAAGATAACAGAAAAGATATTACTTTGGAAATTGACAATGAACTTATTTCAGATCCAGGAACTGTTGCTGATAGTTTTGCAAGGCATTTCTCTACTGTTGCTGTACACCAGGTGTTGGCTGCATATGGTGGTCCTGGACAGTTGCCCGTTTACGGAACAATATTTCATAAGACCTTTTGTTTTCGATCGGTGGATGCGGCAATTGAATGAAGCGATATATTAGAGAAATGAGGAGTAATAAGTCATGTGGAACTGATGGGATAAGTAACTTTATCTTGAAATCAGTGAGGGATGAAGTGTCCGAGGTGCTGTCACATATAATAAATAGATCTTTTGGTGAAGGAAGGTTTCCATCATGTCAAAAATTGCAACTGTTACACCTTTATATAAAAAAATGGATCCTACGAAAATTGAAAATTATAGACCTGTATCGGTTTTAAGTTCGATATCCAAACTTATTGAGAGAGTGGCTCATGATCAAGTGGTGGATTTTGTGGATAAGTATGGGCTCTTTAGTCACAGCCAACATGGATTTAGGAAGCATAGGTCTACTGAAAGTGCCATTTTTGACTGTTCTGAGTGTGTCCACAGATCTATTGATGATAACAAGTACGTAGCGGGGATATTTTTTGATCTATCGCGTGCTTTTGATTGTGTTGACGTCGGTATTGTAACTGATAAATTGTACAATCTAGGAGTTCGGGGAGTTGCATTGGATTGGATTTTCTCCTATTTAAGTGGCAGAAGGATGATTGTTCGGGTGGGCCATTGTGTGTCGACTGAGACGGAACTTGATCTGGGTGTTCCGCAGGGTTCGGTTCTTGGGCCGTTGGTGTTCTTGCTGATGGTGAATGACCTGCCGCATGTCTTCTCGCATGGATATCCGGTACTTTTCGCAGACGATACCTCTGTGATGGTGACTGGGTCGACGATTGGTGAGCTTGAGCGGCGGTTGGACGAAACAGTTAGTGAAATGGGTTGGTGGTGTGAGTCTAATCATTTGCTGTTGAATCGTGATAAAACAAAATTCATTTATTTTCATAAACGCAAAACTGTTCCGGATAATGTGTCAACAAAAAATTTTGAAGACAGTGTATTGTCACTGGGTGTATATATTGATGCCAGACTTACGTGGAACCTGCACCTTGACAGCGTTTGTAAGAAAATGAGTATGTCATATTATGTGATAAGACAGTTAAAGTCATCGCTTAGTGGTGATAGGTTGCTTGATGTTTATTATGCATTAGTATATTCCGCTATGTCTTATAACGTCATTGTCTGGGGCGGTGCAACGGAGCGGATGAGAGTATTTGTAGCACAAAAAAGAATTATCAGGTTAATCTTTGATATACCGCACAGGAATTCATGTAGAAATATCTTTAAAAGTGAAAGAATTCTTACATTCCCTAGCATTTTTATCTATAAGGCTGTGCTATATGTTAGGGACAATTTGAATAGATTTGTCAGAAATGGTAATTATACTAATTATCATCAATATTTTACTCGACATCGCGATAGGATTGCTGTTCCTAGGCATGGTCTATCTTTATATGAAAAGTCACCAGTATATATCTGTTTGAAAATTTATAATAAACTGCCGAAACAGATACAGACAGAGAGTTGCTCTAGAAGATTCAAAAGAAATGTGAAAGAGTTTTTTCAAGAGAAAGTGTTTTATGAATTGGACGAGTATTTTAATATGTAGTTGTTTCTGTTGCTTTGCAATTTTACAATTTTGTAATTACTGACAATGTATTTTATTGTGTTTCTTGTTGTACCTTTTTTGTATTTTTTTGACGTTTCAATCCATAATATTGGCTTTTGAATAAAGATATATTATTATTATTATTATTATTATAAAACGAATTTTTAAATACTAAACGTTGTAACCTAATAGCACTGAAAGAAACGAAACCAGAAACAATCCCTTAATAGAAAAGAATATAAAATATATTATCTCAAGAACGATAAATACATATATGTATATGCATGTATAGCAGCATGTAAACACGAGAATACACTTCGGAAATTAGCGGATATACAATTTTAAGCGATTATTTCAGCGAAGTCTAACGAAATAATATATAAATGTGTATTCTGTCTTACACGCCACTGTGTTGAATTTAATTTATAAATGAATACATACAATGTACTATTCATAACGACGGAAATAAAAATACCTGCTCGAGGAATGCAATCGAGCAAGCGAATAGCGAGGCTGTTATAACATGCATACTACCTGAGACCGCCACAACGTTTTATCGGGGCAATTGGTCATACAGTCGCTTCAGTCCTCTCTCTGCTTATTACTAATCTGTAAAGTACGCAGTAATACGGAGAGAACCGGTAGCAATTAATTCAAATGTCAATTTTCAATACCGTAAATGTCAGCAGTGATGTTTATGTTGCAAATACGCAATTTGGAGGAGGTAATATTTGAATTCATTTAATTTTTATAATGGTATTATCGCATAATATAGGTCGTGAAATTCGATATTATAATACCTTCCTGAAACCCCTTAATTTAGTGAATTTCGGAGTATAAGTGACAAGAAAATGGCTCACTTTGGCAAATGAAAATTTAACGAAAATGTCAACTTTTAATGACAGTTTTCGAAAAAGAGTTTCTCGTTTATGGTTGCACTAAAAACTAAATACAGAAATCTTCTCTTATCGCTCGAAAACAATTTGCTTTTCGACGTATGGAGAAACTTTTAACTGAAAAACAACCTTCACATTAATTTCTTTTTTTTACATACTATGTACTTATTGTAAGTAAAATATTTATAACAAATAATTTTTTCTCATAAAATGATTTTTCATTATTATTTAAGCTATTTCGCGACTCCTTTAATATCACAGCGGGTCACGGTCCTTACGGGTCACGACTCCCAGGTTGAGAAACGATGTCGTAAACCAATAATAGTAAACTCCGTCTATAGTCCAACTAGTTTACTCCCTGCTATGTCAATGGTGCTTAAGAAGATATTTTACACAAGAGTCAAACTAATATCTTTGCTGCCCTCTTACTTAGGGGCAGGTTGTACAGAATTGACCTACGAAAATAAATGTAATCGAATAGCACCTTTTACAAAGACCTAATTTGATTTCCAGGAACTGCATTCATCTTATTTATGCTCGTAAATTAAATTGAAAAATTGCAGAGATTCGAGACCTAACATAAGCGTAAAACGAATTATTCTTATCACACGGAGAGTTACGTACTAGAAGTTAATGCTATCTTTCGATTTTATAGTTTTCGATTCAACTTGACCGCATCTAATAAATTGACTTTACAAAATGCTCCAATAACTTCGTACAACTAACACACAATCTTATCTAACTACTCCAGGCTTTATTAAAATCGTAAATCTAGTAGTAAGACGGTTCTTTCGTTCGTCCGCGTCGTAAATAAAGTAAATCCTTCTTAACTATATTTCACGTTGCATTGTTTTTTTTTTCAACGGTTATGAATAGAAATTTCTCTGGACGCCTCATTTTAAATGCACGCGAATTTGTTATGGAGTTAAGAGAAAATATCGCAAATTCGTCGATGCGAAAGGCGCACGCGGTATTGTTCGAATGCCTGACTGCGTTTGGACTTCATTGGAGTTGCTTTTTTTTGTTTTTATTGTGTTTCTTAGGTCTTTGTCTGCTGCTCGATTTAAAAATGGAAGAAATATTTTCTTCAGAAATTTCCAGATATTATTGGAAATATTCGCTTATGTTCTTTCTTGTCTCATTTTTTTCTTTTCGTTTAATAAAAGAATGAACCTACACGAAATGGGTTCTTTATTGAAAATTAAATGTTGTTTTGAGCTTAAGAAAAATATATACACACTGCTTAACAATATATATACAGGGTTAGTATAAAGTCCCGGAACGGTCGCATAACTTTGTTTTTCCAGAAGTAATTATTTTGAAATTTATTATTAATATACAGTTAAAAATTACGAATTTACTCATGACTATATGCAAAAAAAAAAACTGAAAATATGCAGGTAAAAAAATACGAGAAATGTTAGAAAATGGAATACTCTAGAAAAAAATATCTTATTATGTTTACTACAAGCTTATTTAGAACATTTTACAACATAATTAACCATAAAGAATCTCATACTGACATAACTATACATAATTCGTCAACACATCCCATACAACACAAATTAGCGAGTTTCCATAGTTTTTTACATAGATTAATTAATTATCCACTATCTGAAGAAATTTATGAAAAAGAATTAAATATAGTCAAACAAATAGCTATCAATAACGGCTACACAGATACTTTAATTGAAAATATGCTGACAAAAAAACTTTTCAAAAATGCAATTTCTATGGTATATCCTGCAATAAAGGATAAGGAAAATTCTAAATTTAGATTACAAACGTACATTGGGACACCTAAAAAAACTTAATATTAACACGGTTTTCAAAACTAATAATAATTTATCCAAACACATTAAAAACAATAAAGATAAAACAGACAAAAATAAGAAATCTGGAGTCTATAAGTTAATGTGTGGATGCTGCGGATATATGTCGGTCAAACAGGAAGATCGTTTGAAAAACGCATTGCCGAGCATTGTTTTTCGTTTAAAAATAAAAAACAAGATTCCACTTTTGCGAATCATCTATTAGAAGAAAACCACACTTTCGATAAAGATTTTCAAATACTGCATTTAGAAAATAAAGGCAACAAATTAAATTTACTGGAAAGTTTAGAAATCAATAAATTAAAACAGTCACAAATTTTATTAAATGACCAATTAGATTTAAATAACTCGCCTTTATTAAATTTATTTACTTAAAATCTGTTTAGACGATAATACAAATGTATATGTAGTTTATTAAACAAATTTTATGCGAAAACATGTTTAGTACCCTATTATATACAGTTAGGGCCGACCAGATGTGCCACATTTTCTCACTACCGACAATATTTGTGTAAATTCTTAGATTTCTTTAAAACATTGTAAGATAATACCATCCTTCTTGATTTTATATATATATAATTTTTTTTTTAATTTAGTTTGTAACGTACTCTTTAGATGTAAGCACCTGAAGAAGCCACCGTGCTGGCGAAACAATTGTCGTGTTACGATTAAAGATTAAAAGTGAAGATTAGAACCGTAGTTTTATTTCTAATTTACATAATTAACCTTGGATACAATTTACAATCACATATTTCTCAAAGTTTTCAACAGAAAAATTGTGACGCTTGTCTGAAAATATGTATGTATTTATACAGGGTGGGCCAAAATGACCGAAGGGGTTTGAGTTCATTATAACTTCTTATTTAAGACATAATTATTAATTTTTTAAAATTTTAAATACAGTATATTAATGGAGAATATTTTTAATTTAATTATGAAAAATTATATCTCGCAAGTGGTGGCCATTTTCTGCTTCGCATATTCGTGCTCTTTCCAAAACATTTTCCATAACCTTTCGCAAAATTTCAGGTGTTATGTTGTTGATTTCGTCGCGTATATTATTTTTTAATTGTTGTATGGTTCGAGGCATATTAATATAGACTTTTTCTTTCAAATAACCCTAAAGGAAACAGTCTGAAGCGGTTAAATCCGGTGAACGCGGAGGCCAATTAAAATCGCTTGTACGGGAAATAATTCGTTCACCAAAGATGTCGCGTAAAAGAGCCATTGTGTCCCTCGCAGTGTGCGCTGTGGCTCCATCCTGTTAGAACCATACTTGCGGATGGTTTTCCACGGCTGGCCTTAAAAAATTTTCCAGCATTGTCCGATATCTAACACCAGTGATGGAAACGGCGACACCGTGTTCATTTTCAAAAAAATATGGGCGAATTATCCTTTTCGACGAAACACCGCACCAAACGGTACACTTATGTGGGTGTAATTCTCGCTGTTGAACTACTCTTGGATTTTCCGTAGCCCATATCCTGCAGTTTTGCCTATTAACGAACCCATTTAATTGGAAATGGGCTTCGTCGCTCATAATTAAATTATGAATAAAATCATGATTATCTTCTGCATTTTGACGAAAATAAATTACATAATCAAGTCGTTACTGGTAATCTGTCGGTTCCAATTGTTGGACAAGCTGAATTTTGTATGGAAACATTCTTATTGTATGCAAAATTCTCTGCAGCGACCCTCTTGAGAGGCCAAGTTGTGTCGAACGTCTCCTGGTTGATGTTTCTCCATCTTCCCGAATACTCTCCTGTACCCGTTCAATATTGTCATCCGTGTGCACCGTTCGTCGTCTGCCGGCACCAGCAAGGTTCCTTACTGCCCCTTGTTTTCGAAAATTTGCAACCAGACCGTTTATTGTTGACTCTGAGGGTCCAACCCGCACATTAAAATAACGACGATATGCACGCTGAGTTAAAACAATGGATCGTTGATTTGAGAAATAAAGTTCAACGATTTTGGCACGTTGTTCAATTGTGTACTGTCCCATTTTATTCCCCAAGTCTTCTTTACAAAATACTGAAAACAAAAAAAAAATTATAATAAAAAAGTTATAAGAAATTAAAACCCCTTCGGTCATTTTGGGCCAGCCTGTATATTGAAAAGGTTCATTCTACGTCGACGCTCGTTATAGGAGCACATTTCAAATTAAACATATTATCTATTGTCAGCTCAATATTTTCTACTGAATCACCACACAAGATTTCAGCAAGGTCCTTTAGCTTTTTAAAACACTCATTTTTTCCTATTACACTTAAAAATTTTTCATACATGGACTGTCCCACTCCTCCTTTAACATCAAAACATGACTATTGAAATTTGTTTATTATTTCAACTCTCTCGATTAGCGTCATAAATTGTTTTTCCAACTGCAATATAGAAGTGGAAATAAAACTGTTATTGGCTTTAATAAACGCCAACTTTACTCGAATACACCATTTTGGCGTCGATCACAGATTGTGCATCCCTACCAAGATCCATAATAATTGTCTTTATTCCTTCATAATGATTTGCATAAAAAATAACAGCCTGCAACCACGTTCCCCATCGTGTGATTACTGGTTGAGGAGGAAACGGAACACCGGGTAGATGTTGTTCGTAAAACTGAACTCGTAATGGGGCCGTTAAAAATACTTTCTTAACACTACTAATTCAAGTATTTACTAAGGGAAAATGGTTTCTGACTTCTTCTGCAACACGATTTAGTCCGTGCGCCAAGCAAATTGTGTGAATTAAATTTGGGTAAAAGATTTTCAAGTTGAAAGCTGCCTTCACCATGTGTGGTGCAGCATCCGTCAAAAACAATAGAATTTTCTCTGTTGGAATCGATTCCGGTAAGAAGAAAGTTGCCAGTTCTTCCTGTATAAACCTTGTTATTGTCAAATTGTTTGCCTTTTCCAACTGTTTGGATGAAATTAAATAAGATTTTGCTGGAACCGATACGTTAAGGATACCAATCATTAAATGAACTATGTATCGGCCCACACTATCAGTAGTTTCATCAACGCATATATAAAAATAATTGTTTGCAACAACCTTCTTAATGCTATTCAATGTTTCTGCACAGATACAGCGATTACATTTTTTTCTTAACGTGCTCTCGTCGGGAATGTTATATTTGATGATGTACTTTTGCAAAAATATCTTGACATTTAAATTGTTTAATTTATGTAGTGGAATATTTGCGGACACAAACATTTGACACAAATCTTTGGAAGTTGATGGCAAACATTTCGGTAATGTTTGCTGACTCTTCCTCGCCAATTTCATATTTGTTAGTATATTACGCGCCATCACATTAACTACAGATCTTTTTTTGCTGTCAGTTGTTTCGTCCACACATAACCACAGTTTTTATTTTTCAGTTCGGCTTTGATTTTATTTTCAACCTGTTTACGCATCGATGGTAAATTCCTTCGTAACGTTGTCGTGCTCGGTAATGTTTGATTTGCGTATTTATTCCAAAATGAAATAAATGAATCATTACTTAACAAGGTAAACGGCAGTGTACACACAATCATAGTTACACATAGTTCATGTATAAACTGTTGTCGATTAATTTTGTTATTATTGTGCTTCGAACTGCTTACGTGTTCTTTACAATGTGTTTTTGACCAACACAATAGATATGTATTGCACACTAAACATTTAATTTTTGAGCCATCGTATATTAAGTCCGGGAAATCCATAATAATCATATTCACTTCGTCTGACAACGGTCGTTTTCTCGATTTATGTGTCGACGACATTTTATTACGTATGCTTACACTTACATGCAGTCTAAGCAAGTACCAAACACATACTGAATGCTTTTTATTAGTTCTGATGCAATACAATCATCCTCACATCGGCGCACATGGCGCGCACGAAAATTGGTCTGCTCTAGTAATGATAAAAAAAGAACCCGGTATATGTAATATATACTAAACATTTTGGATAATACCTCACACGCAGAGTTGGTTCGTATAAGCGCCTTCAGCCGTCCAACGTTTTGACGAGCTTCCCCTCATCTTCTTCTAAACAAATATTATAAATATAGGACAATACGGAGTAATAATAACAAATTTTAGATTTGCACGATCTTCAGGATGACAAAATATATTTAACATTAACAATGCACAGAATCTTCAGGACGTAGATTAACCAAAATGCATCTTCGACCCTCTACTACACCGTCAAACCGAACTATTTGCAAGTAAGAGCGTTCTCCGGAAACTCCGGTATGCAAAGTTAGCCACACTGGTTCGGAGAACTTTGAACTTCCATTACGGACCGGCACAATTTGCGGTTGACATCAAAGTTGGTGGTGAAACGTTTCTTGCAAAATGTGTAAGTGCTTCTCTAAGAGTCGTTCGCTAATCGCGAATGTGTGATTCTTTGTAAAATTTACGCAGGTAACATTTAGTGAGTGATGCTAGAAATATTTATTTTCTGGTTGTTCCGCGAGAATCGAAAATAAATTAATCTAATAATGATGTAAAGAGTTACATAATGTTCGCAAGTCATGGTTCATGATACATCCGATTGTGAAATACGTAACTTTGTTTAAGCAAGAGTTTAATATCATTATGAAACAGACATGTAAATAATTTACGCATCTGTAAACATGGACAATACACCTCGTATTTTCGGCATTAACTTCTGCTTAAGACATATGTTTCTGCCATCTACAGGCGTCATCAGCTAAGCTAGTGAAGCTATGTATACAAATGATACAAATCTTTATAAATAGATCTGTATCTGTATATAACATTAAGCCCCTTTTCCCCTTTTCCGGCAAAGTTTCTTTCGTCCGTTAGATGTCACTTATTAATAAGTGCCACCTTACAAGATGAAATTTGCTTTATCTAATAGGGATTGCGGCTTAATGTTATATACAGATACAGATCTATTTATAAAGATTTGTATCATTTATATATATTGCTTCACTAGCTTAGCTGATGACGCCTGTAGATGGCAGAAACATATGTCTTAAGCAGAAGTTAATGCCGAAAATACGAGGTGTATTGTCCATGTTTACAGATGTGTAAATTATTTACATGTCTGTTTCATAATGAAACAAAAGCATTATACGTGCATTAACGTATAGAAATATTCAAAACCTTTTTGTATAAGAGTTTAACAGTTATAATTTATAATTAACATAATACAGCTTACGCCGATAGTGACTTTACCATTTAAAAATAAAATAACTTTTTTACTTTCAATTATTACATAATTTCCCTTCTAACATTATAATGTAGGCATCTTTGAAATTCTTTTGGCCTAAACGTGAAATAGTATGTTAAAGTATGAGTGGATATTAACGTCATTAAAACACGCGCGATTTTTCAAGCACGACAGCGGAGCTAGAGTGCTTGAAATATAGTAAATGATCAGTTATCCACGAATACTTTACACTATGCTACTTTTAATTGGTGCATTTTAAAATCGTGTTTTATCAATTTCAATACTACAAATAGAAATACGAACTAATAATGTAAAATTGTTGGATATGATGTAACATCAGTATACCTTTGACTGCCATGCAAAATAGTAAACTAAAAATTCACATAACAGTTATTGGGTTATTGGTGTGTAACGATGAGTTTTAAGGTTTATTATCTAAGTAATAAACCCGAATGTAGATTAATATCACAAAAGTCGGAAGCCGCATATAGAAATGAGTATAACAGATTTATCAAATGGTTGGAAGAGCAACATAGTACAGTTTTAAATGACGAGTTATTCTTGCTTACCTACCGGAAATATCGGAGCAGTACATGGCCTCGAGAATGTGGGCGAAATTGTAAAATATGTTGCGGATAAACAAAGGAATTGATACAAAATCATTTACGAAAGTGAATTCATTCATGAAGGTAATTAACAAGAATGACGTAGCAAAGAAGGTTTATGTATTCAAGGAAGACGATTTGCGGTATTTTTTTAAAGATAAACCGGATATTAATTATTTATTTTTGAAGGTGGTAGCAATTTGCGGTATATTTGGATCTTATGGAAGATGCGAATTGTGCGATTTACGCCTATACGATATCAAGAAAGAGGAAAGGGTATTACTTATTACTATCCACCCATTTAAGACAGTAAAAGCTCGATGTTTTACTGTTGTCGACAGTGATGGTATTCATGATCTAAGTTTGGAGAAGCAGTATTTATCATTACGCCCTCATAATGTGATTACGGACCGAGTTTTCTAACGGTATGACAAGGGAAAGTGTACTAATCAAATAGTGGGTATTAATACGTTTGGATTATGTCGATTGCAAATTTCACGTTATCTTAAATTGGACGATCCTGAAAAATACACAGGACAATTGTTTCGACGTACATCCGGTACCATTATGACAATCGATCAAATCAAACGACAAGTTTATTTGGTCTATTTTTATACACTTGATATTTCAAGTGACCCTATAAGAAGAAATCAAGTGGCGATAAGTCTGGGGAACGGACTAGCCATTCGATTGCTCCTCTGCGTCCAATCCAGCGTGCAGGAAATACCTCGTCCAGATAGTCACGAACATCACGCATTTCCGGTCACAACCGGAAATAGAAAATACACGGAAATGTCATTAGTCAATTCGTAATTTTGAACTATATATCAATTATAAATTTCAAAAAAATTACTTCTGAAAAAACAAAATTATGCAACCGTTCCGGGACTTTATACTAACCCTGTATATGTTATATTGTTTACGTAGAAATGCCATATGTTAACATATTGAATATTGGTTTCCACAGATTCGGAAACGTTACCGAAGTACTTTCTTATCGCTTTCTCGCGGGCTAAAAGGCCGTCAGTTTTTAATACTTTTGTATAGTGTAGGAACACATACAAATATTCTGTATTCGATTTAGAGTATTGTATTGCTGAAGTTCAACTAAAAATGTCTTAATAAAACTCCGTTCCTAAAAATCGTTACTGGATTTTTATTCTCCGACTTAAAGTATATTTCTAAATAATTGATACAAATCTCGATTATGAGTAATTATACACTTTGGTAATTCAATCAACAGAATATATATACACAGAGGACAGAAGATAACGAATCTAATCTATTCAATCTTGTACATGTGAACATCGTAATATGTAATGTTATTGTTAAGTATTTATTAAATATTGTTTTTATATTGTTTCCTAGTGGATTATTTATTACACCAACAAAATCGACTTGTAATGATCCCACCTCTGAAAGCATAACGAGGACCAGGGGACATCAGACTACCACCACAATCCAGGTGTGTTCTCAACAGCAGAAAACACAAAATTTCTTAACATTTGGTGATATCTTTCGCCGGTAATCGTAAACGTATTCCCATTATTATCTTCGAAGAAGTACGGACCCTCTCTGATGTAATTCCGCACCAAACCATGACTTTGAGAAGGTGCAGCCATCGTTCATGACTGACTCTGGGATTTAGCAGCAAGTATCTAAAACTGAAGTCAGCAATATACTCATTATTACGAAAGTGTTAGTAACTTTTCCAGTCACTCTCTCGCCAAATCACCCGTGTACTAACGCAATGTGATAGACTGTGTCGATCTAATGCTATATCCCCCTAAAATATTTATGCGCAACAACTCTGTATTGTTCGCAATAAATAAAATATAAGATATTTAATTGCACCACTTGTAATAACACAGATAAGAAGCACAGACAATAAAAAGCACAAATATAGCACGATATTGCACAATATTACTCCTCCGAAAGAAAAACCAATTTATATGTAGTTACTATGTACAAACGAATATTTAAAGAAAATAAATGAAATACATACTTCAATAGTTCGCTCCAAATTATAAAGGGTGTATATACCCCTCATTTTTATTTATAAACAGACTCCAAAACAAACTTCGAAGAAATCTCCAAGTAAATATAACATTCCCCCGCGGCTCATGCTGACTGCGGCTCCACAATCAATTTCGTTTCAAATATGACCCGGCTTAGTCGCGGCTTATAATCAATTTTTCTTCCTCCAAACGTGCCAATATAGTCCCTCCAGGCCGGCGTCGTAAGCATTTATATTTCTCTTTTAATTATATATACATTAATCCCACCGGTGGAGATGTGTAATTACATTCTGGAAAGCGATTTGATCCAATCTCATACCATAACGGACAGGCAATGGAAAATTCCCCGTGGAACTGAAAAAGCTTTTCTGTGCGTATAATGTTTAAGAAAAGGCCTTTATTTTTACGTTCTTATTTTTCCGCTGCCAAATTCAGTATATCGCTTTAATTTACTTGATGCGAGAGTTTAAATAAAACCAGATACGCATGTGAGATTGAGCTGTTTTAATAACACACACACACATACACACACACACACATATATATATATATATATATATATATATATATATATATATATGAAAAAAACCACATTCGTCCAGAAACGTGCAGATATCGATATTTCGCTGTCGTTACAGCTCATCAGTACACGATATTCAGACAAGACATGATTTTTATTTGTATACTTTCGTGTATATATACGAATTATATTGAAATTAATTGGAGTGAGAAATGAGAATTATTCAAATCTCATCTCACATGCAATTGTCGCTAAATTTGTGCAGTTGATTCTACAAGCCGACAAGATTACTCCTGCCGAAGAATGTAGACGCAAACACGTTACGACGTTAGTCATCCACCCGTGCGGATAATGAAAATTGTATGAAAAAAAAAAAACCACATTCGTCCAGAAACGTGCAGATATCGATATTTCGCTGTCGTTACAGCTCATCAGTACACGATATTCAGACAAGACATGATTTTTATTTGTATACTTTCGTGTATATATTGTAGAATCAACTGCACAAATTTAGCGACAATTGCATGTGAGATGAGATTTGAATAATTCTCATTTCTCACTCCAATTAAATTCAATATAATTCGTATATATACACGAAAGTATACAAATAAAAATTATATATATATATAATTAAAAATAATAGACTTTTTATTGGTTTAGCGACCTTTTATTGAATTTTGATGTTTTATTCTACCACGTTTCGACTTTTATTATTATTCAGTCTTTTTCAAGTAACTAGAAACAAGAATTAATACAATGAAAACATGAGAACCATTACCATTGAAATAGAAAAAAACAACTCCATAAACTACTTAGACCTAACACTGATAAAAACAAAAAACAACATACAAACAAAATGGTACACTAAACCAACCACATCCGGCAGATATATAACTTTTTTTCAAACCAACCCCTAGCTCACAAAAAAAAATGTAGTAACAGCGTTAGTAGACAGAGCCTTAAATCTCACTAATCCAGTTTTCAGACCAACAGTACTAAATAAAGTAAAAACAATTTTGACAGAAAACAATTATCCACCACAATTTATACAAAAAATTATAAAACTAAGACTTAATAAAATTTATAACACAACAAACAGCCACAACAAAAACAAAAAAAACCAATGAATTAACATATATCCCCACACCCTATATAACTGGATTATCCGAAAAACTAGACAATATATTTAAACCATTTAATTTTAAAATAGCACACCAAAGCGGGAAAAACCTAAAATTCCTACACACCAAACTTAAAGACTCAACACCTACACTAAAACAATCACACACAATATACAACATACCCTGCAAAGACTGTGACAAAGTATACATAGGCCAAACAAAACAGTTACTACAAGAAAGCTTGAAAGGTCACAAATACGCAAAAAATCAAACTGCTTTAAAAAAACACCAATTGACACTAAAACATAATTTTGATTTTGATAACACCAAAGTAATAACACAGAAAAAGAATACAAGAGCTAGGGAGGTCTTAGAAATGATCCATATTTTCAAAAACAGCAGAACAATCAACGACAGAAACGAAATTTATGGACTTTCCAAACTCTATTACCCACTCATTAAACAATAGATAAAATCAAAACCCCCCCGCACACAAAAACACAAACCAAAAAAAAGAAAAAAATTTTTTATCAGTTCCCATTTGTAAATACTTTAACTACATACCCCTAAACACGGTCGTGACCACTTTGCTAATTCCAAAATAGAATAGAAATTAATCTCTCTGAACCAATGACACAGACACTTACAATATTCGAAGCAGTGCTTGTCGGTCCTTAATAAAAAAAGGTCTCGGATGTCCCCGATAACACATGTTGCACAGAATGCGTGTTTTTGAAACCAAACAAAAAAACGGTGAGTTTATTGTCATTCAATGTTTTCTTTACTGTATTTGTAGTTTAATTCAAATTTCCAATTCATTTATACAGATGTAATCACTTTAATTTTTCCTTACTTATCATTAATCTAATTTTAATTTAATTTTAACTTTAATTGTTAATTTAATTGGTAATTCAGTTTAATCTAATTTTAATTTTAATTGTTAATTTAATTGTTAATTCAGTCTCACAAAAGCAAACACAGTTCTCATGTTTTCATTGTATTAATTCTTGTTTCTAGTTACTTGAAAATGACTGAATAATAATAAAAGTCGAAACGTCGTAGAATAAAACATCAAAATTCAATAAAAGGTCGCTAAACCAATAAAAAGTCTATTATTTTTAATATTAAGACACGGCCAATAAAATAAATAAGAAAAATAAAATTCTTATAAACACTAAATATATATATATATATATATATATATATATATATATATATATATATATATATATTTATATATACGGGGTTGGGCAGAAGTAACGCATCAGTCTAATAATTCCGTAAATATAAACTTTAGAACAAAATTACAAGTTATTTTGTATTGGCTTCAATCATTTGCGTTTTTTTTTCATGATTCATGATGATTACATATGACAGCAAAAAAAAAATATTTCTTTTTTAATAGAAATAATATTTTCTTTTAGAAAATTCGGAATCTTTATTAATTTCTGAATATGAATATGTTCTTCTTTCATGGGGTTAGTTAATAAAAATATTGAGAAAAAAATAAAATTTAATAAACGTACATTTGGACTACTGCAGTATTTTGTAGATTGCTTTGGAAATTGTAGATTTTTTTGACTGTCATTGAATTATTGACGTTTCACAATAAAATAGTTTCCATCGTAAAACTTGTTTTTTTTTAATACGTGTTTTGTGTGAAAATGGTCAAATTAACTACTAAAGAAAGAATAGAAATTCTTATGATGGTCGGATATGGTGACAGGAAACGTTCACATCACGAAGTTTGCACTTTATTCAATAATGTTTATTTGGATCGAGATCCTATAGCTCAATCAACAGTTTCGAGATTGGTTACTAAATTTAGAGAAACGGGCGATGTTAGAGATATACCTAAAGCTGGCCGACCAAAAGAAATAACTAATGAAGACCGATCTCTTCATGTTTTACTTGCTGTAACGGAAAATCCCACTACGTCAACCACTCAACTAGGATTAGAAAATGATATGAGTAGCAGATCTATTAGACGAATATTAAAAGCAAACAAATACAAGCCCTATAAGATACACTTACTGCACGAACTTAACGAAGATGACCCGGACAGAAGATTACAGTTTTGTGAAACAATAATGGAATTGTCCAATAACGATCCAAATTTTTTAAACAACATCGTATTTTCTGACGAAGCTACATTTTGTCTAAATGGATTTGTAAATAGGCATAACTGCCGTTATTGGGTGACTGAGAATCCACATTGGATGCGAGAAAATCATACACAGCATCGCCACAAACTTAATGTGTGGGCTGGCATTGTTGGGCAACGAATCATAGGTCCGTACTTCTTGGAACACAACCTAAATGGTGATTGTTACTTACATTTATTGCGTAACCATATTGTACCAGATCTGTTGATTTTATTTCCTAACGACAATCAACCAAGCATGCCAAACCGTAATATATGGTTTCAACAAGATGGAGCACCACCACATTATGCTATTAATGTTCGACAGTATTTAGACACAATTTTTCTCGGCCGTTGGATTGGACGTCGGGGTTTTATTGATTGGTCCGCTAGGTCTCCCGATTTAAATCCATTGGATTTCTTTCTTTGGGGACACTTGAAGTCGCAAGTATACAAGGAGAAACCTAGAGGATTTGAGAGCAAAAATTTCTCGTGAGATACAAGCCATACCACCTAATAGTTTACAAAATACAATTCGTCATTTTTGGAAACGTTTAGGACACTGTCAGGGCGTAGAAGGACGTCACTTTGAGCATTTAATTTAATTTTGTAGTTTGTTTACTTTAATTAAATTTTATTTTTTTCTCAATATTTTTATTATCTAACCCCATGAAAATAGTACGCACTCATATTCAGAACTTAATAAAGATTCCGAATTGTCTAAAAAATAATATTATTTCCACTTAAAAAAAAAAAAAATTTTTTGCTGTCATATGTAATCATCATGAAAAACAAACGTAAATTATTGAAGCCAATACAAAATAACTTGTCAAAAAACTTTTGTTGACAACATTTTGTTCTAAAGTATATATTTACGGAATTATTAGACTGATGCGTTACTTCTGCCCAACCCCGTATATATATATATATATATATATATATATATATATATATAAGGATGTATAAGGATGTATAGTTTAAATTACAAGAATTTTTACTATTTGCACTCGTTGTTGAAGCGTATACCTTTCCAAGATTAAATAGCAGACACTAAATAACACAAACGTTATTCAATGTTTTGGCTGTCATATGTAATCATCATGAAAAAAAAAACAAATAATTGAAGCCAATACAAAATAACTTGTCAAAATACTTTTGTTAACAACATTTTGTTCTAAAGTTATATTTACGGAATTATTCGACTGATGCGTTACTTTTGCCCAACCCCGTATATATATATATATATATATATATATAAAGATAATTATTTCGTGACCTTTGTATGTTATGGTAAATTCAATTTGTTGGCGATTTCAGGTCTGGTTTGATTTATATTTTATATTCCTTGATAAAGGCATCATTTGCCGAAACATGTAGGGTTGTTTTAAATATATATATTTTGAAGTAACTACTAAGTTACTAAACAATATTTATACAAAAGAATACAAGCCCACAAATACTCTAAAACAAATAAAACTGCTTTATTTACACACAAACTGCAACGCGATCACCATTTCGATTTTGAAAACACACAAATAATCGATAAAGACCAACACACAATAAAAAGGGAAATTAAAGAAATGATTAATATTAAACAAGAAAAAATTCAATCAATAACAGAAGTGACATAAAAAATTTAAGCAGTTTATATTATAACTTAATCATTTAAAGTAACGATCTGCAATTTACCAACATGAATATATACAAGTGTTATATAAATATCTATCATATGTTATTTAAATATCTGCACACTGGCTTATCATGCTGGCAGTCCCGAGTTTAGATCCGACTATCTAAATGTATTATATATAACAACATATCCAGGAAAGTATGCAACAAAGGGAAAACTTTTTTATGGTCTATTTCTCAGGCAATTGTATTGTTTATAAAAGATTTTGCTTTACTTAAAACCCATTTACCCGTTAAAACAAATGAAATATCGCTTTAAATAATGAAGATATTCTTTAATTACTTAAAAATACAAAAAATGTTATTCGTTTCCGTCTAAACCGGAAGTATGATTCGAATATAAATATACTTATCGACTCACCGATTTGCATTTCATTAATTGTGAAAAGTCTTATTAAAATCTAAGTAGCCATACCAAAGATATTCGAATGAATCCATACATTTTCCTAACCCGGTATATCTTTCACCTCTACTTTTTTTGTCACTATACAAAACTAATAATTATTGAATTTCGAAATTCATTTTAATTTTATACAATTTTGGAGGACCTGAAAGACATTGCCGTAATTTTGGAGTGTCAGTTTTACAGGTCTCTTTCTTTCGTTCATCGAAGGTTCGTATTTTTCTAATCTCGTTTCCAAATTCACGTCCAGATGCGCAAAAATAGATTCGAAAACATTCACACACACATCTCTTGCTACCTGATCTAATTTCAGCGCAACCTCGTCTTTAGTAAAATTAAAAATAATTACTTTGTTAAATTAATAAAAAAATGTAATTACGATTTCCTGTCAGAATAGACGAAGACTTGTTGAGCAACCTTAACCGAAATATGAACTCCTTTAACATGTCCTTTCTATGGACATCAAGTGATATGAAGACAGATGAGTGAAAGAGAATCAAATAATTTTGGTAAATGTCATTAAAATAAAAAATTCTCCATTATTAAAAGAAATACAAGTCTTTCCAATAAAAAATTCAATAATGTAAAATATATTTTCTATTTATTCACCGCGTTTTTTCCTTACTCGTAAAATTTAATGAAAAGTTCTAAAATTTGCTTCATGTCGTAAATCTAATTACAAAACAAAGGCAGCGTTTGTTTTAATTAAAAAAAAGTATCTTTGAAAAAAATCACAAAATACACACAAGCTCTCGATGAAATATAAAATTCAATTTTCATTTTAGTCTGCCTAACTTTGTTATACTTTTTAGTTTAATATACAACAACATGAGACAATAGTCAAACAAAAACGAACTCTGAGGTAGCGCTTCAAAAATATATCTATTTAAAGTTATATATTTTTTCTATATTAATTTTGATGTTTTAAAGTTGATACTTGATTAAAAATTAATTGTAATATCTACTATGTGCACCGATTTTTAAAAAACCTGGATATGGGATATGGGGAAATATCACTGGTCAGCAAATTTTATTTTTTTTATTCTTCTTTAGAAACTATGAACAATTTTCATTTCTTTTATAGTTCTAACAATAGTAATAACAACAAATTTATTCTGGTACGTCAGGTTTTGGAAAAAGAAATATTGAAAAGTAAATGAAATAATATTAATTAGATATGTCGATTATATCTGCCCATATATTAATAGAAAATACATACTGGTAATTTCGTATTACGGTTTGATGAGGGTTTTCATCACTCCAATAGTGCATGTTATGTAGTTTCAAAACACCCTCGCGACTAACACCTGCTTCATCGATGAACAAAATGAATGGGACTTTCTTTTCATCGAGACGAATTGCCAAAATATATGTAATGCGTGCACTTTCGTAACCAGTGAAGAGAATGTAGATCACAGAAGTACCCTTGTGATCAATGGTAGTTTGAGGCGTTTGACCCATATACACTGCAGTTTCATCCATAGCAATCATGTTCGAAAGTAGGTACATAGAGAAATCAATGCCATCAGCGAAACTCTTGAAAGCAAGTGCACGTTTAATCACTTCACTATCATCCAACTTGAACAGTTTTGTCGATGTTCTTAGTTTATGTCGCTGAAGGTAGCCATCCACCCACTGTTGTAATATTTTGACTTCGTCTGGTGGTATGTCTAGGTGTGGTGCCATTGCAAGAGCAAATGTTTGAACATTAGTCTCAGTTTATGTCGCTGAAGGAAGCCATCCACCCACTCTTGTAATGTTTTGATTTCGTCTGGTGGCATGTCTTGGTGTGGTGCCATTTCAACAGCAAATGCTTGAACATCAACCCTGCGAATAACCAAATACTTTGCTCTTCTGTCAGTAATCCATTCAAATATGATGTCTTCCAATTGGCATTTCCAGCGCCAACCTGTTGACTTAGGATATTGTACTCGGATCGCCACTTTCGGACCATTCGAAGATCCAACTTCTTTTCCTTACAGAAAACTGTGAGATTTTTATCTCTGGAGTCTTCCACAATTGCTTTTTTGTATTCGATCGAATAACTCTTTCTTTTTGCACTCATTTTATTAAATAAAACAAGCAACGAAACGTTAAATAAAACTAATTATTTAAACTGTTTATTATACCTGACTTTTGGAAATTGTAAATACAAATTATGAAAAAAATTATAATATTTCAAACGACTTGAATGTGAATATGTGCATAATCTCAATACAAGAAAGAAAAGTGTTTTTTTGGTTGATAGATGTGAATAAAGTCAATAAAATATAGTAGAAAATTGTGTACAACATTAATGGATTGTTGAATTATATTAAATCAAACATCTTTATGCTATTATTAGAATACTCGTATCTGTATCATCCACATACGCTAGGAAAATTAAACTTTGTACATAACCTCAATTTTTATTTCATGTATTACCTCATTTATTTGAGAAAAAATAATCCAAAAATTTAGGTACTAATTTCTGTTACTTCAGATATAGTTTCAGAAGCATTCGGCAAGATTAAACCTAAATTAAAATTGTATATTTTTTTGATAGTTGTGTTAAAAGAGAAATCTCTTGTTGTCATACTCGTAATTATTAGATACTATACCTAACAGCCTTTTTATTTAGTCGAAATTATTTTTTAAATGTAGTAACACGCTCTCTAAATAAAATTTTATATGCTAATAGAAAATGCATATAACAGAATCTAAAATTTGCGGTTAAAAGTACTAAAATTGAAAACGATGAAATAAAAAAATATGTTTTCTTGATTTAAAAAGTAACAAAGACCAAACTACCTCCAAATTTACAAATAAAAATTTAAAACGTTTCTTAATTAAAATAAACGCAGGAGTTTAAAATATAACTAAAAAAACTAAATTTTTGATATAAACAATGGAATTGTAATAATGTTTCTACTTTTAAACATGAGGCATTTCGTGTATAAAACTTCCGTTGCAATGTTGAACAATACATCGGGGATAATTAACGACAAAGAATTTCTAATATTTATATGTAATTCGTTCACATCTGGCTGCAATAATAACTCGACAACGCCATAACATGTTTTAAATTCAATTTCTTATGCACGATCATCCAACTACTCCCAACCTTCTACCAAAGCCTCTGATAATTATAATTCCTCTAAAGTCTGAGGATGCAGTAAAAGTAAATGAACACGCTGTACCAACCTGTCCCATATATGTTCAATGGAATTGAGGTCGGGACTTCTTGCAGGCCAGTTGAAAATGACAACCTTCACTTCATTGAGATAATTGCTAACCACATTAGCTATTTGTGGTTTTGCGTTACGCATTAATAAAAAATCGTCTCCTATAAATGGGGCAAAAGGAACAACATGAGGTTGCAAAATGTTTCTTATTTTCTTATCTAACCATTATATGTAAATCTGTACGTGCCTCTAAGTTTATGACCCTCCATACCATAACCGAACCACCTCCAAAATTTACTCTAGATTGAATGTTACACTGAGCATAACGTTCTCCTAGTCTTCTCTAAACCTTTACACGATGGTCAGATGAATTTGGTTTCATCTGCAAACAGAATTTTGAATCATTCATTAAGTCCACAATGAACATGTTCGGCAAACGAATGTCCTTGATTTAGCAACCAATCGCAATCCTCTTTGAGAACTTGTTAAACTGATTCACGTACATTCCGTACAGCTGAACTTATTTACCTGGTGCTTATTCTCGGATTATTTTCTACGTTTTCTTTGAATGGCACAGTTAATCGCCATAATTGTCAATATATTGGTCAATGAATAACTCTTATTGAATTCTAGAAACGCATATAAAACATTAGCAGAAATACAACGTTTACATGTCTCGTGGCGCCATCTACATTTAAATAATGGTACTGCTACTATTCATATTATCCTATTACGCTCCTGACTTTCTTTCTACTCGGCAGATCGAGGATGTCAATAGCTTCAAACTTTCTCCGAATAACGCGAATCGTTTTGCAAAAAACCGCCCGTAAATCGTTCCAGTAGCTTCTAATTTATAACGGACACAAATACGAGCACGTTTTATATTGTATATAAAGATTGTAGTGGTTTACAATAAATATTAAAAACGATAGAACTATTAATTATTTCTCAACGTTATAATGAAGTCTCTACATGTTTCTCCTCCGTCAATCAACGATATATCAGGTTAGACATGTACGTTTTGCTAAAACACCTGGAATCCGAAAGGTATTTATAATATTGGATTATATTGCGCAATACGCAATGCACTAATTATATTAAATGTCGGATATTTGAATTTTCAATTAAATAATAGGAATTGCAGGCGGTATAAATTCTATTTATAACATGACAGGTTGTAGTATGTTCATGAAATATAATAATTAATTTTAATGTAAAAACAACAGTTCAAAACAGTTAAATAATTCAATTAAATATGATATTTTCTAGAATACTATGTTTATATGTATTTGTATTTAATTAATAAAATGTATCTATTCATGTGTATCTAATTTTAAAATAATTGATCAAAATTGCAAAAATAAATAATTTATTTTTTGAGTGGAAAATAATTCGGTTGCAGTTAATTAATAAGATACACAATGGCTACGTTTTATATAAATACAAAATGGGTAAACCAATATCCATTATTAATAAAGAATATTTCAGATATCGATGCATTTTCGGATAGTTTTCACGAACATGGGCGTGTGTTATGTTTAAAAAGTGGATGAAGCTCTGTTTGCGGTGTTTTCATGTCCAAATGAAATAGCGCTGCGACAAACATGTAACTTTCCTTCGAACGAATTGAATGCATCAATCAATAAAGCATTTGCACAAAAATAGCTGTGGTTTCCGTACAGGAAGTTTAAATGTTCTATCAGATTACGTCCGAACAATTTCCAAAATCAATCAATTATTTTAGTTTGTCGTGCGAACATTTTGTACCTACTCACCGTATCGAAATAAAAATGAAAAACCAAAAATGGAATTACTGATTTCTTGTTAGTAAGGAGCGATCAAGATAATTCGTAATCGAGTCATTCATGAATCCGAAATCGTATGTCGTTTCTGATTGTAACCGTTGTATAGTCAGACATCGTGTTTTAAAAAGAATTAAATCTAGTGAATTTCTCCTTTACATTATTATGTTCTGCATTCTTGAAATGCGAATATAGATTAAATGGTATGAAAGTTGTCTAGCTGTTACTGTCAAAATTTATCATCGAGAGATGTGATGAAATTAATAACAAGTACAATTAGATTATTAATTTATTTAATAAGAAAACTTTAAAGATGGGATATTCATCAAACAAACAAGGTAAATAACAATTTCTCCGTCACAAAGTGTCAAGGTGTAAACTTTATTACACAAAGGAACCAAAGTTTACCGAGTACAAACATAAAAACGGGAAAACCAAAATAAATAAAGAATCAGTTGTAACATAGGCCGAATAGAGGAGAATTGCCGAAATCCATATGATTATTGAGTAAAAGGTCGGTATCTTTCAAAATTTCCATGGCTTCAATTAAATTTTTGCGATTTATTTACTGTGTGTAAAAGTTTAAAGCAATAATTAAAATTTTACACACGGAAAATAAATCGGAAAACTAAAAAATGAGCTTAGGTCTGTATGAACTGCTAAATATGATAAATCATAAATAAAGGATTAAGGTTAAACGTATATATGGATTAATTACATAATAATACAAAATTTATTAAAATTCGTATTATAAAACGGAACAGATAACAGACATTTTAGATTGAATGTAGTGAGTAGGTCTCACGAGCATCTAAAGACATCTGGGTTTTTCAATTTGTGATTAAAGAGCCATTATTTAAGAATTGAAATAAAACTTATAAATAGATATCTTATGTGATAGGAATTATTTCTCCTAATGTGAATATAAATTAGCACACTTTTTCTTTATATACAGAGCATTTGGAGAATTTTAAATCCATAAAGTTCATTATTTAAAGGTTGTATAAAACAGGTTGTGTTCGATATTGGTAACTGGAGAGTAGATACTCCTAAAACAAAGGTAGTACACAAGCATGATTGCAAGATTTAAAAGATCTTACCAAGACCTTAAAAGTTATTTATGTATATATATATATATATATTGAAGCATTACAAGAAAGGCTCCTCCTCTGAAAGAGATACAAAAACAAGCTATTTAATTATAATGTTCATATTTATGTTTTCATGCCAATGAGGGGAAGAATTAATTCAAAATATAAATACTTTATTATGACGACAAATTTGCTTTAAAATAATTAACTTATTTTTTTCTATATTTTTATTTCTGAGGTTTATACTCATTTTCTAATTCAAATTCATATTTAACGCGATTTATCAGAACATATTTAACGTATTTATATTCAAATGTATTTGAAATAATTAAGCTCCGCCTCCAAATTATAACGGCATAATAACCTGTCTAGGAACATATGTTGACAGAGTTATTGTAAACAAAACAACATATGTTCCATAACCAAACTTATTCAATAATTTTTAAAATAATTTTATATACACATTTGCATTGAAATATTACCTAAATTATAACTGTATAACAATATAATTATGAGTACGAACAAGGCAATTAACGACCAGTAATTTTACGAAAAACAAATGAAGAGAACGGCGTCTTTACCACCATTGTCGTAACGAACGGTCACGAAAATTTCGCTCCGATACGAAAATAATTAGTGCCCAAGTGTTAAATTTATCTAAACGTTTACAATACCTGCCGTCAACACGCTGAAGAAGTTACGAAAGACCAGACCATCACATTCCGGAGATAGAAATTTTTAAAATTTTGGGACATATAAAAAGCATACAACGAGTCTACTGGAAAAAGTTCACCGAAGATCAAGCCATTCAACCGAGCCCACGAACGCCGCCAAGTAATCAGCTGTCGTCGGACTGTGGAAATATCACGAACAAGCCATCAAAAGGGAACTGAGTTGGTTAATATCCGTTTTCCTGACTCAAGAACCATTCCAGAACCTACAGACAGAGATCACCGAAGTTAATTCCCGGGTAATAAAGGTTTTTTTTTATACTAATTTTAACACGCCATTTTTAAACAGTCATATTCACATAAAAAACTTGTTCTTTTCAACTTATTCGTACTTACAGTTAACGATTTGTTCCTCAAACACTGTAAACTGTTATTAAACAGATGGAAGTTCACTTTGCACTTGTTAAAACATTTAAACTTAATTTATTATTTCAAATATTCACAATTTTATTAGACTGATATTTTAACCACATGTTTATTCACCATAGTAAATAAGATATGTATTAGTACCAATTTTTATCGCTGATATCATTGCTTGTGTTCCACGAAATACCAATTTACTTTTGAATTTTTTTAAATTTTGTTTGGATAATAAAGTTATTTTTTTTATCATTTTATTTTTTGGTTTTATTTTAATTGCTTGAAGTGTTGTTCGAATTGACTTACTACTATAAATAAGCTAAGAGTGGAGTAGAAATACCTGAGTAGATAAGGTATGGGGGTTCTAGCTCAAAATCCCATGTATTTTCTTATGGAGGTTCATTTTGCACTTTTTCAATTTGGACACACTAATCCGGGACACCTCTATATACAGTCGTAGATTTGTAAACAGATCTATGAATGTATATAGAGGGTGTCCCACTGAATGTTCGCGGGGGGGTGAGTTTTACATAGGGGTGAGAAGCTTGCAAGGCGGTTATTATTATAATTTATGCGAGGGGTGAGTTTTACATAGGGGGTGAGAAGCTTGCAAGGCGGTTATCGGCGCTAGCGCGTATGATTTCAGAGGTGATTTCATCTTTATTAGTTCGTTTGCTCCTTTTCTTCGGACCAGTTCATTCCTGTTTCATATCTATTCAGACTTAATCATTATTAGTTCAGAGATATTTAGAAGAGAGATGACGTCACATATTTAGAATTATTTGATTTTTTTTATTTTTAAAAATATCACATTTAAAATTTTTTTATATTTTTAATGTCGGGACGTCGAAGAATCGAACTCGGGTCCTTCTAGGTGTAAGACAGACACCTTAACCGTTCGGCCACACCCGAGATGTAAATTGGATATTGTAAAACGCATAAGTAGTCTATTACAAAATGTGGAAACTCAACTTTAAATAACTTAGAGATATTATTCATTAAATTCGCGTCTAATTTACATATAATTAGTATTAATTATCCCCGTTTAATACTCGATATATTTTACATTTTTCAGCAGATATCAACCGTAATTTTGTGTGTAATATTAGAATTAGAGGTAAATATATCGACACAGGTCATTGAGTAGATATGTGGATTGTTCGATAAACTGCTTTTCATGAAAGATAGTATCTTCCCTCATTTTAAGAGAGGCGATGATGAATTGATTGTAATTATTCGATTTTTTCTATTTTTAAAAATATCACATTTATATTTTTAATGTCGGGACGTCGGGGAATCGAACTCGGATTCTTTAGAGTGAGACGCCGGGATTCTATCACGAGACCACGCTGGGTAATATGAATAGAATATTTTATAAGTTATATATATTATCTAACCTATTACTATAAATTATTTTTCCAAGTTAAATTAGAATTACTATCATAGGTAGATATATCGATCGAGTCTTAATAATCATTAAATTTACGTTTAATTTGCATATAATACTCAATATATTTGACGACCATAGTTTTGTGTGCAGGATATCGGTTGTAGTTCAACATATTTAAAATTTTTTATATTTTTAATGTCAGAGTGTCGGGAATCGAACGTGGGCCATGCTTCGCATAAGCCTGCTTCTTAGACGCTAGACCATACGCCCCCCCAGAATTTAATTTTTTATAACTTACCTATATTGTCTGACTTATCCCAAATTATTATAAATTATTTTTCCAAGTTAAATTAGAATTACTATTATAGGCGGATATATCGATCGGGTCTTAATAATCGATAAATTTACGTTTAATTTACATATAATTAGTATTAATTGCTCCGTTTAATACTCGATATATTTGACAACCATAATTTTGTGAGTAATAATGCTTAGCTAAAAATAAAACATAGTTTCATATAGGATAAAATTTTATTTAGGCAGCATCTATTTTTAGCATAATATACAGTAATATACAGAGCATCTAGGGGTTACAATGCAAGTACATAGATCAAAACAAGTCTATACATGTCTTAACAGATATAGACTCGTAGTTTTGTAGGCAGGAGATCAGTATGGAAGGGACAAAGATATATAAATAATATTTCTACTGTAAAATATATACATAGTGGTTTCGGTGTTTATCCCAATCTGTGGCTTTCGTATCGCATAATATAATCAAGTATAATGGATCTGAAATTAGATCCGATGGAAAAATATAACCAATTTATACAAGTAATCGAGAAGATTTACCCAACGAAATTCGCAGGTGGTTATTCTCATCGCAGTTGACATTGACGGATTGTGGATTTATAGCGGCATTCGGTTATCAGAATAGACGATATTTTAACATCGATGATTTAATGAACGTGATAGAATATTGCAATCCTAATATAGATTGTGAGAAACAGACAGCGATTTACGAGGAATATTATTTAATACTTGAACCAGAAGCTGATTACCTCGAGAATATATATGTTTTCGACATAGAGGCTTCACGAGTGTTAAGTTTACGTGGACAATATCCGAAGACACATATAATCCAGTATCCTATACATAGGTACCCTGAATTCGATTATAATAAAGATATTATATGTGATGGAGGAGGCTACGTTGTATACGGATATGATAAATAGTTCGCCACCTCAGTCGTATTTTCGAGTTCGTCTTGAACGTATGCTGATAAATATTATGCATCGATACATATAAAGCGTGAAATGGCAAAACAAGAAGAAAAAGTGTTTCAAGTTATACAAAATTTAGAAAATAATTTCGGTATGCTAGATGATATATCTAAAACGACAATCCAACACATACCGCTTCATATTCTTCAAACAAAGGTGAAGACAGGATCCCTAAGACGAAACTGGCACAAGATTCCTATAGAGAAAAGAGCTGATCTAGAAGATTATTTACCTTGTGATAGACATTACAATCAAGTGGACCAGGGCGATCATATAGATGGATTTCCGCCAGCAAAAATTAAGTGTTGATTCTGTTTAATATCACATTAAGATGTATATAAATATGTAAATTTAAAATAAAAAAGATGTAAAGTCATTTATGTTTTATTTATAAAGTATAATGTAGGGTATAGTTTCCCACCTCAGTCATATTTTCGCGTTCGTCTTGAATGGATGATAATAAATAGTGTACATCGATATATAAATATATAAATTGTAAAATGGTAATTCAAGAAGATAAAGTGTTTCAAGTTATACAAAATTTAGAAAATAATTTCGGTATGCTAGATGATATATCTAAAACGACAATCCAACACATACCGCTTCATATTCTTCAAACAAAGGTGAAGACAGGATCCCTAAGACGAAACTGGAACAAGATTCCTATAGAGAAAAGAGCTGATCTAGAAGATTATTTACCCTGTGATAGACATTACAATCAACTGGACCAGGGCGATCATATAGATGGATTTCCGCCAGCAAAAATTAAGTGTAGGTTCTGTTTATTAGCATATTAAAATATATATAACTATGTAAATTAGAAATAAAAAAATATATCAATTCATCTATGTTTTATTTATAAGGTATAATATATAAGTAATGTTAATAAAATCGTAATATATTTTTATTGACTACCCATGAATTGTGCGAGTTGTTCAACCTACACCACTTTACGTAAGGGGTGTCTTTTGATAAGATGTGAACGTTTGAATATCTTTCCCCAAATTCATTATTAAAACTAGCAATAAGAAAATAATTAATATGAGGTAAAAATCTAATACTCTTATAAAAAAATATTGGCAATAAGTAAGATACTGGAAACTTAATTTCAAAATCTCGTAAAACATCTTTCGGAAAATATGTATATTCAAGTACGATTAAAAATAATATGAGACCCGTTTCCAAAAAAATACTGATATATAAGATATATATATTAGAGATAGACAGCTAAATATAATAGATTACAAAGCAGAGTTAACGCAGGCGCTTTAAACATTATATTATATCGTAGGTATATATCTGATAAAAAGAGGGTCAAGATATAGGAAAAAGAGATACCTGCAACTGCATATTCATTGCTATCGAGACTGTATTTAGAAATAGATATAAATGTATCTATTATCTACAATATAATAAAGAAAAAATACTTAGTAAATAAAACAGAATAAATTTCTATATCAATATATGTCTATAGGAAATTGAGCTTTCCGATACTCTTTAACGCATATCCGACTATAATTTCTATATACATTATATCAGATGTATCTGTTTCAATAGCCGTTCAGACATGTTTCATATCTGGTAGCAGATGTCGGGTTTAAACAAGTCTGAATAGTTATAAAACATATATTAAGCAGATATGTAAAATGTCTGGAAGGATATCGAAACAGAGGGGAACTTATCATCATAAGCTCCTACATCAAGTATAAAGACTTTACTATAATTGAAAATAATTCGACAGTCTTTCTCAAACTTGATGCCATTTATATATATATATATATATATATATATATATATATATATATATATTATATCACATTTACGACATCAAGTATAAAGACTTTATTGTAATCGAAAATAGTTCTAAAATCTTTCTCAGACTCTCAGTCTCCTACATCGAGTATAAAGACTTTATTGAACGGATATTTATACAGATAAGATGTTTTCAGACTTAATCATTATCAGGTTAGATATGCTTCATATCTGATACCATATGTAGAGCCTGAACAGGTCTAAATAACGATAAAACAGATATTAGACAACTCTTAAACAGATCTGAACGGATAATGATCAAGTATATATCGAAACAGGTCTGGTCATGTTTCAACAGACTCGCAGTTTTACATGTAACATGACCTAATCAAAAAGAGTTAAGTCGCGGATTCACGGTTTTATTCGCGGATTCGCGGTTTTAAATATGATACGTATATGTACTCCCATTTAGAATAACAGCACAGATAGCACTGCACATATAAAACTTAAATTGAGATCATGTTCAGAAATACATAGAAAATATATCTATTGTATTTACAATATAACAGGGAAACAATTCTTCATAAATAAAAAACAGAACAATTGATATATATATATATATATATATATATATATATATATTTTATTTGCTTAACTTCGTAATGTGTGTACATATTTTGTAAGTATCTTAACATTGTTTTGCGAGCATGCAGAATCAGAATTACTATGATAAAAGCAGGCGTTAGATTGTATATACAAATTAGGGGCATTTGTAGCATATTCTAAATTTATAATTTCTATGTCAACATATTTCTTTAGGAATTCAGCTTTCTGATACCCTTTAAGATATATCCGGCTATAATTCCTACATACATTATCTAAAATTGATGATATATATTTTAATTCTATAAATCCAGAAGCATAAGGGATATGAAAAAAGTTATGCGTCAACCACCTTGCCTCCTTCTGGTTCTTTGAAGATAATTTATGAAATGGCTTCGTAGATTTAAATAGCAGATGTATCGAACGATCTCCATCGGTAATCGACATCCCCTTGGGGGTGAAGTCGGGTGTATTAAAACCCTGGATATCGATAATTAGAGCTGGGATAAAACGTTGTTTATATATTCGATCTCGATGAACGTGTGATAAGACATGTCTGATGATATTGTCCACTTTCCTAATTCTATTTTCAAACCGGCATCGGTTGGCAGCTACAGACACCCAGTCAGATTTTCTGTCTTCGCTATCGAGCCATAAATATTGTATCGGAAGACTATCGAAGGTAACTTTCATGCTATCGTTTTAGATATATGATTTATTGGTAATAATTATAATATTTTTTCTACTATTCCAGTAGACGGAGCAATTCTCGGAAAATAATATAATTCGCGGTTAATTTGCATGTAATTACTATGAATTATCCCCGTTTAATATATAATTTTTTCGATTGATAAAATCACAAGCAGCCTCGAAAACGATCGAGCGAATACTAGAGTTATATTAGAATTACTATCATACGAGCGGTCGTTATATATATATATATATATATATATATATATATATATATATATATATATATATTAGAGATAGACAGCTAAATATAATAGATTACAAAGCGGAGTTAACGCAGGCGCTTTAAACATTATATTGTATCGTAGGTATATATCTGATAAAAAGAAGATCAAGATATAGGAAAAAGAGATACCTGCAACTGCATATTCATTGCTATCGAGACTGTATTTAGAAATAGATATAAATGTATCTATTATCTACAATATAATAAAGAAAAAATACTTAGTAAATAAAACAGAATAAATTTCTATATCAATATATGTCTATAGGAAATTGGGCTTTCCGATACTCTTTAACGCATATCCGACTATAATTTCTATATACATTATATCAGATGTATCTGTTTCAATAGCCGTTCAGACATGTTTCATATCGGGTAGCAGATGTTGGGTTTAAACAAGTCTGAATAGTTATAAAACATATATTAAGCAGATATGTAAAATATCTGTAAGGATATCGAAACAGAGGGGAACTATTCATCATAACCGTATACAACATAAGCTCCTACATCAAGTATAAAGACTTTACTGTAATTGAAAATAATTCGACAGTCTTTCTCAAACTTGCTGCCATTTATATATTTTATTTCGACAGTCTTTCTCAAACTTGCTGCCATTTATATATTTTATATCACTTTTACAGCATCAAGTATAAAGACTTTATTGTAATCGAAAATAGTTCTAAAGTCTTTCTCAGACTCCCAGTCTCCTACATCAAGTATAAAGACTTTATTGAATGGATATTTATACAGATAAGATGTTTTCAGACTTAATCATTAACCGTTTAGATATGCTCCATATCTGCATATTAAGCAGATATGTAAAATGTCTGTAAGGATATCGAAACAGAGGGGAACTATTCATCATAACCGTATACAACATAAGCTCCTACATCAAGTATAAAGACTTTACTATAATTGAAAATAATTCTACAGTCTTTCTCAAACTTGCTGCCATTTATATATTTTATATCACATTTACGACATCAAGTATAAAGACTTTATTGTAATCGAAAATAGTTCTAAAGTCTTTCTCAGACTCCCAGTCTCCTACATCAAGTATAAAGACTTTATTGAACGGATATTTATACAGATAAGATGTTTTCAGACTTAATCATTATCCGGTTAGATATGCTTCATATCTGATACCATATGTAGAGCCTGAACAGGTCTAAATAACGATAAAACAGATATTAGACAACTCTTAAACAGGTCTGAACGGATATTGAAACAGGTAAGCTGTTTTCAGACTTGATCATTATCCGTTCAGATATTAGATGGCTCTGAAACAGATCTGAACGGCTATTGAAACAGGTAAGCTGTTTTCAGACTTGATCGTTATCCGTTCAGATATTAGACGTCGCTAACCTGAATAGTTATAAAACATATATTAAGCAGATATGTAAAATGCCATGTAAAATGTCAAGGATATCGAAACAGAGGGGAACTATTCATCATAACCGTATACAACATAAGCTCCTACATCAAGTATAAAGACTTTACTGTAATTGAAAATAATTCGACAGTCTTTCTCAAACTTGCTGCTATTTATATATTTTATATCACATTTACGGCATCAAGTATAAAGACTTTATTGTAATCGAAAATAGTTCTAAAGTCTTTCTCAGACTCCCAGTCTCCTATATCAAGTATAAAGACTTTATTGAACGGATATTTATACAGATAAGATGTTTTCAAACTTAATCATTATCCGTTTAGATATGCTCCATATCTGCTAACATATGTTGAGTCTGAACATTCATTGATATCGAGACTGTATTTAGAAATGTATCTATTATCTATAATATAATAAAGAAAAAATACTTAGTAAATAAAACAGAATAAATTTCTATATCAATATATGTCTGTAGGAAATTGAGCTTTCCGATGCTGTATAAAGACTTTATTGTAATCGAAAATAATTCGATAGTCTTTCTCAAACTTGAAGCCTGAACGGATATTGATACAGATAAGCTGTTTTCAGGCTTGATCATTATTCATTATCCATTCAGATATTAGATGGCTCTGAAACAGGTCTGAACGGCTATTGAAACAGGTAAGCTGTTTTCATAGCCGTTCAGATATTAGATGGCTCTGAAACAGGTCTGAACGGCTATTGAAACAGGTAAGCTGTTTTCAGGCTTGATCATTATCCGTTCAGATATTAGATGGCTCTGAAACAGGTCTGAACGGTTATTGAAACAGGTAAGCTGTTTTCAGGCTTGATCATTATCCGTTCAGATATTAGATGGCTCTGAAACAGGTCTGAACGGTTATTGAAACAGATATTAAACATCTATGTATAATGTCTGTAAGGATATCGAAACAGAGGAGAACTATTCATCATAGGATCCTACATCAAGTATAAAGACTTTACTGTAATTGAAAATAATTCGACAGTCTTTCTCATACTGGATACCATTTATATATTTTATATCGCATTTACGATTCGATGGACCATTATTAATTTTAGCAATAGCTGCACAGATATTGAAACAGGGGGAAAACTCGGCAGTCTTTCTCAAACCGACTGCGATTCGGGAATAGATACGAGAACCCGTAGGGCTCTCGTGTCTATTCCCTAGCAGATAGTTTGAGAAAGACTATCGAGTTTTCCTCCTGTTTCGATATCCGTGCAGCTATTGCTAAAATTAATAATGTTCCATCGAATCGTAAATGCGATATAAAATATATAAATGGTATCCAGTATGAGAAAGACTGTCGAATTATTTTCAATTACAGTAAAGTCTTTATACTTGATGTAGGATCCTATGATGAATAGTTCTCCTCTGTTTCGATATCCTTACAGACATTATACATAGATGTTTAATATCTGTTTCAATAACCGTTCAGACCTGTTTCAGAGCCATCTAATATCTGAACGGATAATGATCAAGCCTGAAAACAGCTTACCTGTTTCAATAACCGTTCAGACCTGTTTCAGAGCCATCTAATATCTGAACGGATAATGATCAAGCCTGAAAACAGCTTACCTGTTTCAATAGCCGTTCAGACCTGTTTCAGAGCCATCTAATATCTGAACGGCTATGAAAACAGCTTACCTGTTTCAATAGCCGTTCAGACCTGTTTCAGAGCCATCTAATATCTGAACGGATAATGAATAATGATCAAGCCTGAAAACAGCTTATCTGTATCAATATCCGTTCAGGCTTCAAGTTTGAGAAAGACTATCGAATTATTTTCGATTACAATAAAGTCTTTATACAGCATCGGAAAGCTCAATTTCCTACAGACATATATTGATATAGAAATTTATTCTGTTTTATTTACTAAGTATTTTTTCTTTATTATATTATAGATAATAGATACATTTCTAAATACAGTCTCGATATCAATGAATGTTCAGACTCAACATATGTTAGCAGATATGGAGCATATCTAAACGGATAATGATTAAGTTTGAAAACATCTTATCTGTATAAATATCCGTTCAATAAAGTCTTTATACTTGATATAGGAGACTGGGAGTCTGAGAAAGACTTTAGAACTATTTTCGATTACAATAAAGTCTTTATACTTGATGCCGTAAATGTGATATAAAATATATAAATAGCAGCAAGTTTGAGAAAGACTGTCGAATTATTTTCAATTACAGTAAAGTCTTTATACTTGATGTAGGAGCTTATGTTGTATACGGTTATGATGAATAGTTCCCCTCTGTTTCGATATCCTTGACATTTTACATGGCATTTTACATATCTGCTTAATATATGTTTTATAACTATTCAGGTTAGCGACGTCTAATATCTGAACGGATAACGATCAAGTCTGAAAACAGCTTACCTGTTTCAATAGCCGTTCAGATCTGTTTCAGAGCCACCTAATATCTGAACGGATAATGATCAAGTCTGAAAACAGCTTACCTGTTTCAATATCCGTTCAGACCTGTTTAAGAGTTGTCTAATATCTGTTTTATCGTTATTTAGACCTGTTCAGGCTCTACATATGGTATCAGATATGAAGCATATCTAACCGGATAATGATTAAGTCTGAAAACATCTTATCTGTATAAATATCCGTTCAATAAAGTCTTTATACTTGATGTAGGAGACTGGGAGTCTGAGAAAGACTTTAGAACTATTTTCGATTACAATAAAGTCTTTATACTTGATGTCGTAAATGTGATATAAAATATATAAATGGCAGCAAGTTTGAGAAAGACTGTAGAATTATTTTCAATTATAGTAAAGTCTTTATACTTGATGTAGGAGCTTATGTTGTATACGGTTATGATGAATAGTTCCCCTCTGTTTCGATATCCTTACAGACATTTTACATATCTGCTTAATATGCAGATATGGAGCATATCTAAACGGTTAATGATTAAGTCTGAAAACATCTTATCTGTATAAATATCCATTCAATAAAGTCTTTATACTTGATGTAGGAGACTGGGAGTCTGAGAAAGACTTTAGAACTATTTTCGATTACAATAAAGTCTTTATACTTGATGCTGTAAAAGTGATATAAAATATATAAATGGCAGCAAGTTTGAGAAAGACTGTCGAAATAAAATATATAAATGGCAGCAAGTTTGAGAAAGACTGTCGAATTATTTTCAATTACAGTAAAGTCTTTATACTTGATGTAGGAGCTTATGTTGTATACGGTTATGATGAATAGTTCCCCTCTGTTTCGATATCCTTACAGATATTTTACATATCTGCTTAATATATGTTTTATAACTATTCAGACTTGTTTAAACCCAACATCTGCTACCCGATATGAAACATGTCTGAACGGCTATTGAAACAGATACATCTGATATAATGTATATAGAAATTATAGTCGGATATGCGTTAAAGAGTATCGGAAAGCCCAATTTCCTATAGACATATATTGATATAGAAATTTATTCTGTTTTATTTACTAAGTATTTTTTCTTTATTATATTGTAGATAATAGATACATTTATATCTATTTCTAAATACAGTCTCGATAGCAATGAATATGCAGTTGCAGGTATCTCTTTTTCCTATATCTTGATCTTCTTTTTATCAGATATATACCTACGATACAATATAATGTTTAAAGCGCCTGCGTTAACTCCGCTTTGTAATCTATTATATTTAGCTGTCTATCTCTAATATATATATATATATATATATATATATATATATATATATATATATATATATTAACGACCGCTCGTATGATAGTAATTCTAATATAACTCTAGTATTCGCTCGATCGTTTTCGAGGCTGCTTGTGATTTTATCAATCGAAAAAATTATATATTAAACGGGGATAATTCATAGTAATTACATGCAAATTAACCGCGAATTATATTATTTTCCGAGAATTGCTCCGTCTACTGGAATAGTAGAAAAAATATTATAATTATTACCAATAAATCATATATCTAAAACGATAGCATGAAAGTTACCTTCGATAGTCTTCCGATACAATATTTATGGCTCGATAGCGAAGACAGAAAATCTGACTGGGTGTCTGTAGCTGCCAACCGATGCCGGTTTGAAAATAGAATTAGGAAAGTGGACAATATCATCAGACATGTCTTATCACACGTTCATCGAGATCGAATATATAAACAACGTTTTATCCCAGCTCTAATTATCGATATCCAGGGTTTTAATACACCCGACTTCACCCCCCAAGGGGATGTCGATTACCGATGGAGATCGTTCGATACATCTGCTATTTAAATCTACGAAGCCATTTCATAAATTATCTTCAAAGAACCAGAAGGAGGCAAGGTGGTTGACGCATAACTTTTTTCATATCCCTTATGCTTCTGGATTTATAGAATTAAAATATATATCATCAATTTTAGATAATGTATGTAGGAATTATAGCCGGATATATCTTAAAGGGTATCAGAAAGCTGAATTCCTAAAGAAATATGTTGACATAGAAATTATAAATTTAGAATATGCTACAAATGCCCCTAATTTGTATATACAATCTAACGCCTGCTTTTATCATAGTAATTCTGATTCTGCATGCTCGCAAAACAATGTTAAGATACTTACAAAATATGTACACACATTACGAAGTTAAGCAAATAAAATATATATATATATATATATATATATATATATATATATATATCAATTGTTCTGTTTTTTATTTATGAAGAATTGTTTCCCTGTTATATTGTAAATACAATAGATATATTTTCTATGTATTTCTGAACATGATCTCAATTTAAGTTTTATATGTGCAGTGCTATCTGTGCTGTTATTCTAAATGGGAGTACATATACGTATCATATTTAAAACCGCGAATCCGCGAATAAAACCGTGAATCCGCGACTTAACTCTTTTTGATTAGGTCATGTTACATGTAAAACTGCGAGTCTGTTGAAACATGACCAGACCTGTTTCGATATATACTTGATCATTATCCGTTCAGATCTGTTTAAGAGTTGTCTAATATCTGTTTTATCGTTATTTAGACCTGTTCAGGCTCTACATATGGTATCAGATATGAAGCATATCTAACCTGATAATGATTAAGTCTGAAAACATCTTATCTGTATAAATATCCGTTCAATAAAGTCTTTATACTCGATGTAGGAGACTGAGAGTCTGAGAAAGATTTTAGAACTATTTTCGATTACAATAAAGTCTTTATACTTGATGTCGTAAATGTGATATAATATATATATATATATATATATATATATATATATATATATATATATAAATGGCATCAAGTTTGAGAAAGACTGTCGAATTATTTTCAATTATAGTAAAGTCTTTATACTTGATGTAGGAGCTTATGATGATAAGTTCCCCTCTGTTTCGATATCCTTCCAGACATTTTACATATCTGCTTAATATATGTTTTATAACTATTCAGACTTGTTTAAACCCGACATCTGCTACCAGATATGAAACATGTCTGAACGGCTATTGAAACAGATACATCTGATATAATGTATATAGAAATTATAGTCGGATATGCGTTAAAGAGTATCGGAAAGCTCAATTTCCTATAGACATATATTGATATAGAAATTTATTCTGTTTTATTTACTAAGTATTTTTTCTTTATTATATTGTAGATAATAGATACATTTATATCTATTTCTAAATACAGTCTCGATAGCAATGAATATGCAGTTGCAGGTATCTCTTTTTCCTATATCTTGACCCTCTTTTTATCAGATATATACCTACGATATAATATAATGTTTAAAGCGCCTGCGTTAACTCTGCTTTGTAATCTATTATATTTAGCTGTCTATCTCTAATATATATATCTTATATATCAGTATTTTTTTGGAAACGGGTCTCATATTATTTTTAATCGTACTTGAATATACATATTTTCCGAAAGATGTTTTACGAGATTTTGAAATTAAGTTTCCAGTATCTTACTTATTGCCAATATTTTTTTATAAGAGTATTAGATTTTTTACCTCATATTAATTATTTTCTTATTGCTAGTTTTAATAATGAATTTGGGGAAAGATATTCAAACGTTCACATCTTATCAAAAGACACCCCTTACGTAAAGTGGTGTAGGTTGAACAACTCGCACAATTCATGGGTAGTCAATAAAAATATATTACGATTTTATTAACATTACTTATATATTATACCTTATAAATAAAACATAGATGAATTGATATATTTTTTTATTTCTAATTTACATAGTTATATATATTTTAATATGCTAATAAACAGAACCTACACTTAATTTTTGCTGGCGGAAATCCATCTATATGATCGCCCTGGTCCAGTTGATTGTAATGTCTATCACAGGGTAAATAATCTTCTAGATCAGCTCTTTTCTCTATAGGAATCTTGTTCCAGTTTCGTCTTAGGGATCCTGTCTTCACCTTTGTTTGAAGAATATGAAGCGGTATGTGTTGGATTGTCGTTTTAGATATATCATCTAGCATACCGAAATTATTTTCTAAATTTTGTATAACTTGAAACACTTTATCTTCTTGAATTACCATTTTACAATTTATATATTTATATATCGATGTACACTATTTATTATCATCCATTCAAGACGAACGCGAAAATATGACTGAGGTGGGAAACTATACCCTACATTATACTTTATAAATAAAACATAAATGACTTTACATCTTTTTTATTTTAAATTTACATATTTATATACATCTTAATGTGATATTAAACAGAATCAACACTTAATTTTTGCTGGCGGAAATCCATCTATATGATCGCCCTGGTCCACTTGATTGTAATGTCTATCACAAGGTAAATAATCTTCTAGATCAGCTCTTTTCTCTATAGGAATCTTGTGCCAGTTTCGTCTTAGGGATCCTGTCTTCACCTTTGTTTGAAGAATATGAAGCGGTATGTGTTGGATTGTCGTTTTAGATATATCATCTAGCATACCGAAATTATTTTCTAAATTTTGTATAACTTGAAACACTTTTTCTTCTTGTTTTGCCATTTCACGCTTTATATGTATCGATGCATAATATTTATCAGCATACGTTCAAGACGAACTCGAAAATACGACTGAGGTGGCGAACTATTTATCATATCCGTATACAACGTAGCCTCCTCCATCACATATAATATCTTTATTATAATCGAATTCAGGGTACCTATGTATAGGATACTGGATTATATGTGTCTTCGGATATTGTCCACGTAAACTTAACACTCGTGAAGCCTCTATGTCGAAAACATATATATTCTCGAGGTAATCAGCTTCTGGTTCAAGTATTAAATAATATTCCTCGTAAATCGCTGTCTGTTTCTCACAATCTATATTAGGATTGCAATATTCTATCACGTTCATTAAATCATCGATGTTAAAATATCGTCTATTCTGATAACCGAATGCCGCTATAAATCCACAATCCGTCAATGTCAACTGCGATGAGAATAACCACCTGCGAATTTCGTTGGGTAAATCTTCTCGATTACTTGTATAAATTGGTTATATTTTTCCATCGGATCTAATTTCAGATCCATTATACTTGATTATATTATGCGATACGAAAGCCACAGATTGGGATAAACACCGAAACCACTATGTATATATTTTACAGTAGAAATATTATTTATATATCTTTGTCCCTTCCATACTGATCTCCTGCCTACAAAACTACGAGTCTATATCTGTTAAGACATGTATAGACTTGTTTTGATCTATGTACTTGCATTGTAACCCCTAGATGCTCTGTATATTACTGTATATTATGCTAAAAATAGATGCTGCCTAAATAAAATTTTATCCTATATGAAACTATGTTTTATTTTTAGCTAAGCATTATTACTCACAAAATTATGGTTGTCAAATATATCGAGTATTAAACGGAGCAATTAATACTAATTATATGTAAATTAAACGTAAATTTATCGATTATTAAGACCCGATCGATATATCCGCCTATAATAGTAATTCTAATTTAACTTGGAAAAATAATTTATAATAATTTGGGATAAGTCAGACAATATAGGTAAGTTATAAAAAATTAAATTCTGGGGGGGCGTATGGTCTAGCGTCTAAGAAGCAGGCTTATGCGAAGCATGGCCCACGTTCGATTCCCGACACTCTGACATTAAAAATATAAAAAATTTTAAATATGTTGAACTACAACCGATATCCTGCACACAAAACTATGGTCGTCAAATATATTGAGTATTATATGCAAATTAAACGTAAATTTAATGATTATTAAGACTCGATCGATATATCTACCTATGATAGTAATTCTAATTTAACTTGGAAAAATAATTTATAGTAATAGGTTAGATAATATATATAACTTATAAAATATTCTATTCATATTACCCAGCGTGGTCTCGTGATAGAATCCCGGCGTCTCACTCTAAAGAATCCGAGTTCGATTCCCCGACGTCCCGACATTAAAAATATAAATGTGATATTTTTAAAAATAGAAAAAATCGAATAATTACAATCAATTCATCATCGCCTCTCTTAAAATGAGGGAAGATACTATCTTTCATGAAAAGCAGTTTATCGAACAATCCACATATCTACTCAATGACCTGTGTCGATATATTTACCTCTAATTCTAATATTACACACAAAATTACGGTTGATATCTGCTGAAAAATGTAAAATATATCGAGTATTAAACGGGGATAATTAATACTAATTATATGTAAATTAGACGCGAATTTAATGAATAATATCTCTAAGTTATTTAAAGTTGAGTTTCCACATTTTGTAATAGACTACTTATGCGTTTTACAATATCCAATTTACATCTCGGGTGTGGCCGAACGGTTAAGGTGTCTGTCTTACACCTAGAAGGACCCGAGTTCGATTCTTCGACGTCCCGACATTAAAAATATAAAAAAATTTTAAATGTGATATTTTTAAAAATAAAAAAAATCAAATAATTCTAAATATGTGACGTCATCTCTCTTCTAAATATCTCTGAACTAATAATGATTAAGTCTGAATAGATATGAAACAGGAATGAACTGGTCCGAAGAAAAGGAGCAAACGAACTAATAAAGATGAAATCACCTCTGAAATCATACGCGCTAGCGCCGATAACCGCCTTGCAAGCTTCTCACCCCCTATGTAAAACTCACCCCTCGCATAAATTATAATAATAACCGCCTTGCAAGCTTCTCACCCCTATGTAAAACTCACCCCCCCGCGAACATTCAGTGGGACACCCTCTATATACATTCATAGATCTGTTTACAAATCTACGACTGTATATAGAGGTGTCCCGGATTAGTGTGTCCAAATTGAAAAAGTGCAAAATGAACCTCCATAAGAAAATACATGGGATTTTGAGCTAGAACCCCCATACCTTATCTACTTACCTGAACCGACTTTGAACCCTGGAGATATTGAGCTAGCCATCTACAATCATAAAAGAATAATAAGCCCATTTATAAGTTAAGTATTCTATCAACATTTTATATTACATTTAACATTATCACGATCATTAAGAGAATAAACCGAAATATATTAAATAAGAAATATATTATTTAGAAATATTAAAATTTAATCAAGACGATTAAGCACGTAACATTTGACGAACCTACGTGGGGTTTTGTATATATATCACATTACATCACATTCTTACATTACATTCATTTACAATACACCACATTACTAGCAACGTAACATTATATATATATATATATATATATATATATATATATATATATAATATTTTCGTGACCTTGGTATGATATGGTAAACTTAATAAGTCGGCGATTAAAGGTCTAGTTTATTACTTCAAAGTATATATATTTAAAGCAACCCTACATGTTTCGGCAATGATGCCTTTGTCAAGGATATAAAATATATATATATATTTTTTATATCCTTGACAAAGGCATCATTGCCGAAACATGTAGGGTTGTTTTAAATATATATACTTTGAAGTAATAAACCAGACCTTTAATCGCCGACTTATTAAGTTTACTATATATATATATATATATATATATATATATATATATATAAAGATAATTATTTCGTGACCTTTGTATGTTATGGTAAATATTTATTGGCGATTTAAGGTCAGGTTTTACTTCAAAATGTATATATTTAAAACAATCCTACATGTTTCGGCAAATGATGCCTTTTTCAAGGAATATAAAATATAAATGACAGTATATTAATGTCATACATTTGTAGTTGCTATGGATAAAATTATTCAAAGATACATTCCAATTTAATAATAATAAATCATGCCTTAGTATTCTAAAATAGATAGACAACAAAAACAGGGAAACGCAAGACATGAGTTATTATTATGTATGCGCCCGTGGAGCGTCTTAAGATGTAAAGCTGTCGGCATTCGCCTTAAACGAGAAGGAAAACCACGAAAACCTACTCGGACAACCAGAAAGGAATCAAAGCACGGAACTGTCAGCATGATAAGCAAATGTATAGATATTTAAATAACATAAGATATATAATTATATAACAGCAACATATATTATGATGATAAATTGCAGATCGTTACATAATTAAGTTATAGTATATACTACTTAATTTTTTTATATCACTTCTGTAGTTAATTGAATTTTTTTCCTGTTTAATACTAATAATTTCTTTAATTTCCCTTTTCATTGTGTGTTGTTCTCTATCAATTATCTGTGTGTTTTCAAAATCGAAATGGTGATCGCGTTGTAGTTTGTGTGTAGATAAAGCAGTTTTGTCTGTTTTAGAGTATTTGTGGGCTTGTATTCTTTTGTATAAATATTGTTTAGTTTGGCCTATGTAGTAACTATCGCAATCGCGACATGGTATTTTATAGATGACATGTGTTTTTCATTTTTTTTCTATTTTAGGTTTAAGTTTTGAAAATAAATGTTTATTAGTATTACTAAGTTTATATGTTGTAGCTATATCTATAGCTATATTTTTTTTAGTGTATTTAATTTTTTCTGATAGTTATGGAACATATGGAATCGTGATATAAATCATTCATAAATATAAGTCATTCAACTATCAGAAAAAATTAAATACACTTTAAAAAAATATGATATAGCTACAACATATAAACCTAGTAATACTAAGAAGCATTTATTTTCAAAACTTAAACCTAAAATAAAAAAAAAATCGAGAAACACATGTCATCTATAAAATACCATGTCGCGATTGCGATAGTTACTACATAGGCCAAACGAAACAATATTTATAGAAAAGAATACAAGCCCACAAATACTCTAAAATAGACAAAACTGCTTTATCTACACACAAACTACAACGCGATCACCATTTCGATTTTGAAAACACACAGATAATTAATAAAGAACAACACACAAAGAAAAGGGAAATTAAAGAAATTATTAGTATTAAACAGGAAAAAATTCAATTAACAACAGATGTGATATAAAAAAATTAAGAAGTATATACTATAACTTAATTATGTAACGATTTGCAATTTACCATCATAATATATGTTGCTGTTATATAATTATATATCTTATATTATTTAAATATCTATACATTTATCATGCTTATCATGCTGACAGTTCCGTGTTTTGATTCCTGTCTGGCTGTCCGAGTAGGTTTTCGTGGTTTTCCTTCTGATTTAAGGCGAATGCTGACAGCTTAATATCTTAAGTCGCTGCACGGGCGCATACATAATAATAACTCGTGTCTTGCATTTCCCTGTTTTTGTTGTCTATCTATTTTAGAATAGTAAGACATGATTTATTATTATTAAATTGGAATGTATCTTTGAATAATTTTATCCATAGCAACTACAAACGTATGACATTAATATACTGTCATTTATATTTTATATTCCTTGAAAAAGGCATCACTTGCCGAAACATGTAGGATTGTTTTAAATATATGCATTTTGAAGTAAAACCAGACCTTAAATCGCCAACAAATTGAATTTACTATATATATATTGATCATATAAAGATTTATGTGTAATGTATCCGTTTTGAAAATAATTAATAATGTACAGTATGTCCAGTATTTATGTATTTAATATAAAGTGTGAATAATAAATGTACTAAACTTAATCTTTTTGGCGTCTCATTTCTTACCCCTTTTACATTGGATGCTAGGTCTAGTTGCAAAAGAACCCCTTTTGAAAGGAAAAGCGTAAGAGCAAAATAAACAAAATAATCTAACATTATATATGCGTGTGTCACGATTCACGTTTGATAATTAGAGCCCATTTTAGAATTAAACTACAAAGCAATATGTAATCGACACTTCAAAATTCTATGAACGGTACTAGAAGATTAGTTCGTTTGAAATGATAAACGACGAACTGATGTATGTGGGTTTTCTCCAACAAGGTTTTCTACGTGTTCAACAATATTTTGCTGTGTATATGGTCTACCAGAACTTTTGCTTTCTAACACAGATCCTGTAGCTCGAAACTTCTCCACGACTGGACGGATGTAATGATGTAAAGCGTTTACAAAATTTCGTTACATGTTTAAATGACGATCCTCGAAGTATTTCTGAGTGCAAGGAACTAATACAAATTCCAAATTCCAAAATTCAGTTGTACTTTCTTCAAGAACAGGTTGGAAATTTGCCAAAGCTAATCACTTATTTTGATAATCAAAATCTTAAATTAAATGATGGATTAACCACATTAGATCCGACTTATCGCCTCTGGATTTCTTCCTATGGGGGCATCTAAAATCGATTGTTTATAAAACACCGCCTCGAGATTTGCAAGATTTAAAGAGAAGAATAACAGCTACATGTAGAGAACTTCAGGCAGAAGTGTTTCGAAATGTTAGAGAGGAGTTTGAGAGTAGACTTTATCACTGTTTAGAAAATAATGGACAACATTTCGAAAATTTTATAAAATAAGTTACTTTTTATTAGTTTTTAATGTTTTATTGCAAAACACTTGATACTTGTATGTTCGTGGTTTGACTTGATTTCTTCAAAAGTATTAAAAATAAAGGACAAGAATTTAGCATTTTTGAAAAGCGGGTTAAACGACCTTTAAAATGAGGTATCACTCAACCCCCATTTCCATTTAAATTTTTAGAGGTTATTTCCACCCCCGCTAGAGGGTTGATGTAATTTAATTGAAAACCAGCCTACAAAATGTCCGCCTTAAAAATAAGTTTGACGTGTTTTTGCATATTTTTGGAATTTCTATAGGGGCCGAAATATAGAGGGTGGTACGTTTTTAAAATGACACCCTGTACAGTTTATTGTATATGTATATTATATGCTGTTTGTTATATAAAATCAAACATTTCATAGGATAACTTGGGGACAATGTGTAGTTAATTCATATAATTTACATAAGCTATTAATTTAGGAAAAATCTAGTGTAAATAACATTTACAATACAACCTAAAACAAATAAATAACTGTGGCAAGTGCAAAAAATACGTTTGAAATGAATTATTACTAGGGACCAGATACGAGAGGCCCATGACTCATCTCCCACGGGCGTACTATTGAAAATTTGTATTTTTAAAGAGCTTTTAATTTTATTCATATAATTGGAAAACAAACGGGTGGTGATCTATAAAGTAGAAAATACATTTGTATTCGTTCATTTTGTAGTTCAAGTTGAGTAAAGGAGTATTAATATTAACTAGCAATACTTTTTCAAGGTTCTCTTCTGTAAAATTTGTTCTCTTTGAATGAAATACATCCTTTCTAAATCGCAACTGGTTATAGGTGCATACTGGAAATATTCTTTGATTTCAGCGTATTTAGCAGTTAGATTTTGAGGCATTGTCACAATACACAATTACCGCAATGTTATTAAATCTGGATTTCTATTAAAAACTGCATCTAACTTGTGCCGAAGACCACATCCGAATTCACTTCAAATTATTAATAGCCGGGTGATCGTGGTGGCCATTCTATTGCTCCTCTTCGACCAATCCATCTGCCAGGAAATCTATCATTTAGCCACTGTCTAACTGGAAGATAGTAGTGTGGTGGAGCTCCATCTCGTTGGAAGTGTAGAAGATCTTCTTGCAAAACCATGTTACCAGCCGCGTCAATTTGATTTTCCAAACTAGTTGTTATTAAGGGGTCTATTATTTCTTCAAGCAAATTTAAGTAGAGCTCACCAGTTAGATTTCCTTCAATGAATGAAGGTCCAATAATAGTATTCCCAAGGATACCAGCCCAAACGTTCACTTTTTCTGGATACTGTGTGTGACCTTCCCCAAAAAGTCGCGGATTTTCATCGCTCCAGTAGCGACAATTTTGCTTGTTAACATGTCCATTAAGAAAAAAAGTACACTCATCAGTAAAGCAAATATTGTGCAAGATATTTTGGTTTTCATTTATAAAATCCGTCATTGTTTCACAAAATTCAATCCTTCTGTCGAAATCGTCGTCAAAAAGCTGTTGTAGAATTTGCATTTTATAGGGGTGAAACTTATTTAACTTTAGTGCTTTCCTTACTGTTTCGTGAGACATTCCTACTTGGCGTGCCACAATGCGAAGTGATGTGGAGGGTTCTGCAGTAAAGGTGCCTAATACTTCTATTTGTGCTGCTTCATCCAAGACACGGCTAATATTTCTTTTTTTGTTAGCAACGGAACCAGTTTCACTAAACTTAGCGACTAATTGTAGAACACCTTTCATTAAACATTCTTGACGTTCTTCTTGCGCATCTTCCACATTCCCCATAAATATGAATAATTTCAATTCTTTGTTGAAGTGTAAACACCATTTTTTAAAATAATGTAATAAAATCGCAACTTTTACCTCGCAAAACTAATTTTACAATAAAGTAATTTTGGCTAAAATAAATGGAGTGACAAATAAAGAAAAATTTGACAAGAATGTCAAGAATGCTTAAACCAGGGCTCTTTTTTTCCTACGTTAAACTACCTGTACTACCTGTACCTACCTACTACCTGTACGACTATCACAAGTACTAGTTTAGGTAAATCACATTCTTTCCAATAATAATGTTTAACTGAATAGTATGCGTCTTTATTATTTCGTTGGATATTAGAAGTAAAAATAGTTTAAAAATTTACCGTTATGTAATACCTCAATTTCATTTATTTTAATTCATTAAAGCAATATCACAAAGTGTTTTTGATACCTAAACTTCTTTACAGTTTTCACCAAATATCTCGCGAACTGCTAAAAAGAAAAGGCAAGAATTTAGCATTTTTGAAAAGCGGGTTAAACGACCTTTAAAATAAGGTATCATTCAACCCCCATTTCCATTTAAATTTTTAGAGGTTATGTCCACCCCCGCTAGAGGGTTGATGTAATTTAATTGAAAACCAGCCTACAAAATGTCCCCCTTAAAAATAAGTTTGACGTGTTTTTGCATATTTTTGGAATTTCTATAGGGGCCGAAATATAGAGGGTGGTACATTTTCAAAATGACACCCTGTATACTAGACTTTACATACGAAAATAATGTATAGATATATTTAGTATACCTTTTTATTCTTATGGTAAGTAAGCATGAGTTTTTCCTTTATTAGATTATAACTATTGAATCGTAACCTAAGATTTACTGAATTTATACGTAGAATATATTATCGCATTACGTATTATACAGGTTCACTCAAAGCACAACCAGTTTTAACTACGTTTTATTCTATTGAAGTTACTGCAAATGAAAACTAATGAGTATTAAATCTCACATTACATGCAAATATCGCCTAATATGTGGCGTTAATTTCTACAAATCGACAAACTAAGTTTGTTCCAGTATGCAGAATGCTAAACGCAGCGACGCCACCTTCCTGGTTGTTAAGATAATTAAGAATTCGTGAAAAATCACATCTATCCCGGAATGTGTCGATATATTTCGCTCTTATGGGAGAATTCCGAAATAGATGTGACTTTTCACGAATTTTTCATTAACGTTTAATTCTGATTTACTCATATTTTCCCTATTTAAATTTATATCGTATTGAGATGTCACAGCAATATGAACGGTACGTTTTGGGACACCCGGCATACTTTTACTAGGCAATTTGTTTTGTTTTGTCGCAGAGCATATCAAAGTTATTATTATTTTAAATTCACGTAAGGTATTATATCTTGCTTCGCGATTATAAACGCGTTATTGATGTTATTAAATACTTTCCTTGTGCATAATAATCTAATCCTATTCCATCCACGTATCATTAATTTTCTTTCCTTTTGCAGGTGTAGACGACCCCCGTTTGTGCCGACCTTATTCAAACAAACCAATGTTCAAATTCGGCACCATCCCCTGGTCACACACTGACTCTACAATCTCTAAATATTTTAAAGACATGCACAGCTACATGAGGAACTTCAACAAAACGACCGTACTAGACGGTGTTGAAGCAGTTCTTAGCGGCGACATGGACGCCTTTATTTACGATGGGACAGTTTTAGATTACTTGACTTCACAAGACGAAGACTGTCGACTGTTAACTGTCGGTTCATGGTACGCAATGACAGGCTACGGATTGGCCTTTCCGCGTAACTCCAAGTACCTCAAAATGTTCAACAAAAAAATGCTGGATTTCCGGGAGAACGGAGACTTGGAACGATTAAGACGTTATTGGATGACCGGGACGTGCAAACCTGGCAAACAAGAGGTCAAGAGTTCGGATCCTCTAGCTCTAGAACAATTCTTGTCCGCTTTCTTATTGCTGATGGCCGGAATCTTATTAGCCGCTTTGCTCTTATTTTTAGAACATCTATACTTCAAATATGTCAGAAAACATTTAGCAAAGACTGATAGAGGGGGATGTTGCGCTCTGATAAGTCTTTCCATGGGAAAATCGTTGACTTTCAGAGGTGCCGTGTACGAAGCTCAAGATATCCTGAAAAATCACAGATGTCGAGATCCGATTTGTGATACACAATTGTGGAAAGTCAAGAGAGAATTGGATATATCCCAGATGAGGTGTAAGCAATTGGAGAAGGAGTTAGAAGCGCACGGGCTTAAACCGCCACCTGCGTGTAAGCGGTAAGTATTTCTTCTTCTATCTATATTTCAATTACCAGTAGCCCTTTATTTTCTGACACTCCCTATTATTTTAAATTAATCGAAATATATAATTTCCATTTTATTATTCTACAGTATTTCTCGAATAAGAAAATAAGTATCCAACTAATTTTAATTTTAATACTTTCTTTACATAATATACATGAATATGAGCACGTTGCATGTGAATGGCAATGAATTTTATACTAAGTACTATTGAAACACAAGTAAATATTTGAGAAATATCTATTTTGTATTCATTTATATTGAATTCGCTTTGCGTGGCCAAATTTTTATCAATTTCATCAACTAAACTCAATTTTTTATACGCCAAATATCGTCAATAGTCGTACGAAAGTAAAATTTTTAATTTGACATGTCTAATTCAACCGAAATTTATCTTTTCAAATCATATACCTTGTAATGCCTTCTTGTCCTGGTCGTAGCTTTGCTTCCGAGACCGGTTTTATGGGTAGGATAATTGACACATTCGGGAGCGATTAACTAACAACCTTTAATTAATGAATAACAGTAACAATTATATTACAACCAATGGTGTTCACTTGTATAACAACATTACAATCTGATACACAAGACTGACTAGACTGACTAGATTGCCTAGACTGACTAGATTGACTAGACTGACAAGACTGATAAGACTGACAAGACTGACAGACCAGACTAAACTGACTGACCCTCCAGACTTCTCAGTCTTTGATTTATATATCATCTCTACTCCTATTAACCTAGTTAAAGTGACCTGATTTACATACCTATTTACATACCTATTTACTTAATGACATGATACTAGATGAATGAACTACTATGTCGAAATATGTAGTAACTAAGAAGGACATGTTGCGTTAAACAAGTATTATATCGAATCTGTGAAAATAGGTGTCCTACTTAGGTTATCACAACTTACGAGGCGCATTCAAGTTCTAAGGCCTCCGATTTTTTTTCTAACTAACTATTCACCCGAAAACTATGAAACTGGTGTTACTTCTCGACGTAATCTCCCTCCAGACATACACATTTTTCACAACGTCGACGCCATGATTCCATGGCCGCAGGGAAGGCTTCTTTAGGAGTCTGTTTCGACCACTGGAAAATCGCTGAAGCAATAGCAGCACGGCTGGTGAATGTGCGGCCACGGACAGTGTCTTTCATTGTTGGAAACAGCCAAAAGTCACTAGGAGCCAGGTCAGGTGAGTAGGGAGCAATGAGAAATCACTTCAAAATTGTTTTCACGAAGCAACTGTTGCGTAACGTTAGCCCGATGTGTGGGTGCGTTGTCTTGGTGAAACAGCACACGCGCAGCCTTTCCCGGACGTTTTTGTTGCAGTTCAGGAAGGAACTTGTTCTTCAAAACATTTTCGTAGGATGCACCTGTCACCGTAGTGCCATTTGGAACACAATGGGTAAGGATTACGCCCTCACTGTCCCAGAACATGGACACCATCATTTTTTCAGCACTGGCGGTTACCCAAAATTTTTTTGGTGGCGGTAAATCTGTGAGTTTCCATTGAGCTGACTGGCGCTTTGTTTCTGGATTGAAAAATGGCATCCACGTCTCATCCATTGTCACAATCGACGAAAAGAAAGTCCCATTCATGCCTTGGTTGCGCGTCAACATTGCTTGGCAACATGCCACACGAGCAGCCTTGTGGTCGTCCGTCAGCATTCGTGGCACCCACCTGGAGGACACTTTTCGCATTTTCAAGTCGTCATGCAGGATTGTGTGCACAGAACCCACGGAAATGCTAACACTGGAGGCGATCTGTTCAACCGTCATTCGGCGATCCCCCAAAACAAGTGTCTCCACTTTCTCGATCATGTCGTCAGACCGGCTTGTGCGAGCCCGAGGTTGTTTCGGTTTGTTGTCACACGATGTTTTGCCTTCATTAAACTGTCGCACCCACGAACACACTTTCGACACATCCATAACTCCATCACCACATGTCTCCTTCAACTGTCGATGAATTTCAATTGGTGTCACACCACGCAAATTCAGAAAACGAATGATTGCACGCTGTTCAAGTAAGGAAAACGTAGCCATTTTAAGTATCTAAAACAGTTCTCATTCTGGACGCTGCCGCTACAATTCCATCTGCCGTACAGTGCTGCCATCTCTGTGACGTATTGACAACGAACGCACGCTCATTTTAAAACAATGCACATGCTTCTATCTCTTTCCAGTCAGGAGAAAAAAATCGGAGGCCTTAGAACTTGAATGCACCTCGTATTTTAAAAATTAAATTGTAATGCTCGCCAAGAAGAAACAATAGTGAACCATCAAACAATCTAAAAGTATTAAAGAAAACATCACGTAAAGGAATTTTTGAACATAGTCGTTCCAACTATGTTCAAAAATAAAAGCATTTGTAACATAGATTACGTCACGTGAATTCTGTGCAACATAAAAATAGAAAACAGGAACTTGCGAGCCCAATTTAAAGTGTGATTTATTGTTATTGTTGATAGCCTGTAATAGTCCGCTTCACATATTAAATAAACAACCATTTAAAAAGTTTTGGCACAAATACAATCCACAATTCCAGTTACTAAGTTGTGCCACATTATGCAACTATAGGCCAATTGTACCTGACGACATTATAGAGATGTACAAAATAGACGACTGCTACCGGTAAATAGCAAAAATATATCTCGCAAAACGGGCTTCTGATGTTTTTCGATATAATGCAGAAATACTGCAGATGTCCAAAGACCCGTGTGGGAGAATTGATGGTAAAGATTAATTAGCCAGTTCCTGGGCTATGGTCAGTGAAGACGGCGTGGGATTCTTATCAAAATGTTATTGAGTATGTGACTATAATAAAATAGAATAAGAGCGCCACCGTAAATTACAGTTAATTCGTATCTAGAGTGCATATGTCAAACAAAGGACGTATGTCATATAACGTACCCACAAAACGTAACGTCTATAAAAAGTATGCAAATACTATATCAATATTTATTAAATATGTTTTACCCAAAATATCTCAACAAATATAAAGATTTATAAATATGAACGGACCTGGATACAAAAATACGTTATACTGAAACTTTAACATTCCTGAAAAGATAATAAGTATTACCGGAGATCTCCGTTAATGTGCATAAGGTGCATACAAAATTTACGACAACAAAGACGAACATAAACTATTTAAGCTTACGTAAAAACTTATAAATAAACTAGTAAATACAAATCTTAATATCTTAAATGAACTAGATTTGTGTGTGTTTCAATAAATTTCAAATATTAAATAAAGTCATAAACAACGAAAAGCAAGACGACTACAAAACACTTAGTTGCGAAGGTATAATTGTCTAAATCCCGGTCCCAATCGTGCTCGAAGATAATTCGAACCTGCGCCGGACAGCTGATTAAAAGACGAGGTACAGCTCCTACTCCTTCGGATAGTAATACTTCGCAGAGAATTCTTCTTAGAGAATTAGCGTTGTATTTTGTTACTAGTTAACTGTTAATTGTTCCTCTAACGAGCTTTTCTAACTAGCTCCCTAAATTACAACACGAAACGAGCATTAGAAAAACGTCTAACGTGAATAGTGCAATAAAAATGGCAGCTTACCGTTTAGATGGACACTCGTAATTCAGTCATTGAGTGTGTTTAAATCTACGAATAGGCTTTCACCAAATATAATCAGCGGCAGATTAACATATTCGAAACTTAACACAGTATTAAAACGATATTACACAATATATTACTGCTTTAAGCCGTACACACGCACAGTATCTAAAATATATATCGAACCAAAATGGAGCTGAAAAATGCGATAATATCGCATTTTTCAGCTAGGTTACTAATATGTACGTATATAGAGTTGAGCGTCGTCCAGCGTTGCCTGTCGCATCCCCATTAGTCGACCACTCACCCGCTCAATCAAGCTGTTTAAACTCGATGGATAGGAATACGATATATAGAATGCTTCGACAAATAACCGTAGCAACAAATTCTATTGTCAATATTATAGTATGTGTCCTGGACTTTCGGCAATCCACATTTCTATTGCTACTAGCTAACTAAACTGTACTGGTACTGGTATTACAATTACGCAAATGGTACTCGAGAGAAATTTAAAGTGTCAACAAGTCAAATATTGTTGTTTGTGACCGATAATACCGCGACAATGCGTTCGGTTGGTCGTTCTCTTCCACAACACAGTTGTATATTTTTACATGTTAAGTGTAAAGTGCTTTAATAGCGAATACAAGAAAGTTTTTCTAAAATCTTCTAAACGCTTTCGCTAGTTTCACAAAAAATGTCGTGGAATTCTCGAAACACCGCAATGATCCTTACATGTTGGGGAGCACAGTTGAAGGCAGCTCTTATTATGCTGAATATTTCTAGCAAATAAAAAATGTTATACTACAGTTTTCCATTGAAACTGACTTAAAAACTATTCATACCGACTATAAAAGGAGTATCTCACGCATTAGAGAAATTAAAAAATAGTGCGATGGCGCTAGTGGCATACTGATGATTCTGTAGTAAAACGAAACACGTACCTGTATCTCTGGAATGATACTTTCACAAAAATATGAACTTGTGTACCCCACACAAGATTTTTAATAATATTTTATATTATTAAAAATATTTTTATTTTAAACAAGTAATAGTTCTTTTCGTGGATAAATTAACATTTTTTATTATGCAATTAGTGTAAATATATTTTAGTAATTTTATTTTCCAAAAAAGTACATTGAGATATGAACACTATAAAAATAAAAATTTTGCCACGCAATTTGAAACTTATGATATTATACACATCATATTTTGCATATCCACACACTTTATTAAAATGAAAAGCAGTAATATTTTTAGTAAAATAACATCGGGAAACGAGGCCTGTCTAACATTAATTCTTTTGTTTTTAAATTTGTGTGCTGTAGAGGAATAATTCTGTTCAGGTGAATCGAGGTAATTTTCCAGAAAGTTCGTACGTTCTAAATGCTGAATATTTTGACATATCGAATATATGCTTACACGATGTTAATCTTTTGTCCAAGTGCATTTTGAGATACTTGATTCATGAAATGAAGGAATTTACTTTAATTTACCTTAATAATTATAACAATAATAATAATAATACTATCGTTCATTGCCTAACAAGTCGAACCCAATTACAGGACAACAATTCCCAAATGCAAGTACAAAATAATAATAATAATAATAATAATAATAATCATAATAATAATAATAATAATAATAATAATAATAATAATAATAACATAATAGTAACATTATAAATAATAACTCAAAATATAATATAGCTTTATACAATATGTAGCACAAGCGAGAAAAATAAAGATGCGTAAATATAAATATATATTGAAAATAAATTGCAATTTTAAGGAAGTGATGTGAATTAAATAAATGCTTTTTACCTATACGACCCTAATTATTCGAATTTTTTACTGAAAAAAATGCCTTTATGCAGGATTCGAACCTACGTTCTTTGGTTTGCCGGACCACGCTCTTAACCATTAAGCTACTAAGGGACTGACATTCGAATCGTGGGAAAGTCGGGAAAGCCTTAAACCAAAGAATCCTGAATAAGAGCGAATTTTATTTAGTAAAAAATTCGAATAATTAGCGTCGTATATTCATTCACATCACTTCGCGAAAATGTAATTGATTTACACAAACTTGCCAACTACGGGCACAATATATTATTTATATCTTAATGCAATTTAAGACTTTCCCAATGATTCAAAATCCAGTCCCTTAATAGCTTAATGGTTAAGAGCGTGGTTTGGCAAACCAAAGGACGTAGGTTCGAATCCTGCAATAGGGCGAATTTTTTCAGTAAAAAATTCGAATAATTAGCGTCGTATATGTAGAAAGCACTTATTTTATTTCATATATATATACGAGGGCGTATTTTTATGTTATCTACCTAGCCATGAAAAAAGCACATAAGAGAACAAAAAAAAAATATTTTTCTACATAACTCCCTTCAACACTAATACACTAATTCCATCTTTTTTCCAGTTGCCCCATACCCTCAGAAAAAAATTGCTTCGGCAACCCCGCAAAATATTCTTCAACAGCTTCTTTGAGTTCTTCATCAGAAGCAAAACGCTTTCTTTCCGCTGAGATGCTTTTTTAAATTTTTGAATAAGAAGAAGTCTGACGGAGCTAGGTCGGAGCTATAAGGTGGCTGCCTTAACTTTATAAACCCACAGTCATTGATTATTATCTGCTGAACTTTGTTTGCCTTATGAACCCGACAATTGTCGTGCAGCAACAAGTTTTTTTATGGATAAGAATGCGGGCGCCTTTCCTACAGAGCAGTTTTTCAATTTTTCAGAAAAATACTCAAAACTTTTCGATTTCGTAGCTAATTGCTCTTCTATATTAGCTGCTAATGTGGTACGTCTTCTTTGAACAGTCATCCGATTTAGTTGAATTTTCTCAAACCTCTTTGCATCTTTCGGACACATTTTTTTTTTCGGCGATATCTAAACACTGCTTAACAAACTCACCATCTTTAAAAGGCCGACAAGTTTTCGCTATTATTCGAGGTATTTCAAAGCTAACTTCAGTAGCTGTTTCAGCATCTTGAATTGGTTTTGTAAACATAGCTTGCTGGCCTATTAGTTCCCTTTGTAAAGTGATATTTTCTTGCGTTCGATTTTCGCCGGTTAATTTGGTAAAAGTATGAAGCTGGGTTTCATAATGCCTTTTCACATTATATTCCTTCGGGATAGAAACACCACTCTTGCATATTAAATTGACACTTTTGTTATGCGATGAAATAAAAAAAGTATTTTTCGGTCCAAATATCTTGAAACTGTCGATTTTCATCTTCAACTTTACGCCTACGTTTTTTACTGAGGCCTGGTTTATCCATATCAAAATTGATATTATATTGTTACGTAGGTAGATGCCAAGTTCGAACGACGAAATATTTATTCTTCACAGACTACAATTTCAACAATATAACGTTCGCTTGTCCGTAGTTAAAACTTAACTGCCCCGATAGCGGGCGATGCGTTGTATTTATACGAGTTACCTCACATCGAGAACCTACCACATTGTTCGGAGCTAATACCGACGTGTTTCGCGAATCTTCGAGTAATCTAGTTGGTTCGACAGATTTCTAGTCTCGTAACAATATGCTTGGAACGACGAGGAGCATACCTGTCCTACGTAGTAAACCTGAACAAGAAAGTAGTAGGTGCTTACTAACAATTACAAACGTTAGAATAAAATAAAAAGTTAAGAAATATTGATTCGAATGGATTTTCACCTACTTTTGTAGGTACTAGTACTTTTTAAAATTCGTTGGCGGGCCGCATAAATATCAACAGTGGGCCGCGGTATGTGCATCGCTGATTTACAAGGACGTGATAAAAACATTTTATTAATGAGAGAGAAAGTTCACGCTTTCGTTAAAAAGCTTGATATCTGGATTATTCGCCTTCAAAGCAAAAACTTTGATATGTTCCCACTCACCTCGGATTATATTGAGAAAAATTTGAATGAACAAGACACTATTATTCACCACAGTTTGGACTGCATGAAGATGCATTTGCATGAGCTAAAATCTCAGTTGACGGATTATTTTCCGAAAGATAAAAATTATTTCTCGAAGAGATGGGTACTGAATCCGCTTAGTGAAAATATTGTTGCCGCTACTAAGTTACCAGTTGAGATTTACGACCAGCTTATCGAAATATCTGCCGACAAAAACAATTTATATCTGAAGATTTAAATACGTTTCGGCTTGCTCGTCGAAACGCATATGGAAATTTAGTCACAGAAGCATTGAAAATATTCCTTCCGCCACGTCTTATCTCCGTGAAAAGGGTTTTTCGTCTATGGTCGCGCTAAAAAATAATACAGGAATCAACTGTTATCACGCAAAAACAATTTGCTTTTTTGTATTTCCAATGTAGATCCACGTATGGAGAAACTTTTAAATACAAAATAAATGCAACCATCACATTAATTTCTTTTCTTGACATTGTGTATTTATTGTAAATAAAATGTTTTTATCTTATAAAATGATTTTTCATTATCGTTTAGGCTATTTCGTGTCCCCCTTTAATATCACCGCGACCTCCTGGTTGAGAAATTATGGCTTAAAGTATAGTCTCAATTATTTAGAAAATTAAATTGCAAACAGAAGTAGTATGCTCGTATCATGCAAAAGATGGGGGTAGGCACGTTTGTAGATATGTGAATAGACGAATAAGAAAAATATATTTGGATAAACTTTTTATGATATATTCGTGTGCACTTCAGTAATACGTCTTCATGTTTTATGACGTAGATACATCTCCGGGTATAAAAGCCATAGAAAGAACACCTCAATCGAATATGTAACTTTCTTAAGTTTATATATGAAATGCGGATGGATATATTACTTAGAGTGCCGCGTTTTAGATCGCGTCATGAACATATAAGCAAGGAAATAATTTATATAATTGGGAGAGGGTATTTTTATGTTATCTACCATGAAAAACATTAAAAGTATCACATTAACTACCCTCAAGTTTTCAATGTAACTTTGTTAAGCCGTTTCGAAGATGATTTTACGTGAAAGTGACTTTTCAAAAGTTGACAACAAATAATAAATAAATTGTTGACTTCAAGCATTTACTGTCAAAATCGGTGAGATATATAAGTTTTTACAATCGTTTAAAATAAACTATCTGTTATTTTGTATGTGTCAATATGAAGGTAAAAGAATTTCGTGTGTTGATTAAACTTTTATGTGGACAAAAAATACACTCGTAGACAAAAAATTCCGGACGCTGAAGTAAATGTCTCATCGCCTACGAGTGTACTATTGAATATTGAAAATTTGTGCTTTTAAAGAGTTTTTAATTTTATTTATATAATTGGAAAACAAACTGGTGGCGATCTAGAAAATACGAAATACATTTTTATGTGTTCATTTTGTAGTTCAAGTTGAGTATGTAATAACTCGATATAGTCATGTATATGCGTAACACTTTCGGCAAGGCTACAACCTCGCCTTTTTTAATACAAACGGTAACGTGTTATATAAACACGACCTTACTATGTATTTATTGCATACACAAGACTATGTGTCAGGGTTTGTGGATATGTTCTAGAAAACACATCAAGGATCTTCTCTAAATATATATAGACAGTAGTTTAAGTAAGAGATAGTTACATGCAGATGCAGATTCAGATTCAGTCTTATCCAGAGTGATAGTCAGAGTAACAGTACGAGTAGAGTGAACCATGTAAATATATTGTTAACCAGTATGTAAGCGTTAAGTAATTATAGAATGTTACCCGAACTTTGTGTGAGTATCATTTAATACTTTATTCGCCTCGGACTTGCTACCCGATGTGGCCGCTCAAACGGCACACGTTACTCGCCGGTCCTCCAGGCACATAGGACCTTATTACGTAGTGATCTCTGCCTACCTTAGGGCATAGGGCCCTACATTATCATATGGCGATCCAGACCAGCACTTTAGGGCACAGGTTATTAGAAGTAAAGGAGTGTTAATATTAACTAGCAATACTTTCTCAAGGTTCTCTTCTGGAAAATTCGTTCTCTTTGAATGAAATACATCCTTGTAGATAGAAAACGTTATTTCTACATCGGAACTGGTTTTAGGTGCATACTGGAAATATTCTTTTATTTCAGTGTATTTAGCAGTTAGATTCTGAGGCATTGTCCCCATACACAATTGCAGCAATGTTATTAAATCTGGATTTCTATTAAAAACTGCGTCATATCCGAAGTCACTTGGAATATTTTTCGAGTAATTAATAGCCACATCTAATGTAGAGTTGAGCCATCATTTAATTTGAGATTTTGATTTTCAAAATAAGTGATTAGTTTTGGCAAATTTCCAAAGTTTTCCTGAAGAGAGTACAACTGATTTTTTAAATTTGGGATTTGTATTAGTGCCTTGCACTCAGAAATAGTTCGAGCATCGTCATTTAAACATGTAACGAAATTTTGTAAACTATCGAAATTCGCAGCATGAAAACTAATAGCTTCCAACCATGTTCCCCATCTAGTTATTACTGGAGAGGGAGGCAGTGACAAAGATAGAAGATTTTCCCTGTAAAGAGCTACTATCAATAGTGCTTTTTGAAAAGCTGATACAAGTCTATCAACTTCCGGAAAGGTGTCTCTGATATATTCACAGATTGTGTTGAGAGCATGTGCTACACAAGTAATATTCAGCATATTAGGATATGTTTCCTTTAATAGTCTGCCTGTTTTTAACATATATGCAGCAATGTCACTGACAAATAAAAGGAGCTGGCAAACGCAGGAGCTGATATTACAACAGTTAAGCGACATGGTGGGTGGAAATCGTCCACTGTGGCAGAAGGTTATATACAAGATTCAGTATCCAACACGATTGATATAGCCAGAAAGATACAAGGTCCAGACAGTCTAACGTCCTCGACTTCTGGTCATCAAATTTCTGTTCAGGATACTTCAAATACGTCTTCTAGTATAACTCTAAATTCGAATAACCTGAATGCAGAGTTAGATACAAAGAGGATTTCCTTCAACTTTAATATTAATGTAAATGTTAATTAGTTGCTATTGTTTACCCTTTAGAATTAATATAAATGTGTTAATACTATAGCAGTTTGAATGTCTCTATGCAATCTAAATTTCACCTTGTTTTATCTCACTAGTGAGATAAATTATGTTTTTAACTCACTAGTGAGTTATAAGCTACATAATTGATTTAAAATCGCCATAGTTATAGGTCTATTATTAGGAGGTATTGGATAAAATACTTTTTAATTTTAGTAGTATTCTTAATTGTTTATTATTGTACAAGAAAATTGTTAAATTGGAGCATATTTGTTATTAAAATCTTGTTAACTAATATTGCAAATTTGATAATCCAAAGTTGATAATTATGTCTCTCTTTTAATTAAACAATGTTGCAGTATTAATTTTGTATTCCTCTAATTTTGTTGAGCAGTGTACAAACGTAAAATCTATATTATATTATATCATAAACCGTCTAGATAGGTCTGCTATTTCCATTGTTCCTGTCGTCTGAAGTTCCACAACAAGTCTTTAAATTTAAGAGTTCACCTTAATCGCCAAAAGTTCTTTCGCGTCAGAAAGCAAACGAACCCAAATCAATGAAATAATACTTTTGACGTTTACCTAATTAAAGTCTTTTCATTTTGGCGAAGACGTCTACTGGATCGGTGAGGAAATGCGATATTCCAACGGAAGCACATAGTTTGCCGATATTCTCCAAAGTTCGCTGTTTGTATTTAATTTAATTCTCCCTGATCTTGTGTATCTGAAAGCGATTGACTTGCTAACGTCAACGTACCCACCCATACCACCCATCCCATAAGTAGTACTATTAGCTTGATTAAAAATTTGTTTCTCTCGTAAATGTTGCAAGAATATGAAGTTTAGGTATAGAGTTTCAAACAATATCCCAACGAAAATGTTTAATTTTAATCTAAAAGTTGAATAGAGAGAAAACTTTAAGCATAATTTCATTAAAAGCTAAAAAGTTTATTTACAATATTACGACAAAGAACATATCATTTTCAATATTACTCTTCATGTATAGACGTTCGCTATCGATTTGGAAGTTTTTTGATACTTTTGATCTACCTTCTACTTAACTACGTGTCCACTATTGAATTGTTTTTATAAACTTAAAAAAGTACAGTGTACTCTCTCTTAAGGGGACAGCCATGGGACTGAAAAATTTGTCCGCTTATGAGAAAAGTACAAAATGAGTAAATAATAATTTGTAATATATTTATCTTTAAACAATTTTATTTCCAAAACAAGAACATATAAATATTAGATAAAGTAAACAGAATTTTCATTAACATTTTTGCGAGAAGTAAAAAAAAACAAAATTTGTTATGCAAGGTATTCAAATAGATTTAAAAAAGTCAGAAATTTTAGCTTGGCGCGTTTTTCCTTTAATTTCATTATCTTGGAGTAGTATTTGAAGATCAGTAAGCAATTGAACACCTTTAAGGTCGCTGTGATACAAAGAAAAAGCCTTTAGTTTTCTTATAGCTAAATAAGCCTCTTTATAGGAAGTTAACTTGTCTTCAATTTGACTTTCTAGCTCATCTTCAGACGAGTTGGCGAGCGTTTCTTGGGAAGCAATTAACATTTCAGTATTAATGTTTTCCACATTTTCATCATTAATGAAGACTTCATTATCTAAATTAATATAGTCTTCGACGTCAATTTGGATTTGGCTCTGAACTTGATTAATAATATTGGAGAACTGAGCAAGTGCTGATAGTGGAAGCTCATCTTCTGCGGTCCAACCGCTATCGTCATTTAGGATATCTGTTTTCTCAAAACCAGCTTTCCTGAAACAATGTTTTATTGTCTAGGGACCCACTTGCTCCCACGCTTTGTGTATGAAATAAACGACATCTAACAAATTTATTGATTTTGATAAATCCAAAGCAGAATTTGCGTCTTCCATCTGCAGCAAAATACTTTTTGAAAATAACGATTTGTACAAAAACTTAAAGTTTTTTATAACGCCTTGATCCAGGGGCTGACAAAATGCTGTTGTGTTTGCTGGAAGAAAAATAACTTTAACATTTTTCAATTTAAGATCGCGAGGATGAGAGGCCGCATTGTCTAAAAATAGCAGGACGTTCCGTTCTTGAAGTTGCATTTTTCTATCGAACTGCGCTAGAAAATCAGTCATCAAATCAGACGTCATCCAAGCCTTTTTGTTTGATCGCCACGTAACTGCTAAATTGTTCAAATTAATATTGCGAAACGCCCGAGGTTTTGCAGCTTTCCCAATAACAAAATGGGGTTCCTTTTCTCCAGCCATATTGACGCAGTGCAAAATCGTTAGCCTCTCCTTAGCCATTTTTCCACCAGTGCATTTTTCACCTTTTAATGCAAATGTTTTATCGGGTAATGCCCTAAAAAACAATCCAGTCTCATCCGCATTATAAATATCTCGTGAATCATATCCTTGAATCAAAGATGGCACTTTTTCAGTAAAACTTTTGACATCATCTTGGTTGACACTAGCGGCTTCTCCAGAAATGGCACGGAAGGTTATATTATGCCGTTTTTTGAACCTTTCCAGCCAGCCAGATGATGCACTAAAATCTGCGTAATTCAATTTATCTGCAATTTCTTTAGCCTTGCTCCTGATAAGTGTGCCCGAGAGAGGAATACATTTATTTCGAGCCTTCCCAAACCATTCGTAACACAATTTATCAATGTTAACGCCTTTGACTTTCAGCATACTCCTTTTTCTATCCGGATTGACATCAGTGTCCCACGATCTTAAAATTAGGTCTCTGTTTTTGATGATACAGGCAGCTTGAGTTTTACTGATCCAACATTTCTTTGCTAACTCGCGTACACTAAGTTTCTTCTTTTTTTAAATTTCAATGACATTAAGTTTGTCTTTAATAGTCAACACTGCTTTAGGCATAGCGATTCAAGTATGTATACAATAAGAATCTATAAATGTACTATGTATTTACGTACTACATTCAAAACAACAAGCTGTGCGTATTTAGGGAATTCCCCTTTGTACATACACGTATTATTCAATAAGCAACATCTGTACGAATATGAAGAAGAGTAAACGGAAAAACAGTGTTACAGTGTTGTAAGCTGTCCGGTTATGGGGAACTAAAATCACTTTGGTGTGGGAAAAAAGTGTCCGCGTCCGGTTATGGGAGGGTTATCCGCTCAAGAGAGAAAAATGTTAAAAATCTCTAAGTAATCTTTTGGTACTGCAAAAAGTGTCCGTTTATGGGAGGTGTCCGCTTAAGAGAGGTGTCCGTAAGGAGATAGTACACTGTATATAACATATTTAATACTCGTATCTTAAGTATTTGGATATTTAAGTTGTCTCCTCAGCAGTTAACATTAACAAAGACAGTGTTGAACACTTTACAAAGGCGTCCAGGTATGCACTAAGTTTTAGGAAACTAAAATTAGGTTACCCCTCTTCTGAAACTGCACACTTGTGTTTATTCTCACGCACTCATGTTATCTACTACTTTTCTAAGAATTCGAAAAAGGCAACCTGACACTGGACCTTTATCGACATTATACGAGTTATTGTTTTTAATTTTTTGTATTTAATATTTTTAATATATTTTACTTAATGAATTTAACAAGAAGTTTTATGACATCTTAGATCTATCTGTTCCAAAGTATCAGACTTGTCACCATATCCTGTAATTTAGTGATTATGTCTAGAGTGTCCCGATCGGTGTTCATCCTCTTTTCATCTCTTCCAATATTTCTTCATTACTTAAACCTTTCATGTCCAGAAATTTTTGCGTTTCTCAACGTTATCCATTTCAATATAAACTTACAACACATTTTATTTGAAAAGCTGCTCACGACTAAAGGATGAAACTTGAAAAATAGAACATATAATTATTTACCTAACAGGGCCATCTACGTAGAGGCTACCTAGTTATCATCTCGCCCTTGTTTATATACAATTTGCATTTATTATATTTTTATAGTATATCCTGTCAATAGGTATCATCTGTGGGGCATTAAAGTATAATTATTTATTTATTATTTATATATTTATTTTCCTTTTTTGTTAAATTGTAAACTAAGCGAACGAAATACAAAATATTCGCCAACAACTATTCTTTTCTCTACTAGCTTTTATTCAAGGGTTTTATAAGCATTTTTTTATAAAAAAATTGATATTTCTTTTCGTCTTCTTCACGCAATCATCCATTATAAGAAAGCTCACTTGTATAATATAAGAATCTTCTGCATAGCATCAAGACAATAAATATAGCAAATTATCTCTACGTTCACTGGCAGACATTCCAAAAGTTCAATTTAACTACCACGTCCGGCACGAAAACCATCGAAGTCTAGACTCGTTTTCTTGCGCAGTTCATCTCGACTATCCAAAAAAGAAACGTACATGTTTCCGTTGAATTTATGCGGTATTCAGGACAAGAAAAATATACGACGGACATTAAGGCAAATGGCCGCAAAAACTTTCGGAGAGATTCAGATCTCGAGGCCCGTAGCTACACTTGAAATGTACATAATAAGTTAGTTACGTTTTATGGAAGATCGAGTTTCTCCTGGTATTGTTTGTATTAGATTTTTGTAGTTTCTCTTTGAAAACGTAATGGAGCAACGGACCAATATTGACGACTTGAGTTTTAAAATGCTAAAACGATTTTAAGGGGAAATGACTTTCTCTTATACCGAGTGCATTCAAAAAGTTTGGGGATCGAGTTTCCTTTAAGGCCAGAAACATAGGAAGTAGTAAATGGGAAACTTTTCTTAACCCTAATATATTGTGTTTTTCAATAGGGACGCACAAATAACGCCCGAATTGTTATTCGTGACATATGAATGACGTTTAAATATGTCATTGGATAACGTTTGTGTTTTTTAGTGTCTGCTATTTAATCATGGAAAGGTACACGCTTCAACAACGAGTGCAAATAATAAAAATTCTTGTAATTTAAACTTAAATATATAGTTAGTAGTGCATTTATTCTACCCTTCGATAGGTTTCTGTTCTGTGCCAAGTTCCTTGCTTCACACCACTGTATACCACGTTCTGCGGCTGCCTGTCGTAGTTGTCCTTCCCATTGTATTCTAGGTCTTCCTATTCTGTTCTTTCCCCGTGCTCTGGCTTCATACACCTGCTTAGATGGTCTATTTTCGTGCATCCAGTGCAAGTGTCCTAACCAATCTAGCTGTCTCTTCCATAATTCGCTTAACCGGTTTCAGGTTCCTTCTTTGTATTATTACCTCATTCCTAATTTGTCTTTCCTTGTAATTCCTTCAATTTTTCTCAGGAATCTCATTTCTACTGCTGTTATTCTGCTTTTGTTTCTATCTGTAATCGTCCAAGACTCGCTACTATATATTAGCGAAGGTCTTACTTACTTTTTTGTATATCTCTGTTTTATTTCCTTTGATATTTCCTTTTTTCCAAAAAATGTGTCCTTAATATCGTGAAAAGCAGAGGACTAAGAACACAACCCAGTTTTAATCCTATTTTTGTTTCGAATTCTGTTGATTCTTCATTATGTGCTCTGACTTTATTTTTAGTAGGTTTATAAGCCGCAAATCAAGCGAGTCATAATTATAGACTTCAATTAAAATCTACTGCACTAATTAATTTTGTCGACACAAGAATGACTGAAAATAGTTAATTTCGCACTAGCACAAGAGAAAATAGGCCTAAAATTATACGTTTTCGCCTTTTTATAACATTTTACTACGTAATTCGTAAATACAATTAACCACAGAGGGAGACCTCATCGAAAAATATATATGAAGGAAGCATTTAATTACCACAATATTAATTATAGGGCTGGCCAAACTTTTAATTCGTATTTTAAGCAAACTTATATAACCCACTGAAATTAGGTTTTTACTATTAGGTTTATTTTAGTTAGTTATAAAAAAGTATACCAGTTTTCTTTAATGCGCTGAATTACATGTTCTGTTACTAGGTAAAATAAAATGTTTTGGTTCCACAATAAATACAGGTTTCACAGCAAATAACCGTTATATTATTTGTTCGAATATTACCGATGTATGCATATTTAGCTCTTTAAAAAAAATAATTTACCAATCGGGAAAAAAATGGCTCTTAACTACTAACTATTAAAAACTAAAAAGTTTAGAAAGATACCTTAATTCTTGTAGGAACTTATTTTCATAATTCAACACTTTTGGCATAATTAATCCCTACCACAGCAATATTTTTGGAAATTGATAGACCTTATGATGTGTACTGAATAAAATATTACTGCTTTTCAAAATATTTTTGATGAACGTAAGAGTTACATGCAAACATACAAACACACTAAACGAATCTTGCCACATTTGCGACATGATAATGTTGCTATGTTCTCTTTATTTTATTTGTTTGTGTAGCGTTGTGTCTATCATTTCGTTAATTGTCTGTTAATGTATAAGTAGGCGTCACCGACGCTGCAACTGTTTCACATCCTGTCTGGGCTCTTCCGGTTCACCTGAGTAAGTTGATATGATCATGATATGATGATGGCCGTATTGCTGGTATTGTGTTAGAATAGAAATATTAACCGAACAAAAATAAAAACTCAATAAATCGTATATTAAATGGTTTGAAGTGTGAAGCACCTGAAGAGGGTATATACAATGTGTTACAAGTGTATACAAGCGAATTGAAATTGCATTTTGGTATTATTTGTAAATTACACGTCAAAATAATTACCGAATCTCGGAAAGTGTTATGTCTCTTTGTATTATAAGGTGTATAAGGTGTGACAATTTATTATTCGGATTGTATCTTTAGAAAAATACATGGACAACGGGTCGTTAAAGTTTACTGCAGCTTCACAATACATCCTCGGTATCCTACGTTAAAAAAGAAAAAAACTGACTCAGAGATGGTCATGAAATTTTGGAGCACAACACAAAACTTTACTGTTGCCAAGTTACTGTCAATTATTATTTACACGTTTAGGACTGTCTAAATTAATATTTAAATTTAACTTTTAATTTTTGTCACGAGACGAAAGTTGGATGTTCCAGTATGACCCCGAAACTCGGTGACAGAGTAAGCAGTGGGTTGAAGAGGAAAAAAGCGAGATTCATAAAGAGTACGTGCCACAAGAGGTAGGACTGTTAACAGTGGCTTCTTTTGATGTATAGTATATTTCAAATTATAAGAAACGCCTAAAGGTTTGAATACCGTCTGTTTACACAGCGATTAGGAGCTGTCGGGTATTAAATGAATGAACCGTAACAGAAGATATTACAGGCTATTGGGTCTTGTAGAAAAATTTACAAAATTGTCAAATATGGCATTCAAACAAGGAAAAGAAGTAGCGATAAAAGATCCTCAAGGAAAATGCCAATGTAGTAAGTCGACATTATTCGTGAAACAATTTGTAATATGTATAGACAAAATCAAATTCCTATAATCAAAATTTATACTTAATACTTCCCTGCTTTCCATGTCGAAGTTATAATCACTGTGTATATATCGCTAAATCTTCATAGCAGGGTGCCTAATTAAAGTATTTACACATCAGAAAGCTATTTTTCTTATAAGTTGAAATGGACTATACCTTGATGTTTGTGTGCCAGAGTTGCTCGGACGAGATCAGAATTGCCAATGAATGCCCCTACCCATACTGCGTTCATTGTACAGGAATTATTAATAAAAATAGTTATTTTTGGTTTCGGAATTGCTTTCCCGCATATATTATGAACAACGTTTTTCCTACAATCGCTTAGAATCGTCGTAGTTGAATTTTCTGGTAAGTTTCTTTGAGATTTGCATTTGCTTTTTTCAACGTGAATATCAAGTTAATGATTGCTGTTGAACATTTCAAACAAACAATAGTTTTGTGAAAAATTATGGAATTTATGAATTGTGGCGAGAAAAATGATAAATATTTGCGAAAATAACGAATCAATGGATGAAAACTGGATTTCCGACGATATTCAAACAGCTGCTAACTCGGCGACACGCAAGCCAGAAAAATCGAGAACAAGATACGAGGAAACGGATGAAAAATTCATGAAATGGTGTCGGAAGCAATTGTTCTTGCTTGGTCGAATTAGCCGAATTACTGCAACCGGCAAAACTTTGGGCACATTACTCAATGATTAAAGGTACTTTGATCTTAAAAGAATGGAATTGGTATTAGAAAATATCCCAAATTAATCGCATTCTTGAAAAGGAAGAACGAGAGATATCGACCCAAGAAATTGACGACTTTTACCAGGAACCAATTAACTGATGTGCAATTTAATCATTTAAGTAACTCAAAAAATAGATTGCATGTCGATGCGATAATTCACATCAAGCTTTGATACAAAATAATACAAATCTGTATAAAAACAAATTTGTATCTGTATATGCATGGACACACAGTACGTATTTACCAGCTTTTGCTTCAACTACCAGACGCATGCGTTTCTGTGTAACCACTTTGTCAATGATAGATTTACGAAGCAAAAGACTGTAGTACACTTGCGGTCATGTAGTAAGTTTTGTCCTATCCGAAGACAACAGATAACCTCTTGCCATCTGACGGACAAAACCGACCACGCCGGTGCAAAGTGTTCTTCTCGAATAGAGGTTATCTGTTGTCTTCGGATAGGACAAAACTTACTACATGACCGCAAGTGTACTACAGTCTTTTGCTTCGTAAATCTATCATTGACAAAGTGGTTACACAGAAACGCATGCGTCTGGTAGTTGAAGCAAAAGCTGGTAAATACGTACTGTGTGTTCATGCATATACAGATACAAATTTGTTTTTATACAGATTTGTATTATTTTGTATCAAAGCTTGATGTGAATTATCGCATCGACATGCAATTCATTTTTTGCTATACTACGCCACCTGGCGACGAGTTAAAGGACTCACAGTAATATGCGTATTTTTCTTCTTTATCAATAATAGCATAGCTATTCGAGAAGAACACTTTGCACCGGCGTGGTCGGTTTTGTCCGTCAGATGGCAAGAGGTTATCTGTTGTCTTCGGATAGGACAAAACTTACTACATGACCGCAAGTGTACTACATTCTTTTGCTTCGTAAATCTATCATTGACAAAGTGGTTACACAGAAACGCATGCGTCTGGTAGTTGAAGCAAAAGCTGGTAAATACGTACTGTGTGTCCATGCATATACAGATACAAATTTGTTTTTATACAGATTTGTATTATTTTGTATCAAAGCTTGATGTGAATTATCGCATCGACATGCAATCTATTTTTTGCTATACTACGCCACCTGGCGACGAGTTAATGGACTCACAATAATATGCGTATTTTTCTTCTTTATCAATAATAGCATAGCTATTCGAGAAGAACACTTTGCACCGGCGTGGTCGGTTTTGTCCGTCAGATGGCAAGAGGTTATCTGTTGTCTTCGGATAGGACAAAACTTACTACATGACCGCAAGTGTACTACAGTCTTTTGCTTCGTAAATCTATCATTGACAAAGTGGTTACACAGAAACGCATGCGTCTGGTAGTTGAAGCAAAAGCTGGTAAATACGTACTGTGTGTCCATGCATATACAGATACAAATTTGTTTTTATACAGATTTGTATTATTTTGTATTTAAGTAACTGTTGTATCAACATATACAGTGTGTCTACTTAAGTGGGAATCATATAGAAAGTTTTTTTATTATTAATTTTAGAAAAAGAAAGTTATTCTTCATAAGTTTTGCATGGGCTAAAACCTAAAATACAACCGTCAGAAACCAAAATTTTTCAGTCGTATATATATATGTATATATATATATGTCAAAAAATGTGAATTTGGTACAAGAGTAAAGTATTTTTATTTTTTGTAATTATGGTTATTTCGACGATGCTTCCAGTAATGAGAGAACCGCTGGAACAATACACTTGTTCCTGCAGGAAAAGGTGAAGCGAAGTTGTAGAGGACGATCAAAGAGAATGGCGAATTGAAAACTGAAGAGAATTAGATGTGGATATGAGAAAATTGAGGAATGGCACACAGTCCTAGGCCTAAATTATTGTTGTATGCATGTATGTAAATTTCGATCGTCGAGCATGTTGAAACACGCAATGTTCGCATTCCGCGAATTTAATTGTCACACTTTATATATTCTATAATGTTCTAATATAAAGTTTTGCCAAAATTTTTGCCTATTTAGTAAAGTAATTTTAGAAATAATAATCGACTTTGTTCATGGAATTTTAACTAAAAAAGTACGAACAAAGCAATTATCACTATACACAATTCGAATTGTATATACCCCTCATACCCAGCTCATCGCAATTTGCCATTAATCGTCTTAGTTTACCTTAATTAAATCTATCGTTCCTATCCGACAAATCTAATGCAATTTCTCACTCTAAGCAATTATCGTGCAATACTTAATCAGTCTACTAATAGAATTCGGTTAAGATGCATTCAATAATTACTTTTAATCCTGTCATTGTTCTTGTTATCATTAGAACGAAGAAAATTGCTTTAGATTCGAGTTGTAAGTGAAAAAACTAAGTCTATTAGTCCGGGAAATTGCGTGTGTTACTACAATGAAACCGCTAATGTGAATTGTATAGAGTTTTTCTGGAAATTTAGAATGCTAAATTGCGAATAAAATTAGTTGAATAAGGAGATGAATAGTCTTTCATTGAAGGCTGCGAAAAAGTAAGAACTCGAAAGTATAAAACCCCTGCCCACATTAATATTCGTATCCTCTATATGTACGAAGGCGGGTTAATTAATTCGCGCGATCGTGCAGAAACAAAGGAATAATTTAAATAAACAAACTTAATTTTTCTACATAATCTCCTCTTAGTTCGATACTTTTGGTCCATCTGTGTTCAAGATTCTTTATTCCGTATTGAAAGTGATTTTCTTCTAACCCTGCAACCTTCGTCCACTGTTGAAGTTAGCTCTTTACTTATACAGAACTTTTTTCCTCCGATTTATATTCCTTAATTTAGGGAATAGATGAAAGTCAAATAGTGCTAGGTTTGGTGATTTTCTTCTAACCCTGAAACCTTCGTCCACTGTTGAAGTTAGCTCTTTATTTATGCAGAATATTTTTCCTCCGTTTTATATTCCTTAATTTAGGGAATAGATGAAAGTCAAATGGTGCTAGGTTTGGTGATTTTCTTCTAACCCTGCAACCTTCGTCCACTGTTGAAGTTAGCTCTTTATTTGTGCAGAACTTTTTCCTCCGATTTATATTCCTTAATTTAGGGAATAGATGAATGTGAAATGGTGCTAGGTTTGGTGATTTTCTTCTAACCCTGCAACCTTCGTCCACTGTTGAAGTTAGCTCTTTATTTGTGCAGAACTTTTTTCCTCCAATTTATATTCCCTAATTTTGGGAATAGATGAATGTGAAATGGTGCTAGGTTTGGTGAGTTTCTTCTAACCCTGCAACCTTCGTCCACTGTTGAAGTTAGCTCTTTATTTGTGCAGAACTTTTTTCCTCCGATTTATATTTCTTAATTTAGGGAATAGATGAATGTGAAATAGTGCTAGGTTTGGTGATTTTCTTCTAATCCTGTAACCTTCGTCCACTGTTTAAGTTAGCTCTTTATTTGTGCAGAACTTTTTTCCTCCAATTTATATTCCCTAATTTAGGGAATAGATGAAAGTCAAATGGTGCTAGGTTTGGTGATTTTCTTCTAACCCTGAAACCTTCGTCCACTGTTGAAGTTAGCTCTTTATTTATGCAGAATATTTTTCCTCCGATTTATATTCCTTAATATAGGGAATAGATGAAAGTCAAATGGTGCTAGGTTTGGTGATTTTCTTCTAACCCTGCAACCTTCATCCAATGTTGAATATTCCTTAATTTGGGGAATAGATTAAAGTCAAATGGTGCTAAGTCTGGCGAATATGGGGGGGTATGGTACTAATTCGAACCTTAATTCTTCAATTTTTTTGCACCAACCGTACTGGAATGCATTATCATGGTGAAAGAACACTTTCTTCTTAGTAATTCCTAGTTTGCGTAATATTCGCCGTTTACGGTCTTGCTCTTTGGAAGATAGTCTATCAACAGGATTCCAAAATACCGATGTTATTATCTTTTGCATCGATGAACTGTCTTGGTCTCCTTTGGAGTTGGTTCTGCACGTTTGGTCCAATCTTCGGCTGTTGTTTAGATTCGGGTGTATAATAATGAACCCATCTTTCGTTGCAAGTAACAAATCGGCGCAAAAAATCTGTTTTGTTGCGTTTAAAAATTTCTAAGTTATTCTTCGATATCTTACAGCGAACGCGTATTTGTTCCGTCGTAAGTAAACGCGGCGCACACATCTTGCCAAAAGCTTTCTCATGTGAAGTTCCTCGTGCAAAATATAAGGCCGACTATCACTGTTATTTCTTTCTAATGCTTTCAATCATTGGTCACTTATCAAAAAATCATGGACATTATCCATCATTTCTGAACTTGTAGCCGTTTTCGGCCGTTCACTGCGACGCTTAAATTAATTTCCCCATTTTCTGACGGTTGTATGTAAAGAATAACCTTCACCCAGTGTGTCTCTTATATCATCATGGATTTCGGTAAAGGACGTGTCTTTCTTTAAAAGATATTTAATCACTGCAGGACGTTCAAAGTTATCCATGTACACTTAATTAGTAGCAAAATTGCCTACGCAACAGGCATTGTCACAAATTTATCAAACAGTAAATTGACAAGGCAACGGTGGTCAAAATATGATGTGTATTTTTTTTTATTTCACGGCCTACTCTAGGCCATCGCGCGAATACGGGAACCCGCCTCCGTATTTCAAAATTGTGATCTTCAGATGTTAGCTGTACTGTGCCTAGTATTCGACACTGTTATTTCTTCCTACTGAAGATGACAACCTAGTTGTCGAAATACGTATATAGAATACTAATATCAATGGGATAAGTGGTTTTATACCGTTTCTAAGGAGATCAATAATATAAGTGCCAGTCTCTTAATATTAATTTTGAATAAATTACATGTTATTTCCTCACTAGAACAAAAATTACTTTGAACACGCAAGCAAATCATATATTCAAGATAGATTCTATACACAACAATAAAAAATCTAAATAATATCATCTTTTAATGAAAAGAAACTAAAATAACTTAGCCCCATAGAATGCTTTGCCAATGACTTAATAAATGTAGTTGGGCACGGCTTCTTGCACTTGCTTATAGAACTATTGTTGTTTCAATGCGATTAAGAATGCGTAGTGTGGATATGCTTGGCTTTACTTTAAAAATATATAAAGCGTATAAATAATTTATATTAATTAAGGATTCCAAAAAAATTAATGTAATTCAATTATTTTTTGGTAATTTGAGAATAAATATTTTTTTTAAATAAAAATTATACTCAAGAAAATTACATCTTAATTGTAATTAATAAAAATTTTTTTTACGTTTTTTCATATTGTGTATGCAGAAAGAAATTAATTTTGTGTCAAACAAATAAGCTCTGTTATAAAAAGAGGTTGAAAACCCTTAAATCTGCAAAATTAGCGTATAAATTAGATTACTACATTCGAATTAATTACTTTGTTTTTCGTACGAAATAAAATCAAATATAAACAGATTCACAAAGTAAGATTGACTTAAGATCACATTAGTGAGTACAAAACCTGAAGCTTAATACAGGGTTAGGTAAAAATATGGATCCATTCGAATATCTTTGGTATGGCTGCTTAGATTTTAATAACACTTCTCACAATTACTTAAATGCAAATCAAGTATTCGATGAGTATATTTGTATCCGAATCAGACTTCCGATTTAGTCGAAAATAATGTTAATAACTATTTTATTTTGAATGAAACAAACTGTATATGTTTAGGAATTTCATATAAGGTAATGAAGGTCAACGTAAAACCAATCCTGGTCAATTTAATGTTTTAATTTATTTACGTCAATGCTAATTTTTAACTCTGTATTCCTTCTCCTACGGAAGCAACCAATGGTTGCGAAATATAGAGAGTGAAATAAATGATTTTTTAATTGACACACCGCTTACCCGGTTTACGAATTTCAATAGAGCTAGAGTAATAAGGTTTGGCACCCTTTTGTTTAACAACGACGAAGATATTTAATTAAAACTGATATTTTAAAATAATGTTTATGTTTAGTAAGCTATGAAATTCAAATTCAGTACTTAAACTGTCAGAATTAACTTTGTAGACGTCCAAATATGAATAATGGCTTAATTAATTGGAAAAGAAAGTGTTGACATTCTGATGATGATTGGTTTTGGTGACCGCACCAGAACTCATGAAGAAGTATGCAATTTATTTAACAATTTGCATCAAAATCGGCATCCAATATCACGAACTGTCGTTGATAAAGCTTGAAGAAGATATAACTTGACCGGAAATGTTTGAAATTTACCGAAAACGGACGACCAAAAGTCGTAACTAACAAAGTTATTGCTCAAAATATTGCTATAGCATTAGAAGAATTTCCACAAACGTCCCCCGCACTAAACTATGATAAAAGTTGCCGATCAGCACACCAGAATATTGAATGTTAAAAAATAATTTAGCGAAAAAGTGATGGAAATTTGCAAAAATGACGGATATTTTACATACAATTTGCTGTTTTCTGACGAGGCTATGTTTTGCTTGAATTGTACCTTAATAGTCATAATTGTCGATATTGGTCAATAGATAATCCTCATTGGCTGCTAGAAACGCATACACAACATCCGCAGAAATTAAACCTTTGGGCCGGGATTTTCAGGAACCATAATATTGGTCCTTTTTTCATTCCTGGCACACTAACTGAACCGGGATATTTAGATATTTTACGTGATCAGATTGTTCCTAATATTGAGGAAGATGGATAATTACCTGTAAGTGTTTTGGATCCAAGAAGATAGAGCACCCCCTCACTATGCCCTTAATGTTAGAAATTTTTTAAGCAAAACATTCCCAAATCGGTGGATTGGTCTTAGAGGATTTATTGAATTTATTGATTTTTTCCTTTTTTTTCTTTGATTAAATATCTCTATTGTTGTTGAACAAAAGAGTGCCAACCCTTATTGTTACTGAATTCTAAGAGCAGACCTCTATTGAAATTCGTAAAAATATACAGGATGTTTCATCTATAATAAAAAAGTTAACATCATTTCTGGCTAAACAAAAAGTCTGATTTGAAAACAAGTATACTATTCGAATTCTGTATTTGCATTAACTTAAATGTGGAAAATTTTATTAAAATATAAGTAGCCGTAACAAAGATATTCGAATGGATCCATACATTTGCCTAACCCTGTATATGTAAATGCTATGTGGTTAGGTTTTCTCGAAAAAAGGGCACTTTTCAGTTTTAATTGTAACTTCAACAAAGAATTTTACCATCTAGTATGACGGTTATAAACTTAGAAGTGCTATTTGACAGTGGTCTAACTTATGCCAACCATATTAATGACATGTGTAAATCTACTTTGGTGACTCTTGGATAATTCTAAATATTTTTTAAATCCGGAAATAATTAGATACCAAAAAAGCGATTTTAACATGGATATGATTCAAACCTTTAAAACTTTGTATATAAGTTTTATTTTATTTATTGAATAAAGATAATATCAGGATTGTTCAAAGTAGATAATCGATGAAGAATATTTTTAAAATAGAAATAAAACTACGGTTCTAATCTTCACTTTTAGCGTAGTTTTATTTCTATTTTAAATTATGGATATTCATCAAGTAAATGCCGAATCAATTCAAGAATATTTTATATTTTCCTTATTTTACACGCTGCGTCTAACATAGCTAAAAAGCACATTGGTGCCAATAAATGTTATTCACACATAATATAGTTACTCAGGGCTCTATTGATAAACAATATATACTTGCAACAATTGTAATAACTGACTTAGATTAAATATTGAGAATAAAACACTTGGCTATATTTCACTAATGAGAGCAGAAAATAATGGATATAATCCCAAAATCATTGATAATATGCTAAAACACAACGAAAGAGATAATATCAAAGAAATTTTATACCCAGAAGTAAAAGAAATAGACAAAACTATATTGCATTCGATTACATGTATCCCCATCTTAAATAAATTCAATAAAATATTAAGAAAATTAGGCATTAAAATAATATTGGTTAATAAAATTAAATTAGGTAGAATGTTAAACAATATCAAAGGTAAAATAGATAAATTAAATAAGTCAAGCGTATACGATTAATATAGATTCTGATTTATGATTCTATATACAATCTTAGTTGTGTATAGCGGCAAAGAAAATAAAAGGTGAAATGTTTATATAATTAATGCCTTCGCACAAAAAAATCGGGGTCCAATGTTCACGTAGTAACAAGAAAATGTTTCTTTATCTGTCGCAGTTAAATATACAGGCGGCAATACGGGCTTCCACCGTTAATTCATCAGTAATTCTCTTTACCGACTAATTACATTGTTCTATCGCTATTTGTCAGTACCATACACAAATTTAAGGGAAGAAATATATATGTAAATAATCCTATACAAATAATTAAAAACCAATTAGACACCCCATTGACACGCTACATAAAGCTCTTTGTTTTATGATGATTTTTGTTTTATTATAAACATAATAATTTTATTTTAAAAGAAGTGTAACGTTCAAATTAGTTAACTATAAGTTCATTAATTAAAATGTGCCACAGGCTTGTCTATACAGGCTGATTCATTGTCGGCCCTCACCATGGGGATCTCGCTTATTATTGGAGATAGAGTATAGGTTTAAATTTGGCAAAGTTGTTAAATTTTGTGTTTGTTATAAATCCGTAAAGAAAATAAACCTGTGACAAATGACCTTAGTTATTTTTAAAAAAAAAGCGAAAATCACATTTTCTTCTATTACCTGTAGCACCGACATTTGGCCTTGTAGAGAAAAAATAAAAACACATCCTTGTGGGCATTTCTAAACCTCTATCCAGTGGTGTACTCTAAATTTTTATACGACGTTTCGTTTCTTTCTGGCCATCATCAACTATCTAATTTCTTATAGGCGCCATATTGGATTTAGACATCTTCAGAAATAGTTTTTTTTTCTGATTTCAACCATGTACCACATGCTGACTAAAGTTTTTGACATTAGGTTTCATTTGAAAGAATAAGTTATAAGATTAAATAAGGTAGCCATGGAATTTCAATCTGTCAAACATTTCATTTATTGTTCATTAATAATACAAAAATGTCATACACTAACGAAGAGAAACGAGATATGATAAGTATTTTTTATTCTTCGAACCGAAATTCAACAAGTAGCGAGTACAAGATATCTACAATTATATCCAGAACGACAACAGCTTTATCGTACCATTTTTCTAGATCTCGACAGGAATTTGGTCGAGAATGGATCGTTTACTAAGCCGCGTAATGGTCAAGACAACAGGAATTTAAATGAAAATCGACAAGATATTTTACAAATGGTAAATTAAAAGCGTGTTTTCAAATTTCATGTTAATCTTGTATTTTTATAGATAAATAATAATCCATCAATTTCTACAGGCGAAGTAGCGTCAGAATTAAATTTGTGCCAGTCCAGAGTTTGGAGAACTTTACATAAAAGTAGGTTTAAACCATACAGAATCCATGTTAGTCACTCTTTACTGCCTGGAGATAATTTGAGAAGGCTAGAATATTGTAATTGGTTAATGGGAAGGATAGAAAATGACGAAAATTTTTTAAGCAAAATCATCTGGTCAGATGAAACAAAATTTAAAAATTCTTGAGTGTTCAACAGAAATACGGAGCACTATTGGGCAGTACAAAATCCCCGACAAAACAGGGTTAGAAGACCACAACATCGTTTTGGAATAAACGTTTGGATGGGTATTTTGGCAAATCGTCTCTTAGGACCAGTTATGTATGAAGAACATTTAAATGGAGAAAGATATTTAAACATTTTACGTACATACGTATCTGACTATATTGACTACAATATCCCATTAAATCAATTACAATATTTATGGTGGCAACAAGATGGCGCACCAGCACACAATGCAGCTGTTGTTAGAAATTTCTTAAATCAAGAGTTTGCAAACCGTTGGATTGGAAATAGGGGAGTTATTGAATGGCCTGCGAGATCACCTGATTTAAGTCCGCTTGATTTTTTTTTTATGGGGTATGTTAAAAATAATATTTATAAAGTAGATGCGCCACAAAACATTGAAGAATTACGAGACAGACTTCAGAATGCCTTCGATGCAGTTCCTAGAAGAACTATACAAAGGGCAATACAAAATGCCAGAAGGCGTGCCCAATTGTGCATTACCGAAGATAGCCAGATAATTGAACATTTACTGTAATTGTTTATTGTTTACTTTTCTATGTATTTTTATTAATGTTTTTGTTATCTTGTACTCGCTACTGTTGAATTTCGTTTCGAAGAATAAAAAGTACTTATCATATCTCGTTTCTCTTCGTTAGTGTGTGACATTTTTGTATTATTAATGAACAATAAATGAAATGTTTGACAGATTGAAATTCCAAAGACAACCTTATTTAATCTTATAATTTATTCTTTCAAATAAAACCTAATGTCAAAAACTTTAGTCAGCATGTGGTACATGGTTGAAATCAGAAAAAAAAACTCTCTCTGAAGATGTCTAAATCCAATATGGCGCTTATAAGAAATTAGCTAGTTGATGATGGCCAGAAAGAAACGAAACGTGGTATAAAAATTTAGAGTACACCACTGGATAGAGGCTTAGAAATGGCCACAAGAATGTGTTTTTATTTCTTCTCTACAAGGCCAAATGTCGGTGCTACAGGTAAAAGAAGAAAATGGAGTTTTCGCGTTTTTTTTCTTAATAACTAAGGTCATTTGTCACAGGTCTATTTTCTTTACGGATTTATAACAAACACAAAATTTAACAACTTTACCAAATTTAAACCTATACTCTATCTCGAATAATAAGAGAGATCCTCATGGTGAGGGCCGAAAATGAATCAGCCTGTATATTCAACGTAAAGAATAGAAACACCATATATGTGCGGGTATAAAATTTATTGTTTAACCTATCATCGAAATAAGTCTAGGAATTTTGTCGATTTTTTTGCACTACAATTAACTTGAATTACAGCTGTACTTCAGTAAGTCTAAAATAAATAAAGATATGGACCGACTTTAACTACATTTTGGCCCTAAAAATTTGGAAATTTTTGATGAATTACAAATATTTTTTTTAATTTCCAGTTAGACATACGTATTCTTCAGATTCGCATAGCTTTGTCGCTATTCAGCGGTAACTCTGTATATATAAGACAAAGTGGTAGAAGTATTAAATAATTATTTACGTATCAAGCGAATAAAGTAATATTTTGCAGTCGAGTCATGGATATTGTGTAACCATGGCGAGACTGTGATATTACTTTGCTCCCGTGTTGCGTACAAAATTTTTTCGCCCGCGCCATAATTTTTAATGGAAAAATAACATAAAAGTACATACTGAAATTAAATAGTTGCAACATGTAGAATGTTTTATTAAGCAGAACAGGATAGTTACTGGTTTTTTTGCCCACGTCATCAATTTCACTTAATTAAATAATTACAACAGTTATTTTCGCTTTCACTATCACTAATTGTAAAGATTAAAAAAAGAAACAAATTAACAACTTTTTAATTTTTTGACAGTCACTGATGTTGTCAACTGTCGAATTGGATACAAGCGGTTGTGATGAATGTATTCGTAATTGTATCGAATATACAACACAATATACACCACAGCGGTTATTATTGTTTTTCGTTCTCTTTGTAATCAAATTTTGTATCTTTCTATCATTATTCAGTATGGGAATGCTATGTATTTGATTCCCATAGGCCGTTATGACTAAGGTTACGTCTCCGATAGTAACTGTTTTTTTAACATAGTGAAGGGCGGAAAAACATATTACGGAACACACAAGATCTATCTATTCAATATAGTGTCAAAAACACAAGTTTTATGAACATTGTATAGAACATAACCATTTGCAAGATATTAATAGCTGCAACTTAATACATAATGTAGTAAAAAGCAAAAGATTCGATTTGTTAGAAATTTTAGAAATAAAAAAAAACCACAGAAACATCATTTGTTAGTTACTAATGCATAGGTAGATTTGGCTAATACCCCTTTCATAGACACTATTATAAATATCAATTAACCGCCCACCAAGCCATAAGAGCGTTATGTATATAAGTATTACACTTACATTCATTATGTAATATTTAAATATATCTCTTTGATAATGGAATAACAGCCAAAACATGTTGCTATGAATAGTGGTTTTGAATTTGATAATACCACTATTCACAACCAATCTGTCCAGCTTGGATATTCTGTCGGTTAATTTTAAGATGAGACTGCTTTTCCCTCAGGGTTCCAATCGGAAAAGTGGAAAACACAATTGAATTAGTACAATAGTTTTTTATTGGACGCCACTCAAAACTTGTTTGAGAAAAGTTATGATAATGTTATTAAGTTACTTATGAGCACAAACGAAAAAAAAAGGTCAAATGTAAAAAATACCCACAGTAAACTTTAAATGAATCTTTAATACAAAAAAAAAATCATTATAAAGTATAAAGATTAATATTGCCTCATTAAACAATATTATTAAGGTAAAAATATCGTATGGAAATGACCGCAGCATACGATAAAAAACTTCCTTTATGACAACCGATCAAAATTAAAACTAATAAATTAGAAAGATGCTTTTTAATTTCTCCCACAAGAAACAAAATCAAAATAAACAAAATTAACAGTTCGAAGCAATCTCTAACACATGTGCAACCACTTGAAAAAATATGCCCTTGATGTCCCAAGCGTACAAAATTCTCAGTTACAGAAATTTTTTATATTAGAAATTTTAAAAACGTTCTTTGTCATTTAAATCAAATAACTAAGAATAAAATATATATATCAAAATTAACACAATGGAAAAATACAAAATTCAAAATAAAAATAATATTAATAATAATAAGATATCTTTTAATATAATTTACTTACGTAAAAATAAAAAATATATTTTCTCGAGACACAAGTGTACTCTGGGTTTAGAAAGACGTGTTTATTATAAGATAAATCTTTATCTTTGTTAAGTAACTTCGTGATTTTTGATTAATTAGTGGTTGGTGTTTGTATTCATTACTGATTTTTTTACGAGTTGGTTGATCTGGTTTTTGTTAATTTTGTACGCTTTCTAACTCATGTGTCTCGAGAAAATATATGAATATATTTTTTATTTTTACGTAAGTAAATTATATTAAAAGATATCTTATTATTATTAATATTATTTTTATTTTGAATTTTGTATTTTTCCATTGTGTTAATTTTGATATATATATTTTATTCTTAGTTATTTGATTTAAATGACAAAGAACGTTTTTTAAAATTTCTAATATAAAAAATTTCTGTAACTGAGAATTTTGTACGCTTGGGACATCAAGGGCATATTTTTTCATGTGGTTGCACATGTGTTAGAGATTGCTTCGAGCTGTCAGTTTTGTTTACTTTGATTTTGTTTCTTGTGGGAGAAATTAAAAAGCATCTTTGTAATTTATTAGTTTTAATTTTGATCGGCTGTCATAAAGGAAGTTTTTTATCGTATGCTGCGGTCATTTCCATACGATATTTTTACCTTAATAATATTGTTTAATGAGGCAATATTAATCTTTATACTTTATAATGATTTTTTTTTTTTTTTGTATTAAAGATTTATTTAAAGTTTACTGTGGGTATTTTTTACATTTGACCTTTTTTTTTCGTTTGTGCTCATAAGTAACTTAATAAAGTTATCACAACTTTTCTCAAACAAGTTTTGAGTGGCGTCCAATAAAAAACTATTGTACTAATTAAATTGTGTTTTCCACTTTTCCGATTGGAACCCTGGGGGAAAAGCAGTCTCATCTTAAAAATTAAACGACAGAATATCCAAGCTGGACAGATTGGTTGTGAATAGTGGTATTATCAAATTCAAAACCACTATTCATAGCAATAAAGTTATTCTAATAAAATTAGAGAAATATACAAAAGTGTTTGATTCTCAACATTTAATCTAAGTCAGTTACTAAAATATTTCACCCCAAAGAGTAGCTGCAACATAAATGAATGTAATAACTTATCTAGATGATTTCGCATTGAATCTAGCAAGTATGACAGTAAATAAGGCATATAATATTATGTCATCTACATTTACAAATATTTGCGTTCCCGTTAACTCTCAAAGTTGCACCTTTAGTGAGATTAATCGATACAAGACCATAAATTGAACAAACGCGTTAAAGCATTTACTCACGTAAATCATCTATTCCCTGGCCTGTAATCTACACCCATTCCCTGGGTGTTTTCCCGGGTAAATTGAGTCGTTAAGGAATTTCAGAAACTAGAACAATCGCTTTCATAGTTTCGTATAAATTGGGATAGTTTGCCTGCAGCAAAACGCTTAGAACAACCAATACTTTATTGCAATAGCCTTGTTCCATTTACAATAACTACAAATAGCTACAATTTCTATTGACGATATCCAACTTACGTTATATTATATTCAATAAATTAAATGAGGTGAAACAAAATAAAATAGACTAATAATGAATTTTGCAATAAATTTTCAAAATCTACATTACGGCAACGAAAACCGAGGTTACCTAAACAACAATAACGCTGTGAATGCTACGTTTCCGAAATAATCAATGTTTTTGGTATTGGTAGCTAAAAATTATGAAACTCACAAAAAGATATATTTTATTTATTTGATAATGATAATAATAATATTTATTAAATTGCCCGACAGAAGGTCCAAGACGAACAATAGATAACAATATAGTGATAATATATGGAAAAATCATGAACAAAATAAATTTAACAATAATAGGATTAAATTTGTATAGACTAAATAAACACATCCATGCTCAATGAATTTAATTTGTTGGACGAGTGTTTTAGAGGAGGAGTGGTAAGGAGATTTATATCTTTTTTTTATCCAAATATTGAATATACATTCGGTGGGGATGTTTACAACCTGCGCTGTTTCACGCACCTTCAGTCAACAATCTTTCAACACCATATCACGGACTTTGTTCCTTATTTCCTCGGTAGTTACTGTAAACCAACGATGCACATACCGCGGCCCGCGGACCGCATGCGGTCCACTGCCGATATTTATGCGGCCCGCCAACGAATTTTAAAAATTGTAGGTAAAAATCCATTCAAATCAATATTTCTTAACTTTTTATTTTATTCTAACTTTTGTAACTGTTAGTAAGATATGTATCTTTAAGTACCCACTACTTTCTTGTTCAGGTTTACTACCTAGGACAGGTATGCTCCTCGTCGTTCCAAGCATATTGTTACGAGCCTAGAAATCTGTCGAACCAACTAGATTACTCGAAGAGTCGCGAAACACGTCGGCATTATCCCCGAACAATGTGGTAGGTTCTCCATGTTAGGTAACTCGTATAAATACAACGCATCGCCCGCTATCAGGGCAGTTAAGTTTTAACTACGGACAAGCGAACGTTATATTGTTTGAATTGTAATCTGTGAAGAATAAATATTTCGTCGTTCGAACTTGGCATCTACCTACGTAACAATATAATATCAATTTTGATATGGATAAACCAGGCCCCAATAAAAAACGTAGTCGTAAGGTTGAAGATGAAATTCGACAGTTTCAAGATATTTGGACCGAAAAATACTTTTCGGTCCAAATAAATTCGGTTAATGCATTGCAAAAGTGTCAATTTAATATGCAAGAGTAGTGTTTCTATCCCGAAGGAATATAATGTGAAAAGGCATTATGAAACCCAGCATCATCCTTTTACCAAATTAACCGGCGAAAATCGAACGCAAAAAAATTCCTCTTTACAAAGGGAACTAATAGGCCAGCAAGCTATGTTTACAAAACCAATTCATGATGCTGAAACAGCTACTGAAGTTAGCTTTGAAATATCTCGGCCTTTTAAAGATGGTGAGTTTGTTAAGCAGTGTTTAGATATCGCCGCAAAAAAATGTGTCCGAAAGATGCAAGGAAATTTGAGAAAATTAAACTAAATCGGATGACGTTCAAAGAAGATTTAACCACATTAGCAGCTAATATAGAAGAGCAATTAGCTACGAAATCGAAAAGTTTTGAGTATTTTTCTATAACACTCCTACAGATATAAGTTCCACTGCTCAGCTCTTAGTATTTTTACGAGGTGTAACGCAAAATTTTGAAGTGAGTGAAGAACTGATTGGTATGAGTTCTTTGACAAGTCAAACCAAGGGGAGTGACATGCTCAACGCTCTCCTGGAAAAATGTTATATAATGGATTTGCATTTAACGAAATTATCTAGAATTACGACTGACGGAGCACCTTCAACGGTTGGGAATAAATCTGGAATAATAACTATGTTAAAAGAGTATTTACAAACTAAAAACATAGATACCAAGGAATTAATGCAGTTTCATTGCTTTTTACATTAAGAGGCCCTCTGTTCAAAATTAATGGGATTTGAAAATGTGATGAAAGTTGTAGTACCTACTGTAAACTTTATAAAATCACGAGGTCTCAATCGCCGACAATTCACACAATTTCTCGAAGATATTGAAAGCGAATATGGTGATCTCTTGTTTTACATTGAAGTAAGGTGGCTAAGTCGTGGGTTGTCACTAGAAGGGTTTCTTAACTTGATTGAAGAAATCAAAATATTTCTGGCGGAAAAGAAAAAGGACGTCTCCGAACTCGACAACCCTGATTGGCTGTGTGACTTAGCGTTTCATGTAGACATCACAAATCACTTGAATGTCTTAAATACGCGACTCCAAGGCAAAGATCAATTGATTTCGCAGTTATACTCTCATGTTTCGTCGTTTCAATACAAATTGAGTCTTTTCAGGACACAAATCAATTCAGCCAATTGCAGTCATTTTCCGAACTACAAAAAAATTATGGAGAAATTCAATAAAACTGATCTCAATTTCGCTTATGTTGAAAAAATTGATATTTTAATACAAGCTTTTCATGATCGTTTTCTAGACTTCAAAAAAGTTAAACCTCTATTAAACATTTTCTGCAATCCTTTCATCATTTCACCCGAAAATGCACCGGAATCAATACAGCTGAAATTGATAATGATAATTTACGAAACAAGTTTAATGAAGGTAATTTACTCAACTTTTACCGTTGCGTTGACAAAACCGCTTATAAAGAGTTGCGAATAAATGCATTGAAATGCGCAAGCTTATGTGGATCGACGTATATTTGTGAGCAAACGTTTTCAGTGATGAAACTTAACAAAACAAAAAATCGAAACCGTCTGGCAAATGAAAATCTGGAAGCAATTTTACGTGTGGCGACAAATAATGTGGAGTCAAACATAAACAAAATTGTTAGGTCAATGCAATGTCATGCATCAAAATAATAAAACATGAAATATTGCATTGTAATGATTAGATTACATTACGATTACATAATTACAACAAACATTTTTGAATGTTCTTTTATTTTTATCATTAGTAGTAATTTATACTATTTAAAAATAAAAATATTTGTGTTAATAAGTATTCTTTGTAGTGGCCCGTCCTTGGCTTATAATTTGCCCGAGTGGCCCCTGTTCCCTATAAGTCTGTGCATCCCTGCTGTAAACGAAGAAACGCGCTCAGCATCAACCGTATTGACGTAACCACAAAAAAATTAAACGAACCACTTTTGAACCATTCCGTGCGAAGAGGCAGAAACCCCGTAATTTTTCTACCCTAACTTTTCTCGAGTGTTTTGAATGATTTTTCCAAGCAAAATTTAGATTTTTGTCAGCACATATAGTTTATGGTGTTTCGAAGCGTATCAAACTACACCTCATAAAGTATATCTTTTCAGTTCAAGGCCAAATTCAAAGCATGTGATTCAAATCAATACTGCAGAGTCAAATGCAGTCAGTATTCAATCGTCGGAAACAACCGTTTGTCATCATAAAATATAAATGTCATGTTTATCAATATTGTCAAAATTTTAGCATATACATAACCTACATGTCAAAATAATAATAATGAGTAAAGTAGGGTAGAAATGTCAAAGTGATAAACAATTTTGCACTTATTGACACTTATTGATATTACTATTTATTATCAGTATTGTTCTCAAAAGAACAGATTTTGTAATTTTTTATTACAAACTAAATATTCAAATTCGAAGAATACTTAACGAAGAAGTCGGAAACAAAGTCACTAACAACAGTATTGAAATAATTTCACAGCAAGCCGAATATCAATAAGACTATCACTTGGGCAGTACGAACTGAAAAGACATATAGCAAACGCCAATTAAGTTGGCGCGAGGAGGGGTAAGTTCGCGCAGGATTAAAAGTAGTGGGGAGATTTGTATTTGGTTTTAAATCAAATGAGATTTAACCATATCACACAAAACTAATAAACACGAGTTCGCTATATACCATCCATAAACCAACACATACAGATACCACAATACACGCTAATTCTTTTCATCCTATAACACACAAATTATCAGCATACCAATCAATGGTATATAGATTAATTCATGTACCTATGAGCAAAAGTAATTTCGACCTTGAACTAAATAGAATATACACAACAGCATTAAACAATGGTTGCTCTATAAATATTGTCAATAACATCCTAAATAGCCAACAAAAATCTAAAACCCTTTCCTTAGTTTATCCAAAATTAAAATACAAGATAATTAATTCCTATAATTCAATCACTTACTTAGGAAAAATTTCGGAAAAAATTGGTACTTTCATTAAAAAACTTAATAACGAACATATATCATTTAAAACAGACAATACTATACAGAACATTATTAAAAACAACAAAGATAAAATGACAAAGAATCAAACTCTGGTGTATATAAGTTAACATGCGAAGATTATAATAAGGTATACATAGGACAAACGGGGAGGACATTCAAAATTAGGATGAAAGAACACGATAGAAGCCATAAAGAAATGAAAACAGATTCAACTTTCGCAAGACATTGTATAGATATCAATCATAGATTTAATATAGATTTCAAAATTTTACACATTCAAGAAAAAAGTAAAAAACTTAACCTGTTAGAAAACTTAGAAATTAATAGATACAATAGTTTAGGATTAGCTTTAAATGACCAACTAGATTTAAACAACTCCCCTCTATTAAATTTAAGATTGTAAAACTTTTTTCCACCACCATTTCCCCAATAATTTTCTCATAAATATTCAAACTTGTTTTGTACATATTCAGTATTTCATCCACCTGATGAAGCCATTGTATGGCGAAACAATATTGTAGTGGTATTTACAATAAAAGAATTTTTGAAACTAGAAGTTGAATTACTTATTTCTTAGCGTTACTATGAATATACATTAATTACTTCACAAAACGAGCTCCACAAAGACACGTTCTAATAACAAAATTCAAACATTAATGCACAACGTATACCAACCGTACATATTCATAATCAAAGTTTTAATATAATAAGAGTTTCCCCGACACAGCTAATCCACTTAACGTAATCTGAAAACCCTCATATAGTTTAGTGTCACTAGTGCGGGCAACAATTTCGAATAAAATACGTGAAACTTGTATTTGTATTTGCATGTAATTTACACAAGATATAATTGAGGACACGATAAAATGGTTCCATCAAGCCAAAGAACAATTACAGCGTAATTGGAACGTCTTGGTGAATAATTTTAATTTATCTAATTGATGTTTACAGCGTCATTGTCTCTGGGGGTCAGACCAGAACTAGGTTAAGATTGCTGAATCCGGACTACATAGGAAGCAATACTGACTTGCACAAGTACGTATTACATGTCTCATTTGATAATTGTGTTTCATGATATCTAACTTTCATTGTAATTTCATCTTGAAATAGTATTCATACTTCTAAAGTATTTTAATGTTGTTAGCATTAAGATTAAATTTTAAATTTAAGTAATTAAATGAAAAAATATTCTTTGTCTTGTTAATTTTCTTCTCTGAATGATATATCAATTTAGAGTGGACCAATCCGGAGCGATTTTTGTAAATTTTTCATATAAAAGCCGAAAAACTCCAATTATTTATCAATATATATATATATATATATATATATATATATATATATATACCGGGTAGGGCACATAAAGTGTTACAGAGCAATAGCACTCAAACGATTAATCATATCGAAAAATGTTTCAAACAAAAGTTTCAGTGTTCGGGAAGGCGGTCATACTGGGCCACCCAGTTTTTTGATCGGTGTAGGCGTAGAAGCTACGTCAATGTCAACTCCAATTTTTTAAATGGAACCATGTATTTTCTTTTCAATAACATTATTACAGATTTTAACAATATGAAACAAACATGTAAATAATTTACATATCTGTAACTATGCACATGGACAATACACCTCGTATTTTCAGCATTTACTTCTGCTTAATACATATGTTTCTGCCAATATAGGCGTCCTCAGTTAAGCTAGTGGAGCAATTTATACAAATTAATACAAACCTGTTATAAACAACTGGTTTGTATCTGTATTTAAATTTACTGATTTTAAGACAGATTTTAAGACGAATTCAGCAACCTACAACACAAGGTCATTCTAGTCACGCAAAGTATGAAAATAGGCTGTCAGTTAGTCACGCATTACCTTCTATTGTGAGTACATCGGATCGCGAAAATGAACGATTATCAAGAATATTTTGATATGTTAATGGTGCTGGGGGAATGCCGCAAACAATACAGAAACGCTGAGCAGTTGTACGCGGCTCGTTATTCGGACAGACAACAAAAATCGCACATGGCATTTAAGCGATTAGCTGACCGTTTCTGTCGCTTCGGTACAATGAAACAAACACGAGCCAAACGTCGACCGATTGTTGATGAAAATGCGGCTGCTATCGTAGCTTTTATTGCACAAAATCCCCATTCGGGCACCAGGCAAATGGAAAGAGAGAGTGGAATTAGTCGGCGATGTGTATTAAGAATATTACATCAACACAAATTTACATCCGTATTGTATGTCACTGCATCAGGATTTGTACGGCAATGATTTCCAAAATCGCGTCAATTTCTGTAACTGGATTCGTCGAAAAATGGACACCGATGTTTCATTTTTGAGTCATGTGCTTTTTTCTGACGAAGCTAACTTCACAAATACGGGAAATGTGAATAGACATAACATGCATTACTGGGCAAATGCGAATCCTCGATGGACGAGAACTGTACGATATCAACATCCGTGGTCCGTTAATTGTTGGGCCGGCATTGTCGGCGATCACGTCATTGGTCCACATTTTTTTTGAAGGTCACTTAAGTGGGCAAGTTTACGCAAACTTTCTGCAAAACGTACTGCCCGAATTACTGGAAGACGTGCCCTTGCTAGTTCGCATAAACATGTGGATGCCACACGACGGTGCACCATCCCATTATGCTCTATGTGCAAGACAAGTGATGAATGAGATTTTTGGTGAAAAATGGATAGGACGAGGCGCTACTGTTGCTTGGCCACCTCGTTCACCAGATCTAACACTAACGGATTACTTTTTCTTAGGTTTTGTCATAGGACACGTAATGGCGGAAGCACCTACCACGCCTGACGACATGAGAGAAAGAATACGCCGAGCATGTACCGAAATTACACCACAAATGTTGGCTAACGTTAGACGGTCGTTTCCTCGGAGAATTAACCACTGCTTACAAGCGGAGGGTGGTCACTTCGAGCATCTTCTGTAGGTAGACCCAAACCAAAGTTAGTGGATCCTTGTATGCTGATTATTCCGATATTTATCGATTTTTCGACTATTTTCATACTTTGCGTGACTAGAATGACCTTGTGTTGTAGGTCGCTAAATTCGTCTTAAAATCAGTAATAATGTTATTGAAAAGAAAATACATGGTTCCATTTAAAAAATTGGAGTTGACATTGACGTAGCTTCTACGCCTATACCGATCAAAAAACTGGGTGGCCCAGTATGACCGCCTTCCCGAACACTGAAACTTTGTCTGAAACATTTTTCGATATGATTAATCGTTTGAGTGCTATTGATCTGTAACACTTTATGTGCCCCACCCGGTATATATATATTGATACATTATTGGAGTTTTTCGGATTTTATATGAAAAATTTACAAAAATTCCTCCGGATTGGTCTACTATATATATCATCAAGTTCTTGTAAATTCGCATGCGTTTTTAGAAATTATTCATGCCTTTCAAATAAGATTATCTAATTTAATAAATCTATTCCAATATAAAATATAAAATTCAACAATTAATATACAGACCATTCGATAAAAAGAGCTTAATTTGCAGTTTTTCTTTTGACAAGTATGTACGAAGGTAGCTATTTATGTATCTGCAACTAGCCACATTAGCGTTGCTAGGCGCCATCTGACATATCCATCGCAAGTTCCTTTGGACACATTGGTAGATCGTAGGTTATTTAATTCTTATTTTTCCAACAGAATGAATTATGTTTATTACAATGGGTTCAAGTCTCGGTTCTTTACTTTGGAAGTACCGCAAGGGTCAAACCTAGGCCCACTTCTATTTAACATCTTCATCGACGAGATTATTAAATCTATCAACTGTTCTGTATTGGCCTATGCTGATCATATTAAGATTTACCATAGGATTGAATTTTTGCTGTATGTTAATTTGTTTCAAACAAATTCTGGTAAAATTTATGGCTGGTGTTTACGCAAAATTTAAAATTGAACACAGATAAGTGTTTTCTGGTATCTTATTCTAGAAAGATTAGTAGAATTGAGTCATGCTACACTAAATGTTGAGATTTCTCGAGAGATTTGGGTAAACAAAATTTGAGTACACTAATACGTTAAGCACGTATTACGCATTTGTTCTCTCGTCCAGCTATGCCGGTACAGAAGAAAAAAAAATTATATATTGGTGTAAGTCCATTAACACGATGCCAGATGGCAGCAAATATACTAAATAAATTTGAGTACATCACGCAATGTATAACACGTGCTTGACGTATTGATGTACGTAACCATTTTCAATCATAAATATTTGTTTTTGTTTATTATTTCTGATACATAAATATCAACACTCGTATATTACTTAATTGGATAGCTTGTACTATAACTTGATGGAATTGAAATTTTTTTTTCATGGCGTCATGTATTTGTAGTGACGGTATCGACTATTTTCTTAAATTGCACCAAGTATTCTTTATTAAATAAACTGGTTGATAATGATATGTAATGAAGATTTCATCCATATTCGAAATTTTTAACAAAATGGCAAAAACAGACATTACAGAGTCACCTACAGAAAGCTATTTTTTTTAAGTTTTTTCATTGACATAAAGACGAAAATAAAGAAACAAAATTAAAACCAAAAACAATCATAGGAGTTTCTGAAAATAAGCGCCATTGCTTTGAACGCAATATTGGCAACGTTTACGAATTTCACCTATAGCTCGCATTATTGTGAGCGGTTGTTTAGCATAACATCGGTTTACGGTTTATAAGTTTTTCGATGTTATATGGAATTGTTACATAAATATTGTCTGTTAGATGGCTCCACAGAAAAAGGTCAAAAAGGCTCAAATCTGACAAACGAAAGAGTCATTTTAATGGACCATTTTTACCAATTTAATTACGAGGAACAGGAACAACTGCCGACTACGGGCGAATTATACATCTGTTTCCTTAACGTGACTTAGGGCCTTCCCAAAATGATTCGAAATCACAGTCCTTAATAACTTAGTGATTAAAGCAATGGTCCGGCAAACAATGGACGTAGGTTCGAATTCTGCTTCAGGGCTAATTTTTTTCTATTAAAAAACTCGAATAATTAGCTTCGTAAAATGTAGAAAGCATATTTACATTCACATTATTTCGCGAAAATGCAATAAATTTGCAACTATATGATTGTTTTTCACAGTCTACTAGATTTTCTTATTCTCAATAAATTCAACTTATCCCTCGTATTACCCAAGATGTTATTTAAAAACTTATTTTGATTTGATTATCACGCTGTGGGCTGTTGCTCCATGTAGTCAAAGACATTTAAATTTCCATTGTTTTAGAAATAGGAAAGAACTTTTTTTTAGTTATCGGATGAACATTTCACACGACAAAGATATTGGGGTTTAGATGTTGAGTCTTGATCAATGTTAGTCACTATCGTGCCTCATTTTAGGACACCCAAATTTTGCACTACATGCTTGAGAAATTTATCACAGAATTTCCCCTTTTCATATTATCTTTAATAAATATTTGCATTTTAACTTGATTATGTCCAGCAGATATTAGATCTCTGGTTCGAGTGATGTTGCTTCTCGTTTAAGGTACTCTACAGGCGCGGCCCTAATAATAAGCCATGATCTGTCAATGTCTCACGTAATTGGCATTAAACTGCTGAGAGGTCCTATGGCATGAATTACACAGGTCTACAATGATTTTGATGTTTGAAAGCTGTTTGCTAATTTGTATATGTTTGGGGGCCCTTATTCCAAAAAACGCCATATTTTTGCTCTATCACGTAAATTTTTTTTAAAGCCCTCTATATCTTAAAAATGTTAATTTATTAATATCCTATGACAAGAATATGTTTGTTCCATGTTAGGCATGATTTTTAAATGAATTGATTGTTATGAAATTAAATGTGATTTGGCAACACTGGTTAATATTAGATTTCTCAGCAAAGCAACAGAGTCGGCGCAGAAGCGTCAATAAAACGTTGAAACCTGCTTATGTGCAGTTTGGTTGTGTTAGTTGTCGTGCTACTGTGTCCGCGCGCTTGTTGTCTTCGTTGTTGCGTATTTTAAGTGTTCTAGAACGTATAAATATGGAAAGAAGACATTGTGTGAACAATCCGAATAACTTTTGTTATATCTGTGGTAGTTATGTCGTAGTAAAGCAGAGGCAAACTATAACTTCGTTTGTGAAAAATGTATACCACGCTTATTTTGGTGTAAAAATTGGCGACCAAGACAAGTCCTGGGCTCCTCATACTGTTTATTCCGTTTGTGTTTAAGCATTAAGAAACTGGCAAAAAGGTAGGAAGAAATGTTTAAGCTTTGGTGTTCCTATGGTATGGCGAGAGCCTAGAAATCACAGTGATGATTGTTATTTTTGTTCGTGTAATGTTCAAGGATTCAGCAGAAAAAATAAGAAACAAATTGTGTATCCCAATCTTGACTCTGCTATTCGACCAGTTCCTCATGGACCAGATGTACCGATACCTACCGCCCCAAAAGCACTAGAAAACGTCATATCGTCAGAATCAGAGGAATCTAATTGCGACCCAGATGACTCAGATTTCACACCAGATTTCAGAGAGCCCGAAGTGTTTAACCAGAGCGAACTAAATGATTTAATTAGAGATTTGCACCTTCCAAAGGATGCATCCCAATTGTTAGCCTCTCGACTTCGTGAGAAACATTTACTGGCACCTGGCATCACATCAAGCTTTTACCGGGATCGCGAAAAAGAGTTATGTCAATATTTTACTCAAGACGGACCGCTAGTGTATTGCAACAATATTCCTGACTTAATTTCAAAATTAGGAAATGTGCCGTATGTAAAAGAAGAATGGCGCCTGTTTATTGACTCAAGTAAGCGTAGTTTAAAAGGCGTTTTATTGCACAATGGTAACGAACTGGCCTCGGTTCCCGTTGCCCATTCGGTACATTTAATGGAAACGTATGAAAATTTTGAACTTCTTTTATAGAAAATAAACTACCAAGAACATCAGTGGATGCTTTGTGGTGACCTTAAAGTGCTGCGCATGCTACTGGGACAACAAGGAGGTTATACAAAATTTCCATGCTTTATTTGTGAGTGGGATAGTCGAGCAAGGGATAGACATTGGACTCAAATAGAATGGCCCTCTAGAACAAGCCTTACACCTGGTAGCAAAAATGTATTAAGAGATAGCTTGGTTGACCCCAAAAAAGTTTTACTGCCTCCTCGCCATATCAAACTTGGCTTGATGAAGCAGTTTGTTAAAGCCCTAGACAAAAATGGACAGTGTTTTAAATATTTGTGCGAGACATTTCCAGCCCTATCCGATGCCAAGTTAAAAGAAGGTATTTTTGTTGGGCCGCAGATAAGAACATTATGCAAAGACAAGGATTTTCAAAACACAATGACCAAGGTCGATAAAACGCCTGGGTTTCATTTAAAGAAATAATTGATAAGTTTCTTGGGAACTCTAAGGACGAAAACTACGAAAATATTGTTCAAAATATGTTACAACACTTTCATCGTCTAGGTTGTAATATGAGTGTGAAAGTGCATTTCCTGTTTTCACACTTGAACTATTTTCCTGAAAATCTTGGAGCAGTTAGCGAAGAACAGGGAGAGAGGTTTCACCAAGACATTAAGGAAATGGAACTGCGATACCAAGGCAGACGGAGCATAACGATGATGGCGGGCTACTGCTGGATGTTAAAACGGGATATGCCCTTAAAAACATACAACCGAATGTCCGGACAACGCAGCTTTCTGGCAAAAAGACAAAGATTTCACTTAAAAAAGACTGAGTAAAGTATTTTTTTCCACTTTTTTAACTTGTATTCCACCTTTTTACTCAATAAACAAATAATTTTTTTTAGAAATATCGTTTTTTTTCATTTAATATTTGCAAAAAAAACCTTACGTGATACAAATAAATGCATAGAATTTTTGAAATCAGCCTACCAAATTATATAAAATCAGTTTTCAAAATAAAAGCATCTGTCAAAAAGTTTAATATTGTAGACCTGTGTTATTATTATTACAAATTGAATTTTTAATAAAAACCGATGCGTCATTTTCATTTCTAACAATAACTGACTAGCAATAACTGACATGTCACTCGTACTGTTCTAGACCGCGAACAGAAATAGCAGAAATGGAAACAGTACTGTGATGGAGCAACGCGAAAGTTCCGACAAACACCAATCCACCATCGCCACCGTCGCCATTGTTCATGTCATCGAGAACTTCGCTGACCTTCCAGTTTTTCGACCCGCCTGAATCCAAGGAAAACGTGACGATGGTACCACCCATAACATTGCCAGCGAGGAGAACTTCGCTCTCCTTATAATTATTAACGGATGATAAAACTCTCTTATGATTGTGGTGCAAATTGTTTTATATTAATATATTGAATATAAAAGTAATTATTATCGTAAAGATGTAAGTATACTTTTGATTTTATTCGGAAAATTTTTTAAAAAATACGTACGTAAATTATAAGTGGATTTTTTTTAATTACATCAATAATTCGTTCAAATAAAATGGAAACGAAAAATCAAGTTACCGATATTAAACGGACATTCCTCGTATAATGCTTAAAAAGAAAACTAAATGTAGCCGCGAGCGACATCTAGTGGAGAATCGTAAAATTAAAATATAAATATGAATGTATTTCAACTTGTTCATCTAATAATTTTCCTTTTAAATACTTATTTCAATTTCCATTTTTTTTTTTATATTTAACATAAAAATATAAGATTCGTCTTATAACTAATATATAAAAATTGAATCAATGTAGAACAGCGAATTTATACTATAAATACTATCTATGAATAAATAATAATTAATGATAATTATATTGTAAAAAAAGGGGGGAAACAAAATGGACTGTTATTATAGTGGGATGACGTGTATAATATAAAAGTATGAAATAAACTAAATTTGTATATCGTCCGTAAAAATTTACATTAAATTAGTGGTCTTTAATCGTATAAACAGGAAAATCACCAGAACGGTGGAAATTACGTGAGAATAATGTGGCTGGATTAATGCAAGTACAATGTTGGTATAATATATTTTTAATTTATAATATTATTCAAGTTTATTATTTTAGGATTATCAAATCATTTACACCCCTTTAAAAAGATATAATATGTTGGATACACAAACAAGATAGCGCAGCCGAGTTAATATTGTTAATAAAATATACGGTTATAACCACTGCCACTATAAAATGCAATAAAATGAAAAAACACTACGAAAAAGAACTAATCTACTTTGCGATGCAACAAAATAATATGTGAAAAATGTAAAATATTATAAGCGGGCTGGTAGTATAAAAAAATAGCATTTTAGACTGTAGCCAAAAAACATAGCAACCAAAAAAGATGGTAATTAGGTAATGTAACCCTGACTTTGTGATATCTAATTGTCTAAATAACTAAATAAAATCACAATAACTATGATAAAATTTTATGAAAAAACATTTTAATTGATTATTCATTGGAAACTGTGGCTAAGTCAAAATTAAAAAAAAAAAGTATAAAACTCCTTACTACGTATATACCACCCACACACATGTTTCGACAACTAGGTTGTCATCTGCAGTAGTAAGTAATAACCAGATAGCGGACTGAAGCGATTGAATGACCAATTGTCCCGATAAAACGTTGTGGCGGTGTCAGGTATAGTATGCATGTTATAACAGCCCCACTATTTGCTTGCTCGATTGCATTCGTCGAGCAAGTGCTGTTATTTCCGTCGTTATGAATTGTACATTGTGTCTATTCATTCAAAAATTAAATTCAACAGTGGTTTGTAAGACGGAATATACATTTATAACGAGCCATCGAAAAAATTCATAATTGGAGTAGACTGTGAAATTGGGTTGGTACTTTAGCCACTTCCACTTAATGACATTTATTATTTGATGCTTGACAGTTTCATTTCGTTTCATTGTAAAAAAAGGTTATGGGATTGAAATGATACTACAACAAAAAAGAAAACAAATAATTTATTTAATATCGAAATCATAATCAAAATTTACATATAGCTATTGAAGTTGTTGAAAATGTTGTCCATTTACATCTAAACACAAACCAACTCTTCTCCGGAATCCAGCAAAAACTTTATGCAGCATTTGCGGTGAGTTGTTGATCTCTTCACACTTTTCTGTTATGCGAATTCTCAGTTGTTCCAGATTATGAATTGGCGTTGAATAAATCGAATTTTTGGTGTATGGCCATACGAAAAAATCACTTATGTTTAAATCGCAAGACCGTTCAGTGTTCCTGCTTATTATTCTGTTATCAAAAAATTCTCTGAGATATTGAAGTGTTTCTCTGGTCGTATGTGCTGTTGCACCATCTTGTTGGAAATACCCATTTTGTAATTCCTCATCATCCAGTTGATTTATGAATGAGCCGAATATCTCATTGCGATATCGTGCAGCAGTAAGTGTACCTTAAAAAAAATGGGACCCACCAATCTTCTTCGACATATTCAAACCCAAACACCAACTTTTTAGGGATGCAATGTTTTTTTCAACAAAAAAATGAGGATTTTCGGAGGACCAACACCTCATATTCTGTGAATTAACATATCTAGAAAGATAAAACCAGGCCTCATCCGTGAAAAAAACTGTGTTAAGGATATCCTGATTGTGTAGATTATTTTGAAACCATTGACAAAATTCCACTCGTCTTAAATAATCCACTGGATAAAGTTAATGAGAAAATTGCAGCTTGTATGGATGACAATGTAAGACTTTTTAAGAATGAATTGGCACGTACCATAAGATAAATTTGTTTGTTGGGTCACTACTGAAATGTATGTTTTTGGATTTTCATCAATAATACGCTGAAGGGCTTCAATATTATCAGCTGTACGTTTATATGGCCGTCCACTTCCAGTTTTTCGACCGACGCTACCAGTCTCTCTGAATAACTTTACACAATTTGTCAAAACATTGTAAAAATCATTGTAGTCAAACACTAATTCAGGATGTTCTTCACTAAAATCAGTCATGCATTCCGTAATTGAATACTGCCACACGCCATTTACTTTCACACCTGTACGGAAGTAACAATCGATAATTTTTGCTTTTTGTTCTATGTTGAATACCATTTTTTTAAATAAATTTAATTTTCTTAATAAGAGTTTTGAAAAACTTGATACAAACTTATAGTTTCAATGTCAAATAATAAATGTCATTATGTGGAAGTGGCTAAAGTACCAACCCAATTTCACAGTCTGCTCCAATTATGAATTTTTTCGTTGGCTTGTTATATTATTGTGTTAGACTTTGTTGAAATAATCGCTTAAAAAATTATATCCGCTAATTTCCAAAATGTATTCTCGTGTTTACATGCTGTTATATATATATATGTATTTATTGTTCTTGAGATAGTATATTTTCTATTCTCTTCTATAAGGGATTGTTTCTGATTTCGTTTCTTTCAGTGTTATTTGGTAACAACGTTTAGTATTTTAAAAAATCCGTTTTATGTTGTTATATTGTATATTTATCCTATAATTTTTTATAAATATTTCGTTTGATTTACTACCTTCTTTCTGTTCTTAGTATTTCTCTTTATTTTCATTAAGTATGGAGAATTCTCCTAGGGCAACCATGGATGGATTAGAGGCCATACAGATTGGTTGCATATTCGTAATGATACCGAAGATATATTGCAGTACCTGTTCATTAAGTTTAAGGAGTCCACAAAAGTGTAATGTGCAGAGACATGTTTCTTCGAAAACTCATCAAGATATCATATTACCATTTGCACCTGAAACTTTTAACGAAGAACTGTGTGAAGGCGGCTTCATTGCGGCCAATATCCCATTCAAAAAGCTTAACAATCCAGTCTTCAAGAGGTTTCTTACAAAATAAACCGATCGTCATATACCAGATGAATCTATTTTACGTAAATACAACTTTAGTATTTAAAAAAATTCGTTTTATATTGTTATATTGTATATTTATCCTAAAATTTCTTATAAATATTAATTTTAATTTACTACTTTATTTTTGGAGTAGTTTTCGTTTCTTCTTTTTAGTCCATTTCATCACGCACTCATCACCAATTGTGATGTGGAACGGACATTTTCTATTTTTAAAGACATTTTAAAATCTAAAAGAACTAATTTAACACAGGAACACCTTGAACAAATTTTAGTTGTTCATAGCAATGTTTTACACTTTCAATCTTTCACAGAAAATTCATAGTTTTGAGTTTTGTTCTTTGTAAAGTATTTTTATGCAAAATTCGATAAGCAATTCGCTTGTCAGCATTACTTTTGTTTCAGTAATAGCTGCTGCCGAGTACCGAACCGTTTATTACATTCGCTGATAGATACATATTAACTGCATATGTAGGTATGTGCAGATCGCTTACAGAAACAAACCTATTGCGAATACAAGGCAGACGCCTATTGGCTATGAATCATCAATCGCTCGAATCCGCTCTCTGGTAATAAAGTTTATTTCTTGAATATAAGATGAATATTATTGTACCATCCTTCTGAGGAAAATTATTTTTTCATTGTAATAATTCATTTAAGTTTAAATTTGTCAACATCCTTTAGGCTTTAGTTTGCAATACAACTCCATCCGTGTGTCGATACAATTGTAATGGGATTTTACCTGAATAAACTGAAAATTAAGTAATATTGCGTTTTCATTTTTATTTCAGTAAAGCTAATACACAAACATCGCGAAATTCTTCAAAAAATAAAATAATGCTCGTGTCCTTGTAAAAACTGATAATACACACATTACCACACTAATATCTCAAGATATGGGTGTTACTTTTTGAAGAGGGGTAGTAACTGAGAGGGGTAATGACTAAATTTAAGTTTCTTTGAATTCAGGTTATGTGGACCCATTTTCAACACTTCCTAATGATACATGTATATAATAACATAATGTTATTAATGTGGTAAGACGTTCTATACTTTCTTAAGTAAAAAAAATTTTGGTTTCAGCTAAAAATTATAGTTATAAAATGTAATTTTTACTTAATATAATATAATATAATAATTAAATTACAAAAATAGTGTTGAAAATAATTATTTTTCTATTTCATCTTCGTAATGAACTCATTATGAAACCCAAAACAGTAGCTATCTAAATGACCTTCATTTTGATATGCTTGTTTTCATTTTTCAGTGTTGGCATTGTTCGAACACAGACATAAATATCTCATTGCTGTCATTTGATTTTAACAATTTAAGTACATCTGACACGTAACTGGCGTATGTTGTTTCTATGTTTGTTGGGTCTAGGACGTTTCGTCGCCGCCGTTTCGGGGCCGCCGATTCGGAGCCGCCGTTTCGTGGCCGGGACGTTTGGGAGCCGAGCCGGTTCGGAGCCGAGCCGTTTCGGGGCCAAGCCGTTTCGGGTCCGAGCCGTTTTGGGGCCGAGCCCTTTCGGGGCCGAGACGATTCGCAGCCGGGCGGTTCGGAGCGAGGCAAAGTGAATATTTTTGATACTTTTAAAATCGTATGAAAGTAAACACTGTTTATCGGCTTATAATCTTAATCCACATGTTAGCAAGAAGAAATTATTTTAATCGGTTTCTGTCGGTTAAACGGTCCTTTACATTCACAAAAATAGTCTGGTAACTATGGAATAACATTATGCTGGATGTAAAAAATTTACAATACCGATATGTCAATTGTACGTACCTATTTCAACCTCATGCTGGATGTTAAAAATTTACAATACCGATATGTCAATTTTACATACCAATTTGTCAATATTTGTTAATAATCTGTCACTGTCACTTTCCAAAACGAGTTTTTGAATTTAATTTTATACGTTCAATGTACAGAAACCGATTAAATCTTGAACACACCTCGGATGTAATGAATGTCATTACATTACAGTGCTTACTTTCATACGATCTTAAAAATTTAAAAAATATTCACTTTGCCCCGCTCCGAACCGCCCGGCTGCGAATCTTCTCGGCCGCGAAACGGCTCGGCTCCGAAACGGCTCGGCTCCCAAACGTCCCGACCACGAAACGGCGGCTCCGAATCGGCGGCCCCGAAACGGCGGCGACGAAACGTCCCATCCCCATGTCTTTCATAGTATTATATGTTGAGCACTTGTGAAATATTGAAATAACGAAATAAAACAAAACACATTTTTCACAAAAATAGTTTTAATAAACTAAATGTACATTTCGTGTGTTCTGCACACATCATCTATAGTACTGTTTAAATATAATATCTACGAGACAATATATAATATGAAAATACATCATGGTGAAAACATATTAATGAAAAATTACATTGAATCTTAAAACTAATACAATTTCTGAGAATGAGTTCATGGCGAAATACCAAATATCTATGAAACAAAGAGGGCATCGGGTTGGACTAACGGCAAAAGGATTACAGATTACAATATTAATGTGAATGAAGAATTTAGTACCTGTTTACAAGATGTCTTAAGTATTTAATGATGTCGGTATACATGCTAACAGTTTATTATTGAGGGGTAAAATATCATTATTTAGAAGATAATATTTGTGTTTTTTCATGTATATGGCTTCCCACATGTCTAAATTTCTATTACTGCTTTTTTTTAACTAAACTAACATTTTCTAAATAGAGGTTGTGACCTGTATCTGTATGACGTAGAGCTAATGCTGACTTTTCTATGTTGTGTAATTTAACATGAGCCATGTGTTCTTTGTATCGTGTTTGAACATTTCTTCCGGTTTGCCCGATGTATAATTTTGGACAAGAATTACAACTTATTTTGTAAATGCCCGACTCTTTCAACGAATCTGTGTTAACAATTTTTGTTTTTAGACACTGTTGTAACTTATTATTGTTGGAGAAAGGTGCAATTAAATTGTATTTTTTAAACAGTTTTATTACGCTGTTATGTGTCAATTTTTATGATATTTCACCCCTCAATAATAAACTGTTAGCATGTGTACTGACATCATTAAATACTTAAGACATCTTGTAAACAGGTACTAAATTCTTCATTCACATTAATATTTTATATTGTAATTCCTAATCCTTTTGCCGTTAGTCCAACCAGATGGCCGCCTTTGTTTCATAGATTTTTGGTATTTACCCATGAACTCATTCTCAGAAATTGTATTAGTTTTAAGATTCATTGTAATTTTTCATTAATTTCTTTTCACCCTACCCCTAATTTTTCTGTATATGATGTATTTTTATATTATATATTGTCTCGTAGATATTATGTTTAAACAGTACTACTGATGATGTGTGAAAAAAGTGTTTTGTTTTATTTCGTTTCTGTTAACACGTTATTGATTTTTTTTGTGTGTGTGAATTTAGAAAACAATCATCTTCTTTGAATTTGCTAAAAATATTTGAAATTGTCTTCGCACAAGGTATACGCCTGTTAGGATAATTGTTTTAAATACCAGGGCGTATTTATATGTTATCTACCTAGCCATGAAAAAAAGCACATAAGAGAACAAAAAAAAATTATTTTTCTACATAACTCCCTTCAACACTTATTCCATCTATTTTCCAGTTGCCCCATAGCCTCAGAAAAAAATTACTTCGGTAACCCCGCTAAATATTCTTCAACAGCTTCTTTGAGTTCTTCACTAGTAGCAAAACGTTTTTCCTTGAGATGCTTTTTTAAATTTTTGAATAAGAAGAAGTCTGACGGAGCTAGGTCGGGGCTATAAGGTGGATGCCTTAACTCTATAAACCCACAGTCATTGACTATCTGCTGAACTTTGTTTGCCTTATGAACCCGACAATTGTCGTGCGGCAACAAGTTTTTTTGTAGATAAGAATGCGGGCGTTTTTCCTTCAGAGCAGTTTTTAAATTTTTAATTGTGTTTCCATAAGCCTCTCCATTTATGGTAGACCCTCTCGGCATATATTCAATAAGCAAGACTCCTTCAGCATCCCAGAAAACAGTTGCCATCAGTTTCTTTCCAGAAAATTGTGTCTTGGCCTTTTTTGGTGGTGGAGAGCCCTTATGAACCCACTGCATGGATTCTTGTTTAGTAGGAGGGTCCCACTAATATACCCAAGTCTCATCCCCGGTGATAATTCGAGATAAAAATGTTTTGTCCCTCTCCAACTTGGCCAAATTTTCTTGAGAAACTTCTTTTCTGTACAGTTTTTGTTCAGGTGTAAGCAATCTGGGTATCCACCGTGCAGACACCTTCTTCATACGCAAATCGTCATGCAACATTATGAAGACACTTGTTTCGGATATACAGACTTCATTGGCAATGACAGAGATCTTTACACGCCGATCTTTCAGTACCAAATTTTCGACTTTTCGCACAATGTCTTCAGTTCGAGCATCAACGGGTCGTCCGGACTTTGGGTCATCATTGATTGACTCTCGGCCCCATCGAAAGAGTTTAGACCAATATTTTACTTGGAAATAAGATGGTGTATCTTCCCCATACACAGCAACCATTCTTTCATGAATTGCTTTTGGACCATTGCCTTCTTTTGTCAGGAACTTTATTACGATGCGATGTTCAACCTTAGTTTCACTCATTTTATCGAGAAATAGACCGTCTCAAATCTCTATAAACAGCACAAACTAAACAGAACTTAGCACATGTACTTCTAACAGTGACAACAATTTTTCAATAATTTGTTTGACTTCGTCACTCTTTTGTTTCATGGCTGCTAGATAACATAAAAATACGCCCTCGTAAGTTATCTATTTTTCAATAAAATGTATTTAATTTAAGATTTCAGTTTACAAAAAGGTTTTGTTTAAGTATGACAATACGTTAAGCACGTATAAATCGTTTGTACAATATGAAACAAACATGTAAATAATTTACATATCTGTAACTATGCACATGGACAATACACCTCGTATTTTCAGCATTTACTTCTGCTTAATACATATGTTTCTGCCATCTAGGCGTCCTCAGTTAAGCTAGTGAAGCAATGTATACAAATTAATACAAACCTGTTATAAACAACTGGTTTGTATCTGTATTTAAATTTACTGAAATAGCCCGCATAGATCAAGCAAGTTCCGTCCTATAAGAAGACAACTATTTAATAATTGACATCTTACGGGCGAAAGAGACTTTGTCTGGAGGGCTACCTATCGTTCGAACAGCTAAGCTGCTACGGGAAACGATAAAATACGTACCGCCATCTGGCTGGTTGTTAATGGACTACATCTACATACGTATTTTATCGTTTCCCGTAGCAGCTTAGCTGTTCGAACGATAGGTAGCCCTCCAGACAAAGTCTCTTTCGCCCGTAAGATGTCAATTATTAAATAGTTGTCTTCTTATAGGACGGAACTTGCTTCATCTATGCGGGCTATTTCAGTAAATTTAAATACAGATACAAACCAGTTGTTTATAGCAGGTTTGTATTAATTTGTATACATTGCTTCACTAGCTTAACTGAGGACGCCTAGATGGCAGAAACATATTGCAGTGGATTGTGCTTTTGAATTGTTATCTTAATTTTTTCTTAATGACTTATTTTCACAATGCACAGCAATATCCCCGAACTTCACTCAGTCAGGTGGGCACCTTCCTTGGACTCCTTCCTCGTCAGGGTTTTTTCTTTCGAAAGTCGTGTTTTAAACGAAGAAATAATACAAATTAAACTCAAGAAATAAAACTACCATTAACAACACAAACATATAATTTTCTTAAAAAAAAAACAAAAAAAAAATCTACTTTATCAAATATAAAGCAGAATTCGTGACTAAATAGCGTCTTAATGAACGAGAAAAAAACTCTTATAAATAATGACTCGAATAAGAGTAAAAAAAAAACTCAAGGTGAAACCCGAACAATAATTCAAAACACAATATAAACAAACTTTATTAGCTGTCATATACTACTTTATTCCCACAAAATATCAAACGTCAAAATAGAACTTTCTATTTTTCGCACGCAACTCGAATTACCCAAGCACAAATATCAGCTTGTCACAAAATAATTTTCCCGCCAATCTAATATACTAATATCAATTAAATGAACATAAAAAACTAACTTCAAAAACAGACTAATACGTTTCGTAAATATTTCTAATGATTACAATACAATTACAAATTAAATTTATCAATTTAAGAAGCTTCAAATATCAATCGAATAATAATTATAACAATATCTATCAATATATCAGATTAGAATACATACATTTTTAGTTTTTTTCACGTACGTTGCAAAAACTATTTCACGAGAGATTCTGATAGACAAAATATCAAATTTAACACATCAAAATAAACGTAATGAACTTAAAGAACAACAACTCAATCAAAACACACCGTAGCTATCAAAAGAATTAAATAAAATTAAGTTTTATTTAATTTATCAAAAAACACAACCAAACTTGAACACCTCTATCGAATCTCTCTAGATGAATTTCCTAGAAACAGCCAGCTTCTCCCACCTAATAAAATATAAATCAAACCGGCGACCTAAGAATAAAATATATAACTATATACATTTGATCATATCTTCGATTTGGCGCGTACAACAAACATCAATCCACACTCGTTCAACCTACAAACGTGTACAAAAATTATACATTACAATAAAATTATAATTAAATTTAAATTTATCGTTCCCCGTCTGAAATACAATATAAACACCAAAATAAAGTATATATATATTTATAAATGTTCTTCAAATAAAGTTCAAAATAATTCTATTATTTTTCTTTCTTGTCCATAGAAAAATCCATGACAATATGTATTAAGCAGAAGTAAATGCTGAAAATACGAGGTGTATTGTCCATGTGCATAGTTACACATATGTAAATTATTTATATGTTTGTTTCATATTGTACAAACGCTTTATACGTGCTTAACGTATTGTCATACTTAAACAAAACCTTTTTGTATATTTACCGCCATCTGGCTGGTTGTTAATGGACTACATCTACATACGTATTTTATCGTTTCCCGTAGCAGCTTAGCTGTTCGAACGATAGGTAGCCCTCCAGCCAAAGTCTCTTTCGCCCGTAAGATGTCAATTATTAAATAGTTGTCTTCTTATAGGACGGAAGTAGCTTGATCTATGCGGGCTATTTCAGTAAATTTAAATACAGATACAAACCAGTTGTTTATAACAGGTTTGTATTAATTTGTATACATTGCTTCACTAGCTGAACTGAGGACGCCTAGATGGCAGAAACATATGTATTAAGCAGAAGTAAATGCTGAAAATACGAGGTGTATTGTCCATGTGCATAGTTACAGATATGTAAATTATTTACATGTTTGTTTCATATTGTAAGATTTCAGTATGAATGAAAAATCAGAAATATTTGACATTTAGAAAAATAAGTCACTGGTGTATAACTGTTTGCCTACTATGCCAAAAAGGATTGACTTTTCTTTTTTTAGCTTTACACATAGGAATAAACGTATGTCTAATGATAAAAAAAGAACCCGGTATATAATATCTATTATCAATTCTTACATTTAAATTTTGAATGCCAAATTTTAAGCGTAATATGCACAACCAGTACCCATATTAAATATGATGTTCAAAAATAATAACCAAAGCATTTTGTTGCATTTTATAATCGTATTAAATTCAAATTTTAAATATTCCAACGATAGCTATATTCTTTGAAATTATGTTTTTTCTTAACTCTAACTTCTTAGCAAATACGAACATTGTTCTCGCATAACATTAAACAAATAGCTTTAAATAAAGGAACTACCAATCTCGATAAAGTAAAAACCGTTTCCAATTCTATTTTAGTATAAAATAGGTATATAAGAAATTTTTAATTAATATGCAATTAAAACGTAAAATAAAACGGCGTTAAAATTCGAGATCGCAAGTTCTACATAAATCGTGCGCAGACGTCTTTCCTACGGTGATTTTCCAAAAATTCAATTCGACTTAGAACGATGAAGAAACGAAATAATAAGAAAATTATGACAATGAAAATATATGAAAAGGACAGGAAATTTTGTGAAAATAAAGTGTAAAAAAATATATCGTTGTTGCTAAAAAAAAAATGTTGTTGCTGTTACTATTGTTGATGTTATCACTTAAACGAATTAAAAGAAAAACAGAAGAATAAAAAGCTCATTATTAATATAGACATACAAAAATTATAAAAAAACACAGAGTATATTGATAGGATTACAGCAATTTTTAAATATGGTTTGTTTGTTTTGTTTTTTTTTAATATACACACATGCATTTGTAAATGTTTTCAAAAATGTTTTCAAAACGTGATAATTCAAAGTTTAACTAATCGCCAACCCATTAATCCAAAACTGCGTCGTTATTATTAATTTAAAATCTTAAATGGCCCAAACTGAGTATCAGGTAACACAGGCCTACAATAACTTTCCCCTTTAAGATCTGAGTAGCGTTCTCGATAATTTTTAATGCGCTGATTACGAGAAAAATAGTCAATAAAATCCATCACCTCAGAATATTGTTTTTGTTTAGCGTTTTAGATTTTGCTTCGTAGTTCTGAAACAGGCCTTCGACAGAGAACGCTTAAACGATGTAATCACTCTCCTATAGCAAAAGAATATGATCAGATAACCATAATCCTGCGTTGTTTGTGAAGGTCCTACTGAGGTCCGCTGTATCGTTTATGATTGAAGAAAATGGGTGGAAGAGCTCCTTACGGACTCATAAACGATTGTCTATTTAGCTATGATTGGCCTGGGATTTTCTCGGAGACAAATAATGTTTCGGTCGCATACAATGTACACCCATACCTCGCTTAGTGGCCTATATACGTTCCGAAAAAGTTGGCCGTAAAGCGAAAAGCCGTTTAACGAATCAATTATTTTCATACAAATCCATACAAATCCAATCAGATCAGTTCAAATCAAAAAAAATATATATTTAATGGGCTTAGTTCATCAGGTATTTTATTCTTTTCATTTTCTATAAAAATACATACTTATTTAAAAATAAAATAACACAACAAATAAGAATACATACATAAAATGAACGCAACACATATATTCACCGACAAAAATTAACTTATTAAATTAATTAAAATCTGATAAAATACTGCTGTCCTCAATTTCCGTTGTTGTTGAATGACTTAACTTAAAATATTTGTCCAACTTTGTCTGATTCGCCCTCCTTTCTGCTTCTTTTTGCAACGTTTTGTAACATCTAATGGCTGAGTTTATTTCTCGAGATACTTTATCGCTGCGCTCTTCGCCGAGATCATTTTGAAGAAGGATGTTCTTTTCCTTCTCGAAATAAGAAAGCGCATTCGTCAAGGTTTTTGCTGTTACCTGCCTGGATATAGCGGGCTCTGGCTCCTCATCAAGAGTTTGTTCGGTTACTAACTAGATCGGCTCCTCGTTTGAAAGAGGCTCTCTGTCAGCGTCGAGCGAGTCAATCAAATCACCTTCTTCTAAATCTTCAAAACCATGATCTTTTGCTAAGCTCAATATGTTTTGTCGAACTTCAGGAAGAGAATTAACTTCAGATTCATTAGATTTTATACATTCTGGCCTATTTGTTTCCAAACATGGTTCATTGTGGTTGATTTCAAGTCTTTCCATGATTCACTAATGTTGTACATGGCATCTTTGATGTTGTAGTTTTATCAAAATTGTTTTATCGAAGATTCACCATCGGTTTGCTGAATAAGTTTACGAAAAGTTCTGCGTAAATAATAAGCATTAAAATCGCTTAAAAAAGCCTTAGTCAATCGGTTACTAAATTTGCCGTTAACAAGGGAGAGATACGAAATAGTACTAGATTTCATCAAAAATATCGTGAAATATAATGGCTTTGACATAGAAATAATCAATAAATTAATTAGAAAAACAAAACTAAAAAATACAATCCGTGAATCCACAAGTTTGGTATCTCAAAGTAACCAGGAGAAAAAGTACATGTGTTTACCATACCACCCTATCACGAAAAACATTAATAAAGTTGTGAAAGAACGAGGTCTCCAAGTTGCCTTTCGGTCCGAAAATACTATCAAGAGTCTCCTAGGGAATACCAAAGATGAAGTTAATTTTAATTCGAAATCAGGTATACACAAATTTAATTGCGATGATTGTAATTTGAAATATATAGGCCAAACAAAACATATCACATATTAAATACAATAGACCGGACAAATATAACGTTGCCAACCATGCTTTAAATACACTACACAATATGTCGATTAAAGCGTTAAAACTTCTCAAGGCCATCAATAATCCCCGCGATCTTGACGTATACGAAAGTATTCATATCGCTAAAAACAAACAGAATTCTATGAACGGAGATAAAGGACCGATCGCCTACAGCTGTCTCTTTTCATTCTTAGAAAACGAGGTAAAAATTTTTTATTTACAATTTGGAAATATCCTGTTTATTTACTAAAAAAAAAAGAGAAAACCAAAACGAATATTCCATGCTATATATTGCGTGTTCAGCAAATTTTTAAATTCCAGGTCAATGAAAGGCCTGATTTTACCTACGAAACACTCTAATAAAGTGGGACAAACTAAATTTGCAACTACTTCAAAGTTTAAAATCGATAGATAACATCTTGATCTGACAGTTTGATTGATACTTAGTAAACTTCATTTGTTTGCGTTAGATATTGTACTTAATGGATTCTCGACCATTTATTTTAAAAATTAGTAGAAGTTTTTTATTTTCTGTAAGACAAGAAAAAGTAGTTCTTTTAAAATCTTAAACTTAAGTATTAAAAAAATTTTTTTTTAAGTTTTTAAAATTCTCCCCACAGTGAGTCAATAAATTTGCCTATTCGCTCACCTAATTAAAGACTGTTTCAAAAAATTTTCCACACGGTTTTCAATGTTTAATGTAAATAAACAAAATAAAAACAATTTCAATATAATTGTTATTAATAAAAAAACTGCATTGTTCAAAAATATAGATTTAAAATTATTTTTCGTCCACTAATTTCGTAAAATTGAATATCCTGATTTTTCTTTTAATGGTACCCATCAGTTTCTATAAACTCTCATTAGATCCCTTACGACTGTCATTTTTACAGAGGCAAGAAAAGTTCTTCAGTCTGCTCTCCTCAAAATCGTTCAACGAAGAGAAGTTCTGGCACGTCCGTTGGATTCATCTCTTTTTGTCTATGCGCTTTTCATGAAGCCAGTCAAGAGTAAATCTTGAGTAGCGGGATATTTCTAGCTCTGATCAAAATCGACCCCTTCCTACGAAAAGCAAAACTCTTCTTAGTAAACATCATTGGCGTAAATTTATGTGCCAATAGTATTTTCACAGAAAATAAGCTCACTTCAAAATACACACTGGCAAATTGCTTGTCAAACCAATACTTAGCGACGAAACTTTTCCACCATTTCCAACATTTTCTATATTATATGTGGCCCTGACAGTGCAGGCCCAATTTAACTGAAGCTACTTGAAAATAATGTACCAAATGTTAAAATCATAGTGGTAAATAAACAGTTTATTTTTAAAAGTAAATCCAATTCTAAAACAAACAGATGCTTCTAAAATCGAATTATACGAACTATGTACCTATACCTATCAAAATTAATTTAATTTATTGAAATAACAATACAAAGAATTGTTTTTCAATGATTTCGATCATTTTTTTGATGAAAAAGGAACCAAAAATAATCCATATTTTATTCAAATTTTCTGTCAAAACATAGTAAGGAAAAAAATTGAAAATTTACAGTTTTCAACAGTTTCCATATCGTATATTACCATCTCTAGATCGAATAACTTCCCTTAAGCTATGGAAAATATTTATGATGAAATCTTAGGAAATGTTATGCCATTCTTCAAGAGCCGCACTTTCCAGCTCAGCCAAGTTTTCAGGAGCAGGATTTCGACGTCTAATGCGTCGTTTAAGCTGATCCCAAACGTGTCCTAACACGTTCAAGTTAGGACTACGTGTTTGCCACTCTAAAAGTTGAATTCCAACCTCGTTCAGATATTTGTTTAAGATATAAGGTCGGTGCGGTTTGGTATTATTATCCATAGGCAAAAAATTGCCACCTATGTAAGGTGCAAAACTGCGACATATTCTTCCAGAATATCCTGGATGTACCTCAGAGCGTTTAATGCTCTTTATCGGATCACTACAAAATCCGTACGGGCCTCGAAAGAAATTCCACCCCAAAACATTATTCACCCCTAACAAAAAGACACTTTGGGAATCATACGTCTTGCCTGTATCGTTCTCCTAGTCTTCTCCAGATAAAAATGCGACCATCGGAATATCTTAAACCTATTCTGAATTCTTCAGCATACCAGTCATCCAAATCCCAGTCCACATATTCCAGAGCAAACTCAAGCCTAGCTTTCTTGTGAAGTATGGTTAAGGGAGGGCCTATTGCAGAGTGTCTTGCAATCAATCCAGATTCCTTGAGCATTCCTCTTACTGTTTTGGAACAAATCGCAACATTTCGAATATCTCGAAGTCCGATTTCAATGCCTATAGGCGTATAAAATGATCGTCCATTTGGTTTGTGAACCTTGGTTGGCCTTATCCTGGCCTCCTAGCATGTGAACCTGGTGCCCTAAACCTCTGAAGACATCGACCATTAGTCGTATGCTGAACTGCAAGCTTCCATGCAACCTCACGGTGGCTATACCACAGCATCATACTCACTTATATTTCTCACTGGAGGCATTTCAATGTGTACACAATTCGAACAAAATGAAAATCTGGCCATAAGTTGAGAAGACACAGGAAAATCAAACCCACAACGCCTATTACACTTGCTGACAATAACAAGGCAATATTGCAAGCGCAAAACAATCTTAACTGGCATAGAAATTACTAGAGAGAACTAATTCAAGTGACAGTACAGGATTACTTGCTTTTTTTCAAAAAATGTATGATTTATAAGCCTCCTTGATAATGAAATTTATATATTCATAAATTGATAGGTGGTGTGCTAATTTTGTCCATCAGCATATTAAAAACAATCGAAAGGGAACTGTTTTAGAATGTAAATACAAGATATTAAACGAAATACGACAACAGAAATAACAAGAAAGCTAAAAAAATCCGTAATAAATAAAAAAAACAGTATATTCTATATCGACCAATAAAGTACAAGTTAAGATGTGCACTGATCCTCTCTAATTATCAATAGAGTTATTATTGAGGTTGGCCTGGGTAGGTGTATCACGCGACTCCCACTTCTATTTATATTTCTGTTATAGCGGGTAAATCTTGCAACAATGCATATATACGAGGTAGTATCCAAAAGTTTCCGAAATTTGAACCATCCGCATGAACGGACGTAGTTACAATCAAACGCCACTAGATGGAGCTGTTTACACCTTTTGCCAGGTAGTAAGCGACGTGATTGTAAATAGAAATGTTCTTTACTGATGAACAATTTTTCGTTGTTTTGTCAGCTTGTGCTTGCGATTCTTCTATTGCCGATTTAAACTCACAGCGTATCTGTATCAAATTCTGTTTTAAACTCGGTAAGACGTAGAAACTCGCTCGATATTAGAAAAAGCATTTAGAGACCACGGCTTGGGTCAAACACAAACTTCCGACTGGTTTAAACGTTTCAAAAATGGCCAAACATCAGTTGATGATGGTAAACGTTTCGGATGACCATCAACCGACATTACACCAGAACATGTCGTTATTGTTCGGAATACAGTTGTGAATGATCGTAAGCAAACCATGAAAGACTTATGTGTAACATCGTTGGATTATTTTACGGCACATGTGAGCGGATTTTATAAGAAGAATTGAACAGAAACAATTAAGTTCTACACCATGAGAACGTGAGGCCACATACGGCTTTCCTAATACAGCAACAGTTATTGGCAAAAGATTGCATGACTTTTGCCAATACTTTTTTCTCTTCCTAATGATGAAAATGAAGTTAAAAGGGCAAACATTTGACCTAATAGAGACCTAATGAAACTTAATCGCAGACGGTGCTAAACACTAACAAAACAAGACTGCATTCCTTTCGTGATAGTGACTGACATTGGAATCGGTGTTTCCATTCACAAGGGGATACATTGACAATAACGGACGTGAATGAAATTCAGGTATTCTGCAATTTTATTTATTGCTACATTCCGGGAACTTTTGGGCACCACCTTCCTACAATATTTTTTAGCCCGATATGTATCTACGTATTTTAAGCGCAAAGTGAAGTTTAAACTAAAAAAAAATTGTGACTAATAAATCCTATAAACGCAATTAAAAAACATATTTTACATTAGTTGTCCTAAATTGATTTTAAAAAATTGCTAAACGCTCAATATTTATGTACCTATTTTTATAACTGATCAATTTTCTTTTCGCAATTTTAGGGAAATGCTACCAACATACTCAGTGTTTACATTTAATTTAATTCATAACATTGTCAAATACCACAACAAAAAATTTTCAGCGTGGATTCATGTACATAAAATTTAAATAAATGGAATTATTATCGCATAATCTAATAATATAAAATGTTTGTGTTTGAAACATAAAATAAATAAAATGTATAAAATAAATGCCAAATAACGCATGCGTTAGCCAGTTCAAAATACAATCGATTCATATTTGATGTGGTGTATACTAAAATAAAGATATTACAGTTAATGTTTATAAGGAAATGTTTCTCACTAATAGGAAAAGATGATATTAAATGAAACTATCAACTATGTACAAAGCGATTTTGCGAATCGATTGGTGAAGCCATTAAAGGGTGAAATTAACTTCACAGAGCCTGTAATATTTCATTTATGTACTTCTAAAACTTAGCTTTTTTAAATCATTTAAAACAATGGAATAAAAGATGTATTCTATAGTAGCAGATGTATATTTAGGTGAAATAAATAAAATTAAATTAAATAACCTTACTTCGTTTGTAAAAATTAAGGTTAGAGATTCTAAAATCTGCTGAAATATTTTAAATATTTTTTTAACAAAAATCTTAACAATTCAAAAACGATCTGTACTTGTTATTTTTATTACAGATATTGTACATTTTTAACATAAATTATTATTTGCGGTAGGATCTGTGCTGCAGTGTTCGCTAAACTTCTGCATCATATATTCAATTTAATACTTAGTATTACATTACCAATTACTTAGAAATCTCGTGCCGCTAATTCCTTCAAAGATGCAAGTTTTCGAGTGATAATTGTTCAGATGAATCGGCGTAATTATTGTTAAAACTACCTTACTGCTGATTTGATCGGCGTCAAAGGGCTGCTATGTCGTCGTTTGGGTCTCACATATGGTCTTTGAAGGTGATTTCCGGAACACGTGAACAAATACAGTTCCCCAAAAGATTCTCCACTTCCAAATCATATAGCGAATCTCAGCAGTCAATTAGATATAAACCTCGTAGCAAAAACCCCAGTTGTTTGAAGAGCAATACAACTTCGGCCTAGTTAATATCGTCTACCCATACATAAAATTGCGGTCCAATAAACTCGGAATGTCGTGGTATAAGCCACCTGTTTCGGTGAAAATTATTTCGATATCAAATTTCACGACACTCCAAACAAGAGGTCAACTGCACTAACGGCAGGACTGAACGAAAGTGATCGAGGTCAACCACACCCACATTCTTATAGTTCCGCTAAGTCAAGCAGGCTCATAGAATAGCGATACCGCTACGGATATATATACCGGTATTCACCATTCAACACAAGATATTATAACAGTGCTTCGACCTTCTTCGCATACCAGAGCTTTAGTCATAATTTTCTTATTTCAGAATTCTCGCCTATCGATTTTCCTTTAGTCATCTTTTAACAGCAAACTTAGTTTCACGTTTGTAATGTCAACTAGCAATACGTATTTTGACAAAAATATGTGTAGCCACCTCAATAACTATAAATTAGTATAAAAGTAGTAAAAAGAGAATAGAATATTGTTAGAAATGTTTCAACATTTCACCCAAATTAATCATGAAAAAGCATCTATTCCAATGTTTATAATATAACGACAGAAGTACCTTTGAAAATACAAAATATATTTCAAATTCGGCACCTCAATTTTAATAATATTAAAACTTTTTGTAGTTTTGGAAATATTACTTCTGTGAAGTGACAAAATGATTATGAATAAAGCTCGAATTATATGCAAAACAAGCTTTCTTTAATTCTATTATTTTATTCAAAAAAAAATAAAAGAAAACTCATCATTTTGTTGTTAAAAGGTATATTAACAAAATTATGATTTTTCCGGGTTTATTTCTTGTTTTTTGAATAAAATAAGACAATTAAGAACAGCATATTTTTCATATAATCAAGTTTCATAAAAATGAATTCCTTTCAATTAGGAACATTTTCCTCATAAAGCATAAGAAACTAGTTATCATTGTCGAAGGGCTCGTCGCATGCGTTATAAAAATATGTGTCAGTACATGTAAAAGAATCTATCTAATGTCTAAACTATAAGTAAACAATGTTAAAAAGAAATAAATTTACTACAATTATCTACCTGATGAAATGTACTCATGAATTGTTCAATTTTGTATTTTGTTTCAATTTTTCATGCTATTGTCAAGAAACTAAAAGCTTGCTTGATCATATACATATACAAATTCATTAGTAAACTGGTACTAATTTCTTCTTAACACAACTTATTTAAGTCACTCAGTTTCATTCGAATAAATGTACAAAACATTCTTGCATGTATCAAGCTAGCTGTATTGGTTTAGATATGTAGACGATACGTTCGTCATCTGACCGCATGGGCGGCAGTCTTTAGATTAATTCTTACTTTTTCTAAACTCCCAGCACCGTGACATTCGCTTTACCACGGAGGTGGAATCAGGCGGAAGTCTCCCGTTTTTAGACGTCTTAGTGACCCGCAAAATCAATGGCAAACTGGGCCACACGGTTTACAGGAAACCAACTCACAGCTAGCTGTATTGGTTTAGATATGTAGACGATACGTTCGTCATCTGACCGCATGGGCGGCAGTCTTTAGATTAATTCTTACTTTTTCTAAACTCCCAGCACCGTGACATTCGCTTTACCACGGAGGTGGAATCAGGCGGAAGTCTCCCGTTTTTAGACGTCTTAGTGACCCGCAAAATCAATGGCAAACTGGGCCACACGGTTTACAGGAAACCAACTCATACGGACCGATATCTGAACTCTTGTACATCGTGCGTTTTCTCTCACAGAACCTAGGGCACTACCCTCCGAACTTAAGCATGTTTCTAACACTCCAGAATAATTATAATGCCCATGACATACACCGTACTATAGTGAGACATCGTAACCCCAAACCTCGGAGTGAACCCGATCCAACATCAGCACCGCCTTCTTACCGTATATTCAAGGTATCACCGATCATATAGGAAAGGTTCTACATAGAAATAAAATCAAAACTATCTTGAGACCCCATTCTAAAGTTTCGGACCTCTTACCCTCGGTCAAAGACAAAATATCTCCACTCCAAGCACAAGGAGTGTATCGCATTCCGTGTTCGTGTGGCAGTGTGTACATTGGCGAAACTAAGCGGCCAGTCAGCGTGCGTGTGTCCGAACATGAACGTTGTACTAGACTGTTACATATAGCCGGTTCAGCGCTGGCAGAACACAAACTAAACTCCGGTCATCAAATTCTATTCAAAGATGTCAAGCTTATGTCCCGTGAATCGCATTATTTCCCTAGGAAAATCCGTGAATCTATTGAAATTTACAAACATCCCCGCAATCTCAATACAGACGATGGCTATACGTTACATCCAAAGTGGCAAACTCTACTGAACTCTACTAAGGATTACCACACCCATACGATGCACGCCATTGGCTCATTGTCCCCAGCCAATAGCAGGCCACCATCTGATCCGGTCCCCCCTATATAAGTTGTGCCGATCTCTGTCATAGCATTCTTCAAGCTACTGCGAAACAACGAACATCTACGTACAGCCCTGAAGATGTCCCTTGAAACAGTGGACGAAACGTTGGCAATTATGCCTAACTCGACGCGGTTCCAAACCGGAAACCGAGATCTACAACTTAGCTGTATTATTTATTTTAAGGAATTGTATGTAATTAATATCATATTAAATACCTATTGCATTTAAATTATGACACATAAGAGCAATAGAAGCATTAAGCGCAACATTATCGCGTAATGAATTGTAAGAAGTGCACAGAACTTGAAATTACCGCTGACTAAGTTTTCACAATCAATGTTTTTATACGGCAGATTTAAAAGAAATGTCACACTAGATAATGTGTTCTCTATCATATCGAATCTTCTCAATAGGATCTGGCAGTCGATGCCTCTAGATGGATATATGCTATCTTCCCTAAAACATAAAAACTTCAAGAGTTTTCTTTTAGATAGCTTGTGAATTTAATAAAATATATTCCATATCATATAACTTGTATATTCAAGCATGCTTCTGTATGTGGTATAAATATATACGAGGGCAGTCAGAAAATTTCGGGAATAGCTACTGTGAAGAACTTGAGGTTCGTTTAAATAAAACACTATAGTAATCATAAAAATACACTAAAAACACTCAGTCAGTTATTTATTAAACCCCACACCTGACACCATTGTGAAGATCTTGGGTTCGTTTAAATAAAACTAACTACAAACACACTATATTAATAATAAAACACACTTAATAACACTTAATAACTAACACCAGTATTTATTTCTCATTTATAACTATGTTCTAACGCGACGGTCGCTGCTTCAATGTCCTCTTCCTCTTTGTCGAGCGACATTTATAGTACATGTTTTCTCGAATTTTCGTTCATAAGAATATATCCACGATTGAATTTTTTCAACATTGCTTTGCACCATTTTACGCGATAATTTTTTGAGTTGCGCAAAGATTATGCAGTATCCAACGAGAACAAAGTTTTCTCACGGCTAAATGAGTATGCAAAATTAAAGTGTGGAGATCCTAGAAATGTGTAAGCATGCCCGAACCTCATTATATGTTACATGACGATTTTCTTCAATCATTCGACGAAAATCGATACTTTGCCCAACAACAGAGGTTGCAGAATACCCTTCCCTTGCTTGATCCTAAAGCGAAGTGCGATCACACTTTAATTCTGGAATCTACCGATAAACAGTTGTCTTTGCTTATGCTTCATCACCAAATGCAGAAATTAAATGTTCTATGCACTGGTATTGAATCAAACCACAACAAAAATGATAATAAATTATGGCGCAAACATTTTCACAAATTAAGTCCATACAATTAGCAAACTTTAAAACTGCACCTGTACAAATTGACTGATATTTTGACAATCGGAAAAAAAACGTCATATTTTTGACACATTGCAGTGTACTATTGCACATGCGTCATTTATCAAACTGAACGGCCCCTATAAACTCAGACAGTGTGACAAATCATAAATGTTGGCTTTATAACATGGTCCTAAAATATACGCTTATAAAAGTCATCCAACTGATAGAAAATTCGATTCAATAAAGTTAATATTTTATTGTAGCATCGTTAGCATCTATGACCATTTTGAGTATCCTCGGCATTGACAGAACTGTGCGTTGTACACAGTCCTCAGATATTTGCCCCCATGTATCCGAGATAGTTTGAATCAATTCTTGACGGTTTTGAGGCAAGATCTTATTATTAATTTCTTTCGCCATAATACTCAAAATGTTTTCCATGGGATTGAGGTCTGGACTTCTCGCTGGCCAATCTAATGTAATTACATTAGCTTGTAAAAAGTCTCTTATTAGTTGCGCTGAATGAATTGGGCAATTATCCTGTTGGAAAACAAAATTATTTCCAAAAACGGATAGAACTGAAAGTAAGTGTTTGCTCGAGAATATCTCTATAAACTAAAGCCGTCAATCGTTCTTGCACTATAACACATATTTCCGTTCCACTGAAACTCACCAACCCCCGAACATTCACAAAAAGCGTCCACTGCCTATAATTTTATGAACATATTGTTCAGAAAATCGTTCGCCAATTGGTCTATAAACATGAATACATCTATTACTGCATGATTAAAAAGTTTTCTTCATCTGCAAAGATTACTTATTCTCAATAGTTGACATTGTTGTGTATATGTTGAAAGGCTTTCCCCTTTATTTGCCTCTGAAATATCTTATTGGCCGCACGTCGATTTCGTAATTCACGCTCTTTTATTCTTCTTCGACTGATTTTTATGACACCAGGAAAATTGGTTGCCACTTTTGGTCTTATTGTGGTAATGTAACAGAATAATTTGAAACATACATGAGTGGGTAAAAACCTCACCAGTTTTGTATAATACAAAAATATTTTTAATAATACAAAATATTATTAAAAATCTGGTTTTTATATTATACAAAACTGGTCAGGTTTTTACCCACTCATGTATGTTTTAAATTATTCTGTTACATTACGAATGCGCTTATCCTGTAAAGACAGAAATAATACAGTTTCTAGAGATACGGCAGTGCCATCTTTGGAAACAGTTCGTTGCATTTGTTATGTGGACAGAGCGAGAGCTTCGTTCGTTTGCTAATATGCAGCGCTAAATGTACTTCTGTGCTCGGTCTTAATAATTTCTGTGAGATAGCAAAGTCGTTTTTTTTTTGTGAATGTATCATTCTACGGTAGGGGCGTACTGAGGAATCTGTAGAAAGATTAAATGCGTATCTGCGTCTTTGGAAAAGGATACATTCACATTAAACTTGTATTTTGTTCTTCACACCAGATTTTTAATAATATATTATTAAAAATATTTTTAGATCCTAAATGACATAAAAAATTATTTTGATTCAAAATGTATGAAATTGTATGAAGTTCAATCCTTTTTTCCTGTAACAAATTCAAGTTAATAACAGCAGAGATATTACTTAAACAGCCTACAGCAGAATCATCGAACCGAGACGAACAAAATTTAATAAGAACTGCTGAAATTTTCTCGGGAAATTTCCAAACAAAATTTTAATTTCTCTCATTTTTTATTGTCCACTTTATTTATAAAAACACACGCGCCTTCTAATAAGAAAACAAATAAGAACTGGCGACGCAAAAGGCAAAAAAGAATAACAATAAAATGAAGGAAACGTTAAAACTGGGACATTCAATTAAAATAATTCAGATTCTACTGCGATGCTAGTGAATTTTTTCTTTCTTTGGGGAATGCGAAAAGTTTATCGCAATTTCGTGCGCGAATGCTACTCGGGCCGCTGAAACACAGTTTATCTGAAAGTCCGTCGTAAAAGTTGGGACGTTCCGAGGGGACGTGTTCGAAAAATAGGATTTATCGAGTGGATTTAGCGAGTAGAGTGCAAATATGCAGTAGAGGAAAACACGAAAAGTGCATTTTCACGAACTATTTTTGATGTTCGTTGGTGAAATATTTTCGTGGCGTATAATAGATTTTCATTAGGGATTGAAAGCGTTTTATAGACACTTGCTAAATTTCGCAAAGGTATGTATCATGGCAAGATTATAAAAGATTTATCTTTTTTAATTTCTACAAATAAAAAAATGGGATAAGAAATATGGCAAGAGAAAACATAAGTGTTAGTAATACAAATGGCTATAAAGTGGACAACTTTTGCTAGAGACCGAAGGTTTCATCCCAACAATACAAAATCAAGTAATATGTACAAGAAACTATCGAAAATAAATTATTAAAGACACAAATATTCAGAAGTATAGCTGCAAAAGAGGCAATTTACGCCTTGAAACCGTAACCATGTTACTACTGATGTACTACTAATATAAATAAATAGATATTAAAAAAAAACAGCTAAAATACTAATATAAAGGTCTACCAATAGGAACATGAGTAAAGACGGCAGACTATGTTCCCCAGCAGTGGCGTTGCGTGGAGAGTTTAGCAGAATAACAGTGCGCTTACTTAAAAATAAATATATCGAATCCCTATACAAAACGTTAAAAAAAACATAAATAACTTACCCAACATGTTTACATTGTTGCAAAAGAATGCGGATGTGCGCGATGAAAAAACTGCACCATAATATATGTTTCTGTATTAGTCTCGGAAAGGTTCGTACGTAGCGACGTATATATATGTTTATATACAGAGAAGGATTGTTCGACGTTGCGAGATGTTATATTTGCATAGTTAAAGCGCTCTTTGTATCTGTACAACGGATCTTCAGTATTGGTAAAAAGTTGCCCTAATTTTGTAAAATCTACATTTTTATCTAATACACTGTTAAATTTTTCACGGACACAATCACTTTTTTCATCTTCGAGGATATGCAGCACTAGTTTTACGTGGTCAATAATTGCTAATGAGTCCGATAAGGACAGCGCAGTGTTCTGTAAATTTTTTATTGCGTCCAGTATTGGAACGTAACTGTCGTAAATAATTTTTAAATTTGCTGCAACTTGAGGATTGTTAAATTGAACCTGGCTGAGCCGTATTGCAGCTGCTTCTTTGGCATCTAGTTGTAAAATCACTGATTTAATTTTTTCAAAATGTTTATAATAATAAAATGCTGCTTCTAACCAAGTACCCCATCGTATAAGAATTGGTTGCGGCGGCTCGGGTATATCAGGACACAGCGAATGAAATAGCCGAATCCGTTTCGGAGATTTAAGAAAAATCGCTTTCGTTTGTCCTATCAGTTGATCCACATCAGGATAAGTTGTACGTATAGTGTTTGTTACAAGGTGTAAAGCGTGAAGCAAACATGTGACATGCAGCAGGTTTGGTTGAATCGTTTTGAGTAAGTTTCCGGAATTTTTTTTTACCGTATTTTTCGTACAATTTACAATTCTCTCACGCACTGACGGTACGTAATTCCGTAGCGTACTTCTTGCTGGTAATTTCCACGTAGGATTGTATTTCTTCCAAAACTGACGAAACATTGGGTGTTCCACTTTCTGCATTGGTATATTGGTCGCAATTAACATCATTGTTAAATCACACACAAATTTATTATATGATCTGCGTCCACTATTATTCGATTTATGTTTGTCACTATTTATTATGTCTTTGGCACTGACTTTCTTTCCAAGTTAATAAAGTTGTTTCACAAACTAAACATTTCACTACGGTACCGTCATATATTAAATCGGGAAACCGATGTAAAAATTTCATTACTACGTTAGCATGCAACCGAGTCGATGCATTGTTTCTACGCACTCCCGACATTTTCAACACGATTGTGTTAACAATGTATCGCTTACAACGTCTCAACGGCAACTGAATTGATCGTCGTACGCCTCTACTCGATCCCTCCACATCACGCTACTGTTCGGGCACATAGTCTGCCGTCTTTAAACATGAGATCTTTCAAAGATTTATCTGAAGCAGTGGCGTGTCGTGGGATTTGAGTTTGGAGAGGCGCACCAGAAATCAAATACGAAATGACATATAGGCAAATTGCGCGAAAAAGTTTCCATTTATAACATTTATTTAAGTTGAATAAATACATAGGAATTAAAAAATATTAATACCTACAATAACGACAAAAACAATAATAATTGTAAATCAAAACGGAAAAAAAATCCAAATTAAGGGGCTCATTTTAAACAAAAATCCACCTACCTTAAAATTCAAGTTTGCGGAAACGAAGAGCTGGAACAGCGGAATAGTTTTTATAATGTCATAAAAAATCACTTCACAAAGTAGGTAGCCACGGTTTATAAGTAGGAAAAAGAAAGAACAACATATTTACACAGATTAAACTAAACAAAATGGGTGGGAAGTCATTTTTTAAAAATGAAATCCGCTCTGCGGTCCTTCATGGAAATGAATTTTTCCATGACTTTATCATCAAAATTGTTTATTTCGTGACTAAATTTCGATTTATGGACATCATAGCTAAAGCATTTAGTCTGTCATTAAGCATGGTATTTCGCAAAAATGTTTTTATGTGATTAAGCGTCGAAAAAGTGCGTTCTGCTTCGGCTGTTGTCATTGGAGTCGTCACGATAATTTTTAATATTTTCGATGTTTCAATAAATGTTTCACTAAGGTTATTTTCCATAATAAATAAAAGAAGATTCATTGCTCCAACAATTTCTTTTAAATCTTCGCTCGAGTAAATTACCTCAAACTCAGTTCTTAATCTTGATTTGCTCAACATCGGATAAAATGAACATGCATCGTTTAAAATAGTCACAGGGAAATTTTTTGAAAACTCTGAATATTTATCTTTGTTAAAAAGAAATGACCCCGGTAAGAAAAGCGTTCCTTCATTTGTACTGTAATTATATCACGAACTTCTTTGGCAATAACACTTCGAAAATTATCATCCATTCGCCTTCTTTTAGATGTTGGATATTCTGATTCAACAATGTTTTTAAGAGAATCAATTTGATTTCTAATGTCAGAAACACTTTTCTCGAAAATTAGTAAGTCTTTTTGCAACTGTACGCTGTCCTTATTTTTTTATTGCAATTGATTATACAGTATGTCAACATGTGGAAAAATTTTATGGAAGAATTTTAACCAAAATATAAATTCGGGATGTTCCAGTGAGACATAATATTAACCTTACCGAGCACAGCAAAGGCAGTACAAGAATTGATGTGGTCACGAGACGATTCATGTTTCCTTATTTTTTCAGGAAGATGGTGTAAATCATTGATTCCTCTTCTCGCCCAGTTGGGGTCCATTCTAGAGTCGGCTTTATAATAAAGCAAGCACGGAAAACAGTACAACAAATTTGTTATTTCACACCCACATATACAGTTATTTTTTTTATAAATATCTTTTGAAAACCGACACGTAAGAGACCGGTTTTCGGCTTTTCGTTCACAAGTTTGTAACAACTTTATATCTGGCAACGGCCTCCCCAGTTCTTTAATATTAAGTTTATCGGCTAATGGCAGCCTACCAAAATTTATTTGAATAATATTATTTACGAAATTCATGATTTATTATGACTAATCACAACCGAATTATATTATACGATACGGTACGATAGTCCCGTAGGCGGCACTGAAACACTGGCCGCTAGATAACTGCGCCGTAAAATATCCTAAATGTTTTTATGGAATCGTGTACTATCGGCCTATATCGGGGCACATTCATCAGGAATCTATAATGATTTATGCAGGCCGCGGCGTATTTGCGCCTTAATATATTTCTGTGGGTTCTAACAACGTTAGACAACGAAAACGGAGTTCAGTTTTTTGAAATCTAGAAATTTTAACTACTTATATGAATAATAATATAATAATAAAATGAATAGTAATAATAAATATTTAAATAAACATTTAAATTGTGTTATATTAAAAATTCTAGGAGGGGCGTGCGGCTTCGCGGCCTTATACAGCTACCGTCACTGATCTAAAGGCGATATTTATCAAGAACTTTAGCCTCTAGACAAAGTTACCTTGTAGATAAAGTCTATCTGGAAGTGAAGAAACCAATTTGTGTGTTTCTCTTATAGTTATCTAAAGGATTACTTTTACCCGCTAGACACCTGGAGGTGAATAAAACGGGCTTAAGCTAGAAAGATGCGGAAGTTACTTAAACAATATTTATACTTGCATGTGCAGTCATAGTAGCAAAATTGTAAAATTAAATTATCCAAAACCCCACGCTACTCGAAAAGAAAATGTTTTTGTTGGTAATATGAACTCTATATCAAATTTATAACTTATATTATAACTTCAAAAAGCAATTTAAATTTCATACGTATTTAAGAAAATGAATTAAATTTAAATGAATTTATTGCAAAATAATTGGACAAACTTGTATTTTAATGTGTGCAATTAACGTAGGTATTTCCTTACCACCAGCATTTATATATTGATATAAACATGATCAAACAAGCTGAGTTTTTTATAAGATGGACACTTTGTATTAATTTTAAGTAATTATTTATTTTTATACAGATATGTAACAACTACGCAATCTACTATCTATTTAATGTGTTTAATATGATGTTTACTTTTCGAAAAACAAATGTATTTAGGTGTTTTAACATTAAATATTTCGATGATTAACAAATAATAACCAAAAAAAGTCCGTACGTCTTGAAACATTTCGACGTTATTATATCTAGTTTTTTGTATTTTATATTTTGAGAAACTGAATAAAATAAAGAACCTATCTTTTGTACGATCATTCAATTTCTTGTATATGTACGTAATTTTTCTTTTTAGTTCTACATATTTCTGTTGAATGTGAAGAGAATACATTGCCAAAAAAAAAAGATAATAAAAATTATGTGTGTGGGTGAAAGTGTGAGAAAGTTGTGTAAACGTATCTGGTTTGTACATAATTACGTCTAATTTGATAGTTATGTTATAAGGTAAGATAAGAAATAATATGTATATGCAGGCTGTTTTGTTATAAGAACACAAACAAACATAATCTGAAACTATTTGCGATTTAAAGTCAATTTGTGTAGGAACGATATTCGTAATTCTTCTTCTATTTATTAGATAAAAGTTTACAGCATGATTAAGTCATATAATCACACGTTATCCGAAGAAGATTTAACGCTATTGAAATCCTCGATCTGACCAATAGAAAGAAAGTTAGGGACCGAATAATATAATATCAAAAGTAGTACTACTATTATTTAAATGTAGATGGTGCCACTAGTCAGTACTTCTCACATTCAAGTTCACGTGGACAATTATACGTTTCATGCTCACGTTTAGGAAAATCACGGAAATTGTTTATATGCATGCCAAATAGAATCACCAAAATATTGTATATTAAAAAATAAGTTGAATACAATAATAATTACAAGTTATGTAATCCAAAACACAAAAATAATAATATATATGTTAATATACCGGTTGCGGCAATAGTGAAAACTAATAAAGTTGTAGCAATTAAATTTTACGAACACATGTAGTATGCTACAGTGCATTTTCTATTTTTATTTATATATTTACAGGGTGTTCCAAATTTCCGCAACCACTTTCAATTTTTTTTTAAAATAGACTACTATACTTTCTTGTTATTATGATGATAGCCACCCAAATTATCTTTGCAATAATATATGACAATGTGCACTTACAACTGTTAGTTTTGGTTTTATTGCAAATTTTGTTAAAATCTTGACAGTTGCAGCGTCTAACATTTTAAGTCTTAGCCTGAAAATGGGTGCAGTGCCTCACGTAACTCTTTTGTTACCAATTTATAGACTAACACGTTATATGTCTTGAGGGTGAACAACGTGACAACATATACAGAGTGTTAAATATGTCGTGCCAAAGTTATCGAAGTTTAAAGGCTATTATCTCTTTTTTTTTTTAAATTGAACCTATAATTTTTTTATTAGTCAGCAAATTCCTTGTAAAATTGCCGTTAAAATGATACCAATAACATAGTACTTATTTCTAGTATTTTCGAAGTTATCACCCTTTAATGGGATCTACCTATGTTTATAATATTCAATATGCGGTACATCTAATAGTTGGTTGGCCATGAAATGATATCAAACAAAGTGACTTTTACAAACACCTGTTTTTTAATTCTTTATTATTAGTTTTAGAATTACATTTTGTAATTTTTCCATAATAAAACAAAATTAACAGAAAGAAATCACAAAAGGTTAGATCTGGTCATCGCGGTGGCCAGCTTATAAAGCTTCCTATCCCAATCCACCTATTGGTGAATACCCTATCTAAATGTGCTCTGGCAACAGCACCGTAATGTGCAGGTGCACCATTATCTTGATACCACAATCTCCTTATGACGTTATCTGATAAGGCTTCTAACAGCAACGGTAAATTATTTTGTAGGAAATTTGTGTAGATTTCACAATTTAAAGTAGTATTAAAAAAGTATGGACCTATAATAGTCTTTCCTATGATGCCTCCCCAGCTGTTAACACTCCATTTTTATTGGTATAAAATGGGTTGCACAAAATGAGGGTTTCTGTGTCATAATAATGAGAATTTTTTTTGTTTGTTATTCCACAATTGTCAAATGTTGCTTTATCTGTGAAAAACACATAATCTAGAAAAGTTAGATCTTGTCGTAATTGAAAAAGTAGCCATTCACAGTAAACAAGTCTCCTTTCAAAATCCGTTTGTAATAAGCCTTGATTATTTTGAATTTTGTAAGGGTGAAATTTATGTTTTTTTTAAAATCCTTCTTACAGCAGTGACTTCTATCCCGTGTTCTTTCGAAATTATCCTTGTAGATACGCGCGGATTTTCCACAACGGACTGGACGACTGTCACTTCATTATCTTCTGTAACCATAGTCTTAGTTCTTTCATGTTTGACGTAATTCACTGAACCCGTCCGAAGAAACCTTGTCTACAAATTTTCAAACGTCTTAATATCTGGTGCTCTTCGGTGAGGATACTCCATAGTATATGTTCTTGATGCTAAAAGTGGATTTCCATTGCCAGCGCCAAGAACAAATACCATGTCTATTAGCTTCTCTTTCGAAAAATTAATTCTAAAGAAACACAACTATAAACTATTACGGCATGTAAATAAAAAATAATGACAACAAAACGATATAACTGACAACAAGATAACTAATAACGAACAAACGGAAATTGATAGAACTACAGAAAAACACTTTATATGGAAATTTTTAAGTAGATATTTAACGTTTGGTTACACAGAAATTTTTGCTTAATATTGTTTCATGGCCAACCAACAACCAACTATTAGATGCAGCACCGCATATTGAATATTATAAACATAGGTATATCCAATGGAAGGGTTATAACTTCGAAAATACTAAAAATAAATACTATGTTATTGGTACCATTTTAACGGCAATTTGACAAGGAATTTGCCGACTAATAAAAAAATTATAAATTCAATTAAAAAAAAAAGAGAAAATAGCCTTTAAACTTCGATAACTTTGGGCACGACATATTTAGTACCCTGTATATGTTGTCACATTGTTCACCCTCAAAACATATAACGTGTTAGTCCATAAATTGGTAACAAAAGAGTTACGTGAGGCGTGAGGCACTGCACCCATTTTCAGACTTAAAATGTTAGACGCTGCAACTGTCAAGATTTTAACAAAATTTGCAATAAAACGAAAACTAACAATTGTAAGTGCACATTGTCGTATATCATTGCAAAGATAATTTGGGTGACTATCATCACAATAACAAGAAAGTATAGCAATCTATTTAAATAAAACAATTGAAAGTGGTTTCGGAAATTTGGAACACCCTGTAAATATATAAATAAAAATAGAAAATCCCCTGTAGCATACTACATGTGTACGTAAAATTTAATTGCTACAACTTTATTAGTTTTCATGCTAAGCTCCGCCGACACTCTATTGCCGCACTCGGTATATATTTAGGAAGTTTCACACAAACAAATTACATTTCTGAGTTATATATACTTATTGTTAGTAATACTCCCTAATACTTTCCATTACGGTCCTCGTATTTAATTCTGGACAGGCCACTTGCTTTCTAATCGCTGTGTAAACAAATCGTACTTAACCCCGCAATAATATAATTATGCAAACACTTAAGCGTTTCTTATTACGTCAAAAATACTATACTGTGAGGTTCAAATGGTAACGGATCTACCTCCAAAGACTATTACGCAAACCTACTGGTATAATAATAATAATAATAATAATAGTCCCCGTAACTAGCAGGTCCTTGGCCTGCAAGTATTAGTAGTAGTAACATAGTAGGCTTGTTACGACTTGAGCCGTTCAGTACACTAGGATGGTAATGTGACTAGCGCCACACACCGACCGCCTATTATCACTTATTCTTTTCTAAGCCTGAGTCGAGCCGGGACCGAAAAAACGCCGTTGACATTATTGGCTAGACCAGGGGTTTGAAGCCGGTTAATCAGATTCATAATTTAGTGACGCAACCACTAGATCAACACAGTGCTCCTACTGGTATAACAAATAAAAAATATTAGTACCAAGAAATAATACAACGCGAGCAATTTTCAAGCATAGTAAACATCTAATAAGATTACTCAATGTACAAAATGTGCTTCAAGTTATGTGACTATATTACGTCACCTGCGTTCCAAATATGTAGCGTTCTATGACCCTATTATATTGTCATTTATAGTTTTTTGATTACCGTTTATTTGAAATTCCACGTGCTATGCCATTATTTATTATATTTAGTCTTCCACTGTTCTCTACATTATTTATTATAAGTGCAAAAAGTAAAAATGAATTTTTCATTTGATTTACACATTTTGCAGAACGTCTACAAAGTAATTCTGTGTCGTTTAAAAAAAATTCTTTGTCTTTGTCTTCAAACCACTTCTCGTTTTCGACTTTATCGTTTATTGGAAGTATTTAACCTTTAAAATGTATTTTTGAGTTTTGTTAACAAGTTATAGTCTAACGGTGCTGAATCTGGAGACGAGGATCGGTGGTCCACCGATTCAAAATCAATCTCATCAATTTTTTGCAGTGCAATCAACGAATTGTGAGCAGGGTGTGAGGGTGAAATTCTTCGACATTTTAACTTTGAGGCTACGAACAAAGAGACCTGCGTTTTTGGTTACAGATTCGTAATCTACACGTTAAGTAATTCGATATATGAACAAACATATTTTGGGTGGTTGAAAAGTTGGGCGAAGTATTATATCATTGTTATACAGTAATCTATAGTTTGTTACGTAAATGCACAGTTACGTAATTGGTGCTTAGCAATAGGAGGAAAAAGATGGGGCAAACTCAGTTGTACAGAACGCGATGTAGTATTAACTAGTCGTTAGATATGTATGGTTGTCATAGTTAATGAATGACAACAAATTAAAAATGTAAATCGCATAATAAATCTAGGTTACACCAAATTACTTATTTTGTGACATTTTATTGAAAAATGATTGATTTTGCAGAAACTGGTTAAAAATTAATAAAACTATAAATACTTAAAACTTAAAACCTCTTATTTAATACAGGTGATTTATGAATTCTATGTATTAAGTGAGTAATATGTATAATTGTAACTCAAGCATACTTAAACAAAATTATAAACAAAAATTCTCAGTCGATTAAAGTAAATTGAATGTTCAAAACGTCTTCCTTCTACTTCTAAACAATACTCAATTCGATTATAAAAGTTACAACAAACTGCTTGTAATTTTTATACGCAATTCTTCTAAATTATTTGCACGTTGCTCTTCGAAGCCATATATTTGTGACTTTAAGTGACCCCCACAGAAAAAAGAATCATTTGGTGTCAAATCAGGAGATCTGGCAGACCATGAATTGTGCCGGGTTTTGAAATAAACGTATTCCTTAGATATTGATACCCAATCATGCTTGTATGGCAAGACATCCGTCATGTTGATACCAAATGTCTTCCAATACAATGTTAGTAGGTATTCTACGTATAAAAGGAACAATATTGTGTTGCAGTAGATCTAAGTATTTCTGTGCGTTCAACATGCCATCAATTAAAAATTGGCCAACGATATTATTCCCTAATATCCCAACCCATATATTTATCTTTTGTGGGTATTGTGTATGAGGAGTATACGCAATGTGTTTGTTATCCGTTCCGAATACGCCTACATTTTTGTCGATTTTGGCGTTCGCTGCAAGATAAACTATGAATTTCACTAAAATACAAATGACAAGATCGTTTTTAGTAGGCAAAAGTACATGGGGCTACCAAATTACAAAGATGTTGGTGACATGACAAAAATTAAAACTTGTAGCATTCCAGTATGATTCCCCCCAATAACTTTACTAGAAAAAGTTGTTTCTTTTGAGGTCCTTTAGAGGTTTCAATAATTATTTTTCGAGAATATTAGCGAGCCATATTCTTAAATTTAGCCAATAATAGAACTAAAAATTTATGTGTAAGTATTTTTTTCAATAGAAATCTTCTATTAGTCTAAATTGTGTTACCTTTTCTATATTGGTAGCATTGTTTCAAGGTTGTGTCTTAATGGTTCATAGGTGAGAATGAGATAACAATATTCATAATACAAAAGTTATTTAACATAAAATATATCCTTTAATTCGAAAGATTAATATACGATGAAGCAGTGATGCTTCGATGAGTTATCCATTAACAAATTCAAGACGAAATTTCTGGTAAAATATGTATAATAAATATTATTCAATTTTTTCTCGGTTTCCACATTTCGTCCACCCTTGCAGAGGATATTCTCAGGGCTACTGCTGATGTTGCTGAGAATAGGTTGAAAGCTAAACTAAATTTTATTCTGCTCAGATTCTATTCTGCAACTTCTATTACCTTTAACAGGAAAATCCTCAAATCAAAGGTGCTGACGGATACTTTCTACGGTATACCTGAAGGCCCTAAACGTCTGAACCGCAATAGTAGCACTGCAGTGGTCAGAAACAGCCCCCATATACGCTGTGTCAAACTAAACATATTCAGTTCGAATACAGTAATATTAACAGTACTAGCAGCCCTGCAATGCAAAATACCGGATGAAACGTCGGCGAACGAATAACACAGGTCTACAAAATTAAACTTTTTGACAGATGTTTTTATTTTTAAAAATGATTTTATATAATTTTGGTAGGCTGATTTCAAAAATTCTATGCATTTATTTATTTATCACGTAAGGTTTTTTTGCAAATATTAAATGAAAAAAAAAACGTTTGAAAAAAATTTGTTTATTGAGTAAAAAAGTGGAATACAAGTTAAAAAAGTGGAAAAAAATACTTTACTCAGTCTTTTTGCCAGAAAGCTGCATTGTCCGGACATTTGGTTGTATGTTTTTAAGGGCATATCCCGTTTTAACATCCAGCAGTAGTCCGCCATCATCGTTATGCTCCATCTGCCTTGGTATCGCCGTTCCATTACCTTAATGTCTTGGTGAAATCTCTCTCCCTGTTCTTCGCTAACTGCTCCAAGATTTTCATGAAAATAGTTCAAGTGTGAAAACAGGAAATGCACTTTCAAACTCATATTACAACCTAGACGATGAAAGTGTTCTAACATATTTTGAACAATATTTTCGTAGTTTTCGTCCTTAGAGTTCCCAAGAAACTTATCAATTACTTCTTTAAATGAAACCCAGGCGTTTTTCTCGACATTGGTCATTGTGTTTTGAAAATCCTTGTCTTTGCATAATGTTCTTATCTGCGGCCCAACAAAAATACCTTCTTTTAACTTGGCATCTGATAAGGCTGGAAATGTCTCGCACAAATATTTAAAACACTGTCCATTTTCGTCTAGGGCTTTAACAAACTGCTTCATCAAGCCAAGTTTGATATGGCGAGGAGGCAGTAAAACTTTTTTGGGGTCAACCAAGCTATCTCTTAATACATTTTTGCTACCAGGTGTAAGGCTTGTTCTAGAGGGCCATTCTATTTGAGTCCAATGTCTATCCCATGCTCGACTATCCCACTCACAAATAAAGCATGGAAATTTTGTATAACCTCCTTGTTGTCCTAGTAGCATGCCCAGCACTTTAAGGTCACCACAAAGCATCCACTGATGTTCTTGGTAGTTTATTTTCTTTAAAAACAGTTCAAAATTTTCATACGTTTCCATTAAATGTACCGAATGGGCAACGGGAACCGAGGCCAGCTCGTTACCATTGTGCAATAAAACGCCTTTTAAACTACGCTTACTTGAGTCAATAAACAGGCGCCATTCTTCTTTTACATACGGCACATTTCCTAATTTTGAAATTAAGTCAGGAATATTGTTGCAATACACTAGCGGTCCATCTTGAGTAAAATATTGACATAACTCTTTTTCGCGATCCCGGTAAAAGCTTGATGTGACGTCAGGTGCCTGTAAATGTTTCTCACGAAGTCGGGAGGCTAACAATTCGGATGCATCCTTTGGAAGGTGCAAATCTCTAATTAAATCATTTAGTTCGCTCTGGTTAAACACTTCGGGCTCTCTGAAATCTGGTGTGAAATCTGAGTCATCTGGGTCGCAATTAGATTCCTCCGATTCTGACGATATGACGTTTTCTAGTGCTTTTGGGGCGGTAGGTATCGGTACATCTGGTCCATGAGGAACTGGTCGAATAGCAGAGTCAAGATTGGGATACACAATTTGTTTCTTATTTTTTCTGTTGAATCCTTGAACATTACACGAACAAAAATAACAATCATCACTGTGATTTCTAGGCTCTCGCCATACCATAGGAACACCAAAGCTTAAACGTTTCTTCCTACCTTTTTGCCAGTTTCTTAATGCTTCAACGCAAACGGAACAAACAGTATGAGGAGCCCAGGACTTGTCTTGGTCGCCAATTTTTACACCAAAATAAGCGTGGTATACATTTTTCACAAACGAAGTTATAGTTTGCCTCTGCTTTACTACGACATAACTACCACAGATATAACAAAAGTTATTCGGATTGTTCACACAATGTCTTCTTTCCATATTTATACGTTCTAGAACACTTAAAATACGCAACAACGAAGACAACAAGCGCGCGGACACAGTAGCACGACGACTAACACAACCAAACTGCACATAAGCAGGTTTCAACGTTGTATTGACGCTTCTGCGCCGACTCTGTTGCTTTGCTGAGAAATCTAATATTAACCTGTGTTGCCAAATCACATTTAATTTCATAAAAATCAATTCATTTAAAAATCATGCCTAACATGGAACAAACATATTCTTGTCATAGGTATCTATATTAATAAATTAACATTTTTAAGATATAGAGTGCTATAAAAAAAATTTACGTGATTGAGCAAAAATATGGCGTTTTTTAGAATAAGGGCCCCCAAACATATACAAATTAGCAAACAGCTTTCAAACATCAAAATCACTGTAGACCTGTGTAATCAGTGCTAAGAACGCTGTTACGGTCCGGAAACCGAGCAAAAATTATGGACAGCAACCGCAGAAGTTTACAAACTAAATTAACTGCTTGTTTAGAAGGTTTCATTGGTTGCATGCGTTGATATATTTTTCAGTATAAAAATAAAATACCATTCAAATTTAATATAACTAAAGCAGAAAACTTGGGTTTTAAAATACGAATTAAAATGGAAATATATTATTAACAATTTCTTGTCAACTTAATCTTTAAAACAAAAACAATGAAATAGAAAACAGCCTGCATATATTTCGATGTATATTTTTGCCAAGAAGGATTCGCATTAATTAAATCGATGTTTATATCCTTCCAGAAAAGAAAAAAGTTGAAGAAAGAATCTCATAAAAACAATAGATCTCTTCATAAAAATAATCACTGTCTATTACAAACAGTTTATTTTTATATACACACACGACGTGAGCATTATATGTAGTATGCTCAGCATCAGTATATTAGACTGTTTGTAATCGTCAGTGATATTCCTGTGAACAAAATTAATATCTCAACAGTAATCACTATTTCTAAATTAACAAAGAAAGTATAAAAAAACATATGTGTAAATAGTAAACTCGATAAATTAAATAATTATAACTTTTAAAAAAGGTCAATAAATATGGCGAATGAATTAAATGTGTAATTACTTATATGTAATGTGAATCAACTCGAAATAAATAAATCGTTGTTTAAAATGGATGAATTAAAATTCTTTATTTCTAATTTTGATTTGAGTAACAAAATAAAACCTATTATGAATATGTTGTTTTAATATTTGCTTCCTGTTGTTTGTATTTCTCCATTTTAGATTAGTAGCAACAATGAAGAGGTATGGTTAATATTAAATCAAAATTTCTTTGAATGATTTCAATTAAACGCTTGGGAATTAAATACTAAAATGTACACTCCAATCGAGATCGTACTAAAACAGAGAATAAAATATTTTAAGCAGCGCTTTTCAACCTTTTCAATACTTATATGGGACATAACTAGAGTTGTCAGATTTATAGGATCTTTTCAACCTTTACTTGATGAAATTTCATTATAACTATTATCGGCATAAAATAAAACAAACTTTAATGAATTTTACTATTTTTAACTTCACAAAAGGATTGTTTCACTTACATAAGAGCTTCGTTAGACATATAACTAACTTATGTTAGTTACATGTCTTACGAAGCTCCTGTGTAAGTGAAACAATAGAAACAATTTTCATGCTTTTAAAGTTCTACTCCCAGCGCATAGGTGGCGAAATGGACACCTCACATTATTAAATTATTCAATTATGGGTAAATATGTAACATGAGAGCAAAATGAATTGAGGTAGTAGGAGGCTGCGGTTCGTAGATCGTATTTCGTGAATTATATTCACAATATTTTTCTGTCAAACATTTAATGATAGACTGTCAGTGTGAATTATTAATTCTTTCAATACAATTTTTTAAAAAAAAAAACAGTATAATCACATTCAGAATGTTTACTCAAGAACAAATGGTGTTCATTTTAGAATATTATTTTCGTAACGGTCGACGTTTGCCAAACGGCGAATGGTATTATTCAATAGCAATGTGCAAGGAAGAATTCCAACAACATTTTCCTGAAGTTGTTTTAGTAAATAAGAACTTTTCTCGTGACCTATTGAGAATTATAAATAACTTTCGAACAACTGGGTCTTTAAAAAAACAATGGAAAGGGGGAAGATCTTCTCGAGTTAGGACCCAAAATGTTGTTAATAATGCAAGAAACGCAATTAGAGAGCAACCTACAACATCTGTCAGAAGACTGGCACAACAGTTGGATATAAGTTATGGAACTTGCCGCAGTATTCTTAAACGCGATATTGGTATGCATCCTTACAAGGTTCAATTGTATCAAGAACTATTGCCGCCAGATTACGTTCGAAGAGTTGCCTATTGTCGTTTCTTTAATGCAAATCTTAACGACGACGATGTTTTGGATAAAACGTTTTTCACCGACGAAGCGTGGTTTCACCTGAACGGCTACATAAACGCTCAGAATATGCGTATGTGGGAAACAGACAATCCGCATTATTATAGGGAAACAACGTTGCATCCTGTAAAAATAGGGGTTTGGTGTGCCATGTCACGTAGAAGGCTTATTGGTCCGATCTTTTTCGAAGGAACTATAAATGGTGAAAGATATCGCAATAATATACTGGAAACATTCATAAATCAACTGCATGATGACGAGTTACATTTAGGTTTCTTTCAGCAAGATTCCGCACGACCACACACTGCCCGTGAAACAATAAATTATTTACGTGAATTTTTTTATGAAAGAATTATTAGTGTTGACCGTTTCGCGCCAAGATCGTGTGACTTAACTACTCTGGATTACTTTTTATTTCCATACTTAAAAAACTTTAAAAATCCAGTGCATACAATAGACGATTTACGGAACAATATCGTGCGACAGTGCGAGTTAGTAGACGGATTTATTTTACAAAAGGTTTTTGAAAACATGAAGCGGCGCGTAAATTTATATTTGAATGCCGAGGGACAACAGTTTCAACAATTATTGTAAACTTTTCAATAAAATATAAAACATGACATTTGTATGACATTTTATAAATATTTTAAGTTGTAAATTAAATTTGTATCAAGGAGACATTTAAGTGCTGTCAGTAAGATTTATTTACTTTATAATTCACGAAATACGATCAGCGAACCGCAGCCTCCTACTACCACCTCATTTCATTTTGCTCTCATGTTATATTTAAATTTACAATAAAATAAAAGTTATAACTATAATAGAAAAATAATATCCTAAATAAAAACGAATAATATCACATAATGTATTGTTTAGGACCAAAGTTGCAGAACAATTTCTCATATTTCAAACACAAAAATGCGTTCGTTTTTGATTGAATTGTTTTGCGAAGACAAACAAATCAAAGCAGTTTTTAATTTCACCTTCTGTCCTAGCACAGATCCAGGCGCATACACAATATACTGATTCCTAGTAGCAATAAAAGTTAAGTTGTAATCAGTTACAATTTATGTAAAAAAAAACACATTAATTTTCGTCCCGTTTGTGGCGCCATCTGACGGTACATAGCTAAACTGTGTGTAACGGATGGATATTTAATATTTGCCGGCTTAAATACATTTGTTACATTACTGCAAAATTAATAACATAAATAATTCATCTTCAAGCTATATTTTTTAAATAAGATTAAATATCAATAACGATACTATTTAGCACGCTAGTTTTAGTAGTTCCTGTAATATATAGAAACAATTTTGCAGCTTGAAGTTCAACTCTCTATGCATGGGTGGCGCAATCGACGCTCATATTAAATTTGAAATTAAAATTTGGAAATTATTCGTAAATATTACTGTGGATTTAACACAATAAAATGAATGTTATAACTAGAATAAAAAAATATTATCCTAGATAAAAATGAATATCACATAATGTATTGTTTACAACAAAAGGTGCCAGAACAATTTCTTATATTTCAAACACAAAAATGCCTTTTTAATATTGTTTTGCGAAGACAAACAAATGAATGCAGTTTTTAATTTCACCATTTGTCCTAGCACAGATACAAGCGCATAAACAATACACTGATTCCTGACTAAGTTGTAAAGCACATTAATTGCCGTCCCATTTGTGGCGCCATCTGACGGTATATAGTTAATAGGTATATTGTGTGTGTGTGTGTGTGACGGATCGATATTTGGTATTTGCCGCCTTAAATACATTTGTTACATTACTGTGAAATTAATAACATAAATAATTCATCCTGATACTATATTTTTTAAGATAAAATTAGATATCAATAACGAAACTATCTAGCAAACTAGTTTTAGTGATCCCTGTACTATATAGAAACAATTTTGATGCTTAAAATTCTACCCTCTGCGCATAGGGGGCGCAATAGACGCTTACCTTAAATTTGAAATTACAATTTTGAAATTATTCGTAAATATTATTTTCAATAAAATGAAAGGTAATTGAAAAATATTATCGTAGATAAAAATTACTAATATCACATAATCTATTGTTTAGGACGAAAGGTGCAAAACAATTTCTCATATTTCAAACACAATAATGCTTTTTTGAATTTACGCATTGGACTTTTCAATACTATTCTATCAGACGACGATATTTTGTATAATTTTCAGAATTAACATTTTGCACCTACCATTTCTTTTTTACGAAAATTATAGCAAAATTCCCATACATTACGATTAAATTTGTCTGTTTTCGCTATAATACCATATGCAAGAGTCAGCAAGAGTGATACCGATGTTTAGTTTTTACAGCTGTCATCATTACTTACTATGTACATAATTGTATTTATACAATGTCTTGGGAAAATAAATAAATAAACATTACTATTTTAAACAGGTACAAAACCTCTTATCACATTAATATTCGCATCCTAAATACGTATTTCGACGATTTAGTTGTCATCTTCAGTAGCAAGAAACACCAGTGTTGAAAAAGTTTCTTAAAATTCAGTGTATACGTGTCCTTTCCTCATCACTATTATTTCCTCCTACTGAAGATGGCAACTCAGTTGTCGAAATACTTATTTAATATACAAATATGAATATGGTAAGGGATTTTATATCTTTTTAAATTTTTTGGTAAAGATGCATTTTAGGTACCTTAGTTAGACAAAATATTATACACGAATTTGTAACCAATGAAACGCGATTACCACTCAACAGCGTTGGCATATATTAGATTATTTGAAGTAAATAATTTCAGGACAGATAAGATTATAAAGAAGACAATATTCAACAAAATATTAAAAATCGTGGTAATTAAATGCAACTATCTATTTAAAAATATATATTTAGTAATTTGTATTAAACAGCGGTATACAACAACGATATATAACTGTTTATAACTGAATTTTCAATTCAAACGTATTAAGTAATATTGCAACTCTGTTTAATTTTGAATGATGTTTCCAGGGTTACGAAAACAATTCTTTGATATAATTGGTCATAAAATTCATGTATATATTTTGCCTAAGGTACCTAAAATGCATCTCTACCAATTTTTTTAATTAGCCACAATGAAACACTTTAAAACATTAATATTAAAATCTATAGTTAAATTAAAATTCTAACATTATTTTTCGGTACAGTTAAAAATTTGTAAATAACTAGAATAAAAATTATAATATGTACGTATAGTTTTGGGTTAAGTATTGTAATATAATAATTTATATGTATTTTTGTAAAACGATAAAGAAGTTAGTACTTATTAAAATATTTCAAATATATGTAATTGAATTCTTTTCATAACCTATCATATACCTATCTTTATACTAACGCTCAGAATGTACTAATATCCCTTGATATTTATTTATATATTTTCCGAATAAACAATTAATCCTGGTAATTATATTAATTATTAGTTTGTGAGCCGTTATCACATCATAGGGTTCTATTCGCATAGATTATTTAGTTTTCTTTTTCAAGTTGTTAATTTTGTTGCTATTTTCTTAAATTATCAACTTTTAAAATTTTCAACCAAAAGTTATTTTAAAATAGTAGACAATTAAAGGATATGTTTTTCTTTTTAACTACATAAAGAAATATTTTATAATTCCTACCTTTTAGCCTTGGAAGTATCACAAAATTCGTAAATATTCTCATAGAGTGTTCACTAGAACAGAAATAAATATCTTCAGCTATCACTGAAAACTTATTCAACCACATTTAACCGAAATGCTATATTATAATGTTAACACACTTAACAAATTTAATTTATTTTTGTAATATTATCTGTGATGTTATCTCCGGATGGTGGAGGTGCAACATTTATTTGATTTTATATCACTCAGTGTTATATTTTTAAAGAAAATAAATATAAAGCAATGTTATTCATATAATAATTCGGAGACAACAGCATTTGAATTTTAAATTGTCAAGGGTCACTGTGACCAACTATTTCATAAGAAAATAAAATTCTGAACTTTTAAATGTAGGCAGATGGAAGTAATTTATGGAATATTACTATTATTACTAAACAAATATCAGAAGTGAAATTGGGCTGCCTACTAAAAGCGTATGCTTGATAGTAAGCACATAAAATAAAAAGTGAGTATACTCTATTTTTAAAGTAGAGAGACGAATTTCTGAACAGACCACTTTGACAGTGAAATCTCATTGGTTGAAAGCAAGGCCAAATTGCCTTCAACCAATGAGATTTCACTGTCAAAGTGGTCTGTTCAGAAATTCGTCTCTCTACTTTGAAAATAGAGTATAGTAATTTATAAACTGTGGTGAAACACTTATACCAGACTTATACTAGAATCGCTGAACAGATTCAATAATAAAAGTGCGTGATCACCTCGTGAGCAAGACAAAAATGCATCCTATTGGTCGGCGGCCAAGACCGTTTACATTAAGCGATTCGGCAAACTAAATTGTTTGTCACAGTATCACAGGTCAATCACGGGTGGCAGATTTTTATTTATTTTTACGTTTCTGTTTGCGTTAATTCTGTTTTGTCTTCATTTATTCTGTTTTCTTTTGGATATTTTGATTAGTATTTTTAAGTACGCACGTAAGTAACTAGTAAACCGAAATGTAACGAATTTTAAGTAATTCTAACGGGTGTTCAGAAACTACTAGAATCTACTAGAATCTAGAATCTAGAATCTACTAGAATCTACTACTAGAATCGCTGAACAGATTCAATAATAAAAGTGCGTGATCACCTCGTGAGCAAGACAAAAATGCATCCTATTGGTCGGCGGCCAAGACCGTTTACATTAAGCGATTCGGCAAACTAAATTGTTTGTCACAGTATCACAGATCAATCACGGGTGGCAGATTTTTATTTATTTTTACGTTTCTGTTTGCGTTAATTCTGTTTTGTCTTCATTTATTCTGTTTTCTTTTGGATATTTTGATTAGTATTTTTAAGTACGCACGTAAGTAACTAGTAAACCGAAATGTAACGAATTTTAAGTAATTCTAACGGGTGTTCAGAAACATTCGAAGTCAAGTGGGCTCTGAACAAAAAATCGTATATCTTTACTTAAGTACATTTGCGTGTATGATAACCTATAAAATTGTATTAAGTAAATGTATCAATCTATATCAGACATGACTTCATATTTTCAAGGACTACTTTGACTTCGGATGTTTCTGAACACCCGTTATTTTAAATTTGTAGATTCCCTTGTGATCCACAGTTACCGAAAAAATGGATCATAACATTAAAAAGAAAAGATTTTAAACCTTCAACATGTGAACGTTTGAGGTTAAGAAATTCGGGATATTATCTTTCATAAGAATGCAATCTTCGTATTACAAATGTGTTTAGAAATAAATGAATGGTTTGGATAAATAATTTTAGAATGAATATACAGATTTTCAATAAGTGAATTTTAAATAATTTCAAAGATAATTTAAATTAAAGTTTTGTTTTGTTTTTTAAATACCTGGCAACTAATTGCTGTCTGTGTTCTGATTGGCGCTTCTTCCTTATTCTAGCTGCAATCCTATTGGTTTGAGAGGAAGCCACCTGATTGGTCCTTTTGAAATGACCGTTGTTTACAGCTCCAAGTTGGCGATATTTCGGTTATGACTTATGAACCGGACAAATTTTCGAAATGAATCTCCTGGGACGTTTTTTGGAATCGGACAATAATTCCTCGCCGATTTCGTCGCTCTTGGAATCTAATCTTGATATTTATTCGGTTTAGCTGCTTGGCATCGATTGTATAATTTATATAAAATTAAATATCTCGGCCGAAATATGTACCACAACCGCGCGATAACTTTCTAAATTTGTATCAAGTTTTAGGCTATCCTTTTACACTAGTACCATTATCGCAAAATGAAAATTTTACCACTTTTGCTTTTTATTTCTTATTACGTAAACGAACGCGTCTTCTCACAATCGCGTTTGGTGTACACCTCTCCCCGCAAGGAATCTAATCGCGATCGTCTTTTGTTTTTTAAAATTTGCTTGTCATCCATGGACTTGTTGCGAATGGTTATAGAGTATTTGAAATAGTTTGAATAAAATGAACATTAAAAATAGGGAAAAGCTAATAAGGAAATTAATTATATTTTTTAAAGAAAAAATTTAAATAACAAAAAATATTTTCCGTTAATTAGTATGATATTGTTTATAAATAAAACTATTTCAAAATATTAATAAGTAAAGTAAGAATTTATTCTATTACAATTACACTCAACCTTTTCCTAATAACTCAATGAGTTTCATCTTACTATGCTTTCTAACTATTAAAGATATGAATGTTTAAGCATTCAAATGGAAATTATTTAGATTGCCATACAGAATGTATCTACATGAAACTCTTTAAATCTATTTCAAAACTTATTTTAAGTTTTTTTATTTATCGCGAAAATATTCTAGAATCTAGTTTGGCAATAATACTTATGTAATAATGTTTCCGAATATTTTTGGAATATTTACAATATTTCTTAAATATTCTTATAATTGAATAATATTTTTCGCGAAGCGAAAAAATATCAGAATAATTGATTTTTTTAATGTATTTTTGAGGGCGTAATGTCGTATGAATACAAAATTTAAAAAATACCCCTTAGGAAATTTTCGATTTTGGGTCGGCTTGGTGTTGAATTCTTTATATACTAATTCGATTGTATAGAAAATGAATCCGGCATTAATTATGTTTGAGTCAGTTTGACTCATTGCCATTGTAATAGGCAGTTATAGAAAGGCTGTGTGTTGAAGGCTCAAGTGTGGGAATTGTACGGTTTCCTAGAAATAAAATCCCGAATATAGGTTAAATTCCTGGTCATTTGAATTTTGAGGTGGAATAGCTCGTCAGATATAAAAGGACTTTGCGGTTTTATTAGAGGTTCGGAATCTACACGTTGATGCGAATAATTTGATGTATGATGATAAAGTATATTTTAGAATATTATAACGGGTGTTCAGAAACATTGGAAGTGAAAGTAGTCCTTGAAAATATGAAGTCATGTCTGAGATAGATTGATTTTTGACAGACAACAGTTGACATTTAATAATTATTACAAATCAGATACTTATTACTTCAATTTCTTTGTTTCGAGCTAAGTTATACGTGTTAAGCTATGGAATATTCACCTCCAAGAAAGAGGCCAGCAAAACACTTCTCAGTGGAAGAAAAAAACGTGGTTTTGAATATATTTAAAAACAGTCTCGACCAGCCAGGTACATCAAAAGTTGATAGTGTTGAAACGACTGCAAAAGCGGCAGGTAGCCATTATTTTTGTTATAAGAAATTATAACAAACTGATATTATTTTTATCATATTTATAGGAATTACCACTCGCAGTGTTTATAATACATATATTGAAAGAACATAACACTGAGCAACAATTTAATCCACCAAAAAAATATCAGAGGAAAAGGGGTGTTTTGGGTACTGTTAATGAAGAAACGAAAAACAGAATTCGTAGAATTGTTCATTCATTCTATTTTAAAAATGAACCACCAAGTGTGCAAAAAATTCTCGCAGCTGTAAATGAAACAGAAGATCTGCCTAATTTTAAAATAACGACATTCAGGATGATCTTAAAGGAACTAAATTTTCGGTAAACTATCTAAGTTCTGTAACCTGAACTTTACCACATAAATATTATTTATATTAGGTATTACGTGTTTCATAGTAGTTGATGTTATATTTCTAGGTATAAAAAGAGAAAGCGCAATAGCATCTTGAAAGAAAAAGAAGAAATTATTGCTTGGAGAAGAAGATACCTACGTCAAATTATTCAATTTCGTATAGAAGGAAGGCCTATATATTATTTAGATGAAACATGGGTGAATGCTGGGCATACTGTAAGCAAAGTATGGACTGATAAATCTGTTCTGACTGCAAGGCAAGCATTCATAGAAGGGATGTCTACAGGCCTTAAAAACCCCTCCGGAAAAGGAAAACTTATTATTGACCATATAGGATCAGACGAAGGATTTGTAAATAACGGATTACTACTCTTTGAATCAAAAGGGACTGGCGATTATCACGAGGATATGAATGCGGCAAAATTTGAAGAGTGGTTGCAACAAATATCCCTAATTTAAGAGAACAATCAGTAATCGTTTTAGACAATGCTCCCTACCACAGTCGGAAACTAAACAAACGACCTACAGGTAGTACTAAAAAAAAGGATATACAAGAGTGGCTCAAGAAAAACAATATCCCATATGAGGAAGATATGGTTAAAGCAGAACTTTTAGTACTAGTTAAAGAAAAATCAACTGGAGCTGAAAGATATGCTGTGGATGAGTTAATACTCAATAGCAACAGAAAGGTTCTCAGACTTACACCATATCACTGTGAAATGAATCCTATTGAGTTAATATGCGCACAAGTAAAGGGATATGTCGCTAGAAACAATACGACATTTAAGTTATTAGATGTGAAAAGCTTATTCCAACAGGCTATTGATAATACTTCACCAGAAAATTGGAAAAATGCAGTGAAGCATGTCCTTGGAGTAGAAAAAGAAATGTGGAAACTGGATAATATAATCGATAAGCATATAGAAGCCATAATAATCACTTGAAGTGATGATTCATCGACATCGTCAGATGAAGACGAATCTACCTAATTTTACTGATATTATTATTATATTTATACTTATAAAATGTAAAAGTTCTCATCAATAATAAAAATATTTCATTTACTTAACGTACTTGAATTTGTTTTATGATTATAGCCACTTTGAGTGTTCATATGTTTTTATCGTTTTTAAACAACAGAAAAATTATTTAAAATAACAGTTTTTTCATCTGCAAAATAGTTTATTCGTTCATATTGGAGATTACTACGTGTTAATTTATAGAGACAATACAATTGTGTAAAAGTTCTCATCAATAATAAAAATATTTCATTTATTTAACGTACTTGAATTTGTTTTATGATTATAGCCACTTTGAGTGTTCATATGTTTTATCGTTTTGAAACAATTGAGAAAAATTATTTAAAATAACACAGTTTTTTCATGTGCAAAATAGTTTATTCGTTCATATTGGGGATTACTACGTGTTAATTTATAGAGACAATACAATTGTAAAACGTTTTTATAAAAAACATTTGAATATGCACAATTTCTTATGTCAAACACTACGGCGATAACTATTTTACCGACATTGATCCTTGAATGATTCCATGTGCCTGTGTGCATACGGTTTTGGCGAGATTACGTTAACCCAACGTGATTACTGAATCTGGTCAACGATTTGACTATAGTTGGTATCAAAAACATGGAACACCTTTTTGTGCGCCACCTATATTTTATTTCCCTAATTAATAAAATATTTAAAAAAGGCATGTAATTAAACATAGGATTTTGTTATAAAATTTTATTTAGAAGGTAATACATCAGGTATGCATAGTCACAAGAAATATACTACACTGGCACAAAAAATATGCAAATTCTAATACACTTTAAAAAAGGTATATAACCCCTTACCACAATTATTAGTCGTATCCTAAATACGTATTTCGACAACTAAGTTGTCATCATCAGTAGGTAAAAAACTACTAATTAAAGTCACACGGGGCACAATAAAGTAAGATAAACGCTTCCGCACAACTACTATACACTGCAACCCTGTAAAGACTAAATTTACCATGCACATCTCAAACTACGAGACAAAACACTTGTCTATTAGAAAAGGTTTTTAAAAACATGTGTTAAAATATCGAACAAAGGGACGGCAAAAATTCTTCTCTCAAGAAGGCGCCTACTAAAAACGATTTTAAAGCTACGGTGACCTACTAATAAACTAAATGAAACACCTTATATTTCCACAAAACACTAGTATATATAACTGTATGAGCATTTCTTGTGCAATGTACAAATTAATAGTTATTATTTAAACGTGTTATTTCCAGTACGCAGGTAGTGACAAAATCTATATTGGGTAGGAGTGTAAAAAAAATTTTCCATTAACAAATGGTTAAAAAGTCGTATATATATATTAAAGGCCGAACTCTCGTTGCAAATTCTGAGAAAGACAAAATTAAGACGGGGCGTTATATGTGAAAAACCAGACATCCGGCTTGTTGTATTATATTAAATGAGAATAGAATTCACGGTAGTCTCTGGGTGTGTTAAGGAGGTAATTTTTGCATATTAAATTAGAATCACTTCACGTGAAAAGGGTCATTGAATAATTGGATATTGTAGGTATTTAATTAATTATAAATAGGTGGCATGTCCTAGTTAAGGAGTTAAGAAATATAAAATAATGTATAGAATTCACGGTAGGCTCTGGGTGAATCATGATAAATAATTTAATAAACAAAACACCCGGTACATCTGTTCCACAAAAGTGCTTCATTCAACAACCATTGTTTAGGAGGTAATTGCATTATTTCACGTGTGTTTTGTTTATTAAATTATTTATCATGTTTCCCCAGAGCCTACCGTGAATTCTATACATTATTTTATATTTCTTAACTCCTTAACTAGGACATGCCACCTATTTATAATTAATTAAATACCTACAATATCCAATTATTCAATGACCCTTTTCACGTGAAGTGATTCTAATTTAATATGCAAAAATTACCTCCTTAACACACCCAGAGACTACCGTGAATTCTATTCTCATTTAATATAATACAACAAGCCGGATGTCTGGTTTTTCACATATAACGCCCCGTCTTAATTTTGTCTTTCTCAGAATTTGCAACGAGAGTTCGGCCTTTAATATATATATACGACTTTTTAACCATTTGTTAATGGAAAATTTTTTTACACTCCTACCCAATATAGATTTTGTCACTACCTGCGTACTGGAAATAACACGTTTAAATAATAACTATTAATTTGTACATTGCACAAGAAATGCTCATACAGTTATATATACTAGTGTTTTGTGGAAATATAAGGTGTTTCATTTAGTTTATTAGTAGGTCACCGTAGCTTTAAAATCGTTTTTAGTAGGCGCCTTCTTGAGAGAAGAATTTTTGCCGTCCCTTTGTTCGATATTTTAACACATGTTTTTAAAAACCTTTTCTAATAGACAAGTGTTTTGTCTCGTAGTTTGAGATGTGCATGGTAAATTTAGTCTTTACAGGGTTGCAGTGTATAGTAGTTGTGCGGAAGCGTTTATCTTACTTTATTGTGCCCCGTGTGACTTTAATTAGTAGTTTTTTACCTACTGATGATGACAACTTAGTTGTCGAAATACGTATTTAGGATACGACTAATAATTGTGGTAAGGGGTTATATACCTTTTTTAAATTATTATTTAACCACAGTCTCCATTGAAAGAATTTTCTAATACACTGTTTATTACCAAGATTTGTTCTACGCTATCAAAACCAATAGTTTATACGAATATAATCGTGAAAATATTTATTTTTACTATCCCTTAATTGTAAAGAATAATGCGTCTTTTCGGAAGATGCTTAAATGGCAACAAATATAAAATGATCTGACGTTATGAGAGGGAATTTTGGGAAAATATTCATATTTCATAGAATTACATCTTTCCATTCATACGTTATCTCTTGCTTTCAAGGACACATGTATAAACATCAATTTAAAAAACCCAATATTTACGATTTTTAACAAGCAGACACTAAATGCCGTTCTAGATTTGTAAGAAATTTAAGTGATTCTTATAGTGATTGGTCAATAATTAAGAACTATTCTCTAAATATTATATTTTACATTCTGAAAAGTTATAATTATAATACAAATTATTGAAGGTGCAATTTTAAAACTACATATCACAAGCATGCAATTCTGTACACTTACACTATCATGATCACATAATTAAAAACAAAAAAGTACCCTGTTTAGTGAATCAATATTTGTTAAATTAAATTTAGAAAAGTATATTTAAATACCCCAGTATACATGAATCAATTAATTGATTAGCTTTCAATTCACAAGTAAGAATTACTTAATAAAAACATTTAAAACTCGTGATTAGTTTTAAGACTTTTCGTTGCTCTTCTACCATCTTTTATCCAGTGATCGGCAGTCAGGGGTACATTCCAGGAGGGGACTTAAATTAATTTGTAGCGGGCCGATCTATTGCTCAGTTTTATTTGTAAAGACCGGAATAAGAGGCACCAAAAAACAGAAAAAGGCATAAAATTTTGACAAAAAAAAAACATTAAAATGGAATATTTTTTTAAAATAATGCATACAATTCCAAAAAAGGTGTAAAAACTAGGTAAACAACACAAAAATTACCATACCTATTAATACCATTCTATTTTCACCAAATATATATTTCTAATAAAATTTATATAAAGAAAACTACTAATCTCGAAAACAATTGATCTAATAACATTTTATTTTCATCAAAAATACATTTTCAAAGCAAATTTTTATTAAAAAAAATTACAAACCCCGAAAACAACTGATTATTGTTTTTTTATGCCTTTTGGTCTGTTATTTATTAGTTACTTGAGTTCTATTGCGTAAATATGTGATGGACAGGGACACGGCAATGTCTCACATCTACTTGCATTTAAGAGAATCGAAACAACTAATGCAGAATTTATATCACGTAACGCAATTCATGAAATCGCTACAGGGTGAAAAGCACGATATAAATAAAGAGTGTTATTAATTGTAACAGAACAAGCTGCATATATCAAGGCGGCTGGTCGGCCGTTACAACAAACATGACGCATGTTTCGTACATGCTCTTCATCGAGTATTAAAGGAAGTCATAAAATGCTACCCGAATGCCGATAAATTGATATCTTCTGTCAAGAAAGTTTGTGCGAAGACACCTGCACGCAAGAATTTATTTTGTGAAAAACTGTCACATATTCCACTACCAACAGAACCAGTTATAACGCGCTGGGGCACTTGAGTAGAAGCAGCATCTTATTATCACACGCATTTTGACTACGTTAAAAGTATAATACAGCGATTGCATCCGAAGGTTGCTGTTTCCGCTGTACATGTTCAACAAGTTTTTATGGACCCAACTATTCAGGTAGATTTAACCAATATTCATAGACATTATTCCAGAATACCTGTAACCATCCGCCATCTAAAGGTTACTACAACCAACCCACAATATTCTACACCTTGAATATTTGTAAATGATTTTCGTAAATTCCTTTCCCAATTACCTGGAGTTGCTGTAGATAATGTAAAAAGAAAATCTGAAGCAGTTCTAAGTAACAATCCAGTATTTCGTACTGCACGCCGAATTGTTGACTTGTTTGGTTGTAAAGAAGTAGATTTTTCCGAATCGGTGATAAATGTGCCATCACTAAAAAAAACTTTATCTACTTTAAATATACCCCTATTTCATCGATAGATGTTGAACGGTCATTTTCGATGTATTAATGAATTTACGGTGACAAACAATTATAAACATGTGAGCATATGGGGTATATTGGTGATTTACTATACATTGAACTCTGGATATAAACGGTGAACGGTCAGGATGAGTGATATATTTTGTAAACCCTGCAATAGTCCTTCTGAAGAAGATGTATTTACTCTTACTTGGTAAGTACTTGGTTCTCTGTACGTATTTTAATTCGTGTGTGAAAAATGTTAAATCGAGATTCATGATGTCCTCTATCCGCCTCTGGCACTGACGTCATGTACTTCTGACTGGTGATGCCTATTTATCTAAAGGCGGCTTTACACAGTCCAAGAAATTCATGAATTTATTGAAAATTTATCGTTGTTTACACGATCAAATATTTTGCCAACCATAAAATAGTGACTTCCTTACAACAGTTACTTACATTTACTTCACTTGATGACGCCAAAGTTGGCAATTATTTTAAAACCGAAATGTAACCAGAATTCCCAAAAAAATTGAGGAAAATTTAGAGCCGGTTCTAATAGACCACGCAAGCGTGACGTCAAATCGCCATTTTCTGTACGGTAGGTCAGGATCTGCGTTCCAAACAAATTTAAAGCGTCATTTGAAACGTAAAGACACTCTTGATAAAACGATTTTTAATTAATCTTCCTATATTAATATCATTTGTTACTTGGTAAGTATGTAAGCAAAATATCAATATACATATTATAGTTATTAAAAACAAAATATTTGGCAATGGTGTTTTTTAATTGCAGATAAATATTAGCAATGACTGCAAAAAAGCTTTTTCCACCTCGATAATTCTGCCTTTTCTGTAGGAAAAGTAAAAATAGTGCATCCCTTTTTTTCACTTAATGCTTGCAAGTAGGAGCAAAACACTTAACCATTATGTATATCTATCTAACCTCACTTTTGTACTTTAGTTACTCAAGTATAACCGTGCTATAAAACAATTAATATTATTATTATCAGTTTTAAACAACGTCGTTCATACCTACATGCAATAACAATTAAAATTCACTTATAAATAATAACTTTTCACCCCTATGAAAACAATTTAAATGCCGTTTGTTTGGAACGCGATCCCTGACCTCCCGCAAAAATGACGACAGCACTTGCGCGGTCTATTCGTCAATTTCTTCATGAAGAAATTTACTTATTTGGATAACTTGAATAAAATATTTGATCGAGTAAACAACGATGAATTTTCAATAAATTCATGAATTTATTGAAAATTCATCGTTGTTTACACGATCAAATATTTTATTGAAGTTATCCAATTAATGCCAACTATAAAATAGTGACTTTCTTACTACCATTACTTACATTTACATCACCTGATAACGCCAAAGTTGGCAATAACTTTAAAACCGAAATGTAACCAGAATTCCCCAAAAAATTAGAGGTTCTAATTCGTCAATTTCTTCATGAATTTATTGTCGTCAAAAAATTCACAATTTTGTGTATTACGGCCGTTTTACAGTTTGCAATTTTTGTTGCACGCTAAGCCATCCTTTACACTTTGCAATTTTTACGTGCAAGTCCATGAAATTATTTTTGTCAATCAGGTTGACCAACAAAAATATTTATTAAGGCGGCTGTACACTGACAATTTATTCATGAATAAATTCATCAATTTATTCATGAATTTCTACCTGAATTAATTCACGTCACTGTTTCACTGTACACTTGTTCAGAAAATTTTGAATTTTTTTATCTCAACAATATTTTTGCAATAATACCAACAAAACTTCAAAAACTGGGTATTTAGAGGTTAAGTGTGCGTTACACAAGACGAAAATTAATTATACATCTCGGTTACTTCATCGCAATAGCATTAGGAAATCACGTGCTGCGATTATCGCAATGTTGGCCGCCAATAGTGTTTTAGTAATGGAACCAGAGAAAATTAAAAGGAGGTGGTAGGTTAGACCCTGGGTAGACAAAAAAGATGAAGCAGGCTTAAATTTAGTCAAAATGAAATTTCATGCATATAGCTGACATAACCTACAATCACTAATTTCATTAAATTTTATTAGTTGGTTACACTGAAATTCACATAAAAATTGACGAACATTAGAACATGTTCTAATTCGTAAATAAATTCACGTTTGTAAATTAATTCGCGAAACGACTTCACGAATTTATTCATGAATAAATTGTCAGTGTAAAGCCGCCCTTACATACAAAATTCGTCATTTAACAATTAATTTGTTTAAATAACTCGTCATGTTTTCTCCAAATATTTCAAGGAGGCAATTCAAATACAATTTTTTTTGTTTGGAAAACACGTGGTAATACAACCCAGGATAATACACTAAATGTAGATTATATTTGTAAAACAATGAGAATTTACATAATTAAAATCCCTAAAAAAACACTAGAATTGTAGCGAGCTTGTAATAAAAATAGAACATCTTCTACTATGTGAGCGAAAATACTGAAATAGTTGGTAGCACTTTTCTAGTGCGCTTTTCATTTTAAGATTTAATTCCGGTTAGAATGACAAGCACCTAACATTGACTTGACGGTTTGCGCATTGTTTATAAATGTCACAGTGAAGTAGTTGTCAGATCACCACCAACTTTAACACTAAAATCAATGATGCCAATTATTTCAGTCTTTTGCCTCACATAGTATTACTTGCAATGCAAGAAAAATTGCAATCAACTGACGAAAATGATTGGATTACGCATGCAACGAAAATTGCAAACTGTAAAACGGCCTTTGCACTTATGAATAAATTCAAGGTCACAAACTTCATGTTCTTTGATCGTGTAAAACCCCCTTAATTCTCACCTCTTCCCTACAAATAAAATGAAAAAATTGGTGATCATATTGGACTTACTTTTTGAATAAATAACTTGCCGTTTAAAAAGGTAAATATTTCTTGATGAAACATATTGTATTTGTTTAGTAAAACGGAACACATAATTTCTGTATCTTTCATCTGATAAATGATTTTACCTGTTTTACTTTCATTTTATATATTTACTTAAATTAAACGTAAGAAAATACATTTAATAATTAAAATAATCCTGTATTTGTCATAGCATAATATTTATCCTTAAAATCTAAGAACAGAACTTCGGGTAAGGAATTTCTTGCATCTTCGAATGTTCGTTGATAGTCCTCCTTTATTATTTTACCCGTCTTATAATCTATATAATATTGGATACGGTTCAACCAAACTTCAACATCTTCCTTGCCAAATTGCTGACAGGCCAAATTATGAATTCTATCCCAAACTTCAAAATCAAAATCAATTTCAGTGGACTCCAACTTGGACATGGTAGTATGCAGCTCTTTACAAAAGGGTGGTTCACTGGCAAGTAAAAAATATTGCTCCCTTGCATATTGCATATCTTTAACGACTGCCAACCACTCAACATATTGAGGTTTCAAAATATCAGAAACTTCTCGAGGTTGTCTTACACCCTCTTTGTAAATAGCTTCAATTGTTGCATCATCTGAACTCAGTAAATGGTATCGAATAACACCCGTCCATAAGTGTGTAGCTTTCTCTTTCAATGCCTTCACACCTTCCTTAAATACTCTCTCTATACCTTCACGATTGTCTGATAAGATTTGCATTCTCAAATAAATTTTCCACAATTCTGTAGATTCTGGAAATTTGGCAATTCCTAAAAAGTAAGTTATCATAAATACAAGCTCTACATAACATGCACTTAAATAAATTATATACCATTCTTTGCATGAAAATCTGGGACAACTCTTATGAGCACATTTTGATGTTTTTTAAATCTTGTAACACAGACTTTAAAAATGACAGCGATTTGTATTTAACCTAAAAATTGTTTTTGTATCTTTGGGTTAAGAACGTCTTTCAAAAGTTAAATTTTAATAAGCATTTTTAATAATATTTGTAACTTTACAAATGTTGCTCATTTTTATCCAAGCAGATTTGAAATCACTTTATTTAGTCTTTTTGGCATTGATAAAATATAATTGTGTATAAAATTTCCGTCATGACTTATTTCTTGCCATAAATTCTCAGTGTCATATCACAACTCCTCAGATGTAACTAGTAGTTCTCAAATATTTTCCAAAGCGTTCAAATCTAGACTCACAACGGACCATTGCAGAACTTCAATATTTTGGTTTTGAAACCAATCTGAAACTATATTGGCTGTATGCACTGGACAGTTATCTTGTTAATATATAAAGTTATCAAGGTATAGATTAGTTACGGACGGAAGCATTGTATTTTCGAGAATATCAATGTAATTCTGAGAATTAAATTTGCCCTCAATTCAATGCCTCGATAACTAATCCAAAACCATACATTCACTGAGGAACGGCCCGAAGCTTTTTTATTATTTGTGTACTTTTCATTAAATTTAGTGTTATTTGGTCTTTATACTCCAAGTTTCGAATCCCTTGTTGATTTTCTCGTCAGTAAAAATAACCTTTTTCCAATAATCTATGTCTTCGTATACCGATAGGACCAGCTCTCAACGGGCCATACCCAGCAATAAGTGGCAACAGCGAATCCCCTCTACGCGCAGTAGCTTACATTACCATACATTGCAGAGTTATGAATTTAGTAAGACTTAAACCGCGCAAGGATATAGTCGTTTGCATATTCGTTCTGTATACGTAATTTGCACATTTGTTTCAGATATAATAAGGTCGTTATATCTCCAAGTTATTATTATTGTATTCTTAGCTGCTACGGAAAAGTAATTTTAAGTAATAAAAAAACAATAACGTTTTCTAAAAGATAAAAGTAAAAAAATCAATAATTCTGCAAAATAAATTTTAATTCTAAGAAAGTCACTAAATATAGGATTCGAAAATACCGCCCTCTCTCCCCAAACAATAGCCGAGCCTATTGTAAAACTCCCGCCTCACTCCCCCGAGATTTCTAGGGGTTATTGTCTCGAAAATTCTAAACAGTTTAACTTGCAACTGTTGCAACCTTTACGTTTGCACAGCTAGATACGAATGACGGGCAATCTATTGCTCTCGATCATCGGACTTATGTATGCGCACGCGGAGTGGCATCGTACATACGTTGCCACATCGCATTACGTTCCATACGTATATTGTTGCGGGCTGGACCTATGTGTATATATTTTGGGCAAATCTCGTTTGTTTTTGTTGCAGCTTTATATTTAAATTCTGATTGTTTAATCCTTCTGCTAACTATTGACAGAAATCCAAGAAAGTTTGATATGCTTGCATACTTTACGATTATAAACGGATTTTCTACTAAAATATATTGTGATAACTTGGTTCAAGTAATATGTGTATGTACTACTTTCTCAAGGTAAGGCCCCGGTCTCATTATATTGTATTAGAATAACACGACCTCGGTCCATCTAATTGCATACACAAGGTTATGAATCATAGTTGCACACTTGCAAATCTTGTTGATGTTAAGTAGTTGCTGGCCGAAAGAAGGATCTTTGAATGTATATAAGACATTCGATTAAAGAAGAGAGATCATTCTCACTGCGCCTTCTGATCGAGCAGTACCACAGCTGAGAGAACATACGACGAAATATCGTCAAGCGAAGCCGGAAGAAATGGCCGGACAAGTGAGAACAAAAACCAACCTTATTATAAACCCCGAATACGTGGACAAATGTTCATCCAAGACACTTGAAGATATAAAAAATATAATCAACCGACTCACCGACGAAGAAGATATCCAGGATGCATTACAAAGATCAGGGCATATATTAATGGTTAACCCAGAGAACCGACGATTCAAATTGAGGTAAAAAGCAACTCCACAGAAAAACAAGAAGAAGAAAAGCCTCCCGTAAAATCGAAGAAGAGACAACCGGAACCGAAAATCGAAAACGACGCATTCAGACACCCGAAAAAAACAACAAAAAGACAGAAAACTGACCACACAGCGCCACCAATCGAAACAAAAAATTCCTACGACGCCCTCGAAACCAAAACCAAGGAAAAAATGCACAACCGTCAACATTAAACAGCACACCCAGGGTAAGTGACAAAACAAACACCACACAAAACACAAACACCGAAACACGCAAAACACACAAAATCGCACCAATCATAATAACAGACAAAGACAAATGGGCATATATACGACAAATACTAAAAACACATAACATTAACACAGTACAAAACAAACTTGTGAAACCTGGCATTCACATCGAACCGAAAACTGACGAAGACTACCGAAAACTTAAACACATACTCGACAATGAACAAATACAATTTTACACTTTTCAACTGAGAAGTGAAAAGACACTAAAGGTAGTTATGCGTGGCATTCCTACCTTTATCACAGACACTGACATCACCGACGACCTGACTGACCAAGGCTACCCGACAATAAAAATAAAACGCATGAACGGCAAACACGGAATACCAGCACCACTTGTACTAATAGAACTGACGAGACAATACAAATCAATTTACAACATACACGACTGCGGCGGACTCACAATTAAAATCGAACCACTAAACAAACGGACAGACATAATACAATGCTACAAATGTCAGACATTTGGACACCACCAAAAAAACTGTAACATACACTACAAATGCATGAAATGCGGAGACGAACACTCAACACACCTATGTACAAAACCCAAAACAACCCCACCAAAGTGTGCAAACTGCGGTGGTCCTCACTTATCCACTTTCCTTAACTGTCCTAACAATCCAAACAACCCTGTAAACAAAACCACACCCAAACCCGAATACATACCAGCACCACCCCCAACAACGAACCCATGGACACAAAAACAAAGAAACACAACACCTAACACAACTGACGAACTTGCACTTGCCTTAGGCAATATGCTAATAACATTACACTCCACAAACGCAACAACAGAACAGATATAATACTTCGTAACGCAAACACAGAAAATAATCACACTCTACAACAACAAACATTAAACACACACATGACTGAAACGCAAAAAACCGACGACCAGTGACTTAAACGCAAAAAGCGACAAACACACAGACTACACATACCCAACACAGGACCGCACAAAAACACACAACACACGATTATTTATTAATCAGACACAAACACGTCACAACCCTGGCAAATACGAAACAATGGAGTGGAAATGGAGGCAACTCCGACCACAACAAAATTCAACTCTCATATAAAGAAGAGAGATCAGTCTTAGTTAGACAGTCAGTACGACTTGCGAGTACGTTATAGAACTCTCTTTCGACTACTGTATTATATTGATTATGTAAATAGTATTGTTATCTTGTTATAAGTATTAACTAATTATACAAATGTTAAACCAACTTCGTACGCGTATTATTTAATTATACACGCTTCCACGAACCTACATACCGATGTAGCCCATAGGACCAGGCAACATTACAATATATAGAGCCGTATCTGGTGCAACACTGGAGATTTTGTAAGAACCAATACCAGTTTTTCTCACTAATGTCCGTATTTCAGTCCATCGTTTTTTAATAGCAAATACTACATTTTTATTCAGACTAAAATATTATGCAGTTGCTTGTATAGGCCACCCATCTTGAATTTTAGCCAGGATTTGGGCTTTCAAAACAATATTACATTGACAGGGCATTATTAATACTTCAATAATTAACTACTGCACAACACTATCAATTTACGATAAACATTAATTGAAAATTTGACATTAAATTCTGCAATTGACATATTTTACAAAAGACATGTTTACAATGGGTAACTTCAAAATAGTAGAGTTTGTCCCAGATTTTCATGCAAGCAATGGCACATTAGTTAAGCAATTTAAGTGCCAAATTTATCTAAACATACACTACTCGTTTAATGTCATTACCTTTTTCCATAATCGCGACCTTCTCATTATCATCGACTAAATCTAACCATTGAATATAAAATTTTTCTACAAGATAACCTTCATCCGACGCTAGCACGAAGGCCTCTTTTAATGAATTTGTTTTGAATACAGTAGCAACACTATAATCTTCCTGTCTTGCATCTATTATACAGTCAATGTAATGGGACCACAATTGTTCCTTTTCCCGCAATGAAACTTTGTTCAAACCTTCTTTATACCTTTCAATGCATTTAGTTAATTTCATTTTGGTAGATGTAGCGGTGGTATCTTCCATTGGATTTGAAAGTCCTTAAATTTAGTATCTTAAAAAATTTCATGAGAAAATGAAGAAGTGCTTACCTTTCCTGTCTCGTTGTGCTAACATGTTCCAAGTAAGCGCTCTAGTTGAATGATTTGTTATTAAATGATCGATTATCATATTTTGTACCGGCAATGTAAAATTATAGTCATCTAAATAATCTAATAATTCCACATAATATTCGCAATCTCTAACGAAACTAAATATTTCCTTCATGTATGTTTGAAGTTTCTCTAAACATAGTTTCTGCTTATTTGTAAGTGAATATTTTTCAATTTTTCCTTTCCAATTATTACCAACTGCATTCAATATTTCTAAATGTATTACTTCTGTGTATAATAATTTACTTTTCGAATGTTTTGTTAAACCCTGACAAATAACTTTTAGAGCCGCATTAATGTCGTTTCTATCATATGCATGCCATTTTGCAGCAACTTGCCATATTTCAACATTATGTGAATGGTTCTACAATAAAATTATAATGTAGATATATTTCTATTTTGTCTCACAAAAATTGAAACTCTACCTTAATCATATTAGAAACTGCAACTGAAGCTGCATTAACATAATTTGCTTGCTTACAAAATTTAAAGAATGTTAAACACATAGCTGTATCATCTGGAAATCTCTGTAAGGTCTTCTCATACAAATCCTTAATTCTTTTGATAATCTTATGTTCTAGATCCCCTATTTTATCTGCAGCTTTCAATGAGGTCCGACGAAAACGGATAGTTTTCAGTAAACCCGTTTCATGTTCTATATAATCTCGAAAGTCCTGTAAATTATTTGAAAATCCACTTATTTTATATTCAAATTGTTTACGCATCTTTATTATCTTCCTAGGATAAAATAAACACATTATTTAAATCCAAAAATAAACGTCAGTAAAATACCCACTTGCACTGTTCTTGAGAAAACAGTTTTACTCGTCGCATTTGTTCTACCTCCGCCGTCATAATTTCAATGCGTTTTTGAACTTCTTCCATTTTTATTTGTTATCTTATAATCACTTGAAAGTATATCAATTTACGAAATTAACCTGCTATAGTCTTCAAAAATAAATAAAAATATTAAGACATATTTTAATTGCAAAATATATGAGAAGTTAGGCGTTAACGAGTGGAAATAGTGTAATAATTTAATTCCACTTCGAATATTACGAGAATCATTTATATCTAATAAGTATGCTTATCTCTCCATAATTAAATAAATATAATGTAATAAGTAAATTATATTCTTAAAGAATCGTTATATTTCATTAAAACTTTATTGATTGGTATAAGTGTAGGGGATTTCTATCGTTTAATGTTGTACTTCTATTTCTTACTTCATTCTTATTAGGTAACATTATTTTTTCTCCAATTAAGGTTAGATGCCGTTTTTAGGTGGTTATATCAATGATGTTGGATATGTATCATTTCTTATAAAAATATGGCCATTAAATTATACAGTTTAACATTAAAACGTATTTTAAATAGTTGGCCCGGTAAAAGATATCTTGGAGAATATAGATTCTTACCATTGTTCTTTTTATTAGGAGCTACTTTAGAGTACTCTATGATCAACTGGAAAGTGGGAAATACAAACTTCTGTATGTGTTGCGTATTATTTATAAAATACTTAATATACAATTTAATATTATTTTAGATAATACTTATAAGCAAAGACGAGCTAAGGATATTGTTGAGCAAGAAGCTTATGCACATTAATTAAAAATGCCTGCAGGTGTCCCATGGCCAAGATATTTGAAATTTTGCGTTGCAGCTATGTTATCAATGTTTGCTGGTTCTCAAACAGTGCACATATATTATAGACCTTTAGACGATATCAATAAATATATTGAAGACGAAAGAAAGTGTAAATTGTGATATTAAAAATTGTAATGATTTAGGAGATAGAAATAAAAGAAACATTTAAATCTTTCTAGTATATAATCATATAAAGATTATTATAAAGCACATTACATTTACAAAATATAATAATAAATGGCAGTGTAAAGACAACTCAATCTATTATATCATCTTTGAACTCCCAACTACCTTTCGGACATTTCAATTATCTTGAATACTGGTTCAAAATTTGAACTTAATTGGTTTTTCTGATAGAATTTTACCCTGATATGGGGAAAATTTCAATAAACTACAACTAAACATCACATTAAATCCTTTACAATTTCCATTTGTTCATTGTATTCTCTATATAAACGCTGCCAAGACAATTTTGGTTGTATTATCGATAATATTTCCTCGAAAAGATTTCTTTTAGATAAACCCTGTGGAAAAATAAAAATTATTATGTGATGCCAACTTGTTAAACATTGCAAGTTACCAGAATTGAGTCTTCGTTCATCCTCCGAGCTGAACCATGCATCGGTCCCATTAACTCATCCAATATAGACCTTAGTCGACATTCAGGGCCTAAAAATTATAAACTTTAATTTTAGATAACGCTAAAGGTTTATACAAACCTTTTTCAAGCAAATGATTCACGGTAGCTAGGAGCCAATGTCTAAATTCACTTCCTGACTGTAGTAACGTACTAGCTGAAACTTGTGACTCTAAGAAACTCAAGGTTACACCCGAAGGGAGATTCTCGTTGTTAAAATGTGAGGGCATATTTCTTTGCAGTGATGCTAGTGGTAGAGAGCCTGTTATTGTTCGAGTCATAGCACCACTGGATCTACTCAATGGATCCAAAGGATTACTCAGAAGTATCCTACGTGAAATAGAAACAAATTGCATTATGTACAGAAGACAATATGGTTATTTTATGAACGTACCAAGTTTGTAAATCTGTACTATAAAGATAAGCTCTGCCATCACTTAGAATTATTAGAGGTGTTTCTGATGTTAACGTACAACTAACAACAGTAGCTGGAATTAAATAATAATAATAATTAATGGAAATGTTTACTCGCACTTATAAATACAAGTACCTTTGTTTGTCAATAAACTCCTTACAGACACCCTACTTAATATCGACTTTCCTAATTCTAAATTCCACATATGCATCAGTCCCGTCTTCGTCAAAACCAAACAATTGCAACTTTCCGATAACGTTAGGCATGCTGCCACGTCCTCTATTAAAAGAGGAGGTAAAGCCCGTGCTCCTGACTTTATAAAGTAAATATTTATACTGAAATCGTCGCAACAAACAACGACTAACTTCCGATTACCTCCTATACAGCGCACAGTTGAACCTACAATACAAAAATACGATTAAAATTCAAGTTTTAGTCTAAATCGGAACAAGTACCTATGTAAGTTTCCCATATGGGTTGCGTATCGTCATCGTTACGAAAAACTTCCAGTCTAGATAACACACCTTTTGATATGGGTTGACAAGAATTAGTAACCTGATGCGTTAACAGAAAAATTCAGAATTAGTTCCACAAGGTTGAACTATTGGCCCCTTATTCTTTCTCACCTGCACTTTCATTAAACCGGCCTTCTTTGATACGGTTTTCCCCGGTGGCATCTTTAAAGGTTCCATGACGTCTATGAATTTTATAATGGGTTGATCACCTGGCACTTCTGAACATAGCAATTGATTTATTTGCAATCCTGGTGGACACGAGGGTTGCTTGATTGGACTTACAACAGACGCCTCGCTTATAACATTACTGTATAATATAAATAAATAGCAAAATCGTAAGAAAAAATTACTTTAGCAATTCGTACATTACGGAAACCTTCTTGTCATTCGATAAACTTTTTCCATTTGGTGAATTATCCTGGATAACAACGATTTTACTTTTATTTGGGGATGAACTACTTAAAGCTGAATATTCGTTAAATGTTGGCACGTCTAAATTGTCCCTAAACATGTAAAAATATAAATTTATTTCTAAATAAAATGTAGAGAGTATTTTATAAAAATTTTGATACATGAAATAAATGCTTTCTACACTTACCACGCTAATTAATCGAATTTTTTACCGAAACAAAATTCGCTCTTATGCAGAATTCGAACCTACGTCCTTTGGTTTGCCGGACCCCGCTTTTACCATTAAGCTACTAAGCGACTGAAGTTCGAATCGTCGGGAAGTCTTAAATTGCATTAAGAAACGGTTATTAATATTGTTGCCCGTACTTGGTAAATTTGTGTAAATTTTTCGGTAAAAAATTCGATTAACTAGCGTCGTAAATGTAGAAAGCATTTATTTCCTACACAATACTTCGCGATAATGCAATTGATTTGCACAACGTTGATACATTTTGGAATTAAATGCAAAATCAGAAAACTATTACAAATATTAATTTTTTTAATTTAATATTTATTTCCGAAATACGTTCATGTTTTACGAATAGAGAGGTTCATTTGAATAACATGCATCGGCGGATCGTCCTCGAGCGTATATACAAGTGTCCCTCCCGTATCGTTATGTTCAAATTTTAGGAGTGTAAAGTAGATTTCATTTCAAGTAACAAAAACGCAAAACTTGTATATCCATTTCTATTTGTTTCAAAGTTACAGATCTATGAATGTGATTGTCAGATCATGAAAAAAAATGTAATCCTAAAGTCAATATAAATTGATTTTATATATATATTTTTTATAATTTCATACTTGTTTTGTCGGATTTGCTCGGCAGCCAGGTGAATACGATCCAACAATTCTTCTCTCGTGTTCGAAACTTGCGCGTAGACTAAATTTTTCATGTACCCCCATAAATAAAAGTCATGGGGATTAAGATCGGGTGATCTGGGTGGCCATGCAACAGTCGACCAATCCATCTTGGATAATTGACGTTAACCCAATTTCGGACAGCAATTCCGAAATGTGGTGGTGCCCCATCCATGTGAAACCACATGTCTCGTCGAACATTCAAATGGGACATCCTCTAAAAGACCTGGCAGTTCGTCAATAATAAATTGAAGGTAATTGTCTGCATTTAACCTCCTAGGAAGAACGACAGGACCAATCAACAAGTCATCGATTAGGGCCGCCCAAACGTTAACAGAAAACTCATGTTGAAATTTAGATGGGCGTATAGCTTTGGGATTTTCTGATGACCACCTGTGCAGGTTTCTCAGATTTGTAACACCACTTCTCGTGAATGTAGATTCATCTGTCCAGAGGACTGTTCTGCAGAAATTAAAATGAAGCCGTGACTGTCTTAATATCCAGGTAGAATAAACTAGACGAGCATAAAGATATGCGTTTTAAAATTCGCTAAACTGTCTTTTGTGACACTCCTAGTTGTCTAGCGATTCGATGTACACTAAGAGTTTGATTCCTTGTAACAATAGCTACTTCTTCTTCTTCTAAGTCTGCTGGCAAATTTACCCCTCGGTCGAAAAAATAATCACGCAGTCCGCATTCCCGAAATTGTCTGTGTACTTCTAGAAACGTTCTGTAATGAGGAATGCGCCTATCGGGACACCGATGCCGGTATTCAATAACTGCTTGACGTGCACTGCCGTTACAGTAGCCATACACAAAATGCATGTCCGCATACTCTTGAGAAGAAAATCGGTAAGCCATTTTGAATAAAGAAAACGTGTCCACTCACTAATACGCTGTTGTATGAACTGAAACGTAATGTACGTTTCACCCCTTTTGTGCTTGGTCACTATACACAACTAGTATTGTATATGCGCTAGGACGCACCGCCGGTGAGATATTACTCAAATGAACCTCAATTTATCAAACACCCTATACATATTTGTTCAAATTTAATTTACTTTGTCGACGATGACGGAACTGGCTTCAAAAACATAGGAGTTATTCTTCGTTTGCCACTGGGTAATCGCGTTTCCGTTTGCTGATTGATCGGTACCAACACGTTGCTGGTTTTCGGAGATTCTTGCTGGATCGGTGAAGGTACGACTTTAGGGACATCATCCGTTTGCATGGTCTCCACTTTTGGAGAGGTGTTACCTTCTTCCATGGCACGTAAAAGTTCTGGATTTTCGATTATTTGACTTCCGGAGAAACTTTGGTTGAGTAGATTCTTTTTCAGGGACTTTCCGTACATCCTTTCGTATAGGGAGTTCTAAATTTAAATAAATGACAAAATTGTGTGAATTTTCATAAAAATAATAACGAAAAGTGAAAAACAGAACATCTCATGTAAACTTTAAAACAGACAGAAACACGGAAAATCCCTAAACACATTATAAATCAATAAACTCTAAATACGTATTTCGACAACGAAGTTGCCGTCTTCAGTAGTACAAAACGAAAAATAATGCTAAACGAAGCGTCTTTAGCTAACGTACAACCTTTAAAGATCTGCTCTTCTCCAAATCGACAAATCCTTATATACTATAGAGCGTTTCACGTTCACGGTACAGTATAGGCTTTATGGAGAAAGCTTACATAGTTGTCAAACTGTTCAATACAATCTGCCAACTGAGAAAATAATTTTTGAAGTTTAATTTTAAAATAACCTCTATTCGCGGTGTTGTCATAGTACATAGTCTACATAAATTAAACACGTAATAATAATGAAGAAAAATCTTGTTTATATTGAATTGTAGTTGTCCAATTAGAAATACGATATTGATTATCCAATACAAATACCAAATAAATAACAATCATAACAGGAATGTAACAATAATATTTGACAGATGAAAAATAAATTAAATTGTGACCATGCCAATTTCATTAACTGTACAAATGAAAAATCACTAACAAAAATATGGATACATTTGACAACGGCTAGAGAGGTAGAAAATGCAAGCGTTATTGTAATTGTTTAAAGAGAAAAGGAGATGTACTCGTATATATCCCCATAAGAATGTACACGGCATCGTGAACGTGAAACGATCTATAGTTAAACCTAGCGCGAAAATTTGTTTATTGATTTATGTTGTAGTTAAGAATGCTTTGTGTTTCTGCCTGGTTTATATTTCAGGCCAGTCTCTGCCAATTCGGATGTAAACTTTAATTTAAGATAATTAGACAAAAACACCGTGGAAAATTCATTGACAACTTTTTGGTTAGAAATGCTGATTTGTATGTTAAAAAGTACCTCAGTTTCAAATGAATCTAATACGTTGATGCATAAAAATCAGGTATTTTGCTGGTGTCTTATTTACAATACAATATTTGATAGTTTTTTTTTAAGTTTTTTGATAAAAATATTCTTCTATTTTCAGGGTTTAAAAATGCGTGTCGATAATCATACTCATATTATGCTTTACCACTTCGAGAAAGGATGGAAAGCAGTGCACTTTTTGGCGAAAGAACAATCAGCGAGAAAATGGTTTGCCTGTTTTAAATCTGGCAACATTATCTTGGAAGATAAGAGGTCAACCATTGGATTTCAACAACCAGGCACTTTAGGCAGCCATGGAAAAGGACTAAAGCTTGACAACAATGCTGACAGAAAACTTCAATGTGGACCATTCGTTCGTCGTCTCAAAAAACTCGGAAAGGTATGGAAATTGGCTGGATGGATCCCCCACGAACTAACCGACAACAATAAAGCCGAATGTGTTCGAATTTTCAACGGTTTGCTGCAACAAAACAAGCTTAGCTTCTGAAGAATCTTGTCACTGGGGACGAATAATGGCTTCTCTTCAAAACGTCAAAAGAAGGTCTACGTTTCGCCAGGAGTTTCACCGAAAAACGTGCACTGTAGAACTGCACTGTAAAAGATAATGTGGTGTGTTTGGTGGCACAGAAGGGGAATCATCCATTGAGCAATCATCTTAAATGGGATTTGTTACTAGTGAATTGACGATGATGAGCGGATTCCAGATAAAAACGGCAAGTGGCAATTCAACATTAACAGCGATGCTTATCTGGCTCAACTCGACCTAACGCTGCAATCGAGGCGTCATTATCATCTTCCACCACGATAATGCACGTCCACATGTTGAGCGTCGTGTTGTCGAATGCATCATTAATAAGGGCTGAACATTACATGCGACAATGTAATAATCCTGGGAAAGGAGAAGCATCAGACCAAAAGAAATATAAAAGAGACAGGCATATATGGCCATAGCACCAAGCGCCATAAGTACACCGAGCCTGAAGATAAAAAAGTCTGGCTACCAATTATTTGGAAAAATGTACAGAAAAGACCTACAACCACGGTACCAGAGACAGAATAAACCAAAATACCCGAAGAGCACACAACACAGCGTAGTAATATAGAATATATATAAAAAAAATTACAACTTAAATATGTCTAGAGGTTTTAAGAAATAATATTATGTCCCCCAAATAACGTAATGGTTAGTATGCTTGATTTAGTTCAAAGTTTCGAATTTCAGACCTGGTTAGAATCTCACACAAATATATTTCGCAATTAAAAAAAAATTGGAAAGACATATATGTCAATTCTTTGATTGTTTCGACCTTTGCTTGATGTAAATCCATATCACAAATAAATAAAACACACATAAGATGTCCACGTCTGCCATATTCTCCCACAAAAGGGCCTACGGACTAACACGTCATCTGTTGGCTGAAAAACTGGCAAGCGAAGTTTATGACGATTTCAATAATTTAGTGGCCGATGTCAAGGCATGGATTGTCTCCAAGAACCGTGACTGCTTTGTCCGTGAAATCCACCATCTTTCAAGCATAAGCAGTTATTGAAGTAGTGGCGACTACGCTCCAGAATAATTATTTAAAAATGTTATTGTTGAATTTTATGTTTCTTTTTTCATAATCAAAATATTGTTTAAAAAACGCCTGATAAGTATGCACCAACCCAATAAAAATATATTGCTATGAATTATGATCTTGGAATTTGCTTATTCACAATTCACGACAAATCTATCCAGCTAGGACACTCAGTCGGTTTAATTAAAAAAAATGGGACTGCTTTCCTCTCAGGGTTCCAATCGGAAAAGTGGTTGTCTCATCTACAAAATTTATAATGCGCCAGTAAAAGAGTATTGACAAATGTTATAATTATATTTCTTCAAGTTACTTGTAAACTTCTTGAAATAAGGTTAAATAATAATAAACACAATAAAATTTAAATGAAACTTTAATACAAAAATAAAAAAAAAATTAAAAAAAAAATCTTTATAAAGTATAAAGATTAATATTGCCTCATTTAACAATATTATAAAGGTAAAAATAACGCATGAAAATGACCGCAGCATACGTCTAAACTTCCTTTATGACAGCCGATCAAAATTAAAAATAATAAATTACAAAGAAACTTTTTAATTTCTCCCAAGAAAAACAAAATAAAAATAAACTATTTGACAGACCGAAACAAACTCTAACGCATGTGCAACCACATGTGACAAAAAAATGCCCTTGATAAACCAACGTACTAAAATTTTACAGTTACAGAATTTTTTTACTAGAAATTTTAAAAACCTTCTTTGTTATTTATATCAAATAACTAAGACTAAATCAATACGATAATTAACACAATAGAAAATACAATATTCAATTCATTCAAAATAATAATAAGATATCTTTTAATAATATATTACTTACGTAAAAAATATATTCAAGACACGTGAGTAAGAAAGTGTAAAATATAACAATTACGAGATCAACAAACTCGTTAAATAGGGGTAATGAAATTAACACAGCACCAACCACAATTAAATCAAAAATAAACCCGAAGTTACTTAATAAAAAGATAAAGAATAATCTTTTTATGAACAGGACTTTCTTATCTCACATTACAATTGAATATATTTTTTACGTAAGTAATATATTATAAAAGATATCTTATTATTATTTTGAATGAATTGAATATTGTATTTTCTAATTGTATGAATATTATCGTATTGAGATTTAGTCTTAGATATTTGATATAAATAACAAAGGATTTTTAAAATTTCTAGTAAAAAAAATTCTCAGAATAATTGAAACATACATGAGTAGGTAAACCCCACCAGTTTTGTATAATACAAAGGTATTTTTAATAATATAAAATATTACTAAAAATCTGGTGTGAAGAACACAAATGCAGGTTCACTATTAATATTTTCTGTGAACGTGTCCGAATATATCCTATCCCCAGAGACGTAGATACGTATTTCGCTTTTCTACAAGCTCATCGGTACGCCCCTGCTGGAAAAAGGATATTTCCAGACACATTCACAGAAAAGAACCACCTCGCCCTATCACCGTAATTATCCAGACCGGGCGCAGAAGTAAATTCGGCGCTACCTGTTGTCAGACAGCCGAAGTACCTCGCATACCGTCCACATAATTAATGTGAAATAACGACGCCCTTCCAAAGAGGTTAGCACAGCCAACTCTCTAGAAAACTGCATTTTGTTTGTGCCTTCACTCATGCGGTTAAGCCGTAGTATGAGTGAAGGCACAAACAAAATGCAGTTTTCTAGAGAGTTGGCTGTGCTAACCTTTGGAAGGGCGTCGTTACTTCACATTAATTATGTGGACGGTATGCGAGGTACTTCGGCTGTCTGACAACAGGTAGCGCCGAATTTACTTCTGCGCTCGGTCTGGATAATTACGGTGATAGGGCGAGGTGGTTCTTTTCTGTAAATGTGTCTGGAAATATCCTTTCTCCAGCAGGGGCGTACCGATGAGCTTGTAGAAAAGCGAAATATGTATCTACGTCTCTGGGGATAGGATATATTCGGACACGTTCACAGAAAATATTAATAGTGAACCTGCATTTGTGTTCTTCACACCAGATTTTTAGTAATATTTTTATATTATTAAAAATACCTTTGTATTAAAAAAAATTCTGTTAACTGTAAAATTTAGTACGTTGGTATATCAAGGGCATTTTTTTGTTACAGGTGGTTGCACATGCGTTAGAGTTTGTTTCGGTCTGTCAAGTATAGTTTGTTTATTTTCTTCTCTAGGGAGAAATTAAAAAGTTTCTTTGTAATTTATTATTTTTAATTTTGATCGGCTGTCATAAAGGAATTTTAATCGCATGCAGCTGTCATTTCCATGCGTTATTTTTACCTTTATAAAATTGTTAAATGAGGCAATGAGGCAATATTAATCTTTATACTTTATAAAGATATTTTTTTCTTTTTTTTTAATTTTGTATTAAAGTTTCATTTAAATTTTATTGTGTTTATTATTATTTAACATTACTTCAAGAAGTTTACAAGTAACTTAAAGAAATATAATTATAACATTTGTCAATAATCTTTTACTGGCGCATTATAAATTTTGTAGAAAAGACAACCACTTCTTCGATTGGAACCCTGAGAAGAAAGCAGTCCCATTTTTTGAAATTAAACCGACTGAGTATCCTAGCTGGATAGATTTGTCGTGAATTGTGAATAAGCAAATTACAAGATCATACTTCATAGCATATTTTTGGCTACACCAAGCGTGGGGCGAAAAGAAAAAGCAGATATAATTTTGGCAAGGCCAACGTTGAAATTAAAGCAGTATTAGAAAGTTAAAAACAGAGCACATAAAAGATGGAAGGTATCTCCGGAGTACAGCAAAGAAGTGAGCAACTGGCGGAGGCAGCGAAGAAAAGAATAGGTCCAATAAGTACCGTACATGAAGAGGGGCACGAAGGAGTAAACAGGGATAAGATTATGCTGGATATGTTAATGAAAATGCAGGTTCCGATTGGAACCCTGAGAGGAAAGCAGTCCCATTTTTTTAAATTAAACCGACTGAATATCCTAGCTGGATAGATTTGTCGTGAATGGTGGTAAATTAATTATCAAAACCACAGTTCATAGCAATATGTAGTAATACAAGTATTTTAGCAAGTAAAGTCTCTTTTATGGAGATTGTGGTTAAGAAGGTATAAAACCTCTTGCCGCAATTAATACTCGTATCCTAAATACGCTTTCGACAACTTAGTTGTTATCCTGAGTAGGTAAAATCAATAACCACCGTGTTGAAGATAGGGCACAGTAAAGCTATCACAAAGAATCGCAAAACATTTTAAAAGGTATCTTGGAAAGTGTTTCGCGATTCTTTGTGTTCGAAGATATCCTTTATTGTAAGTTGATAAAGACACAAGCAGCTGAGATTTAGGATTTGTTCAACTGCACTTCGTTCATATTTATATTATTCAAGGATTACTAGAGAGATTCATTAGAGTACGAAGGGTGTCTTTTTAGTGTTGCATATTGCCTCATAGAGGGCGCCAGTGATAAAACGTCAGGTGTCAAAATACATCTCAATTTTTCGTTAACCGAAATCTAATGTTTCATTAAGATACGGTAAGTGATTTAGTCATCGTGAATTTTTAAAGTGGGCCGAAAAATGGAATTTTCACGAAATAATTTTTTACAACTTTCGAAAAGGATTAACTCAACAATAATGCCTTGCCGAGTTTGTTTCTATTTTTGAAGATGAAGTACCGTGCGCGGTCATATAAAATGCGTATAACTCTTATGAGCATAAAATCTGAGTATTTTAGTTACGTAAACGGGACAAATATATTCATACTGTCACTTATAGACTTCATAGGTTATACATACTGTAATATGAGTCATGAAATTACGTCATCCGCTTACGCATTCGAGAAACGTAGGGGAAGCCTCCGGAAAAACACCGGAAAATCTAGAAGACGTAAGACGGATATGTACATATATATATATATAGTAAATTCAATCAGTTGGCGATTTAAGGTCTGACTTTGCTTTAAAGTATATATATTTAAAACAACCCTACATGTTTCGGCAATGATGCCTTTGTCAAGGAAATAAAATATAAATGACAGTATACAAATGTTATATAATTGAGTTGCTATGGATAAAATTATTCAAAGATACATTCCAATTGAATAATAATAAATCATGCCTTAGTATTCCAAAAACAGATAGCAAGGTGTGAACATATGTGTTGTTCGCTGCTAGCAGCTTGTGTCTCTTTCTGGGTATAAACTTGTGTGTTGGTTGCTGCTGGCAGCTTGCGTCTCTCTCTGGGTGTGTGGTTTTGCGTTTGTGTGAGCGCGTAAGTGTAGGGTTTTGTATGTTAGTGCGCTCGTGCGTGTGTTTAGTGACCGGTCGCGTAAATTTAGAGAGATCGGATAACCAGCCGTTGCGTAGGGCCACCAACCCTTTCCCGGCAACTTCTTTACTTTTCCGTGCAGTACTTCGACGGCCCGACCCTCGCCCCAACGAGGCAAGGCACAGACCAGTGAAGCGCACCCTGTACGGGGTTGCTCATCTTACTTCAAAGTATATATATTTAAAACAACCCTACATGTTTCGCCAATGATGCCTTTATCAAGGATATAAAATATAAATGACAGTACATATAACATATTTTCAATACAAAAATTCTTTTTATAGTCAAACATTTGGTATTGCCATGGGCTCTCCTTTAGCTGCTCCTATTGCAAATCTAGTAATGGAACATTTAGAACAAAACGTTATCAATTCATTAGACTTCCACCCCATTTTTTTCAAAAGATATGTTGATGATATCATAACATGTATTCCGACTAACAAAATAAACTATCTTTTAAATAAATTCAGCAATTTTCACAACAAATTAAAATTCACTATTGAAGAAGAAATTAATAACAGTATTAATTTTCTTGATATTTCTTTGAGCTATGATAGACAGGGTACTATTTATACAAATTGGTATAATAAACCCACAGCTTCTTTTCGATATATGAATTACCACTCAAATGCTCCTACAGTATTCAATAAAATGATTATAAATAATCTGACTGATAGGGCAGTAAAACTATCACATACTCAATACAGAAAAGATAACATCAAGAAAATTAAAACAATCTTAACAGATAATAATTATCCACCACAACTTATAGACCAAACATTTAAAAAAAGAGTACACCAAATATACAACACTGCAGACACCAATAAAAATTTGAACAATGACACAACATATATCACGATTCCATATGTTCCACAACTATCAGAAAAAATTAAATACACTTTAAAAAAATATGATATAGCTACAACATATAAACTTAGTAATACTAATAAACATTTATTTTCAAAACTTAAACCTAAAATAGAAAAAAATCGAGAAACACATGTCATATATAAAATACCATGTCGCGATTGCGATAGTTACTACATAGGCCAAACGAAACAATATTTATACAAAAGAATACAAGCCCACAAATACTCTAAAACAGACAAAACCGCTTTATCTACACACAAACTACAACGCGATCACCATTTCGATTTTGAAAACACACAGATAATGATAAAGAACAACACACAATGAAAAGAGAAATTAAAGAAATGATTAGTATTAAACAGGAAAAAAATTCAATTAACAACAGAAATGATATAAAAAATTGAAGCAGTATATACTATAACATAATTGTGTAACGCTCTGCAATTTACCATCATAATATATTTTTTTTGTTATATAATTATATATCTTAAGTTATTTAAACATCAATTACATTTAAATATCATATACATTTGCTTATCATGCTGACTGTTCCGTGTTTTGATTCCTGTCTGGTTCTCCAAGTAGGTTTTCGTGGTTTTCCTTCTCGTTTAAGGCGAATGCCGACAACTTTGCATCTTAAGACGCTCCACGGGCGCATACATAATAATAACTCATGTCTTGCTTTTCCCTGTTTTTGTTGTCTATCTGTTTTTTTGGAATACTAAGGCATGATTTATTATTATTCAATTGGAATGTATCTTGGAATAATTTTATCCATAGCAACTCAATTATATGACATTTGTATACTGTCATTTATATTTTATATCCTTGATAAAGGCATCATTGCCGAAACAAGTAGGGTTGTTTTAAATATATATACATTAAAGTAAAGCCAGACCTTAAATCGCCAACTGATTGAATTTACCATATCATACCAAGGTCACGAAATAATTATATATATATACCGTTCGGAAGGGAGACTAGACATTCAACGAGTAATCACCGTTGTGTGATATTATATAAATATAAATAAATACTCTTAATATAAGTAATAGCTGTAAGTGTTATTTAGCGAATTGTGTTTTATTGTTAATATAGTGTATTTAAATTATCGTTAGTTTTATTTAAAAGAATCCAGAAAGGTAAATATTTGACAATACATTGCTAATACCTATAACTTAAGTCAAATGAAACATGTAAAATTTGATAAGCCTGGGTTACATTGATATGTTAGTGTACGCATTTTATATGACGCGCACTCTGTACCACATCAATCGACAATTTCCAAGAACAGCAGTCATCCAGAAAAACATTGATGCTGTGAGCCGCTTGGTTAAGGAAGACGACATGTGACATTTCGTGAAATTGAGACATCCATGGGTATTTTAAAGACATCAACCAAACGATCCTACATGATGAATTTGAATTAGGAGAAAGTTAGTTTACCGTTGAATTCCGCATCTTTCAAACGAAGAGCAAAAGTCGTCTCGCGTTAATTGGCGGCGAAAATCTTGGAACCGGTTCAATAACGGAAATTCAAAAAGTGTCTATAGCATTAGGAGTGGCGATTAATAATGGATTTATTCCTATAAACTCGAAAATAAACGTCAGTTCGCTGCTTTGGGCGTTTCAAGATGGAAGAGAATCCGACAACGTTTGTCTCAAAATCAGTGGTAGAACCGCGCCGAATCGACAGTGCAATCGCCTCGACAGTGATATTGAGAGAGTATTTGTCGAGTCTGGCAATATATGCCACTACGCCAAAACGCTTTAACAGTATCGACAACGAGGTCGTTTAAGATCGGTAAATCGACTACTTATGACTGATCATCCTAAAAATGTTGGTGTTTTCGTTCTCGTGTTATGCTTATCGTGTCATTCACGTGGCTTACATGCTCATTTAAATTTCGTTTTATTATTTTAAATTACATTAAAACATAGATGCCATCGTGTTGACAGTAAATGTGGCATTATATATGATAGAAGAAGAAAGAGCAAGAAGGGAAGTATTGGGAATTTCAAAATCGAAAGAAGAAATATGAGAAAAGTAAAGGATGTTTTCGCACTTATCCCATACAGATTTAAAAAAAAGTTTTAGGCTCTCACGTCAATTAGCAACAAATTTAATACATCTTCTGGTGCCGTTTATGAATTGGAGTTAAAGATATTTATAACATTGTCATTTTATGCCATCCGCAGTTATCAAAAATTAATTGGTCAAAGTTATAATATTTCTGTCAGTCAATGATTGAAATGAGTGCGAAATGAAATGAGTGTGTTAAATTTCCAACAGAAGACGAAGAAAAACGCACATTTAGGAATGTAACGTGATTTCCTGGAGTATTAGGCGCGATAAACTGCACTCATATTCGAATTTACTAGCTAATTTACATAATTACGTAAATCGTAAATGGTTTCATTCGAAAAACATTCAACTTGTAACTATGAATATGTAAAGCCTGCGCTGTCGAGATCGACTACAAATTTATGGGAAGGGAATCGCATAGTAGCTATTTGGATCAACAACGTTTGTTATATGGCAAGGGCGAGAGTGGTGTGTGGGGAAGATATCGAGGCGGCCAATTGCTCAATTGGGCGCGGTTCCACCCAAGGTCATGTTGCTACAATTTCTTTTGCAAAATTGAAGAACGGTTAATGCGAATTGGTAAACAACCGTTTGTTTGCCAAAAATAATCGCCGTGCTCCGAGAATCTAACTCACAACGGCGAATCATCCTGTATTATGACAATGCAAGTTCGCCTATAGCTCGAAGACAATTCAGTTTTTCGAGCAGCAACATATCGAATTAATGTCCAAACGATTTTTCTACGTTCTCAAAGATTAAGAATGGAATGCGTGATCGACAATTTCAATCGTCGGAAGAAGCAGTAGATGCCTTCAAAATGGCAATTTTGACTGTCCCAACTGAAGACTGGAATAATTGCTTTAACAATTGGTTTGAACGAATGCAGAAGTGTATCAAGTTTTGTAGAAAATATTTTGAAAAGCATTTTTGAGTTGATCCATTGTTTGATTTTATGGGTACAAGCAACACTAAAGACATCCCTCGTAACATCCTACCCGGCGGCGACGACTGACAAAATAAACGGACACCCGTGCGGTGTGTCTCGAATGAACCTCTCTAAAGATTACTCTAGCTTTCTTAAAAATTATACACTTTGTACTTATAACAAAGTTGTAATCCTTAAATAATATTAAGATAGGTTAGTAGGATAGTGATATTGATATTTGTTCATCCGCACAGAGAGACATTAGGTTTGCTACAAACTGTACATGAAAGCAAATTGATAAAATAATTACCTTTTCTGAAGTCGACAGGGGAACTCCAATTTCTTCAGGGTTAAAAATCACGCAAACTACGCTCCCATCCCAAGAACACGCCAATAGATGCAGACCACTGCTGCTCCATGATATATCCAATACGCTATCATCAAACACATCTTTTATAACCACTAAAGGTCGTTTTAACGACGTCAACCACACGCTTATTGATCTATCTCGAGATCCAATTGCACAGCAACAATATTGTTGAGCCTTAGGGCTTCCGGGGCTAAATTTTTTCAATATATTTGAATTGAATCTCTGCAAAAACAGAAATAAATAACTGTAAGCGATAAATGATAGGTGTGGAAACTTACTACACATGTTACAGCTTTACGATGCCCGACAAAATCTTTGTCCTGTTTCCAACCTTCTCTTTCGATAATTTGGGCGGTAGGTCCGCCACCATTCATGGCGTGAGCCGACACCAAATATTGACCATCGGGGGACCAAGAAAGTCTTAGAACATGAGTAGTTGCAGAACATTCATTGAAGGCATCAGAAACGACTTCTTGTTGTGTCCAATCTTTTGTTCGCCATACTCTTAAAGTTTTATCATCTGATTGGCTAGCGATGTATTTGCCTACCGGATCCCATGTAACACCCTCAAAAAAAAAACAACACTCAAGCACTGTAAGGTATTTCAACATCCTAGATGTCATACCTTCACCATAGCAGTGTGCCCCTTGAGAACCGAAATTTTTTCGGGAAACTTATGTGCATTCCATATGATAACTGTATTATCAACACTTCCTGATGCCAACCACCCATCATGAGGTGCCCATGCGAGGTCTAAAACATCTCCGCTATGAGAATTTAATGTGTAAACACATTTCCACGTTTCAATATTCACTTTCCCGCCACCTCCAAACACCGTAGAACTACCTTCTCCAGTTAATTTCCATATCATTACCAATTTATCATCACTTCCAGAAGCCAAATAATGTCCTTGACAACTCCATCGAACTACATTAACACAACCTAAACCGAGGTAGTTTTAAAACGTTGTTTCAATGTTAGAAAATAATTGCTTTTCTTTTATACCTAAGTGATTGTCCATTTGACAAAGTTGTTTTGGGACATTTGAATCTGATTCATCATTTTCTGATAGCACAGGAGCTATATTCCATATAACAATTCTGCCGCCTTGTCCTCCTTGTCCACCAGTTGCGAATCTGTTACCTTTTGGATGAATATCGACCGAAAAAATTGGTCTATTCGCTAAAAATCAACACCGGATTTGAATTTCTAGGTTAAGATAAATAAATTTGCATACCCTCGTGCCTTACCCAAGGCGGTTTTAATAAAATCATTTTATATCGTCATTCACGATTTTGGAAATAATGTTATAGATATGCAAAAATATTAATTATCCGATGATCTTTTTATTAACATTAAAATGTTTGGTTATGTACGCGCAAGCGCCATTATTGTTATTTTTTATTTTTGTTTGTAACCAAAAAATGTGGATAATTTATAAAAAAAAGCACAAAGAAAAATTATAAGAATTAGGTACAAACTACACCTCAATTAAAAATAAATTGTTCAAATAAATTAGCTGTATCTTTCGATAATGAGTAATGACACTAACCAGTTAGCTAAATCAAGCTAAATGTGGCTAAAATGCAGCTAAATCTCTTTTCACAATTAACAACAGGGCAAACAAGGTGCAACAGGGTGTAATAGGGTTTTTGTTTTTGTTAAAAGGAAATGCTTCCATGAAGAGCCTAATGACTTTAAATTATACTTAAACAATTAGTAATAATAAACCGGCTGCAAAAAAAAATGTGAAGAAGTTAACAATTTATCTAAGATGTAATAATAACAATCACAATTTGAGATTAAATAACTTTAAATTTTAAAAAAAATATTAAATTTCCCCATCTGTTGAGGACTAGATGAACTAAAATGAGCAGAATCTATGAATATACAAAATTTTCTACATTTTAAAAGGAAAATGCAAATAACGGGTGTTCAGAAACATTCGAAGTCAAGTGGGCTCTGAACAAAAAATCGTATATCTTTACTTAAGTATCTGATTTGTAATAATTATTAAATGTCAACTGTTGTCTGTCAAAAATTGTCAGAATCTAATATCGAAGATACTAATTTGATAACCTATAAAATTGTATTAAGTAAATGTATCAATCTATCTCAGACATGACTTCATATTTTCAAGGACTACTTTGACTTCGAATGTTTCTGAATACCTGTTACATATAACATAAAAATAATTATATTTGATTCATATTTAATGTTTGATACAATTTCTGAAAATTTTGGGGTAATTTCTAAGAACTTTTTTAAAAATTTCTTAGAAATCTGTCTGTCAAATTCCAGGAATTTTATTTAAATTTATGGGAAATTTAAAAAATTTTTCGGAATGGTTCTTAAAAAAATTTCTAGAAATCAGTCTAGGTAAATTTTAAGATTTTTTTTTTATTCTAGAAAATTTAAAACATTTCCGAAAATTTGCCTTAAGTTAATTCCAAGAACTTTTATAAATATTTTTTATGCAAATTTCTTGAAACTTGTTTACGACTCTGTTACATATGAACTGAGGTACCGAAACAATGGTGTTCGTAGGATTTTTCCAGTTTTTAAATTATATCAAATTATATTATAAATTACACCTTTTTTAACTTTCACTCTGATCTTGTCCAATGCAAATTGAAACAGTAATATTTGAAGTTTCTACAGAATAACAAAAAAAAAGGAATTATAGAGTTAAATATGAGATCTGTTTGGGTGACCAAATTCAAGAAACCATTTTGAAAATATGTTCAAGATTGTAATTTATTCGACGATAACGAAACGGTTTTTTATTATTAGGAATATCACCCCAATATTGTGAATATATCCATTCTACACTGAAGTAATGCGATTAACGGTATAAAACAATTACATATTTTATATCAAATTAAGCTTTACTTCATATTTTTAGTTTGTGTGCATAAAGTGAATATTGCTTGCATTTTCAACATAAAATCGGATATTTTTGATCCATACATTAGTTTATAATTAGGGACCTGACACAAGAGGCCGATGACTCATCACCCACGGGCGTACTATTGACAATTTTATGGACTATTTATATGGTCCATCGTAATTTTGGCCTGAGCTTCCGGTCTCTAGTTATAAGTAACAAGTGTTCATTTGAAAAGTCAATCTAGTAGCATGTCATTTACTGAGAACATTTTGAAGTATGTCGTAAATTAAAATTTACTACTTAACCTACGAAGTCGTATATTTTGACTGTTTCATACATACAAATAAATAACAAATAATAGGTATTTATTGAAAACTATAATAAATGTTGAAAATGTTGTTCTTCAAGATCAATGCACTACTTAAAAGATCGATTCACTAAACTTTGTTTTTAAAAAGAAAAAAAAGAATTAATTATCAACCTTTTAATTGTTTGAATTACATAAGAGTACTTGATTTTAAAGCAACAAGAATATAATTGAATTCTACAATGGGTGTTACATATATTTATAATAAATTTGCGGAAAGTTATCGTTGTGGTGATTCTCTGAACAGCTTCCGCCGTTGTCTGTGGGATCCGTCGAGTCCGCACTTCTGTGGTATGTTGTGGTTACGTAACGCACTTTAAAATCCTCCGTTCTATTCAGTTATTCAGACAGTCATATATTGTATATTTCCATAGAACTTATTTACCTCCCTGTAACATAATGTAGACCCTCAGTTTTATCACTTAAGACCAGTATTGTATAAAGCGTACTGAAAGTTTTGTGCACAGACATTTTAGTAATAAAAAGTACCCATTCCTTCAACTATTCAAAACAAAATATGTGTTTGTTACGGTACATTTGTATAAAAATTTGTCCATAAGTTAGTTATATGTTTGATGAAGCTCAGGTTGGGGCGAAACGATCGTTACGGTGTAAAGTAAAATTAAAATTTGTTTTATTTTATCCCAATAATAGTTATAATGGAATTTCTTAATCGCCTTGGGTATTGTCTGATTGTTAACGGTGCTCAATTCGAACCTTTAATTTGGATGATTATGTTTTCAATTTTAATGTTTACGATAATATGTATTACTTAAAAATTTCCTTATTTAGACATCACTCAAAATTACTTTGTCGCATGTACAAAATCTGCGCTTTCTAATTCTGTAATAAAAAATGAGTTTTTATATTATAAAAAAATTATGACGTCATATCGGTTTTTGGAGATACTCTGGATATTTCAGTTTCACGTAAGGAAACTCTAAACTAAAAATGAAAATCGATGGGTGCCAGGATTTTTTGGAAAAACTTCCCTTTTAATTTTATTACAAACGGGGGCTTGTGCTGGATATCGGGATGTGGATGTGCCGTGCTAATAATAATGAAATTATTCTACGATAAATAAAATAATTAGTGGTGCTGGTGAAGTTTCATGAAAGTTCCATGACGTGCGTGATATTGGTTAATTTAAATAAATATACAACAACTTACTTACTAAATAAAACACAATAGCGTTGTCCTTAAAGTTTGTATTTATATTTACACATGAAAGAAATTGAAATTGGTATATTTAAGAGTAATTACAAAAGTAATATATACACGAGGAGCGGTAAATAAGTAATTGAAAATTAACACAAAATACCCTGAAAACGAACATTAACTTGAGTAGTAAATTAAATGTTAATTAATTAGGATTAATATAAAATAATCTCTGTATCGAACAATACAGAGTTAACTTTGATTTGCGGCGATGGTCACGTGGCCTTCGAAGATATACCTTGGTCAAGTATACCATGTGGCCGCGTGCGTCTGCACTATAGGGAAACCTGTAGTGTAAGCAAAACACACAGAGGTGTCCGTGTGTTGGAACGGTAAAGAAGTAGACGCAATGTTCCAGTGGATTACAAGAGAGCCTAGTATTTCGCATATCCCTATGATGCAGTCGTATTTGTCCAATAAATTCACATTTAGACGGTGTAGCCGCGCAAGCGCATTAGCTGTCGCTCCCGCATATGGGTGTTAGTTGCAATGTTTATATCGTCAGGGGAACTACTCGCTCACAATATTTAATAAACCGCGTTGTTGGTGTACGTAACGGTCATTTAAAAAATGGAGTATTATACACCGGAGCAAAAACTCTTTATGATTAAACAATTTTACGGTGGTAATTCCGCGGAAGTAACTCGAGCTTTATTTGCAGCTAATTACCCTGAAAGTCAAATTCCCAATGCAACCACCATTCGTAGGACAGTTAATCGATTCGAAACTACATTTTCTTTAGTAACTAATAAAAATAAAGTTGTTCCGGATAAGAATATAAGTGATATACAAATTCGAGTATGTGCTTTAGTCGAAGTAAATCCCACAATGTCGTCTCGACAAATTACCCGCGAATTAGGTATCTGTAAAACAACGGCTCAAAAGATTTTACGTACTAATAAATATCGTTCATTTAAGAAGTAAATATTTTATTTTTAAGTATTTTATTATTGTTAAGTTTTTAGAGTGTAATACTACTATAATACTAAATATTATTTTCGTTAAGAAGTTTTTTATGTTAAAGTCTAGTAGTTTTGTTTATGTATGTTTGTTTTTTTTTGTTGTTTATGAAGCTGTGATGAGTTACTTCACTGAGATGTTATCAGTGATTATCTGATGCTTCAAACAACTGCAAATATTTACTTATATCGGGAACACAATACCTCCTACACTGCTTTTCACTTGATGTGCCTACGAATACATTTATACGTATAACTTATAATACGCCCGCTGTCGGTGTGGCAATTCAAGTTGGCACGCCCATTATAGTCGACCAGTAGTTACTAATACATGCATCGCGCTATCGATGGCGGCCACACGGTATGTAGAGCGATGTTTGGCCTTAGAAGCGAAAGAGGGCGGACGGCGTGGTGAGTTGCATCGTGTACTTGAACAGCACGAGGAGTTGTTTAACTCACGAATGTTCTAAAGAGAAGCTCGGACTGATCGTTTTTCGATAGAACACTGGTTTTTGAAATCGGTCTGTTTTATGATCTGTCGAAGAGAGGGTCGATATCTTGAGTAATAATTAATAAGAAGCGGGACCTGAAGAGTTGTTCTATCGATGGCATAAATATTATTAAAATATCGCTTGTAACTTAAGCTTTCTAATGATATGAAACACCACATATGAAAGAAGATGTATATAATTAAATTAAAACAACTTAAAGTGAAATGTACATAGAAAGAAATTCCACAGTAACGGTTGTTGGCTGAGGTAGAAAACTAAGGGTTACTGACGGTCAGGATATAACAAAAGAGAAATGCTTTCTCTTTGTAAACGAATATACAGAAGAAAAAATGTCTTAAGTTAAATATTATTTTAAAATCGAGATATTTAAAGAAGAAATATGATTTAAAAATAAATTAAAATATTCCATATGCAGAGCGTAACAATTTTTATTGAATTTATCCGCTACTTTACGAATTCCCTGTAGAATAATAAACATCTGCAATAGAATTCCGCCTTGAAGAAACTAACTCTATACCTTCTATTATACAATAAAGTGAAAAAATAAACACCGTTTATGTGTTTACTATTAAAAGGCACGACAAGACAATTAACTTGTATTTTTAGATGACTACCCGAAACTGCGTACCTTGAATAGGCATCAAACTATAAAAACTCAATAATAATGGTGATAAGATATTATTAGAAGCTAAAGTGCCCTTTTATTATGCCTTCGCCTTATTTACGTTGAGTCAGTGTTCGCGCGACCTAAAGTCGCTGCAGGGGTGAAATTTTATTACCCAAACGATGTAAATGCCAGGTAGTGTGATAAGTTTACGTACATACGTAATTGCTTTTATATACTGCTACGTATCAACGCTGGAGCGATTCTTTTGTTGGCGGATGGAACGTGCGAATCCTCGATCGATAAATAAACACTTGACGAGAAATTTAAAGGGGGAGAAAAAAAACATCTGAAAAATGGTAAATAGATGAAATGTAGAAATTAGATATCATTGTAAGTGAGTGCGTCACTTTTGGTGAAGAAGCCAGAAACCAATTTAATCTTTTTTTCCAATTTTTTAAATCTAAAATTGTTTGAGGTTTTTGTTGTTATTAAATTGATTGAACTTTCGCTTGGCACTTGGTGAAACATCTTGATAAATTCATCTTGAATGAATTTGTGAATTTTTGTTATTGTTAAATTTTTCAATTATAATTGCCCTAATCTCTGCTTGGTTTGAATCCCTCCTTTACCTAAGATTAGATACGTTTTCCAAGTCTTTGCTAGAGACATGGAGTGATGACTAGAGCTGAGGATGTTTGCGCTACGGCAGGACTGTATGTAGTGCATCCCCACATTTAACTATTTATCTAAATATTCTCTGAAATGATTTGCCGGATCTCATAAATTAATAGAGTGATATTTTAGTATGCACTGGATATTGTTATTATACAAAATCATAATAGCCATTTGTATTTATGGATCATAAATAATAATACGCATGTATTTGTATGAAGTTAGAAGTTATACTTATAACTTCTAACTTCATTCACCTAGTTCAAGTAGGTAGTATATATAAAATATATGCAAAATATGTGCTGCCAGGCTTTGAAAGGCTGTGTGACAAGATTTTAATAAATCGAGGTTTCTTTTGTTTTCGTAGCTTTTATTGCAGATATAGAAGTTATAAGTATAACTTCTAACTTCATTCACCTAGTTCAAGTAGGTAGTATATATAAAATATATGCAAAATATGTGCTGCCAGGCTTTGAAAGGCTGTGTGACAAGATTTTAGTAAATCGAGGTTTCTTTTGTTTTCGTAGCTTTTATTGCATTTGGTTATAAAAATAATATAATAAATAGTAATAAACACAGCTTCTAATCTAGTAATATATTATCAGAATGTGTTTTTCTGGATTTTAGTTAAATTTACACCTTGTTTTAGAATATTGTGAATGAACACTTTACAATTGACTACTTACAACATGGAAATTCAATGAAACTAAAACTTCAACACTAATAAAAGGCCTTTGTTGTTTATAATAATAGTTCTTAACGACAGTAATAAAATTTTCTAAGAATAGGGGCTTTACTTCAGCTCCAAAATGTCCATTTTCGATCAATTATGGAAGTTATTCGTAGAGTTGCACACTTTGTCTCGAATGCATGTATTGTAAGGACGGCTTGTCGTTAAAATATTACGATTCGTTTTAAGTTTAAATTGAATTCACAACCAAATACAAATACATGCGTATTATTATTTATGATCCATAAATACAAATGGCTATTATGATTTTGTATAATAACAATATCCAATGCATACTAAAATATCACTCTATTAATTTATGAGATCCGGCAAATCATTTCAGAGAATATTTAGATAAATAGTTAAATGCACTACATACGGTCCTGCCGTACCGCAAACATCCTCAGCTCTAGTGATGACACTGCGTTTGATTCATTATTAGAGACCGGACGCATGAGGCCGAAATTATGATGGACTATAAGACCAAGATTCAATAACTTACGCGTACATTTTAAATTTTCATTTATTTAGATCTAGAACATTGTTTGAGTTACTTTCTCAGATATGATATGGAACAACGTCGAGAATGGAATTGTGAAACAATGGCGAGTTGGATTAAGGGTCAAACTGATTGTATGTCCATTGACAGTAATTCCGAAATTTATTGCAAATTATGTCAAATATCGTTAAAAAATTCTAAGAAATCGCATGTAAAACGTCACTTAGCATCGCAAACACATACGCAGAAATTAGACCCGTTGGAATCTGACAATTTTAACGAAGAACTCTGTGAAACTTTAATGGCGGCGAATATTCCATTAAATAAACTTAAAAATCACACCTTAAAAACATTTCTCGAAAAATATACTGGTCGAAATATTCCTGATGAATCCACCTTACGCAAATATTATGTTTCTAAGTGCTACAAGAAAGCAGTAGAACGCATTAGAAGTCATCTTTCAAATCAGTACATATGGATAACTGCCAACGAAACTGTCGATAAATTAGAACGCTGTGTGGTAAATGTTGTAGCTAGTGTACTACATCCAACTACTCCATATAACGCATATGTAATAGCAACAAAAGCTATAAATACAGTTGATGCGGAAACAGTAGCTAAAACCATTTACGCGAATATGTGCCAAAAATTTCAGAAAAGCACGTAAAATGTTACTTAGCATCGCAAACACATACACAGAAATTAGACCCATTGAAATCCGACAATTTTAACGAAGAACTCTGTGAAACTTTAATGGTGGCAAATATTCCATTAAATAAACTTAACAATCCCACCTTAAAAACATTTCTCCAAAAATATACTGGTCGAAATATTCCTGATGAATCCACCTTACGCAAATATTATGTTTCTAAGTGCTATAAACGCATTAGAAGTCATCTTTCAAATCAGTACATAGTGCCAACGAAACTGTCGATAAATTAGGACGCTGTGTGGTAAATGTTCTAGCTAGTGTACTACATCCAACTGTTGCATATAACGCATATGTAATAGCAACAGAAGTTATAAATACAGTTGATGCAGAAACAGTAGCTAAAATCATTTACGAAAATATGCACCAAATGCTTCATTCGGACGACAGTTACAAGGAAAAATACTTTTATCAGAATAATTGAAACATACATCAGTAGGTAAACCCCACCAGTTTTGTATAATACAAAGGTATTTTTAATATATAAAAAGGTTGTGTTTATGTATGACAATACGTTATGCACGTATAAAGCATTTGTTACAATATGAAACAGACATTTAAAAAATTTACATATCTGTAACTGTACACATGGACAATACACCTCGTATTTTCAGCATTTACTTCTGCTTAATACATATGTTTCTGCCATCTAGGCGTCATCAGTCAAGCTAGTGAAGCAATGTAATACAAATGAAACAAATCTTTATGAATAGATTTGTATCTGTATATACATTTCATTGTAACAAATGCTTTATACGTGCATAACGTATTGTCATACATAAACACAACCTTTTTGTATATTTACCGCCATCTGGCTCGTGTTAATGGACTACACCTATACGTATTTTTTCGCTTATGTAATAGCTTAGCTATTCAAGCGAGAGGTCGCCTTTTTCGGCAAAGTCTCTTTCGTCCGTCAGATGTCACTTATGAAATAAGTGCCACCTTATAGGATGAAATTTGCTTTATCTTGTAGGCGATTTCAATGAAATGTATATACAGATACAAATCTATTCATAAAGATTTGTTTCATTTGTATTACATTGCTTCACTAGCTTGACTGATGACGCCTAGATGGCAGAAACATATGTATTAAGCAGAAGTAAATGCTGAAAATACGAGGTGTATTGTCCATGTGTACAGTTACAGATATGTCAATTATTTACATGTCTGTTTCATAGTGTGGAAATTTTTAATGTCAAATTTTGAAAAAAAAAATTGAACGAGATAATGTAATTGCTTTAAGAATAAATTTTGTTATCTTATTTAAGTTATTCAACAACAAAGAAGACAAAATAAAAATATTTTCTCAAGTTGGTTGCCTAATAAATCTTGTTTATTATCCAAAGATATCAATTCGCTGTAAATGGGCACGAGTTTATTTACTTTCGCTGCTTTATCTCAGATTCTTAGGATGATTGCTCCGGTAATGTACGGTCACTTTGAAATGGGAAAATTATTGTACTGAAAAATTACCTCGAAGTTTGTTTTCTAGTAGTAGACAGAGCTAATTGTATGATTTATTGACCTATTATATCGGGAATGTGGCACGCATTGTGAAAGAACACGTACTTATTTTCGAATTAAGTAAATAGGAAAGTTTCGCTGAATATAAATAGACTTTCATCAAACATTTCCCGTTTGCTTTTCTTATTCAGAATTTTAATGTATTTTCCTATTTTCTACAGGAAATATTGAAGACTGAAATATTTTTACGCGAACGCGTCTTTCGAAATTTATGCTGAACACGTTTCAACATTTTGATTGTACAAAATCATTTTAGATTAAAAAAATTGAAGTCGACATTTTGTTTATTAATAAATAATATTAATTCAGGATAGTTAATTGACGAAGGAGATACTTGTTGAAACTTCATTATAACGCCAAGAAATAAGTAATTAAACTTCTAGTTTCAAAAATTCTTTGATTGTAAATACCACTACAATATTGTTTCGCCATACAATGGCTTCATCAGGTGGATGAAATACTGAATATGTTCAATACAAGTTTGAATATTTATGTGAAAATTATTGGGGAAATGGTGGTGGAAAAATTTTTTACAATCTTAAATTTAGTAGAGGGGAGTTGTTTAAATCTAGTTGGTCACTTAAAGCTAATCCTAAGCTATTGTATCTATTAAATTCTAAGTTTTCTAACAGGTTAAGTTTTTTACTTTTTTCTTGAATGTGTAAAATTTTGAAATCTATATTAAATCTGATTGATTTAAAAAAGGTATATAACCCCTTACCACAATTATTAATCGTATCCTAAATACGTATTTCGACAACTAAGTTGTCATCATCAGTAGGAAAAACTACTAATTAAAAGTCGCACATGGGGCACAGTAAAGCAAGAGAAACGCTTACGCACAACTACTATACACCGCGTCCCCGTATACACTAAATTTAACATGCCAATCTAAACTACGAGGGAGGTCGAGCCAAACACTTACCTACTTAAAGAAAAAGGGTCTAAACATGGTTAAAAAACATGCAAATAATCGGAAAGTACGGTCGTATATTGTAAAAACTAAACTCTATTGAAATTCTAAGAAGGGCAAATTTGGGAAGGATCGCTACATATCAAAAAAACAAGACATCTGACTGTGTTGAGTTATATTAAATAACAATAAAGTAACGTCAAAAGGATCTATGAATTATTAGATATAGTTGGTATATTATTTAAAAGTTATATACAATTATATATATATATATATATATATATATATTATATATATATATACACACATATTTAGTGTTTATAAGAATTTTATTTTTCTTATTTATTTTATTGGCCGTGTCTTAATATTAAAAATAATAGACTTTTTATTGGTTTAGCGACCTTTTATTGAATTTTGTTGTTTTATTCTACGACGTTTCGACTTTTATTATTATTCAGTCTTTTTCAAGTAGCTAGAAACAAGAATTAATACAATGAAAACATGAGAACTGTGTTTGCTTTTGTGAGATTGAATTAACAATTAAATTAACAATTAAAATTAAACTTAGATTAAAGACTGAATTACCAATTAGATTAACAATTAAGGTTAAAATTTAAAATTAGATTAATAATGAGTAAGGACAATTAAAGTGATTACATCTGTATAAATGAATTGAAGATTTTGAATTAAAATACAATACAGTAAGGTAACTAGAAACAAGAATTACTACAGTGAAAACGTACAATGAAAACGTGAGAGCTGTGTTTGCTTTTGTGGGGCTGAATTAACAATTAAATTAACCATTAGAATTAAAATTTGATTAAAGACTTAATTACCAATTATATTAACAATTAAAGTTAAAATTTAAACTTAGATTAATAATGAGTAAGGAAAAATTAAAGAGGTTAAATCTGTATAAATTACACGCTAATTCTTTTTATCCTATAACACACAAATTATCAGCATACCAATCAATGGTATATAGATTAATTCATGTACCTATGAGTAAAAGTAATTTTGACCTTGAACTAAATAGAATATACGCAATAGCATTAAACAATGGTTACTCTATAAATATTGTCAATAACATCCTAAATAGCCAACAAAAATCTAAAACCCTTTCCTTAGTTTATCCAAAATTAAAATACAAGATAATTAATTCCTATAATTCAATCACTTACTTAGGAAAAATTTCGGAAAAAATTGGTATTTTCATTAAAAAACTTAATAACGAACATATATCATTTAAAACAGACAATACTATACAGAACATTATTAAAAACTACAAAGATAAAATAGACAAAGAATCAAACTCTGGTGTACATAAGTTAACATGCGAAGATTGTAATAAGGTATACATAGGACAAACGGGGAGGACATTCAAAATTAGGATGAAAGAACACGAGAGAAGCCATAAAGAAAAGAAAACAGATTCAACTTTCGCAAGTCATTGTATAGATATCAATCATAGATTTAATATAGATTTCAAAATTTTACACATTCAAGAAAAAAGTAAAGAACTTAACCTGTTAGGAAACTTAGAAATTAATAGATACAATAGTTTAGGATTAGCTTTAAATGACCAACTAGATTTAAACAACACATAAATATTCAAACTTGTATTGTACATATTCAGTATTTCATCCACCTGATGAAGCCATTGTATGGCGAAACAATATTGTAGTGGTATTTACAATAAAAGAATTTTTGAAACTAGAAGCTTAATTACTTATTTCTTAGCATTAATTCAGGATTTGATTAAAAATAATTATTTTAATTTCGCCGCGAAGATTAAGTTCTCTTCATTTCATGAAAGTTAAAAACCATCTATATATGAGAGCGGCTTAATAGAAGACTGACTTTTCAACGAAACACTTATTTTGGGCTTAAAAATATATTATACTTTCTAACCTAATTTCCATCCAATTCTTTATACTTATGACCATTTTCTGCACCTCTAGATAAAGACCTTGCTAGCTATCCTCAAGATAAATATATCTGATAAATAAAACACATTTGAATTTCACCAAAAGTTAAATTTCCTTATCTGGTAAATAAGTATCTGATGAATAATGCAATCGTATCAAGCGGCAACGTTGTTTAATTGTGATGTACCTAACTTCTCTTTATTGACATTTTATAACGAAGATAAAAAAAGCCAATGTAGTATTCGACTTTTTGCTGACTAACTTGGTGAGTGAAAATTTTATTGAGCAGTTTTCGGGAATGATTGCTCGCAATTAGTTTTATCATAAATCTTCCAACATTCATAAAAATAGCAATTTACTTGAAGCTGTAATTAAGTGATTAAAAGTGAAAGAAAAAAATAAACACAGGGATCTTTCACTATATTTACGAATTGTATTGATTTGCAATGAAGTTTCATTAAATACGAAAACAAAGAATTTTTTTTACATTTTACCATACCACAATTTTTAATATACAGGGTGCCCATTTTCTATCTCCGTATATGGGTAACTCTCTCAGTATTGAAGATATCGGATTGGCTAAATTAGCAGAGTTGCTCAGAATTTCGATGAGTATTTGATAGCATTTTCAGATTTGTCATATGTTCTCAACTTTTTGAGATATTTAAGAAAAATTTAAATTCGACGAAATTTTCAGTTATACATATCTCCGCAATTATTGAAACCAGAGCAAAACTAAAAATGGCATCTGATAGTATGTTTTACGTAGAATTTAATAATCTTTATCAAATATTCATGGCACACTGAATATCAAGATATACTATAATCTTATGTTTTTTTAAAATGGCAATCATAGTTGGCCATGACTTCCTTAAAATGCTGTCCATAAATGTTAAAGTATAAAAAAAATATTATTTTTTTTATATTTTAACACTTATGGATATTTGTTTTTATAAGGTTGACATGAAACCAACATTAGGATAATTTAATGTTATCATGTTTAGTGGCGTCTTTGCTAAATTTTAATTTTGTAATTGAACTCCTGAAGAAGTAACGAATGGTTATGAAATATGCAGTGAAATAAATGAGTTTTTTTTATTTGACAGACCGCTTACCCATTCAATTAATATTTACGAATATAGTACGTATATATATATATATATATATATATATATATATATATATATATATATTAATATAAAGCCTCACGTTGGTTCGTCAAATTAATATAAAGCAATAGGCCTTATAATAAATAATACAGAATTTATTGGTTAAATATAGCGGAGCTGGTATATTAAATAGCCCTTAATTGGTTCGACAAATTATTATAAAAACAGTGTGTAACAGGCCCTATGTTGGGCTGACAAATGATATATAACAAACCTATAAGGCCTTACAGTCGTGCATATAATTAAAGTTAAAGTAATAATTAATTTTGCCCAAAAAATAAAATATATTTGAATATTCACGTACGGAGTTATAAAAGTAATTTATAGATGGCGTTAAAGTTATATTTTGACAGTTGACATAGGTGTAACTTATATGAACTTGAATACAATAATAAAAACAGTTTATACTTAACTTCTTTTCTGCCTCCTTTACGTGCTAAACTTATTACTAAGTATTTTATGGGTATCTTAATCACAATGTGGCTAGCTCAGATTATAGTGATTAAGATTAACGTAAATGCGGGTTCGGTGTTTTGATAGAAGGTAGTAATACGTTTAAACTAAATTATGCTAATTGAATGAATTTCCAAAGTTGTTAAAGAATAAAACAAGAGGATGAATGGTAAATATCACTGGTTTAATTGGATTCTCAAAGCATAAAAGGTAAGTTAAAATATCATATAGTATTACATTTGCATGAAAAGTCACGTGATTCGATATAATATAAAAGTAAGGTTAAATGTTATTATGAAATCGTTATAACTCAAATATTTAAATTAGCTAACACAAATTCAAAGTAAGAAGAACTGTATTTTTCGGTATTAAACTGTATAGTGATCAAATGCTAACATTTTTGGAATTTAAGTGAAATATAAACGATCTTTTTCGCAATGTAACTAATAAAATTTTATATTTTAGGAGATTATTAAATAAATACTCAATTTTGATGCTGGTTGTTTTTCTATATGGATGTTGGATGTTCGAGTCTTGGTACACAGGAAAAACGGGTTCAGGTATAGGAGAAAAGCTGGTTTTGTTCCAAATTCGGGTTGGCGTCTTTTAGAAATTGGAGTTTTGGTTATCAGTGCTCAGCGGGTTCAGGATAAGGTAACCTCCGTAAAAACGATGCTAGTGGATCGGGAACTTATAGGATATCTTCTTGGTAAGGTTACGCTAATTTATTTTAGGTTTATATCACTTTATTCCTTCATACACTTTTTATAAAAAATAGACGCGTTGTACCATTTTTAATTACACAAGCTAACTCTCTATTGTTTTTGTTAATTCTCCAGGCATCTTATTCTGAATGTTGTTTATATTTATTTAATCTCGACAATAATTTTCTCAAAATAAAATAAATTACTACAACCAATCGTTTTGACATTTCATCTAAATTATTGTATTAATTTTACAATGGATAAAAGTTTATTTTAAATGTTCAATTTCCGCTAATTACCTATTTTCATTTGGGATAATTCCCGCCTTATCTGATTCAAAATAGGTACAGCTATGCCCATAATATGTGACATATAATTCCAATCAATTAAGTTAAATATCTTCGGGAAAATTAAAATGTAAATGAAAATGACTAAAGTGAATGGTTACAAGAAATACAATAATTAAGTGATACAAATTTGATAAATTAAAAACGCGGCATTAACTTTATTGATATGGCATGTGAAAAATGCAGGTCTAACAAAGACTTATTCTAAATTAACAATTTAAATATTAATACTGTATTTTTGCTCTAGGCCCCTCATGCACATGGGTAGCCTCATTACAATATATATATATATATATATATATATATATATAATAATTTCTTGATCTTTGCATATTATAGTAGATTTAATTAAATGTTAAGTCATGAATTATTATTATTAAACTGAAATGTATTTTGGAATAATGTCATTTTTATCCATGGCAATTTCACATATATAAATATGAAATTAATATCTGTCATTTATAATTTAAAATTCTTTGAAAAAGGCATTATGTTCCGAAACATGTAAGATTATTTTAATTTTTACAAATTAAAGTAAAATAGACCTTAAATCGCTGACCAATTAAATCTACTATACAAGGTGTCCCTTATCGTTATGTTCAAATTTTAGGAGTGTGAAGTAGACTTCATTTCAAGTAACAAAAATGCAAAACTTGTATATCCATTTTTATTTGTTTCAAAGTTACAGATCTATGAATGTGATTGTCAGATCATAAAAAAAAATGTAATCCTAAAGTCAATATAAACTGATTTTATTTAAAAAAAGTTATACGATTCAATAACAGGCCTGTGATTGTTAACATCGCATAATAAAATGTTATCCTAAAATAAATAAACACGTGTTGTAGTGCATACAGTAATTTCTTAGAGATCTACAAAAAAGAGTACTGGAAACTGATTTATGATAAAGAAGATTCTTACTTATTTCCTTAGTGCTGAACCATGAATATCATACAATAAACAAACGTTCAGATGACTGTTAACGTTGCATTTTTTAATAAAGGACTACATTACGTTTCAGTTCATACAACAGCTTATTAGTGAGTGGACACGTTTTCTTTATTCAAAATGCCTTACCGATTATCTTCTGAAGAGTATGCGGACATGCATTTTGTTTATGGCTACTGTAATGGCAGTGCACGTCAAGCAGTTATTGAATACCGACATCGGTTTCCCGAAAGGCGCATTCCTCATTACAGAACGTTTCTGAAAGTACACAGACAATTTCGGGAATGCGGACTGCGTGATTATCTTTTCAACCGAGGAGGAAATTTGCCAGCAGACTTAGAGGAAGAATCAGTGGCTATTGTTACAAGGGATCCAAATCTCAGTGTACGTCGAATCTCTAGACAACTAGGAGTGCCACGAACGACAGTTTGGCGAATTTTAAAACGTGAGGGCTTATATCCATATCACTATCGCAGGGGACACGGTTTGCTTGAGGCAGACAACTATGCTCGTCTAGTTTATTCTACCTGGATATTAAGACGATCACGGCTTCATTTTAATTTCTGGAGAACAGTCCTTTGGACCGATGAACCTACGTTCACGAGAAGTGGTGTTACAAATCCGAGAGACCTGCACAGGTAGTCATCAGAAAATCCCAAAGCTATACGCCCATCGAAATTTCAACATGAATTTTCTGTTAACGTTTGGGCGGCCCTAATCGATGTCTTGTTGATTGGTCCTGTCGTTCTTCCTGGGAGGTTAAATGCGGACAATTACCTTCAATTTCTTATTGACGAACTGACAGGTCTTTTAGAGGATGTCCCACTGAATGTTCGACGAGACATATGGTTTCACATGGATGGGGCACCACCACATTTAGGAATTGCTGTCCGAAATTGGGTTAACGTCAATAATCCAAGATGGATTGGTCGAGGTGGTCCTGTTTTATGACCACCCAGATCAACCGATCTTAATCCCCTTGAGTTTTATTTATGGGGGTACATGAAAAATCTACGCGCAAGTTTCGAACACAAGGGCAAATCCAACAAAACAAGTATGAAATTCGGATAAGTACTTCTTCTGTTAGCTTACGGGCACAAGCCTGCATTCAACAAGGAGGAGGACATTTCGAAAATATTATTAATTGAACTTTTTTAAATAAAATCAGTTTTTATTGACTTTGGGATTATATTTTTTTTCATGATCTGACAATCACACTCATAGATCTGTAACTTTGAAACAAATAAAAATGGATATACAAGTTTTGCGTTTTTGTTACTTGAAACGAAGTCTACTTTACACTCCTAAAATTTGAACATAACTTGACTTGAAACGAAGTCTACTTTACACTCCTAAAATTTGAACATAACGATACGGGACACCTTGTATTTAAACAACTCGATGGTAAAAACTAGATGGTAAAACTAGAATTAAAAATTAAAAAACTAGATGGTAAAAAAAAATTCCTCAACCATTTTTTCTCAATAATTTGTATACCGTGTGTCCCAATTTCGATGCTCACCATTGGTATCTCGGTTATTAGAAGATATAGAACAACGGTTAAATGGGGAATGTTTTGCAGAATTCAATACTCGCGGCAAATCTCATTTCAAATTTGATCTAACTTTTTAAATTTTTAAAATATTTTGAAAAATCAAAAATTTGCCGATTTCGTTATTCCTCAATAACTCGATATCGCTTAGTCTGACCTCTTTTAAAGTTTTACATTGTTGAGACACTTTTTTAAAACAAATTATTTGATACAAACAGAAACCCCCGATTGTCATTTGTTTTTAAGTTATTACCACTTTTTTTTGCTTTTCATATGGCGGCCATATTGGATTTTGGGTTTGTTAGGTAGTCCTCAAAATGTGCTTTTCAACGATGTATAACATGCCTGAAAAATTTTTATTTATAAGGAAAATATTAATAAAAACGTAAATTAATCTTTAATATGAAATTAGTAGGCTGAAAAATTAAACACCAATGTCAAATGAAAGTGAAAAGATATTCTAAGTATAGCAAACGCCAATTAAGTTGGCGCGAGGAGGGGTAAGTTCGCGCAGGATTAAAAGTAGTGGGGAGATTTGTATTTGGTTTTACATCAAATGTCAGATAATTCTAACCTCTGAGCGTGTATCACTAGCAAAGACATTATGTTCCGTCAAACGTCAATGACAAATGTATTCTGACAAGGAAACAAAACGATAACCTGTCAAAGTACAATTATTGCTGCAGAGATAAGTTAATTAAAGCTACTTGTAGTTAGTGATAAGTAATTATTGTCAAGTATTAAGATTTATAAGTATTGATAATGGCACATACATATTCAAACGAAGAAAACGTTGATATGTTGGAAGTGTATTTCAAAGCAAATAGAAACACTAAAAATGCGTGCACGAGTTATGCAGAGCGTTTTCCAGAAAGACAACAGCAACACAGGACAATTTTTAGAAGACTAGTTAGCAAATTAAAAAACTTTGGAAGCTTCGAACAAAAACGAGCTAACTATGAAGTTAATGATGCTGATACACGTCTAAATAATATTTTGCAGAACGTTAGGAACAATCCCAGCACATCAGTTCGTCGTGTGACACGAGAAACAGGGATTTCAAAATCTACTGTTCACAGAACCTTGACGAAAAGCAAGTATCACCCTTACAAACCAACAATTGTACAAGGTTTAAGTGTTAATGACAATCTCCGACGATTACAGTTTAGCAGGTGGTACCTTCAAAAATATGAATATGACGCTAATTTTCCTATGAAAATACTATGGACAGATGAAACACGATTTACCAATTGTGGAGTGTTCAATAGGAATAACTATCGTCATTGGTCTACTGAAAATACACATTAGGTAAATCAAAGAAGATTTCAAGTTCGATTTGGTTTTAATGTCTGGTGCGGTTTAATTGGTATGACATTTTGTTTGCATTTTTTTTGTTTTTTAAACTCTTTTTTTCGTTTTCGATAATCAGTTAATAGGTCCTTTCATCTTTGATTACAATTTAACTGGTAACAGATATTTGGAGCTACTAACAAACGAGATAATGCCTGCTTTGAGGCAAATTATTAATCCCGAGAACATGCAAAACATCTGGTTCCAGCAAGATGGTTGCCCGGCCCATAACACTCGTAACGTGCAACATTTTTTGAGAGAAAACTTTAATGAGAGAGTGATTTCAAATAATGGACCCGTGCAATGGTCTGCGAGATCACCCGACCTTACCCCGCTTGACTTTTATTTATGGGGTACCACTAAAAACGAAGTATTTGATTTTGAACCGCCAGAAACTCGGGAAATTTTAGAACAAAGAGTATTATATGTGCTACGATCAGTAAACGGAAACACGCTACGTAGAGTTTGTAACTCTACTCGAACAAGGTGTCAAAATTGTGTGGAACAGAATGGTCGTCATATTGAACAATTTCTTTAAGTGAATATGAACTTTAAGTTCTGTATCTTTACTTTTTATTTCTATAATTTTTTTATCGTTTCGTTTGTTTACAGTATTACTTAGAATATCTTTTCACTTTCATTTGACATTGGTGTTTAATTTTTCAGCCTACTAATTTCATATTAAAGATTAATTTACGTTTTTATTAATATTTTCCTTATAAATAAAAATTTTTCAGGCATGTTATACATCGTTGAAAAGTACATTTTGAGGACTAATATGAAAAACAAAAGATAGTGGTAATAACTTAAAAACAAATGACAATCCGGGGTTTCTGTTGTATCAAATAATTTGTTATAAAAAAGTGTCTCAACAATGTAAAACTTTAAAAGAGGTCAGACTAAGCGTTATCGAGTTATTGAGGAATAACGAAATCGGCAAATTTTTGATTTTTCAAAATATTTTAAAAATTTAAAAAGTTAGGTCAAATTTGAAATGAGATTTGCCGCGAGTATTGAATTCTGCAAAACATTCCCCATTTAAACGTTGTTCTATATCTTCTAATAACCGAGATACCAATGGTGAGCATCGAAATTGGGACACACGGTATAAATATTCCAACTTTCATTTTAAATATTTAGTTTTTTATCCACCTGATGAAGCCATTGTATGGCGAAACAATATTGTATTGGATTTACAATAAAAAAAAATTGAAACTAGTAGTATAGTAGATATCGGTTCCCGTGTTAGAACCGCGTCGAGTTAGGTGTGATTGTCACCGTTTCGTCCACTGTTTCAAGGGACATCTTCAGGGTTGTACGTAGATGTTCGTCGTTTCGCAGCAGCTTGAAGAATGCTAAGACAGAGACCGGCACAACTTAGCATTCTTCAAGCTACTACGAAACGACGAACATCTACGTACAGCCCTGAAGATGTCCCTTGAAACATTGGACGAAACGTTGGCAATTACGCCTAAGTCGACGCGGTTCCAACCCGGAAACCAATATCTATATCTAGAGAACGACCGCGGAAACCTGCACCTATATCTAGTAGTATAGTACTTATTTCTTATCGTTACTAAGATGATTATAGGACGCTCGCTAATATAATATACACTTTGTCAGAGGTAAAACTGCAAATTAAACTTTTACAGCAATGGGCCTTAATTGTCGAACAGTCTGCAGTGTTAGAGATGTTATTGACTTTGTTACTGACATGATACTTTTGGAAATTTTATAATTAGAACCAATTTTGTAACTTAAAGAAGCAACGAATCGCCTAGATATCTTCTCTAATATATAATTTATTAAAGTAAACAAGTAAACGAAGATAAAGAGCTTTCATTTGCTATAATTAATGAAGACTACATAACAAGTACACACTTTCATAACGGCGAACCTTAATCGTCGCCTATTTAACGGAGCGCGTAGAGAGAAAAGGTTTCAAAAAGGCATTTCCTCGTCTCGCCGCAGCTCTACACGTTACCGGCCGGATTAACGTCATCCGGACCCGAAAGCTCCTCTTAACTTTCCGGATCCGTTCGTGCTAGTTCGTCGCCGGGCGCGACTACGGGCACGTTTCAACTTGTTGCGCATGCTTCGACCCGCTGTCAGAGCGACGACGCTACACGTCTAGACGCCTCTGCTCGCCTCTCGAGCAGATAACACATAGCGTTCTACGAAACGGGGCCATCAGACACAATACACATCACACACAAGAAGGACGCTCTGTTGCACAAAACACTCGATTTACACCGACTTAAACGGGACCCGAAAAACAACATATCTAGCATTTTACGGGATTTCATACGTTGAGAACGAAGACGTGTTGAGAATTAACTGTCAGGTGAAGGTTCTTTTTAAACCGAAGCTTTTCTTTTTGAAGCTGCACAAAACGTACCGTACCATACGCGTTAAATATTAAAAATCTCTTAAAAAGAATTAAAAAAAGCCGTTTCGATTTATTTTGTATGAAAGTGCATCTTGCAAAACTGTAAAATGGTGCTTTAATAATCGTCTCGGAAGATATCTCCAAAACAAAATGAGAGGTTTGTCCTGAACGGTGAAGATCCGGACAAACATTGTGGTGTAGAGGTAAGTATTTATCTTAAATTTCGTGTCGTAAAAGATTTATATTTAGCGTTCTTTAAATGCCTAATGTGGCTTGTGGTTTAAGAAAAAAAAACATATTGTGATTCTAGCATGCACAAATCATTATAAACAACTAGAGACACAAGATAACGCTGTCACTAATTAGACCAGATTAATAGCAATAATAATAATAATTCGTTATTTTTTCAATAGATTAAACGAACAGAACATAATACTATCTCTTAATTTACATTATTATAAAATTATAAATTAAGTATAAAATCTTTCAAATTATTTTATAAAAAGGTACATTTTAAGCTTTTATAATTCAAGCATACGTAATCACGTTTTCTTGTTCAAATATTTATTGCTTCTTCAGGGGCTGCCGCAAGGATCTAATTTGAGGCCTTGACTTTTTATAGGCAGATACAGTTTTACCCGACCATTTTTATTCAATCCTTTTCTGATAATTAAAGCTCGGATTATATGAATGTAAATTGGCAAAATATGCGTATATAACGTGTGTATAAATTGTCGCAAAAGCTACACGTAGCGATATTCTTCGTTCGGTTTCAAATATAAAATCTTAATATTAAACTATTGTATCATGTTTAGTTTGTTTTCACGGGGTTCTTGAAGTTCAGACTTTTAATACGCAACTAAGCGTTACTCTTCGATATCTGTTAATAGAGATAGCTACAATTTAGTTTAAAGAACAATTCTTACCAGTATTATTTGGCAAACGTTTTCATTTTGATTTAAAAATTTGTTTTTAGCATTTCTTCATTAACAACGAGTTTGTATTTCAAAGTGATTCAAATCAAAATTATTACTGTCAAATTTTGCAGTATCTACAGTTGCAATAGTATGCGGTTACAGTGTTGCCAAATGTATGTTTCGAAGCATGATACGACATATTAACTTTAAGATTTTTTATTCAGAACCGAATGAAGAACATGGTTGCGTGTAGGTTTGGCGACATTTTATACACATTCCATAATTACTAATATTTAGTAACTATTAATAATTAATACTATCTAATACATCTAACGTGCCTTCAAAAACTTTCCTAATTAGAGACGGCCATATTTATTTTCTAACGGTTGGTGATAGTGCACGTAATCTGTCACGAACGTATAATTTTGATAGTTTGGTTATGTTATGTAAATGTGTGTAATAATTAGTAATTTAGTGTTTGCAAAAATATTTATTACAATAGTCAAAATTAAATTTATAAATTAATTGCACTTTGCATTTCATGCTCTCAAAGCAATTTATTAGGATTTCTTGGATTATGTCAGCATCAGAATTCCCAAAAGCATTGCGAAACTCTTCGACTGTGTGATGTCTGGTCTTGAAAATGGTAGATATTCTTTAAATATGGAAAAATAAAATAGTATAAAATTGTCAAATCTGGAGGAGGAAAATGAATAATTCTCGTATGGACAAATTCTTGCAAAAAAGCTATTGCTTCTCGAGATTTGTGCGCTGGTGGATTATCTTGCTGGAAATGTCCTTCTGTAAGTTCATCATGTGTAAAGCCGTGAAACAAACGTATTAAATTAAAACAAAACACCACTACGCTGTCCTTAAAGTATTATTAATATACAAGTGTCCCGTATCGTTATGTTCAAATTTTAGGAGTGTAAAGTAGACTTCATTTCAAGTTGTCGGATTTCCTCGGCAGTCAGGTGAATACGATCCAACAACTCTTCTCTATTGTGTTCGAAACTGGCGCTTAGACTAAATGTTTCATGTACCTCCATAAATAAAAGTCAAGGGGATTAAGATCGGATGATCTGGGTGGCCATGCAACAGGACCACCTCGACCAATCCATCTTGGATAATTGACGTTAACCCAATTTCGGATAGCAATACCGAAATGTGGTGGTGAAACCACCATCCATGTGAAACCACATGTCTCGTCGAACATTCAGTGGGACATTCTCTAAAAGACCTGGCAGTTGGACAATAAGAAATTGAAGATAATTGTCCGCATTTAACCTCCCAGGAAGAACGACAGGACCAATCAACAAGTCATCGACTAGGGCCGCCCAAACGTTAATAGAAAATTCATGTTGAAATTTAGATGGGCGTATAGCTTTGTAATTTTGTGATGACCACCTGTGCAGGTTTCTCAGATTTGTAACACCACTTCTCGTGAACGTAGATTCATCTGTCCAGAGGACTGTTCTGCAGAAATTAAAATGAAGCCGTGACTGTCTTAATATCCAGGTAGAATAAACTAGACGAGCATAGTGGTCTGCCTCAAGCAAACCGTGTCTCCTGCGATAGTGATGTGGATATAAGCCCTCACGTTTTAAAATTTGCCAAACTGTCGTTCGTGGCACTCCTAGTTGTTAGAGATTCGACGTACACTGAGATTTGGATCCCTTGTAACAATAGCTATTGCTTCTTCTTCTAAGTTTGATGGCAAATTTACTCCTCGGTCGAAAAGATAATCACGCAGTCCGCATTCCCGAAATTATCTGTGTACTTCCAGAAATGTTCTGTAATGAGGAATGCGCCTATTGGGAAACCGATGTCGTTATTCAATAACTGCTTGACGTGCACTGCCGTTACAGTAGCCATACACAAAATGAAAGAAGAAAATCGGTAAGGCATTTTGAATAAAGAAAACGTGTCCACCCACTAATAAGCTGTTGTATGAACTGAAACGTAATGTAATCCTTTATCAAAAAATGCAACGTTAACAGTCATCTGAAGATTTGTTTATTGTATGATATTCATGGTTTAGCATTTACGAAATAAGTAAGAACCTTCTTTATCATAAATCAATTTCCAGTACTCTTTCTTGTATATCTCCAAGAAATTACTGTATGCACTACGACACGTGTTTATTTATTTTAGGATATCATTTTATTATGCGACATTAACAATCACAGGCCTGTTGTTGAATCGTATAACTTTTTTTAAATAAAATCAGTTTGTATTGATTTTACGATTACATTTGTTTTCATAATCTGACAATCACATTCATAGATCTATAACTTTGAAACAAATAAAAATGGATATACAAGTTTTGCGTTTTTGTTACTTGAAATGAAGTCTACTTTACACTTCTAAAATTTGAACATAACGATACGGGACAACTTATATAAAAGATACAGTTAACGCTTTGAGATAATTAAAATTAATAAAAGAAAGATATATGTACACGAGTTTGTAAATGTAAATAAATTAATGTACGTATGGAACGATACCGAATAAATACCGTGTTTCGTGTATCGCAAGTTACACGTGTTAAAAAACAAAGAAACGCCGATCAGCGCTTCACTGTATATTCCAATGAGCACTTGTCGGTGGTCGCGGTGTTTAGTCGATGAAAGGTGCGAAACCTGAGAAAAGTTTCTTTTCAAAAAGATCGGTAAAATGAGGGTTAGTGTTTATGACCGAGTTAGGTATAACTTATCAGATTGCAAACAAGTTACTCTACTAAATGAAAAGATTCATTGCAAAAAATATATGTCACACGTGATTAGGTAAAATTCACACTATTGAATTAAAACGTGACTATTAAATTATGTCAATTGATACGCGGCCTGTATAATTTTTCATCTTTGTTAGTTTTGCAGCATTAGATGGAGCTTTCATATGTTAGTCGACTTGGAACTTTCTCTCAATTGTAACCTGCAAAAAAATATCATATTATCGGTTGTTTTCTTATAAAATAAATGTTAGTAAAAGATAAAGGAATAATTAAAAACTTAATTAATTAATTAATAAGAGGAAATAAACTTAAAATTTTACTCACAATCTTGCACCATGCTACGCAAAACACTTTCTTTTCCATCCATACGCAATTCTGAATAAGGTGCAATACATCCAGGCACAGTCGCTATTTTCGACATTTTTGCTATTATATATCACAACTTACAAGATTACACTTCGAAAAGCCAACGTAGAAGGACGTTTAAAATAAAATTACTTGCGAATATGGGAATAAATTTCTCCGAATAGCAAAGAAACACATACACTCCTAATTTTCTGGTAAAATGTATTTTTGTATTTATTTAGAAGTTTTAAGGTATTAGTTTTCCTGGAATTTTGTCCCGGACTGGATGTATGGGAAGAGCATTAATAAATTCTTGGAGACGCTTATCGGAAAAGTAACGGGAAGAGGTTTAATAAAATACTATTTTTAATTTAAAGAGGGCTAATTTTTCTTTGTTTGTTACACCCACGACATATTTTTAGTAATGCCTATAATAAATTTGATTTAGTAAATAAATAAAACTCGGATACTTAAAATATGCAAAAATGTTGAATTACTACAAAATATGCAAATAATATACAAAATGCACATATTATGCAAATATGCAAATTTATGCAAACTGCATATAATCCGGCCTTTAATTATTATTATTATTATTATTATCAACATTGCATTATGTACATTTACTAATAACAGGTGTTTTTTATAGAGGTATAGAACTTTAAGTTGGCAAAACTTTTTTAACTGGCGGCCATTTTGTCAGCCGTCAAGTGATTTATGTTTAGTTTGGTTTGGCATTTCAACATGAATAGACTGACGCCTGAACAACGCTTCCAAATTGTGCAAATTTATTTTGAAAATCATGGTTCTGTTCGAAATACGTATCACTACGTCCATTTTACGGTGAACATAATCGTCCATCAGAGCAATTAATTCGATTAACTATGGAACGTTTTCGCACCACGTTTACTCTAAATGATAATACGCATCCACAGAGACGTCGTACAGTGCGTACAGAAGAAGTCATTGCTGCTGTAGAGCGTAGCGTAGAGGAAGACCCGAATCAGTCTATCCGCCATCGTGCACAGGAATTGGATATGTGTCCATCCACTTTATGGAAGATTTTGCGGAAAGATCTTGGCTTGCGTGCTTACAAAATCCAACTCGTAGAAGAATTGAAGCCACACAATTAACCTAGCAAGGCGTAGATTCGGTGAATGGGCCCAAAACAAGATTGCCGTTGATCCCGATTTTCATAAGCGAATTTTGTTTAGCGATGAAGCTCACTTTTGTTTGAATGGATACGTCAATAAACAAAACTGCCGTATTTGGAGTGATGGTAATCCTCAAGTGTATGTTGAGACACCGTTACATCCAGAAAAACTGACTGTTTGGTGTGCTTTATGGGCTGGTGGAATCATTGGTCCGTACTTCTTTAAAAACGATGCTGGTCAGAACGTTACAGTCAATGGTGACCGCTATAGAGCCATGATTACTGACTTTTTCGTTCATCAATTCAACAACCATGATGTGCAGGAGCTGTGGTTTCAACAAGACGGCGCAACATGTCACACAGCTCGTGCCACAATTGATTTATTGAAGGAAACGTTTGGTAACCGCATAGTTTCACGTTTCGGACCCGTGAATTGGCCTCCAAGATCGTGCGATTTAAAGCCGCTAGACTATTTTCTGTGGGGATATGTGAAGTCGCTAGTCTACGCCGATAAGGCCGAAACGATTGACCACTTGGAGGACAACATTCGCCGCGTTATTGCCGATATACGGCCACAAATGTTGGAAAAAGTCATCGAAAATTGGACCTCCAGATTAGACTACGTCCGAGTCAGCCGTGGCGGTCATATGCCAGAAGACATATTTAAATTATAATGCCAGAAGATTATCTTTCGAATAAAGTAAATTTCATGTCAATTTAAAAAATTCATCTTTGTTTTATTCCATTTCAAAGTTCTATACCTCTATAAAAAACACCTTTTATATTAGAAGAAATTATCTTGTAGTCTCAACATTATTTTCAAAACTAAATTCTACGCATTTAAAAAGGGAAATTAAAAATAAGTCAAATGGTAGTATAATTAGTATTGAATCGATCTGTTATCTTAGATACATACGTACTTCTCTAATGGACGCGCAGGCTATAAAATAAATATAACATAATCCGATAATAGAAATTCGCTGGTTGTAAAAACTGACGAAACTATTTTTAAACAGATACCACTTTGATGAATGTTTACTGTATCGATTTGTATTTGCATTGGCAGATTGTTTGAAACGCGGAATTATTTCGGTTGATATGATCTCGTGTTACGGAAAGAGAAACGCAAAACAATTATTCAATACTCGAATGTATGTGATATTTATAGTAACTTGAATGTTCATGAGCTACTCCACAAAATATCGAACACTTAAAGACACGTTTCATATTAACATCAAAGCGAAAGCAATAAAAATAATATTTAAATATGTTAATTGTATATTGCGTCAATATGATTTTAGTATAGCAAGCGAGGCAAGCTACATTAACAGCGGAAGCAAGAAAAAGAGTTGTGACGTTTTCTCATTTATCTGTTGCACACATAATATACGTACGAGGGATGAGCTGAATTATTGAGAATAAGAAAATCCAGTAGACTGTGAAAAACAATCATACAGTGTTTATTTAGAGCAACTCTTTATCTGCTATTTGACGTTTTATCCGAGATACTGGGCCGCACAGAAAGTTTTCTGTGAATGTTCGACTAGGCATCTTAAACCTTCAAATCGTAGGACCAATATTTCTTCCGAATAGACTAAATGCAAATGAATACGTCAATATGTTAAAAGAACTTTTGGATAATGTTCCATTAAATGTCAGAGTAAAACATGTATTACATGTAGAGAATACAATCCCGAGCATTTTTCAATCCCGGGATTACGGGATTTTTGAAGCGTAATCCCGGGATCACGGAATTAGACTATGTGGTTTCTAATTGGGCTCAAATGAAAAAAAAACTTAAATAATTTCTTGAAAATTATTTATTAATATTGTTGCACAACACAATACACAATATACTAAAATAAGGAACAAAAAAGAAAATACAAAAACTATTTAAAATTTCGAAAATACAATCGCAGAAAATCAAAGCATCCAATGTTTGACTTCCAAGCCTGCTTCGTAGTTTATTGCCAACATAAGCAGCAGCTGAAAAAGCTCGCTCAGGTTCTACACTGGTTGGAGGAATCGACAATAGACATTTATATGCTAATTCTAAGTGATATCCACGAACTTTTCCATTTTCGAGCAGGCTCATTTCGCGTCTAATACTATTTACCAACCCCGATTCATTTTATACTTCAGGATCTCGGGATTCCATGCTCTTATTAATTTCCAGCTGTAACTTTTCCTTTAGTGTCAATTGGGGTTGCAAGGTTTGTTGCCTTGGCTCATCATATGTTTGCGATCCCGACCTTTCTTCCTCTTCCGTGTCATCTTGACTATTTAGTCTTTTAACAATACTCTTTATTTGCGCCCTCACTAAAGCCTGTGTAGGAACTGGAAATAAGGCGAGCCATTCCAAATCCGATAATAACAGATTTTCATCATCTTTTCGTGGATTTTGTAAATAATTCAACACACCATTTAAATCATCATTTCGTCGTTGCTTTATACGTTCCACTAAGGATGTTTTTATTTTATTGGCGAGTGCTGAGTTTCTGCTAGACAATTGTTTTATAAGAAATTTCAAAGCGGCATCAACTGTGCATAAATTAGCATCTCGTCGACAGATTGTTTCTACTGTTAATTTAATTGGGGTCAGCACATCAACAATTTTATTTACCAAGTCAAAATCAGCATATTCTAAACGGATTGGATGATTGAGATCTATAAGAGCTTTTTGAATGCAGGTTTTCAAAAGAGAAAATCTTTCCAGCATGAGTAGAAGACTATTCCACCTGGTTTTACAGTCCAAAAGAAGTGACAGCTCTTTTTCATGTTCAATCTTCACATATTTTTGAAGTACTGTTTCATTTTTCAATGGTGGCCTTTTGAAATACACTACAACTTTGCGGATTTTCTTTATCAGCTTATTAATGTTTTCATCTTTCGTTAACTCTGGTATGTGTTCTCGCGCAAGTTCATTTTGTGACATTAAGATTAAAGCTAATTCTGGACAGTCTAAGTCTTCTAAATTGTCATCATTATCGCTATCGTTCATATAATCAGGAGTCACAGCTGGTTCATTTATTGTATCACCTGAGTCTGGGGTAGGGCCGTCTTGCCTGTATTGAAAATAATTCTTTATTTTATAAAGCACATCACGGACGGCCAAATTGATACCATGTGCGAGACACAGTTGTTGTTAAGTGCAAACAAGCTGTCCCACCTTTACCATAACGTTCGGTCCATCGGTTACATTAGCCACGATATCAGTTTCCAGGGAAATATTAAATTTACTTAGACGCTCTTTCAATATACGAAGACAATTTTCAGCCGTCATACTTCCATTAATAGGAACGAGTCCTAAGCTCCAAATTTGTTTATATGAATGAACGTTGACAGCCATGTTTCGTTTATTGGACGTTGATGTCCACTCGTCGAAAGTTAGACTGAATCTTTCACCTGCACTTTTCAAATGTTTTAATTGTGCAGTTATTCGCCTTCTGATTTTTTCACTGTAATTTATAACACGCTTTCGAATTGTGACGGCTGATTTTGGTAAATCCGTGTATTTCGCTAGGAGCAATTTTCTCAAATCGTCTGAATTTATGAATACACTGAATGGAAATCCATCTAATGCAATCATTCTTGCCAAAACATCATCCAGGCTATCGTCGGCACTTTTAGTAAAATAATCTTCTAACTTTTGTTTAGCTGGCGGCGGTGCTGTGTTCAGGTTTTTAGAATCTTGACTTGTTGAAGCTGTTAAACAATTAACGTCAGCTAAAATCTTAATGTTATGTTTTGATGACAAATGTGTATGTAATTCCTTAGTCGATCCACCCAAAGACTTGAGAATGGCAGGGCATCGCTTAAATTTAGCACTATTCCCGTCTTTCGCAACTAAAAAATAACTCCACGCTGCCGACATATCATTGTTTTTTTATGTTGAACAAAGTCTCCCGCCATTTAAAATAACTTTTTCAGATAATTGACTTTTAAACTTAAATCACGTAATCTGCGTAACCTTGTCGCTGGTAGAATAATAAATAAAAAAAAGTAAATCCTAATAAGCGTATTTATACTTTCGTATAGGGAATCCCCGACGGGGAATCCCTCGCAACAATATTATGATATATCATAGGAGATGATCGGGTGATTCCCCTGTTGGCCCGTTGGGGAATTACTTTAACAGTATTGTATTGAAGTATGCCGGTCGGGGAAGTCCCTTCTAAGTTACATATTAATTTAAGCTGTACCTGTGTAGTTCTTTTATCGTACGGCGTACCTAGGGTTGATTTTTTGTCTTTATGTAATAAGTGCCCTTAATATAATCTAATTAAGGTCATTGTCAAGGCGCAACGGATTACGGAATGCAAACTGGAAATCCCGAAAATCCCGAGATTAGCCTAGTACAGTCCCGGGATTTACGGAATCAAAACCCGGCCGGGATACAGAGATTCCGGGATTCGGGATCCCGGGATTGTATTCTCTAATTACATGAGATAGTGTACTAGCTCATAATACCAGAATGACAAGAGCATTGTTGTATGAACGTTTTACAGTTAGGTGGATTGGGCGAAATAGCAATGTGCTTGCAAGGTCACTAGATATGAATCCCCTTGACTTATTTGTTTCGGAGTTTTTGAAGGAAATAGTTTATGCTGCGCCTCTGGATGACGAACAGGAAGTAATGAATAGAATTAATGCCAGCCACAATACCGATAGGACCAGCTCTCAACGGGCCATACCGAGCAATAAGTGGCAACAGCCGAATCCCCTCTACGCGCAATAGCTTACATTACCATACATTGCAGAGTTATGAATTTAGTAAGACTTAAACCGCGGATATAGTCGTTTGCATATTCGTTCTGTACGTAATTTGCCCATTTGTTTCAGATATAAAATGGTCGTTATGGCTCCAAGTTATTATTATTGTATTCTTAGCTGCTACGGAAAAGTAATTTTAAGTAATAAAAAAACAATAACGTTTTCTAAAAGATAAAAGTAAAAAAATCAATAATTCTGCAAAATAAATTTTAATTCTAAGAAAGTCACTAAATATAGGATTCGAAAATACCGCCCTCTCTCCCCAAACAATAGCCGAGCCTATTGTAAAACTCCCGCCTCACTCCCTCGAGATTTCTAGGGGTTATTGTCTGGAAAATTCTAAACAGTTGAACTTGCAACTGTTGCAACCTTTACATTTGCACAGCTAGATACGAATGACGGGCAATCTATTGCTCTCGATCATCGGACTTATGTATGCGCACGCGGAGTGGCGTCGTACATACGTTGCCACATCGCATTACGTTCCATACGTATATTGTTCCGTATGGCCAGCAGCGGGCTGGACCTATCGGTATAATGAATTACCCCAAATATGTTGCAACTCAACTGAAATAATTTAAATAAGCGAATAGAAGAGATTCTGTAATTATGCATCCATTTTTCCCAAAAGATATTTTGCCCACATACGTAACGAAAATTGGCTCGACATTTCTAAGCGATATTATGAAGGAAGCAACACGTTTGCACGATACTTTCATAGATAAACAATAGTGGTAAACGCTGCATCATAACTAAACTTCAGTGGCGCCACCTTGCTATAACTATAAGACTATAACAGGCAGATTTGAATTAAGCATCACGAAATACAGTAAATAGAGTTGATTTTACATTTTGCACTAAAAATAGATTTAAATTTGTAAACTTGCGTTCTTATTAGTATTGTTATTTTTTTTAGACTTGAATAAAACTTGTTTTTTGTCATATCATTCCTGCTAATTTATTTATGGTTTTATACCATGATGCCAAATCTACACTTAAGCAATTTATATGGCTTAACTAATAACAAGACAACATTTCTGTATTAGGATTGTCGAATCAGAATTAATCTTAGACTTGCCCTACGTGACGATTATCCGTGAATTTCTGACCACCCTGTATAAATTTCATTGGATTTATCGTATATTTTTATTTGTGTTCTTCCATGGAAACGACACGAAATCAAAACAAAATAATTACAGTTAATTTATAATTAGATTCTACTACCTTTGGAACTTCTAATTGAAATTTGGTAAAATCTAACTTCCTGCCTAGCCCGACGCTCTAATGAAACCGATGGAACAATAAAGGCAAAACTAATTCAAATAAACCTTTGAAACGTCAACAACCCAAATATTACCTATGCTTTCTGTTACGTTTACCTTTTTATTAACGGTCTACACACCTTCCGTGAGTATAGGCATATTGCTAGCTCAGGAAATGTCACGTGACGAAAATTAAACAACTCCGAAAGCACATATTACTACCAAAAAGCTTTTAGTGAAATTGGATATAGCTAGACGGTTATCTTAATACAGTGTGTTTGATATTAAACCATTCAAATTTATTTAAATCAAATAGATGGAAAACTGTATTTTAAAAGTAAAATATTTCGTTTTTTACTGTTTTCGGTTCAATAACAAAATAGTTTTGACGCGGAATTAAATCTATTATTGGGATAAAATAAAACTAATTTTAATGAATTTCATTACTTTTTACTTACACAGTAGCGATTGTTTCGCTCCAACCTGAGCTTGTTCATAGACATTTAAGTACATAATAAAATGTACCCATTCTTGCAACTATTCAAAACAAAACATGTGTTTGTTACGGTACATTTGTGTAAAGATATACAAGATGTCCCGTATCGTTATGTTCAAATTTTAGGAGTGTAAATAAAGTAGACTTCATTTCACGTAACGAAAACGCAAAACTTGTATATCCATTTTTATTTGTTTCAAAGTTACAGATCTATGAATGTGATTGTCAGATCATGAAAAGAAATGTAATCCTAAAGTCAATACAAACTGATTTTATTTATATAAAAGTTATACGATTCAATAACAAGCCTGTGATTGTTAACGTCACATAACAAAATGTTATTCTAAAATAAATAAACACGTGTCGTAGTACATACAGTAATTTCTTGGAGATCTACAAAAAGGAGTACTGGAAATTGATTCATGATAAAGAAGGTTCTTACTTATTTTGTAAGTGCTGAACCATGAATATCATACAATAAGCAAATGTTCAGATGACTGTTAGCGTTGTATTTTTTAATAAAGGATTACATTACGTTTCAGTTCACACAACAGCTTATTAGTGAGTGGACACGTTTCTTTATTCAAATGCCCTACCGATTTTCTTCTCAAGAGTATGCGGACATACATTTTGTGTATGGCTACTGTAACGGCAGTGCACGTCAAGCAGTTATTGAATACCGACATGCACAGACAATTTCGGGAATGCGGACTGCGCGATTATCTTTTCGACCGAGGAGTAAATTTTCCAGCAGAGTTAGAGGAAGAAGCAGTAGCTATTGTTACAAGGAATCGAACTCTCAGTGTACGTCGAATCGCTAGACAACTAGGAGTGCCACGAACGACAGTTTGGCGAATGTTAAAACGTGAGGGCTTATATCCATATCACTATCGCAGGGGACACGGTTTGCTTGAGGCAGACCACTATGCTCGTCTAGTTTATTCTGCCTGGATATTAAGACAGTCACGGCTTCATTTTAATTTCTGCAGAACAGTCCTCTGGACAGATGAATCTACGTTCACGAGAGGTGGTGTTACAAATATGTGAAACCTGCACAGGTGGTCATCAGAAAATCCCAAAGCTATGCGCCCATCTAAATTTCAATATGAATTTTCTATTAATGTTTGGGCGGCCCTAATCGATGACTTGTTGATTGGTCCTGTCGTTCTTCCTGGGAGGTTAAATGCGGACAATTACCTTCAATTTCTTATTGACGAACTGCTAGGTCTTTTAGAGGATGTCCCACTGAATGTTCGACGAGACAAATGGTTTCACATGGATGGGGCACCACCACATTTCGGAATTGCTGCCCGAAATTGGGTTAACGTCAATTATCCAGGATGGATTGATCGCCGTGATCCTGTTGCATGGCCACCCAGATCATCCGATTTTAAACCCCTTGACTTTTATTTATGGGGGTACATGAAAAATTTAGTCTACGCGCAAGTTTCTAACACAAGAGAAGAGTTGTTGGATCGTTTCACCTGGCTGCCCAGCAAATCCGACAAAACAAGTATGAAATTCGCGTAAGTACTTCTGCTGTTGGCATACGGACACAAGCCTGCATTCAACAAGGAGGTGGACATTTCGAAAATATTATTAATTGAACTTTTTTAAATAAAATCAGTTTTTATTGACTTTAGGATTACATTTCCTTCATGATCTGACAATCACAATCATAGATCTGTAACTTTGAAACAAATAAAAATGGATATACAAGTTTTGCGTTTTTGTTACTTGAAATGAAGTCTACTTTACACTCCTAAAATTTGAACATAACGATACGGGACACTTGTATACATAAGTTAGTTATATGTCTGACGAAGCTCAGGTTGGAGCGAAACGATCGTTTCTGTGTAAATTAAAAAGTAGTGAAATTCATTAAAATTTGTTTTGTTTTATCCCGATTATAGTTATTCAAGTAAAGGCTGCACAGAATTAAATCGTTAATAACATTATAAGTTTAAAGAAATTGACAGTCATAAATCAGTAGAAAGTGAATCGCCTGGAACCGCGTGGACTTCTAGAGAACTGTAATCAAAATAAAAGCTTGCCTCTAACTCTAGGCTCCATCTTTGAATACTTGTTGAAGCATTCGACAAGTTTTTGCCGAAGTTTTCCCTTCAAAATTAAGCAAAACTTTACACACGCTCTTTACTTCTTTTCATGACCAGGATTTACCTGACGTGGCGCCCTATAAGCTCGGAAAAAATATTCCGAGGTTATAGCGCGCCATGTCTGCTAAATTCTACTGGTTGAGAGAAGTAGGGAGTAAAGACAGCCCGCTTGAGATTCGTAAAATTAACCATTTTTTTTCAAAATAACACTGTACAGATATTTTAACCACCAAATTAATTTAACTGTCAAAATTAATAAAACTACAACAAAGATAGATTGTGATAACTAAACCAGGTCATGTATTCAAAATATCCATTTCGTCAAGACGACCTCGTTGAGTTATGATCTTACACCACATTGTTTTATCTTGTAACCAGGTCACTAGGCTAAGGGAACACACTCTAATATATAACGAGACACTCAGAGGTCTCCACAGTCAGAGTCAGAAGTCAGACTCAGAGAGTTAGAGTCACTACAAGCCTAGTGCCTCATAATTATAATGTAGTGTTTACTAAATAATAAAATAAAACAATAATTTTGTTATACCACTTTATTCACATATAATCGTGACCGCGGTTTCGACATACAATGTCATTATCAAACTGCAAAAGTTACAGGCCTACATAGAACTTATAAATGACACCAAAATATATGGGGGTGGTTTATGATGTTATTTAAAATTACTACTATATACTTAACTATTATATACAACATTGGAAAAGAGGTGTATATATAAGATCCAACTGGTCATTTAAAACGATATCTATTGTGTTGTTTCGACTTTTAAAAATTTCTAGGGCCTCTAAAAGATTTAATTTACGACCTTTCTCGGCCAAATGCAATATTTTATGGTGACCAAATGTATGCCTTTCTGTAATAAGATGGTTTGCGAATGTTGAATCTGTCTTCTTTAGTTTATATGACCTCATGTGTTCTTTTACCCGTATAATAAAACTTCGACCAGTCTGACCTCTATATACACTTTTACAATCATTACAATATAATTTGTACACTCCTGATTTATTATTGATATATGTTTTAGGTTTTGCGTTAAAAATGAAATTACTTGTTTTTACATATGGTTTGTAAGCTATACTATTTTTTGAAATTATATTTCCAATTTGCTCGCTTATTTTACCGAAGTAAGTTAACGAGACAAATTGTTTCAAATTAGCACTATCTTTAGGATATACTAAACTAAGGGCCACTTGTAACTGTTTTTTCTTTAGTATACTGTCAATTACGCTACTTTTATAACTATTGTTTACCGCTATTTGTTTTATAGTATTGATTTCACGAACAAAAGATTCATTAGACAAAGGAATATTTAATGCTCTATGTATCATAGAATTAAAAAATGAATGTTTGTGTGTCTTAGGGTGTAGTGAATCTTTGGGAATAATGCAATCAGTGAAAGTAGGTTTACGATATATATCAAATTTTAAGCTCTGATCTAATTTGGTTAATTTTAAATCCAGGAAGTTAATACTGTTATTCTCTTCTATTTCTACTGTAAAATTGATATTAGAATGGATTGAATTTATGTAGTTCAGAAATGTTTGTAGTTGTCTATGAGTACCCTTAAAGCAAGCTAGGATGTCGTCTACATACCGATACCAAAATTTAATATGTTTTTTACCTAGTTGTGATGAAAGAATTTTTTCCGTAATATGCTTCATGAAAATTTCAGCTAATAGAGGACTTAGAGGTGAGCCCATTGCCAGACCTTCTGTTTGTTTGTAGAATTTGTTGTTAAATGTAAAGTAACTTTGGTTGGTGGCTAACTCCGTTAGAGATATGATTTCGTGTATAACAACAGGGTTTGTATTTTTCTTTACTAATATGTTTTCTATTAACCTTAAGCATTCCTTATGTGGTATTTTTGAAAACATGTTGGAAACATCAAATGATACCAGGATTTCTGTCTTTTGTATATTACAATCTTTTAATTTAGCTGTTAACTGTATTGCGTTTTTTATGGAAGAGCTATCTGTAAATTCGGTATATTGTCTAATTATTTACTATTGTTATTTACTAAGTGTTTACTATTTAAATTATATGTTGTTATTTAATCGTTGCCCTTCATATTATTTATCACACTGATGAACCTGCTGTATAAATGGAACTGTCTCGGCAACAATGTTACCTCCGGGACCAGGTGACATTACAAGATTACTATTAATATTCTGCTTTTATGGTGTGTCTCAGAATAAGGAGTGACTCAAATATCCCGCCAAAACTCAGTCCACACTGTTTAAAATTTGACCTACCGTATGTGTACACACTTGAGAGTGTAGTTCTTTGTTGTAATGTCATTTATTTTTATTACATACTGAACATAACCTATTTCTGACGTTCCGAAAAACACGAGCACAAATATTTCATGTATATATCATTATGTTACCCATATTTCTACAAAATATTGCTAATTTAAAGTAAAACAAAAACGACATTTCGAATTTATTACAAAACTACCTCAAAATTACAACATAAGATTATAAAATTCTCAAAATAAATTGAAGTAGAAAGAATAGTCACTCATGCTGGATGCTAACGATTACTGTCACTTATTAACTGTCACTGTTTCCAACATGAATAATAAATAGTTCCAAGATATCGTCCATTAATCCACTTAGATTCAACATTCTACATTAATTACATGGTCAATACAATTTTTTCATTTATTCGGTGTAACATTTGTAAGTGTTTCCATTAAAAGTTCTTGTAATGGGTGATTCATTTAGAGATACTTTTTCCAAAAGCAAAGAACAAATGAAAAACGCCAATTTATTTAAGAAACTTGATTATCATACAAAAGACATTCTTTACATTTATTTTTTAAAGATTATTTCTCTCAAATGTTGGCCGCGACTGCGGTTAACGTGGTCTATTCTGCTGTTTCAATTTTCAATTACGCGTTCTAGCATTTCGAGTGGTATTTGTCCAATGACCCGAGTAATATTGGCCTCCAATGCCTCAATTGTAGCCGGTTTATCCATGTAGACTTTAGACTTCACGTAGCCCCACAGAAAAAAGTCTAATGGTGTGATGTCACAAGATCTAGGCGGCCAATTTACTGGTCCAAAGCGTGAAATTAAATGTTCACCGAATCGTTCTCGCAGTAAAGCCATAGTTTCACGAGCTATATGGCTAGTGGCGCCATCTTGTTGGAAGTAAATGTCTTGTAGACCACAGGTGTCAAGTTCAGGCAGCAAATAGTCCCTTATCAAGGCGCGATAACGGTCGCCATTCACAGTCACATTCCGGCCGGCTTCTGTTTTGAAGAAATATGGACCAATTATTCCACCGGCCCATAATCCGCACCAAACAGTTGTTTTGTCTGGATGTAATGGTAGCACTTCAATCTCTTCAGGTTGCTCATCACCCCAAATACGGGCATTTTGTTTATTCACGTACCCATTAAGCCACAAATGGGCCTCATCGGAGAACAAAATTTTTGTCGAAAACAGTGGATCTTCTGCAAGTTTATCAAGAGTCCAACGGCTGAAACGGAAACGATTCGGAAGGTCGGTCGCCTTTAGTTCGTGCACTAGTTGAATTTTGTTTGCTTTTAAACCAAGATCCTTTCGTAAAATACGCCAAGTTGTTGCATACGACAAACCAAGCTGTTGAGAACGGCGACGAATTGATTCTTCCCGGTCTTCGCGTCCACTCGCTGCTACCGCCGCTATATTTCCTTCACTACGTGCTGGATGAGGTCTATGTGGTCGCGTATTATCCATGATTGTAAATTGAGTTTCAAACTTATTGATGGTATAGCGAATTGTGCGTTCGGTAGGCCGATTATGTGGCCCATATGTTGCTCTAAGCGCACGATACACATTCCTTGTAGAACGCCCATTTTCGTAATAAAGCTGTACTATTTGTAGGCGCTGTGCCGGGCTAAGTCTTTCCATTACGTAATGTCAAATAGTAATGAACCAGAATGTGCAGTCCGCTGACGCGTCGCATGCGCGCTCAGCCATTAAATCCCCACCTAAAAAAGTACCTCCAAATGAATCACCCATTATATGTGATATTTTGAACGTTTTATTTTTTGAAATAATTTGAATTGCAGCTTTTCTCCAGGAAGAAGTTGATACCTTTTCAGCTCTATATGAATGATATGTTGCATTGACCATCACACTATTACAACATTATCTGGTAACTTTGGCAATATCTTTGCAAACCAATCTTCAAAATCAGTGGTATTCATTTCATAGTGATAATCAGCCTAAATAAGAGTTACATATAATAATAGCTACTTAATACTGGTAGCCGTAACTTTGTGGTAATCCATTTTGAAATTAATAAAATAAAATAAAACTATAACTTTGTTTTACCACTTTATTCACATATAATAATGATAATGACATTGTATGTCGAACCCACGGTCACGATTATATGTGAATAAGATGGTAAAACGAAGTTATAGTTTTATTTTATTTTATTAATAATAGCTACAGTTTTTCACTTACACTTACTTGAAATTAATAAGTTTTAAGAATCTGTGTAAAGTAGCTCTACTTATTTTTGGTACAGGTGCATCTCTAGTACTTATTCTGCCATGATTTTATTAAGAGTCGATAACGATAACGATAACAACAGAAAAATGCAAGAAAACGTTGACAAGGTTATATTTGTATATAAAACATAACCTGTCAACCGGCCGATATTTCTAGATTATTAACGATATTGAACTAGGCTGCATAAGAGCCAATGGACTTCTTGTAAAATATTTGAATATATTATATATTATTTGAATCAGTCCTTCTTATTCTGATACACACCATAGTATAGAAACAATAATTGTGCTTAATTTATTTATTGAATAGGAGTTCAAGTTACAAAAAAACGTCAAGAGACCTTTTTTTATTACAAAATGAAGCACCATTAATAAAATAATTTTTATTTAAAGTAAAGCTGTGGCGTACCATTATTTTTTCAAACATATTCAGTCCAAATTTCGCTCGAACGCCACTGGTAATATACCGAATTTCATAAAAATATCTGAAGTGGTATGAATGTTAGGATTAAAAAGAAACTTTTTTCTTAGCAGTCTAACACCCTGTATCTCGGAAGGCAGTATTTCCGGACTCATGTGTATATTAACTTTCTTTCTTAAAATAATCTGAAAAATCGGCGCTTTCAATACTAACATTCAGTTATGAAACATATGATATACATATGTTTGAATGACTGACATAGTAAAATGTTCTAATAATATAAACGTGTGTTAAAAAATAATAAATAATTGAATTAATTCGCGAGTACAACATACAATATAATCAGCCTTAAACAGTAAGTTATGTTTAGAAGTCGTGCAAACTGCGTCAACAACATTTATATTAATTAATTGCCATTAGTTGTTTAGCACGCGAACAACTGTTACTTCCGTTTTCCCAATTTCCAGGTTCTTCCACCATATATATATATATATATATATATATATATATATATATATATATATATAACATTTGATAAATTATTATCTCCAATAATTTATCAAATGTTATATTTAATGAACGGCTAAGAAATTATCTAAACACTTATATATATATATATATATATATGGTAAACCTAATCAGTAGGCGATTAAAGGTCTGTATATTACTTCAAAATATATGTATTTAAAAAACTCTACATGTTTCGGCTGTATACGCCTTTTTCAAGAGAATACAAAATATGAATGACAGGATGTAAATGTCAAGTCATATCCTGTCATTCATATTTTGTATTCTCTTGAAAAAGGCGTATACAGCCGAAACATGTAGAGTTTTTTAAATACATATATTTTGAAGTAATATACAGACCTTTAATCGCCTACTGATTAGGTTTACCATATCATACCAAGGTCACGAAGTTATTATATATATATATATATATATATATATATATATATATTAAAATAATAGACTTTTTATTGGTTTAGCGACCATTTAATGAATTTTATATATATATATATATATATACACATATATATATATATATATATATATATATATATATAGATAATTATTTCGTGACCTTTGTATGTTATGGTAAATTCAATTTGTTGGCGATTTAGGGTCTGGTTTTACTTCAAAATATATATATTTAGAACAGTCCTACATGTTTCGGCAAATGATGCCTTTTTCAAGGAATATAAAATTAAATTTATATTTTATATTCCTTGAAAAAGGCATCATTTGCCGAAACATGTAGGACTGTTTTAAATATATATATTTTGAAGTAAAACCAGACCTTAAATCGCCAATAAATTGAATTTACCATATATATATATATATATATATATATATATATATATATATATATTCACTTACAATATCCGCACAAGCATTATCGTTCTAAGAAAATTGGTCTCGAATGTCAAACACATGTGTCACATAAATGCGTACCCTTGTAAAACAAAACGAACAACAAATATGCTTGAAAAAGACTGAATTGATAAAAGTCGAAACGTCGTAAACAAACATCAAAATTCAATAAAAGGTCGCTAAAACCAATAAAAATCTATTATTTTTAATATATATGTATATATATATATATATATATATATATATATATATATATATATATATATAGTAAATTCAATCAGTAGGCGATTTAAGTCTGGCTTTACTTTAAAGTATATATATTTAAAACAACCCTACATGTTTGGGCAATGATGCCTTTATCAAGGATATAAAATATAAATGGCAGTATACAAATGTTATATAATTCAATTCACCAAGAAAATTTTCCTGGACTGGTCATTTCCAGAAATGGAAATGTAAGCACTGCTTTCTCTATGGTGCTATCTCAAGTCTTAGGTCTACGAGAAAAAGTAACGAACGATTCATAACCTTAAGGAGAACTTCACACGTACAATTCAAGATTTACCATCTAATATGAAAAAGTAATTAGAAATTTGGTCACAAGAATCCATTTTTGTCAACAAAGCAGGGGAGGGTATCATTTAAATGATATACTCAAAACATACTGTTACTAATTGCTCTTCAAAATAAAATAAAAATTAATGAAACAGTATTTGTAATATTGATTGTATCCCATGCTAGAGTTCTGACGCCCTTGTTGGTAAACCCTTCATTTTATTGCGCCAAATTATTATTATTACCAAATTTAAGTGGAAAAGAAAACACCGTATTTTGTATCCTATTTCTACCTGAAATCGAGAATCTCCTCTCCTTTTTCATAACTAAAAAATTCTCTTCATTTTCCTTTTCCTCCTTCTCCTATTCTCTTCAAATTGACCTACATACATTCATAAACGTTTATGAACATGCCCGCATTTAAAATAATTATTCAATGGAAGGCACATGCTTATGTACGAGTACATCAGCGCAAACGAGTGAACATGTGCGATATATAGAAGCGGGCAGTCTTTTAGGAAATATGCGTTCTTGTAGAGATTAAAAATGTAAGCGCCTGCTGGGACGACATGACCCGTGATTAATTATATACGCCGACCTTAAACCCTTTGAAGTTAATATTTGAAAACAGATTGGGAGAATTTTTTATTTATTAAAAGCGCAGATTGTCCGACATCGTTCGACGGTATACGGAGAGTGACCTTTTCACGAAATGATGCTAATGAAACGAGAATATTTCACCTTCGCTGTCCAAGCGCATTTTGTTGGATAATCTGCGCATCAATTACAATGAGACGTACTTGTTTGATTAAAGCTTGTTACGATTATCTGGAGGAGTTCATTTATTTGGATTGGGACATATAAAATATTGCACTCGATTTACAGAGAAGTGCCTTTTTCCTTTCTTAATCCTAAGTTTTAAATCGTTTTCTTTATACGTCGACTTTTTAAGCTTCTTGTCTCCAAACTAAGCTTTTTAACAAATGCTGTTTGCAACGCTAAATCTTGTCTTAACCATCTGACTGTTAAATGTAAGATGACTTACTCGCCAAAAAACAAAAACGTAAACAAATTTTTCTTTTATATCTATAAAATGTATTTTGAATCTCAAAACATATTAGTAACTTCTTTTAAAATTATTACTTAAACTTAAATTGATGAAATCACGCCCTCTGGTGAAAAATTGGATAGTATCGATTTGGTCAATTAAATATCAGATTTTTTGGAATTAATTTATATTAGAGATTGTAATAATAGTAATTATATATATATATATACATATATATATATATATATATATATATATATATATATATATATATATAAATATAATAACTTCGTGACCTTGGTATGATATGGTAAACCTAATCAGTAGGCGATTAAAGGTCTGTATATTACTTCAAAATATATGTATTTAAAAAACTCTACATGTTTCGGCTGTATACGCCTTTTTCAAGAGAATACAAAATATGAATGACAGGATATAAATGTCAAGTAATTAAGTTGCTATGGTTTAAATTATTCAAAGATACATTCTAGTAATAATAATAAATCATGCCTTAGTATTCCAAAAAATAGATAACAAGGTGTGAAAATATGTGTTGTTCGCTGCTAGCAATTTGTGTCTCCTTCAGGGTATGAACTTGTGTGTTGGTTGCTGCTGGCAGCTTGCGTCTCTAAATTCATGCGACCGATCACTAAACACACGCACGAACGCACCGACATACAAAACCCTACACTTACGCTCTCACACAAAACCACACACCCATAGAGAGACGCAAGCTGCCAGCAGCAACCAACACACAAGTTCATACCCTGAAGGAGACACAAATTGCTAGCAGCGAACAACACATATTTTCACACCTTGTTATCTATTTTTTGGAATACTAAGGCATGATTTATTATTATTACTAGAATGTATCTTTGAATAATTTAAACCATAGCAACTTAATTACTTGACATTTATATCCTGTCATTCATATTTTGTATTCTCTTGAAAAAGGCGTATACAGCCGAAACATGTAGAGTTTTTTAAATACATATATTTTGAAGTAATATACAGACCTTTAATCGCCTACTGATTAGGTTTACCATATATATATATATATATATATATATATATATATATATATATATATATATATATTAGTCGGCGATTTAAGGTCTGTTTTACTTTGAAATGTATATAATTAAAACAATCCTTAAATATATACATATCAAAGTAAACCAGACCTTAAATCGCCGACTAATTTAATATATTATAAACATACAAAGGTCAAGAAATAATTATTTTTATATATATATACTAGCTAATCCCGACCACGCTTCGCTGTGACTCAATCTGAAATGAAATGAATGAGAAAAGAGATAAATGTATTATAGTAAATATAAATTCACTGGGAAAACAAATCATCCAATTGCGTTGCTGTGGCTATGTGAAGTTAAAGGAAAAAAAATGTTTTTGACAAAAAAATAATTTGTTTAATTGTAAAGCTGATGAATAGATTACATTTTTTGTTTAGTCCATTTAGTTATTTAACATAACTTATAAACAATGTAACCCGCTATTTTAATAATGTTCCTGTCACTTGGCTTTTGACACATTGTCGAAATTACTTCAAAAACGTCACCTTTCAAATATCTCAGTGTTATTTAAATTCTTTTAATAAAATTTGTATCGTATATGTTCTCTTTTCTTCGATCCTACCTTGAATAAATATATTGTGAGTGAATTCTCTTAAATATTTAATCTTCCTTTCTTGTGATCCTTAATTTTTGGATTTTATATCACTTTATGTTTAACTTCTTTCTATAACAGCTTCTCTGTGCCTGTTTCCTATTACTTTTCATTCTCATTGAACTTGTTATTAAATTCCTTCTGCCAATACTATTCTTATTCCAGTTATAATTTTTCGATTGTCAATTTATTACAAACAAAATGAATATGGCCATCGCTATACTACTACATTATATTATAACATTATTTTCTTTAGATTGACATTTTTAAATTCGTTAAATCTTTTGAATGGAATGTCCGATTTTAATAATTTAAAAAGTATTTTACTGGTATTGAAATGGTCTTTAATAAAATATTTAATAGGATAAGGAATAATACAGAGGTATGGATAATATGGTTTGATTATTGTCGGCACTTTTATTAACTTTTAAAATGTAAAAAAGTAGTTATAGTGGCATAACTACAGTAGTTGGACATATGGTTTCGCAGACTTTTTTGTAGATATTAATACGTTCTATAATACTGTACAACATTTTTTTGTTCTATCAACAATAGTTTCCGCAGCGTACGCGATGGCAGATTTTTTGTGACTAATTTTTTCACACCTTGGGTTACATTAATGCATTTTTATTGGGGATTCCTTTTTTTTTGAAAATGTAATATAGCCTATGTCACTCAGTGAAAATGCAGCTTTCTAATGGTGAAAGAATTTTTGAAATCGGTCCAGTAGTTTTTGTGTGAAAACATTACAAACATACATACAAAAACACAAATGTTTCCTCTTTATAATATTAGTTTAGATATATATATATATATATATATATATATATATATATATATATATATATATATATATATATATATGGTAAATTCAATTTGTTGGAGATTTAAAGTCTGGTTTTACTTCAAAATATATATATATATTTAAAACAGTCCTACATGTTTCGGCAAATGATGCCTTTTTCAAGGAATATAAAATATAAATGACAGTATATTAATGTCATACATTTGTAGTTGCTATTGATAAAATTATTGAAAGATACATTCTAATTGAATAATAATAAATCATGCCTTAGTATTCTAAAATAGATAGACAACAAAAACAGGGAAACACAAGACAAGAGTTATTAGTATGTATGCGCCCGTGGAGCGACTTAGGATGTAAAGTTGTCGGCATTCGCCTTAAACGAGAAGGAAACCCACGAAAACCTACTCGGACAGCCAGGCAGGAATCAAAACACGGAACTGTCAGCATGATAAGCAAATGTATAGATATTTAAATAACTTAAGATATATAATTAGAGCTGAGGATGTTTGCGGTATAACCATGGTTATATCATGTAACCATAGTAATTTACTATGGTTACATGATATAACCATGGTTATACCGCAAACATCCTCAGCTCTATATATAATTATATAACAGCAACATATATTATGATGGTAAATTGCAGATCGTTACATAATTAAGTTATAGTGTATACTGCTTCAATTTTTTATATCACTTCTGTTGTTAATTGAATTTTTTTCCTATTTAATACTAATCATTTCTTTAATTTCCCTTTTCATTGTGTGTTGTTCTTTAACAATTATCTGTGTGTTTTCAAAATCCAAATGGTGGCCTGGTTTTATCTTTCTGGATATGTTAATTCACAGAATACGAGATGTTGGTGCTCCGAAAATCCTCATTTTTTTGTTGAAGAAACATTCCATCCCCAAAAAGTTGGTGTTTGGGTTGGAATATGTCGAAGAAGATTGGTGGGTCCCATTTTTTTTGAAGGTACACTTACTGCTGCACGATATCGCAATGAGATACTCGGCTCATTCATAAATCAACTGGATGATGAGGAATTACAAAATGGGTATTTCCAACAAGATGGTGCAACAGCACATACGACCAGAGAAATACTTCAATATCTCAGAGAATTTTTTGATAACAGAATAATAAGCAGGAAGCTGAAATCCCATATCCAACTAGGTCTTGCGATTTAAACATATGTGATTTTTTCGTATGGCCATACATAAAAAATTCGATTTATTCAACGCCAATTCATAATCTGAAACAACTGAGAATTCGCATAACAGAAAAGTGTGAAGAGATCAACAACTCACCGCAAATGCTGCATAAAGTTTTTGCTGGATTGCGGAGAAGAGTTGGTTTGTGTTCAGATGTAAATGGACAACATTTTCAACAACTTCTGTAGCTATATGTAAATTTTGATTATGATTTCGATATTAAATAAATTATTTGTTTTCTTTTTTGTTGTAGTATCATTTCAATGCCATAACCTTTTTTTACAATGAAACCAAATGAAACTGTCAAGCATCAAGTTATGTGTCATTATGTGGAAGTGGTTAAAGTACCAACCCAATTTCACAGTCTACTCCAATTATGAATTTTTTCGATGGCTCGTTATATATATTATATTTATATGGTTAATATTTGACAATGTTGAATATTTCAAATTAACAAAGAATATTATATCAAATAAGATCACTTATATAGCAATAAGATATTGATATCCGCTTAAAAAATCCTTTCTAAAAACGCACCACAGAGATTCGTTATAATTCATATATCAAGGAAGTTAGATATTTTTGTCATTTTAAAACATATAGAGTGACTTTTGAAATTTCTTTCTAGATTAATATATGAACATCGAATATTAATAATCATGTCTGACGAAGCTCACTTCCATCTGAGTAGGTACGTTAATTAGGAGAACTTTCGCTAGTGGGTGTAACACAACCCAAGAGAAATGCATGAACACCCACTTCATGACCAAAGGGTAACGGTGTGGTGTGGAGTGTGCAGCTTTGGTGTGATCGGGCCATACTTTTTTTAAGAAGATAGCCACACCGTTACAATCAATTCACTTTGAGACGTTGAGATGTTGGAAACATTTGTGTCTGTGGAACTTCAAAGATTGGACCAAGATGGAGTATTGTTCCAAAAGGACGGCGCCACAGCGCATACACTAGACAGTCCATTGCTCTTTTAGAGTGTATGGTCCCGAATTGCCTAATTTCCAGGTTTGATGACATTGCATGGCTCGCAAAATCACCGGACCTGACGGTCCCGGATTTTTTTCTGTGGGGATTCTTAAAGTCCAAAGTGTACTCTACGCCCAAACACTTCTGGCACTCAAAGAAAGAATTCGTGCGGAAATAAATTTGATAAACGAAGATTTACTCAGACGCGTTATAATCAGAAACAGATTGCAGCAATGTATAGAAGAAGACGGTGGCCATTTTATGGATGTGATCCTTGCAAACTAAAACTGTTATAAGAAATTTCCAGAATTGTGTTTTTAGATCTAATAATAATAAGTCCAAATATATTCTTTGTTTCTTAACAGTGGCCTATTAGAAACCGTTTAATCCTGTTTCCGGACACTGTCCACGTGGTGTTTTTCCTATAGATTGTATTCAAAACTTTCTTTAAGATAACAGAGATAATCTTCAAAACCTGCGATAACATATTGCCGTGTTTACCTGACCTCACCTTGTCAAATATGTATGTTATCTGAACTTATGCTTTTAGACGTATTACTTATTAATATTATTTATTTAAACGTTGCCGCAACACCGTGTTTCTTAATTTTTAGCGCGTCTTTCATTTTTCATTATTCGATCTCTTATTGTTCACAGTGACTCGTTTTCATTTATTTAAAAGCCAGCATCTTTTAAAAATTGCTGCAAATACTCTCTCTTTTTATTTCCTTCGCATTTTACTTATTTCTCCAGTGCCCTCGGATGCCCAGGAGACTAGTGTCCACTAGTTTATGAATAAAATATTCTTTCCAAGAAATTTACAAAATGGTGAGTCTACATCTTAATACATAAAACAAAGTTGGGTTAGTTACAATGTTTATAACTCAAGAACGGTTGGACCGATTTTAATGATCTCTGATTTGTTGGATTCGTCTCCGCCTCGAATAGCAGAATAACTATTAAAATTTTCGGAAAAATTCACGGAAAAAAAATTATACAGAAAATTAATTTTTAAATAAATTAGGTTAGGAACTCCGCCATCTTCCGCAATTGACAGCTTACGTCACGCACACTTATAGCTTATTTGTAATAATTGATGTCCATTGCGAATCAGTGACATAAAAGTGTAAATTTTTTTGTTTCTTGTTGTCTGAGATTTGTTTTGAAAAAAGCATATAAAGATTACCAGTCGATTTGTTTGTTTTGTGCGAGTGCGAGTTGACTGCTGTAGTAACATTAGTTATAGGTTTGTTCCGAGAAGAATCCCTATTATTTTTAGTGAATCGGAATTTAAATCTGTCTTACAGCCACCATCGTACTATAATACTGCCAACCAATTGGCTAAAAGAGAAGCAAACTGTCAGAGATTCGTTCTTGGAACAGACCTACAATCCACTGGATGTTGAAGCAGCATTCGAATAGTCGACAGGGTCAGTTAATAAATCATCTTCCATATCATCAGTTGAACCTGAGTCTCCTACATGCATGATAAACTCCTCAACATCATCTTGCAATCCATCGACAATCCACATTTCTTCTTCAATTTTTTTTACATGCTGAATATAATTCTTCCAATTGTCAACTGTCACATTACTATAGGCACTCGTAATTAATGGTGCCATATCTTTTACTTTGAACGTAGTGTTGTGCATCTTTATGTGATTTTTCACTTGGGCCCAAACCATCTCTATTGGATTCAGCTCACAATGGTAAGGTGGTAAACGTAGAACTTCTTGGCCAGCATCTTTCGCCAACATATCAAGCTTATATTTGTCATATTGATATTTTACTTGTGATACACTAAACAACAAATCTCTTTTAACATATTATCATCAACGGATATATTTTTTTCAGTCAGCCAGTCAATTATATTTTCTTTTCTCCATGCATTTGTAGGTATCTTCTCAACCTTTCTGCTGTGGTACGATGCATTGTCTAGAACAAATACAGCATTTTCAGGAGTATTTGGCAATAAATGCTCAATGAACCACTTTTCAAATGTATCTGCATCCATCTCATTATGTGCATCAGCTGTATTTTTCTTGCATAGAAATGTTAATTCGGCACCAGGAAGTAAGCCATTTTCATTGCCAGCATGTACTAATGCAAAGCGAGGACCAAGACCGCTCGGAGATTTTAATCCTGTACTCAATCCTCGAACAAATGCTTCTCGAGTACTTTTTATTGTATTATCTTGCCAGACTTTACTTACTGTGTGTCCTACATTAACCCAAGACTCATCTGTGTAAACTATACACCTACCTGGAATAAATATTATTATAGGTATATGCTTTTATATAAAGAACAAAGAAACTTTACCTTCATTTCGAAATGTCTTGATATCTCGCAGATACTTGTGTCTCCATCTTATAATATCATCTCGTTCAATGAGTATGCTTTTCCGTTTTACAGTTTGAAATTCAAAACCAATATCTTTCAAAACTCTATATAATGTTGATCGTGTAAAAGTAGGGAGATCATTGTCATTGTTGATGGTAGCAAGAACTGTATTCACAGTGGGTGGTATGTTTTGCGTGAAAAATCTATGAACTTGTTGTCATACAAGTGCGTGTATATTTTCGTCATAACGGTGTAGACGAGCATTTACTTGTACCCCTTTTCTCTTCTGCTTGTTTTTTTTTTGGACTCAACAACGGCCCTTTTTCTTGTTCCTTTCTCATGTTGTATATGCTGTGTACGGAACAATGTAGTGCTTCACTTGCTTCAGCAGCAGCAGCAGTAACAGTCATAGGTTTTTTAAGAAAATGATTAAAAACATTTAATATCATCTGCTTTTCTCTTCGACTAAAACATTCACCCCTTCGTGATTTTTTCTCTCCAGGCTCCATTACTGAAGTTTAGAATCTGTAAATAGAATCTGTAGTTGAGGAAAGCAAAGGGAAATTACCTCAACCATAAACTATTCCCAACAGAATCACATGGTCTCAAATAGAAGAAAGATGCAATCGCTCGATGTTAAAAATTCCGGAGGTAAAACTCATCCTCCAATCGGATCTCCGGGGAGGATGGCTTTGAGTGGAGATAAGAAAACAATAAACTCAAGAAACAATTTAAGAATAGCAACATGGAACGTGAAGACTTTGTTTGAGGCAGGAAAACTAGCCAATGCCTGCCACGAAATGAATAGACTGCAGCCTGACATACTGGGTATCAGTGAGACGAGGTGGCCAGGATCAGGTAGGACGGAATCAATGGGGAAAACTTTTTACTACTCAGGAAATAATGAAGCAGAACACCGAAATAGAGTAGGCATAATACTTAACAAAAGTGTCAGTCAAGCAGTGAAAAATTTTGTTCCTTACTCGGACAGAAACATATTAATTCAAATATCAGGGAATCCGGTGAATATAAACTTAATTCAGACGTATGCTCCAACAGCTGGTAAGGATGAAAAAGAAATAGAGTCATGGTACAGTGAACTAGTAATCCTACTAAAAACCACAAAACCACAGGACGTGACTATAATAATGGGTGATATGAACGCCAAAGTTGGACAAGGAAAAGTTGAGAACATCGTGGGGGAGTATGGCTTGGGAGAACGAAATGATCGCGGAGATAGATTGATAGAATTCTTCCAAGAACACAATATGGCCATTACAAACACCTTATTTAAACTCCACCCAAGACGACTATATACATGGACATCCCCACAACACAACAAAAATAGAATCGTAAGGAATCAAATAGACTATGTGCTTATTAACCGTAGGTTCCGCAGCACAATACTTAGTGCAAAAACTTATTCTGGGGCCGATATTGGATCGGATCACAACCCGGTGGTGGTTAATATGCGTCTCAAGCTAAAAATGATGGAAAAAAGAAGGATTAAAAATAGAATTGACATGGGAGTTTTAAAGGAGGAAACGGTTAAAACAAACACATCTAAACAACTAAGCATACAACTCGAAACCTTAAGAACTAGAATAGACAATAATAGTATAACCGACATGGATAACATTTGGAACAACTTCAAAGATATAGTTTTAGAAGTAACAAATAACAATTTAAAGTCAATCTATGTAGAAAAGAAAACAGAATGGATGACTGAAGAAATTCTAAATCTAATGGGGAAAAGGCGAGAAGTTAAGAATAATGAAGCAGACTATAAGAAAGTAAATAAGGAAATAAGAAACAAAATAAGAAATGCAAAATAGAACTGGATGAGACAGAAATGTGAGAAAATTGAGGAGCACCACAACAAAAACGACATGTACAACTTACATAAGGAAATAAAAAAGATAACACACAATAACAAAAGAATACATAATATGCTAGAAGACTAGAAGACGATGGGAAAAGTACATTCACGAAATGTTCGCAGACGAAAGACAGCAGCTAGACATCAACGCTGAACATATAGGTGGACCTCATATTCTAAAGAGTGAGATTGTATATGCTATTAACCAGCTGAAAAATAATAAAAGTCCGGGCCCTGATCAAATAAACTCAGAGATACTTAAACTCATAAATGAGGAAAACATAGATCTACTTCTACTTCTGTTTAACAACATATATAAGTCAGGCAAAATTCCCCAGGATTGGCTTGAATCAACTTTTATACCCTTACCAAAAAAGTATAGTGCAAGGAAATGTAACGACTACAGACTCATAAGCCTGATGAGTCATGTTCTTAAAATCCTATTAAAAATTATACACAAGAGGATATATAACAAATGCGAATCTAACATCGGCTCGGAACAATTCGGATTCCGAAATGGGTTAGGTACGAGAGAAGCTTTATTCAGCCTACAAGTCCTTGCACAGAAGTGCCACGACCAACGAAGAGACATACATATTTGTTTCGTCGATTTTGAGAAAGCGTTTGACCGAGTAAACTATGATAAACTTTTCGAGTTCCTGGAGGAAATCGGGCTGGATGATGGGGATTTGAGACTTCTCAGAAACTTGTATTGGCACCAGTCCGCAAGAATAAGAGTCGAGACTAACTTGTCTTCAAGAAACATTGACATTTGTAGAGGAGTGAGACAGGGGTGCGTGTTGTCCCCCACAATATTTAATATATACTCAGATTATCTGTTTGCGAAGGCGCTTAGAGGTTGTAACGACGGAATAAAAATAAACGGTGTCAATATATCGACTATCCGTTATGCAGACGATACTGTGTTGATTGCGGATACCGATATAGGATTACAGAACATAATCAACAGATAAAATATGACATGCAAAGATTTTAATATGGCCATAAACATCAGCAAAACGAAAGTAATGTTAATTTCTCGTAATTCAAACGTACCCATACCTCTACGGGTTGACGGGGAAATATTGACCAGGGTTTATCGCTTTAAGTACCTGGGCTGCTGGATTGACTCAAGACTGGACCATGACATCGAAATAAGGTCCAGAATTGAACAAGCAAGGCAAAACTTCTTCAAACTCAAAAACATGCTGTGCGATAAACACCTAAATGTAAATTTACGCGTACGGTTTACAAAGTGTTACGTCTGGTCAACGCTATTATACGGAGTGGAAACATGGGCCTTGAAAACTGTCCGTATGAACCGTATAGAAGCATTTGAAATGTGGACATACCGAAGAATGCTAAGAATTCCATGGACATCACATACAACTAATGAGGAAACTTTGAAACGGGTACACAAAGATCGAGAACTGCTCCACATAGTAAAGATGTGATAGACGGCTTACCTTGGTCACGTTTTCAGAAATGAAAAATATTACCTACTGCAGCTCATAATTGAAGGAAAGATAGAGGGTAAACGTGGGCTTGGCAGAAAGAAACTATCGTGGATGCGGAATATTAGGAACTGGACCGGATTAAACTTTGAACAACTCATTAGAGCTGCTGCAAATCGAGAGACCTTTGCTGATGTGATCGCTAACCTCCGATTACGGAGAGGGCACAAAAAGAAGAAGAAGAAGAATCTGTAACGGTAATGTTTTTATTCACGAGCACATTTCCTTCACATTCGAACTTACCACAAACTTTTGTAAACAACAACGGGAGAATATAATAAAGAGAGAGAGAATATAATATATAATAATAAGAATATAAGGTATATAATATAATAACACTATAACAATATAACAAGAACGAAGAACAACAAATAATATTTAATAAAAATACGGAAAGGAACAATTTGACACCTGACAAGATAACAAAGTGAACAAACTACTGTACTGTAGCAGTCTGGTTATCTGTACGAATTAAAAATCCCCAATAAAAATTAATATAAATTTTCGACATAGCGAGCGGTAGAAAAGGATAGCGCGATGCAATTTCTTAAAGAAAATAAAAGAGGGTAATGCTCCATAAGAGCCCATACTTCATCGTGGGCGTGAAACGCTCTATAATAGAAATTATTCTCGGGAGAATAATGTAACTAGATTATTCTCACTATAATAATATTGTGATTGTACAGAATTACACACGTGTCTGCAAATACTGCTAAACGATTGATTAATGAAATCATTAAAAAATAATCAAAATAAAATATTTTGTTTTACTAAATTCGTTCCCACCTTGTATAATAAACACTGGTTTAGTCTGCAATTATTCTCTGATCTTTATTCATTTGATTACATCATATATTGCGTTAAGTAAATACAATTTAACATGTCTCAACATGCTGTATATTTACGTAGAACAAACTATGACAATATATCCAAATATAAGCAGAGAATGAAAGCTTATCTAAACAGACTTATTGGCCGAACAAATTGCCTGTAATAAGTTATTACAGGCAATTTGTTCGGGGCGGTTGAAAGTTATTACTAATAACTTTCAACCGCCCCGACCTATTACTTCTGTAAATTCTCTGGAAAAAGTCCTACAGTAACTTACATCGAATTGCTTCATCAATAGCCTAAAAAAAGAAAACACATCAAAATAAACTTTAGAAAGACACGAAGTGTGCAAAAAAGTGTCCAAGGCGAGCGTCGGCCGATCATAAAGTGTTTCTTTGACGTGGTAACGATCAAGTATAATGGGAATCGAACACGATAGGCTTTGAACTGACATTGACTCTCTGTGACATGTTCGTTTGAAAGTGTATTTGTATACCGGAGAGTGAGCTTTTATTAATTCGTCTGCCCGTCTGTGCTCAATACCGTGGGTAGATTAATGCCGACAATAAAAGGGGTGCAAATTAATGCCGACAGTTCACTTACTGAAATATTTACGCACTGACCGTTCTCTTTTCGAAATAGTCGCTTTAAAACATGCTCGCTTATACATAATGAATTATATTGTTCTGGTATAGTTGAATGAATTGCATTACAGAGCAGTATGTAGGGCAAACAAATACCCTAGGGATAGGTCTAAACCGTAGGCGGACGTACAAATAACTACGCCGCAGAGGACGTTGTTACATCGTTTTATACTGTGTTCAAATTGAAATAGCTTCTTACGTTTTTATTTGATTATAATACATTAATTTTCATTATAATTCAGCATATACAAGGTGTCCCGTATCGTTATGTTCAAATTTTAGGAGTGTAAAGTAGACTTCATTTCAAGTAACAAAAACGCAAAACTTGTACATCCATTTTTATTTGTTTCAAAGTTACAGATATATGCATGTGATTGTCAGATCATGAAAAAAAATGTAATCCTAAACTCAATAAAAATTGATTTTATTTAAAAAAGTTCAATTAATAATATTTTCGAAATGTCCACCTCCTTGTTGAATGCAGGCTTGTGCCCGTAAGCCAACAGAAGAAGTACTTATCCGAATTTCATACGCGTTTTGCCGGATTTGCTCGGCAGCCAGGTGAATACGATCCAACAACTCTTCTCTTGTGTTCTAAACTTGCGCGTAGACTAAATTTTTCATGTACCCCCATAAATAAAGGTAAAGGGGACTAAGATCGGGCGATCTGGGTGGCCATACAACAGGACCACCTCAACCAATCCATCTTGGATAATTGACGCTAACCCAAATTCAGACATCCATGTGAAACCACATGTCTCGTCGAACATTCAGTGGAATATCCTCTAAAAGACCTGTCAGTTCGTCAATAAGAAATTGAAGGTAATTGTCCGCATTTAACTTCCTAGGAAGAACAACAGGACCAATCAACAATTCATCGATTAGGGCCGCCCAAACGTTAATAGAAAATTCATGTTGAAATTTAGATGGGCGTATAGCTTTTTGGGATTTTCTGATGACCACCTGTGCAGGTTTCTCAGATTTGTAACACCACTTCTCGTGAACGTAGATTCATCTGTCCAGCGGACTGTTCTGCAGAAATTAAAATGAAGCCGTGACTGTCTTAATATCCAGGTAGAATAAACTAGACCTCAAGCAAACCGTGTCCCCTGCGATAGTGATATGTATATAAGCCCTCACGTTTTAAAGTCCGCCAAACTGTCGTTCGTGGCACTTCTAGTTATCTAGCAATTCTACGTACACTAAGAGTTGGATTCCTTGTAACAATAGCTACTGTTTCTTTCTCTAAGTCTGCTAGCAAATTTACTCCTCGGTCGAAAAGATAATCACGCAGCTCGCATTCCCGAAATTGTCTATGTACTTCCAGAAACGTTCTGTAATGAGGAATATGCCTATCGGGAAACCGATGTCGGTATTCAATAACAGTTTGATGTGCACTACCGTTACAGTAGCCATACTCAAAATGCATGTCCGCATACTCTTGCGAAGAAAATCGGTAAGGCATTTTGAATAAAGAAAACGTGTCCACTAACTAATAAGCTGTTGTGTGAACTGAAACGTAATGTAATCCTTTATTAAAAATGCAACGTTAACAGTCATCTGAACATTTGTTTATTGTATGATATTCATGGTTCAGCACTTACGAAATAAGTAAGAACCTTCTTTATCATAAATCAATTTCCAGTACTCTTTTTTGTAAATCTCCAAGAAATTACTGTATGCACTACGACACGTGTTTATTTATTTTAGAATAACATTTTATTATGCGACGTTAACAATCACAGGCCTGTTATTGAATCGTATAAATTTTAAATAAAATCAGTTTGTATTGACTTTAGGATTACATTTTTTCATGATCTGACAATCACATTCATAGATCTGTAACTTTGAAACAAATAAAAATGGATATATAAGTTTTGCGTTTTTGTGACTTGAAATGAAGTCAACTTTACACGCTAAGAAATAAGTAATTAAACTTCTAGTCAAAAATTCTTTTATTATAAATCACTACAATATTGTTTCGCCATACAATGGCTTCATCAGGTGGATGAATACTACTTATTACTTATTTCTTAGCGTTATAATGAAGTTTCAACAAGTATCTCCTTCGTCAATTAACTATTCAACGTTACACTCCTAAAATTTGAACATAACGATACGGGATACCTTGTATAATTCAGCATACACAATATTTAATGATAATAATAATAATAATAACTAGGTATTTTCCAAGGGAACTCGTTTAGTGTCCTTTGGTTTTGCTTATGCTTAAATACATTACGAAGCATTTCAAAAGACACACAATGCGGTTTTAATATCAAATCAAATAAAACAATACTACATAAAGCAAAAGCAATCGTAGAAGAAATTAGGTTCGATATTAAGATGGAGTTTAGCATAAGCAAATGCAAAATACTACACATTGAAAAAAAATGGAAACAATCTGTTTTAAAGAATGTTAGAAGCGAATTTATAGAGGCATAAGACACTTAAAAATACTTTGGATTACATTAAAATAAACACATATAAAAACAGAATTAAGACAACAGTATACCCGTAGAGTAATCGCCATACTCAAATCATATCCAAATTTTAAAAGTCTAACAAGAGCATGTAAATTATTGCTTACTACATTTTACATTTACATTTAATTGAAAAAGTTCGAACCCACGTTCATGGTTTGCCGGACCATTGCTCTGCCACTGAGCTATTAAGGACTGTGGTTCCAAATACATCGGGCAGTCTTAAGTTACATTAACATTTGTTTTATTTATTGACGACAGATGAGAGATTTGAGACTTCTCAGAAACTTGTATTGGCACCAGTCCGCAAGAATAAGAGTCGAGACTAACTTGTCTTCAAGAAACATTGACATTTGTAGAGGAGTGAGACAGGGGTGCGTGTTGTCCCCCACACTATTTAATATATACTCAGAGTATCTGTTTGCGAAGGCGCTTAGGGGTTGTAACGACGGAATAAAAATAAACGGTGTCAATATATCGACTATCCGTTATGCAGACGATACTGTGTTGATTACGGATATCGATATAGGATTACAGAACATACTCAACAGATTAAATATGACATGCAAAGATTTTAATATGGCCATAAACATCAGCAAAACGAAAGTAATGTTAATTTCTCGTAATTCAAACGTACCCATACCTCTACGGGTTGACGGGGAAATATTGACCAGGGTTTATCGCTTTAAGTACCTGGGCTGCTGGATTGACTCAAGACTGGACCATGACATCGAAATAAGGTCCAGAATTGAACAAGCAAGGCAAAACTTCTTCAAACTCAAAAACATACTGTGCGATAAACAGCTAAATGTAAATTTACGCGTACGGTTTACAAAGTGTTACGTATGGTCAACGCTATTATATGGAGTGGAAACATGGACCTTGAAAACTGTCAGTATGAACCGTATAGAAGCATTTGAAATGTGGACATACCGAAGAAATCTAAGAATTCCATGGACATCACATACAACTAATGAGGAAACTTTGAAAGGGGTACACAAAGATCGAGAACTGCTCCACATAGTAAAGATGCGAAAGACGGCTTACCTTGGTCACGTTTTCAGAAATGAAAAATATTACCTACTGCAGCTCATAATTGAAGGAAAGATAGAGGGTAAACGTGGGCTTGGCAGAAAGAAACTATTGTGGATGCGGAATATTAGTAACTGGACCGGATTAAACTTTGAACAACTCATTAGAGCTGCTGCAAATCGAGATACCTTTGCTGATGTGATCGCTAACCTCCGATGACGGAGAAGGCACAAAAAGAAGAAGAGATGGCTCTTTCTCTGCTGGAACTTGTAAATTTCGATAGGCGCGCAACCTTCAAGCGTTAAAACGCTATCACGAATCGTTGCTTGATAAGCATCTCTCAGAAATTGAACTCATGATAACCAACACTGTAACTCAATGACGCGGTACAGAGGAAAATAAAATTTTGTGTGATAAGACAGGATACTCCAAATTACAGTTTGCAGATTAAAACCTTTTTCTATACATACTACTCATATAATATAATGTGTCTTCAAAAACTTTCCTTACTGAAATTTAGAATGACACGTCAGGCAATACCAGAGAATCGACGGAATGCAAAACGTGAGCGCTGCGATTACTGCCCCCGGAACAATGACAAAAAAATATCAAGAATGGTGTTCTTTGTGCGAAAAAACTTTATTCGCGAATCATAAGAAGATCGTATGTGAAAATTGTCTGAATCTTTCAAATATGGATTAATTATTTGTTAATAAACAACAATATTCACTGCAAATGTTTTTCAAATTTTTTTTCCTTAAATTTTTAAGTTTTCAGGTTAGGGTCATGAGCCCACTTACGTAAGAATATAAGCGCGCCTAGTTAAGGGTTAATAATATTAACTCCACAACACGTGCACTTTCGCAAAAATACAGAAAGCTACACCCAAACTCCTTGCATTGAAAGAATAAAACTAAGTAGAAATTTTAGGAAAAAGAGAAATATCTGATGTACATGCACACCATGCATTTTCCTAATTTTACCCATTTACAGGACAAAATACAAACTATTTGTAAACATTTGCCAAAATGAGTTACAGTATATACGAGTAAATAAATAAAAAATGGATATATAAATAAGCAAAGACAAGTCACACCCACTTGTTTGTGTTAGAAACTAAAATCGAATAAAACGGTGTATGTACCATGGACATAATTGTCGATAATTGCCCTCGGGAAATTAGAAAGCCTCCTCTGTCGAGTTCGGACATTCCCTCGTGCCATAACCAACCTAATTATTCCCTTAATACGTAAATAAATATTTGGTATTATTTATGTGTTATTTGTATGTTCAATGTTTGTTGCATTATGGTTTTTCTTTATCCTGGGTTTCCCATATTAGACCACCCATTTTATATTTCGAATAAAACCCTTCTAAATAGAGTAAAAAAAAATTTTAATACTCTAATGTACAAGTACTTCTCTTAGATTTATAATTAACTTAATCTTTTCTTCATTATTTAAAAATCACATCTTCTAAATGCATCAACTCGCATATAATTTTTAATTCTGAATGCAAAATTATGCATCACCCGGCGAAATCTCCATCTATTCCTGTGATTTCTTCTCGAATGCGGTCTTATAATTCCTCAATTATTGTAGGACGACTTGCATAGACCTTCGTCTTCAAATACCCCCATAAAAGGGCAAGGCAAATTTCCAAATCGCGAAATTATACGGTCATTAAAAAATTCTCGCAGAATTTTCATGGAGTTTCTAGCTGTGTGAACTGTTGCTCTTGTCGGAATAACAGAGCATCATTTAGTAATCTCCGTCTAGTCAGTTCTGGGATGAGAAACGTTTGTAACATGTTTATGTAACGCTCGAAATTGACCATTACAGAACGGTTATTTTCATCCTCAAAAAAATAAGGACCTATGATACCAAATGGTACTACACCACACCAAACAACGACCTTTGGGCTATGGAGATTCTTTGCAAACAATTCGGTAGAATCTACAGCTCCTCAATATCTAAAATTCTGTTTCTTAATAACGTCATCCAAATGAAAACTTGCTTCGTCGGTCATTAACAAATTGTGTATTGATTCTCGATACCGATTTAAAAATTCTTGACAAAATGTTAACCTGCGAACAAATTGAATGCTTAAAGGTCTCGAAGTTCTTAAAATGTAATGTTATCGCCACACCTATTATTTCTGTAGACTTACTTAGCGAAGACGTCGAAATAGTAACGTGTTGTCAGAAGAAAAAGCAAATTCCTCTCCAGTGGGATAACACTAAATTGCAAGCATTAAAATAAACCCTTATACCCAGTGAATTTTTTAACTTGACACCTTTTATAATAAACTGATCTAACTCAGGCGTTTCATCTGTTTTAATCGCGGTTGAGGTTTCGAATTCGCGTTTGAAAATCTAGCTTGGTTGATGTCAAATAAACTATTAATATATCCCATGATGATTTAGGTTCACCTAGATTTTTAAGTGATTGCAAATGTTATAACAAAAAAAGTAAAGAAATTGTCGCAGGTGACATTCCTTCCAGAATTTTCAATTTCTTCTACTAAACGTTTTACAACCTTTTCGCCTTGATTCGTGTCTCTTTCCTCTCATTGCTTTCCAGGATAAATTTCCAGTTTCCATGCATAGGTTGTTACACTATCACAAATGGCCCAAAATTTTATTCACTAGCGTCCAGGTTTTGATGGAATATATTGTCTAAAGGGACATCTGCCTCTGAAAGTTACTAGCTATTCATCAACCGTCATACACCAATTTGGTACATACTCATCTCGCAAATAAGGACGAGGTGCATTCAAGTTCTAAGGCCTCCGATTTTTTTTCTAACTAACTACTCACCCGAAAACTATGAAACTGGTGTTACTTCTCGACGTAATCTCCCTGCAGACGTACACATTTTTCACAACATCGACGCCATGATTCTATGGCCGCGGCGAAAGCTTCTTTAGGAGTCTGTTTAGACCACTGGAAAATCGCTGAAGCAATAGCAGCACGGCTGGTGAATGTGCGGCCACGGACAGTGTCTTTCATTGTTGGAAACAGCCAAAAGTCACTAGGAGCCAGGTCAGGTGAGTAGGGAGCATGAGAAATCACTTCAAAGTTGTTTTCACGAAGAAACTGTTGCGTAACGTTAGGCCGATGTGCGGGTGCGTTGTCATGGTGAAACAGCACACGCGCAGCCTTTCCCGGACGTTTTTGTTGCAGTGCAGGAAGGAACTTGTTCTTCAGAACATTTTCGTAGGATGCACCTGTCACCGTAATGCCCTTTGGAACACAATTGGTAAGGATTACGCCCTCACTGTCACAGAACATGGACACCATCATTTTTTCAGCACTGGCGCTTACCCAATTTTTTTTGGTGGCGGTGAATCTATGTGCTTCCATTGAGCTGACTGGCGCTTTGTTTCTGGATTGAAAAATGGCACGGAAATGCTAACACTGGAGGCGATCTGTTCAACTGTCATTCGGCGATCCCCCAAAACAAGTCTCTCCACTTTCTCGATCATGTCGTCAGACCGGCTTGTGCGAGCCGGAGGTTGTTTCGATTTGTTGTCACACGATGTTCTGCCTTCATTAAACTGTCGCACCCACGAACGCACTTTCGACACATCCATAACTCCATCACCACATGTCTCCTTCAACTGTCGATGAATTTCAATTGGTGTCACACCACGCAAATTCAGAAAACGAATGATTGCACGCTGTTCAAGTAAGGAAAACGTAGCCATTGTAAGTATCTAAAACAGTTCTCATTCTCGACGCTGCCGCTACAATTCCATCTGCCGTACAGTGCTGCCATCTCTGTGACGTATTGACAACGAACGCACGCTCATTTTAAAACAATGCACATGCTTCTATCTCTTTCCAGTCTGGAGAAAAAAAATCGGAGGCCTTAGAACTTGAATGCACCTCGTATTACATAACTCAAAGCATTCCCGTATCGGTGCTATTTTGTCGCCACTCCTTTTTCTTCGTCTTTCCGCTGCATCGTCGAATCTAAGTACACGGAGTATATTTTGAAATCTATTTCGAGCGATAATAGTACCAAAGATTTTTCAACCATTGTTTTTGCTCCAAAGTTGTGTTACGTCCTCGTTATAAGATTTGCATACACCTATTAGTATCAAAACTCCGATCAATTTCTTCAATTCTCGGACATCCATTTTTATCCAATTTTTGCCGAAAACAATCTCTCCTTCTTCATTTGTCCACTTTAAGATAATTTAAAGAAGAGGTTTACGAAAATAAATCAAAAAAGGAGAAGCAGGTGTATTGATCTTGAGATTTCCAAAAACGTGTTGGGCCTGAACGTTCTCCTAAAATATTGTGTCGTGGTTGTCTTCCGTGATGAGGAAAAATAGGATTTTGGTACCAAACAACTTGTTTATTCTTTGATATAAATGAATTGGCTCCAGCCGAATTTCTGTTGTGGTCATCAACGCTGCTCTCAGCAGATTCTTCCCTATCTGATTCTTCTGCTGTGCTTGTATCACCTCCATCAATGAGGCCTCCGACTGCATCTACCTCTCAATCGTAGTCTGAAGCTTCTCATATCCACTATTGGATTCAACGTCACTCATTTCGGCTACTATCGCTTCTAGCAGTTATTGTGTAAGGTATTCCTTATTTCTACGATCCATTTTCCATAATGAGTAAAACGCAAAATAGGAAATAGCCGCAATAAAAGATTCAGAAATATCTACCTGATAATTAACTATCAAATCGGAGACTGTGGCTTATTGAGTGAATAAAATGAAATTAAAAAACCCTTACCACAATAGAATTTAATGATTCTAAATACGTATTTCTACAACCACGTTGTCATCTTCAGTAGAAAAAACAGTGTAACACTTGAACGCACAACAACACTCACAGAAGGATTGTTCTGAACGTCTTCTAGTTTAACGCTAAAATCTTCAATCTTAAATGCTACAAAAATTACCTACATTTTGGTAAACCCCACCTATTCATGCAAGAACATTAACCCATTATTTGTAAATTCTATAGAAAAACCGTTTAGAAATATTATAAAAGCCGTAATTTAACATACATTAAGGATCCAATTATGAAACTAATCCTTAAATTATGTTGAAATATAAATTTGGAAATTAATGTTGAGTCAGAATATTTTAATGAAACGAATTTAAATAAATTCCTTGAATTCGAACCTGATAATTGATAAAAAATTATGCTAAAATATCAAATCGCACATCAGAACTGAACAAAATATATAAATTTTGTCTTATTCACAGTAACAAAGTAACACTACACAGATTCGGCAAACACCAATGCATTGTTCACGACGTGCGGCTGTAAATGTGCTGAAACACGTAAAGTGCCAAAAATCAGCATAATAAAGGGATTTCCCCTTTTTGTATACATCGGGGAATCCCAAGAAAGGTTTATCAGCAGCGGGGAAGTCCGGAATTTATAAGCGAACCACTATCATTGTAAAACACACTCGCTTTACCTACATTTATACAGTAATCGACATATGGGTCCAACGGACCCGGTTGGTAAATCGCGAAATTATTTTTATACAGCCAAAACCATTCTTTCTAAAATAATTATTTTGTGAAAATTTTAAAATTATAACTCGTACTTAAAATGTCTATTAATACCAGTAAATTAGTCCAACCATAAGTACGATGGTCCATTGGATTTCGGGTCCATTGGACCCGCTCGGTAGTTCTATTCGGCGCTGGCTTTTCTTGTCGGAACACCGACCCATATTCTCGTAGTTTCTGGAACTTTTATTTCTACCTGAACGACCTTTCCGTTGAGTTAAGGCAGAACCCGTGATTCTAAATTTTCGTACCAGCAATAATATAGAGCGCTTTGTTGGTGGACGTTTGTTGAAACGTTCCCCGAAGCGAGCAGATATAAATTGCAAACTGGGTTCACCTTTTCGCCGTATTCCGTATGACTTGAAATAACATTCTACAATAAACACTTTTTCTATTTCACTAATGGACATGGTTATTGAATTTTATATTCATTTTGCACAGCACTAACTATTGTCACTTTGACATAAAAGTAACATTTAAATGATCAACGATGCTTAAACTGGAGATCATTTAATTTGGGTATACTTTATTCGATGTCATATTGTAATATTCCAACTCCTAAACTACAACCTAATAAAACAAATAACGAGTGATCATTAAAATTTTCGCTCAAGTAAGCCATGTACACAAAAAGTATGTCCTAACTTAAGCTATTAGAAGAGAAAATTAATACTGGTAGCCGTAACTTTGTGGTAATTCATTTTGAAAATAAAATAAAATAAAACAATAACTTTGTTATATATACCACTTTATTCACATATAATCGTGACCGCGGTTTCGACACACAATGTCATTATCAAACTTTTTTTTGTTTGATTTAAGTTTGATAATGACATTGTACGTCGAAACCGCGGTCACGATTATATGTGAATAAAGTAGTATATATAACAAAGTTATTGTTTTATTTTATTTTATTAGAAGAGATCTGTCATTATAATTTCAAACGTCATGATTGTTAAAAAATAATTTGAAATGCTGACTTTTATATTAAATATATTTATAATTTTTATACAAAGTAATAGAATATTATAAAAAATATGTAAAATGTTGACCATTCTCCACCAAGCATAATCGCACTCTATTTCGTAGAGCATTGAAAACATTGATCAGTATTTGCGGTGAGTTATTGATGTGTTCACATTTTTCTATGATTTTATGTCTTAACTCTTGTAGATTATTAATTGGTGTTTCATAAATAATATTCTTTATATATGGCCACACAAAAAAATACATGACTGTTAAATCACACAATCGTGGTGGATATGGAATCGCTGTATTTCTACTTATTATCCTATCGCCATAAAATTGTTGCAAAAACTGAATATTTTCAAGTGTAACGTGAGATGTAGCCCCATCCTGTTGAAAATATCCGACCTGGAGTTCATCATTAGTCAATTGATTAGTAAAAACACTGAGAATTTCGTTACGATATTTCTCCGATGTTATCTTGCCCTCAAAGAATATTGGTCCTATTAATCGGTGACGACTCATACCTACCCATACGCCTATTTTTTCTGGATGTAGAGGAACTTCTCTGTAGAAATGAGTATTTTCACTGGACTACATACGCATATTTAGCGAATTAACATAACCTTTAAAATAAAACCAAGCTTCATCGGTGAAAAAAGTATGATTTAAAATATTGTCTGTCATTGTTTGAATAAACCATTGGCAAAATTGTGTTCTTTTTTCATAATCCGTAGGTAATAGATTTTGTACAGAAGTTAATTTATATGGATACATGTGCAAGTCCTTTTTTAAAATTTTTTGACATGTTCCATACGAAAGCCCTACTTGTTGCGAAACTCTGCGAATAGATGTTTGAGGAGATTCGTTAATAATTTGTCTGACATTTTCAATTACGCCGCGACTCCTCTTGAAAGGAGAACCGCTTCCTTTTTCCTTAAAATACTGCCTGTTTGACGAAAAAGATTTACACAATGCATTAGCGTATCACGGAAAGTTTTATAGCTAGGAACAGTATTTGGATATGTCTCTTCAAACTCCGCAAGGCAATTTTCTATTGAATGCTGCCAAATACCATCAATTTTTTGAGATGTCAGGAAGTAACATTCAACCATAAACGCTTTATGCATATCATTAAAGGCCATTATAAATATATATTTGACACTGACAGATGTTTGAAATAACATCTTAATGACTAAAGCTTCGACATAATTTTTATGTACACGGCCAGCTACGAGTGAAAATTTTAATGATCGCTCGTTAGTTTAATTTCGCTAGAGAAATCATCTCATCGTTGTATTTTTTATGACGCTTCGCATACACATTATGCAATGTAGTATGTTCTGGAAATTTTCTACTGAAAATCGTTTAGCGGAGGTTAAAAAAGACGTCTTTGTAGAGATTTGCGCTTCAAAATTCTTAATATATGCGAAGTGTAACTCGCGGAACTTAATTGATCCTGGTGATCCTTATTTAGCAATGAAACATCCTGCAAACCGAGAAATGTGCTTCTTATTTTGACAACACGTTATTATTTAAACGTCCACGTTAAGGAAGCCTACAGAAATAATCGCTATTGCGATAACATTACATTTTAACAACCTCGAGACCTTTAATCATTCAATTTGTTCGAACTCTCTGGATAACGATCTGAGCACGTCTTTCGAGGTCATAGTTAAACGAATGCATTTCCTAATCGCATGCCGTTCTCTCCTTGGATCAAGTTCGTACCGTCATTAATATTCGTCCAGGGATGAGGTCTGATATGACCTGCTTGATATGGTCGGCGCCCGATAGCGTAATATGGGAAGAAGTAACGCTACGTTTGGCGCTGACGGCGGTGGATTTTGCTCTATTTTAAAGCGGATAAATAATAAATACAAGCACGCACACGACGTAACGGTTGGCGTCGAGTTGATCCGGTAATTACAGATGGTAACGCCGCTGCCATGCCGCCCCGGAATTATATTTCTTTTTAACGGGGTATGCGTGTGATCATGTATAGCTTAATTTATTCCTGGCGAAATTCGGATTATCTTTCTAATATAGGGAATTGAAGAAATATTTAATGTTACATGGATATTTTATGTTGTCGTAGAAGAAGCGTGACTTAAATAAATTAGTGTTAAGTACTGGTGGTGTTAAATATAGAAGGTTTTAGGGCAGGAATACACAGACTTATAGGGAACAGGGGCCACTAGGGAAAATTATAAGCCAAGGACGGGCCACTACAAAGAATACTTATTAACACAAATATTTTCATTTTTAAATAGTATGAATTACTACAAATGATAAAAATAAAAGAGCATTCAAAAATGTTTGTTGTAATTGTAATCGTAATGTAATCTAAAAACAATGTAAATTTCATGTTTTATTATTTTGATGCATGACATTGCATTGACCTAACAATTTTGTTTATGTTTGGCTCCACATTACTTGTCACCACATGTAAAATTGCTTCCAGTTTTTCATTTGTCAGAAGGTTTCGATTTTTTGTTTTGTTAAACTTCATCACTGAAAACGTTTGCTCACAAATATACGTCGATCCAAATAAGCTTGCGCATTTCAATGCATTTATTCGCAACTCTTTATAAGCGGTTTTGTCAACGCAACGGTAAAAGTTGAGTAAATTACCTTCATTAAACTTGTTTTGTAAATTATCATCATTTTGCATGTCTATCAATTTCAGCTGTACTGATTCCGGTGCATTTTCGGGTGAAATGTTGAAAGGATTGCTGAAAATGTCTAATAGAGGTTTAACTTTTTTAAAGTCCAGAAAACTATCATGAAAAGCTTGTATTAAAATATCAATTTTTTCAACATAAGCGAAATTGACATCAGTTTTATTGAATTTCTCCATAATTTTTTTGTAGTTCGGAAAATGGCTGTAATTGGCTGAATTTATTTGTGTCCTGAAAAGACTCAATTTGCATTGAAAGGGCGAAACATGAGAGTATAACTGCGAAATCTTTGCCTTGGAGTCGCGTATTTAAGACATTCAAGTGATTTGTGATGTCTACAAGAAACGCTAAGTCACACAGCCAATCACGGTTGTCGAGTTCGGAGACGTCTTTTTCTTTTCCGCCAGAAATATTTGGATTTCTTCAATCAAGTTAAGAAACCGCTCTAGTGACAACCCACGACAATCCACCTTACTTCAGTTTAAAACAGGAGATCACCATATTCGCTTTCAATATCCTCGAGAAATTGTGTGAATTGTCGGTGATTGAGACCTCGTGATTTTATAAAGTTTACAGTAGGTACTACAACTTTCATCACATTTTCAAATCCCAATAATTTTGAACACAGGGCCTCTTGATGTATAATGCAATGAAACTGCATTAATTCCTTGGTATCTACGTTTTTAGTTTGTAAATACTCTTTTAATATAGTTATTATCCCAGATTTACTTCCAACCATTGAAGGTGCTCCGTCAGTCGTAATTTCAGATAATTTCGTTAAATCCAAATCCATTATAGAACATTTTTCCAGAAGAGCTTTGAGCATGTCACTCCCCTTGGTTTGACTTGTCAAAGAACTCATGCCAATCAGTTCTTCACACATTTCAAAATTTTGCGTTACTCCTCGTAAAAATATTAAGAGTTGAGCAGTGGAACTTATATCTAGTGCTATAGAAAAATACTCAAAACTTTTCGATTTCGTAGCTAATTGCTCTTCTATATTAGCTGCTAATGTGGTAAGTCTTCTTTGAACAGTTATCCGATTTAGTTGAATTTTCTCAAACCTCTTTGCATCTTTCGGACACATTTTTTTTGCGGCGATATCTAAACACTGCTTAACAAACTCACCATCTTTAAAAGGCCGACAAGTTTTTGCTATTATTCGAGATATTTTAAAGCTAACTTCAGTAGCTGTTTCAGCATCTTGAATTGGTTTTGTAAACATAGCTTGCTGGCCTATTAGTTCCCTTTGTAAAGTGGAATTTTTTTGCGTCCGATTTCGCCGGTTAATTTGGTAAAAGTATGATGCTGGGTTTCATAATGACTTTTCACATTATATTCCTTCGGAATAGAAACACTACTCTTGCATATTAAACAGACACTTTTGTTATGCGATGAAATCAAAAAAGTATTTTTCGGCCCAAATATCTTGAAACTGTCGATTTTCATCTTCAACCTTACGAGTACGTATTTTACTGGGGCCTGGTTTATCCATATCAAAATTGATATTATATTGTTACGTAGGTAGATGCCAAGTTCGAACGACGAAATATTTATTCTTCACAGATTACAATTCAAACAATATAACGTTCGCTTGTCCGTAGTTAAAACTTAACTGCCCCGATAGCGGGCGATGCGTATTATTTATACGATTTACCTAACATCGAGAACCTACCACATTGTTCAGGGATAATAATGTTTCGCAAATCTTCGAGTAATATAGTTGGTTCGACAGATTTCTAGTCTCGTAACAATATGCTTGGAACGACGAGGAGCATACCTGTCCTACGTAGTAAACCTGAACAAGAAAGTAGTAGGTACTTAAAGATACATATCTTACTAACAATTACAAAAGTTAGATATAATAAATAGAATAAAATAGAAAGAAATATTGATTTGAATGGATTTTTACCTACTTTTGTAGTTTTTCGAACAATTTTTAAAATTCGTTGGCGGGCCTCATAAATATCGACAGTGGGCCGCATGCGGCCCGCATAATGGCTTAATAGAACATCTAAATGTATATCCAAACATAATTAATGTTACAAAAGAACTATTCCAAAGGTGAACCACCGTAATAGAAATAAGAAGATGATACAACGTACACAAAACCCAAACAATAACTTACGAGGGTTGGCCGGAAACTACGTGGATTAACAAAGAAAGGTCTTCTTTGGAGACTGTGGTTAAATGAAAATCCAAAAAAAGGTATAAAATCCCTTACCATAATTAATAATCATATCCTAAATACGTATTATACATAATCAAAGTAAATTATTTTCAATATATGCATTTCGTGCAGCTTGTCCTACTAGTAACACATTATTAATAGCAGCAGCATCTGCAAAGAAGTAAGCATTAGTTACATTCATTGTTACTGCATACAGTGATGTTTTTTTCTTTATCTGCAATGGACTTACCATTATTAACATCATTTTCTCTGTATTCAATTTAGTGACCTTGTATTGGTGTTCCAGCATTTATTGCAATATTATGAAGTACAAAACATGTATGAATAATTTTTGCTGCTTGCTGCTCTTGTTGGATGGTATAACAAAACCCTATGTCTAGAAAGACACCTAAATCTTCCCTATAGCATACCATTTGTTCTATCTAAAACGTTTCTGGTTTTGTTTAAGTGTTTATTGAAATTTGCTCCGATTGTGCCTCTTGTACATTAGCAAACGGTGTGAAAAGCCACGGCTCAAGAGGATAACCACTATCCCCTGTTTGGAATTGAAAATAAATACACAGTTCAGTACATGTGCATATATGTAACTGTTTACCTATTAAATGTGTTAAGGTATTCCCATGTTCGTATTGCTCTCTTAAGTAATTTCTAATATTACTTGATTGTCATATAGCAGTATCATGCACTGATTCTGGATTTCATGCACTACATCCAATTATCTTGCAATTGGAATCTGCAATCTAAAGATGAAATATATTTAGAATTAGCCCTTAATGTGATATTTTACCCTTCACTATATCAATATATGTTTATATACATAATGTTTACTTATAAGCCTTACATTTATATAATATCTTCATTTTCTGTTAATATATACATACAGTGGGTGATACACATCATTTACTGGGGGAGCAAGTATCTCAACGTGAGTTCCGTCTATTACACCCACAACTCCCCGAGCACCCCATTTTTCATAGAAACTATAATAGAGATAAATTTCATAACATTATACGGTCAACTAATTTTTTAACCTCTTTTTATTTTATTTTTCATATCTGCTGCTGTTGGAAACTGCACATAATTAGGAAACAAATGTTCAGCTATCACAGAACAAATTTCATTTAATATTCGACATATTGAAGGTTTAGCTTAGTGCTATCCAAGAATTTCAACCTACTGGAATTTGAAAGGATTCTGTGATTGTAAAATGTAATGTTGTTAAAACCTACAATTCAAAACAAATATATACAACAAATTTCTAAAATTATAAATAATTAATAATCACCTTCGGATGCAGTGGAATATGGCCATGCAAGTCCATAACTGCTCCCAAAGTATTAATTAAATTGGTAGCAGACCTCTTATCTAAACGAAATAACTGCTGGAAGTGTATTTAAGATAATTCAAAAGGATTCATTGTACGATTCACTACGATACATCCTTAGAGTTTATAGGAAATCGTAAGCTACGCGCGAATTCAGAATTGCATTTTGTACTTTCCCGACTTACGAGGCTTACAGATTTTGTTGCGATGCTTATAAAAATATTCTTAAAAACCTGTTTATACATTACAATCTCATTATTTATATCTAATTTTGTGTTTTATGTTTTTTTTAATCTGTTTAATTATGTTTTTTTTAAGAGGTTAGAATTATCTGACATTGTCGCCTATGGTATCTTGCAATTTTATGTAAAACCAAAAACAAATCTCCCCACTACTTCTAATCCTGCGCGAACTTACCCCTCCTTGCGCCAACTTAATTGGCGCTTGCTATAATTGGCTGAAAAATTAAAACACGCTGTCTTATGTTGAAAAGTATGATTTGAATCCGCGGTGATGAATCTTGGTTATTTCCGGAAAATATCGATTTCTATTTTATGCTTATTTTTAATTTCTAAAATATTTAAAAATGGTATTTTATCATTGTTTTCCTTTTCCACTGTGAATTTAACAGTCGGAAATTTCTAATTTAACTGTTTAACGAACATGTTCAATTTAATCTGGATCAGGTACGTAGATGATATTTTCGCGATTTTTAGTATACGTAAATGTGAATTGGACTTAAGATAAGTGGACCCATTTCTTCAAAATCGTAATTTAATTATTTAGCGAGATAACTGTCCAATCCATAGATCCGATACAGTCAAAACATAGTTTAGACAAAATAATATTAATGTGTTGGATTTTCCTCCAAGAAGTCCAGATTTAAATATCATTATGTGTGATTGTGGGGGTTAATGATTAATGAATTAAAGAGATTAAATCGAATGTTCAAAATAGAGAAGAATCGGTCGATATAGTTTAAATAGTATGGGAAAATGTAGACGAAAATAATTGAGCTAACCTTTACAACTCCATTCACAACAGATTAAAGGAAGTTTTCAATAAATACGGTTTTATTACCAGATATTAATGTTTATATTTGTTATTAATTTTATTATATTTATTATTAGAGCAGACCAATTTCCGTGCGTGCCATGAGCGCCCGGTATGGGAGTGTGATTCGTAATATATTAGAATATGCCATAGAATAGGGACGCAACATAAGCTTGTTACCGATATAAGTATAGAAGTAGAGACATTTATTCTATCAGAAATAATTAAATATACATTTGGTTTTCTGCTATTAAAGTAATATGCATAAACACACGAAAAATAAGAATAGTACATATTATAGCAGCATTGTATGTACCTATAAATAAAACGGAAAATTTATGAAATCAGTGATTGTGTGCACGACAGAGGATTTAAAAAAACACTTACCGTTTTAAGCGTCTTCCAAGGATTGACAAACTGGAGAAACTCGATTGTATATTTTCAACATCAGGTGCGTTTCTAAGGATATTTCTGAAAAACATGTCCGCCGTGAGGAAAAAATATGTTTATATTCGGAAAACGAGCGTCCTACATCTAGTGATGTTATATTCGCATAATCAAAGTACTTTGTTAAGCAACTTAACGCATCTGTAGACGTGCCCTCGCAAATACGTGCTAAGGTGTTACAATCTGCATTTCTGTCTAAAACACTTTCAAATTTAATTAGAAACTTTCACTTTTTGCGTCTTCTACAGCACACAGTTGTGCGTGAACATCTTTAACGATTTGCAGCGATAGCGACGAATTTTCTAATTTTGTTATTGCTTCTTCTAGTCCCAAGTAATTCTCACGAATACTTTGTAAATCCATTTTAATCAGGGCATCTTGAAATTTTTTCTGGCTTGTATTGATAGCTGCACTTTCTTTCGGATCGAATGATAAAACCACGTCCTTAATTTTTTCAAAATGTTCATGATAGTAAAACCCCGCTCGTGACCATGTACCCCAACGTGTCAGAAGCGGCTGTGGTGGCTCAGGGGTATGGGGACACAATTCGTGAAATTTCCGAATACGTTTTGGAGATTTCAGGAATACTGCCTTTGTACTCGATATTAAAGCATCTATCTCTGGATAACATCTACGAACCTGTTCTGCCACAAGGTATAGAGTATGGAGTTTACAAGTAATATGTAACAAGTTAGGACAATATTTTCTAAGAGACCGGCCTACAGAACACATGGTTGCGGCACCATCGGTCATAAACATTAATACTTGGTCTTTCGAAAGTTTAAATTTTTCCAAAGTATCTAATAGCACCTCTGAAATTTTTTCGGCATTGCATTGTTCTAGTCGTCTGGATGCTAATAAAAGTGAAGACGTTGGTTGATGTGGTTCCATATTACGCGCCATCACACTAACTACATATTGTTTTTTGCTGTCAGTTGTTTCGTCCACATAACCACAGTTTTTTATTTTTCAGTTCGGCTTTGATTTTATTGCAACTTGTTTACGCAACGATGGTAAATTCCTTCGTAACGTTGTCGTGCTCGGTAATGTTTGATTCGCGTATTTATTCCAAAATGAAATAAATGAATCATTACTTAACAAGGTAAACGGCAGTGTACACACAATCATAGTTACACATAGTTCATGTATAAACTGTTGTCGATTAATTTTGTTATTATTGTGCTTCGAACTGCTTACGTGTTCTTTACAATGTGTTTTTGACCAACACATTAGATATTTCTTGCACAGTAAACATTTAATTTTTGAGCCATCGTATATTAAGTCCGTGAAATCCATAATAAACTTATTCACTTCAAAAAAAGGTATATAACCCCTTACCACAATTATTAGTCGTATCCTAAGTACGTATTTCGACAACTAAGTTGTCATCATCAGTAGGTAAAACCCCTAATCAAGGTGTCGCACATGGGGCACAATAAAGCTAGCGCAACTGCTCACACAACAACTTTACACAGCGTCCACGTATACTCTAACTTTAACATACAAATATATCGAACGAAAAGATCGACAAAAAAATTACCTCTCTTAAGGAAACGGCACTCACATGTGTTTATACTCTATTTGAAACGTCTACGACCTTTTTACTTACGTTCTAAGAATGAAAGGAGACAGGGGATCGGTCCTTTATCTCCGTTCATAGAATTCTTTGTTTTTAGCGATATGAATACATTCATATGCGTCAAGATCGCGGGGGTTATTAATGGCCTTGACAAGTTTTAACCCTTTAATCGACATATTGTGTAGTGTATTTAAAGCATGGTTGGCAACGTTAGATTTATCCGGTCTATTGTATTTAATATGTGATATGTGTTCTTTACGTCTGACAACGGTCGTTTTCTCGATTTATATGTCGACGACATTTTATTACGTATGCTTACACTTACATGCAGTCTAAGCAAGTACAAAACACATACTGAATGCTTTTTATTAGTTCTGATGCAATACAATCATACTCACATCGGCGCACATGGCGCGCACTGAAATTGGTCTGCTCTATTTATTATGCTTGTTCTTTTCAAACAAATACACGATCTTTTAATAATTTAGAATTCCATAGAATAATTACATTGGCATTAATGGCATTTTTAAGTTTATAAAGCCAGGTTGAGAACGCACGAAATTTTTTGTCTACTTTTTTTGCTATCGACTGTACCAGATATGCATCCTAGAATTAATGTTCTATAAAAGGGAGTATCAAAATTGTTGGCGAAATAATCGCTTTCAATCCATACTGTCACAATTACCGTAAATTAATCGTACGAAACTAAAATTCAAATTCCATTAATACACTTATCGTTTTATTCAAATTGATTACACCTGGTATATTACGCACCTGAATACCAGCATTACACAATCGTACCGTCTTCTGCCTTCATTAAATTGTCGACGGCCTGGAGTACTGCGGGGCATGGAAGTATTCCAGTAATTTCATTAGAGGTCCAAATTGCTATTCAGTTATCCGTATTGCACCGCAGCCGACCGCGTAGGGATACTTCCACGGGTGAACGAGCCGAATAATAACGTGATGCAGCCTCGGGACTTTTCCGATACAAGAAAAAATTCCTCCATTTAACCGGTTGTTCACCCTTTCGAACGTCTAAATAATAAAATCGAACGTCGAGGTAATATATACGATTCCCTATTCGCGCTTCGTATATCTTCAGGCCATTATATGAAATAATCGATTATATATTAATCTGGAATTCCAATTTGTACCGGTATTGAGTGAATTTAAAGCGTAGACAAACAGAAATGCGACGAACGTTTAAATTATAATTCAATACAGAAATTAACGAATGAAAATTACATGATGTCATTTTTGAATTCTTCGCCATCTGAATACACTTTGTTCAGCTCGATCGTGTGTGTTAACACTAAGGAGAGAGATTTAATGTATAAATTAACCCATTTACGGCCAGTGGTGCGCTTACGCACCACTGATTACAATTTTTTTTTTTCGCTAATTGTTTAGATGCAGATTTTTAATTTTGTATGATAACTAAACTAATATATTGAGTTAAATTTAGCATCAATCTATTTTTTTCTAAGACTATAACTTATTGAGATAGCAATTATTAAAAATAGACAATTTTCAGTTTTCACCAATCCCCGAAGTAAATTTGTATAAATTGTTGTTAGTTTTTATTTTAAGTTTTTAGAGTAAACATTCTAAATTCTAAATGTCAATACTATAATACTAAAACATTAGTTTAAATGTTTGTTATTAGTTTGTTTAGAAAAAATGACAGTAGATTACTTGGTGCGTAAACGCACCATTGGCTGAATGCGTATTGCGCATGCATTTTTCAAGAAAATACAAGTTTAGACTTGGTTATGTTTTAGATTCATAACCAGATGCATTCAGTCTTTAACGTTCCTTTGCAGTATATAGACGCAAATAGACTTACGGTAAACAAAAAAAATGCCGGTTTACCTAACTCAACGGGAATTGGAGGCCGCCTTAGACGAAATAGTAAATGAGTTAGAAAATAGAAATGGTACGTAAAATTTGTTGGTAGTGTACCCCATAACATAGTAAAGGTGAATATTTTTACATAATATTGATGTAGTGTATATTCTGCCGGAAGTTGATGAATTGACCGATGAGGAAGATATTGATGATAATGTGGTAATTGAACAGGTTCGTCCAAATGAGCAAGAAATTTCTGGTTTATTTGAGATACAAAATCATAATGATACCATTAATGAAGGTCCTATTGATTCTGACGATGAGACGTTAGATGTAAAAAGACAAAAACTTTTAAGACAAAAAGTATCGGCGCCTGTTTGGAAAAAAGGCGAGACAACTTACGCAAACTTACCTGTTTTTGACAATACTGGAAGAGAAGATATAAAAAATAATTTATGTGGCAAATCTCCGTTGGAAGTATTTTATCTCTTTTTTGACGAAGAAGTTTTATCGAGAATAGTGAGCTATTCTGTCAAATATTCTTATGACAATAATCGTCATGATTTTCAATTCGGTATAACAGACCTAAAACGGTTCCTAGGAATATTACTGCTTTCCGGTTACCATACACTGCCTCAGACTTATATGTACTGGTCTACCGACGAAGATAAAGGTTTGGTCATAGTTCGAAAATGTATGCCTCGCAATAGATTTCGAAGTATAAAACGTAATTTGCATTTATCTGATAATGCTCAGTTAGACAAAAATGACAAATTCTCAAAATTTCGCCCGATTTTCAACATAATGAACAAAAGATACATGCAGTTTGGCGTATTTGCTCACGATCTATCTATCGACGAACAAATGGTGCCCTATTTTGGGAAACATTCCTGTAAAATGTTCATAAAAGGAAAGCCCGTGCGATTTGGCTTTAAGATTTGGTGCCTAACTTCTGCCGATGAATATTTATTTCAGTTCATTCCATATGGAGGGGCGAATGCATCAAATAGTAAATCAGAACTTGGTTTAGGAGGCCAGGTTATTGTTGACTTGCTCACAATTGTGAAAAGTCCACAAAAGCATTGCCTTTACTTTGATAACTTTTTCTCGTCGTATAAGTTATTGAAGTTTTTGAGTCAGAAAGGCTTTTATGCTACAGGCACCATAAGAGACAACCGAACGGCTAATTGTCCATTAGAAAATGTAAAAAGCATTTCCAAGAAACAACGAGGAAGTTTTGATTCTGTATTTGACGAAGAAACCAACATATCTTTGAACAGGTGGAACGATAATTCAGTGGTGACTATTATTAGTAATACTTTTACACTACGACCTTTATGCACTGTTAAAAGATACGACCGAAAAGAGCGAAAGGAAGTGAAGATTTCTCAGCCAAATATGATCGCACAATATAATAAATATATGGGCGGCGTGGATTTGCACGACAATGGCATTTCTAACTATAGAATAAATGTGCGTGGCAAAAAGTGGTGGTGGCCGTTATTTATAAATTTGCTAGACAGCACTATTGTTAACGCCTGGAAAATATACAACATAGCGAATGAAACCCAAATGACGCAACTGGAATTCAAATCTTACATTGCAGTACGCTTGATGAAGGCAGAAGATGACAATCGAAACAGGAAAATTAATCAAGCAGTTGGAAGCTCCATTCCTGATGAAGTTCGTCTTGATAACATTGGTCATGTAATCTCGATGCATGCCGATAAAGCTAGACGTCGTTGCAAACTATGCAAAAGTCACACAATTTACATTTGTGTAAAGTGCAAAACACATCTACATTTAAAATGGTTTGAAGATTACCACAAGAAAATATGAACATGTGTTCGGCCAACGGTGCGTACACGCACCATCTTTTTTTTCCATATACGCAATTTTTTTTTCGAGCTGATATGTATCAAATCGTTTTTTTTAAATATGTTTTTAGTAATAAACAATACTTTTTTGTAAAGTTTTCGTTTAATATACACCTTGGCCGTAAATGGGTTAATGATGACGATAGTAAGCATTAAAGGTTCAGGACATGGGCAGTATGCTGAAACAAAGGTCTATTGAATACAATCCATTAAATAAAATAAATCATAACAATGATGTCCGCAAAGTTTTATTAAATACTAGCAATGCTGTGCTATTGCTAGATTTGAGTATACAGGGTATCATAGTATAACTATTCCTAATTTTCAGAAATAATACAGGGCACCTAAATAAACATTTTTTATTAATAAACTAGTGTCTGGAAATTTCTCGGTGCCAAGATAATCTATAAATTTTTATAAATAATATGAATTGCAACAGGAAAGAGTTAAGTTAAGGAACATTTTATTAGGAATAATACTGCATCAAACTTCATAAAATTTGTTCGAAATTGCAACCACCATTTTCGATACGCAAGTTGTAACGATTTGCAATCAACTGCCGAATTCTTCGAAATAGTTGCGGACGCTCACGAATATCACCAAACGCTAGAACAATTCGAGCCACTAACTCTTCTTGCTAATTTTGCTAATCTTGTTCAAAATTTTCAAAAACGGTTTTTTTCTGTAATTTTTTAAGAGTAAACAAAAAATTTCAATTAATTGCTGTTTGTTTTCTTTTTCAAGATGTATAGCAAACGCCAATTAAGTTGGCGCGAGGAGGGGGTGCGCAGAAGCCATTTTAAAAACGTCCACCCCCACTACTCAAGTAATTGTCAGAATATATTTGTCATTGACGATTGACAGAACATAATGTTTTTACTAGGGGATCATAAAGTGATACACGCTCAAACGCGAGAAGTAGTTTTTAATGTTACAATTATTTTTATAAACATAAGCGTACAAAGAGGAGTACGATTTACGAGATCTACAGCTGCAGCATTTACACCATTTTATTTATTTACAGCTTTTGGTTAAAAATTTTACCCTAAAACACTCAGTGGGCAGCAACTGCGAAAATGATAACACTGTTTTTTCTTAACTCTGGAAAAATTTGTTCAAGTATGTTAATATCTTATAACGATAATAATGATAGTACTAGCTACGTGGCTAGTTTTGTCAAAAAGGAATAAATAAAATGACCAAGCAGTGTCATGTCTGCATAAATAACATATATACGAGAAATACAGATGACAGTCACTTAAAATTTACGACAATGAAAGAGTACAGTGCAACAAAACGATTGAACTATATCAATGCTAATTTATTCACCTCGTTAATACAAATATATAGTCAGACAAAATCTTATAATAATAGAAATAATATATAAATAATATATACAGTGTGTATAAGCCAAATGGAATAAATTCATTATTTCGGTTACTGTACATATTTATAAAAAATCCCGAAACATGTCATATTTAATTTATAAATTAACATTCTTCAACGTGAAAATGCGATCCCTACCTTCAACCCCCTTCGAATGACAGGTACAACCCCCATTTTTTTAAATGGGAAGTATGGGCTTGTGATATATCGTTGTAAAGGTCTCTTTATTCTCTATTCAAAAATGTTATAATTTTCATGTTTGTTGCAACAATTAAGATAGAATAAAATAAAATCATGTTGTTATCGAAATTCGCTACAATATACTCAAAAAATAATATTTAATGCAAAATGTAAAGAAAAATTTAAAACGCCAAAAAAATATATGAACGTTAATGAAGTAGATGTTCAAAATGTTCACCATGAACGTCTTGGCAACATCCTAATCTTAAATAAAACTGTCTTCTAACATTATTTAACATATCAGGCGTGATCGACCTAATCGCAAGCGTTATTCGTTCTCTTAAGTCATTTAAATCCAAAGGTTTAGTTTTGTACACAATGCTCTTCAAATATCCCCATAAAAAAAAATCAAGTAAGGTCAGATCAGGTGATCGCGCTGGCCATTCTATCGATCATCGCCTTCCTATCCACCGATTGGGAAATATTGCATCGAGGTACTGCCGGACATTGCGTTGGTAATGTGGTGGTGCTCCATCCTGCTGAAACCATATCGTATTCATTGGAACTTGAAGGTTTCCTGGATCAGGATATAAATTTGCCAAAGTTGGAATGACATCATTTTGAAGTAGTGCCAAATAACGATCGCCATTCAAATTGCCCTCAATGAAAAAGGGACCAATGATATGGTTTCCAACAATACCTGCCCAAACATTAACTTTTACTGGGTATTGTGTGTGTTCTTCCCTCATCCAGTGAGGATTTTCCGTAGACCAGTAGCGGCAATTTTGCCGATTAACATGACCGCTAAGAGAAAAAGTGCACTCATCGGAAAACATAACGTCTTCTAAATTGATAATATTGTTATCCAGCATGTCCATCATTCGTTCACAGAAATAAGTTCTTCTATCAAAATCGTCTTCCATAAGCTCCTGAGTAGATATCATTTTATAGGGATGCATTTTATTTTCTTTTAATATGTTTACTATCGATGTATGGCTAACATTTAATGTAGTGGATGCATGTCTACTCGATGTATGTGGGTTTTCCATAAACTCAAGCATCACATCTAGTTTGATTTCATCACTCAGTGCATTGGCAGCTGGTTTTTTATCTGCCTTACATGACCAAACTCTCGAAACTGCTTCTCTATCTTACTTATTGTTCCTTGAGCTATAGGCGGTAAATCAGGAAATTTCTCATGAAATAGGCGGGTTACTTCTTGTTGTGTTCGGGTTCTATCTCCGTAACCAATCATTTGTATGACTGTTATTTTATGCATTTCCGTTAATCTAACCATTTCCCAGAATTGTATTTTACGAAATTCAAACTAAAATTATCAAACTGTCAATTTAAATGACAACTTTTAAATACAAAACAATTTATTAAGGCGTTTTAAACAAACTAATGTTGCCACGGAAACTTTTTAAAGTATTTTTAATGGATACCATCTAAAAAGCACATTGGTATGGTTTTTACTCACTTTCTTATTATGAAGACCTAAACGGGAAGTAAGTAATGCAATGATGCCTTTGATGTATGTATTAAATCTTTATAAACGCAAATGAGCATCTACTTCATTGACATTCATATTTTTTCTGGCGTTTTAAATTTTTCTTTACATTTTGCATTAAATTTTATTTTTTGAGTATATTGTAGCGAATTTCGATAACAACATGATTTTATTTTATTCTATCTTAATTGTTGCAACAAACATGAAAATTATAACATTTTTGAATAGAGAATAAAGAGACCTTTACAACAATATATCACAAGCCTATACTTCCCATTTAAAAAAATGGGGGTTGTACCTGTCATTCGAAGGGGGTTGAAGGTAGGGATCGCATTTTCACGTTGAAGAATGCTAATTTATAAATTAAATATGACATGTTTCGGGATTTTTTATAAATATGTACAGTAACCGAAATAATGAATTTATTCCATTTGGCTTATACACACTGTATAATATGTATAATAATAAATATTATATAAACAAGGTTTTTGTAATTGTTTGGTTGAACATGCATATGTAATATTTTGTAAGAAATATATTTCAAAGAAGTTGAAAAAACATTGCAAATATTTATAATTAGGTTGATTTGTAATTCTTCACTATAGCTTCAAATACAACTTAAATTATAGCGATTGTGCAGTTTAAGTTGTATTTCAAGTTAAAGTGGTAAAAGTCTAATACTAATAATAATCATTTAAAAATTTAAATAGATACTCTATATACAGCCTGATTCATTTTCAGCCCTCACCATGGGGATCTCGCTTATTATTGGAGATAGAGTATAGGTTTAAATTTGGGAAAATTGTTAAATTTTGTGTTTGTTTGTTATAAATCCGTAAAGAAAATAGACCTGTGACAAATGACCTTCATTATTTAAAAAAAAAACGCGAAAATCCCATTTTCTTCTTTTACCTGTAGCACCGACATTTGGCCTTGTAGAGAAAATATAAAAACACATCCTAGGGGCCATTTCTAAACCTTTATCCAGTGGTGTACTCTAAATTTTTATACGACGTTTCGTTTCTTTCTGGCCATCATCAACTATCTAATTTCTTATACGCGCCATATTGGATTTAGACATCTTCAGAAAGAGTTTTTTTTCTGATTTCAACCATGTACCACATGCTGACTAAAGCTTTTGACATTTGGTTTTATTTGAAAGAATAAATTATAGGATTAAATAAGGTAGCCATGGAATTTCAATCTGTCAAACATTTCATTTATTGTTCATTAATAATACAAAAATGTCATACACTAACGAAGAGAAACGAGATATGATAAGTATTTTTTATTCTTCGAACCGAAATTCAACAGTAGCGAGTACAAGATATCTACAATTATATCCAGAACGACAACAGCCTCATCGTACCATTTTTCTAGATCTCGACAGAAATTTGGTCGAGAATGGATCGTTTACTAAGCCGCGTAATGGTCAAGACAACAGTAATTTAAATGAAAATCTACAAGATATTTTACAAATGGTAAATTAAAAGCGTGTTTTCAAATTTCATGTTAATCTTGTATTTTTATAGATAAATAATAATCCATCAATTTCTACACACGAAGTAGCATCAGAATTAAATTTGTGCCAGTCCAGAGTTTGGAGAACTTTACATAAAAGTAGGTTTATACCATACAGGATCCATGTTAGTCACTCTTTACTGCCTGGAGATAATTTGAGAAGGCTAGAATATTGTAATTGGTTAATGGGAAGGATAGAAAATGACGAAAATTTTTTAAGCAAAATCATCTGGTCAGATGATACAAAATTTACAAATTCTGGAATGTTCAACAGAAATACGGAGCACTATTGGGCAGTACAAAATCCCCGACAAAACAGGGCTAGAAGACCACAACATCATTTTGGAATAAACGTTTGGATGGGTATTTTGGCAAATCGTCTCTTAGGACCAGTTATGTATGAAGAACATTTAAATGGAGAAAGATATTTAAACATTTTACGTACATACGTATCTGACTATCTTGACGACAATATCCCATTAAATCAATTACAATATTTATGGTGGCAACAAGATGGCGCACCAGCACACAATGCAGCTGTTGTTAGAAATTTCTTAAATCAAGAGTTTGCAAACCGTTGGATTGGAAATAGGGGAGTTGTTGAATGGCCTGCGAGATCACCTGATTTAAGTTCGCTAAATTTTTTTTTATGGGGATATGTTAAAAATAATATTTATAAATTAGATGCGCCACAAAACATTGAAGAATTGCGAGACAGACTTTAGAATGCCTTCGATGCAGTTCCTAGAAGAACTATACAAAGGGCAGTACAAAATGCCAGAAGGCGTGCCCAATTCTGCATTACCGAAGATGGCCAGATAATTGAACATTTACTGTAATTGTTTATTGTTTACTTTTCTATGTATTTTTATTAATGTTTTTGTTATCTTGTATTCGCTACTGTTGAATTTCGTTTCGAAGAATAAAAAATACTTATCATATCTCGTTTCACTTCGTTAGTGTATGACATTTTTGTATTATTAATGAACAATAAATGAAATGTTTGACAAATTTTGAAATTCCAAGGCTACCTTATTTAATCTTATAATTTATTCTTTCAAATAAAACCTAATGTCAAAAACTATAGTCAGCATATGGTACATGATTGAAATCAGAAAAAAAAAAACTCTTTCTGGAGATGTCTAAATCCAATATGGCGCCTATAAGAAATTAGATAGTTGATGATGGCCAGAAAGAAACAAAACGTCGTCTAAAAATTTAGAGTACACGACTGGATAGAGGTTTAGAAATGGCCACAAGGATGTGTTTTTATTTTTTCTCTACAAGGCCAAATGTCGGTGCTACAGGTAAAAGAAGCAAATGGGGTTTTCGCGTTTTTTTTTTAAATAACGAAGGTCATTTGTCACAGGTTTATTTTCTTTACGGATTTATAACAAACAAACACAAAATTTAACAACTTTGCCAAATTTAAACCTATACTCTATCTCCAATAATAAGAGAGATCCCCATAGTGAGGGCCGAAAATGAATCAGCCTGTATGCCTTTTAAATATAGTTATCCCCCAACTGCTCAGATGGCTCTAATCTATTCTCGAAATTTAACATTATATGTCCTTTCTATTAAGGTTATCTATGGCATTAGCAATAGAACAAAATCTTTGACCGCATTAGCCGAAGAATTGCTAAATCTAAGCTGAGGTAAATTATGAGAATATACAAACTATACTCAAAGAAGTAAGAGATGGGTATTTGAAAACAATCATCAAAACAAATCGAATCAAATTATTAAAATTTGGAATAGCTTAAGTATTCGTTCCAAAATCCTATTTTTGAATTCCAAGAAAAATCAAAATGTTGTAATTGTAATATTTAAATGAGTGCCTATACATAATCAAAGTAAATTATTTTCAATATATGCATTTCGTGCAGCTTGTCCTACTAGTAACACATTACACAGGTCTACAGTGATTTTGATGTTTGAAAGCTGTTTGCTAATTTGTATATGTTTGGGGGCCCTTATTCCAAAAAACCCCATATTTTTGCTCTATCACGTAATTTTTTTTTATAGCGCTCTGTATCTTAAAAATGTTAATTTATTAATATACATACCTATGACAAGAATATGTTTGTTCCATGTTAGGCATGATTTTTAAATGAATTGATTTTTATGAAATTAAATGTGATTTGGCAACACTGGTTAATATTAGATTTCTCAGAAAAGCAACAGAGTCGGCGCAGAAGCGTCAATACAACGTTGAAACCTGCTTATGTGCAGTTTGGTTGTGTTAGTCGTCGTGCTACTGTGTCCGCGCGCTTGTTGTCTTCGTTGTTGCGTATTTTAAGTGTTCTAGAACGTATAAATATGGAAAGAAGACATTGTGTGAACAATCCGAATAACTTTTGTTATATCTGTGGTAGTTATGTCGTAGTAAAGCAGAGGCAAACTATAACTTCTTTTGTGAAAAATGTATACCACGCTTATTTTGGTGTAAAAATTGGCGACCAAGACAAGTCCTGGGCTCCTTATACTGTTTGTTCCGTTTGCGTTGAAGCATTAGGAAACTGGCAAAAAGTAGGAAGAAATGTTTAAGCTTTGGTGTTCCTATGGTATGGCGAGAGCCTAGAAATCACAGTGATGTATTGTTATTTTTGTTCGTGTAATGTTCAAGGATTCAACAGAAAAAATAAGAAACAAATTGTGTATCCCAATCTTGACTCTGCTATTCGACCAGTTCCTCATGGACCAGATGTACCGATACCTACCGCCCCAAAAGCACTAGAAAACGTCATATCGTCAGAATCAGAGGAATCTAATTGCGACCCAGATGACTCAGATTTCACACCAGATTTCAGAGAGCCCGAAGTGTTTAACCAGAGCGAACTAAATTATTTAATTAGAGATTTGCACCTTCCAAAGGATGCATCCGAATTGTTAGCCTCCCGACTTCGTGAGAAACATTTACTGGCACCTGGCGTCACATCAAGCTTTTACCGGGATCATGAAAAAGAGTTATGTCAATATTTTACTCAAGACCCTAGTGTGCTAGTGTATTGGAACAATATTCCTGACTTAATTTCAAAATTAGGAAATGTGTCGTATGTAAAAGAAGAATGGCGCCTGTTTATTGACTCAAGTAAGCGTAGTTTAAAAGGCGTTTTATTGCACAATGGTAACGAGCTGGCCTCGGGGACAGTGTTTTAAATATTTGTGCGAGACATTTCCAGCCTTATCCGATGCCAAGTTAAAAGAAGGTATTTTTGTTGGGCCGCAGATAAGAACATTATGCAGAGACAAGGATTTTCAAAACACAATGACCAATGTCGAGAAAAACGCCTGGGTTTCATTTAAAGAAGTAATTGATAAGTTTCTTGGGAACTCTAAGGACGAAAACTACGAAAATATTGTTCAAAATATGTTACAACACTTTCATCGTCTAGGTTGTAATATGAGTTTGAAAGTGCATTTCCTGTTTTCACACTTGAACTATTTTCCTGAAAATCTTGGAGCATTTAGCGAAGAACAGGGAGAGAGGTTTCACCAAGACATTAAGGAAGTGGAACGGCGATACCAAGGCAGATGGAGCATAACGATGATGGCGGACTACTGCTGAATGTTAAAACGGGATATGCCCTTAAAAACATACAACCGAATGTCCGGACAACGCAGCTTTCTGGCAAAAAGACAAAGATTTCACTTACAAAAGAATGAGTAAAGTATTTTTTTCCACTTTTTTAACTTGTATTCCACCTTTTTACTCAATAAACAAATAATTTTTTTTTAGAAATATCGTTTTTTTTCATTTAATATTTGCAAAAAAACCTTACGTGATACAAATAAATGCATAGAATTTTTGAAATCAGTCTACCAAAATTATATAAAATCAGTTTTCAAAATAAAAAGATCTGTCAAAAAGTTAAATTTTGTAGACCTGTGTTATTAATAGCAGCAGCATCTGCAAAGAAGTAAAGCATTAGTTACATTTATTGTTACTGCATACAGTGATGTTTTTTTTTCTTTATCTACAATGGACCATTATTAACATAATTTTCTCTGTATCCAATTTCTTGACATTGTATTGGTATTCCAGCATTTATGCTTCCAGCATGCTATACCTCGATATTAAAAACTTAAAAAAAAATCAGATTTACAAAAATTTCCGAATTAATGACAAAACATAAGGTGAGCGGTTAATTCTGCCGCTGAGTGTAAATAAATTCATAAAGGAATCACAAGTTAAATATTTTATTTAATACTTTCCAGTATATCTTTGTTGACATTATCAATTTGATCCGGTAAATAAGTTATAAGTCCGGTAAATAAGTTATTACAGTATCAGAACCAGTAAGTGTCGCTAAGAAACACTTCCCGGACCACAATTTTTACAAGATTTATTCAGTTTTATACAAACAAAAATACATTAAATATTAATGTTAATATGTGCAGTACAATTAGAATTCCCTTGTTGCCTGCCTAGAGTGTTAATAGTCGATACATTTCAGAATTAATTTTGATTTTAAACCCTTTTAGTGAATCGTGTTAACTGTGTTACCATGTCGTACAAATAGTTGACATTATAAGCAAACCGAGAAGATTATTGAAAATTGTATGAAACGCTGAAATTCAATTCGAAATGGAGATTTATGATACAGAAAAAGCCGTTAAAAATCGTAATTTTGTATACGTTTTATAATAAAAATTTACAGTTTTGATATTCCTTAATCATTACTCTAAATAAGCTTTTGAATCAGAAACATGAGTTGTTCATTGTTATCATAGAAATTTTCATAATAGTACCAAGTTCCGCAGTCAAGACGAAACTACAAATGAATGTTATAGTCGACTTACACGCTATGTTACTAGGGTTGCATCACTGATTTACACGATCGGCAGCAGGAATAGTATATTACGTCCCCTCATAGAAGGATCAGAGGTTACATCTGTCAAAGTATCACAATTACCGACTACAGATTAAAAAAAAATGAGGTAAAATATAAATCTAAAGTTCAAATTGTGAAATTTATTGCGCTTTATGACATTATTACAACTTTAAAATATTGTAATACAAATGCAAAACACATTATGTATGGTAGCAAGCTAATAGACATATTTATGTGACAGACGTAAAAATGAAATAAAATTTATGCGTATATAAAACAGAAGCGTAGATTATGGGATAAACAACATCGCCGGCTTTTGAAAATAAAAAATTATTTTTCCACCAATATCATATAAACTGTACGAGGTATGTATCCAAAATTCTGATAACTGCGATCTATCTGAATAATGTAGGGTAAATAAATACCTGGAAGGGTTTAGAAACGATAATTAATCGATGCCGATTAGTATATTTCAACCTTTTAGCGTGAAATGTTAATTTAAGCACTATGGAAGATGTAAGTTCTCAAATAACAACTATTTTTATTCCTTAGAAAGAGTACGTTAACAACTAAAGTATTTAGCTAGTCTATACAGGGTGTCCTTGAAATAAAGAGACAGCGTATAAAAAATGAAAAGATGTAATTATATAGAATGTAAATTCAAAATATTTCCACCAAAATTCCCTCTCATAAGCGAGAAAAAAAAATGACGACGATATTTAAAAAATATTTGTCACGCCACTGTGCGGCCGGTATATCATGAAGAGTATCGGAGACGTTATCTTAAAACTGACCGACATTAACAAAAATAGAAGTTTTGTTATTGTTAGTCTCGCTTTAAATTTTTAACAGCCGACTTTTCTCGTATCCTTAGCATACGAAACTGTCTAAACAATATTACCTTCGAGAGTTTTTATAAATATAAACGCTACGCGTGTAAATTCAATAGCAGTATTTTTTATAGACATTCCGAATTCATATTTTATATTTGTTACTTCTCGTAACAAAAAAAAAACATTCACGCAATACACATGAAATGAAGAAACATGTAATTATATACAAGACAAATCCACAATATTTTTCACAAATTCCTGCCCTAACGCGATAAAAGAAAGACAAATATATTTAGAAAATATTTGTCGCCTTCAGCGTGTCTCCACGCTGAAAGCGGACACTTCGAACATTTCATCTGAGCTTTCCACCTGTGCCATCTATTTACAAATCGAGTTTATTGAACCCTATTGAATCGAGCTTACTGAATCCTAAATAATCAAAGTTGCTCCATTGTAAAGTTCTTATAATATCGACAGGCGTCTAAACAATGTTATCATTTAGAGTTTTTACGAACATAAGTATTGCAGCGTATGTTTGCGTGTTAATTCAATCGAGGTAATATTTAATAGACATTTTGATCAATTGGCAATACATAATTTTATTTTCATGGAGTTTTTAATTAACTAGCAAGATTTTGGATTTATATTTTATATAATAGCATCTTGTGTCTCTTTATTTCAAGGACAGCCTGTAGAATTTAAAAGTAATTCTTATCGTTAAGCCGGTTGATTTAAAGTTGATCACTAAAGGCCGGATTATATGCAAAAAAAACTGAAAATATGCGCATAAATATGCGGATGTTTTAGCCTAAATATGCACTTTCTTATGAAAAATATGCAGGTAAAAAAATACGAGGAATGTTAGAAAATGGAATACTGTAGAAAAAAGAAATCTATTATGTTTACTACAAGTTTATTTAGAACATTTTACAACATAATTAACAATGAAAACAATTTACGATCACATATTTCTCAAAGTTTTCAACAGAAAAATTGTGACGCTTGGAAAACATGTATTTATATATTGAAAAGGTTCGTTCTACGTCGACGCTTGTTATAGGAGCATATTTCAAATTAGAAATATCATCCATTGTCAACTCAATATTTTCTACTGAATTACCAAACTAGATTTTAGCAATGTCCTTGAGCTTTTTAAAACCCTCATTTTTTCCTATTACACTTAAAAATTTTTCATAAACGGACAGTCCCACTCCTCCTTTAACATCAGAACATGACTTTCCAAATTTGTTGTTTGTCGCTAATCGAGAGCGTTGAAATAATACAACGCTCTCGATTAGCGACAGAAATTATTTTTCCAACTGCAATATAGAAGTGGAAATAAAACTGTAATTGGCTTTAATAAACGCCAACTATTGAGGTATTTCTTTACTCGAATACACCTTTTGGGCGTCTATCACAGATTGTGCATCCCTATCGAGATCCATAATAATTGTCTTTTGTCTTTCCTTCATAATGATTTGCATGAAAAATAGCAACCTCCAACCACGTTCCCCATCGTGTGATTACTGGTTGAGGAGGAAGCGGAACACCGGGCAGATGTTGTTTGTAAAGCTGAACTTGTAATGGGGCCATTAAAAATACTTTCTATTAAAGTATTTACTAAGGCAAAATGGTTTCTGACTTCTTCTGCAACACGATTTAGTCCGTGCGCCAAGCAAGTTGTGTGAATTAAATTTGGGTAAAAGATTTTCAAGTTGAAAGCTGCCTTCACCATGTATGGTGCAGCATCCGTCAGAAACAATAAAATTTCCTCTAATGGAATCGATTCCGGTAAGAAGAAAGTTGCCAGTTCTTCCTGTATAAACTTTGTTATTGTCAAATTATTTGTGTTTTCAAACTTTTCGATGAAATTAAATAAAATTTTGCTGGAACCGATACGTTAAGGATACCAATCATTATATGAACTATGTATCGGCCCACATTGTCAGTAGTTTTATCTACGCATATATAAAGATAATTGTTTGCAACAACTTTCATAATGGTATTCAATGTTTCTGCATAGATACAGCGAATATAATTTTTTCTTAACGTGCTCTCGTCGGGAATGTTATGTTTGCTGATGTACTTTTGCAAAAATAACTTGATATTTAAATTGTGTAATTTATGTAGTGGAATATCTGCCGACACAAACATTTGACACAAATCTTCATGTTCCGATTTTTTGGAAGTTGATGGCAAATATTGCTGTAATGGTTGCTGATTCTTCTTCGCCAATTTCATCTTTGTTAGTTTTGCAGCATGAGATGGAGTTTTCATATGTTTGTCGACTTGGAACTTTCTCTCACTTGTAATCTGCAAAAAAATATCACATTATCGGTTGTTTCCTTATAAAATAAGTGTTAGTAAAAGATAAAGGAATAATTAAAAACTTAATTAATTAATAAGAGGAAATAAATTTAAAATTTTACTCAAAATCTTTCAGCATGCTACGCAAAACACTTTTTCTCCATCCAATTCTGAATAAGGTGCAATCCATCCAGGCACAGTCGCTATTTTCGGCATTTTTGCTATTATATATGACAACTCACAAGTTTACATTACGAAAAGCCAACCTAAAATGACGTTTAAAATAAAATTACTTTCGAATATGGGAATAAATTCCTCCGAATAGCAAAGAAACACATATACTCCTAATTTTCTGGTAAAATGTATTTTTGTATTTATTTAGAAGTTTTAAGGTATTAGCTTTTCCTGGAATTTTGTCTCGGCCTGGATGTATGGCAAGAGCATTAATAAATTTGCAGGCTTAATAAAATGCTACTTTTAATTTAAAGAGGCATGTTTAATTTTTGTTTGTTTGTTACGTCCACGACATATTTTTAGTAATGCCTATAATAAATTTGATTTAGTAAATAAATAAAATTCGGATACTTAAAATATGCAAAAATGCTGAATTACTACAAAATATGCAAATTTATGCAAGCTGCATATAATCCGGCCTTTATTGATCACCATAAGATTATCCCCGAACCGAATGATCAAAACATTACAGTGAAAGCCACCAGCATTCTGTCGTAGAGAACTTTTTGAGTATAGGCACTGATATGACAGATTATTTAAAAGTTTATCAAGCTATTGGAAGTACTACTGATAGTGCTGCTCTGCAACATAGCCTGGATGTAATGGTGAATTGGTGCGATGTGAGCAAACTTATTACTAATATCGATAAGTGTAGCGTTGTGTCGTATCCCAAAAGATTTCGCGTTGTGCATGCAGACTAATTTATGAGAAGTGACGTTACCACAAGAAAATACATGGTTAAGGACTTGAGTAACACATTAGACCATCGTTTATTTTTTGCACAACATATCTCTAACACTTGTAGTATAGCGCACGTTGTCGAAGAATATATTGATGAGTCAATTACCAATAAAATGCAAATTGCAGATATAATTTTCAATGCAGTTACTAATTCATCATCATCAATCAAACGTTGGAACAGAACCGGAAATAATTTATTCCTCGTCTTCACATTCTAACATTCAATGTCAACATCAGACACATACTCTCAATACTACAATTCTTTAAGAAAACCCATTTGCAATAACTGTCAAAATAATAATCTAACCATTAATTTTATTGATTCTAAAAAATAAATATTTTTGCAGTAAATATTTTTTTTCAGTGTCGTAGGAAAAATACTGTACAAACCATGCTGGAAGGTGTTTATCGTTTGCTGATGAGATTTCCGCACTCGACTGGCACCTTGTCAAGATCCTCATTCGCACAATATGTCTCACTTTCAATTCTCGTTATGTAATATATTATTACAAATATCTAGCTTATAAGACATATTGTTGAACCAGATAACAAAAACTAAACTGTCATAATTAAAACAAGTTAATTACGGGATATAACTTTCGGCGACAACTTACCTAAATGTCATTTAGTACAACTGCGAATCATCTAAAATTTTCTTGGAAACTTTATGACCATAGGTTATTAAAAAATTTTTCCACCACCATTTCCCCAATAATTTTCACATAAATATTCAGACTTGTATTGTACATATTCGTATTCACACACTGCAATATTGTAGTGGTTAATATACCTTTTTGAGTGTTATTAAAAAGAGAACCTGATTTTTCTATAGTTTGTAATAAGTAATAAGATATACATAGGACAAACGGGGAGGACATTCAAAATTAGGATGAAAGAACACGAGAGAAGCCATAAAGAAAAGAAAACAGATTCAACTTTCGCAAGTCATTGTATAGATATCAATCATAGATTTAATATAGATTTCAAAATTTTACACATTCAAGAAAAACGTAAAAAAATTAATCTGTTAGAAAACTTAGAAATTAATAGATACAATAGTTTAGGATTAGCTTTAAATGACCAACTAGATTTAAACAACTCCCCTCTACTAAATTTAAGATAGTAAAAAAAAAAAAATTCCACTACCATTTCCCCAATAATTTTCACATAAATATTCAGACTTGTATTGTACATATTCGTATTCACACACTACAATATTGTAGTGTATTTACAATAAAAGAATTTTTGAAACTAGAAGTTTAATTACTTATTTCTTAGCGTTACCATACGTTAATTAATAAAAGTAGCTCCATCGAAGTAAAAGCAGTTAATTAAGCTAACGAAGTGAATTTTTATATTGCTATTGTATAGATAGCAGACATGTAAAATCTCGAATACTCCAGAGTACATTAATTTAATTTTTTATTACGTATTTATAAATCGAAACTTTTATAACTAGTTTACGACTGCGTAATTAAATTTTCTTTTATATCAATATTTGGATAATGGAAAACTTAACAATGATGAATTGGAAACCTGAATCAAGTCAACCTTTATTGAAAACTGTTATTTCAATATGAAATTATGAATTTATTAACATTCATTGCTTTTTGAAAAATAAAATATGAAACTTTTTAACGAGTTCACTTGTAGTTTTCCAATTGTAGTTTTCTTTTATTAAAAATACAATTAAAAAATACAAAAAAGCCAAAAAAAAATTGTTTCGTCTTCTGAACACTGTTACACACTGAATAAATTTTATTTTTCACCTCTCCAACCAATAGTGTTATAAAAGAATCAAAGTATTCGAAAGATACCATTAAGAATCGAACTAGATAATAAGACGATAATATTTTTATGAAGATGTCAAAAGTAAGTCACTCAAAATCGATACGGAATATTTTGCGGCAAGAGAAAGAAATGAATAACTATTAAGATAAAATAAAACAAATTTTATGAATTTCACTTTTTAATTATCACTGTAACGAGTCGTTTCGCATCAACCTGGGCTTCGTCAGACATATAACTAACTTATTTACAAAATATTTTTTATATTAAACACAAGTAAACAGTAACAAGCAAAAACACATGTTTTATTTTAAAAAATTGTCAGAGGGATGGGTGCTTTTTATTACGGGATGTCTATACAAAACTTTCGCTACGGTTTATAAAAAAATGTACTGTTCTTAAGTAATAAAACTAAAGGTTTACATTATATTACAGGGATAAAGAATTCTATGGAAAAATACAAAAATACTATACACTATGTAACTGTCTGCAAATCAAATAAATAGATTAAGTAAGGGTGAATTATTTGTTTCTAATTGATCATTTAAGATCTTGTCAGTTTTCTTGATTTTATTGATTTCCAGTGACTCTAATAAATTAAGTTTTTTGCCCTTATTTTCTATATGTAATATTTTAAATTCTTTGTTAAAAATGTGGTTCGTTGAATTGATATGAGACGCATATGAAGAGTCACTTTTATTATTTCTAAATGAAGAAAAATGTTCTTTGACGCGTACTTCAAACGATCTGCCTGTCTGTCCGATATAAGTCATAGGGCAACTACCGCAGGTTAACTCATAGACCCCTGACTTTTTATTGTTGTTTGTTAAATCCTTATTGTTTTTTATAAATTTGGATAAATTGTTATTAGTTTTAAACGCTGTATTAATGTCAAACTTTCTTAAATATTTACAAATTTTTGTGCTTGAAGAGCCTATAAACGTGATCATTTTAAATTTCTGGGTGTTATTATTTAATATTGGGTAAACTTGTGATATGGCTTTTGTACGGAGTTTTTTATTTAAAATGTTATCTATTATATTACTTTTATATCCGTTGTTGATAGCTATTTGTCTAATTAAATTTAACTCTTTCTCCAAATTTGTTTGGTTCAACGGAGTATTTATTAATCTATGTATAAGACTGTGATAAGCCGCTAATTTGTGTCGTATCGGATGGCAAGAAGTGTTATGTATAGTAATATCTGTAGTTGACGGTTTGTGGTAAATAGCAAAGTTACATTTATTGTTAATTCTAGTAATCGTTAAATCGAGAAAGTTAATACTATTATTTGTTTCCTGTTCCATTGTAAACTTAATATTTTGATGCAATGTATTTATATAATCATAGACCCCTGACTTAAGGGTCTACTTTAGTGCCCGAAAAATTACCATTTCAGAAATATGCAACCCACATTACAGCATACTACAACAGACTAGGCACCAAGACGCCCTGCTGAGAGGGTCGAAGGATTATGTAAATTAGCAAACAAATTTGATTATTGACACATCAGCTACTTGGGATTTATTTATGCCTTGTTTTCAGCAGATAGATGATCTGTGTATTTCCGCCTAAAATTTTTTGAATCGTAGATAAAGAATAGATGTATTATTATAACAAATGTAACTTAATAGGTTCTAATATAAAATAAGTAGTGTAGTAAAGCTACACAATTTTACCCATACATACCTAATTGAAATACTTAGATGCTTGTGTAAAGTAAAAGACAAACAAATATATTAACTTGTTTTCCTCTAAAAGTGGTTACGGCATTACCTGGCTTTCTAATCCTTCTTAGTCGTTTAAAGTTAATCACCTGGTTACTTGGAAAAATGTATATAATTCGATAACGATATGACCATATGATATTAGTGTTGGTGACCGTTGTAATTTTGAAATATAAACAACAATGGGACTTCACTCCCAAAAAAGATTGACAACCGCTGCAAAACGGAAAAGTAGAAAACAGTTGATGAAACAAATTCGGATAAAAAATCGTATAGTGTCTCAACGTGATAATATTGTAGATAATGAAATTGTTTTCACTGAGACAAATTCGGCACGCGACGACAGTTTTGATTCGGATATATCAGATGAGGTTTTTATTGAAACAGGAAATATAAACAATATTACAAATTTTACTCTTACTGGACGTAGGATTGTTGATATAAATCATCTGTTTACTGTTCTAAAAGGAATACGACATGATATGTTTGGCTGTACTTTTCAAAATGTAGAAATAAAAGCGGAAAAACATTTTGGTTTTAGAAGTGTTTTTACGTATAAATGCAACATGTGTGGAATAACCGATACATTCAGTACTGAAAATGAAAATAAAAAATGTGGAGTAAATGAAGCAGCGGTGTGTGGAACTGTTGCAGTAGGGGCGGGTCATTCACAATTAACAGAATTTACCGCAGCTTTAGACATTCCTCAAATGTCTTCAGCAACGTATGCGCGTATAGAAAAAAAGTGCTAAAAAATACAGAGGAGTTAGCATTAAAAGAAATGCTAGCTGCAGGAAAGGAAGAACGTAAGTTGGCAATTGAAGCAGGAGAAATTGATAGCGACGGAATACCTTTTATAACTGTAATAGTGGATGGAGCTTGGTCAAAACGAAGTTACAAGTCTAATTATAACGCTCTCTCGGGCGTTGGGTGCGTAATTGGGACCAGAAGTAAAAAAGTTATGTACGTAGGAGTAAAAAATAAAATGTGCAAATTTTGTAAAAATAAGGATAAAAAAAATGTTCCTCATAAATGTTCCTCATAAATGTTTTCAAAACTGGAACAGTTCTTCAACTTCTATGGAAGCAGCTATTCTAGATGGGTTTAGAATGTCAATAGAAATGCATAATTTGCGATATAAAACTATTATTGGTGATGGGGATAGTAGTGTATATAAAAAAATTCAAACAGCAAAACCTTACGGACCAACATATTTTATTGAAAAAATTGAGTGTCGAAATCATGTGTTGCGAAATTTCTGTACGAAAATACGAGAAATTTCAAAAACTCCTCGATCAGATATGTGTATACGAAATTTTTTACGGCAGAATATTCTTAAATTTAGGGCAGCTGTAGTTAGTGCCATAAAGTACCGCAAAAATGAAAATGTTTCTTTTCAACAAAAAATTGAAAACTTAAAAAATGATATTCTCAATGGACCTGCCCACATATTTGGAGAACATAGTAACTGTGCTAGCTATTTTTGTAGTAAAGATGGTAACAATGGTAACAATTCAAATACTATTGATTACAAACATTTCAAAAGCAGTGCTCTATATGATATATTTTTTCAGTCTTTGAATAGAGTAGCCAATTTATCCTCCAGTTTACTTTATGACGTAGACAATAACGCCGTAGAATCCTTCAATTCTGTTGTGAATAAATTCGTGGGAGGAAAAAGAATAAATTTTTCGCTGGGAGGCTCGTACCAAGGGAGATGTTTTGCGGCAGCCATAAATTATAATAATAAAGAGACATTTGTATATACATTTGTTAAGAAAACTAATGGGGATAATTTTAACGGTGTATATTTGGAAAAATTCAAAAATCTTAAACTAAATCAAGCAATAAAAAAGAAAAGCAAACAAAATAAAATTCGAATTCAAAGTGCTGATTCGGATTACGGAGGGTGCAAAATCGTGGTACCTGACATGCCTATTCCGGAATACGAAAGCAAGAGAAAACAATTTCTTGATGAATTGTTATCTGATTGTCATAATATTCAAATTAGGACGGTGAATCAGAGACATAACAACGAATGGGAAAAAGAGAGACAGATAAGATTAACGGCAAGTAACTTTGGCAAGATTTGTAAAATGAGAGAAAAAACAGACACGGCTAGTACAATAAAACATATGCTGTATACTAATAGATTCAATAATAAAAAACTACCACATTCTCTACAGTATGGCATAGATAATGAAGAAAGGGCCAAGCAAAAATTTATGGAAGGAAATTACAAATTTGAAAGTTGAGGCATGCGGTTTGTTAATTGACGAGAAGAAAAAATTTTTAGGTGCCACTCCAGACGGATTAATTGGATTCGATTCTATTGTCGAAATAAAATGTCCTTATTCAGCGCGTGATAAATTAATACATGAAGCCATTAACGAAAAATTAATTAATTATTGCACCTTAGATGCAAATGATAGTAACAAAATTTTGCTAAAACCTTTTGATAATTGTATGTATCAAGTGCAGGGACAACTCCACATCACCAAAAGAGAGAAATGTTATTTCGTAGTTTATACTAAACACGATTTGAAATATATAGTAATAGAACGAAATGATGGTTTCTGGAATCATCATATGATTGAACATCTGGAAAAATTTTATATCAATGCAATGCTTCCAGAAATAATTGACGCGAGGTATCATAGAGATCAATCTATAAGAAGTATTATGAAAAAAGATCTCTAATTATTTTTTATTCTAATTTTTTTTAAATACAAACTATTTACTTATGTAAATACAGTAATTTATTAGCTGCAAATTAGTTTGTTAACATATAAATGACTAGAAAATTCATCTTTGATGTTTAGTCTCCGATCCGCACTTAATTTGCGGTGATTATTATGGATCAAAATTCTCTTAAAACTCAATCAAAGGTAATTTAATTAGCCATTGAACCAGTTGCAGCATTTATTTCAATATTTACGCCGATTTATTGGTTGATAAGTTAATATTGTTATAGGTAGAAGCCTGTGGAGCCAATTTACATAATCCTTTGACCCTCTCAGCAGGACGTCTTGGTACCTACGTGTGCTGTAATGTGGGCTGCATATTTTCGGAGACCTTGAGTATCGGGTTGCCTGTTTTTGACTTTTATTTTTATTGATAACTAAACAACAATTACATCTAGACAAAAACGGGCTGTATAGCTACCTAGATATTATAAATACCTACAACACAAACATTTCATAACTATATTAGCTGGCCTGGTTATCTCTCAATTTGTCCGGATAGATTTTCTGTTTCTTACCGATAAAAGTCAAACCGTACAAAAATTTTGAAAAAAACGTAAATACCTACCTAGTTTTTATTGATACATGGTCATACATACATCGAGCGGTCTTTCAACTTTTAATTTGAAGCCAAAAAAAGGCCGGAAAAATACACTCATTTCAGTGTGGGATTGCCGGGTATAGCGTAGAGCCTTAAGACCCCTGAAATAAGAAATTTAATTGTCTATTTGTTCCTATGAAACCTAGTAATATGTCATCTACGTATCTATACCAAAATAATACATTTTGAAAAAGAGGATTTTTTGAAATAGAATTTTCAAGATGATCCATAAAAATCTCAGCTAATATCGGGCTTAGGGGATTACCCATGATTAAACCTTCTTTACAAGTGTATATGTTTTCATTAAATTGAAAGTAATTTTGTTCTATGCATAAGTTTAGTAGATCAAGAATTTCATTAATAATTAACGGATTTACATTATTTTTATGGAGCAGATCTTTTACTAAAATAACCGTTTTTTCTGGAGGGATACTAGGAAATAAATTTTGAACGTCGAAGGAAATAAGTTTTGTGTTAGACGTTAAAGTAACGTCTTTGATTTTGTTTATTAGTGCATATGAGTGTTTTACGCTTAATTTAGGTTTAAAACCTGTATATTTAATAATTATATCTATAAGCCTTTTCGAGAGTTTGTAGGACGGAGCTGTCACATATGAAACAACCGGACGAATGTCACATATGTTCATATGTGACAGCTCCGTCCTACAAACTCTCGAAAAGGCTTATAGATATAATTATTAAATATACAGGTTTTAAACCTAAATTAAGCGTAAAAAACTCATATGCACTAATAAACAAAATCAAAGACGTTACTTTAACGTCTAACACAAAACTTATTTCCTTCGACGTTCAAAATTTATTCCCTAGTATCCCTCCAGAAAAAACGGTTATTTTAGTAAAAGATCTGCTCCATAAAAATAATGTAAATCCGTTAATTATTAATGAAATTCTTGATCTACTAAACTTATGCATAGAACAAAATTACTTTCAATTTAATGAAAACATATACACTTGTAAAGAAGGTTTAATCATGGGTAATCCCCTAAGCCCGATATTAGCTGAGATTTTTATGGATCATCTTGAAAATTCTATTTCAAAAAATCCTCTTTTTCAAAATGTATTATTTTGGTATAGATACGTAGATGACATATTACTAGGTTTCATAGGAACAAATAGACAATTAAATTTCTTATTTGATTATATAAATACATTGCATCAAAATATTAAGTTTACAATGGAACAGGAAACAAATAATAGTATTAACTTTCTCGATTTAACGATTACTAGAATTAACAATAAATGTAACTTTGCTATTTACCATAAACCGTCAACTACAGATATTACTATACATAACACTTCTTGCCATCCGATACAACACAAATTAGCGGCTTATCACAGTCTTATACATAGATTAATAAATACTCCGTTGAACCAAACAAATTTCGAGAAAGAGTTAAATTTAATTAGACAAATAGCTATCAACAACGGATATAAAAGTAATATAATAGATAACATTTTAAATAAAAAACTCCGTACAAAAGCCATATCACAAGTTTACCCAATATTAAATAATAACACCCAAAAATTTAAAATGATCACGTTTATAGGCTCTTCAAGCACAAAAATTTGTAAATATTTAAGAAAGTTTGACATTAATACAGCGTTTAAGACTAATAACAATTTATCCAAATTTATAAAAAACAATAAGGATTTAACAAACAACAATAAAAAGTCAGGGGTCTATGAGTTAACCTGCGGTAGTTGCCCTATGACTTATATCGGACAGACAGGCAGATCGTTTGAAGTACGCGTCAAAGAACATTTTTCTTCATTTAGAAATAATAAAAGTGACTCTTCATATGCGTCTCATATCAATTCAACGAACCACATTTTTAACAAAGAATTTAAAATATTACATATAGAAAATAAGGGCAAAAAACTTAATTTATTAGAGTCACTCGAAATCAATAAAATCAAGAAAACTGACAAGATCTTAAATGATCAATTAGAAACAAATAATTCACCCTTACTTAATCTATTTATTTGATTTGCAGACAGTTACATAGTGTATAGTATTTTTGTATTTTTCCATAGAATTCTTTATCCCTGTAATATAATGTAAACCTTTAGTTTTATTACTTAAGAACAGTACATTTTTTTATAAACCGTAGCGAAAGTTTTGTATAGACATCCCGTAATAAAAAGCACCCATCCCTCTGACTATTTTTTAAAATAAAACATGTGTTTTTGCTTGTTACTGTTTACTTGTGTTTAATATAAAAAATATTTTGTAAATAAGTTAGTTATATGTCTGACAAAGCCCAGGTTGGTGCGAAACGACTCGTTACAGTGATAATTAAAAAGTGAAATTCATAAAATTTGTTTTATTTTATCTTAATAGTTATAATGGAATTTCATCAAGTAAAGGCCGAAACAATCATATATAGAAATGAATAACATTAAGACCTCTGATAATAATAAACTACTCAAAAATTAATAAGGAAGTTTTACTTTTTTGTATTTTTTAGATAGTATGGGTCAATATTTGTAGTGTATTATATTAGATACATAATTGTACACAACAATATAAAATTTTCAAGAATATTTATTCAGAAAAATCGTTAGATTACTAAGAAATTATCAAAAATGAAATAAGCAACATTTTTAACAATAGCTAAAATAAACATTTTTCTGTAGCAATTAATTCTAAAATCGTGTATAATGGCCACGGACATCTCTCACAGCTGTACATCTTCGGGACATACTCATAATGCAATTATTAATGTGTTCTTGTGACACTCTTCCCCAACACAGCGGTAAAATTTCCCGCAAGTGCTGCACGTTAACTGGGGGTGGATTATGTTCGTTGAGCTGTTCTTGAAGTCTGTCCCAAATGTGCTCAATTGGATTCAAGTCGGGAGACGTTGGTGGTAAAGGTAGATGGTTAATATGGAGGTCATTTATTGCTTGCATTACAATTTGTGCACGATGAGGTCTTGCATTATCATCAATAAAAACCATGTTTTCATCCACAGCCTCACGAAAGTCGGCCACATATTGCTGAATAATATCATCTCTGTGTATGTGTCCATTGACATTGTTTTCAAAGAGATGGAGGTTCGTACGTCCATTCTAACTAATGCCCGCCCACACCATGATACCACCGCCGCCAAAAGGCACCACAGCTTTTGTAAACTCGCGTCTATAACGGTCTCCTCGAGTTCTCCAGACCCTTACTCTACGATTATTACTAAATAAGCAGAATCTGGATTCATCGGTGTATAAACCATGCTCCCATTGAAAATTTTCTGCTAGTCGTTGGTTAACCCAAGTTCTTCTAGCCATTCTATTGGCATTAGTTAATTTTGGGCGTCTCACAGGCCTGCAGCTATGATGATCCATTTCCCTCAGACGGTTTCTGATGGTTTGATCCGAAACTCTAACTCCAGTGGCGGCACGTAACTGTGTTTGCAACCATACAGCACTTCGAAAGGGATTCATTTTTGTCTGAATTCGTATGTAGCGGTCTTGTCTCTGATTTGTTTTCCTCTCAGATCCACTACCGGGTCTTCTCCTTGCAGATCCTACCTGTTGGAATCTTGTTAGAGCCCTACTAACAACACTTGGAGACACATTAAAAATTGCGGCAATTTCTGCTCCAGATTGCCCTCGCTGATGCAAGAACGCAATTAAATCAAAAGTTTCTTTATTTAAATGACGTCTTGGCATCGTGAAAATGTGAAATGACGTTTAAAATGAATAATACTTGTCAAAAAATGCGTTTTTTATAATTTTGTATTCTAAATTAATTTAAGGTTAAAATACAAGATTCAATATTTTATCACTCAGAAAAGACATTTACCAAATAAAATGTCCACAAATTACTGTGGGCCTTCTAATTTATCTATAGTTTGAGAAAATACGTTAAATTTAATCGAATTAATTAGATCTGTTAAAAAAAGATCTAATTCCCTATTCATTTTTGAGTAGTTTACTTTATCCCTGGAATATGTACAGAAAATCTATTATATTGTAAGTGTAAGTATTGTAAGTTAGCAGCAATTTTATCCCATATCATGCCTTTACGTATACATTTACTTATTATAATTATTTATATGCTTGGCATGCAAATATAACTGTATTTCATGTATAGAGACCGGACGTATCAAGCTGAAATTACGATGGACAATATAAATAGTCTATAACATCGCTAAGTACAACACGAAGTTCTTGAATAGGACTAGTCATTCCGTTAACCGCACATTTGTTTTTCGTCGTTGGATTGTGACGAAATTACTTCAATTTTACACTTAAATTCCTTTCTTCATGGGCGTAGATAGAAGCGGGTGTTATAGAACCGTCCTTATGTATAACGCTAATGTTACAGAAATTACCTTGTTTATTACAGTTAACGTGAGATATGCAATTCAGCACTTTCGCCACTGATTCTTAGTATTAAGATAAAAGAAACGATGTATTAAAAACCAAATATAAGAAACATTATTATTCATTATAACGCTTGCGTAGAATCCAATACTGTTTATTTTATTCTAACGCACGCCTCATGTTTTATGTAATTTGCTTATTATTTTAATTTAATATTACTTTAATATAATTCACGTGGAGCTTTTAAAATTTGTTTTATTTATTAGTTTATATTTCGTAAGATAAATAAAGTACGATGAGTTAGTTTCTTTTTATCATTGTTTTAACTATTAATTAAATATATACGTAAGTATGTAAATGGGATTTAAGTAAAACACTTATACTAATTTCCAGTATATATTACACTTTATTATATGTATTAATAAATTGACGACATATTTCGCTACATATTTCGCTTCAGATCTTATATTACTACCGAACACGCTCTTCACAAATGTATGGCTTTCTTCCTAAACTATTTCAATGGGTTGCACTTGTCTACATTAGAATCGTCTCTTACCGACGTATCGTCTAAAGTTATTGTTATCTTAATATTTGATGAAACCAGTTTAAAAGTGGGGAATTATTAAGGTCTAATTGGTCATTTAACAATATATCTGCATATTTAAGTTTATTTATTTCTAAGGATTCCAGTAAATTTAACTTTAATCCTTTTTGTTGTGACTGTAAAATTTCAAAATCTGTGTTGAAACTATAATTATTTTCCAACAAATGAAGTGCATAATTGGAATCTGTCTTTTTGTTAATAAAACTTTTAAAATGTTCCTGTATTCTTTTCTCAAAGCTCCTACCAGTTTGTCCTATGTATGTTTTAGGGCACTCTTTACATGTTAGTTTGTATACTCCGGATTTATTACTTTTGCTTGTCTTGGATTTATTATTTTTTATGAATTTCCCTACAGAATTATTGGTTTCATAAGCTACATTTATATCTGCTTTTCGTGAAATTTTTCCTATTTTTTCACTTATCGGTCCTATGTATGTTACTAATTTATAATTGCTTGGTTTATCTGTAATATGTAATATGTAATATGTAGTATCAAATTTTTTAAAAGCTGATTCTTCTGTAAATTCGATTCCAAATCATGAAATGTTTATATTAAAATCAATAATAAACAAATCAAACAGCAATAATATTATTTTCAAAAAGCAGATAAAGGAAATACAGTTATAGCATTAAGCAAAAACGATTATATTAATAAAACTATGCAATTTTTAGACCCATCAAAATATAAATTGTTAAAATCAGATCCCACAGTGAAATTTCAATCTTCAGTTAAGAAGTGTATCCGGAATTGTAAAAGTTTATTTAATGATAAGGAGGAAGGTAAACTTATCAATATGAATCCACAAGCTCCAAAATTATATTCATTAATCAAACTTCATAAAAAAGATAATCCTATCAGACCAGTCGTGTCGTTTGTCACAGCTCCTTCATATAAATTATCCAAAAAAATCTTAGAACATATTAGAGAAAATACTAAATTTTCAGCGAAATTTACAATTAAAAATTCATTAGAGCTAGTTAACAAAATAAAAGATACTAAACTTCCAGATAATGCCAAGCTAATATCATTCGACATTAATAATTTATTCCCTAGTATCCCGATAAAAGACACCATTAATTTGGTGGATAATTTGTTAACAATTCAAAATGTTAATATAGTTAAAAAATTAGATATCATAAGTTCTCTTAAAACTATCTGTTTAGATCAAAACTATTTTGAATTTGACAGTAAGATATATTCGTGTAATGATGGCCTAATAATGGGCAACCGATTGAGTCCGTTATTATCAGAGGCTTTTATGGATAATTTAGAAAGTCAAATTAAAGAACATCCCAATTTTAAATATTTTATATACTGGCACAGATATGTAGATGACGTATTAGCTTGTTTCAGAGGCACAGATAGACAACTAAACCAATTTTTTTAACACATAAATAGTCTACACCAAAACATTAAGTTCACCATAGAAAAAGAATTAGATCATAGTATAAACTTCTTGGACCTTACAATTTCTAGACAAAATAATAAACATGTATTTTCAATATATCACAAACCCTCACATACAGATTTTATCATTCACAATAGTTCCTGTTACCCGGTTAGTCATAAACTAGCATCATTCCATTGTTTGGTACACAGATTAATATCAGTACCTTTAAATAATGAAAACTTCTTTAAAGAATTAAATATCATTAAACAAATAGCGCAAAATAATGGATATAACCCAAATATAGTAGATACAATTTTAAGAAAAAAGAAATATAGGAAAGCAATAGAAAATGTGTACCCAATAATAAAAGACAAACCAAGCAATTATAAATTAGTAACATACATAGGACCGATAAGTGAAAAAAATAGGAAAAATTTTACGAAAAACAGATAAATTTAGCTTATAAAACTAATAATTCTTTAGGGAAATTCATAAAAAATAATAATTCCAAGACAAGCAAAAGTAATAAATCCGGAGTATACAAACTAACATGTAAAGAGTGCCCTAAAACATACATAGGCCAAACTGGTAGGAGCTTTGAGAAAAGAATACAGGAACATTTTAAAAGTTTTATTAACAAAAAGACAGATTCCAATTATGCAATTCATTTGTTGGAAAATAATTATAGTTTCAATACAGATTTTGAAATTTTACAGTCACAACAAAAAGGATTAAAGTTAAATTTACTGGAATCCTTAGAAATAAATAAACTTAAATATGCAGATATATTGTTAAATGACCAATTAGACCTTAATAATTCCCCACTTTTAAACTGGTTTCATCAAATATTAAGATAACAATAACTTTAGACGATACATCGGTAAGAGACGATTCTAATGTAGACAAGTGCAACCCATTGAAATAGTTTAGGAAGAAAGCCATACATTTGTGAAGAGCGTGTTCAGTAGTAATATAAGATCTCAAGAAGCTACATCGGAGCGAAACATGCCATCTATTTATTAATATATATAATAAAGTGTAATATATACTGGAAATTAGTATAAGTGTTTTACTTAAATCCCATTTACATATTATGGATTTCCAGCAAGTATCGGCCGATTCAATTAAATTTAAAAATATACGTAAGTGTCCAGTAAATTTCGTTAAATTTTAATAACTTATGCATACATTTTTAATTTTCATTTATTTCGAACTAGAACATTGTTTAAGTTACTTTTTCAGATATGACATAGAACAACGAAATCGCACTTAAAACGTCGCATTGTAAACACAAACACAGAAATTAGGCCAGTTGGAATCTGACAAATTTAACGAAGAACTCTGTGAAACTTTAATGGCGGCAAATATTACATTAAATAACTTAACAATCCCACCTTCAAAACATTTCTACAAAAATATACTGGTCGAAATGTACCTGGTTATTCCACCTTACGCAAATATTATGTTTCTAAGTGGTACACGAAAGCAGTGGAACGCTTTAGAAGCCATCTTTCAAATCAGTACCTATGGATAAGTGCCGACAAAACTGGCGATATAATAGGACGCTGTGTGGTAAATGCTGTAGCTGGTGTACTACATCCAACTATTCCATATAACGCATATGCAATAACAACAAAAGTTATAAATACAGTTGATGCGGAAACACTAGCTAATACCATTTACCAGAATATGCACCAGACACTTCATTCGGACGACAGGTACAAAGAAAAAATACTTCTATTTGTCAGTGACAGTGTTACATATATGTTAAAAACGGGCAGACTATTAAAGGAAACATATCCTAATATGCTGCATATTAATTGTGTAGCACATGCTCTCCACAGAATCTGTGAATATATCAGAGACACCTTTCCGAAAGTTGATAGACTTGTATTCGCTTTGAAAAAAGTTTTCAGAAAAGCACCATTGAGAGTAGCTCTTATCAGGGAAAAACTTCCATCTTTGTCACTTGTAACAGACCTCAGCTTAGGCACATATTAATAATAGCCTGTGTATCGAGGGATTCGAGGTCGCTGTTAACAATGGTAACCTTGGTAATTAAAATAACTAAAATACTGCAATTATCCTGAATACTGAGAAATGATTTATAAAGTTGAATGACAAGTAATTAATTTATTCAATTACTGTTTAGTTGGGCGCCAAGAAGATTTACCCCTTCTAAGGTATCTAATTGTAATTAATACTAATTGCCGGTTAGCTAAAATTCTGCGTAGAGATTAAAATGAGAACTCTATATTTAAGTTTGTAAGTTGAAATTGTACTTACGTCTTCTTATCTCAAGGAGTGTATGAAATCGTCGGGTGAAACGATGGAATCCTTTTATTAATTATTTCAATCAAATCCCCTTTTATTAATGTGCTAAATTATAATTAAATTTACTTTACATGATTTGAATAAAACAAAAATATGTTTTAAAACATATACATATATATTGACAAAAAGCATATTATTCTTATTACTTAAGTACGTATCTACTTATATTGCGGTAAACCCTATCTTTATTATCACTTTATGGGGTCCGCATGAATGACTCGCTTCACATCACTACTAAAGGCGAAGTGTCCCGTTCCTTTCTTCTAGAAACGTTCCAGCGTCTTTTGATCTCGCTGAATCCCCTAGCTTTCTTCGGATGTTTTCGACCGTTCTTGGAATTCGGATGACGTAATATAGTAACGCTGTTGATTCGCATATATGATACAATGTTATATCTATTCGAGTTTATACATGACTAACTATAGAATTTCAAATACAGAAAATGATGTCATTCTATTATGTAATTTGTATGAAAAGATCTCTGATTGAAATGTGCGTTTAATATACATTGCGAAATGTGTTTCGCAATAATATCTAATGGCGGGAAAATAATTAATATAGTTATAATTTTATTACTTATGTTATATAAATTAACTTTAGATATTAATAAAATTATATCAAACTGACATTTATTTGAAAAATAAAATGGTCGTAAATGCGTACCATTACAAGATTAGAACGGCCATAAAAAAACAATGAACACCAATAGGTCCGCTCTAACCAGAACAAAACCCGACAACGAAGACCAACAAACAAAGAATTGCATATACAAAATACCATGCGAATGTGGACGACCATACATTGGAGTAACTAGCAGACCCCTAAGAGTCAGAATCAAGGAACGCCAAAGAATGGTCCGCTTAGGGGAGACAGATAAATCGCAGCTGGCGGAACATGCTTGGAAAGAAGATCACAACATTGCATGGAATGAGGCGACAATCCTGGCCAAACAAGAACACGGCTACAAAAGAAAAATTACAGAAACAGCGTATATGAAGACAACACCTGACACGATCAGTACGCCCAGCCTGGAGATCAAGAATATCTGGCTCCCTATGATTAGAGAATGTGTTAGCCGAAGACCGGCAGCCACGAGACCGGAGACAGACTAATAACTAAAAAGCTACTACTACCACGCAAGTAAGGAAAAATGGCATACTGCGCATACCCACCGCGCCTATACGAAAAAATGCACACTGCGCATATACCTGTAACTTAAATATAAGTTTAAAATAGTAGTTTCTGTCCCCCTAATTAGTCGAGTGGTAAAAGTGTATGGTATATTGATATTCGGAAATTATCGACCGGGTTCAAACCTAGCACAGGACATTTCAACTAAAAAATAGGGAAGACACATACCGCCAGATAAAGTCGTTATAAATGACAAGTTTGGCAAGAAACAGAACTTCTCAGGACTACCCTGATGACGGCTGTAGACGGACTGCCGAAACGTCGGGCTATCAATGTTCTACAAACGATGGAAATAGCCCAAACAACAACTCAAGTTATACTCCATCGTCTACAATTACACGTCATGAGTTAATTTCTTAAAATCATGTCTACGACTGTAGTGTTCGCCGGTGCCATATTTAAGTAATATCAGTGAGATAACAGTTACATAAAAAAAATAACTACTGCTAAGTGTAATAAGTAAAAGTATACGAGGGTTTCTTTAAAGTGTACTATTTGAGAAAAACATTCAATTTCAATTTAATCTATATATCATTTCAATTAATTATCACTAGCATTTATTATTCAGCTATACCCCCTTATTACAATATATATGTTTATGTATGTAAATATATGTATAAATATGTATCACCTCGTGCTATATGTAGAATTATTTTATTTTATTTTATTTTGCCCTATTAATGGATTTTATGATCTGTTGGACTAATAAAAAATATTATTATTATTAATTGTTATGTGGCAGATTGCTTTTACAAATTAATTTTTAGTTTACTCATTTCCATGGTAGTAAAAGGTATACTGATGTCACATCACATCCAAAAATTTTACATTATTAGTTCGTATTTCTATTTGTAGTATTGAAACCAATAAAACATGATTTTAAAATGCACCAATAAAAAAAAATAGTGTAAAATATTCGTGGATAACTGATCAATAAAACACTTCCTATATTTCAACCACCCTGTCGCGCTTGACAAATCATGTGTATTTTAATAACGCTATAATACATATTTTCGATACGTTTTAAACACAGTGATATTTTATCGATGTGATTTTCCAACACGTGAAAGCTATTTCATTGAGTTGCAATCCGCTAAAAGCCAATTTTTACAATATTTATATGACCATTTACACCCGGATAAATTACACGATGCAAAAAGTCGACAATTCATATTAAGCCCACATAGCCACAGCAATATTTAATATCGCCTCCAGGAAATACGTAAACGAATGATTCGTGCGCAAATGGTGGAAGCGCCACATCACCTCTACAACCCCAAAGTACATACATACAAAATATAACTTCTTTATTATACGTTTCAATTTTACGATAGCATAGTTCAATCTCATTTAGAATTTTACGATTTCATAATATTAGGGAGACAAATAAAAGGGGAGATTATCCCCTCTTTTGGATCGATGGAAACGCCGTGTGATGTTTTAAAAATAGCAAATAGCATAAAAATGAACTAGGGGCCACTTATTATTCTTCTGCACGACTGTGCCCGTGGTTTTGCGGAGGTAAGCTGAGTGATCTCCATTGTTCGTTTGCAATACAGAAACAATATTACGAGACATCATTAGTTTGTGTTTACGAATTGTTCCGTTTGCTTAATATGCCACAGCAATTGGATAATCTCCTGCTGTATTGTGCGTCCTTTTTTAAAGAAACTGATGTTAATACTAGATGTTTTACTTAATTAAAACTAACATACTCGTACATATTTGCGTGATTACATTGTGAAAGGAAGTACGAGAAATTATTTTTCATGCAAACACTCAAGTAATGTCGTGTTTTTATGTAATAACGTCTTTGGACGTTCTATAATTTTACGCACATATTTTTTGATAATATTATAGGTACCTTTTCGACACTCTCATAAATGTTAAAATATTGTTTTGATACTTTAATCCAGATAGTCCTGAAATCATTTGTAATTTTCAAATTTCATCGCCTGAGGTTCAAAAAACAATCGCGAAATCTTCAAAACACCCGAACTCCTTCATTTCTCATTCGATCGTCGTGAGGTTTGCAGAAAATTAAAGCTCTTGTCACGAGGATTAATACGAGTATACAGAATGTCTTGTTAGGATAATCCGCTTGACCGTCACGGCAACGCGAATTTGTGCAAAATTGGCATATTCCATTAAGAAATTTACGATTTTCCTGGCCTAATTCAAGAAGTAGGTATCAGAGAGCCTTCCTGTTTGGACCAATCGATTCAACAAGTAAAAACACGTGCGTGTGTGAAGGATAGGTCAGTTAGAGACAGCTAGTTTCCAAGATACAGATATGCGCCGTAATCTAATGTCATATTTCAGCGAAATTTTCGCCATATTTATACCAATATTCAATGCTACTTTGTTAAAAGGTACCCGTCGTCCGGTCACAGCTTTCCGTGCTCATCAACATCTTTGCTGACCGATACAGATGCCAATATTGGAGTTATAAAACGTCATTGCGGATGGATATTTGATACTGTCGCCAGTGGCGGCTCGGAGTGGTTCACATAGGGAGTGCATAATTTCAAAATTAAAAAGTGTAATACAAAAACGCTTACCCAATACTTATAAATTTCACCGACGTACTGTTCCAGACAGGTACTGTTCATTGTAGAGTTTGTTTTGAGGGAATAGTAAATATTACACTACACAGTTTAATTACATCTGACGATAAACGAAGTCCATTTTACGTGTCTTTGACTTGCAGAGCAGTTCTATCACTTTTTCATTAAAGTTTGGGAAATCACTTATACATTTTTTTTCACAAGATAATATAGTAATTATTTCATTGTATTTCTCAGGAATGTTTTTATTCTCTTCAGCCGTGAAAACTGGCGTTCCGCTTCGGACGTTGTCATTGGGATTGTAATGACAATTTTTAAAAGCTTAACAACTTCATTAAAGGTGTCCCTTAATCCATCCAGCAGAAGACCTAGCAGACCTACAGCACCGACTTCTATATTTTGCCTAAATTCTTCTCTAGAATATAGAACGCTTAATTCAGTTTGTAGTCTGCTTTCATTGAGGCAAGGATAAAATTTTACTGCTTCTTTAAGGCACTCTTCCGGAATTTTTTTTTGAAAAGAGGAGAACTGTTTAGAAGAAATTAAGTTTGCTAATATTAAGTGCCCTGTATACCGAAATCAAGTTTTTATTTCTAGCAAAATAATATCGCACACAATAGTTTCCCTCCTACTTTGGCTACCATCAGTTACTCTTCGCCGCTTTGATGGTCGAGGAGTCAGTTCTGGGTCATTTTGTTTAACCAACTGATTATCTGTGTCAGCGATTTCGGTTCGAATTTTTCCAATAGCGCGTTCAAAATTATCTAAATTATTCTTGATTTTTAATGCATCTGTATTGACATTTTGTAATTGATTAAACAATATGTCCACATGTGGCATAATTTTATGAAAGAAAGTTAACCAATAGATAAAATTTTCCTCCTCTAAAATTCGCAAATTGGCACTAGCTTGATGAATGGTTGTTTGTAAACTAGCTTCTCCCTCGATTTGTTCTAGAGCTTCAATTATTTCTTCTCGGTGCTCATATATTGTATTCACTGTCCTAGAATTGAAGTTCCATCTTATTTTTGAAGAACGAGGTAAGCTTTTTCTCTGAAGGAATTCTTCCAATCTTGCAGCTCGTTGTGGTGAAGTGGAGAAAAATGTACATAATCCCGTCAGATTGGCAAAAAAAATTCTGCAATTACTACTGCTCGATGTAGCATGTGACATAATTAGATTTGTCTGATGTGCATAACAATGTATAAAATTAGCCCCACTCATGAATGCTGCCCCATCATAGCTCTGTGCAATCTCTCTGTGCAGTTTTTCTGGGTCATCAACAAGCAAACTAATTTCGTTAAGGATGGAGGCAGATAAAGAATTAGCATAATGTCCACTAGGCAGAAGAAATTTTCAAAATCTTTCGACCGGTCTCGCGTTCACAATATATCTTAAAACAACCACCAACTGAAACTGATTGGACACATCTGTGGTTTCATCAGCTATCACAGATATGAAGTCTGTTGCTTTAATTTCACTGGCAACTTGTTCATTATACACGTTCAACATTGCATCAAGCAGCTCATTCTGTATCGTTTTTGATAATCCCTTAAAAAACGGTGCTGCTTCGATGTGATCTCTGAGCGATTTATCCAATTCTGCCGTAAAATTTATCAATTCCCTAAAAATGCCCTTGTTATTCGACGTTTGCTGTTCATCATGACCCCGAAGTGCCAGTTCAAACGCGCCGCAAAATCTAATGCAATTTATTATTAAATTTAACACATACCTATTTTTTGTTACCTTTTCATTGTCTTCTTGAATTGCTTTTCTATATGATGAATCTAAAACATTCTGAATGTTATTTTTTCCTTACATTCTTAGACTAAATATATTTTTCAAATGCCCTTCGGAATTTTCATGTTTAATAATTTTAGCACTAAGATGAATTAAGTCTCTTATTCCGTTCTTTGACCAAGACGGTTCACCACCAAACAAAAGACACGGAAAACAAAACAAAGTATTTTTAATTTCACACCCACAAATCCAGTCATTTTTCTGATAATTATTCATTTTGAATTTTCTTATAACGTCTTTATCTTTAACAGATTGTTTATTTTCTAAACATAATTGAGGCATCGGCCGTTTAAGATTTTTTACTGCGATTTTTTCATTATACGTTAACCGCGAAAACGCGTTGTTCTGTAAAAAAGGCACGTAATTATTGTAACAACGCCCGAGAGCAGTCTGGTTCAGTTGCTCCAACGTTATGTATTATACGACATTGAAGTACGGCAAAATACAGTTCTCCCCACCATCAATGTAATGTTAATGCCTTAACACAGCAAGAGTTGGGCTTTGCTCAGTATATCTGTGACGACGATCGGTATATGTACTTTGTTAGCGTGCCACGTTCCTCGTCAATAACTATGAAAGTATGAATACATAATAAATAAATACTTTCACAGTTAGTCGCCGCTTGGTTTGTTTTGTTTCATAATTCCAGGGAGTGCAATTGCTCACTTGCTCTCATTAAAGAGCCGCCACTGACTGTCGCCGAGCGATATTTCGAAAATTCATTAGTTAATATGAAATTGATTGCCGAGAAAATTCTAATCGAAAAATACTCGGAAAAAGAAAATCAATCTTCAAGTGACTCAAATCAAGTGAATATGAGTGTAAACGAAGATCGACTGTCCATTTCAGCGGCTTTAAGCAACCGGGTATTAGTGGATTAACATCTTTATTCAGTATTAATGGTGATAGTAACATTAATGTCAATTTTAATATCAAATAAACCATAACATATTCATAAATTTAATGCTGACTATGCTCTTTTTTACCAAGTGAACAAACGGATCATTTCACTCCCATATTTGAGGTAGTAAATGTGCTTATTATGTAAGGGCCGTGCAAAAACTAACATATTTATTTTTGAAGAGATCCTCATAATATTTATTAGCGTTTTTCGCCAAATAGACCATTGAGCTCTCGTACAAGGAACCGAAAATGTAGCCGACGAATCTGTGCCGGGATTTGGTACAAAAATTGTATTTCGCCAAGTAATGATGGAGAATCAATTCCGTTTGTAACAATTTTGAAAAAGTTGGCACTAGAAATATTCCTCCGCTCCAACGTCTCAAGAATCCCATACCATACTCGGTTAAAAGACTATTGTAATCTACACCACGCGGTGGATACATTCCATTAGTTCTGAAAGAAATATATTTCAAGAATCTCCTTTGAATTTTCTCCAAGCCAAGTTATTGGTAAGTATATATGGGATACCATTCGATACAATACGTTAGAGACATACTCAAGTTTAGAATGGACCATACTAAAATATAACGTTCTTAGTGTAAATACGTCAGGGCAGGGATGCCCCAACGATCGATCGCGATCGACCAGTCGATCGCGAAAAAATAAAAAATAACCACTGCACAAATTCGAGTTCTCTCGAACGTCAACACTAGGCTGTCTGCCTATCTCTGTCTGTCATTGAAATTTGCAAAACTCCCGAGGCAATGTAACTGCGCAACGTTCGGCGACCCATCCCGATGCTTCCCGAATTAGTGAGATTCGTATAAAAATCCGCGACGACGCGACACTATGCCCGTCATAACTGAGTATCCAAACGGCACGTAATATTTGAAATGCAAAGTGTTTATTTTGGTCAAAGATAAGTGTATTTGTTTCGTTTGTCGATCGTCAGTGGCATTATGCAAACGCGGGAACTTAAAAAGGCATTATAAAACTGTGCATAAAAACTATGAAAAAGATTTTCCGCAAACAAGTGCGTTAAGAAAACGAAAGGTGAAAAATTTGAAAAGTAGTTTAAAGGGAGAGCAATCCATGTTTACTGGGCCAGCGTCTTTTAAAGTGTCCTATACAAGTGTCCCGTATCGTTATGTTCAAATTTTAGGAGTGTAAAGTAGACATCATTTTAAGTAACAAAAACGCAAAACTTGTATATCCATTTTTATTTGTTTCAAAGTTACAGATCTATGAATGTGATTGTCAGATCATGAAAAAAATGTAAATGACGTTTATCGTTTAACAGCTTCAACAAGTCAAGATTCTGAAAATATGAACACAGCACCGCCGCCAGCTAAACGAAAGTTAGAAGATTAGTTTACTAAAAGTGCGGACGATAGCGTGGATGATGTTTTGGCTAGAATGATTGCATTAGATGGCTTTGCATTCAGTGTATTCATAACTACAGACGATTTGAGAAAATTGCTCTTAGCGAAATACACGGATTTACCAAAATCAGCCGTCACAATTCGAAAGTGTGTTATGAATTACAGTGAAAGAATCAGAAAGCAAGTAACTGCAGAATTGAAACATTTCAAAAGTGCAGATGAAAGAGTCAGTCTATCTTTCGACGAGTGGACATCCACGTTCAATAAACGATATATGGCTGTCAACGTTCGTTCATATAAAAAAAATTGGCGCTTAGGACTCGTTCCTATTCATGAAAGTATGACGGCTGAAAATTGTCTTCGTATATTGAAAGAGCGTCTAAGTAAATTTGATATTTAAATGGAAACTGATATCGTGGCTACTGTAACCGATGGACCGAACGTTATGATAAAGGTGGGGCAGCTTGTTTGCACTTAACAACAGCTGTGTCTCGCACATAGTATCAATTTGGCCATCTGTGAAGTGCTCTATAAAATAAAGAATTATTTTCAAGACAGTCAAGACAGCCCTACCTCAGACTCAGATGATACTATAAGTAAACCAGCTGTGACTGCTGATTATATGAACGATAGCGATGATGATGACAATTTACAAGACTTAGACTGCTCAGAATCAGGTTTAATCTTAATGTCACAAAATGAACTTGCGCGAGAACACATACCAGAATTAATGATAGATGAAAACATTAATGAACTGATAATGAAAATCCGCAATGTTGTAGTGTACTTCAAAAGTTCACCATTGAAAAATGAAACAGTACTTCAAAAATATGTGAAGATTGAACATGAAAAAGAGCTGTCACTTCTTTTGGACCGTAAAACCGGGTGGAATAGTCGTTTAACCATGCTGGCACGATTTTCTCTGTTAAAAACCTGCATTTAAAAAGCTCTTATAGATCTCAATCATCCAATCTGTTTAGAAGATGCTGATTTTGACTTGGTAAATAAAATTGTTGATGTGCTGACCCCAATTAAATTAACAGTAGAAACAATCTGTCGACGAGATGCTAATTTATACACAGTTGATGCCGCTTTGAAATTTCTTATACAACAATTGTCTAGCAAAAACTCCGCACTCGCCAATAATAAAAACATCCTTAGTGGAACGTATAAAGCAACGACGAAATGATGATTTAAATGGTGTTTTGAATTATTTACAAAATCCACGAAAAGATGATGAAAATCAGCTACTATCGGATTTGGAATGGCTTGACATATTTCCAGTTCCTACACAGGCTTTAGTGAGGGCGCAAATAAAGAGTATTGTTAAAAGACTAAATAGTCGAGATGACACGGAAGAGGAAGAAAGGTCAGGATCACAAACAGATGATGAGCTAAGGCAACAAACCTCCCAACTCCAATCGACACTAAAGGAAAGTTACAGCTGGAAATTAATAAGAACATGGAATCCCCAGATCCTGAAGTACAAAATGAATTGGGGTTGGTAAATAGTATTAGACGCGAAATGAGCCCGTTCGAAAATGGAGGAGTACGTGGATGTCACTTAGAATTAACATATAAATATCTATTGTCTATCCCTCCAACCAGTGTAGAACTTGAGCGAGCGTTTTCAGCTGCTGCTTATGTTGGCAATAAACTACGAAGCAGGCTTGGAAGTCAAGCATTGGATGCTTTGATATTTCTGCGATTGTATTTTCCAAATTCTAAATAGTTTTTTTGTATTGTCTTTTTTGTTCCTTATTTTAGTATATTGCGTATTGTGTGGTGCAACAATATCAATAAATAATTATTAAGAAATTACTTAAGTTTTTTTTTTTGATTTGAGCCCAATTAGAAAGCATATAGTCTAATCCCGAGATCCCAGGATTACGCTTCAAAAATTCCGTAATCCCTGGATTGAAAAACATGCTCGGGATTGTATTCTCTAATCATATCCGAAAACAAATATCCATGTTTGAAACAAAAAGCTCTTCAGTTAACAGGATTCTTCGGATCAACTTATTTGTGCGAGTCCGCATTTTCAGAAATAAAAATTGTTAAAACGAAATATCGCAATAAACTAACTGACGAACGTCTCTCAGTATGCCTGCGGTTGGCACTCAATAATCACATTCTAAATGAAAGCAGTAACTAAAGAAAATTTCTGACGTTGGAATTTTATTAGATGTTTAACAAGTCTATAGCAAACGCCAATTAAGTTGGCGCGGGGAGGGGTAAGTTCGCGCAGGATTAGAAGTAGTGGGGAGATTTGTATTTGGTTTTACATCAAATGTCAGATAATTCTAACCTCTGAGCATGTATCACTTTATGATCCCCTAGCGAAGACATTATGTTCCGTCAAACGTCAATGACAAATGTATTCTGACAATTACTTGAGTAGTGGGGGTGGACGTTTTTAAAAACGTATTCTGCGCACCCCCTCCTCGCGCCAACTTAATTGGCGCCTGCTATATTTATAATGGGTGATTCATTTAGAGATACTTTTTCCAAAAGCAAAGAACAAATGAAAAAGGCCAATTTATTTAAGAAACTTGATTATCATATAAAAGAACCATTCTTTACAATTATTTTTTAAAGATTATTTCTCTCAAATGTTGGCCGCGACTGTGGTTAACGTAGGCTATTCTGCTGTTCCAATTTTCAATGACGCGTTCTAGCATTTCGAGTGGTATTTGTCCAATGACCCGAGTAATATTGGCCTCTAATGCCTCAATTGTAGCCGGTTTATCCATGTAGACTTTAGACTTCACGTAGTCCCACAGAAAAAAGTCTAATGGTGTGATGTCACAAGATCTAGGCGGCCAATTTACTGGTCCGAAGCGTGAAATTAAATGTTCACCGAATCGTTCTCGCAGTAAAGCCATAGTTTCACGAGCTGTATGGCTAGTGGCGCCATCTTGTTGGAAGTAAATGTCTTGTAGACCACGGGTGTCAAGTTCAGGCAGCAAATAGTCCCTTATCAAGGCGCGATAACGGTCGCCATTCACAGTCACATTCCGGCCGGCTTCTGTTTTGAAGAAATATGGACCAATTATTCCACCGGCCCATAATCCGCACCAAACAGTTGTTTTGTCTGGATGTAATGGTAGCACTTCAATCTCTTCAGGTTGCTCATCACCCCAAATACGGGCATTTTGCTTATTCACGTACCCATTAAGCCAGAAATGGGCCTCATCGGTGAACAAAATTTTTGTCGAAAACAGTGGATCTTCTGCAAGTTTATCAAGAGTCCAACGGCTGAAACGGAAACGATTCGGAAGGTCGGTCGCCTTTAGTTCTTGCACTAGTTGGATTTTGTATGCTTTTAAACCAAGATCCTTTCGTAAAATACGCCAAGTTGTAGCATACGACAAACCAAGCTGTTGAGAACGGCGACGAATTGATTCTTCCCGGTCTTCGCGTACACTCGCTGCTACCGCCGCTATATTTCCTTCACTACGTGCAGGATGAGGTCTATGTGGTCGCGTATTATCCATTATTGTAAATTGAGTTTCAAACTTATTGATGGTATAGCGAATTGTGCGTTCGGTAGGCCGATTATGTAGCCCATATGTTGCTCTAAGCGCACGATACACATTCCTTGTAGAACGCCCATTTTCGTAATAAAGCTGTACTATTTGTAGACGCTGTGCCGGGCTAAGTCTTTCCATTACGTAATGTCAAATAGTGCTGAACCAGAATGCGCAGTCCGCTGACGCGTCGCATGCGCGCTCAGCCATTAAATCCCCACCTAAAAAAGTACCTCCAAATGAATCACCCATTATAACGTATTATCAAAAAGTCTTTGGATCGCTATTGCCGTGGAATTTACGAGATATCTATGAAATTATTTATTTCAATTAGTTTTGACATTTATTTGGCAAGTTTTAAGTTAGCTGGTTATAATTCAAAATATTTCAAACAGAATATAAAATTTTTATTATTATATTATATGTTATTGTTTCATTGTTAGAGTTCTTTTCTTACCTGTAATGAATCTGATTTTTGTATTAGTCATTAAAGTGTTATTTATTAAGAAATGCATTCTGTATTCTTTATAAATGTTATAAAATATACATAAAATGCCAATTCCATAACCTAAAATCTATTTTATTTGTGACTAATGTGTACTTCAAAGTACAGAAGTAAATAACTCTATAAATGTTTTTTACACTTCATGGCTATCGCGATCCAAAAGACTTTTTAATCAAAGGTTATTATAACTAATTGCATTAAATCATTTTCATGAAATCTGTTTTTTTTTTTATTGTAACCAGACTACTCCTAGTAGTCCGTAGTGGTACGTGTCGATTGCTTGTCACCTAAATATTTTGAGGTAGATCGCAATCTCTAAAATTCCGTTAGAGAATCCTCTGCACAATCTTATAAGGAAGCCTCGATCGGGAAGCAGAGTTGTAGATTGCTTCGATATACCCAGTAAATTATAGCTGTGTATAAAATAAAACACTAAGATCTTAAATTATTAGTTTCCTTGGAATAGCTGCGTGTTCACATAATTATAAGTATTACAAATTAGGGGGGCGACACTTATTACAAACGGTGGCTTTTGGTGTGCTAATAATAATAATAAAATTGTTATTTAATAAAACAATTAATTGGTGCTGGTGAAGTTCCTTCAAAGGTCCAGGACGTGCGTGATGATGGTTAATTAAAATAATATACAACAACTTAGTTACTAAATAAAACACATGTTGTCCTTAAAGTTTGTGTTTATATTTACATAAGAAAGAAATTGAAATTGTTATATTTAAAAGTAACTAAAACAAAAGCAATATGTACACGAGGAGCGGTAATTAAGTTACTGAAAATTAAGGGTTAATTGATTAGGATTAATATAATATAATCTCAATATCGGATAATACAGAGTTACCTGTGAGTGGCGGCCACGTGGTCTGAAGATATACTCGGACAAGTATATGTAGAGCGATGTTCGGCCGGAGGAATAAGAAATTAATTAGTTAAATTAATATGAAATCGCTTAAAAGAATAATATATATTGAACAATACAAAATTACCTTTTAATTGCGGTGAGATGCAGGGGCACGTGGAATCATGGCTAGCACTTGAACAGTACCGCGCGTAAGATGTGTGTAACTCACGAAGGTTCGAAAGAGAAGAAGGACTGATAGTTTGTATCGAAAAGAAAAGGTCTAGAAAACGGTCTGTTTTATGATCTATCGAAGAGGGGTCGATATCTTGAATTATAATTAATAATAAGCGCGACCTGAAGACGTGGTCTATCGATGTCATACATATTATTAAAATAACCCTAGTGACATAAGCTTTCTAATAATATGAAACACCACATATAAAGGAAGATGTATAATTGAATTAAACAATTTAATGAAATGTAAAAATAGAAAGAAATTCCACAGTAACGTTATTTGATCAGGTAGAAGACTAACAGTCTCGTCGGTCAAGATATATAACAAAAGAAAAACTTTCTCTTTGTACGAATATGTACAGTTGTACAAATGTAAAAATGTCTTACGTTAAATATATTTTAAAACGAGATATTTTAAAGAAGAAATAGGATTAAAAATAGATTAAAATATTCTATATGCTAAGCGTAACATAAGAAATAATTTGCTCGCTCCTGGAATAAGCGACAATATTACACTAGCTAATACTCAATTTAATTTTGTTGATGTTTCTTTGCAATGTTTCAGTCAGAGATGGTAGCGATTTCTGAAAATATTTTGTGTAAAGAATGATGTGGTTCGAGGAAACGTTCAAGACTTATCCGGAGGAAATTTAATATTAAAAAAATGCAAACGGAAAGAACTTATGTAGTTTTCTATGAAGCAATCACTGATAATATAACAATAAATATATAGGAAATTTGATATTAATAAAGCTTGTAATATTCAACTTGTAAAACACTCTTTTTATTTTCAGGTTACCAAAAGAAATGATTCTAAATACCACACACGTAACAATGGGAGTCGAGTCAGTATCACCTGTAACATTAAGCGCAGACTGGTCGAGAGTGGCGCGACTACTACTGTTAGCATCGCTAGCGGCGGTTGGTAGTATTGGTAACGTTTTCATGATCAGTGCAGTCATGATAGAGGATTATTTGAGGAGAAGAGGTACGATCTAAGTAAAGTTAATTTTGTAACACATGTACAATTCAAATGTTTCGTTTTAAATGCTAATCTATAAAAGTTAATAGAAATTAATCTTTACCATAATCTAGCTTTAATCCTAGATGCGCATTTCGACAATCAAGTTATCATCATCAACAGTAAAAAAAAATTACATTAGAAGCACTGGTATATTCCTAAAATGTGTTTTTAATATACCGGGTTTTTCTTTTGTCATTACACATTGGTATAATGCATTGACTGACTTATTTTCATTTCCAATTACACATAGGCATAAATATATGGTGGCATAGGCAACCAGTTATACCCCAATCACATCACATTTTCAAACTGCCAAAAATTTCTGTTTTTCTACCTAAAAACAATACATAAATTCTTAAATAGATTGCCATGGAGAGTAAATAGGTTTTTCTTAATGTCACATATTTCTCAATTTTTATTCATTACAAAAATATTAAATGAAATATATTTTATTGAAAAATAGATAATTTGTTTAAATCATGGATACGTATAGCAAAGACGAAAAAGTTTCAATGGTAATGTGGTTTCAGAAGAATAACAGTTTAAGGAAGGTCAGAGACATGTTTGCCGTTAATTATCCTAACAGGCCTATACCTTATGCAAAGACAATTTTAAATATTTAAAATAGATTCAAAGAAGATGGTTGTCTTCTAAATTCACACAAAAAAAATAATAAAATCAATGATGTGTTAACAGAATACATATAAATATATATATAACTTCTTTTTTTATTTTTCTTAGCCGTTCTCATGATTATAAATCGTTAATTATTTCTTGGTATTCGGCTTAATAACTATTAATTAAATAAAAATGCTCATTTTAATGTTTCGACCTTTTATTTTGTCTTCATCAGAAATATATTTTATTACATACTAGGTGTTTTCCTACAAAGGTAAATTTAACCTAATAATAATATCATAACTATTGTTTTTTTGTAATATGTAAATTTATTTATCAATTCTCATATATATATATATATATATATATATATATATATATAGTAAATTCAATCAGTCGGCTATTAAAGGTCTGGTTTACTTCAAAGTATATATATTTAAAACAACCCTACATGTTTCGGCAATGATTCCTTTATCAAGGATATAAAATATAATCGAAGTACTGCACGAAAAAGTAAAGAAGTTGCCGGGAAAGGGTTGGCGGCCCTGCGCAACGGCTGGTTATCCGATCTCTCTAAATTTACGCGACCGGTGCGCTCTCACAAACACAAAACCACACACCCAGAGAGAGACGCAAGCTGCCAGCAGCAACCAACACACAAGTTCATACCCAGACAGAGACACAAGCTGCTAGCAGCGAACAACACATATGTTCATACCTTGCTATCTGTTTTTGGAATACTAAGGCATAATTTATTATTATCAATTGGAATGTATCTTTGAAAAATTTAAACCATAGCAACTCAATTATTTGACATTTGTATTCTGTCATTTATATTTTATATCCTTGATAAAGGCATCATTGCCGAAACATGTAGGGTTGTTTTAAATATATATACTTTGAAGTAAACCAGATCTTTAATCGCCGACTGATTGAATTTACCATATTATACCAAGGTCACGAAAATATTATATATATATATATATATATATATATATATATATATATATATATGTATATATACAGTGTGTTGCCGGATAGGTGTCCCAATAGGAAAAACATTTTTATTGAAGATTTATGAAAAAAAAAACAAAAACTTTATCAAAGTTTTTGCTTGATGGAAAATTCACAAATAACACTAGACTTTTAAATAAATTTCATAGTATGCGTAAAATAATTGTTTTCTGCAAATTGAGTGTTGAGGTCGAAATACACATCCTATTAAATAACAACTATGAAAAGAAAAAAAAAATAGAAACAAATTAAAAAAAAATTTATATGTTTAATTTAGGATAGTGATTTCATTGAAAGCATTTATTAACAAATAGAAGAATTGTTTCTATGTACGGACTTGACAATGACCAGAAATTAATAAAAGTCGAAACGTCGTTTTTCTTCAAAAATAAATTTGTTTTTTTGCTTGTTTTGTTTCATTAAAGGTAGCTAAAACCAAAAAAATAATAAATTTGTATTTAATATAATTATACGGCCAATAAATAAATAAGAAACCTTAGGTTCTTGTAAACATCGAATATATAACGGGTGTTCATTTGAAAAGTCAATCTAGTAGCATGTGATTTACTGAGAACATTTTGAAGTATGTCGTAAATTAAAATTTACTACTTAACCTACGAAGTCGTATATTTTCAGTTACAGTTTCATACTTACAAATAAATAACCAATGTGATTGACATTATCAAATGTCATTTGGATTTACGTTTACGGAACAACAAACACATACTAATATATTTGCGTCTTATTCTATCAAAATTTCAAAGTAACCTAGATTGACTTTTCAAATGAACACACGTTATATACAAGTTGTCCCGTATCGCTATGTTCAAATTTTAGGAGTGTAAACTAGACATCATTTTAACTTACAAAAACGCAAAACTTGTATATTTATTTTTATTTATTTCAAAGTTACAGATCTATGAATGTGATTGTGAGATCATGAAAAATGTAAATCCTAAAGTCAATAAAAACTGATTTTATTTAAAAAAGTTCAATTAATAATATTTTCGAAATGTCCACCTCTTTGTTGAATGCAGGCTTGTGCCCGTAAGCTAGCAGAAGATGTACTTATCCGAATTTCATACTTGTTTTGTCTGATTTGCTCGGCAGCCAGGTGAATACGATCCAACAACTCTCCTCTTGTGTTTGAAACTTAGAGACTAAATTTTTCATGTACCCCCATAAATAAAAGTCAAGGGGATTAAGATCGGCTGATCTGGGTGGCCATGCAACAGGACCACCTCGACGAATCCATCTTGGATAATTGATGTTAACCCAATTTTGGACAGAAATTCTAAAATCTGGTGGTGCCCCATCCATGTGAAACCACATGTCTAGTCGAACATTAAAATACCTGGTAGTTCGTCAATAAGAAATTGAAGGCAATTGTCCCCATTTAATCTCCCAGGAAGAACGACAGAACCAATCAACAAGTCATCGATTAGGGCTACCCAAACGTTAATAGAAAATTCATGTTGAAATTTAGATAGGCGTATAGCTGTGGGATTTTCTGATAACCACCTGTACAGTTTCTCAGATTTGTAACACCACTTCTCGTGAACGTAGATTCATCTGTCCAGAGGACTGTTCTGCAGAAATTAAGATGAAGCCGTGACTGTCTTAATATCTATGTAGAATAAACTAAACGAGCATAGTGGTCTGCCTCAAGCAAACGATGTCCCCTGCGATAGTGATATGGATATAAGCCCTCACGTTTTAAAATTTGCCAAACTGTTGTTCGTGGCACTCCTAGTTGTCTATCGATTCGACGTACACTGAGAGTTGGAGCCCTTGTAACAATAGCTACTGCTTCTTCCTCTAAGTCTGCTGGCAAATTTACTCCTCGGTCGAAAAAATAATCACGTAGTCCGCATTCTCGAAATTGTCTGTGTACTTCCAGAAACGTTCTGTAATGAGAAATGCGCCTATCGGGAAACCGATGTCGGTATTCAATTACTGCTTGACGTGCACTGCCGTTACAGTAGCCATACACAAAATGCATGTCCGCATACTCTTGAGAAGATAATCGGTAAGGCATTTTGAATAAAGAAATCGTGTCCACTCGCTAATAAGCTGTTGTATGAACTAAAACGTAATGTAATCCTTTATTAAAAAATGCAACGTTAACAGTCATCTGAACATTTGTTTATTGTATGATATTCATGGTTCAGCACTTGCGAAATAAGTAAGAACCTTCTTTATCATAAATTAGTTTCCAGTACTCTTTTTTGTAGATCTCCAAGAAATTACAGTATGCACTACGACACGTGTTTATTTATTTTAGGATAACATTTTATTATGCGACGTTAACAATCACAGGCCTGTTATTGAATCGTATAACTTCTTTAAAATAAAATCAGTTTGTATTGACTTTAGGATTACATTTTTTCGATGATTTGACAATCACATTCATAGATCTGTAACTTTGAAACAAATAAAAAAGTATGTACAAGTTTTGCGTTTTTGTTACTTGAAATGAAGTATACTTTACACTCCTAAAATTTGGACATAACGATTCGGGACAACTTGTATAGATATAATAACTTCATCGATTACAGCGCCATCTAGAATGAATTAAAGTAAATGTTTCAGACAAATCCTTCGTATTTTTTTCCAGTAAAATTCGAATCTATAATAAAATATACGGGTTCTTATTTAAGATTTCAAAGTTACCCGCCACCTACATGGAGGTAAGGAGAGCGACTAACTCTAGAACTAATGTATTTCCTTCATTGAATTATTAAATTTTAAATCTGGACATTTTTTCGTGAACTACTTATTTTTCGAGATATTTGAAAGTTTCATATTAAAATATACACCCGGTATATTTACTGACAATTTCACTAAAATACAACAAGGTTTACCAACCTAAATGTTTATTTATTTATAGCGGCCAGTACATTTTGAAATCGATTTTTAGTTTGAACGCCATATTCTCTTGTTTTTGTTAGGGTCTAGAGCGAGTTGAAACAAATGCAGAACCATTATTGTTATTGTTATTGTTATTATTATTACTGCTGTTATTGTTGCTATTACAGCAGTTATTATTGCTCTCGCGTAGCCAGTCTCCGCCACAATATTCTAAATCTAATTTGAGTTTCTGAATAAGTAAATTTCTGTAGATGAGTTCTAGTTTCATTCCCGGGTCGTCATACGCCCTACACCGACACAAGAATAACTTTATTATAACCGTGTTTTGCATGTGACTAGAACGCCACCAGTAACTCTGATGGAATATTCAATTATGTCAACTAGTTAGGATAACAATTAGGTATGAGTCGCGATCCACTCGGGAGATATTCCCGGCTTAACCTCCACCGGTACACAATTAGGACGTCGAGGATGAAGTGTTTTTGTATATAGGTGCGTATGCTCGTCCCACGCCTTCATATATCCGCATCTCCATCGAATGAGTTGAAATATAGGACTAACAAAGGATAGGAGAACAGCCCTTCGTATTTTTCTTTCTTTTTTTTCCAGCCGTCTGGTTGAAACTTTGTTTCTTTTTTGTTCTCGTTTTCCATGTCAAAATATAGGCCGATTGTCCTTCAAAACGTGTAGCGATGGGAATTATAGGATTTTCTTTTTAGTTCTCGAAGCAAATTTAGGTAACGAATTTCACGAACGATATTGGAACTTGGCAAAAAAGTATTTGAAGAAAGTTTTTATCTATGTGGATAATTGAAATTACAAAGAAGCAATTTTGTTGGTATATTTAATTAAAATACATCGAGGCTTCAGTTACTGAATATGTAATGCTTCAGAAAAGTATTAAATTAGGAGATAAAAACAATTATTTTCCAAACCGAGAGACTTGGATAATAATTCATACAGGGTGATTAATCAGCATCTTTACAATCTTTGCAATGAAAACTAGATGTAATTTCGTGAAAAAATGTCCAGATAAGGATAAGCTGAATTTATTGAGAATAAAAAATCTTGTAGACTGTGAAAAATTATACAGTGTTTATTTAGAGTAATCCTTTATCTGTCATTTGACGTTTTATTGTTGAAGTTACGTTCGTTATAACTAGAAAATACAATCCCCGAGAATGTACTTGGCTAATCTAGGGATTTTCGGAGTTGCTAGTTTGCATTCCGTAATTCGTTGCGCTTTGAGAATGACCTTACCTAGATTATATTAAGGGCACTTATTACTAGAGAGCGGATGCAATTTCCATAAAACGCAATCGGCAATTGGAATTGTGTATAACGTCGCTCAGTACATCCCGGCGTAATTCAATGAAGTATTTGTTTGACTTTCTCGGCCACCTGGTCTCGCAGCGATAACAATGGACAACCCAGCTATTGTATTCGGAGAATATAGTGTTTTCAGTGGTGTCGTGTACGTAGATAAAATAAATAAGTTTATCGTATTTCGTAAGAGAAATAGCACGCACATTCCTTTTCTTTTCATTTAAGCAACATCTTCCAATTATTTTCATGTAAGTGTGCATAAAATTTCGTTATTCAATTTTAATTATTGTGAAGTGTGTGAAACGTTATTGAAAAATTGCAATAAATCAACCGTAAAACGTCACGTAGGATCGTTAAAGCACGAAAAAAAATCGAACCCGTTGGAATCTGACAATTTTAACGAAGAACTCTGTGAAACTTTTATGGCAGCTAATATTCCATTATTTAAATTGAACAATCCAATTTTGAAGACATTTCTGAAAAAATATACTGGTCGAAATGTTCCTGATGAATCAACTTTACGCAAATATGATGTTTCTAGGTGCTATACGAGAACAGTAGAACGCATTAGAAGCCATCCTTTAAATCAATACATATGGATAAGCGCCGACGAAACGGTGGATATGTTAGGACGCTGTGTGGTAAATGTTGTAGCTGGTGTACTACATCCAACTGTTCCCTATAACTCATATCTAATAGCAACAAGTGTTATAAATAGAGTTGATGCGGAAACAGTTGCTGAAACCATTAAGGAGAATATGCAAAAGATGCTTCATTCGGACGCCACGTACAAAGAAAAAATACTTTTATTTGTCAGTGATAGTACTGCGTATATGTTAAAAACAGGCAGACTATTGAAGAAAACATATCCTAATATGCTGCATATTACTTGTGTAGCACATGCTCTCCATAGAATCTGTGAATATATCAGAGACACTTTTCCGGAAGTTGATAGACTTGTATCAGCTTTTAAAAAAGTTTTCAGAAAAGCACCATTGAGAGTAGCTCTTTTCAGGGAAAAATTTCCATCTCTGTCACTGCCTCCCACTCCAGTAATAACTAGATGGGGAACATGGCTGGAAGCTACTAGTTATTATGCTGAGAATTTCGATAGTCTAAAACATTTCGTAACACTGCTAAAGGAGGATGCTAGAAGTATTGGTGAGTGCAAGGAGCTCACACAAATCCCAAATTTAAAAAATCAGTTGTATTTTCTTCACGAACACTTTGGAAAATTGCCAAAACTAATCACTTATTTTGAAAATCGAAATCTCAAATTAAATGACGGATTAACCACATTAGATGTGGCTATTAATAATTTGAAAAGTATTCCAAGTGACTTCGGATGTGGCCTTCGGTAAAAGTTTGAAGCAATTTTTAATAGAAATCCAGATTTAATTACATTGCAGCAATTATGTATGGAGACAATTCCACAAAATCTAACGGCTAAATATGAAGAAATAAAAGAATATTTCCAGTATGCACCTATAACCAGTTGCGATGTAGAAAGGACGTTTTCTATTTATAAGGATGTACTTAATTCAAAGAGAACAAAATTGACAGAAGAAAACCTTGAGAAACTATTGCTAGTCAATATTAATACTCCTTTACTCAACTTGAACGACAAAATGAACAAATAAAAATGTTCCAATTATAGAAATAAAATTAAAAACTTTAAAAATACAACTTTTCAACAAATACATATGTATTTTGTAATTTTATAGATCACCACCCGTTTGTTTTCCAATTATATAAATAAAATTAATTAATAAATATGTATTTCGTAATTTTAGATAGATAGATCACCACCCGTATGTTTTTCAATTATATAAATATAATTAAAAACTTTATAAATACAACTTTTCAACAAATAAATATGTATTTCGTAATTTTATAGATCACCACCCGTTCGTTTTCCAATTATATAAATAAAATTAAATATTTTAGAAATACAGCCTTTCGCCAGTACTGCACTGGGCTTTGCGTCATGTGGTAAACGTGTCCGTTCTCTACTTATTACATAAAGACAAAAAATCAACCTTAAGTACCCCGTACGATAAAAGAACTACATAGGTACAGCCCAAATAATATGTAACTTAGAAGGGACTTCCCCGCCCGGCATACTTCAATACAATACTGTTAAAGTAATTCCCCAACGGGCCAACAGGGGAATCACCCGATCACCTCATATGATATATCATAATATTGTTGCGAGGGATTCCCCGTCGGGAATTCCCTATACGTAAGTATAGATACGCTTATTAGGATTTACTTTTTTAATTTATTCTACCAGCGACAAGGTTGCGCAGGTTACGTCATTTAATTTTAAAAGTCAATTATCTGAAAAAGTTATTTTAAATTGCGGGAGACTTTGTTCAACATAAAAAAACAGTGATACGTCGTCAGCGTTGAGTTACTTTTTAGTTGCGAAAGACGGGAATAGTGCTAAATGTAAGCGATACCATGCCATTCTCAAGACTTTGGTTGGATCGACTAAGGGATTACATACACATTTGTCATCATAACATAACATTAAGATTTTAGGTGACGTTAATCGTTTAACAGCTTCAACAAGTCAAGATTCTGAAAATCTTAACACAGCACCGCCGCTAGCTAGACGAAAGTTAGAAGATTATTTTACTGTGTCGACGATAGCCTGGATGATGTTTTGGCAAGAATGATTGCATTATATGGATTTCCATTCAGTGTATTCATAACTTCAGACGATATGAGAAAATTGCTCTTAGCGAAATACACGGATTTACCAAAATCAGCCGTCACAATTCGAAAGTGTCTTATGAATTACAGTGAAATAATCAGAAAGCAAGTTGCAGAATTAAAACATTTGAAAACTGCAGGTGAAGGATTCAGTCTATCTTTCGGCAAGTGAACATCAACGTCCAATAAACGATACATGGCTGTCAACGTTCATTCATATAAAAAAGTTTGGAGCTTAGGACTCGTTCCTATTTATGGAAGTATGACGGCTGAAAATCGTCTTCATATAGAGCGTCTAAGTAAATTTGATATTTCCCTGGAAACTGACATCGTGGCTACTGTAACCGATGGACCGAACGTTATGATAAAGGTGGTACAGCGTGTTTGCACTGAACAACAACTGTGTCTCGCACATGGTATCAATTTGGCCGTCTGTGATGTGCTTTATAAAATAAAGAATTATTTTCAATAAAGTTAAGACAGCCCTACCTCAGACTCAGATGATACTATTAATGAACCAGCTGTGACGGCTGATTATATATACGATAGCGATGATGATGACAATTTAGAAGACTTAGACTGTCCAGAATCAGGTTTAATCTTAATGTCACAAAATGAACTTGCGCGAGAACACATACCAGAGTTAACGAAAGATGAAAACATTAATGAGCTGATAAAAAAAATCCGCAAAGTTGTAGTGTATTTCAAAAGATCACCATTGAAAAGTGAAACAGTTCTTCAAAAATATGTGAAGATTGAACATGAAAAAGAGCTGTCACTTCTTTTGGACTGTAAAACCAGGTGGAATAGTCTTTTAACCATGCTGGAGCGATTTTCTCTTTTAAAAACCTGCACTCAAAAAGCTCTTATAGATCTCAATCATCCAATTCGTTTAGAAGATGCTGATTTTGACTTGGTAAATAAAATTGTTGATATGCTGACGCCAATTAATTTAACAATAGAAGCAATCTGTCGACGAAATGCTAATTTATGCACAGCTGATGCCACTTTGAAATTTCTTATAAAAGAATTGTCTAGCAAATACTCAACACTCGCCAATAAAATGAAAACATCCTTAGTGGAACTTATAAAGCAACGACGAAATGAAAATTTAACTGGTGTCTTGAATTATTTACAAAATCGATGAAAAGATGTTGAAAATCAGTTATTATCGGATTTGGAATGGTTTGACTTATTTCCAGTTTGTACACAGCCTTTAGTGAGGGTGCAAATAAAGATTATTGTTAGAGGAGTAAATAGTCGAGATGACACGGAAGAGGAAGAAAGGTCAGGATCGCAAACAGATGATGAGCCAAGGCAACAAACCTCCCAACCCCAATTGACACTAAATGAAAAGTTACAGCTAGATGCAGCTCTCGCCATCTAGCGGCGTAGAGCTGTACTACCATCCCTACGCGCGCCATATTCAAATTCCGAGAATTTTCGGGTAACACTATGTATGTTACCATTCACGTCTAACTCTAATTCAGTATCACCTTTATTCATGATAAGAAACGAATAAAATTATTTCTTTGTGTTACCTTCGCTTACTGAATTAATTAAAAATAAGAAAAATATATTATGCCAGCGCCTCCACCAAATTTCACCAAGTCTAACGCAAGCATTGATCGATAGGAGTGTATATGTGTATGTTACTTTAGTTACCAACTCCCTACGTTTAATAATCCTTACAAACTCCTTACAAAAGCTAATCTCTGATTTTCATTTGGAATTAGGACGGGAGAATATAACGACCCTGCGTGGGCGTTTCGTTAAGAGAATTAATTCACTAGGGCTCTTTGATCTTTTTGAACTGTAATCATATTTTCTGCAGTATCTTTACTTGCCTCGAAGTCAGAGAGATTCTTTTGGCAATATTTAAATTAAATCAGAATGGATTTGATAGGATAATTTGGGCACGCGATTATTATAAATTTAATTTAATTTAAATTAAATTTACATAAGGCCGTTTTAATAAAGTTTTATTGGAAGTTCGTTATTGAATAAATTCAGAATGAACCAACAGAGAACATATATTTACACAGTGTGTCGTCAGAGTCGTCATGCGAAAAAATTGTAATTGGGGAGAGAAAACTAGAAACCACACCGTTTTGTTTAATTGATAGTAAAGATGCTATTCACAATATACACTCAGCGGCAGAATTAACCGCCCACTTTATGTTTCGTTATTTTGTTGGAGATTTTCGCCAATTTTCGACATTAATTGACATTACATGACACTTTGACAGTAAATAATTAAGTTTAACTGTCATTTTCTGTGTATTACTATCATTCGTACGCTTATTAGTAATTTGGTTCAAATTTGACATGCTTAGTGTTAGTGTATTTACGATTTCTTTTTTATTAAACTTAGTTAGACTTGTTTAGTGTTGGTTTATATCTTTTTAAATTGGTTTAAGTCCAAAAACATTTTTAATTCGAACAATGCCACTGAACGCAAACTCCATAGCCAAGGCTGTGTTTCTATTCGATGAAGGTTACAGTTAACGTCGTATTGCTGGCATTCTTATTGTTGCCCGTGTGACAGTCAGAGATGCCATCAGACGTTTTAGGGAGGCGGGTTCTTACACCAGAAAACCTGGTCGGGGCCGCCATCGCTGAACTTCCGTGATGGACGATCGTTTTGTTGTAAGCACGATTTTAAGAGATGGATTTTGAACCGTCGTTGAAACCCGTAATCGTCTTGCTGAGGAAATGTGGACGTTAGCGAGCGAACTGTAACAAGAATGTTGGTAGGAAATAATCTTTCAGCGAGACGCCCTTATCGAGTTCCACATCTTCTGCTTTTTGCGCGGGAATATAGTATGTGGAATATGATTAAGTGGAAGAATGTTTTATTCTCCGACGAGAGTAGAATTGCTTTAAGAAATCCCGATGGCCGCCAGCGTGTATACAGACGTCCAAACAAGCGCTTTACTCCTTGCTCTCTATGGTTTGGGTATGGGGAGGTTCGTACGGACCTAGTGATATTTGGCGGTGTAGATGCTCACAGATATATACAAGAAGTTCTTCAAGATCATGTCATACCGTTTGCGCCATTTATTGGAGACAACTTTATTTTAATGCAAGACAACGCACGCTGTCACATCGCTCGAGTGATTTTGCAATACTTTAATGAAGTTGACATTAGAACTTTACCATGGTCAGCAAATAGTTCAGACATCCAATGGAACACAACTGGAATAACCTGAAACGTTGGATTCGAGCACAGAGACCAGCTCCAACTACCATTAGAGAGCTAACACTGCAGCGTTGGAAGAATGGGAAACATCCCACGAGTTGACATTCAAAACGTCATGGATACACTTCCACGCAGGCTCTTTTAATGTGATTAGGGCACGGGCGATTAACACTCATTATTGAGGTCAAGTTAATACTTATTTTCCATAAATTTCATGCATTGCTAATCTTGTTCAAAATGTGCGAAATTTTCAAAAACGATTTTTTCTATAATTTTTAAGAGTAAATTAAAAATTTCAATTAATTGGCGTTTGTTTTCTTTTCCAATATGTACTTCGATATTAAAAACTTAAAAAAAAAATTCAGAAATACAAAAAATCTCCGAATTAATGGCAAAACAGGCTGGGCGGTTAATTCTGCCGCTAAGTATAGTTATACCTTCCCAAAAAGAACTTAATCAAGAGTTTTCGTTCTTTCAAAAATTAAAATCCGCTTGTGGTGGTTTCAAATTAAAATTTTTTTTTTATGACCTCATTAATGACTTTGCATAGGATAGTTTAGTATAGAAAGTTACATCTACGTCCTTTACCACCAGCTAAAATTTAGAAGACATAATTCAGCACATAATTAAAACTGAGGAGAATTGTTCTTCTTGTGAAATTTATCCTAGCATTATATGAATTATTCACTAGCAGTTTTGTTGTCTGCCACTGCGATAGAAAGTTTGAACTTGTTAATGAGTCTATTAGAGGTGGTGAATTAATTGCTTTTCGTGATGATATTATGTTTGAGCTAGTCGATACTTCTCTTCTACAATCAGTTGGCATGATTGACTGTGTGATATGTAAATGTATTATTTCCGAGTTTCAATTTTATGTTGGTGTATACATTCCTCCCAACATTATTTGTGATAATGTATGCACAAATTTACTGCTATAGGATTTTCCAATTTTATTAATCCATAACTTCAATCTTTCAGTCTATTGTGTATCTCCGTTAATTGATAACAAATACTATTGTGATGAGTCTTATCTTCTTGTCTGCCTTTACTTGTAATTTTTACGCGTACACTTACACCTTCGCACGTTCAGATCGAAAGAGTAACTAATAAATGCGACGCAGCAGTGTTGCCAACTCTCGATCATAAAAAGTAGTTAGCTCAAGTCTATAATTCGTTAAATAAGCATAAAAATCCCCCAGATTTAATTTAATGCAGTAAAAAAATGCAAACATACATTTCTAAAGTTGAATATATATATATATATATATATATATATATATATATATATATATATATATAATATCTTTGTGACCTTGGTATGATAAGGTAAACTTAATAAGTCGGCGATTAAAGATCTGGTTTACTTCAAAGTATATATATTTAAAACAACCCTACATGTTTCGGCAATACGCCTTTGTCAAGGGAATACAAAATATAAATGTCAAATAATTAAGTTGCTATGGTTTAAATTATTCAAAGATACATTCCAATAATAATAATAAATCATGCCTTAGTATTCCAAAAAATAGATAGCAAGGTGTGAAAATATGTGTTGTTCGCTGCCAGAAGCTTGTGTCTCTTGCTGGGTATGAACCTGTGTGTTGGTTGCTGCTGGCAACTTGCGTCCCTCTCTGGGTGTGTGATTTTGTATTTGTGTGACCGCGTAAGTGTATGGTTTTGTATGTTAGTGCGCTCGTGTGTGTTTAGTGACCGGTCGCGCAAATTTAGAGAGATCGGATAACCAGCCGTTGCGTAGGGCCGCCAACCCTTTCCCGGCAACTTCTTTACTTTTCCGAGCAGTACTTCGACGGCCAGACCCCCGCCCCAATGAGGCAAGGCGCAGACCAGCGAAGCGCACCCTGCACGGGGTTGCTCATCGCCAACCGAGGAAACACTCTTAGTGGCTACCTCAGTCGACGATGGTCACAATTTGTGCCATCTTAAAGTTAAGATGGGATTTATATTTCATATAAAAGCCGAAAAACTCCAATAATTTATCAATTGTTATATTTAATAAACGGCTAAGAAATTATCTTAACACTTATATATATATATATATATATATATATATATATATATATATATATATATATATATAATCGCCTACTGATTAGGTTTACCATATATAGTTTAGTGTTTATAAGAATTTAATTTTCTTATTTATTTTATAGGCCATGTCTTAATATTAAAATAATAGACTTTTTTATTGGTTTAGCGACCTTTAATGACTTTTAATGTTTTCTTCTACGACGTTTCGACTCTTATTATGTAATCATTTTAACTTTTCCTTACTTTATTATTAATTTAATTTTAATTTTAAATGTTAATGCACTCACACAAATGCAAACATATTTTCTTACTTTTCATTGTATTAATTTTTTCTTCTAGTTACTTGAAAAAGACTCAAATAATAAGAGTCGAAACGTCGTAGAAGAAAACATAAAAAGTCATTAAAGGCCGCTAAAGCAATAAAATAGTCTATGATTTTAATATATATATATACATATATATATATATATATATATATATATAAAAACATTATATAAGACATTCAGAGTCAAGAAGTCAGAAGTCTCAAGAAATTGTTAAATTTGATGTAAATCATGAAATATTCAAGTAGTGTAAAAGAAGAACTCCAAGATGAATTTTATCCAGATAATACAGTTTGCGTTCTTGAATCTACTATCCCAGAATAATGTTTTTCCTTTAAAACAAAATAATAAACAAGTTTTCTTAAAAATGTAAAATGAAAATACGAGTACATAGGTGTCTTAAAAACAAAATGAAATATATATATTATATATAATTCTGTACAAGTTCAAACAAATCTCTTAATTAAAACCTACATCTGTCGGGACGTTCATCTTCTGCCTTTTAAGAATTTAAGAATTTTAAGGGAATATGAAATGAAAGAAGCAGCCTCTTCGAATATACGTAAATAAAAAACGTATATTTGTCTTTTAAAAGTATCCATAAATATGATTACCTAAATGCAAAAGTACCCAAAAAGTCGCTAATCGCAAAAATTATTTTTTGTCATTAAACCGCTTTTAAAATCCCCCAGATTTAGCGACTTTACCCCAGAGTTGGCAACACTGCAGCGCAGTATCTCACTTTTATACAGCCCAGTCGTCTAGCACGAGTTACAAGTTACAAGCTTCAACACGTTCGCGGTAGGATTGCTAACTTACAACAACAAAACCACAAAACCTGTCAGCTTATTACCAATTTCAGATTCTTTGCAACATTGTATGAGTATTTTTTTATGAAAATAGAATAAGACGCTTTTATAAAGTATCAGTATCTCATATAATAAAAGAAATAATAATTTTTATAAAAAATCTACGATTTTTAATTTTTTCCAAAAAAAAACGTAATTTTTATCAACCTTGACCCAAACAGTTAGTTACAGGTGAATTTTATCTGGATATTGGCTTTTACCTTTATCCCTATTCGGATTGATTATGGCAAAACTGGAAATTCATATTTCGATAATATGTCAGTTCATTATTCTTCGTTTACAATCGATTTTACAAAAATTACATTTCTTTTTTACTAAATCAACTACCATTCTCGCATGATTTGGCAAAATGCAATTATTTTCTGTTACCTCACTTAAAACATTTTCTTTATATTTATTTAGAAAAAATTCGAAAATTTTACCTTTTCAGAACAGAAAGTATATACAACATAAAAAATATAGAGCCCGGGGCAAATGACCTTCTCTGAAAAATAACGATAACTCAGTTTGGTACTTCTAAAGCGACACAAACCTTTTGATATTCATAAAGACATGCCAAGCAACTATTTGACAAATAATTGACACTATACTCAATGAAACCTTTTTATATAAAAGCATTATGCTAGACTATTATAAAAAAAATTCAATATATTTTACAATACGAATTTTACTATTTCCACATAAAATTCTAATCTAAATATCTAAAAAAATCTAAATATAAATTTAAAAAATTATCACACCCACTTTTATGTGAATTAAGATATTTTTGGGATGACTATAACTTAAGGCCGGATTATATGCAAAAATAACTTGACATTTAAATTGTTTAACTTATGTAGTGGAATATCTGCCGACAGAAACATTTGACACAAATCTTCATTAAATTGTTCTTGTTCCGATTTTTTAGAAGTTGATGGCAAACACTGCGGTAATGTTTGCTGACTCTTCTTCGCCAATTTCATCTTTGTTAGTTTTGTTGCATGAGATGGAGTTTTCATATGTTGGTCGACTTGGAACTTTCTCTCACTTGTAATCAGCAAAAAAAAATATCACGTCATCGGTTGTTTTCTTTTAAAATAAATGTTAGTAAAAGATAAAGAAATAATCAAAAACATAATTAATTAATTAATAAGAGGAAATAAATTTAAAATTTTACTCACAATCTTGCAGCATGCTACGCAAAACAATTTTTATCCATCCATACGCAATTCTGAATAAGGTGCAATCCATCCAGGCACAGTCACTATTTTCGGCATTTTTGCTATTATATAACACAACTCACAAGTTTACACTTCGAAAAGCCAACGTTAAATGACGTTTAAAATAAAATTACTTTGGAATATGAGAATAAATTTCTTCGAATAGCAAAGAAGCACATATACTCCTAATTTTCTGGTAAAATGTATTTTTGTATTTATTTTGAAGTTTTAAGGTATTAGCTTTTCCTGGAATTTTGTCTCGGCCTGGATGTATGGAAAGAGCATTAATAAATTCTTGGAGACGCTTAACGGAAAAGTAACGGGAAGAGGCTTAATAAAATACTATTATTAATTTAAAGAGGATTGTTTAATTTTTGTTTGTTTGTTACATACACGACATATTTTTAGTAATGCCTATAATAGATTTGATTTAGTAAATAAATAAAACTCGAATACTTAAAATATGCAAAAATTCCTACAAAATATGCAAATAATATACAAAATGCATTTATTATGTAAATATGCAAATTTATGCAATTTATGCATATAATCCGGCCTTTACTTATAATGAATAAGATTGTTTTGAGAAAATGGACACTTATTTTCAGACGAAGACAAATCTAAAATCGGACACTTATTTCTGGACGGAGGGAGTATTATTTAAGAAATTTTAAAATTTATATTTTATTAGTGATTACAAATAATTTCCATCAATGTTGCTTTGATCTCCCAGTAGCACACCAGTATAAGGCCTCGATGCCATATATTATATCTAATTCGTTGTTTCTGTGGATTTCTAATTTGGTTTAACTCAAGATAAGTGACAATTTCAATTGCAAAGTCTATGATATGGAGGAAACTAAGGTAACAGTTTCGAGATTGCTATTTTTCTTAATAAATAGAAATAGCTTATCTAGCTGTAGGATTTGCAAGTAGAATAATCACTCATAGTGATATTATAACGTTTCTCATTAGTCTTAACAGCTAATTAACAGCTTCCGAACAGTTTCAATAGCTTCTAAACTGAGAGATAGGTAATATCAATTCAAAAGACGGATGTTTATATTTTAATATCCTCTCGAAAGTTTGCTACATTACTTATTGATGAAAGTGAAGGAGATTTAATAGCCTCAATGACCATTTACGTAACGAATAACGCTCATACCTAAGTATCAAACAATACTTATCATTTTGAAAATACCGAGACATAAATATTTTAAGAATTATGATTTTCGTTTGCATATAAATCTCAAGCTAAATACTTTAGACCCCAAGTATTGTAGTTTGTTGAAATCGAATTATCCTAAAATGTAAAAAAATACAGGGCGTTCAATTAAAAATAGTATAACTTTAGCACGTTACATTTTCTTGAACACTCTGTATATTCAAAAAATACTGCAAATAATTGTTTTTCATCCCTAATTTCCTTGTGTTCCACACATTTTCCCATCACTTATGTAAAAAAAAGTTATGTTGTAGAAAAAAAATTATTAACAGACTTTGAAATTAGCATAAAAATATAAGAAAATGTATTTTCTTTCTAATGACTAAAGTTTGTGGATCAGTGCATCAAACCACTCTAATCTGTTCAAGACTTCCAATGATCTCTTTCACGAAATACTTGAAAGAAGGCGGTAAACACAGTAAACTCTTCATTTTCTTATATTACAGCCGGAGGTGATCAGAAGTGATGAACCCTTTATGAGTTGTGTCACAACAAAAATTGAATTTAAAATTTTCTTTGTGAAACCCGGCGATATTGAGTTCGTTGGCCTCTATATACGGTACAGCCCCAAATGCTTAGTAAATTTAATATTTCAAAATGAGAATATTTTCTAATAAATTTTCAGAGAGAGGCATCTTCTTTTTACTGAAACAGATATGTAAATTGAACATTTTGGAAATGTTTAATATATGTGCAATATTAAGTTCTTACCTTTTTCATTTCCTGGGGTTTTTACTAGGGTACTGAATATCTGTGTGTATTTTGTTAAAAAATAATTACTTATTTTAAATATTTTAATAAAATATTATTTTCTAAAACATCTGCATTTTATATAAATTTATATTAAATGCCTATAATGCATCTTCAATTTTTTAATAATATTTAACGTAACAATTTAAGAAAATATCAAAAAGTAGTCGCTAGGGACCGGACACAAGAGGCCCATGACTAGTCGCCCACGAGCGTACTATTGAAAATTTGTTTTTTTAAAGAGTTTTCAATTTTATTTATAGAATTGGAAAACAAACGGGTTGTGATCTATAAAATACGAAATACATTTTTATTTGTTCATTTTGCAGTTCAAGTTGAGTAAAGGAGTATTAATATTAACTGGCAATACTTTCTCAAGGTTCTCTTCTGTAAAATTTATTCTCTTTGAATGAAATACATCCTTGTAGATAGAAAATGTCCTTTCTACATCGCAACTGGTTATAGGTTATAATTTAATTTATTGTGTATACAAAAAACAATTTTGAAGGTTTTATTATCTGAATTAAATACAAGAAAAAATTGTTTATTGTCTACATTTATGTTAAAACAAAATATTGAAGAAACTTTAGGCTATTTCAAATAAATTTTATCCATTACCACAAAGATTATAGAAAGTTTATGTAGGTTGCACAAAGCATTACATTATTAAATAAAAAAAGTAAAGTTTTATTAATCGGAGAAAGAAATTTGTGAAGAAAATTCTGAAGAACTGGAGTCAGTTAATGGTACTATGAACTCTAAGAAATAAGTAATTAAACTTCTAGTTTCAAAAATTCTTTTATTGTAAATACCACTATAATATTGTTTCGCCATACAATGGCTTCATCAGGTTGATGAAATACTGAATATGTACAATACAAGTTTGAATAATTATGTGAAAATTATTGGAGAAATGGTGGTGGAAAAATTTTTACAATCTTAAATTTAGTAGAGGGGAGTTGTTTAAATCTAGTTGGTCATTTAAAGCTAATCCTAAACTATTGTATCTATTAATTTCTAAGTTTTCTAACAGGTTAAGTTTTTTACTTTTTTCTTGAATGTGTAAAATTTTGAAATCTATATTAAATTTATGATTGATATCTATACAATGACTTGCGAAGTTGAATCTGTTTTCTTTTATTTATGGCTTCTCTCGTGTTCTTTCATCCTAATTTTGAATGTCCTCCCCGTTTGTCCTATGTATACCTTATTACAATCTTCGCATGTTAACTTATATACACCAGAGTTTGATTCTTTGTCTATTTATCTTTCATATTATATCCAAACATGACCTCGCCCGACATAACTTACATACACAAGCATTCGCAAGGTACGTTACACACTTTCAACACTCTTGTTTATTTAGAGTAAGGACATATAGTCGAAATGAGATCACTCTAACAATATATAAGACATCCCATCCGGAGTCTTATCGGAGTCTTATCACAGTCTTAGTACAGTCTTAGCAGAGTAACAATACTCAGACGGTACGACAATAGTGAGAGTGAGTTAGAGTCTCCTTTCGACTACCGTCTACATTGTTAATTATATAAATACCATTATTGTTGAATAGTTATAAGTGTTGGTTAATTAAACTATGTTAAACCTATTATACTTGTGCATTATTTAACGCTACCACGATATCTGCGTAAAGACTCACCGATGTGGCCCTCAGGGCCGGGCCCACATCACATGGCGATCCTTGCCAAGCCACTAAGGCACATTACATGGTTTAAGTAACCAAGCCACATCACATGGCGGTCCTTGCCAGCCCCTAAGGGCATAGGACATTACATGGCGATCCTCCCAACCACTGCTAGCCACTTAAAACCGTAAGCGCACATTACAGTACCAATTTTTTCCGAAATTTTTCCTAAGTAAGTGATTGAATTATAGGAATTAATTAACTTGTATTTTAATTTTGGATAAACTATGGAAAGGGTTTTAGATTTTTGTTGGCTATTTAGGATGTTATTGACAATATTTATAGAATAACCATTGTTTAATGCTATTGTGTATATTCTATTTAGTTCAAGGTCGAAATTACTTTTACTCATAGGTACATGAATTAATCTATATACCATCGATTGGTATGCTGATAATTTGTGTGTTATAGGATGAGAAGAATTAGCGTGTATTGTGGTATCTGTATGTGTTGGTTTATGGTATATAGCGAACTCGTGTTTATTAGTTTTGTGTGATATGGTTAAATCTAGAAAATTAATGCTTTTATTTATTTCTGTTTCTATAGTAAAATTTATTTTGGGGTGAATGGTGTTGATATAATTATGTAAAGTTTTTAATTGTCTATCTGAACCGTTAAAGCAAATTAATATGTCATCAACATACCTAAACCAATATACACAATTACGAAACAAGGGATGTGTACTAATTATAGTTTCTAAATTATTCATGAAAATTTCCGTTAATAAGGCTAGACCCTCTGTTTGTTTATAAAATTTCTTTTTAAATTGAAAATAATTTTGTTCCAGGCACGTTTCTAAGAGCTGTAAAATTTCGATCTTTGTGACAATGTTCGTGTTTCTACGTTCTAGTTGTAAAGTAATTAAATCTATTACCTCCTGGGGTGGGATACCAGTGAACAAATTCGAGACATCAAAAGAAATGAGTTTAGACTTGTTTGGTAATTGCAAGTTTGAAATGTTAATTAATTCCTGGGAATTTTTAACCGAGAATTTAACGGAGAATTAACGGGGAATTGAAGTTAGTGTGTGTAAGAATTAAATCTATTAAGTGTTTGGACACATTTCTTCAAGGTGCTTTTATTATATATATTATGAACTCCTGGATATTATCTTCTATTTCATCTATTCTCCATAATCGGTACAATGTCAGTTTACTAAATGTTGGTAAATCAGAATCACTGTTAACAACAGCAAAACATTTGTTTAACGTAGGTGGAGTATTATTCAAAAAGAGATTATGCACTTTACGTCGAATAATAAGCTGGACATTTTCATCGTATGGCTTTGTTTTGAGTGTTTGACCACTTTTTTTCGGTATTTGTCTACGTGGGCTGTGTAAGTCTCTCATATACAATGGTTTTGCCACAACCAAGAGGTTTACAAGTTTTATCAACTGCTGCTGATACACCCACTGTTTTATTAAAATAGTTAAAGTCATTACGAATCATCTGCCGTTCTCTAGATTTATAAACTTCACCTTGTCGCCTTCTTTTAACTGAAAAATCCATAGTAAACAGCAAGTACTACACAACTCACATACAATAAATTCTATATACAATTAATATACAGTGAAACACAGTGCAGTGACAGATTGAACACGTGTGACTATAATTATGATTTTATGTTGTACATGCTAGAAAAGAATGTATTAATTGTCCAGTATACAAGTGTCTCGAATCGTTATGTTCAAATTTTAGGAATGTAAAGCAAACTTCATTTGAAGTAACAAAATCGCAAAACTTGTATATCCATTTTTATTTGTTTCAAAGTTACAGATCTATGAATGTGATTGTCGGATGATGAAAAAAATGTAATCCTAAAGTCACTACAAACTGATTTTATTTAAAAAAGTTCAATTAATAATATTTTCGAAATGTCCACCTCCAACAGCCACCAGCCAACAGAAGAAGTACTTATCCGAATTTAATACTTGTTTTGTCGGCTTTGCTCGGCAGCCAGGTGAATACGATTCAACAACTCTTCCTCTTGTGTTCTAAACTTGTGCGTTGACTAAATTTTTCATGTACCCCCATAAATGAAAATGAAAGTCAAGGGGATTAAGATCGGGTGATCTGGGTGACCATGCAACAGGACCATCTCGACCAATCCATCTTGGATAATTGACGTTAACCCAATTTCGGACAGCAATTCCGAAATTTGGCGGTGCCCCATCCATGTGAAACCACATGTCTCGTCGAACATTCAGTGGGACATCCTCTAAAAGACCTGGCAGTTCGTCAATAAAAAATTGAAGGTAATTGTCCGCATTTAACCTAACAGGAAGAACGACAGGACCAATCAACAAGTCATCGATTAGGGCCGCCCAAACGTTAATAGAAAATTAATGTTGAAATTTAGATGGGCGTATAGCTTTGGGATTTTCTGATGACCACCTGTGCAGGTTTCCCAGATTTGTAACACCACTTCTCGTGAACGTAGATTCATCTGTCCAGAGGACTGTTCTGCAGAAATTAAAATGAAGCCGTGACTGTCTTAATATCCAGGTGAATAAACTAGACGAGCATAGTAGTCTACCTCAAGCAAATCATGTCCCCCGCGATAGTGATATGGATATAAGTCTTCACGTTTTAAAATTCGCCAAACTGTCGTTCGTGGCACTCCTAGTTGTCTAGCGATTCGACGTACACTGAGAGTTGGATCCTTTGTAACAATAGCTACTGCTTCTTCCTATAAGTCTGCTGGCAAATTTACTCCTGGGTCGAAAACATAATCACGCAGTCCGCATTCCCGAAATTGTCTTCCAGAAACATTCTGTAATGAGGAATGCGCCTATCGGGAAACCGATGTCGGTATTTAATAACTGCTTGACGTGCACTGCCGTTACAGTCGTCATATACAAAATGCATGTCCGCATACTCTTGAGAAGATAATCGATAAGGCATTTTGAATAAAGAAAACGTGTCCACTCACTAATAAGCTGTTGTGTGAACTGAAACGTAATGTAATCACAGGCCTGTTATTGAATCGTATATCTTTTTTTAAATAAAATCAGTTTGTATTGACTTTAGGATTACATTTTATTTCATGATCTGACATGGATAGATCATTCATAGATCTGTAACTTTGAAACAAATAAAAATGGATATACAAGTTTTGCTTTTTTTTTTACTTGAAATGAAGTCTACTTTACACTTACACTACAAAATTTGAACATAACGATACGGGACAGCTTGTATAAGATATCAAAAGAGCGAAATAGTCCATAAGAGCCTGTACTTTTTTCTAAAGTTGAAAAAGAAGCTAAAAGAAGGGAAATTGAAAGCACACGTTTCTAATATGTAGATAAATAAAGTTTGGATGTACATAAATAAATAAATATGCAATGTATTTATTTAATGAAATGAACTTTATTTAAGAAACTCATTAATATGGTGCCAACTTTTTTAATTGAATTGACTCGGTTTTTACTCGATGAAGATCCATAAGTTAAAATTGAAATAAAACTAATTGTTAAAATCTTCACTTTTTTAATACTTAATCGTAAAACGACGACAATTGTTTCGCCAGCACAGTGGCTTCATCAAGTACTTACAGGTTACAAACAATTGTCGTTTCACAATTACGTATTAAAAAAGTTAAGATTTTAATCATTATATTGATTTCTATTCCAACTTTTTTAAATTACGGAAGGCTTAATTTTCGCATTGAATAATACTTATTCAATAAATTCTACAATTTGTTCTCATTTTCAATATTTTATATCCAATTTTATTTATTCTATTCTCGATGTGGTAATATTCAGTGTGTTGATCTTACTAAAGAGTTTACTAATAATTTATTTCTTATCTAAGTAGTCTGTCTAGTCTATAATCTAATCCTTATCTTTTCTCATTTGAAACTTGGAGCTTAATAAGCCACAAAGTTGCTGGCGTTTAATTTCATTGGAAAGTGTGGTTTCACGAAAAACTAATTATTGTTGTCATTCCCGAAAATTATTAAAATTTAAACTAATTATAATAATTAGGGAGGAGTGTTACTTATCTCTTGAGAGATGTTATCTCCTATAGCTTACCAATTATATAGCAAAGATCTATACGCTTGTAGTATTAAATTTTGTTTTATAAACGAATCGAAAACTACTTGTGACAACGTCATTAAATTTATGGTCTCATATAATTTATTTTTGTGGTCTATTTTAGTTACACTTCTTGTAACGGGTGTTCAGAAACATTCGAAGTCAAAGTAGTCCTTGAAAATATGAAGTCATGTCTGAGATAGATTGATACATTTACTTAATACAATTTCATAGGTTATCAAATTAGTTTATTAATACTTAAGTAAAGATATACGATTTTTTGTTCAGAGCCCACTTGACTTCGAATGTTTCTGAACACCCGTTATAAGTGAATATCATTAATAATTTGAAAACTTTTTATAATATTTTTATAACATCGAAGAGAATAATTGTAACTTATTAATTTCTGTTATACAGTATACATCCTTCTGTTTCTAAAATAGTCAGAATGATTTAATTTTAATGAAATTACTAGCGCCATCTTTTGTTAGTAGATTAATTCATGAAGTATCGATCTTTTCTGAATAATCTTAATATGACATTTTGTTCGTGAAGAACTGACGTTACGTTCTGTGTTAGAAACAGAAAAGTGCTATGGAACCTGTATAAACACGTAAAATCGCTTATAAAAATAATCATAATTCCAAATACAAGTTTTTTAAGTGGCATCGACAAATCAGAGAAGGTGGAGAGGATGTAGATGATAATAATAAACAGGATCAATTGACACGATGACTGAAGAAAATTTCGAAAAAATTTTTAATACGAATTCGTAGAATACACAAAACAATAATTCACTTCATTTTACCAGAAAAATCGGTCTTGTGAAGGTAAATTCATAGTTTGTTTCACATAGATGGACGGGTTATCAAAAATTGTTTCGAAATAGGCGCAACGGACATGACTAAAGAAACTAAAAAAGATAGATAGATAAATAGTTGCTTTTGCGATTCCAAGAGAATTCACTTCAAGCGTAACGATTAATACTAAGTATTGTCACTGGGGCAGGACTATAGTCTTTAAAACTAAGTGTCATCTGCAGCTATGCACTTGGTAAATATTCTTCTGTTTTTCAGACAGAGGTGTATTCCATACTACAGTGCAGCAGAGACAACAACAGGAGACCCGTTTTAACAGACGGATCCGTGTATGTTCAGACAATCAGATTCGAATCAATTCGAGAGATAACGTGAAGACTCCTATAGAAAAATGCCTTGAAAAATTAGAAAACTAACAGACCAGAATAAGAGGCAGCTGCCACAAGATTATATAAGGCAATGAAAATACTAATGAACTCGCTTAAAGGAAGAGTTGAAATAGTATTTCTTCGAACAGAGCCGATTCTGGGAATAACAAAAAAATTGGCACAACGTCACATAATAGATTGGATCCGAGGAAGACATCAAGTATATAGAGCAAATATATTAAGACAAAACACTGCAAGGAATTTATTAGTGGTTTTAGTTAAGAAACTACTGTTACTGGGCAGGAACCGCCTACAAATTATATCCGAATTGGTGAAGAGTGTCACTTGAAATCTGAAACAGACAGAAACAAGTAAATTTCCTAACCACAATATATTGTGGTTAGAATTTTTTCTTGTTTCCGTCTGTTACAAGTTATATGACCAGCCATGCACCAGTAAAAGAATACATACGCAAGATTGGATTGTGCAAAGAGAATTCTAGGTGCAAACTGCACAATCAAGAACCAAAACCCATAGACACTGTTGGGCAACTTAAAGTAGAATCAGAATTATCAGATGAAGCTTAATAAGTCTATAGACTGCAACATTGAAAATTAACACTTGATCAGACAATACTGTGTAAAAGGATACTTGATATTTTAAATAATAAAAATAATGATAGTCTTTTGTCATCCAACAGACAGATAATAAATCCACTTAAAGGGTAATTAAAAATACAAATTCAGAAACATATTGCTATGAATAGTGGTTTGTAGAATTTGGGCACGCCACCATCCATAAGTAGTTTTCCCAACTAGGTTCCTCAGCCGGAGAATTTTCAAATATGAGACTTCTATCTTCTCGGGTTCCAATTCGGAAAGTCGTGTTATTTCTAAAATAAGTCTGGCGCCAGTGAATTGTTCACAATTTTTTTATTTACTTATTATATACAGGCTGATTTATTTTCGGCCCTCACCATGGGGATCTCGCTTATTATTGGAGATAGAGTATAGGTTTAAATTTGGCAAAGTTGTTAAATTTTGTGTTTGTTATAAATCCGTAAAGAAAATAGACCTGTGACAAATGACGTTATTTAAAAAAAAAACGCGAAAACCCCATTTTCTTCTTTTACCTACCTGTAGCACCGACATTTGGCCTTGTAGAGAAAATACAAAAACACATCCTTGTGGCCATTTCTAAACCTCTATCCAGTGATGTACTCTAGATTTTTATACGACGTTTCGTTTCTTTCTGGCCATCATCAACTATCAAATTTCTTATAGGCGCCATATTGGATTTAGACATCTTCAGAAAGAGTTTTTTTTTCTGATTTCAACCATGTACCACATGCTGACTAATGTTTTTGACATTAGGTTTTATTTGAAAGAATAAATTATAAAATTAAATAAGGTAGCCATGGAATTTCAATCTGTCAAACATTTCATTTATTGTTCATTAATAATACAAAAATGTCATACACTAACGAAGAGAAACGAGATATGATAAGTATTTTTTATTCTTCGAACCGAAATTCAACAGTAGCGAGTACAAGATATCTACAATTATATCTAGAACGACAACATTTTTTTAGATCTCGACAGAAACTTGGTCGAGAATGGATCGTTTACTAAGCCGCGTAATGGTCAAGACAACAGGAATTTTAATGAAAATCGACAAGATATTTTACAAATGGTAAATTAAAAGCGTGTTTTCAAATTTCATGTTAATCTTGTATTTTTATAGATAAATAATAATCCATCAATTTCTACACGCGAAGTAGCGTCAGAATTAAATTTGTGCCAGTCCAGAGTTTAGAGAACTTTACATAAAAGTAGGTTTAATCCATACAGGATCCATGTTAGTCACTCTTTACTGCCTGGAGATAATTTGAGAAGGCTAGAATATTGTAATTGGTTAATGGGAAGGATAGAAAATGACAAAAATTTCTTAAGCAAAATCATCTGGTCAGATGAAACAAAATTTACAAATTCTGGAATGTTCAACAGAAATACGGAGCACCATTGGACAGTACAAAATCCCCGACAAAACAGGGCTAGAAGACCACAACATCGTTTTGGAATAAACGTTTGGATGGGTATTTTGGCAAATCGTCTCTTAGGACCAGTTATGTATGAAGAACATTTAAATGGAGAAAGATATTTAAATATTTTACGTACATACGTATCTGACTATCTTGACGACAATATCCCATTAAATCAATTACAATATTTATGGTGGCAACAAGATGGTGCACCAGCACACAATGCAGGTGTTGTTAGAAATTTCTTAAATCAAGAGTTTGCAAACCGTTGGATTGGAAATAGGGGAGTTGTTGAATGGCCAGCGGGATCACTTGATTTAAGTCCGCTAGATTTTTTTTATGGGGATATGTTAAAAATAATATTTATAAAGTAGATGCGCCACAAAACATTGAAGAATTACGAGACAGACTTCAGAATGCCTTCGATGTAGTTCCTAGAAGAACTATACAAAGGGCAGTACAAAATACCAGAAGGAGTGCCCAATTGTGCATTACCGAAGATGGCCAGATAATTGAACATTTACTGTAATTGTTTATTGTTTACTTTTCTATGTATTTTTATTAATGTTTTTGTTATCTTGTACTCGCTACTGTTGAATTTCGTTTCGAAGAATAAAAAATACTTATCATATCTCGTTTCTCTTCGTTAGTTTATGACATTTTTGTATTATTAATGAACAATAAATGAAATGTTTGACAGATTGAAATTCCAAAGGCTACCTTATTTAATCTTATAATTTATTCTTTCAAATAAAACCTAATGTCAAAAACTATAGTCAGCATGTGGTTGAAATCAGAAAAAAAAACTCCTTCTGAAGATGTCTAAATCCAATATGGCGCCTATAAGAAATTAGATAGTTGATGATGGCCAGAAAGAAACGAAACGTCGTATAAAAATTTAGAGTACACCACTGGATAGAGGTTTAGAAATGGCCACAAGGATGTGTGTTTATTTTTTCTCTGCAAGGCCAAATGTCGGTGCTACAGGTAAAAGAAGAAAATGGGGTTTTCGCGTTTTTTTTTAAATATCGAAGGTCATTTGTCATAAAATTTAACAACTTTGCCAAATTTAAACCTATACTCTATCTCCAATAATAAGAGAGATCCCAATGGTGAGGGCCGAAAATGAATCAGCCTGTATATTGAGCTTGAACAGCAATATTGGTTTGTAAAATAAATGAAACACAGGATAAAAATTTAAACTGAGAATTTAATACAAAAATAAGAAAAAAAGAAAAAAAATCTATCTTTATAAAGTATAAAGATTCTGTATTTTGCAATAATACATGAGGTAAAAATATTCACTGTAATATTGACAGCTGAGTAAATGAAAAAACTTCCTCTTAATGGCTCAAATCAAACTTATCTAAAAATAATAAAGTTTATTTTTAATTTCTCCCCAGAGAACCACACTGTATAATAAAATACTGATACACGATCAAAATCTACGCGTGCGCAATCATCAAGCACAAGAAAAAATACCCTTGACTCAAATCGACCAAAATCTAATTACTATAATTTTAACATAGAATTTTAATAGTAAGCTTTATTATTTATATTTATAATAATAAATCTCTTAAATAACAATCTTGGATACAATATAAATATTCTTATAATTTTAATTAACGTTTTATGATATCATAAAAAACTTAATACTTACAAAAAATTTACTGGAGACAAAGAACAAAGAAGGTGCTCTTTCTATATTAATCAACAATTAGCAAACGAGAATTTAACATTACAACTCTAATACATCAATAAAAACATTTTTAATGAAATAACCGAATTAATTCAATATAATTAATTATATCACACCAAGCTACCTTCTAGTACGAGATATTAAATCTGTCTCCCTGAGTTGGCCTCAACTTTTTCACCAAATTGACATCGGAAAAAACAAGCTTTTCTCACTTTAAAATTTAAATACATTTTCAATATATGTACACACTTGATCTCACAAAATATGAACATTTATTTTAAATATTTAAAATATTATTTTAGAAAAAATCCATAGCAATATGTTACAGTGCTAATTCTATATGCAAAACAAAATTAATCAATTATCTTCAATATAAAAGATAGAAAAACTACCTCATTAAGTTATTAAAAGGATCCGCGTAATACTTATTAGCGTTTATCACCATATAGACCACCTAAACATTAGTCCTCGCAGGAGGAACAGAAAATGTAGTCGACGAACGTGTGATGAGAAATTGTACTTCGCCAAGTAATGATGGAAAATTCATTCTGTTTGTAATAATTTCGATTAAAAAGTTGGCACTAGAAACATTCGTTAAACATTAAAGCGTTGGTAAGCCGTGTTCATCCCGTTCCTCCTAAATGTCGACAACAAATTAGGGTATAGTAAAGTGAACTCATTGCTACCAAAAAAGAGAAAATTCAACATTAATTACAGAACAGGAAGTGTAATTGCTTTAATGCACATTTAGACAAAAGATAACTTGTTTTGGAAATAAGTTTTAACAAAAACAATTTGAAAACATTGAGTGGGTAATATTCCACCATTTGTCTAAAACAAAATCGTTTTTGATAACATAAAAATATTAAAAATCGTGAATTGAGAACACAATACAAGTTAAATTGCTATCCTGACATGTAGACGCGCTAACAGATAGTATATACAAACAGATCGTATAAGGATACAATCTGTTTGTATCTTACGTTATTGTGACCCACCCCTGTAGAAACGACGACAACGCGAATGATTGTTTAGCCGGAGCCATTTTAGAAACAACATCTATACAAAAAATTAACTAACTTGTAAGTTATTGAATAAAGTGTTGAGGGATTTTTATGGTAACAGATAAGTAACGGGTGTCCGTAAATGATTGAAGCTGACAGCTACTGTCAAATTTTGGTTAAGTTTGTAACACTACTTTTGATTGCGATCGCTAATTAATCGCTAATTAACATTAGCGTCCCACGCGGTACTTACTTTCAGCATAATGATTAAAATTGTTTCTTAAAATCAAGTACAATATGCTTACTTTTGGAAAAGTTTTTTGCTAATTAAAATTATTTAAAAAAATTATTGTAAAATCATAACTATAAATTCATTACAATGACAAAAATACAAACATTCTTTATTAGTAATATTTGCAATTACAAAAAATGTTGGAAATGTTGACCTTGCTGCTGTAGACATAAATTAACTCTTCGTTTCATATTTTCGAAAACATTTTGAAGTTGTTGTTGTGTAATCACTTGAATCTCGTTTTCAATTGCTAGCATTAATTCATCTAAATTATGTAACCTATTTTTATAAATGTTATCTTTAATGTTTCCGAACATAAAATAATCTGGAGGGGTCAAGTCTGCTGACCTTGGTGGCGATCTACCTTGGCTAATAACGATCGTCATAGAATTCTCTTAAAAAGGTCAATGTCGCTTGCGCAGTATGGATTGGAGCATTATCTTCCTGAAAAAATCCACTTTCCAACTCGTCATCATGGAGTTGGTCCACAAATTGTTGTAATATATCTCTATAACGTGCAGCATTGATCGTATCATGGAAAAATATCGGTCCTATTATTCTACGACGTGATATTGCTGCCCAAATGCCAACTTTTATAGGGTGTAGTTCATTTTCAATAAAGGTGTGTGGGTTTTCTGTTGCCCATGTTCTATAATTTTGAGAATTTACATAACCGGATAAGTGAAACCAAGCTTCATCCGTAAAAAAGGTTAGATCTAATACTTCATTATTGTTTATGTTTTCATTAAACCAATTACAATAAGTTATTCTTGATTCAAAGTCAATGGGATATAATCGATGGACTACGGAAACCTTATATGGATGCATATGGAGGCTCTTCTTTAAAGCTTTTGAGCAAGGTGTTTTGCTTAATCCTAGAAAGAATGAAAATAAACCTATTTCTCAGTACATTTTTATATTATTACCTGTCTGTGCTGATAACTTTCGCAATGACTTTGTTGGACTATCTTCAATACGTTATTGAATATCATCAACAACCGCTTGAGTAAGAAGCGAAGGTCTTCCAGTTGATTTTCCCGTACATATACAATGCTTTGTTTCAAAGCGATCCAAAACTCTTCGCTTATGTTGAACAAAGACATCATACGGAATAATTGCATCAGGAAAAGCTTCATTAAACCGCGCTATGCATAATTCTAGAGAATAAGTCCAGCTTCCATCAGGATTGTGTGCGGCACTCCGAAAATGGGCCATTAAAATGAAAGCGTTTTGTTCCGCCATAAAGACCATGGCAATATCGTTAATAAAATCTGAAACATATATTTAAACATAACCTCGCTGGAATTTAATATCGAATGTTACTTACCCAAATTTTACAAACTTATTTTAGTAGTTATGAAAACCAATAACTGATTGTCAATACAAGGAAAAACTAATACGGAGATGAAAATTGAACAGAAAAACTATAATAAAACCCAACGAAAAATACACACGTGTGACTATGACCATATAGGAATAAACCAACTGAAATTCTCAGGAAGGTGAACTTTAAGGATGAAAAACGCATACATTTTGACAGACGTCAGCTTCAAACATTTACGGACACGTGTTATACTGATTATGATCGGGATTGATACTGCGTTATTAAATAAATCTTTTCATTTAATTTTCTCAAACTATTTAACTTTATTAGTACATTTAATTGCTGGTATTTATAACCATTTTAATGATTCAATTAGATCAATCTCTCATTATTTATATGTTTTTCTGTGCGCTGTAAAACAGCGCGTACAGCATCGACAAAAGTCAAACGCCGAACCAAGCAACATGCACTTACGAGTCTATAGCAAGACGAAACACGTGTCTGTTATCTGGTAGGAATTTTGACATTGTGCCGAATCTCGCTCCCAAACCAATGAATTTTGTTGTGCGAATTTTATTGTATTTAAACGTCAACGCCCATGAACGTGAAGCTTTCGTACACTTGTATATATTGTTATGTATAATAAGGTGTAATTTTTATTTCAAATGTTTTAGCTTGACTCATATTTCGCTGCGTTATACAAGAAGTCCCACTTATGTCCCCACCGACGTAGAACCTTTTCTCATGCGTACATTTCCCCCGAATAAACGACTGCGTTTTTCGTTGATTCCGGTGGATGTAAATAGGGCCCTATTTGATGAAAAACTTATTGGCGAACTGGTGTTGCTGCTCCAAGGTTTTAGAGAAATTCTCTATCTACATATATCTTTTTATTTCTTGTTTTATGAATTGTATTTGTATTAATTTGAAGAATACTGATTAAAATGTATTTATCTGAATCAACTTACTTGTATGAAACACCATCTTCTCATTGCACTTAGATTTAAAACATGATCACGCTGAGTTAGCATCACAGAACGATTGAAACACGAATACAAAGAAGTTCCTTTTCAGCAAATCCAATGAAAAAGAAAGTAAAATTAAAGGAACCCGCATTCCATCTGAGGTAACTTGTATACAGAGTTATCCACGCCATACGGCGCGGAATATTGCTGTCAAAATACTTGACTTTTAAAAAGTTTCATTTTTGGAATATATGGGTGTTTATTATTGTTACTGCGTTGATACGAAAAACGGTTATTAGGCGTATTTTATAAAAACACGAAGACTTAAAGCTTTACCTATTGTAATAACGCAATGCAGTTATGTGTATGCAAACACTCTCAATGAGGCCACAGCCTCGAGCCCGTAATACAAATGTAACGTGTTTTACAAATACGACCTCGCTAACGCGTGGTGTTTGCAAACACAAACTATATGTCAGGGTTTGTAGTATATTCCATAAGTAGTACGAGGATCATCGGGGATATATATAACGAGAGTAATGTAAGTGACAGACATTCACACATTCAGTCTTATTCAGATTCAGAGTCAGATTCTTATTCAGAACCATGTCCACTTTCATACTCTCTTTCTGATAGACAGTAACAGTCTTAATGATAGTTAGTTCATAATGTATATAATTGTTATCCAGTTATAAGTGTTATATATTAAATTATATGTTACCCGAACTTTGTGTATTATTTAACGGGACAACGATATCTGCGTGAAGACTCACCGATGTAGCCCTCAGGACCAGGCTAACATCACATGGCGTCCTGCCACGAACTTGCACAAACGGCCTAACATCACATGGCGATTCTGCCTTAGGGCTTAAGGCCCCCACGTTATCACATGCCGATCCTCCAGGCACTTAGGGCCTAAGGCCCACGTTATCACATAGCGATCCTGACCAGCCCTTTAGGGCACAGGTTATCACACTATAAATACCATTCGATAGTTATTTAAAAAATGCATTTTAAACTTAAAGTTTGAAGTTTAAGTAATTCGAATATTTTAAATTAACTTGACGATAATTAAAAACGGTTTAAACACCCGTAAATAAGCAAGACATGTTACAACATATATATATATATATATATATATATATATATATATATATATATACAGTATGACTAAAGTTTAATTTTGTTTTTTTTGGGGATATATTCTAAAAAATATAACAAATGAAATAGTAAAAATTTTTTCTAATAAAAGTTGTCTAGAAACGCCAAAAAAAAATTTTTACTATTTTATTTGTTATATTTTTTAGAATATATCTCCAAAAAAATCAAAATGAAACTTCAGTCATACTATATATATATATATATATATATATATATATATATATATATATGTTGTAACATGTCTTGCTTATTTACGTGTGTTTAAACCGTTTGTAATTATCGTCAAGTTAATTTAAAATAACCAAATAAACAAATAAAATAGTAAAAATTTTTTCTAATAAAAGTTGTGTAGAAACGCCAAAAAAAAAATTAAAAATTAAAAATAAAAAAATTTTTTTTGGCGTTTCTAGACAACTTTTATTAGAAAAAATTTTTACTATTTTATTTGTTATATTTTTTAGAATATATCCCCCAAAAAAAAACAAAATGAAACTTCAGTCATACTATATATATATATATACATATATATATATATATATATATATATATATATATATATTAAAATAATAGACTTTTTTATTGGTTTAGCGACCTGTAATGAATTTCAATGTTTTTCTCTACGACGTTTCGACTCTTTTTATTATTAAGTCTTTTTCAAGTGACTAGAAACAAAAAATTAATACAACGAACGGTAAGAAAATATGTTTACATTTGTATGAATGAATTAAAAATTAAAATTAAAATAATAATAAAGTAAGGAAAATTAAATGATATAAAACTCACCGATTGATGGACTTTCTAAACTCTATTATCCACTCATTAAACAATAGAAGACAACCAACCCCACCCACACACACCAAAATTTTTTTATTGTTTCCCATTGTAAATACATATACTATGTTTCCCTAACACATGGCCTGACCATGCTATTTCTAAAACGAAATAGGAAATTTCATTTCTCCAACAAAGACATTTAGTAACACAAAATATTCTGAATGACGCGGTCGACCCGGCTAAAGGTCTCGGGCAGGTCCGACCACACATGTACACAAATATGTGTTTTGAAACGGAATAAATCGGTGAGTTTTATATCATTTAATTTTCCTTACTTTATTATTATTTTAATTTTAATTTTTAATTCATTCATACAAATGTAATCATTTAATCTTCCTTACTTTATTATTATTTTAATTTTAATTTTTAATTTTTAATTCATTCATACAAATGTAAACATATTTTCTTACCGTTCGTTGTATTAATTTTTTGTTTCTAGTCACTTGAAAAAGACTTAATAATAAAAAGAGTCGAAACGTCGTAGAGAAAAACATTGAAATTCATTAAAGGTCGCTAAACCAATAAAAAAGTCTATTATTTTAATATTAAGACACGGCCAATAAAATAAATAAGAAATTTAATTCTTATTAACACTAAATATATATATATATATATATATATATATATATATATATATAGTAAACCTAATCAGTAGGCGATTAAAGGTCTGTATATTACTTCAAAATATATGTATTTAAAAAACTCTACATGTTTCGGCTGTATACGCCTTTATCAAGAGAATCAATGACAGGATATAAAATGATTTTATATCCTGTCATTCATATTTTGTATTCTCTTGATAAAGGCGTATACAGCCGAAACATGTAGAGTTTTTTAAATACATATATTTTGAAGTAATATACAGACCTTTAATCGCCTACTGATTAGGTTTACCATATCATACCAAGGTCACGAAGTTATTATATATATATATAAATTTGTATTAAATTTGTGTTAAAAACATTTTAATTTGATTTGTGGCTATAATATGCGTAACTTGTGCATCGTTTTATTTCCAGGAAACACCTTTGTGGTAAATGTCGCCCTGGCAGATCTCCTAGTTTCCGGCCTTGTGGTCCCAGCATCCGCCGTGGTGATTTTAGCCGGCCTCAACGACAACCTAGCAGTATGCAGATTTCAATGGTTCCTGGCAGCTCTGTGCTTTCTGGTGACGGTACTTTCCTTAGCAGCGGTGGCGGCTGAAAACTACGCCAGACTGTGCTGTTCCGTCAACTTTTATGATTCCCTAACTCCATCCAAAATAACCGCCATCCTGCTGGGCTTCTGGAGCATCTGTTCGCTGGCTTCGGGCCTCCAGATCGGCACAAGTCTGTCCTTCGACTACTGCACCAGGAAATATCCAGGTTTGATACCATATCAAGCGACCGTAGGTGTAGTATTCGTTTTTATGCCGATTAGTTTGACGTTTTTCTGTTACGTAAGAACTAGCTATCAGATACATATGGCCAAATCGAGGCCCAGTTTCAAACCGCCGGTCACATTCGGCTGGGACTGCTCACTGATGCATACGAACATGTATAGTTTCATACTGTTTGTAGTGTTTTGGCTGCCGTTCGGCATAGTGTTGGCTATAGGCACCGTACGGACAGTACCAGATAGTCTTTTCTATAATCTAGCATGGTTAGCGATTAGTAAAAGTTGCATCAATAGTATTTTGTATTGCGTAACGAATAGACATTTTCGTGAGGCATACGTTAACCTGTTCCATTACTGTTGTTGTAAAACCACGGTGACTTTTTCGCGTAGGCAACGCGGTGAACCGCCTAGACCATCTGGAGACGTTCGCGTCCACATCATTCCAGGTTATAACATGTATTGTAGCCCGCAGAGGAGCAGAGAGGGACAATCGAAGAGATGCGTCAGTGGTCGCGCCAACGGAAGGGACGTTTACGAATTATGATGAGGCGACATCTGTAACACCCATTCGGGTGTTTGGGTCTAGTATGTAATTAAGAATAAAAGCGTAAATTGACACTACATAATAAATCAAATATATTTAAAATATAATAATAATAATACTATGAATGACATCGTTGCAATCACGAACAAAACTTGAAAAATTGAAGGATCTAATTTTATTTAAACGAGGGCTGCATTGAAATCTTTTAAATTGAACCCTTACCAACTACCCAATCTAATAATGATAAGCTTTATCTACTTTCCAAATAAAGTATCCAAGAAACTCCGTTCCAAATAATGGATTTACGTCGATCAATTATGGATTTGAAAAATATAGGAGTTCTGCATCAAAATCTTTTAAATTTGACCTGCTCCCAGTAATCTTATTCAATGATCTTGGACTTTCTCCACTTTTACAATCATTCATTGAAGAAACTCCATCTTACGGCACGATTTTAAATTAAAATAAAGCTTTAAAAGTTGATCAGTTGCTAGTATAGTTATCAGTTAAGAAAAGACAATAGTGTAACAAGGACAAACTATTCAACCATCACAGAGCATTTATAGTAAAATATAAGATTTTCCCAGCCCTGATTGAGGTTTTTATTATCAAACTCTGGTACTTTATCATTAGCTGAAGAGAAAGTGTGTATAGGATGATGGCAGACCTCAGCAGAGACAGTCAAAAGCAGAAGATAAAAGCTTTACATATTAATAAATAAAATACATTTACTGATTTTACAGATACAATGAAAATTTTCTCTGCCTAAACATTGACTACGTTGATAATTCCAATTGGAGACTGATTGAATCGTTTTCCATTAGTAAATCGAAGAAAAGTACAATAAAATGGTTACGGAATGTTAAAGCATTGATCAACAAATGTAGTTTAACACGAAAAAATAAAAATAAATAAAAATTAGCTTGTGATATGTATCAGATTGTATCGAGAAGTACGTGGAGGTGTAATAGATCTACAATGTCAGCAAGACAATGAAGTAACCCTAGACGTTATTCTTAAGAACTAAAAATATGATCGCAGTAACATTAGCAGAAGATAATATCGGTAATACACCATAAATTACGACAATTATTTTTTTTCCGTTGGCAATTGTTATCCAAATTTTAGTTTAGTATAACAAAATCTTCATATACTGACGCCAATCCTTGTAACAAACTTTCAAATAATGGAATCAAAAGATTGCAATTTAATACAATAATTTTCTAAAGAATTGCTAAATGTATGAATTACATATTACAAAAAGTAATTTGCGAGGATGACATAGATTCTAGAGTATAATAAGAAGTGTTTCAGAAAGCGTTTAGAACACTTCAGCATTCTGATAAATATTAGAAGGAAATATTGAAGAAAAGACTATGGCATAGAAGAAACTATTATACAATACAGAAACTGCAAGAGAGACAAATATAATATATTTTAAAGTAAGCGGTAAAACAAAGAATAATTTAGGAACAATATCATAAGATTATAAATATAATGTCTTACATTAAACGAAGATATATATCTACATATTGCTATGACTAGTGGGTAAGAATGACAGTGAGCCACTATTCACCACAACACTGTCCAACTTTAATGCTCAATCGGTTAACCTCTATAATGAGACAGCTTTCCTCTCCGGGTTTCCAATGGGAAAACGTGGTACTTCTCTTCTACAAAATTTTTAACAGGCGCCAGTACAAAAGTTCAAACAAAGGTAAAGGAAAGTCACAATAAAATGAAATGAAATTTATTACAAAAAAAAAATAAAAATAAATCTTAATAAAGTATTAAGATACATATTCCAACAATAAACAATATTTTTAAGGCAAAAATATTATATGTAAAGTGACTAGAACATATAATAAAAAATCCTTATTGACTCCGATCAAAATTAAGAACTAATAAATTATAAAGATACCTTTTCAGACCTGTCAGACTGAACAAGTCTCTTAACGCATGTGCAGATACCACACGTACAAAAACTCCAACCTTGAAAATCTGAAACGTACTAGAATTTAACGTTACCAAAAAAATTACTTGAAACAAAAAACTATCTTTATCATTTATATTTTAATTACTATTAAAATATATAGAAATTCATACAATCAATTATACAAAAGTAAATCCATACAATAAATAAATAATATATGTAAAATAAAACTTAGTTTTTATTTTTTATAACGTTGAGAACACGTTAAGTAAGAGATTAATTAAATCAAAAATACGAGGTATACAAACTCGTATACATTCGGTAATGAATTCAGCAATCACAAACACTATTAATTCTAAAACAAAAACCGAAATGACATGAAATAAAGATAAAAAGGGTTTATCTTAAAAAATGCGACTCTCTTACTTGGATATCAAGATGTGTCTGCGGATATACCATGGCCAAACGCCGAACTACAACCCTAATCAAAACTAAATCAAAATAAAACAGTTCAATACAAAATCTGTAATCATAAATAATTTCACAAAACATACAGAGTCATCAAAAATTATGGTTTAATCAAAAATAATGTTTTCTTCACAATGTTGCGGGGAAAAGTCCATAGCAATATGTATCGATAATAAAATTTAAGAACGTTCACTGTCCAGTTTATACGTGCTTTGGTGACTTTAAAAGCTTTCAATCCAAGTCAGACACGGAAATTATCCAACAAATAGCTATTGACAACAAGTATTTGGATATTATTAAGAATCTGTACTGGCACTAATGAGCGAAAATCAAAATAAGCCTAAACTGCTCTGAAAATGTAGAGATACAACGTAGATTAAAACAGCAATTTACCACTCTTTCTGCTTAATATCTACTCAAAGAATACTTTAAGAGAATTATTAGATACAATAGTTCGTGGCGTAAATGTCAACGGATTAAGAATGAGCGAAACTCTGAAGATACTCCAACTTCTCTACAATTTACTGTAATACGTGACTAATATTGATTCAAACGTAATATCACCATGACCAAGTAATGGATTGTCGATGAGAATATCATTGTTTCAAGACTCACAACGCGGTATTTTGCAATAAAATCAAAACTACAAAAATATTTGTATTGTAAAGTCAAAACAAACTAGTATATTAGTAACAATATAAATATCCATACGTACAAACTAAGAGATGCTTTTCCTTTAAATGAAAAAGTTACTTTGTGGAAGAAATATTAATGGAATTAGAAGATTAAGCTCACAATGTATTAAATATTTTCGATACTGTTGTGTGGAATTGAGAGCTATACGTCAGCGAACAGGCTATTGAAGAAACTCAAAGCTTTTGGGATAATAATACTAATAATAGCCTTTATTATCGAACAGCAAGCCATTTACAGTATAATAATTAAGATAACTACAAACGGTTGTTATCTACAATAGTATATATACATAAATAAATAATTTAAAAAAATAAAAAGTCAAGAATTAGCAAAACACAAAAAAGAAGAAAATTCTAAATAAATATAAAATATGCATATATAAAAATTAAAATTTATGTTATGAAAGCAGTCTTAACATAGAAAAGTAAGTGTAAAAGAGAACAATGCTAACGGCAAAATGGGTCCAGATCCAAGGTGTTGCAATTCCGCATCATATGTATCAGAGATACCTTCTTTAAAACATTATATCATCTATGGAGTTGTTGACCAGTTTCAAAAGAAAAGTGGCATTTGCTTCTTCCCTTCTACCAGTTAGAGAACGAAAATCATGTCTATTGAGCAAAGCGCCATAATCCGCCCACGTATTGAATAAATTCCATCGCACCTGAGCGTGAGGTATTTAAGGAAACGTCTCTGAATTCTCCCCAAAGCGAATTGTTGGTAGATATAGTATGGATACCACAAAACTGTTCCATACTCAAGCACACTTCGCAGATAGGCATAGAAGAGATACTTTAGAGTCGACAGATTACTAAAGTCACGAAAAATTCGTATCAAGCCCAAAGACTAATGAAGCCGCGTTACACACAGAGAAAATATGAGCGGTAAATTGACGCGATACATCAAATAAAATCCCTAAGTCCTTAACCTCAGATCTACGAGATATCACCATTTGGTCTACACTGTATGGAAAATGATAAGGATTCGCAATTCTTGAATATGTCACAATGGCACATTTGTCAATATTCGAAGAGATGTTGTTTTCATTACACCAATTTCAAATTGTTATCAAGCTCGTAACAATCTTCAATGTTCGTAACTTTCATATCGAGCTTTAAGTCATCCACGTAAACAAAAACTCCACAATCCAACAAAGTAAATTATTAAGAAATATATTAAAAAAGTAAAGGCCCCAAATTAGAGCCTTGTGGTACACCGGATGTTGAATTGAAACGTCGAGAGTGGAAACCATTGAAGCAGACATTGGGATGTGGGACTAGCTTATTGCGCTTCGAGTGAACTGGGTTGCTTAACGAGGACATTTTACATTCTGTAAATAAAGCAAAAGAGATAATTGCAATAATCAAAATTCAATAATTTGAATATATTGCAACAATATAATATCCTGCACCCTCTCATCGAAGGTAAGATAATCTAAGGAAGGATAATCTGATCATCATACTTGACTACATCATTCTTTCGAACGGTTGATAGAATGGAGTTATTACAGACAATATTATAGCTAACGTTTGATAATGGACAAGATACAATAACAAGAAGAAGATGAAGATGAATTTAGAATAGATATCGTTTAGTTCAGAATAATCAATATTCAAGTTATTTATATAAAATCTTCTCAACCGATCAACAGAGACTGATTTAAAAACTAAGCTTTTCTAAATAAATTACAAGAAGTGGAAAGTATGTTGTTTCACTCAAAGAAATCTTGTTTAATAATATAATGTAGATATTCTGTGTACAATGAAAGAGAAAATATAATATACAAATATTTTAGAATATATACATTCATGAAGTAAAAGAAGAAACTGGTCGATAAAACAGGGAAACACAATAAGTTCCAGAAATTTAAGTGAAAAAGTTTCAATAAGTAAAAAGTCTAATTTAAAAGTTTTCAATGCAGTTTTAATACGATAAATTTTACAGATAAATTATGAAATTATTGGTGCAAATTTTCAAAGTAAATAAAAAAAATCTTCTGAAACTGAAACTTCATGAAAGCGATAACTTAAAAATTAATTAATTAATTATTACCATTGTTTCGTAAAATTTCAACGCGTTACAAGATTTAGTTCGTCTGTTGGAGAAATATAAAAAAATAAAAAAAAGAGTATAATTCATATTAAAAAAAATCTGCTAATATTATTTCTATTATCTGTCATGGTATTATTAAAATTTAATTATTATTTACCCCAATAATTTTATAAATTTTCATAAAAGAAATATTATGTTTTAGTTTAATTATTGTATTGTAAAAAATAGAGTTTGTTTATATTCCAGATATGTTATCTACTTGTATTAAGTTAATTTAAATACGTAGTACAGGAAACTTTCACCAATAATATATTTGTTAAAAAATACGGAAATGCAATGTTTAACAATTAAGATATAAGTATTTTGTTTCAAGGTTATAAATGGAAACAAATATGAAAATTCGTCGTTTGCAATATGTAATATGTATATTATTTATTAAAACTTTTAATTTTTTAATAAGTAATTATAAAATTAAGAGATTTGTTCGAAATCTTTCCAAAGTAAAATGTTTCTTTTCCAATATTTTAGAAATGATCATTGATTGGATTTTTAAATATTCATAATTCATTCATCAATTCATAATTAAATATTATTATTAACTTACTTATCTAATAACATTAAGATTACGAAACGTTATTTAGACATTAAAATAAATGATTATAATTTTTCAATTTCTGCTAATATGAATTCGAACATTAATACCAACAGTCATTTTCTTTTGAGTTTCACTATTTGTCAAGACCTTCCTGTTATTTGATTGTAATAAGTAGAGCAGACCAATTTCCCGCCATGTGCGCCGATGTGAGGATGATTGTATTGCATCAGAACTAATAATACGAAAATACGATGGCTCAAAAATTAAATGTTTAGTGTGCAATACATATCTAATGTGTTGGTCAAAAACACATTGTAAAGAACACGTAAGCAGTTCGAAGCACATTAATAACAAAATTAATCGACAACAGTTTATACATGAACTATGTGTAACTATGATTGTGTGTACACTGTCGTTTACCTTTTTAAGTAATGATTCATTTATTTCATTTTGGAATAAATACGCAATTAATCATTACCGAGCACGACAACGTTACGAAGGAATTTACCATCGGTGCGTAAACAGGTTGAAAATAAAATCAAAGCCGAACTGAAAAATAAAAAACTGTGGTTATGTGTGGACGAAACAACTGATGGCGCGTAATATGGAACCACATCAACCAACGTCTTCAATTTTATTAGCATCCAGACGACTAGAACAATGTAATGCCGAAATAATTTCAGAGGTGCTATTAGATACTTTGGAAAAATTTAAACTTTCGAAAGACCAAGTATTATTATTTATGACCGATGGTGCCGCAACAATGTGTTCTGTAGGCCGGTCTCTTAGAAAATATTGTATATACTAATAAAGCATAGAGTAATAGAGCATGGAGTTTACAAGTAATGTGTAACAAGTTAGGACAACCTAACTTGTTACATATTACTTGTAAACTCCATGCTCGACACCTTGTGGCAGAACAGGTTTGTAGATGTTATCCAGAGACAGATGCTTTAATATCGAGTACAAAGGCAGTATTCCTGAAATCTCCAAAACGTACTCGGAAATTTCACGAATTGTGTCCCCATACCCCTGAGCAACCAAAGCCGATTCTGACACGTTGGGGTACATTGTTACGGGCGGGGTTTTACTATCATGAACATTTTGAAAAAATTGAGGACATGGTTTTATCATTCGATCCGAAAGAAAGTGCAGCTATCAATACAAGCCAGAAAAAATTTCAGGGTGCCCAGATTAAAATGGATTTACATAGTATTCGTTAGAATTACTTGGGACTAGAAGAAGCAATAACAAAATTAGAAAATTCGTCGCTGTCGTTAGAGGAATCACTGCAAATCGTTAAAGATGTTCACGCACAACTGTGTGCTGTAGAAGACGCCAAAAATTGAAAGTGTTCTAATTAAATTTGAAAGTGTTTTACGTAGAAATGCAGATTTTGACACCTTAACACGTATTTGTGAGGGCACGTCTACAGATGCGTTAAGTTGCTTAACAAAGTATTTTGATTATGCGAATATAACATCACTAGATGCAGAACGCTCGTTTTCCGAATATAAACATATTTTTTCCTCGCGGCGGACATGTTTTTCAGAAATAGCCTTAGAAACGCACCTGATGTTGAAAATATACAATCGAGTTTCTCCAGTTTGTCAATCCTTGGAAGACGCTTAAAACAGTAAGTGTTTTTTTAAATCCTCTGTCGTGCACACAATCACTGATTTCTTAAATTTTCCATTTTATTTATAGGTACATACAACGCTGCTACAATATATACTATTCTTATTTTTCGTGTGTTTATGCATATTACTTTAATAGCAGAAAACCAAATGTATATTTGATTATTTCTGATAGAATAAATGTGTCTACTTCTATACTTATATCAGTAACAAGCTCATGTTGCGTCTCTATTCCATCGCATATTCTAATATATTACGAATTACACTCCCATACCGGCTCTCATGGCGTGTACGGAAATTGGTCTGCTCTAGTAAAAGCTTGCTTTATCAAATGAATTCCGTTTCTGTCTAATGGTTTTCCTTATTTGTCAAATGTAGTTTCACGTACGTAAACTTTTGCATTATTACAATGAAAAATAATAACAATAACCCTCAGAGAAGGAATAATAACAAGATAAGCAACAAAGTACACAAATTAATCATTAATTATTTGAATAATGGTGCTACGGTATAGAATATAGGACAATAGCTTGGAGTTTTTCTGGATACAGTTAGAAAAATTTATGCAACATATAGGGGAATTAATAATATTGCAACTGAGCGCAGAACATTGGCAACAAAAATTATTAAATGCTCAAAAAGGAACAGATTTATGACTGGATTGGGTTGGATTGTTCTTTAATCCTCTGGCAGTTGCAAGAAAAGTGTTTAAACCAATAGCTACTTCCTCGACAAATATCACTATCTACGATTGATATAGCACCTAAGAACTTTCATTATTCTGATAGTTGTTCCTAAGAAATACACCGGACATTATTTAACCTCGCTTTGTTGGTTACGCCGTGCAGTATAAGAGAATTATATTGGCAAGAGAGGTCTTAGCTCTCATTAGAAATCACGGTCATTTTCCAGTGTTTCTTCCTGTTTATAGCCCTTTTCTAAATCCAATAGAGGTGTTATTCAACCAGTAGAAGCAGATAATAAGCAGAACACAGCCAATCAGTGAAAATGAATTATATGAGGCACAACACTATGCTTCAGAGTGTATAAGTCCACAAAATTGTTGAAATTATGTTCAACTCATGAAATCATATTTTACGACTGTTTACAAAGAAATGAAATTTTGAATGAAATTATGTTTATATTCCATAGATGTCGCACTGTGTTTGTATCTAAATAAGACAAAATAATTTTCTCAGTTTAATGTGGAAATTGCTTTGATTTTTATAAAATGTAAGATGTATACATACATATAAGCAAGAAAACCAATTGATATAAATTTAATAATCTTATATGGCTAGGTAACGTTCCTTTACCGCAATGCTTCCAAAATAAACGAAATAATTCGTTGTCTACTAACTTAAACGGCACTTTACACAATATGGAAGTTACACATAAATGAAACGGAAGTATCTCGCCACTTTTTTTGCGATTGTGCATTATTTACACTGATTTTGTATATAAATAAGACAAAAATAATTTTCTCACTTTAATGTGCAAATTGCTTTGATTTTTATAACATATAAGAAGTATACATACATATAAGCAAGAAAACCAATTGATATAAATTTAATAATCTTTTTCGGCTAGGTAACGTTCCTTTACCGTAATGCTTCCGAAATAAACGAAATGGTTCGTTGTCTACTAACTTAAACGGTACATTACACTATTTACACTACTTTTGTATCTAAATAAGACAAAATAATTTTCTCAGTTTAATGTGCAAAGTGCTTTAATTTTTATAAAGCATAGGAAGTATTCATACATATAAACAAGAAAACAATTGATAAAAGTAATTTGACAAAACGGGAATTCCATTTGACAAACGCAGCCGACGTTAAAAAAATGGAAGTTAATTTGACAAATAGTGAAACGCAATTGACAAATGAGCAAAGGCGAAAGAAAATGACCGTAAGTAAATTATGAGATGACATTCGGTTCATAATTCTAAATAATTTATAAAAAGTCTTTCATTTAGAGATTGTTAAAAAGACGAAAAAGATATAAAACTCTTTATCACATTAATATTCGTATAAGTACCTATTTTAATAACAAAGTTGTCATTTTCAGTGGAAATAAATATCAGTGTTGAACATAGAGCAATGTCAAATATTTCATGACTTTTGCGTGAATGTTGAGTGGCCATGTTCAATACTGATATTTCTTCCTACTGAAGATAACAACTTAGTTTACGCAATACATATTTAGGACACGAATATGAATGCGGTAAGGGATTTTCTACACTTTTAAAAGCTTAATAATTTATGTTTAATTATTTGGTTAAATTACAAAGCAATAAATTCTATTTTGATCAAGTTTGAAAGATTATGGAATAATCAAAAATATTTGATATCTATTTTTGATAATAGTCTTAAATATTATTAAAAAAAAATCATGAAACGCCCTTTATAATTACATTTTAATTTTTTTCAATAATAATTTTGGAACTGGTAAAAATAAGGGAGATGTTCCATAAATATTTTAAAACATATGAGGAAATTTCTTCGGCAAATTAACAATATTATCAATTACTATTGTTATTTAAAAAATATAAATTAAAAAACAATACAATAACACCAATAATTCATTTTTTCGACTTGGTCTTCACGTCAGTACATAAAAAGTCAAATATTTTCTCTTGTAAATCACTTTTCCCCCTTTATCCATTGCAAGAGAATAATCCATTAATTAAAGAATCCTGTGAAATTAAACTAGTACAAAAAATAGACGTCCAATACTTTTCTTCTATAAAAAAAAAACCCAATAATTTAATCAAAATCAGAAATTAACATTTTTTAAAGTGATTTGTCTAACTTACGGATAACGAAATATAACATTTTAAAAAGAATTTACGTTCCATTACCATATTTACCAAATTCCTTTACTATTTTTTAATAATTAGAATTTTCAAGTTTTGTACAATAACTAAAAATTATAAAATATCCCTACATTCCCTTACCTACATTTATATACACATATTTTTTGAATTAGACGCGAAATTAAGCCACAATTACTCAATCAAATTACTAATTAAAAACTTTAAATAAAATCACATTGTTTCGATGTGCAAGATCTCATTATGACCCGATTTTTTCTCAAACAATGCTTAATCTCGCATATATTAATATTTAAACATTGTGGAAAGCGCAATTGTAAACATTTGAACTTCGACCTTTTGATTATTAATCTAGATATTCCCAAAATTGAAGATTTATTATAGTCAACAATACACTTTGTTGATTGGATAAATGTGTAGGTATTATATGAAAATTACTAATGTTGTAGATTTGTATATTCAATAGATTGGCGCCTGGATTCTTTGTTGAATGAGTAAAATATATATGTTACACTAGATTCAATTAGCTGGCGATTTAAGGTCTGTTTTACTTGTACCATTTATAATAATCCTACATGTTTCGGCACGTAATGCCTTTGTTAAATAAATTAAAAATATAAGTGCTTCATATTTTAAATTTCATTGAGAAAGGCATTATGTGGCGAAAAATGTAAGACTATTTTAAATATATACATATTAAAATAAAACAGACATTAAACCGACGACTAATTAAATCTATTATATATATATATGTATATATATATATAGTAAATTGAATCAGTCGGCGATTAAAGGTCTGGTTTACTTCAAAGTATATATATTTAAAACAACAAGGGTTGTTTTAAATATATATACTTTGAAGTAAACCAGACCTTTAATCGCCGACTGATTGAATTTACCATATCATACCAAGGTCACAAAAATATTATATATATATATATATATATATATATATAGGGTGTTCCGCGACTCGACCGACAAATTTATACCATATACTCTGACGGTCATTACGATCAAAAAATGTTATATGACCTATAGGTGAATACCTCTAATTTACTAAGCCTTGACGTATTAATGTATGATTGACAAATTAATGACTTTCAATGACATAATATGCTGATATGGTTTTCTTATATGGTTTTTGCAATGGAAGTGGACGTGATGCAGCTGCGGAGTACATCAGGTGATACCCAAGCTGTTTAAGAGAGGCAGGATCTTTTCCATCGTTGTGTAGAAAAATATGGATTTGGAAACGTTGAAATAGTTTTAAATGAAGTTGAACAAAATCCTTCTACCAGTATTTGTAGAATATCACATACAACGGGAATTCCTCAAACCAACATATGGAGAATTCTTGCACCTTAATCGACTTTATTCCTATCGTTTACAAAAAGTCCAGCATTTACTTCCGGGAGATTTGGAAAATCGAGTACGGTATTGCCAGTGGTTACAAAATAATTTGGAGGTTCTTCCACACATATCTTTTACGGATGAGGCCCAATTTACAAAGAATGGTATAAACAACACAAGTAATTCTCATATCTGGGCGGATTAAAACCCATACGAAGCAATCGTAGTTAACCATCAACATCGTTTTTCCGTCAAGGTGTGATGCGGCTTGTTAAATAATGATCGAATTGAGCCTCATTTTATTGAAAAACGTCTTAATGCAGAAATTTACCTTCACTTTTTGGAAGAAAAATTGACGAATTCGTTGGAAGATATTCCTTTGGAAGCTCGTCGTAGCATGTGGTTTCAGCAAGATGGGGCACCACCACATTTTGGGAGACAAGTGACTGTGTTTCCTAATGAAAACTTTCCGGAAAGGTGGATAGGACGAGGTGGTTCTGTACATTGGCCAGCTCGGTTATCTGATTTGTCGCCTTTAGATTTTTTTTGTGGGGTTGCCTCAGATCTCGTGTGTATAGTAATGGTAAACTAGATACAGTATAGTTGAAGCTACTAATTCTCTGAAGAATGAATTAGTTTATCGTGAGCAATTCATGCTGATAAATAGCTCTTGGATTCTGAGTACGCCAAATTTTGCAGTTTCACTTTTTAACGAATCCCTTAAGATGAAAGTGAGCTTCATCACACATTATCAAATGGAGAATAAATTTTCCTCTTTGGCCAATTATTGGAATTGGACTATACCGGGTGCGGCAGTAGTGTGTCGACGGAGCTTAGCATGAAAACTAATAAAGTTGTAGCAATGAAATTTTACGTACACATGTAGTATGCTACAGTGCATTTTCTATTTTTATTTATATATTTACAGGGTGTTCCAAAATTTCCGCAACCACTTTCAATTTTTTTTTTAAATAGATTGCTGTAGTTTCTTGTTATTATGATGATAGCCACCCATATTATCTTCGCAATGATATATGACAATGTCCACTTACAACTGTTAGTTTTGATTATATTGGAATTTTGTTAAAATCTTGACAGTTGCAACGTTAGACGTTGCAACTATTTTAAGTCTTAGACTGAAAATGGGTGCAGTGCCTCACGTAACTCTTTTGTTGCCAATTTATGGGCTAACACGTTATATGTTTTAAGGGTAAACAACTTGACAACATATACAGAGTGTTAAACATATCGTGCCAAAGTTATCGAAGTTTAAAGGTTATTTTCTCTTTTTTTTTAATTGAACCTATAATTTTTTTATTAGTCAGCAAATTCCTTGTAAAATTTCCGTTAAAATGGTACCAATAACAGTAGTTATTTCTAGTATTTTCTAACCCTTTAATGGCATATACCTATGTTTATAATATTCAATGTGCTGCATCTAATAGTTAGTTGGTTGGCCATGAAATGATATTAAGCGAAAATTGCTGTGTAACCAAATGTCAAATATCTACTTAAAATTTCCGAATAAAGTGTTTTTCTGTAGTTCTTCTTTGCTGTAATCGCGTTTAATTGTTATAATTAAAGTTCGGCTAGTTAATTATCAATTTCCGTTTGTTTGTTATTAGTTGTTATCTTGTTGTCAGTTATATCATTTTGTTGTGATTATTTTTTATTTACATGCCGTAATAGTTTATAGTTGTGTTTCTTTAGAATGAATTTTTCGAAAGAGGAGCTAATAGACATGGTATTTGTTCTGGGCTCTCAATAGAAATTCACTTTTAGCATCAAGAACATATGCTCAGTATCAGTATCCTCATCGAAAAGCACCAGATATTAAGAGGTTTGAAAATTTGATGACAAGGTTTCTTCGAACGGGTTCAGTGTATTATGTTAAACATGAAAGAACTAAGACTATGGTTACAGAAGATAATGAAGTGACAGTCGTCCAGTCCGTTGTGGAAAATCCGCGCGTATCTACAAGGATAATTTCGAAAGAACACGGGATAGAAGTCACTGCTGTAGGAAGGATTTTGAAAAAACATAAATTTCACCCTTACAAAATTCAAAATCATCAAGGCTTATTACAAACGGATTTTGAAAGGAGAGTTGTTTACTGTGAATGGCTACTTTTCCAATTACGACAAGATCTAACTTATCTAGATCATCTGCTTTTCACAGATGAAGTAACATTTGCTAATTGTGGAACAACAAACAGAAAAAATTCTCATTATTATGACACTAGAAACCCTCATTTTGTGCAACCCATTTTATACCAACAAAAATGGAGTTACAATATGAAACAGACATGTAAAAAATTTACATATCTGTAACTGTACACATGGACAAGATATGTAAATTTTTTACATGTCTGTTTCATATTGTAACAAATGCTTTATACGAGCATAACGTATTGTTATACATAAACACAACCTTTTTGAAAAATGGAGTGTTAACACATGGGGAGGCATCATAGGAAACACTATTATAGGTCCATTCTTTTTTAATACTACTTTAAATTGTGAAATCTGCACAAATTTCCAACAAAATAATTTACCATTGCTGTTAGAAGGCTTACCAGATAACGTCATAATTATATTGTGGTAACAACATGATGGTGCACCTGCACATTACGGTGCTGCTGCAAGAGCACATTTAGATAGGGTATTCACCAATAGGTGGATTGGGAGAGGAAGCTTTATAAGCTGGCCAGCACGATCACCAGGTCTAACCCCTTGTGATTTCTTTCTGTGGCCTACTGTAAAAAAAATAGTTTATGAAACACCTACAACGGCAGAGAACATGCACCAACGAATCAGAAACGCTTTTCTTCACTTAAGTGAAAACAACATGGCTCAAAATGTAAGTCAGTCGATGCAGAGGCGATTAAGAGCATGTGTAGAGCAGAATTGCTAAATTCTGCTCTAAATTCTAAAAACTAAAAACTTATAATTATTACAAACGGCGGCTTGGTGCTGGTGATCGGGAATGTATGGATGTTTTATTGGGCGCCACTTATTACAAACGGTGGCTCGTGCTGTTGATATTTGGGTTGTAGTTGCCGCGCCAATAATAATGAAATTATTCTAAGATAACTAAAATAATTAGTGGTGCTGGTGAAGTTCCTTCAAAGGTCCAGGACGTACGTGGTATTGGTTAATTTTAATAAATCTACAACTTACCTACTAAATAAAACAGATAAACGTTGTCCTTAAAGTTTGTACTTATATTTACATAAGAAAGAAATTGAAATTGTTATATTTAAAAATAATTAAAACAAAGTAATATATACACGAGGAGCGGTAAATAAGTAATTGAAAATTAACACAAAATACCCTGAAAACGAACGTTAAATTGCGTAGTAAATTAAATGTTAATTAATTAGGATTAATATAATATCATCTCTGTATCGGACAATACAGAGTTACCTGTGAATGGTGGCCACGTGGTCTTAGAAGCGAAAGAGGCCGGACGGCGTGGTGAGTTGCATTGTGCACTTGAACAGCGCGAGGAGTTGTTTTCACCCACGAAGGTTCTAAAGAGAAGATCGAACTGATAGTGTTTGTGTTGATAGAACACTGGTTTTTGAAAACGGTCTGTTTTATGACCTGAATCGAAGAGGGGTCGATATCTTGAATAATAATTAATTAAGAAGCGCGACCTGAAGATGTGTTCTATCGATGGCATAAATTTTATTGAAATAACCTTTGTAAAATAAGCTTCCTAATGATATGAAATACAACATATAAAGGAAGATGTATAATTGAATTAAAACAATCTAAAAAGAACTGTAAATAGAAAGAAATTCCACAGTAACGTTAGTGTTGCTGACGGTCAGGTAGAAACGAAGGGTCTCGGTCAAGAATATAACAAAAGAGATGCTTTCTCTCTGGACACGATACATACAAGAAAAATGTCTAAGTTTAATCGAGATATTTAAGGAAGAAATATATTTTAAAAATAGATATTCTATATGCTAAGCGTAACATAATAAAGAATTAAGAAACAGGTGTTCGTAAAAGTTACTTTGTTTGATATCATTTCATAGCCAACCAACCAAATATTAGATGCAGCACCGCATATTGAATATTATAAACATAGGTATATCCCATTAAAGGGTTATAACTTCGAAAATACTAGAAATAAGTACTATGTTATTGGTACCATTGTAATGGCATGTTAACGGTATGTTGGTTAGAACTGTGGAATAAATCCGGCCAATATAATGAATTACTTGCACAGTCGATAATTTAAAGTTATACTTTTTGCATTCGAATTAATAAACTTTCCCAAAATCATATTATTACAAATGTAGATTACAAAAGAAATGAATCTATACATTCCTTTATTTCACATTTCCTAGCAACAACGTATCGCCTCATGTTTCCCATGATGTAATCGCCACCCTTATCGTCGCAACGACGTCTCATATATAGTTCGCCTTTTGTTAAAACGCGTGAGACTTTCATCCTCCCGTCACGGCTCCCTTGATCCATTTTTACCCTCGTTCCGTGACATTTAATATTGCAGCTGTGCCCTGGCGACTAAGTGCAAAAATAATGAATTTATACTGAGAGAAGCTCGGAGTGAATACGCCCGAGTCAAAGCCATTCTTCCACCAGAGTCCGCACAACGATGTAACTAGAAAAACTGAGCTTTGTAAGAGTTCAAAGCTCGTCGCGTTTGTAGACGAAACGGAGCTAGGAGAGCTCCGTACTGTGCTACTCTCACGCACACATACATGTACACATACATACACACAAACACTTAGATAACGATGAATCGCGGAATAAAATAAACTTAATCAATGCGTTCTGGATCCATTTAGCTTTTGGGACGCGTTTGCGCGCCATCTAACGCCTTTCCTAAGCTTTAATTATTGTATGTATTGTATATATTAATAATAAAATACCGGATAGTATATTATATGAATAAATGTAAGCGTATCACATGTAATTTTGTCATAAAGTGTGTTGGAAATGTATATAAAAGTGTGTAAAAATAATTACTTGTTATATTAACGACTACTTACTAATAAATATAAATATATACCGGGTGTCCCATGACATAACTGCCACAGTTTAAGAATGTGTTAATAAAGCAATTTCTAGTTAAAAACGTCTAATAAACATATGCCCAAAACTCTTCCGCAACTGAGTTACAAGCATTTTAAGTTTTTGACAATCCTACTAATACAGGTACTTCGAATTGCTGCAAGAAATTTCATTAAAAATCATTAAAAAGAAGTCGTTTTATTAATAATAATAATAATAATATAATAAACCGTTTATTAACCCAACAGAATACATCCAATTATGGGGTTATAAATATAAATACATGTACATAAGCATTAAACATAACGTGCGTATCAATGGAAAAATTATCCTAAACTAAATTAAATCTAAGAAGTGAAACAAATACATTCTTTCACAGAAACCAAATACCTGCAGTAATTATCGCCAAATACATCTAAATTATAATTACACGAATTATATAAATGGCACATTCTATAAAGTGGGGAGTTTTTATATGAATTAGTTGCAGCCTGTCTGTTTAAGAAAGTAATTTAGTTTCTAGTGTTGAAACGAGGAATATAAAACCGAAGCCGTGACAAAAACACCGGATCATCTATAATATTATGAACCAACTTATACAAATGTAGTAACGCAATAATTTTTCTATTATTAGATAAACCATTAAAACCAAATTGTTCCAGCAAATTATCATGTGATAAGGCAGAATATACACCATGCCTTTTGAAATACAAATATTTTAAAAATCTCTTCTGTAGTGACTCAAGCAGGTTAACATATTTCAAGTACGCTGGTGACCAAACTACACAACAATACTCAAGCCTGCTACGAACCAAGGAATTATACAAAATAGTAATGGTGTCAATATTTACAAAGTCTTTGCAAGATCGCATTATGAAACCTAGCGATTTGCAGCAGTGAGAATAAATATGAAAGATATGTTTATTAAAGGTTAATCTACTATCAAATACTACTCCCAAATCTGTAGCCTAGGTATATCCCTGAAGATTTACACTGTTAATTTCATAGTTGTGTTCAATATTGACAGCTTTTCGAGAAAATGTCATTACTTTACATTTTCCGACATTAAGATTAATACAATTTCTTTGACACCAAGCACACAATTGATCCAAATCACTCTGCAGGATATCACAGTCAGCAGAAGTATTTATTATCCGATAAATTTTTAAATCGTCAGCATAAAGTAAACAGGTAGAATCAAATTTATCACACACATCATTTATAAATAGTATAAACAACAGTGGACCTAGATTCGAACCCTGTGCAACTCCACCTCGGGCAAGATAAGTTCGTGACTTGCTTCCCTCATATTCAACGTATTGCTGCCTCCCAGTCAAATAACTTCTGAGTAAAAGCAGGAAGTCGGTATGGAGTACAAACCGTTCCAACTTCCGCAGAAGTATATGATGTTGTACACAATCAAAAGCTTTACTAAAGTCTGTAAAAATGACATCAACCTGTTTTCGCTCATGAAGGGCCTCAGATACTAGCTGGGCAAAGTTGCTTAAATTGGTCGCAGTTGATCGGCCCTTAAAAAATCCATGCTGATTATTACAGATATATGGTTTTACATGATTATAGATTTTAGTGTACAGTATCATCTCAAAAATCTTAAGCAAAGTTGGAGATCAAGGAAATGGGCCGATAATTTCTTATATCCGCACGCGATCCAGACTTAAGCACAGGTGTCACTCTCGCTCTTTTCCACTCATCCAGGAATGCCCTCTGACAAATGATTGAATTGTAAATGAGTGTCAACGGCTTTAACAAACACTCAGCACAGTCCATCACGAAAAATGAAGGAATAGCATCTGGACCCGTAGTCATTGTACCCTTCAGCTTCCCAATGGCATTGCGAACATCAAGATCAGAGACATTGGACAAAGGCAATGTATCAATGCTGGTAATGGTAGTCTGCAACTGTAGCGAACTCGAATCCCGAGGACCACTTGCATCGTAAACTGAACTGAAGAAGGTGGCAAATTCCTGCACAATATCCAAAGGCTTCGATATCACTTGGTCATTGCTGATCATGTGGCCTGGTATACGTGACTGTCCCTTTTTTAAATTAATGAATGACCAGAATTTTCGTGGATCAGATTTGATTCCATTGTCAGTACTATGTATATAGCTGGAGTAACTAAGTCTAATGCTGGTTTTAATGGATGAGCGGAGAGCACAAAATCGATGCTTATAATAATTCGCTCCGTATCTTTTATTTGAATTAATTGTTCTAAATGTCCACCCAATTTGCTGTATACATAGTTTAGCTCTTCTTAAATTTGAAGAGATAATTCTACTAACAGAAAATCGGCACATTCCTAATCTGTTATTCAAAAGCGTAACACTATTTATCCAAACGAAACTCTTTCATAAACTTTCCAAAATTTAATGGCGCTCATGAGACTTACCTTGGTGAGCCGATATGTTGTACCCAAATACAGAACCAAAGAGATCCAGACTAGCTTCGAATGAAGATGGTCGTGCAGTTCCTTTCAAAATGTTGACTAAATTAATCTAACTCAACGATAAATAAAAGAACGCCACCCTGTATTTTATAATTTAGTTAGCCTGCACGCCACACGGAACTCGTGATTGTGATAAAACTCACCAGGTGTCAATAAATGGAAGACGGTTTACAAGGAAGCTATCAAATTTATTTAGGTTGCTTTCTTGAATATAACAATTAAGAAAACAATTTTTTAATTAAGTTAAATCAAATTATTAATTCAAAATAAAAATATCTGTGAACTATAACAGTCAAACTAATTATACGGAAATAATCCTAGAAAATAAGCCAAGGCAAAATAAGTGAGTTTATTTATACACGGCCTCTACTAAAAGAAAAATAAATAAATTGTCAAGATCTCTCAAAATTTCCCTTACAATCAGTAAAGAATTATGTTTAAGCTGTTGTGAATTGAAATATCACTCTGTATAACAAAATTATCGGCTACCAAACCATTAAAATTAAACATACGGTATATCATAGATTAAATAAATCGTAAACATTATTTAAATATATCACTGGGTATACGCAAAATTAAATTAAATGCAAAATTAGAACAATAGTTATTTATTATACAAGAGAAAAAAGTATTAGATTTTAGCTCGAGGTTGTGTCTGTGACAGGAAAAACGACGATTTAATATTGAAAAAACATGTTATTACAATATATTAAAATCAGAAATCCAATCGATGTAAAATTTGAAGTTTTAAACTTTTGCAGTAAGTTCAATATATTAACTATATATACGCGAAGTATAGAAGTGGAAGTCATGTCTGTCTCCAGGATACTGTGTGTTAACAAGCTCCAACAAGAGCGAAATGTATCCATACATTCCTGGATAGATGTGACTTTTCACGAATCTTTGATTATGTATTTATAGTGTTATCTAAAATTTCAAATGCTTGTAACTCAGTTGCGAAAGGGTTTTAGGCATATGTTTATTAGATATTTTTAACTTTAAGTTGCTTTGGTAACACATCCTTAAGCTGTAATAGCCATATCATGGGATACCTAGTATATTGGAATATATACGCATATGAATCATAAGTGATTTAAAGACTGAATGAATTGTATTTATATTCAGTAGTGATGCTTGAAAGCCGAAATCATTTGTCTTTTTTATTATAAGCACTTGCGATTACAGTTATTTTTAATTATTAACAATGCAATATTAGAACTGTGCCAGAAATTCTTCCATACAAATAGAATAAATTTAAAAAAGTTCCAATATGGTATTATTATTTAAAAGCGTAGGAGAGAATGGGGGAATGCCGGTGATTAGAAATTTAAGACGCTATCGTAAAGCTTGGGTATTGTTGCCCGTAGGTACCATTTCTACAAATTAATTACAGAAAAATTCCCCGTTGTGACGTCAAACATTTCAATATGTAACCAATACGCGAATTATAATTATGTAATAGTTTGCAGCGGTATATTTTTATCTACTTATAACACAGTATCAACTCAACAACATAACAAAACAGTATCAATTCAATTTCCTACGGTAAGAGAAGAAACAAAAATCATGCGTTAACAGTAAGAAAGCATAATCAATACTTCGAGCAGGGTAAACACCATCAAGTTTGGAAGACAGATACTATGGTAGATGTAATTAAGTCATCAAGGGTTTTACCCATTTTCACAAAATAAAACAAATTTTCTAACTGCTTTTTCGTAGACTGGAAAAATTTCTGGCACAGTCTTTACATGAAATTATTGAATTACATCCTCTTCATTGAATGAATATATAAATATTCTACATCATTGTCCATTACAGTCACTCTTAAAGTAATGTAATAATAAAATTTGCTAACGAAACGCGAACGATCTATTAAGAAAATTCCACAGTGAGCAATTGCCTATGTTACCAATCTGGTATACCTTACAGCTCAAGTCGTAATAAGCCTACCGTGTTACAACTTCATGAGCCTTCAAGGTCTGTTAGGAATAACTATTAATTATAGTTTTTATAAGGATTATAAAATTATTAAAATAAGTATAATTTTTGTAATCATTAATTTAATCATTTTCGTATTGTTTAATGTACGAATGTTGCTCCGTCCCTAACCCACCCACAATAAAAAGTTGGAATATATCTTATTTTTATTTTTTAACATAGTCTTCATTAGGGCTACCGCATTTTCCCAATTTCTCGAAAAATTTCTCGCACATATCATATCATTATCTGTCGGAAATCGTTTACCACGCAAGTGTACTTTAAGTTTTGGAAACAGCCGGTAATCGCTGGGGGCCAAATCTGGTGAATATGTCGGATGCTAAGTTAATTCGAAGCCTACTTGAGCTATTGTAGCTGTTGCAATGGTGGACCTGTGACTGGGTGTGTTATCCTAATGCAAGAGAACACCTTTGCGTAACCTCCCCTGACGTTTCTCTTTTATCAAGTCACGTAATTAGGGAATTAAATTGACATAATAAGCGCCTGTAATTATGGCCCCCTTCCTCAGAAAATCTGCTAAAATTGCGCCTAAAACATCCCAAAATACGGATAGCATGACCTTCCCTGCTGTAAGTTACATCTTGAATTTTTTCGGCGTTGGTGAATCTCAGTATGTCCACTCCTTATCCTGTATTTTGGTCTCTACATCTTAATGATGTTTAATCTTGCACTAATCTTGCAAGAAAACCTTCATCGTTTCAACCTTCATCAACTTCATCGTGTCTATGCCACCTTAAAAGTCGACTGTAAATGTATTTTCGAGCTTGCTTTTGTGCATTTGTTAACATTCCTGGTACCCACCTTGCAGACAATTTTTTCACGTTCAATTCGGCTGTAATGATATTATATACCACATGGGATGACAGACCAATATATTCAACTTCATTTGTCTAATACGTCGATCGTACAGCACTAGGTCATGGACCTTTTCAACAGTTTCTTGTGTAGGGACTCACGATACTTTTGAAGGATTTGAAATTAAATCTCTATTCTTCAATTCAGGGAGCTGTTCGAGGAAGACTATCCAGCAATTATTCACATTAATGGGGAGCTGAACTTTCGTATCCGGCCAAATTGCTCTCCTGGATTTCACTCGGGTCCTAGACACACGCTCTCTAAATCTTCACGTATGGGGGGATATCAATGCTGTTGGTAATCTCAGGCCATTCATTCTGTGCTGCAGCCGGACGTCTGATATTAGATTGGGCAATGTTATAAAGAATTGGTAACCAGAGACTAGGAGTGGATCTACTAGTAACAGTGGCGATTCTCATTGCATCGTTAAGATGAATATGTATTAAGTATGTGTACGCGCCGACGATACCGGACGAAAGCAGTATTCAGCAGGAGAGTAATCCAGTGCAATAGCTTGCAAAGCTGCCGTTTTCAAGGTCATCTTATTGGCAACCTATTAATTGCTAGCAAGTTTCTGTAACTTATTATTACGCGTCTTCACCTTTTGACTAGTTTTATAGAGGTGCTGTTTGAATGTTAGAGACCAGTCTAACGTTACGCTCAGATATATAGTGTGTATAAGCCAAATGGAATAAATTCATTATTTCGGTTACTATACATATTTATAAAAAATCCCGAAACATGTCATATTTAATTTATAAATTAACATTCTTCAGCGTGAAAATGCGATCCCTATCTTCAACCCCCTTCGAATGACAGGTACAACCCCCATTTTTTTAAATGGGAAGTATAGGCTTGTGATATATCGTTGTAAAGGTCTCTTTATTCTCTATTCAAAAATGTTATAATTTTCATGTTTGTTGCAACAATTAAGATAGAATAAAATAAAATCATGTTGTTATCGAAATTCGCTACAATATACTCAAAAAATAAAATTTAATGCAAAATGTAAAGAAAAATTTAAAACGCCAGAAAAAAATATGAATGTCAATGAAGTAGATGCTCATTTGCGTTTATAAAGATTTAATATATACATCAAAGGCATCATTGCATTACTTACTTCCCGTTCAGGTCTTCATAATAAGAAAGTGAGTAAAAACCATACCAATGTGCTTTTTAGATGGTATCCATTAAAAATACTTTAAAAAGTTTCCGTGGCAACATTAGTTTGTTTAAAACGCCTTAGTAAATTGTTTTGTATTTAAAAGTTGTCATTTAAATTGACAGTTTGATAATTTTAGTTTGAATTTCGTAAAATATAATTCTGGGAAATGGTTAGATTAACGGAAATGCATAAAATAACAGTCATACAAATGATTGGTTACGGAGATAGAACCCGAACACAACAAGAAGTAACCCGCCTATTTCATGAGAAATTTCCTGATTTACCGCCTATAGCTCAAGGAACAATAAGTAAGATAGAGAAGCAGTTTCGAGAGTTTGGTCATGTAAGGCAGATAAAAAACCAGCTGCCAATGCACTGAGTGATGAAATCAAAGTAGATGTGATGCTTGAGTTTATGGAAAACCCACATACATCGAGTAGACATGCATCCACTACATTAAATGTTAGCCATACATCGATAGTAAACATATTAAAAGAAAAGAAAATGCATCCCTATAAAATGATATCTACTCAGGAGCTTATGGAAGACGATTTTGATAGAAGAACTTATTTCTGTGAGCGAATGATGGACATGCTGGATAACAATATTATCAATTTAGAAGACGTTATGTTTTCTTATGAGTGCACTGTTTCTCTTAGCGGTCATGCTAATCGGCAAAATTGCCGCTACTGGTCTACGGAAAATCCTCACTGGATGAGGGAAGAACACGCACAATACCCAGTAAAAGTTAATGTTTGGGCAGGTATTGTTGGAAACCATATAATTGGTCCCTTTTTCATTGAGGGCAATTTGAATGGCGATCGTTATTTGGCACTACTTCAAAATGATGTCATTCCAACTTTGGCAAATTTATATCCTGATCCAGGAAACCCTCAAGTTCCAATGAATACGATATGGTTTCAGCAGGATGGAGCACCACCACATTACCAACGCAATGTCCGGCAGTATCTCGATGCAATATTTCCCAATCGGTGGATAGGAAGGCGAGGATCGATAGAATGGCCAGCGCGATCACCTGATCTGACCTTACTTGATTTTTTTTTATGGGGATATTTGAAGAGCATTGTCTACAAAACTAAACCTTTGGATTTAAATGACTTAAGAGAACGAATAACGCTTGCGATTAGGTCGATCACGCCTGATATGTTCAATAATGTTAGAAAACAGTTTTATTTAAGATTAGGATGTTGTCAAGACGTTCATGGTGAACATTTTGAACATCTACTTCATTGACATTCATATTTTTTTTTGGCGTTTTAAATTTGTAGCGAATTTCGATAACAACATGATTTTATTTTATTCTATCTTAATTGTTGCAACAAACATGAAAATTATAACATTTTTGAATAGAGAATAAAGAGACCTTTACAACGATATATCACAAGCCTATACTTCCCATTTAAAAAAATGGGGGTTGTACCTGTCATTCGAAGGGGGTTGAAGGTAGGGATCGCATTTTCACGTTGAAGAATGTTAATTTATAAATTAAATATGACATGTTTCGGGATTTTTTATAAATATGTACAGTAACCGAAATAATGAATTTATTCCATTTGGCTTATACACACTGTATACAGTGGGGTTGTGTTTGATCCGACTACCACCAAATTCAACATTTAGCTCTCTGTTGGCTTCCTTGTTACAAATAAAAGGCACGTGATTCGGATATTAAATGATTTTGTCGTAAGCGCCATTTCTTATAATATTATCGTCTAAAGCTTGCAGATCTTCGGCAAGTTGTAATTCTCCATTCCTTAAAAGAAGATAGAAAGATGTAATTCAATAATTTCGAGTTAAAAAATCATTTTCGCTACATTTCCGTCCGAAAGCACTGTCCCTAAAGAGAATTATAAGTATACAAAAAGCACAAAAGTTGTTTATAAGCATTAATGAGATAGACTCAGCTATTAATTGCTTTTAAATCCGACCATTTAGCTATTTTTTATATCTCGATTTCATTTTGTTTTTATGCTTTTTGTTACATAATTTGACAACATGAACTTTTAGAATTTGTAATAAAATTATAGGATTTAAAAAAAAGCAAAATTTTGCCTCGATTTATTCAAAAATATGTATTATTAGAACAGTATAAAACCTAGATTTAATAATGGGCAAACAGCAAAAATTTATTTTTGAATAATTGGAGTACGTTATAGCTATTAATATAACGAGAACATTAAGCGATTTATAATACTCGAGGACGTTGCCAGGTGACGAGACGCTAGCCGAGTCACCTCGTAGCGTCCGAGAGGGTTTAAATCGCTGATGTTCGAGTTTATATTCAAAGCTTTATCGTATCATCAACGATATCAACATTAAAACAAAATCAACAATTTGTCTGTCATACAAAATACTTACGTCAAAGCTTGCACGTTTTTGAAATAAATTAATAAATCATGGAAGAATTTGATGTTCCCGCAAATATTGTAGAGGCTGCAAATAGTGCAAAATTAGATTTGTTGCCAGCGAAGTCAAAACTGCATTACGAAAACGAATATCGTCTGTTTTGTAAATGGCGAGATAAAGAACATGTTCAAGGTGCTGGGGAAACAGTCTTGCTCGCTTATTTCGTGAGACTGTCAAATTACTACGCTCCTTCATGTTTGTGGCCAAAATATTCCATGTTGCGAGCTTGCTTGGAATTAAAAGAAAGAGTGGAAATTGATAAGTATGGTGCTTTGATAAGATTTATCAAGAAAAAGAATGTTGGATATCGAGTTAAAAAATCCAAAATACTCACTAGAGAGCAAGTTGATGAATTTATGTGTACAGCTCCAGACGAGGTATTTTTGATGATAAAAGTAGCTTTTTTGATTGGTCTAGGAGGGGCTTGTAGAACCATTGAATTAGCGAGAATGTCTACGGACGATGTTGAGGTTTTAGAGGCTAAGGTAGTTGTTACCATTCCTGACACAAAATCTCACAAAAAAAGATTTTTTGTCCTAGTACTTGACGGTGACATTAATTCCGTACTTTTATTTAAAAAATATGTAGCATTGCGACCGCTTCATGTTACGCATAAGAGACTGTTTATATCGTACAGAAATGGAAGGTGTACAATTCAACCTTGTGGTATTCATTTCTTTTCTAAAATACCTGAAAAAATCGCTACATACCTCAAACTAGAAAATCCAACTTTGTATACTGGTCATTGTATTAGAAGATCTTCAGCAACTTTTCCGGTTAACGCCGGCGGAGACATCTTAGATCTGCAAGAGCTGGGTGGGTGGGAGTCGAGCAAGGTTGCTAGGGGGTATTTAGAAGACAACGTAACGAAGAAAACTGCAATTGCGCAGAAGATGGGAAAGGTTTTAATAAACAGTGTGTCAAACTCTGAACAATCAATTGAGTTTTCACGTAAAAATGAAAATTTGGAGGACGTAAGCGGCTTGAACATCATGTGTGTTGAATCATCCGAAAAAAAAATTGTATGTGAAGCTGCAGAAGATCGCGAATTAAAGACAGATATGAAAGACATATCTTTCAAAATTGAGAACTGTCAAAATATTGAAATTCATGTTCACAAATAATGTACTATTTGACGTATTATGGTTTTGTATCTAAAGTATTATGGTGCTGTATCTAACGTGTTATTAGTTCGTTACTAACGTATTATGAGTAACTAAAGTATTATTAAGATATTGTAATATTATGTTCCTAATAATTATCAATAAATGTTTCACATAAAGATGGCATAATAGTTGATGATACGATAAAGAATATAATTAAACATGCCTGTGTTTATTAAACGTGAATTGAATTAAAATCTTTATCGCTTTCCAAAATATTCATATTCGACAAAACAAAAAACGAAAAAAGAAAACGCACAAATCCCCAGTGAATATTTTCCAGCGAATAATTTATGCGGCTAACATGGATTCAGGAAGTAATATTTTCGTTGAAGCTTGTCAGAATATGTCGAAATTTGTTTCAGATCGGAAACGAGTAGTTTCACACAAGCGAAGAACGTAAAAAAAAGCATTACCGATTCGATTTTCGGAGAATAATAAAAAATGTAATCTTATGTTGACTTACGTATTTTAAATTATTGAAAAAAAGTACAAAAATTTTGAATTTAATCGCTTTTATAATTTACCCATGCTTTTAAAATAACGATTTTACGTGAAAATCTGAGGAAACGAAGTGTTTTTAATCGCATTTTATAGCTCATTTTTCTTGGAGATTTCGCAACAAGTTTCAGAATAACGTATACAGTTTGATGGCAAAATTCCGAGATTGGAGACATAAAGCAAAGTAAATGTTCTTCTGGTTTACTTACAATTTATTTTAAGTAGTTTCTCTTGGATTAAATTTCTACACCGATTTGTATTGGATTCGCATAATTTTTTTGTTATTACCTTAGACACGTGCAAAATCCTGGTAATATCTTGAATTTTATCGAAATAATAATCTTTTAATTAAATTTTGAATGTAGAAAAAATGGAAAGAATCGTATATAATAATGGTTTATTAATTTCCCAACAGTACTATCAAATATAGGCACCAAAAAAGAAATGAAAATTATAGTTTAGTCCTCAAATCCAATATCATCAAAGTTTTTATTTGCGATTTTGGTCATTTGAAAACTTGGACGATTAATTGAAGAATTACTTCTACATAACGGATAAGCAAAAGTCACAAAGTTTCGTGATGCAAATCAAGGTACTGCAAAATATATCATCTGAAGTAAAGAGGCACAGTCTATCGTGCTCGTATTATGCGCTATACTATACAAGAAGTTAACACTTGAATTAGACTATTGTGACAGGTATTTCTAGGTAGATATTCCCCAAAAGCCTTAATATCTGTCTCGCTTTTCTTTCGCACCTTATGACAAATATATTAGGATGCCAAATTACACAGGCCTGTGTTTTTTAACTTTCTAAAAATTGTTTTAAATTTGATAGCTTATTCTTATGTGTTTTTGGGCGCTGAATCCAAATATGAACTTTATTTTTCTTCATCACGTAAGGATTTTTCACAAAAAGGCTTCAAATTATTTTTTTTTTAAATTAAAAATAATTTTTAGTTACATTTTGAATTTATTTACAAAGGATATAAAAAACAAAATTACTTACAAATATCATTAAATCTAATGAAAAGAAACAGTAAAATACTATTTATGTCTTTACAAGTCCTTATAATATCTTTTTCTTTGTCTTTCCATACTCCTTTTTGTGCTTTTTCTTCTGTAATCTCCTAGTGGACCATTTCTTTTTAACATCCAAAAATAATCAACTATCATGCTTATATTCCATCTTCCTTGGTATCTTCTCTCCATCTCTTTTAGGTCTTGGTGGAACCTTTCCCCCTGCTCCTCACTTACTGCACCAAGATTTTCAGGGAAATAGTCGAGATGCGAAACTAGAAAATGCACCTTCAAACTCATGTTACAGCCTAAGGTTTTAAATTTTTCTAACATATTTTGCACAATATTTTTATAATCTTCATGTTTTTTGTTGCCAAGAAAATTTGTAACCACATTTTTGAAGGCTATCCATGCTTGTTTTTCTGCTTCCTCCATTTTAGATTAAAAATTTTCATCTTTCATAAGCTTTCTTATATCCGGCCCAACAAAAACACCCTCCTTTATCTTTGCTTCTGACAAGCGAGGAAACTGGCTGCAAAGATACTTGAAGCACTCTCCATCTTTTTTTAATGTCTTCACAAATTGTTTCATTAACCCTCGTTTTATATGTAATGGAGGAAGCAAAACTTTGCTCGGGTCTACTAAACTTTTTCTTTCAATGTTTTTCATTCCAGGTTGTAAGGTTTGTCTTGGTGGCCACATCTTTTTACAATAGTGCTGCTTTCTAACACGATTATCCCACTCACACAGAAAACAAGGATATTTACTATAACCGCTTTGTTGTCCAAGTAACAAACAAAGAACTTTCAAATCACAGCAAATTGTCCAGCCTTGATCCTTGTAGGAATTTTAATTAAAAGTAGCTCAAGATTTTCATAACACTCTTTTAAATGAACTGAATGTCCCACTGGTACAGAAGCATATTTACTTCCATTGTGTAGAAGAACGGCCTTAAGGCTCCTTTTTGAAGAGTCAATAAAGTAGTCTCCATTCAAAAACATTATATTCTACGTGGAATTGTTCCATGAGCCCGGGTACATCATTACAGAAAACTAGTGCATATTCTTCGGAATAATATCGAGCAAACTCTTTTTCTCTGTTCCTAAACCAATAAAATGCTGTGCTAGGTGCTAACAAATTTTTTTCTTTCAACCTTGAGCCTAAAAGCTCAGCTGAGTCCTTAGGAAGGTTTAAGTCCCTCACCAAATCATTTAATTCAGATTGGTCAAACAGTTTTGGCTCATCACTTCCAGTATCATAGTAAGTGATTACTATGATACTATGATACCCTTATCCAGTTCACTTGCGCATGTACGTGAAACCATTTCGTCATCAGATACGTCATCTAATTTATCTGGTAGTGAAGGAACAGGTACTTCTGGTCCATGAGATAGGACGTGTTGCGGATCGAAGGTTTGGGTAAGCGATGTCCTTTTTGTTTTTTAAATTGAATCCGTGTACTACACACGAACAAAAATAACAATCATCGCTATGATTGATCGGTTCTCTCCAAACCATAGGCACTCCAAAGCGAAAAGACTGTTTTTTTTCTTGTGACCACTGGCGAAGCTCTTCAACACACTGAACAAACCTTATGAGGAGCCCAAGGTTTGTCTTGGTCTCCTAATTTCACACCAACATATGCAAAATATACTTTTTTTACAAAATCTGTAATGTTTCTTTGTTGTTTTTTTACTGTAAACTTTCCACAAATATAGCAGAAGGTGTTGGGTACATTGACACAGCCTCTTGATGCCATTGGAATTTAATTTTAAAAAACTCGTAAAATAAAAATTAAATTAACTCAGCAACTAATCACAAATGTCAACTAATTACAGAAATTCACACCACAGTTGTAAAGAAGATATTGAATGAACTAACTGTTTTGTCTAGAATAGCAATATGTTTGTAGTGGAGGTGGGGAGGTAGACATGCAGTAGCAGGAAGATGATGAGTCATGTCTTGCGACATGCTCAATTATTTCTATTTGTAACTTCTTTATCATAAATCTAGTGTATGTTTATTCAGAATATCAACTTCTTGCATCGTCATAAGTAAAAAAATTATAATAGTTATTTAAACAACGGTTTAACAAAATTGTCCTTTTCAGAAAGACTAATACATGCAGATAGGTCAAAAAACCCCAGATTGTAAAAAAAAACCTTGCGTGATGGAATTTTTTAAATAATTTTCCCATTTTCAGCACCAAAAAATCTATTGAAATCACTGTATAAAATCCAGACAATTTTACCATCGCAGGCCTGTGTTATTGAATCGTATTTAAGTTTACATCGAACTAGTGAACATTAGAGATATTTAACCGTTTCCGTGTTTGAAAAATATTTGGAACTGGGATTCCTGGTTTTCTTCCGTGTTTCCACTGTTTGGTCTCCCTAAAGACCGGTGCTGGTTTCTGGACGACGTTTCGGCAAAATCACATTTGCCATCTTCAGGTATGCGATAACTGTCTGCTTCTCCTTCTTGTTACTCGTAAATATATATATGCAGATGGAAAATTAAAGAAAAAAAAATTTTGTAGACTTTATTATTAAAACTGTTAATTTCTATAACAGCGATTTCTGAAAAAAATGTAGCCTGATAAAATAAAACTAGAAGTGGGTTGAGAGCTTCCACCAGGTAAGGAATAAGAAATATCCACATTTGCCATCTTCAGGTATGCGATAACTGTCTGCTTCTACTTCTGGTTACTCGTAAATATATATATATGCAGATGGAAAATTAAAGAAAAAAAAATTTTGTAGACTTTATTATTAAAACTGTTAATTTCTATAACAGCGATTTCTGAAAAAAATGTAGCCTGATGAAATAAAACTAGAAGTGGGTTGAGAGTTTCCACCAGGTAAGGAATAAGAAATATCCACAGTTTTTCACTTAACAAAAATCGTGTTAACCTGTGTTTATTACTGTTATATATTAAAAGAAATTATTATAAAAGCGATTAAAGACAATAAAAATGATAGAACTCACGTATCCAAACATGAACTGTCTTTCACAACAAAATATAATTCTAAGGAAACGAATACATAACTCGTACAATTTTTCTTAATTAAACCTCGTGGACCCAAACCCTGAGTGCCTATGTAACTAATAGCACCTTCGCTTACTTTCAAATAGACAATACCTATCCCCTTCGCGACCCTCTATATTATCCATTATTATTATTATTACTAAATGTAAAAGTAAAAGGAATTCGCCTGAGAAGAAACTGTTATTAATTATGTTATATAAAAAAAATAAAATGATAATAAAAAATACATAAAAGATAAATAAAAATTAAAAAAATTACTTTGTTTAGAGATCTTTTAATTGAGGAAGTGTTATTTTTTAATATTTATACCTCTGTATAAATACATTATATTACATAACTAAGTGATTATGATCTGTAGGTTCTATAACAACAAAAAATAACAATATATATAAAAAATATATATCCAATAATATTAGCGAGATTAGGAATAATGTCTATCTATATAATATGTATAATGGAAACAAGTTTAGATTGTATAAACTGATATAGCAACAATTATTACCATTATTATGTGTATAAAACATATAACTAGATTAAAAAAATTCTAATAAGTGTCATTCCATGTTTCAGTTAATATCAGTAAAAATATGGGGAAGCAAACCCATCATTATATTACATCAATTCAGAATAGGTATGTGACAATGTGATCAAAAATGTTGGTAGACGTGATTTATTGATAGTAAAATGTTAACGACCTCTTGTTTATTTTTCTATCTACAGAATCTTCGTATTTAAATGTGGTATTTGTGTACAATTTACTGATTTGGAAACTTTAACTTTTTACAGGTTTGAACTTAATGCAAATGAGAATTAATAATCATTAAAATCTCATTCCACATGCATACTTCGTCAAATGTGTTATGTTTATTTCTACAATCCGTCAAATTAAGTTTGTACTAGAATGCAGACGCATGACGTCGCGACGTAAACCTTCCAAGATTATGAGGGCAAATTAAAAATTCCCTAAACTTGTACATATTAACATTTCATTCTCATTAGTCCTCTCATTAGTCATGTCTGTTTCTGAATATCGTGTACTGGCAATTTCTAATGTCTGCCTGTTCCCGAATATCGTGTACTGACGATTTCTAAGGAGAATGAAATGCTAGTATTTACAAGTTTTAGGATGGACGTGCCTCTCATGCATTTTTTCATTTTTAAAGACTTAATCGGCATTTAAAGTATTATTAATCGTTTTTTTAAATTAAAATTAAAATAATAATTAATAATAATTTTAATTTTAATTCATTCATACAAATGTAAATATATTTCTTACCTTTCGTTGTATTATTTTTTTAGTTCTAATCACTTGTAAAAGACTTAATTATAAAAAAAGTCGAAACGTCGTAGTAAAAAAATTGAAATTCATTAAAGGTCGCTAAACCAAGAAAAAATCTATTATTTGAATATTATGACATGGCCAATAAAATAAATAAGAAATAAATTTTAATTCTTATTAACACTATACACAATTATTAACACACTATATATATATATATATATATATATATATATATATATATATATATTTATGGGATAGCTAGTAGTTCATGTTATTAGCAGCTATTATTCTCGTCTTTTAAATGCTAGTATTTATAAACCCTTTTCTGTGATCTTTGAATTAAAATGCCAACCCGGAATGAATCCATTTCCAAGTATTTAAAAAATGTATTCGCACTGATCTCTTCTGCCATAAGCTTTTGGAGGATTAAATGGCATCTATTATTACTACATATATGTAAGCTTCTACTGCAATACCGTCCCTATCCTCGGCAACGTTATTTAAAATACGTATTTCAGCTATGAAAGTTCACTGGGAATATTTAATGCACTGTATATCTACCTTTACTTTTTATATAATCTATGAAGTTACATTTATATGTGGGAAGAGTCCAACCTGAGAAAATGAATGCATATTGCTTGGATCCGCAAACAAAAGGAAGAATTTTTCATTTCGAATTAGCTCCGTCCTCTTCTCAATAATATGAACGTGAAAGAAATGCATCCTCTGCTATTGCATAATTTCGAAGATGTAGAGTTTCCAATAAAAAAAATAATAAGAAAAAACGCCGTAATTTCAATTCTCAATGTTGACAAAGGATAATCTGAATAATGGAAAATATTAATGAAATAATTTATTGAAATCGAAGGAATTTGCTATAAAATGGAGAACGGTAAAGAAAAGCACTAGCGAAAAGCAATAGAAATAAAACTAATTGTTAAAATTTTCACTTTATTCTTCATCTGGTATTTACTAGAGCATGTTACAAAACAGTTTTGTAACGTGTTCTAGTAAGTATCAGACGATGTCACTGTGTTGGCGAAACAATTGTCATTTTACGAACAAATATTAATAAAGTGAAGATTTGAACTATTACTTACTATCTAGAATGTACAATGAAAAGGTAATTCAAACTAACACCAACTAATAGGATTAAAACAGTTTAAAAAGAAGAAAAAAAAATCATATTGAGATTTAATTATAAAATTAAACATTTTCACCAAGAAAGCAGGTGAAAAACTATAACCAGCAACCTGGAAACATCCACGAGCTGAGGAAAGTTAGTTTCGCGTTCGCTGTGTAGTATCTTTATTATTACTGTTGTGTTGTGGACGCGGCGAGATCGGATCATAAGGGTCAGGAAATTAGTTTTACATATCTGGATCTTTGTGATCCAGAGCCGGTCAGGACCAGGATAAGACATTATACCAGATATAAGTTAAATTTAATTGCGGAAAAAGGTAGTAGTGTAAATTGGATCAATTATTTAACGATAGAGAACGATAGAGAAGATTGCTACGAAAGTGTATGTGGTGTGATTTTGAATATTGTCAATGAAATCTGCCCATCTACGTTCAAACAAACAAGAAGAAAAACGAATCCATGGCTAACTGGCTAACTGACGAACTCAGGAAAAAGTGTGGAATTAAAAGGCAATTATACGAGGGTTATATCGAAAACAGGTTACCTAAAGAACTATAAAAATTACGCAGATTATGTAAAAAGTGAAACCAAGAAAGCTAAAACGACATATAATTCCAATTACATTCTGTTATCGGATAATAAAAGTAAGGCAACATGGGCATTGGCGAATAACATGGCAGGGAGAAAGAAGGAGCAACGGAATTTTCTGGCTACTGTTAAAGTTGCTGGAACAACAGACCAAAAAGAGCTCTTGGACTACACCAACAGATATTTCCTGGGTATAGTTGCTAATATTGATGATAGACAGCCTGTAGATGTCCTGTAAGGAGACGTGATTTATGGAACCGACGACACCGTCAGAGGTCTTCAACACCATAATGGAACTGAAGAACACCATGTCTGCGGGACATAACGAAATATCCGTTCCCGTACTTAAGCCCGTCGCAGAGCATCTGGCTGACCCACTGTGTCATATTGTCAATAGATGCTTCGAGACGTCCACCTTTCCGGATGCTTTGAAGACGGCTGTTGTATGTCCGGTGTACAAGAAAGGAGCTGTTCATGATATCACAAATTATAGACCTATAGCACTAATTTCGAATGTGGCCAAGGTGTTTGAAAAACTGATATATAGAAGAATGAATGGGTTTCTTGACAAACATAAACTTATCACAGACAGACAGAATGGTTATCAAACAGGAAAATCGACATGTTCAGCCCTATTTCAGGTGATTTGTGAAATACTTGATGCCTGGTCGAACAAAGAGCAAGTAGCAGGAATTTTTATGGACTTGTCCAAGGCTTTTGATAGCGTTAATCACAAAATCCTTTTGGAGAGATTGGAGAACTTGGGATTTAGGAGAAACTGTTGGAGCCTTATTAAATCCTATCTAGAAAACAGAAGACAAAGTGTCGTGGCAGTGAATGGGGAGGGAACCAGGATTGGGTCTGGGTGGCTCACTGTTACCAGGGGTGTACCACAGGGATCCGTGCTGGGGCCTCTTTTGCTTTTAATTTACATAAATGGGTTACCACTAGTATTTAATTATCCTATGGCTTTATTTGCGGATGATGTTTCATTGGTAATAAGATCAACGGAAACAAACGTCTTGAGGGGAACCATTGCACAGGCGTTGTCCTCTGTGAGCGCATGGTTCAGAGCGAACGAACTTAAATTGAATGTGGGCAAGACCCAAATCATCCATTTCGCTGTTTCTCAGCGGGAAGATCTTGTTGTAAACTTTGGAGACGGTGTACTAGCCTCGTCGTCCGAAGTAATGTTTTTCGCCATAAGAGTCGATTCACAACTGAATTGGAAGTCTCATATACACTATCTATTTCGGAGGATTTCTCCATTTCACTATGCTCTTAGTGTTATCGCCGCCTCAGTAAACAGTGAAGCCAGTTTCTGTGCGTATCCAGCTTACGTAGAATCGCGGTTGGGGTATGGTTTAGTCTTCTGGGGGAACAGTGTGGATGTTGGAAGACTTTTTATTCTGCAGAAGAAATGTCTTCGTGCAGTTTTTAAGTTGGGACTTACTGACTCATACCGAGAAATATTTAGAACAGAAAAATACATACGCTTACCAGTCTCTACATTCTGGAGTGTACTTTATGTGTGAGAAGGGGTATGAGCAGTGCGTTTGGCAGGCATGTCTTAAATCACAAGTACAGTAATCGCGGGACGGAAAGTGTCTATTTTGCGGTGCCACAAACAACTCTGACCAGAGTACAAAAGAACGCAACTAGTCAGAACTTAAATATTTATAATCATATCCCAAAGTACATTAAGGACTTGAGCAGGGAAAAGTGCTTTAAAAAAACATTAGACAATTTTTTATATATACAATCTTTTTATTCTTTGGATGAATTTTATTAAAAAAATTTTAATGTGTTGTCTATTTTGTTTTTATATATTTACATGTACTTGTATACATATACTTGACGAGTTCTATACATTTGTATAATTTTGAACAAATAAATATATTATTATTATTATTTATGGAGAAAGCTTACATAGTTGTCAAATTGTTCAATACAATCTGCCAACTAATAAAATAATTATTAATGTTTGATTTTAAAATAACCTCTATTGACGGTGTTGTCATAGCACATAACCTACATAAATTAAACACGTAATTATAATGAAGAAAAATCTTGTTTATATTGAATTGTGGTTTTCCAATTAGAAATACAAAAATGATTATTAGCTTGAAGGATTTTAACATGCACTTGAAGTTAAAGTAATCGACTAGATCGTTAATAAATCAGCTTTAGAGCCATGTGTTGAACACACGTGCAATGTAATAATACAATGTGAGAACTATAATTCTTGAATTTTTTTTTTTCTATTGACTGTGACAATAATATAAACAATAGTACCTACTTTATTCATTTTTATAGAACTGAAAATACATTTAATTATTTGGATACAATTCATTTTTGATAAGTTTAAATTAGAATTTCAATATCACGATGAAGGGTTTGAACATGCATTTGATGTTGACGGAATGTTAGAGTAATCAATTAATTGAATCTGTTAATAAATCAGCTTCGGAATCATCATTTTAACCTGATTCCTCTACATATATTATGAATTCCTCGATATCATCCAGCAGTCTGTCGCCAATTCATATCTCATCTTCAAATTATTTGATGTAATTTTCCCAATTTTCAGCTGTTATTATATGCATGTGCAATTAGAGATGACATACCTTTTACTTTGAATCAATGCAACGGAGGATAGAAGTTTGCGTTGCAGTTAAAGGCAGTAATTTCCAACAATTTTTATAGGTTAATTTTGTTGTATTAGTATGTTTTATTGGTTGAACTTTTAATTTGCTGTTAAACATCCCGTAACTTTAAAACTAAGCCGTTTAGGACATACTTTCACGTGGACTTTTATGATCATAATAACCCTGGGAATCAGCCCATAAAATTTGTCGCATATATTTAGAATCACCCTGTATATATATATATATATATATATATATATATATATATATATTAACATATTAACTGAAACATGGAATTCTTTATACATACATAATATACTAAGTGTTGCCTTCTTATCTGTGATCTTTCTTGAAAAAGGAGCTAGGAAACGAGACAAAATTATTCAATAAAATTACACATTGTGATAGGGGACCACGCGTTTGGTTGGATACTGTTGCGTTAGTAAATTGTAATTCGATAAACGATATGCTCTTTTTTATCATGCAAAGTAAAGTTTGAAAAAGGAAAAAAACATATTTCGTATAGTATCAGGAAATGACAGGGATATTTTTGAATTTTAAGCGAATAGAAGATTTTTCAAAACATTTAGTTTATTTCATTGTAGAATTTGGATAGGAAAATTCTGGAATCTATCGCCCATAGGATATGTCTAGAATATGATACTTTCTAATCCGCCAATGAACTTGAAATGGCTAATTCCCTTATGTGTCATCGATACGATAAACTTTAGCGTTTTTTTTTTAATTTGGTGCTCCATATCGATATCATAGTATAATGTTTGTTTTTCTTTTAGTAATTTTCAATTATTCGTAGATAAACTAGTGTATACTAACTTGCAATAATGACTAGTATTCCCTCGACCTGAGTTACTCACTCGCCGCTTCGCGGCTCGGTTCGTTAATTCAGCTCTCGGGAATAATAACCGTTATTATTGACTCGTTGTATAAACAACCATTACATTATCAGTCTCGTAGTAAGTCCATTCGAAATTCTATTGATTTTCGAATAATTAATAAGAAATTCGTAATTAATATTGATACAATTTCCCAATCTACAGACTCTTCTATCGCTTAAAATTCAAAAGTACTTAGATCGAAGTCAAAGTAAACAAAGAAATTTTAAAACAACGAAAAATTTTCTATTAGTTATTAAGTGAATGTTCTGCTGCTAATAAAACGAGAAATAGCTCTGCTGAAATGTTATTTTATGATTAAGAAAGATGTACTTGCAATTGAAAAATTCAAAAACACACTACATATCCTGCTTATGTTTAACTAAAAGCGATATATAACCATACAAGTACATTGTAGATTATTCCTAGTTACAATAAGCTCCAAAAGGTAACAGAAAATGCATTGAACGGTGCATGAACTGAATATTCTTATGATGTATAACTGTAGTTTGTCGATTCGAACGTAAGAAAATCCGAAATTAAAAAAGGCAACCTTTAAATACGAGTATGTGTCGGATTTTGATAGGGTTATTTTAAACGGGTCTGTATATTTAGATTATATTTGCTAGGAATTTTTCTTGTGACTTTAATCAACAAACTATTAGTGAGCTTAAATAAATTATCCATATTTATGTAATATTTATCATAAAGTATTTATGTACATGTTATGACAAACGTATAATAATAACTGTCCAACAATATATAAATAATTATAATAATTTACACGAATATAAATTGTAAGGAAAATTTATAAAAAAAGTAAATGTTAATAATATTGTAAAATATATACTTCTACTAAAATATATTCCCGAAGTTATATATGTATATATTCACATTAAGAAATGTAATGAATATAGATGTTATATAATGTATATACTAAATAGTGGCCACCAAAAGTCTGAAACAAAATTACTTCCTATTTATAAATTTGTCAATTAAAAAGACCTATAAAAATGTTGTTTATTTTTTTCGCAGGATAACTGTTTCTCTTAAAAAAAAATAATTTCTTATTATTATGTTAATAATGGATGTGTAGTCGGTTCTTGGTGAAAGATTGTTTAAATCATTAACTTAATTACACATAATTGTAACTTGCACATCACAAATAAAATATGCACGCAATAACTAAAACTGTAATATTTGTTAAACTAGTTTCAATTATATGTAAATTAATTAATAAGACTGCCAACGCTTAACTCTAGCTATTTTCCTGATAATGTCGTTAATCATGAAGAAATATTGAGAAAGAACATTTGAGCTTTAATGTAAACAGATCGATAACCCAAATATTATTGAATTTAAATAAAGGGTTATTCACGCTGTACGGCACGGAATATTGTGGCCAAAATACTTGACTTTCAAAAAGTTTCACTTTTGGGATATATGGGGTCTATTATAGTTACTTTTTAAAATTATTTTCATATTATACAGCGCATTCCAAAAGCCCGAAAAGTATCAAAATTGTATTTTTTTAAATGGAACGTCCTGTATATTATTGCATTTTTGGATTCTCCGATCAAAATAAGTGTCTGTTTTGATTAGGTTTATAATACCTAAACCTTAAGGTTTTTAAAATAATTTGAATTTTGTCAAAATCTAACCTAATTTTCATGTTTCAAAATATTAAGAAGCATTTAAGTTATCTAAGCGAAATTTACAGTGAAGTGTAGCAATAGATCATATATTATATCCAAATTATAATAAACTTGCCATCTTATACAGGCTGTACAAAAATTAAAACTAATCAAATAAGAACTTTAAGTGGCTATAACTTGATTAATTTAAATAGAACGTCATATTTCTTAATTTACCAGAAAATGCACTTTTTAATTACCTATCTAATGGTATTTCTATGTCAAGCTTTAATTCCTTGCGTTTTTACAGAATACGCCTAATAAACATTTTTAATCGCACCATTTGGTGTTTTTTAAATAAAAATTCTAATGTATCTAGTTGTCTATTTGTATTTAGAAATGTCAGATAATTTACAATTATTATTATTAACATAAAACAGAAGCAAGATATTCAGAACAGATTCAGAAATGTCGACCGTTCATTTCCAGACACTTACATATTCTTTTTTGAAAACCACAGCTAACTCTGGACAACATTTGCGGGGTTACAGTGTCAAAGGCGTGTCTTACGCCTATTTTCATATCGTGTGGTTTTGCCGGAGGCGTGTTGTAGACAATTTCTTTTATGTATCCCCATAAAAAGAACTCTGGTGGACTTACTAACTTAAATATTTCTTAATTTTTTAAACATGAAAATTAGGTTATATTTTGGCAAAATTCAAGGTTTAGGTATTATAAACCTAATTAAAATAGACACTTATTTTGATCGGAGAATCCAAAAATGCAATAATATACAGAGCATTCCATTAAAAAACAACCTTGATACTTTTCGGGCTTTTGGAACACCCTGTATAATATGAAAATAATTTTAAAAAGTAACCGTAATAGACCACACATATCCCAAAAGTGAAACTTTTTGAAAGTCAGGTATTTTGGCCACAATATTCCGTGCCGTATAGGTATATAAATTCAATAATATTTAGTAGTCCTACAGCTGTTGCAGGTTTTATGGCTATTACATTCCAGACCAATACAACATCAAATTGAGTTGATAAACTGAATCTGAATATGACGTATTTACTCAGAAAATAGAACTAAAATTTCCCCAAGGTGTTGGAACCGCTTAATAATCAAACTATACTATAATTTACAAGGAATAGCAATTAGGGTATTACTACAAAGCCATCGGTTGTCAAAATGTAATGTTTTTTTTTATTTCACGGCCTACGTAGTAATTGAAGTGGCGATAATAAATATCCAAAATATCGCATAAATTAAACAGATATGGACTCGTTTATATTATAGAAAAATTATCTGTTAACGTCACAAATTGTAATATAATTATTTAGAAAATTAATTTTTACAAAAAACTGAATCTCTAAGAAAGATATTATGAAAGAAAGTTAACGTTTTTTTCTTTTAATCTAAATACGAATAAATAATATTGTTCCAGACTTTTGGCGCCCGCTGTATACACAGTGTTCAATGTGAAAATGTTTATTTTCTTATACTAGCATGTTATTATATATACTTTCTTGTAAATATTATAAGAACTATTGACATCACTATGTTATATGTACATGTAAATATAACATTCTGTGTATATGATATTAGTAAGGCCAAATTTATACTTAAAAATTATTGATGAGATATTTGTAAAACGCGGCGCGAAAACGACTTTTAGAAAGAAAAAAAAAATGCACGTGAAACTGGCAAAATTTTTCCGATCTCCAACGTCGACGTGAAGATCGTGTTCTAGAAAATTTTATTACTTCGTCTAGATAGTCGAGATAAAGTTCCAAGGACGAAAACGGGATAGAAACGGTTGGTTATGGCCTTGTTGTGGTATCTCCTCCGCTCACAGTACGATATTTCAACTAGACCTCAGTACGTCAGAAATTGAGGGACGTTTTCTCGGGGTTGCTTGTACTTGTAGCCCGGGGACATTAAATCGAGTGAGTTCTGCTTATCGATTCCTACGGTTTAAGTGCATCGGGTGTTAATAGAACTCGGAAAATGTTGAAAAATGAATTTTCGTTCCGTTGTAATTCCGTATTGACAGAACAATCACTTTTATTCCTTTTAAAATAGGATTTTTTAACGCAAACAATTAAGTTTTGCGGATAATATTGTAAATGCACTTATAATGTACGGTATGCTTTCAATCCAAAGGTTAATTGTAGTTTTTATTCTCGGATCGATTAATTATTATTAATTAAATTTGTTTAGCTTCTAATTTTCTTTAATTTATCAAAATATGGCTTTAAATCATGATACATACAGTATGACATAGAATAAAGTACACCGAAACTTAAAAATATATTTTTAGTGTTACATAATTGGTATGACAAAGATATTTTAATTATTGATATGTTTGAGATGTTCTCATTGTACTTGAAGGCAATTTTCGTATCTGCCCGGCAAGTTTTTTGAACATTCCCCTGATAGCAGAAGGTGGTACTTAAGCCAACACTTGCCGAATTTTGTTTTTCAATTCCTCAATATCCTGGGGCACTGGATCCTGGTAGATCTGTTTGAGAATTCACCACAAAAAGGAATAAGGAGGTGTAAGATCTGGCGAGTTTGCGGTGAAACAAATAATCAGTTCCCCTGGAGATGGGACGTCCAGGAAAATGCGGTTGCATAAGGAGTAAAATTTCCCTAGTAGTATCCCTCATGGTGAAACAACTGAGATTCAATACGTAAATTTCTTGCACGGCAAAATCGCCTTAGGTTCTTGTAAAAAGGGGTCACAATTGTTTCCCTGTACCTCTACTGGTTAACTGTAACACGCCCACTAAATTTCTCACAGCAAAACCGCTTCAGGTCCTCGCAAAAAGGAGTCACAATTCTTTCCCTGTACCTCTGCTAGTTAACTGTTACACGCCTACCATGTTCATCCTCCACAAGTATGTGCCAATTATTGCCATGCACGGAAACAGCACACCACACGGTTAGTTTTTGGGGATAATGAGACCTTTCAACAAATTCCTACGGCTTCTCAAAACCTAGGTATCGTGTTGTTTGCTTGTTGATAAATGCTGATAACAATACATGTGATTCATTGCTGAACCAAATGTTTGTAAAAGAGTTTTCATTTTCGCATTTCATAGCAACGTTCTGGCGCAAAATTCCACTCGCATTCTTTTGTCAGCTGAAAACAACCTGTTAACGACTTGCATACGGTAGGAGTAGATCCCTAATTCCTTTGCAGCGCGTTGTACGTATGGTCTACCCAAATTAAGATCTTCCGATATTCGGCGGTAGCTTTTTTAGAAGACTTTAAAATCTTGTCGAAAATCTGACCCAAATTCTCGTTGTTTCTGGAACTTTTCTTTCTACTTGAACGATCTTTCCGTTGAGAGAACACAAAACCCGCGATTATAAATTTTCGTACCAGTAATAATGTAGAGCAGGGATACACAGACTTATAGGGAACAGAGGCCACTCGGGAAAATTATAAGCCAAGGACGGGCCACTACAAAGAATACTTATTAACACAAATATTTGTATTTTTAAATAGTTGGTTGTAATTATGTAAACGTAATGTAATCTTATCATTACAATGTAATATTTCATGTTTTATTGTTTTGATGCATGACATTGCATTGACCTAACAATTTTGTTTATGTTTGGCTCCACATTACTTGTCGCTACACGTAAAATTCCTTCCAGATTTTCATTTGTCGGACGGTTTCGATTTTCTGTTTTGTTAAGTTTCATCACTGAAAACGTTTGCTCACAAATATACGTCGATCCAAATAAGCTTGCGCATTTCAATGCATTTATTCGCAGGTTTTGTCAACGCAACGGTAAAAGTTGAGTAAATTACCTTCATTAAACTTGTTTCGTAAATTATCATCATTTTGCATGTCTATCAATTCCAGCTGTATTGATTCCGGTGCATTTTCGGGTGAAATGTCGAAAGGATTGCTGAAAATGTCTAATAGAGGTTTAACTTTTTTGAAGTTTGAAAACTATCATGAAAATCTTGTATTAAAATATCAATTTTTTCAACATAAGCGCAATTGACATCAATTTTATTGAATTTCTCCATAATTTTTTGTAGTTCGGAAAATGGCTGTAATTGGCGAATTGATTTGTGTCCTGAAAAGACTCAATTTGCATTGAAAGGACGAAACATGAGAGTATAACTGCGAAATCAATTGATCTTTGCCTTGGAGTCGCATATTTAAGACATTCAAGTGATTTGTGATGTCTACAAGAAACGCTAAGTCACACAGCCAATCAGGGTTGTCGAGTTCGGAGACGTCCTTTTTTTCCGCCAGAAATATTTTGATTTCTTCAATCAAGTTAAGAAACCGCTCTAGTGAGAACCCACGACAACCCACCTTACTTCAGTGTAAAACAGGAAATCACCATATTCGATTTCAATATCCTCGAGAAATTGTGTGAATTGTCGGTGATTGAGACCTCGTGATTTTATAAAGTTTACAGTAGGTACTACAACTTTCATCACATTTTCAAATCCCAATAATTTTGAACAGTGGGCCTCTTGATGTATAATGCAATGAAACTGCATTAATTCCTTGGTATCTATCTTTTTAGTTTGTAAATACTCTTTTAACATAGTTATTATCTCAGATTTACTTCCAACCATTGAAGGTGCTCCGTCAGTCGTAATTCCAGATAATTTCGTTAAATCCAAATCCATTATAGAACATTTTTCCAGATGAGCTTTGATCATGTCACTCCACTTGGTATGACTTGTCAAAGAACTCATACCAATCAGTTCTTCACTCACTTAAAAATTTTGCGTTACACCTCGTAAAAATATTAAGAGTTGAGCAGTGGAACTTATATCTGTAGATTCGTCGAGTGCTATAGAAAAATACTCAAAACTTTTAGATTTCGTAGCTAATTGCTCTTCTATATTAGCTGCTAATGTGGTAAGTCTTCTTTGAACAGTTATCCGATTTAGTTGAATTTTCTCAAACCTCTTTGCATCTATCAGACACATTTTTTTTTTGCGGCGATATCTAAACACTGCTTAACAAACTCACCATCTTTAAAAGGCCAACAAGTTTTCGCTATTATTCGAGATATTTCAAAGCTAACTTCAGTAGCTGTTTCGGCATCTTGAATTGGTTTTGTAAACATAACTTGCCGGCCTATTAGTTTCCTTTGTAGAGTGGAAATTTTTTGCGTTTGATTTTCGCCGGTTAATTTGATGCTGGGTTTCATGATACCTTTTCACATTATATTCCTTCGGAATAGAAACACTACTCTTGCATATTAAACAGACACTTTTGCTATGCAATGAAATAAAAAAGTATTTTTCGGTCCAAATATCTTGAAACTGTCGATTTTCATCTTCAACCTTTCGACTACGTTTTTTACTGGGGCCTGGTTTATCCATATCAAAATTGATATTATATTGTTACGTAGGTAGATGCCAAGTTCGAACGACGAAATATTTATTCTTCACAGATTACAATTCAAACAACATAACGTTCGCTTGTCCGTAGTTAAAACTTAAGTGCCCCGATAGCGGGCGATGCGTATTATTTATACGATTTACCTAACATCGAGAACCTACCACATTGTTCGGGGATAATACCGACGTGTTTCGCGAATCTTCGAGTAATATAGTTGGTTCGACAGATTTCTAGTCTCATAACAATATGCTTGGAACGACGAGGAGCATACCTGGCCTACGTAGTAAACCTGAACAAGAAAGTAGCAGGTACTTAAAGATACATATCTTACTAATAATTACAAAAGTTAGAAAAAAAAAAGTTAAGAAATATTGATTAGAATGGATTTTTACCTACTTCTGTAGTTTTCCGAACAATTTTTAGAATTCGATGGCGGGCCGCATAAATATCGACAGTGGGCCGCATGCGGCCCGCGGTATGTGCATCGCTGATATAGAGCGTCTTGTTGGTGGACGATTGTTGAAACCCTAAATATAATTGTATAGAATAGAAATAGGGCGATAGTTTGACAACAATGACTTATCTCCTTTTTTATGAACGGGGCTAACAATTGCTCGCTTCCATAGATTAGGAAAGGTTTCTGTTTTTATGGAAAGATCACAGTCAAAGGGGAGACGAATACAAATCTGCAGTCACGTACTAAAAAGCTTGGTAGAAGGTCATCACCAGCAGTAAACTTATTGTTAAGATTGGACATACATTTAAGCAACTCAGCCACAGTAATCGCAGCAAAGGTTAGACAGATGGTTATCTGATAAACATACTAGAGTATAAAACTATTTCTTTGGAACTGTGGTTAAGTAAAAACTCAAAAAAGGTGTAAAACACCTTACCACAATTAATGATCGTTTCCTAAATACGTAGTTTGGCAACTAAGTTGTCATCTTCAGTAGGTAAAATAACTAATCAAAGTGTCGCACATAAGGCTACGTAGGTATACACTGGTGTATACGTGGACGCCGTGTAAAGTTGTTGCGTTATTATATTTGCTAGCTTTACTGTTCCCTATGTGCGACACTTTCATTAATAGTTTTAACCTACTGATGATGACAACTTAGTTGTCGAAATACATATTTAGGATATGAATATTAATTGTTCCAAATTATACCTTTTTTGAGTTTTTACTTGAGTATGTTTCAAATTACTTTATTATAAACTAAAATGGCTAAGTTTACCACAGCTGGATTTGTTACTAAATACGTTAACCCTTAACTGGTGACGTGCTTTTATTAGAGCGTAACTAGTGACGTGGGGTACTGAGGGACCCCCCCACTTAAAAGCAGCATAAAAAAAAATTAAGGTTTTCAAGTAATTTTGAGAAACTGTTTTCTTTAATATCATTCACATATTAAATATTTAATAACATTTTACAAACACAATATTTTGTTTTACGCTAAAAGTGATATACAGAAGAAAAAAAGATATATTTTGTAATGCGTTTAATTTTTATTAAAATAAACTGAAAGAAACATTGACAAAAATATAAAACATTAAAAAAATTAAATTCAAAATAGTATTCTACTAAAATGTCAAAAAAGTTTTCAGAACAAATCTTTGATAAAAAAAATCACAACATCTGAATAAACTAATAATCACCGCAATCTTTACAAATTTTTTGTGTGCAATTTGCACATATTGCAACCTCACATATCTTACACAGTGTACTAGTCTTTTATCAGCTCCTCTAGGACATTTCCCACAACGTCTTCTCTTATTGTCGACTACCTCAGATACATTACCAATTTCTGATAGAGGTTTCTGTAATATTCTGCCAATAGAAGGCGCATTTCTCGTGGAATAGATGTGTTCCGAAGTCTTCTGTTAAGGTATTCTTCAACCAATTGAAATGACAGCCTTTTTATGAAATTTAGTCTGGATATGCTGTCATTACCCCTAAAACAACCATATAGGATATAGGCATTTACACTTGAGATGTCAAGTATGGCATGAAACACTGCCATCGGCCACCTCCTCGTCCTTCTACTAGTGGTATAATTGGAACAGCGTTGGTCCAGACTATCAACTCCACCCTTAGTCAAATTATAAAATGCTATAATCTCCGGTTTTTTACTGTCAACAGCAGTGTTGATGGTGTGGTGCATTGAGGATATTATGACAGTTGCTTTCTTTATTTTTGGAACATACAACAACAAAGTCATATCAGCTGTAAACCCATACACGACAGACTTTTCTTTTCTAGTTTTACTAGGTTGAAACTCTGGGGGTATCATTCTTTTGTTTCTTTTTTACTGTCCCAACGTAAGTTAAATTGTGTGTTTTTAGTGACTGAACCAGTTCATCTGACGAAAACCAATTATCGGCATTAATGTTTCTATTGGATCCGTAAATTGGATTGCATAGCCGTATGACCGACTGCGTTGGCACAGCTAATTTTCTCTCGGCATCAGACAGGCCGTGACCGTCACTGGATTTTCCTGTATATATGTACGCATTATATATGTAAGATGTTCGTGCGTCAGCTAAGATCATAATTTTTAAGCCGTACTTATTTGGCATATATATTCGAAATTTGCATCTGCCTCTGAAAGCCAACAACATCTCATCGATACACGCATAATGGCCTAGACAGTAACACTGTTGTGAATTAGCAACGAGTTGGTCAAATAGGCTGAATATCGCTGCAGCTTTGTCACCAAGTAATCGCATAATTTTGTCATCAGCATTGTCGAATCTCAAATTAGATTATCAGAAATCGTTTAAGTGACATTGTGTTTCTAAATATATCACGACCAGTGCCATCCGTTGCAAACATAGCCTCTAGGTGCTCGTGGTTTGATTTAAAGGCTCCCGAGTAGTAAAGGAGGCCTAAAAATGCTTTCATTTCAATTGTATCTAATCTTTTAATTCAGGTTTGTCTTCCCTCTTGTAGTTTATCCTTTCTCTGCTTAATTTTTCATTTGTCCTGTTTACTACTTCCTCTATCATTTCATCAGTAAACAAATGCTTCCAAATACTATAGGGATCTGCATTGTTATTAAAAGTTCTCATAGGCCCTCGCAATCCTGGTAAAAACCTAACAATATTGTCAGCTTCCGTTCTTTTATTCCGTGCAGGTTCACACTTTGACCATTTCATTCTATTTTTCCCATAAAAAGCTCGACTATTTTTTTCATATTCATTTTCAACATATTCATTTTCAACGGGCAGGTCATTATCATCGCTAGCATAACTTGTGTCGGTAGATGTATCGGCTTTCTGAACAATATCATTTACAGGTTCTTCGTCTGAACTATTATTCACTTGATCAAGATCTTCCTTATTTATACTATCTTCATTTTCTGATTCCTCAAACCACCTGAGTACTGTACTTTCGATATTTAGGGCTCCGTACCGAACTACTTTCGGATTATTCGCCATTATTCTCAAAATAAATAACACTAACTAAGGAAACCGAATGTTTCTCTGTAAAATAACTGGTGACGTGGGGTCATACAAGACCCCACGTTGTCTTTACTTACCTATATCACAAATAGCATTCAGAAGACCGACGTGAATTGGTTGGCACTACACTTACAACTGATCAACGTGAAGGTGCTGAAGTGCCGGTTTAGATTCGCGCATGCGCCTAGAAATTATGCGAGCTTGAATAGTCTCTGGGGTCTCCGGTGGCACCACGTCGCCAGTTAAGGGTTAATAATGTTACGCATTGTATATGTTTTTATATGTTTATTATTTGAGAATAATCATTTAAAAATGTATATGCGTTCTTCTGCGTCAATTTTCCATGATGGTATCCTTATGCAACTGTCAAAGTGTAATGACTAAACGTAGACAGTTAATTTTATTAAATCCCCCATTAAAGAACAATAAATCCAGTTCATGTTAACGCAAATGAAATATCAAGTTGGTGCAACACGACCCGGTACGTGATATAGCAGAACGATTTCATCAAGTAAAAACGAACTCACCAGTGAAACAAAATAAAATCAATTTGCGAGCACACTACTGCAAACAGAAGCGATACGCTGAAATGAAAAGAAAAAAAAACTACATAATCCAGTTGTATGTGGCATGTAGGCGTCGATCAGTGGAAAGTTTTCGTTTATTTTTAAAACGAGAACTCCTAGATCTGCCGATCTCTACGATCGACATGCTTACTCGTTTACACAATTCCATTATTTTAATGGAAAATCGTCATAGCACTTGGATTTAATTATTTGAGGGAAAAAATACGAAGCGTAACATAACGTAGATAGTGCGAACGTGAAAATATGAGGCAGTTTTAATGGATTTGTGGAAAAAATTAATTTTGATGGGATCTCTATCCAATTTAGAATTTAAAAAAATATGTTGTTTTAAAATTGTTGTTTTAAAATTTACTTTGGTAAACTTGAATATAGAAGATATACCGGATATAAAGGTGACGGAAAAATTTTTAAATAACCCAATAAAAATGAAAGAAATCCAAAAAAAAATTTATTGACAGCAATTGAACCAGTACAACTTGCCATTTAAGAGACAGTAATCGAACGACATACCACCGATATAAGCGTATAACAGTCTCGGATAATATTTAATAACCTCGGCTTTCCCAACAATTACACAGGCCTGCGTTTTTTTAACTTTCTAAAAATTGTTTTAAATTTGATAGCTGATTCTTATGTGTTTTTGGGCGCTGAATCCAAATATGAACTCTATTTTTCTCCATCACGTAAGGATTTTTCACAAAAAGGCTTCAAATTATATTTTTTAAAAATTAAAAATAATTTTTAGTTACATTTTGAATTTATTTACAAAGGATATAAAAAACAAAATTACTTACAAATATCATTAAATCTAATGAAAAGAAACAGTAAAATACTATTTATGTCTTTACAAGTCCTTGTAATATCTTTTTCTTTGTCTTTCCATACTCCCTTTTGTGCTTTTTCTTCTGTAATCTCCTAGTGGACCATCCCTTTTTAACATCCAACAATAATCAGCTATCATGCTTATATTCCATCTTCCTTGGTATCTTCTCTCCATCTCTTTTAGGTCTTGGTGGAACCTTTCCCCCTGCTCCTCACTTACTGCACCAAGATTTTCAGAGAAGTAGTCGAGATGTGAATCTAGAAAATACACCTTCAAACTCATGTTACAGCCTAAGGTTTTAAATTTTTCTAATAGATTTTGCACAATATTTTTATAATCTTCATGTTTTTTGTTGCCAAGAAAATTTGTAACCACATTTTTGAAGGCTATCCATGCTTGTTTTTCTGCTTCCTCCATTTTAGATTCATAATTTTCATCTTTCATAAGCTTTCTTATATCCGGCCCAACAAAAACACCCTCCTTTATCTTTGCTTCTGACAAGCGAGGAAACTGGCTGCAAAGATACTTGAAGCACTCTCCATCTTTTTTAATGTCTTCACAAATTGTTTCATTAACCCTAGTTTTATATGTAATGGAGGAAGCAAAACTTTGCTCGGGTCTACTAAACTTTTTCTTTCAATGTTTTTCATTCCAGGTTGTAAGGTTTGTCTTGGTGGCCACCTCTTTCTACAATAGTGCTACTTTCTATCACGACTATCCCACTCACACAAAAAACAAGGATATTTAGTATAACCGCTTTGTTGTCCAAGTAACAAACAAAGAACTTTCAAATCACCACAAATTGTCCAGCCTTAATCCTTGTAACGAATTTTAATTAAAAGTAGCTCAAGATTTTCATAACACTCTTTTAAATGAACTGAATGTCCCATTCCATTGTGTAGAGGAACGGTCTTAAGGCTCCTTTTTGAAGAGTCAATAAAGAGTCTCCATTCAGAAACATTATATTCTACGTGGAATTGTTCCATGAGCCCGGGTACATCATTACAGAAAACTAGTGCATCTTCTTCGGAATAATATCGAGCAAACTCTTTTTCTCTGTTCCTAAACCAGTAAAATGTTGTGCTAGGTGCTAACAAATTTTTTTCTTTCAACCTTGAGCCTAAAAGCTCAGCTGAGTCCTTAGGAAGGTTTAAGTCCCTCACCAAATCATTTAATTCAGATTGGTCAAACAGTTTTGGCTCATCATATCATCCAGTATCATAGTAATCACTTCCCTCATCCAGTTCACTTGCGCATGTACGTGAAACCATTTCATCATCAGATACATCATCTAATGTATCTGGCAGTGAAGGAACAGGTACTTCTGGTCCATGAGGTATAGGACGTGTTGCGGATCGAAGGTTTGGGTAAACGATGTCCTTTTTGTTTTTTAAATTGAATCCGTGTACTACACACGAACAAAAATAACAATCATCGCTATGATTGATCGGTTCTCTCCAAACCATAGGCACTTCAAAGCGAAAAAACTGTTTTTTCCATGTGACCACTGGCGAAGCTCTTCAACACACATTGAACAAACCTTATGAGGAGCCCAAGGTTTGTCTTGGTCACCTAATTTCACACGAAAATATGCAAAATATACTTTTTTACAAAATTTGTAATGTTTCTTTGTTGTTTTTTTACTGTAAACTTTCCACAAATATAACAGAAGGAGTTGGGTACATTGACACAGTCCCTTAATACCATTGGAATTTAATTTTAAAAAACTCCGAAAATAAAAATTAAATAAACTCAGCAACTAATCACAAATGTCAACTAATTACACAAATTCACACCACAGTTGTAAAGAAGATATTGAATGAACTAACTGTTTTGTCTAGAATAGCAATATGTTTGTAGTGGACGTGGGGAGGTAGACATGCAGTAACAGGAAGATGATGAGTCATGTCTTGCGACATGCTCAATTATTTCTATTTGTAACTTCTTTGACATAAATCTAGTGTATGTTTATTCAGAATATCAACTTGTTGCATCATCATGAAAGTAAAAAAATTATAATAGTTTATTTAAACAACGGTTTAACAAAATTGTCCTTTTCAAAAAGACTAATACATGCAGATAGGTCAAAAAATCCCAGATTGTAAAAAAACCTTACGTGATGGAATTTTTTAAATAATTTTCCCATTTTCAGCACCAAAAAAATCTATTGAAATCACTGTATAAAATCCAGACAATTTTACCATCGCAGGCCTGTGTTATCCTCGACTGTTATACGCTTACTATCGGCGTATATAGGTTTGTTTTGGTTCCTAAAAATGAAAATATTTAAGAACTGCATAGGGCAAGATGTACTATTACGATCGAAAAATAAGGGACAACTCTTAACACATAAATTCGTCATATTTTTACATTGTAAGTCTGATTTCAAATACAAACTGACGTTGGTGACATTTCATAAATTGCAAATATCATTTTATCATGAAGTAGACTTTACAATGTACAAAAATAAGTGTCCCTTAAATTACGATCGCAACCGTACAAAAATCCTTTATTATTGAAAACTATTTAGGATTTATAAATTAACCAGAACACAGAAAACTTATTTTACCGCCATCTTTTGTTAAATATTAAAAATCACTCAAGAGAACAGTTACTTGTTAGAGTGCTTTTGGCTTCTGTTATTTTTTTACTACATCTTGATATTTGGGTATTATTCGCGTTTGATAGTTTTTTTTTATTTTTCATATTTATTTTGTATACCCAAGTACTACTAAACAATGTCAATACAATATACAATTTATTTTTAGGATTATGCTTTAAGAACTTAGTTGCATAAGGTAAGTCGGAGAAAGATGCCTATACTTTTATAATTTCAGAATAATTCAAAAAGTATGTATATTTTAGAAATTTCGAATATATATATATTCAAAAGATGTAATGTTTAGAATGTTATAATAGAAACAAATTTTATTTAAATGGTAAAATGATTAATACAAAAACATTAAACTGAAACTTTACGATTGGCATCTTACCCTGAGGTATAGGGGTATGATGCCAAAGTGAACAAGCTAACTTCCATAAGGGATTGAGGCATCTGCACCGAATATTTCAGTACTGTATTACTTGCTATTGGGTAAAGATGCCAAGTAGTACATAAAAATATTAGATTGCTGCACAATCATCGCAGCATTTTCCCTAGTTGTGCATATTTCATGCAACCAGTTCTTACAAATAATGCAGCAGATCCAGTCTACTTTTGGGCCATTTTTGTCACCATAACAGCCTTTACATATGGCACAAAATTCGTCACTGTTTCTGTTTGCGTTGTCGGAAGGACGATCGGACAAATTCGGATTATCACTTTCTTCATCGCTGCTGCTTTCACATAACTTCTTTGCCAGTTTTGCTTTTCTATTTTTGTAGTCTTGATTCTTCTCTTTATTGTTTTTTCTTTTGTTTTTCCTTCTGATTTTGTTATCTCTTATTTTGTTTCTTTTGTTTTTGCTCTTGTTTCTCTTCCTTTTCCCTCTTGCTTCTTTTGTCTGTCTTCTTGTTTCTTTTGCTTTACAGACTGTTGAGTTACTCGTTTCTCCAATTTTTGGCACTTCTGTGCTCTAACTTCAAGAGAGGTCATTACTTCCGCATGCTGCTTACAAGGTCCAGGCAATACAGGAATGAGAAATTTCTGAAAATGTCACTACAGCAAAAACATCGGGAATTTCTTCACCGTCTTCTTCTGGCTCTATTTCTCCTGCTTCAATTCCTGTATTATCACCTTCTCCTAGCTGAAATTCTTCCCAATCTCTTGTTCCAAGGTCTTGTGTTGAAGTTGGTCTTAATTCAGGATCTTAAACCTGATTGTGATTTGTACTTCCTGCAGCCCTATCCGAAACGGAGAATGCGGAATCGGGAATGCGATCTGGGTTATAATTATGAATTCCGCAATCGACAAAGCCCGAGCGTCCATTTTCATGAGAGCTAGCTCGTCCCCACGCCTCAGACAGAAGTGGCCCAAACTGCAGTCTTGTAAGTTTTCTTCCTGCACAAGCCTTGTTCCAGTAGCATTTTAAAGGCCGAAAAAACGACCTATCTAGCGGGTGGAGCCAGTGGGTCGTATGATTCGGTAAACATAGGAGTGTAATTTCGTTTTGAGCCAAAATGTCTAGAACGTTGACATCACTACAATGGGAAGAATGCCCATCGGCGATAAGGAGCACTGGCCCGGGCTCTTTTTGTGGCAAAAAATGAGCTAAAAATATATTGGTCTTGACGTATGCTGAATCGAGTGACATAAGAAGTTTAGATCCTGGTGGCATGTTATCCGCGAGTTCTGATTTCTTATTTTTTCCTCAAAAAATACAATATGGAGGTAAAAAATTACCTTCCGCATTGCAGCAGGCGATAATGCTTATGGTTTCCCCTTTTTCACTGCTAGTAAGCCTCTTAATATCTCTAGCTCCTTTTCTGGCTACCACTTTCCCAGGTTTGTGATTTAACTGTAACCCAGTTTCGTTCATGTTATAGATTTTACGCGGCTAGTTATGGAAGTTGTATTTTTAGAGTACATTCCAAAGTAATTGGTAATATGCATCGACTTCTTGGCGACACATAGCAATTGACCGACCCTGAGCGGTCCTCAGGCGTAATTGGGGATGTCTTTTCATAAATAGAGAGAACCAATCATATCCAGCTGTACCTTTCTCTCTATTAAAATTGTGTCTAATCTTGTTTGCATCTACAAAAGTGAATGCTAGAAGTCTAATTTCTGTAGGGGTAGCTGCATAGCTGGATTTTTATGTTTGACTGTTTGATGTACTGTACCAAATTCTCTTCGTTTTCTTTCCCTAGCCAGCCTGGTGGAACTAAACTGCATTTTATAAGATTTCCACTTCTTGAACGCCTCAAAAGTGCACGCAGTAGAATTTTTAATTCTTTTGAAATGGAATTGGCACTACGACCACCCTCCTTTAATAACGCAACTGCCCTGGAAAGATCTTCTTCAGACCACTCGGCCCTATTGGATATTCTTGTGTACTTCCGTGGCATAAAATTGTTTATGGCATCTTGCTCCTATAGCTGGGGGAAGACGCCAAACTAAATTATAAAATCATATTTTGCTTCCAGGTGGTAATAACAAACATCAACACTAATTTACTTTTTGCTATTATTTCTTTAAACCGATTATAAAGTATTAAGATGACTAGTTGGTTACGTCAATTGCAGAGCCTTGAAAATATTTATTTACCTGCTCTAAACACAAATTCACCTTTAAAATCACTTCACTTCCTCGAAAACTTCCGGACTTCCCGGCTCACCTACACTCGTACACTAATACAGCATTCATAGCGTCCATTACACCATCTGAGGGTTAGCGGCCGAACTATATCACTTTGGCATCTTACCCGGTTTGGCATCTTCACCCGACTTACCTTATATTGTTTGTAAAACAAATTCATCATCTTCTGAGCTCGAGCTGAAGATGAACTTCATAAAAATAAATTTTATTTATCCGTATCGAACAATTCGTACAATTCAATTTAACTTTGAAGTATTCAGAAGCGTTAAGAATTTAGAAAATAAACAAAACAGACCCTGGTAATTAAAACGCAAGCGTATACAAAACTGTTCGTAGTAGTCAAAGAAAGTTCTAGCTTCGAAGTAGAGACACTAACGGACGATTTTTAATAATCCAGGATTATTTTCAAGAGAAACTAGAACACAAATTAATTTCGTCTGAAATTGTACTCGTCAAAAGGAAAACGCTTTTAAAGAACTGCACATGAATTGGACGTCCCAGGATGCTTTTTTTGAGAACCAAAACAAACCTAGTTAACCTAAATATCGCAATATAAACGTCTTAAATGTAGTAATATAAATTCACTTATTTTTCAACAGAGTTCTTACAAAACCGCAATAACAAAACAAAAAAACTTAACTTTGTCACATGTATGGAGATGGCGGGTAAGTTGTGCGCACGCGCAGTAGCAAAATATGTTTGTGACGTCACGGTATACATTAACGCCATCTCAGTCATCTCCAAAAAAAGCTAGAGGAAGATGAAGTAATTCATGTTTTAAATAAAAGACAAAGATAGAAAATTTATACAATATAAAATAAAACAAAACAATTAATATGTTTAAATCTTCACTATATAAAACGTTTACAAAAATGTGACGCGTTTCGCTAACACTGTAGCTTTATCAAACGATGATGGTATAATTATTATTCTACAAATGAAATGAGTGTATGCACATAAATTTTGTAATTACAGGTATATAAAGAAAGAAACGATAAGCTGTTAACAAAGAAAGGAAGAGATTACGCATTCAAACACAATAATCACATGGAAAAACCCTAATTAAATAAGTTTAATAGAAGAGAACTATTTATTAGGGTGGAGCGATTTTTTTTTATTTAGCAATAGCTTTGGAATACCTGTAAAAAGTTGCTCTATTATCTCCCAAATATACACAGAAAATTTCATTTCGCACATGATATATTTAGAGGTGCCCCCGACATTATTAAGTTTGGCAAAATTCATGAATTTAGTCGAAAAATCAAAAATATTTAATGAACGCTAAATTACACACTGAGTGTTGCGCAGTTAGTATAAGATAGAAAAATATAATCCGAAGCGAGCGTATTAAGACGCGTGGGTGTTGAAGCAGGTGGAGAGGATTTCGCAACTCTCCTAAAACGTTATTCGAACGCTATAGTCAACTCGCGTAAGTACTATTTCACTTGTGATACCCTTTGAATTTTACGTCTGAGATCAAGAAATAAGACTCATGTAAGTAGTATTTTCAATTTCCAATTTAGGTTTCAGATATTATTGTAATACTTTAGCACATATTATATATCTTTATTACAGTAAAATGTCTCAAGTCAAAACACGACAAATGATGACCTGTGCTGTGTTCGGATTACCGGAGAAGTTACCAGTATCTCAATTACCAACTTATAATGACGTTATGAAAAATTACCTATTCATTAAAAATGAATTAAAGCCCAATAAAACAGTAAAAGAGCCAACCGTTCATGACATATCCGAAATATTGGCTCAAGAAGTTTTAGAAATTTGGCAAAAAGCTTCGCTGCCAACTGTTAGTGTTAAGAGAATTCTACAACTTATTCGTTCCTACCATGACAAATATAGAATCTTAATGAAACCTTATAAAGGTCGTCAAACAAACAAAAATTACGAAGAAAAGATCAATAGATTTATAACTGAGTCCCACAGATTATTTGATGTTTGCAGTTGCAAATGTAAACTTTTCTCAAATTGTAATTGTTTAAAAGGCAGTCGTGTTCCCAAGGAAGAAATAAATTTTTTACTCGATCAAAGAACAACAAGAAAAATGGTCATAGGCGGTGTAGATGTGGTTGAAACTATAAAAAATAAGAAAAAAGAAGAAAGAAAACAAAAAAGTTTATCGCGTAACAGAGAGATAACTGATTTTGAGAAATCGTGTTGTTCGCGTTCTTTACCTGAAAACTTGACAATCGAAAGCGACAGTTCAAGCGATAGCGTAGCTTCTAGTCCTTACCTTGAAGCACAAAAAAAAAAACAGTTGATCCGCCACCAAAAAAAAAGGAGATTAAATTTACCATCATTAGCTCTTGCCTGCGATCGTACTGGAGTTTCTGACAGAGCCGCTGCCATTATAGCTTCTTCTGTGTTAAAAGATGTTGGCATTATTTCACCAAAGGATCCAAGTGGTGTTATTGATCGTTCAAAGTTGCGCCGTGAAAGAACTAAAGTCAGAACAGATTTACAGGATGCAGATCGCAAGAAAACCCTACGCGGTATGTATTTTGATGGGAAAAAGGATAAAACGTTGATTAGTATTCGGAAAAAAAATAAATTTTACAGAAAAAGGGTACTAGGAGACCATTATGTGATTTAATCAGAGCCAGGAAGCGACTATTTCGGGCATGTCACATGTGAGTTGGGAACTGCTAAATGTATTAAAGACACTATATTAACTCACTTGAAATCCAAATCGGTGAAACTCAGTGAAATAGTTGTTGTTGGTTGCGCTGGAACAGTAGTAAACACAGGTTTTAAAGCTGGTATTATTCGTTTGATGGAAGAAGAACTGAATAAACCATTACAGTGGTTTATCTGCCAGTTGCATTCCAATGAATTACCACTGCGACATCTGTTGTTACATTTGGACGGAAAAACTACAGGGCCTAAATGCTTTTCAGGTGCCATTGGATATCAGTTACAAAAATGTGAAACAATGCCAATAGTCGAATTCAACGCCATTCCTACAATATTACCTCAATTTTCCAGGGGTGATTTGAGTACCGACCAAAAATTCTGTACGATATTATGATCGCTATCAGCACTGGCGTTTTTCCTTCAGATTTAGCTAACATTGAACCTAGATCTCTCAACCACTCTAGATGGCTTACAACAGTAAATCGAATTCTAAGATTATATGCTACTAAGCCGGACCCCGAAGAAAAATTGGTGATATTAGCCATGTACGTGATGAGAGTTTATGGTGCGATGTGGTTTAGAATAAAATATAATCCCTCGTGTGTAAGCGGAGCTAAGCACCAGTGGCAAACAATTAGTCTGAGTCGCTATTTGAACGCCGATATGAAGAAGGTCATTGACAAGGTAATCCAACGAAATGGATTTTTTGGTCACCCAGAAAATGTTCTTATTTCTATGCTTGGAGATGAAAGGGAAATCATACGAGATCTAGCATATCGACGAATTTTAAAAGCAAGAAGTGAGAAAGCTCCAGGACTTCGAACGTTTAAACTGCCTTCATTTAATTTCGATGCTGAAGATTATACCGACATTATAACGTGGCGAGATTGTGAGATAACTGAGCCACCTCTGACTTTAAATTTATCTAATGACGACTTGAAAGCCATTGTCAAAGACGGTCTCGGCACATGTCAAAAAATTAAAGATTTTCCATGCCATACTCAAGCCGTTGAGCGCTGCATCAAAGTGGTGACAGAAGCTTCAAGTGCAGTTTGTGGAAAAAATAAACGAGACGGTTTTATCAGGGCAAGGCTACTATCACGTCAACAAATGCCTACTTTTGATACAAAAAAACAATTTAATATATAATTATTGTATTTCTGAATAATTATCTAGTTTACAATTATTTCTTGTATCTCGCTTCTTTAAATCTGTATAAAAAATATAAGATATTGACCTAACAAATAAAATATATAGTTTGATCACAATATGAAAAATAGGTAATTTTTGTTAAATTTTCAATTGTGTTGGGGTACCTCAAAACATCATTACAAATAGGTAATATTTCGAACGTTTAATTTACTCATTGAAATGCAACTTTATATCGCTATACCATTTTAAAAAACAAATTTTTTTTTTTTATTCATACATTATCGCTCCACCCTACTATTTATATCTACTTAGTCATTCAGTAAATTCCCAGACTTTTTATTTTTATTTATTTCCAGCGCTTCTAAGAGGTCTAATTTATGCGATTTATTTTGTACATGTAAGATTTCAAACTCCGGATCGAATGAATGGTTTTCAGATAATAAGTGATTTGAGCAATTAGAATCTAGTTTTTTGTTATCATAACTACGTTTATGTTCTGAAATTCTAGTTTTGAAATTTCTGAAAGTTCTCCAAATATAAATTTTGTCACAATTACTACCACATTTTAATTTATATACCCCTGATTTATTAACTTTTGAAGATTTGGATTTATTGTTTTTAATGAACTTGGCTAAATTGTTGTCTGTTTTAAAGCATGTATTTAGGTCTGAAGTTTTTAAACATTTTTTAATTTTAATTGAAGGTTTTCCTATGTACGTTAAACTTTTAAATTGATTATTTTTATTTTTACTCTTATCAGAAGGAAATACTTGTTCTAACGTTTGCATGTACATTTTCTTAGCTATAATATTATCAATTAAATTTGGGTCATAGTTATTATTGACAGCTATTTATTTAATAATATTTAATGTTTTATTGTAATTATTAGTGGTTAAAGGAATTGTTAAAAGTCTGTGTATCATACTATTGTAAGCTGCTATTTTATGGTTATATGGGTGGACTGAACTATTATGAATTGTTATATCAGTATGCGATAGTTTATGAAATATGGAAAAATCATGTTTAGTATTTATTTTTGAAATAGTAAGGTCTAAGAAGTTGATAGAGTTATTTTGTTCAATTTGTACGGTGAATTTGATATTACTATGGATTGTATTTACATATTGCAATGGATTGTGATGTTGATTGCTTATTTAATTTTTATTCACAAATGCACAGTAGATTCCCTGCTATACTCAGTCGGGTACGCCTTCTTGAAGCTCCTTAATCTTCAGAGTTTATCCTCACGGATATTAATTAATGTAGCCAATTCACAAAAACTGAGAGATTTACAGATAGGTCATTTAGAATTAATTTACAAGTTTAAAAGACTCGTAAAATCTCGAGAATGAATTTAAACACATCATATCACCTCACAAAACACAAAAGGTATTTATCCAAAGTTTAAATTGAATAAAATTAAGTTCTATTCAATAGCAATAAAAACTCGACCTATCTGCTAAAGAACTATTAAATCTCTAAAATCTCCTTCCTCCCGGAAACAGCATGATAACCCTACCTAACATAAAATAAATCAAAACAGCTACAATATGCAAATACTATAACTTCCAAAATAGCGGGAACTGCAAACATCCGACCGTCACGAACGATCTACAATCGTGGACAAAAATACACATTATAATAAATTTTACATAAAATATGAAATCTTTATAATTATCTTTCTGAAAAAAAAATGTACATAAATATATAGTCTTTTATAGTTTTTTTTATTTCTTTCTTCGGGGAAAAATCCATGGCAATATGTTACGAAACTAGCTTATTGTCTAGTGGTACCAGTAAAGCTGGCTAAAATATCATCCACATATCGGTGCCAGTAAATAAATTTGTTACTCATAGGGTGTTTATGAATTAATTATTCAATATTGTCCATAAAAACTTCAGCTAGTAGCGGACTGAGGGGGTTACCCATAATCAAACCATCATTACTACTGTAAATTTCCCCGTTAAAATTAAAATAATTTTGATTTAAACAGACATTTAATAATGCCATAATAACAGCATGAATTACAGAGTTAACCCTCTTAGTAAGTTATCAACAAGTGTTATAGTTTCTTTAGGAAGTATGCTAGGAAATAGATTTGTTACATCCAACGATATAAACTTGGAATTATAGGGTAACTTGAAATCTTGGATTTTATTGATTAATTCGGTTGAGTTTTTTATTGAAAATTGAGATTTAAAAGAACAAAATTTAGAAATGATATCTATCAGAAGTTTTCGAAACTTTAAATGAAGGTGCCGTACAAAATGACACCATTAGGGTTTTTCCATGTGATTATTGTGTTTGAATGCCTAATCTCTTCCTTTCTTTGTTAACAGCTTATCGTTTCTTTCTTTATATACCTGTAATTACCAAATTTATGTGCATACACTCATTTCATTTGTAGAATAATCATTATACCATCGTCGCTTGATAAAGCTACAGTGTTAGCGAAACGCGTCACATTTTTTTGTAAATATTTAGTAGATATACGTTTTATATAGTGAAGATTAAACAAGTTAATTATTTTGTTTTATTTTACATTGTATTAATATGGATCTTCACCAAGTAACAGCCTCATCTATTCAATTTTCAAATAGAAAATTTAATCAAAATAGAACCCTTTTTGCTATGTAGTTAACTATCTCGACTTATCACTGGTTCGGCGTACAAACTTCCTGTTTACTACAACGCACGCGTAATTTTGCAATGGCCATATTGCTATGATAGTTAAAAGCAAGAGTGTTCTTAATAATATTTCTTTAATGCAAACGAAATATCGCTATTGCCTGCCAGATGAAAACAACTACCAGATACAGAAAACGTGCTATTGGCTTGCATGTCTGCTATTTTGTTGAGTAGCTACCTATCATACATCTTAGCTTATTCATCTTCCTGACGACCTACTCGTATACTTTTAGTGTTCTTTTAAAAATGGTTCTTTGCACTAGGTATTATTATATATAACTAACTAGTCAATAACAAATAGTTTCTAACGAGGAACATATATTTTTTATTGCATTACGGCCTGTTAAACTGTAAAAATATATACCGGACTATTTACTAGTGATATTTTAGTTTTATAGTTCCTATTACACAATTATAAAATACTATAATGTATTTTAAAAACGAACTTTAATGCAAGAATAGACCATACAGATGACTTGAATTGGCAATTTATTATATTTCCGTTTAATATTGTGATTTACATTTTATATCATCAAATAGCATTTACGTTGTTAATTAAATTAGAAAATAAACCAATTTCGTGCATGTAAATTAGTTTAGAATGTCTTAGACATTGTAGTTTTACATAGTGTTGTAGTTGCGGAAATATCTTGAATTACCAACGACATCCATAATAACAATCTGTAACGTACTTCTGTGTCAAGAGGAGATATTGCAACTGGGAAATTAATGCGTCTTCAACTGCGACTAAGCAAAACTTTTCTCTATGGATGCACTGAGAGATCTAGCAACGTTAGAATATGATTAGTTGAATCTAGTTTAGTCGATAGAACAAGCGAGAGAGGAAATTTTCACCAGTTTCACAGCCCGACTGCATAATCGTAGCGCTGTTTCTCTTAACCGGTCGTTTTGGTGTCGCGCAATTGTCAGAAATTTTCTGTTTTTCTTTGACCTCACAGAATATGAGGATTAAGCGGTATTCTAAATAGTAATTGAAAAAGAAAATATATTATTCTTGTATGATTATGATTATTAATTGTACTAAAAAAGCCTCCAAATTCGGTGTTGTGATAATGTAATAAAATGCGATGTATTGAAGAGAGCAGAACGTGAAAATATGCTAAAAGTGTGATCGGTTAACAAATACAGATCGTTCCGAAATAACGTACCAGATTGTATTGTGAAAAAATATGTTTAACCTCGTGAATATTGTTTATGTACTGCACATGTAATTTTTGGGGATGGTTTGAGCAGCCGAATAATAATTTAATTTATACATTCTTAAATTCAAATTTGCGTTGTCATTTGTTTAAGCAATGTACAATATTTAATTTACAAACATACAGTGAACGGTGTATTTTACCACGTAGAAACGCCAAATAATGATGTGACGAGATGAAGAGCATCAAAGGTTTAGGAGGTGTGTAGGGAAAACCCATACTCTTGTACCTCATAAAATTTTCGCTTCTTGAGAAATGCAAACATAATAAAATAAATTACTTCATAATGGAATATAAAATTGTTTATCTTGAACATTTGAAACGCCTGCCAAAGATCTACGTTATGGTAATTTGTTGCATTTTATGTATATTTTATAACATAAAGTTGTCGAGTAAATGTCAAAACTAATTGAAATAAATAATTTCATAGAGATTTCGTAAATTCCACGGCCATAGCGATTCAAAGACTTTTTGATCATACGATATTTATATATTTTAATTTTCTGTTTAAAGATAATGAAATAATATCTATGTCAGTGTAGAGCAGAGAATGTAAAAAGTTTTTCAAATACACGTAATTGTTCAGTTATCGAGACTGAGAGAACAAAAGCTTTGCTTTTTGTTATGATTACGTAAAAAAAATTATTTCATTTTAAAGTAATAAAACATCTCCTGAAATTTACAATATGTGTCTACGCCACAGTATGTCCTTGGCCTGACACAGAGATGGCGTAGTTGTCACTTAAAAACTATAGTACCTCTCGCATATGCTCCCAGTTCACGTAAGTACTATAAATACTTTCGGGAATTAGGAAGAGAGGTGCCACCACTTATGTGGTGATACCTTTTGTTTATTTCTCTTATTATTCCTTTTCGAACAAATACAACTTACTTCTTACTCTACCGCCAAACTGTTTCCTAGTTATCTCTACAGCATCGTTCAATATCCCTAATCACTAAACTGATTAATCTTTCGTCAGCTGCATGCCTAACTTCCTTTTGCTCTAGCAAAGACGCTGACTATTTAGGATATTGACAGGTGACTTTTTTCATTAAAAATTATTGAAAAATTGATAAAACAAAAGGTGTAATTACAGAAAGAAGGTGTTACTGTAACGTAAAAAAATAAAGAGAAACACATACCTCTGAAACTCTGAAATTCATTTTTTAAATGTAGACATAAAAAATATTTTTGAAAATGCTGTAAATATTAAATAACTATAATTACTTAGTATTAACCAAGATATAGATAAAAAGTTACTTCAATTAATAATCAAGACTATATGTCCCGTATCGTTATGTTTAAAAAGTTCAATTAATAATATTTTCGAAATGTCGATCTCCTTGTTGAATGCAGGATTGTGCCCGTAAACCAACAGAAGAAGTACTTATCCGAATTTCATACTTGTTTTGTCGGATTTGCTCGGCAGCCAGGTGAATACGATCCAACAACTCTTCTCTTGTGTTCGAAACTTGCGCGTAGACTAAATTTTTCATGTACCCCCATAAATAAAAGTCAAGGGGATCAAGATCGGGTGATCTGGGTGGCCATGCAAACAGAACCACCTCGACCAATCCATCTTGGATAATTGACCTTAACCCAATTTCGGACAGCAATTCCGAAATGTGGTGCTGCCCCATCCATGTGAAACCACATGTCTCATCGAACATTCAGTGGGACATCCTCTAGAAGACCTGGCAGTTCGTCAATAAGAAATTGAAAGTAATTGTCCGCATTAACCTCCCAGGAAGAACGACAGGACCAATCAACAAGTCATCGATTAGGGCCGCCCAAACGTTAATAGAAAATTCATGTTGAAATTTAGATGGGCGTATAGCTTTTGGATTTTCTGATGACCACCTGTGCAGGTTTCTCAGATTTGTAACACCACTTCTGGTGAACGTAGATTCATCTGTCCAGAGGACTGTTCTGCAGAAATTAAAATGAAGCTGTGACTGTCTTAATATCCAGGTAGAATAAACTAGACGAGCATAGTGGTCTGCATCAAGCAAACCGTGTCCCCTGCGATAGTGATACGAGTATAAGCCCTCACGTTTTAAAATTCGCCAAACTGCCGTTCGTGGCACTCCTAGTTGTCTAGCGATTCGACGTACACTGAGAGTTGGATCCCTTATAACAATAGCTACTGCTTCTTCCTCTAAGTCTGCTGGCAAATTTACTCCTCCGTCGAAAAGATAATCACGCAGTCCGCATTCCCGAAATTGTCTGTGTACTTCCAGAAACGTTCTGTAATGAGGAATGTACCTATCGGGAAACCGATGTCGGTATTCAATAACTGCTTGACGTGCACTGTCGTTACAGTAGCCATACACAAAATGCATGTCCGCATACTTTGAGAAGAAAATCGGTAAGGCATTTTGAATAAAGAAAACGTGTCCACTCACAAATAAGCTGTTGTATGAACTGAAACGTAATGTAATCCTTTATAAAAAAATGAAACGTTAACAGTCATCTGAACATTTGTTTATTATATGATATTCATGGTTCAGCACTTACGAAATAAGTAAGAACCTTCTTTATCATAAATCAATTTCCAGTACTCTTTTTTATAGATCTCCAAGAAATTACTGTATGCACTACGACACGTGTTTATTTATTTTAGGAAAATATTTTATAATGTGACATTAACAATCACAGGCCTGTTATTGAATCGTATAACATTTTTTAAATGAAATGAGTTTGTATTGACTTTAGGATTACATTTTTTTTCATGATCTGACAATCACATAGATCTGTAACTTTGAAACAAATAAAAATGGATATACAAGTTTTGCGTTTTTTTGTTTCTTAAAATAAAGTCTACTTTACACTCTAAAATTTGAATATGACAATACGGGACACTTGTATATAAGTGCTGAAATGTTAGTAGAAGGCTTGTGTAAAATTAGAAAAATTAAGAGCGGGTATTCGCAAAGGATGTTTTGTACTTTCATTAAAACAAATGACAACGCATTTTTTGAAGTCAGTATAGATAATTGAAATGCACGAAATCAAACTAAGAGTTACGACTTTGGTTTAGATGTCGCGGCGTAAATAGCACTCCAACCCACACTCACCATCCAAATGAATATATATGTATTTCTGTGGAACTTGGAAAAACAAAATAGGGGCCCACGTGAATAAAATATACCCTTGAATTATGAGCTGTACATAAATCATCCTCAAAATATAAAACACATTTCCACATTGTCCTAAAAAGCAAAAGCGCACCATGACTGTCCATTATAGATATTGAAATAGTGTTGTTTATAAAAAAGCAATTTTTTTAGGGTAGTTTTCGCTTGTATGTTATACTGGCTGTATTGTACGTGTCTTTCGTATTTTGTAAATTTTTTAAAAAATATTTATGGCGATGTAATTATTATTTTTCTATGTGATTCTACTAAATACTATTTATGTATATGCATTATGAAATAAAATATAAAATTAAGTATGCGTATAATAAATGCAATATGTATATGCTAATTAAATATATAAAATATATAATGTATACATATATGTAGATTTTATAAGTTGTATAATAAAAATATTTCAGAAAAAGAAAGACAAGCTTTATTTAAATTACATTTAAGACCAAATTCAACGTTTACCAATGCCACGAAATGGCTTAGAACAAATTTTAAAATTAGGTTTCTTACTGAGGACTAAAACCAACTGTGGTGCACTGGTTGTACACAGTAGTAATAAGACCAACGATTACCTATGGAGCAGTTGTCTGGTGGAGGAGGACGGAGCGGACATCGTTGGTGGGGCTCCTCACGACTCTCCAGCGACAGGCTCTGTTGGGAATCACGGGAGCTATGAACAGCACGGGAGCCGCTTCCGTGGAGGCCATCGGGGGTCTCCCTCCGCTGGAACTATTTGTAAAGGCGGAGGCAATGGCTGCGATACTGAGGCTGAAGGCCAATGACGTATGGTATCCTAATAAGGTTGTAGGGAGCCATACATATATCACAGGAACTATACTGGAAGAGCCGTTATTTCAAATGCCGCCGGACAGTATGGCACCTGAAATTATGGTTACAGCTAAGCTGAACATATTTATACCGACCAGGGAACAGGAAAAAAGTCGCTCGATCGATTGTGGTGCCGGCGCCTGGTACACTGATGGATCACAATCTAGTCAGGGGGCAGGTGCAGGCATATGCGGAATGTGCCCTAGAAGAAAAATATCGAATTGTCTGGGGAAACATGCTACGGTTTTCCAGGCCGAATTGTTTGCAGTCGCAGCCTGCGCCCAGGAAATTCGGGAAGCTGGATGCGCAAACAAAAGAATTAACATAATGACTGATATTATGAATCCATCTACCTGGTCTAAGCTAAGGTCCTCAATAAACTGGCACAAGACAATACAGTGTCGCTGATATGGGCGCCAGGACAGGAAGGAATTAAAGGCAATGAGACGAACTGGCCAAAGAAGGTACTAATAGGAACTTTATAGGACCAGAACCTGTATGTGGAATCACTAAAAGGGAGATCTGGTTATGGCTAGAAAAAGAAAATAAAAATAAATGGAGGTTAACGGAAGGTCAACTCCATACCAAAACACTACTAAGGCAGCCGGACGGAAAGTTTTCAGCCAACCTAATTCGTAGTAACAAAAAAGAAATTAAAATAATTACCAGGTTAATAACCGGACATTGTCCTTTAAGGAAGCATTTGTACAGCATGGGCTTGGTTAGCGAGCCCTGGTGTAGAGGATGTGAAAAACAGGGGGAAGCTAGCTCATGTAATATGCACGTGTGGGGAACTGAAGGAACTCAGACAGAAATATTTCGGGAGAGATCTATTGGATCCTTCGAGTGTACTCAAACTTCCCCTGAGGAGGATAGTGGCTTTTATCGAGGACACAAGACTAACAGAGTGGAACTAAGAGATCTATTGGTTATAGTATAAAGATCAGTGTTCTCAACTGCCTGTACGTGCTGACGTCCAACCCAAAACATAAGAAGAAGAAGAAGAAGACCAGTGATACGCACCAACTTATTTCTTCTATGCCACGAAGATTATAGGAAGTAATTGAAGTCAATGGAGCTATGACCAAGTATTAAAGACATACAAAATGAGACTGAATAATTGTAACTTTTTTAAATAACTAACAGCTATAATCGTATTAAAAGTAATTAGAATGCATTTTAATTCCATCTGATAAGCAATGCACATGAATGAGTTTTGAAATCTAACATTTTTTTCACATATTATCAGAATTGATGCGAAGCACATAACCTTCAATTTTGTAAACGTCAGTAAATATCTGGCAAAGTGCACTCACAATATGTAAATTTTATAATTCTGGAAGAGATTAAAGCAACACCATGTCCCAAAATTGTTTACTAACTTACCGTACCTACCTTGTTCTTAAAGTTAATATTCAGTCAAACATGAGCTTCTAGCAACGTCCATTCACCAAATCCAGCATCTTAAAAATTTCCCTTCTTTTAATAAATTTATTAAGAATAATGCCTAGAAATAATGCCACAGAAAAATATTGTTTTTGTAACGATACTATTTCATATAACTAACATTACTGTAACTGTCAAGAAAGACACTTTCATCCCTTTTATATCACGAACAATTTATTTGAACCACTCTGGTATGTCAAGCACTCACGTAGGCAAATGGACGGTATAATTAACGTTGCCAAATCGTTTGTCACTTTGACAAGTATTAATAGTTCTAATGGTTTTCTGCCCCGATGTTTTCATAAGGAATTATGATATTTGAACGTACAGAACACAATGGACGTAAGTACTATTATCGATCATTACCGAGTCAAAATATAATCGATTTTCTTTAATGTCACTGAATGTAGCAATTTGGTAGGATTCCGTAATTTTTTTTTTTGTAGGCCTCCATGCCAGCCTCGATAGTCTGCATAATTGCGACAGAATTTTCCGAGCGATTTTCCTTCTGCGGCTTGAGAAGTAAGTGGCGAAATTTAACAATTCAGTAGTAATAAAGATTATTGTATTAGATTACGGGAAAAGGTTCTTTTTTAGTATTTTAAATTTAAGAGCGAGCTACATAAGCAAAGTGTACATTTTATACTAAAAAATGTAAGTCAAGAATTTGTTAATTTATTTCTTTTTATTTACAACAAAAAATTATTTTGTTATTTAAAAACAAGGACATATTTATCTTACTTCATAATATTTCCTTAAAAGTTCATTTTGTCTAAAAGCTCTTCTTCTTCTGCTACGAGGACTGATTCCTGACCGATTTATAAACCAAAACAATATTTATCTTCACCCTGCTATGTATAAACTAACGCTGAAAACTTAGAAGTCTGAACATATTAAAGCGTGCCTACAGTAGACTCCCGAGATTGACAGAGTCATATCAGTATCAAAAAGGATCATCTCGAGCAACGAGCGGTGATTAAACACTTATGTTTAAAAGAGATGACCTCAAGTCAAATCCATCAAAATTTGATGTATACATTAGGGGAATCTGCAGTATCATATAACGTAGCTATAAGGTGGTATTGTGAATTTTAATGTGGTAGACAGTAGTGTATAGACGAACATGTAGGTGGAGCGCCCACAATCGTCACTACTCAAGAAACTGTTAAAAAGATCCATGATCTTGTGCTGCAAGTTCGACGTGTGAGAATTAGACAAATAGTCGAATATACTGATCCGTCGTACAATGTAGTATATAATATAATTACAACCGAATTGAACATGAAAAAATTGTCTGCAAGATGGGTACCACGAATGTTAACAGATACACCCACGCAAACTCGACATTTGCAGTCGGTATAGACACGACAAAGAAATTCCTCTTGCAAGATTAGTGACAATTAATGAGTCCTAGATCCATCATTATGATGTAGAAACCAAAATACAGAGTAAAAAGTGGACGCATCGAGGTTTAACACCGCTGAAAAAATTTAAGATGCAACCTTCAGCAAGGGAAGGTCATGCTATCCGTATTTTGGGGGGCTGAAGGCGTAATTTTAGTAGATTTCCTGCGGAAGGAGGCCACAATTACAGGTGCTTATTACGCCAATTTAATTCCCAAATTACGTGACTTGTTAAAAGAAAAACGTCCGGGGATGTCGCGCAAAGTTATTCTCTTGCATCAGGATAACGCACCCAGTCAGAGGTCCGCCATTGCAATAGCTACAATAGCTAGTTAGAGTTAGAGTTAGCTAATAGAGTTAGTTGAGCATCCACAATATTCGCCAGATTTGGCCTCTAGCAATTACCCATTGTTTCCAAAACTTAAAGAACACTTGCATGGTAAACGATTTCCGCCGGATAATAATGTGATATGTGCGGGAAATCAGTGGTTTGCAGAAGTTGAAAAACCTTTTTTTTCGAGAAGCATTAAAATTGCTTGAACATTCCTGGGAAAAATGTGTTAACCTTAATGGAGACTAGGGCTGGGCGATACCGAAGTTTTCGGTATCGGGTACCGATACCAATCGAGGTATCGATACTTACCTACCGATGTATCGGGTCTGTGCACGGTATCGATTCTGAGTACCGGAATCGGTAAAGTATTGTTAGATATCGATGCTTTGGAATCGATACCTTGGGATCGATACCTTGGAATCGATACCTTGGAACCGATACCTTGGAATCGATACCTTGGCATCGATACCTTGGAATCGATACTTTGGAATCGAAACCTTAATTCGATACCTAGAAATCAATATTCATAACCCGTTTTCTAGATGTTGAAACAATCAACATCTAGAAAACGGGGATATTGGTTTCAAGAGATATAAAATTAATTTATCGATTCTACCATATCTACGGTATGAAATTTGCAATATTGTGATATTTTTTTGTAATAATTATAGTTATTATGTTTATGTTATCATATGGATATTTGCTACGCATAATATAAAATTCAACAACATCCTTTGATATATATACTATATAATATATAGTACCTAACAATAATGCTATATAATGCAATATATAACAGCCGTACATTTGCAATCATTAAGCCCGAATGGATTGCATTAGTTCGGCAATATGCAAATTTAAGACCGGACAGCCAGCAGCGATTCTTTTTAACATATCGCAATGGCAAGTGTGTTTGTTCACCTGTTGGTCTTAATACAATTGGCAAAATTCCAATGCGAATAGCTGAGTACCTTCAGCTTGATAGCGCAAGTAACTTCACAGGTCACTGTTTTCTAAGGAGTTCAGCGACATTGTTGGCAAACCAAGGAGGTGACTTGCTTTCAATTAAAAGGCATGGTGGATGGAAATCATCTACGGTTGCAGAAGGATATATCGAAAATTCTCTGCATAGTAGAATTCAATTAGCTAAAACAATGACCCCGTTAGAGATATCGACTCCGCCTGCAACTTGTTCGACATCTGAAATACAAGATATATGTAATAATACAATCAACGTTACTCTACCTTCGCAATCAAGATCAATTCAAACAAACCAGTTAATCCCTGGGGTATCGATCTCTGGTTGTCAAAATTGCCCAATCAAAATTTTTAATAATTGTTCCGTTTCAATTTCTGAAAAGAATGAATAATGGTAATTTATATAATATTTGTTGCTGTTCTGACATTGAATTACATACCTTCCAAATATAACAATTTCTATTTCATTTCTTTTTATTTTCATAGAAAAACAACGAACTGGGTAGCATATTATTAAGGTTAGGGATTTATGATTTTAAAATGTCACTAAATTAATCAAGTTCCAGGAAGTACCAACTTTACTTTTACGCACTCGTGTTTAAAGTGACTTTTTACGCACGCAAATCGAATCGTGAAATGATAGGTTTTGATAAGTGAGTACAAAAAGAGGTCTTTATGGCACAGATCAATCAAAAATTGTTAAGCAACAATTGAATTAATAATTCAAACAAACGTCAATATATAACATTTATTAACATCAAGGAAAATAATACATTATTTTCTACAACATTATTTGTGGAAATTAAAAGTACAATTGCTTGGATTAGTTATTGTAACTTGGCGCCAACTATCGCCTAAACTAATAGGTCCTTCATTAGTCTGATATGATTATCGAAGCTCCCCCACAGATGTTCTGAGCAGAGAATTTTCAATGAAATATTCGGCTACCTTATTCGATCGCCAACCAATCAATTGCTTCAACGTTCTTGTGTCACTGCCGCTTTCCACTGCACTTCTTCGGAAACAATGTCTCGCACATTTATTTGCGTTGGGTAATTTTAGAAACTCGGCAATCATTCTTGGCATTTTTTCTAAAGTATCTTTACCCACCGGCTGCGAACTACACTTGCCATTATGATATGACAGAAACAAACTGTCAATTTTGACATACTAAGGACATAAAGCAACATATTTGTTGTACAAAGAAATATAGTCCACGACACCGTCGTTTGGAACAATCGTAAACTGTCTGGAAGTGTAAGTTTTGGTTCTACGAATTTTCACTAACAAAACCAAACCTTCAGTCGTCACATCCTGAATACATAAATCATGCAACTCCTTGCGTCGGCAGGCTCCAAATATGCCGAGATCTGATGCCTTCATCATAAACTGTTCAATTTCCCTTCGCTACTTCTTAAGTTCATCACCCACGGAGTTACTCTTCATATATTCTGTGACCATAAGGAATTTAAAGATATCAACGTTTTCCTTAATTTTTAACATTTTTGAACTTAGAGTAGACGCACCAAAGAAGTGAAGCTTTGTAAACTTTTGACTACAGAAAATGGATCACAATTTATTAAATGTAATCATTTTAAATACATTTTCTTACCATTTGAGACAATTAAGACATTACGATTTTTTCATCACAATTATTGCTAATGACATTTTTCTCATGTCGCCACTCGCAAAACTTATCATATTCTTTGATATACGGTTTTCAGATGAACATTACTCAATTGTTTTTCAATAAAGAAGAAGTTTATTTTTACAAAACGAAAGATTAATATTTACCATTTAATGTAACATTGTCATTTATGTAAAATTATATCACTCAAGTGACGGCCGTCCGCTTGAATACAGATTTCAAGTCTCTGCCAAAATTCATTCACAACTCGTGCCAATAGCTCTTGGTCAATCGCATGCACCTCTTCTGTAATGATATCTTGGAACGCAATTAAAGTACGGGGTTTGTGAACATAAACACGTTCTTTCAAGTACCCCCACAAGAAAAAGTCACAAGACGACAAGTCCGGCGATCTAGGGGGCCACGGCACGTCACCTAAACGAGAAAGGTGGCGCCCAGGAAACATGTTTCTCAAAACTTCCATTGATGCATTTGCAGTGTGTGCTGTGGCACCATCCTGCTGAAAATAAACATTTCTGAGATTTATCTGTCTTCTTCGTAGTTCAGGTAGAAAAAACGTATTTAACATGTGAATGTAACGCTCCGAATTCACGGTCACCGTAACGCCATTCTCATCAAAAAAAATACGGTCCAATAACACCAAAAGCCGCAACCGCGCACCATACGGTCACACGCGCGGAGTGAAGAGGCTTTTCACGGGTAATGCGAGGATTTTGTGGGGCCCAGTAACGGAAGTTTTGTTTATTTACTGAGCCATCCAAGCTAAAATGAGCTTCATCACTCATTATCACTATTGGGTTTTCCTCAAACAACACTTGCATACGTACGACGAAGTCTTCGCGTTCAACATAGTCCCTCTCGTTGAGCTTCTGAACAACCTGAATTTTATATGGGTGAAATTTCAAATCCAAACGCAAAATTCTTCTCACAGAATCACGGCTTAACTGCAACTCATGTGCATGTCGCCGTGCAGATCGACTGGGGCTCCTGTTCATTGCCTCTCTCACTGCGTCGATGTTTTCGGGCGTTCTCGCTGTTCTCGCAGGGCCTGGCGGCTTCTTCTTTGCAATATTCCCTGTTGTTCTCAACGTTTGCACCCATTTCAAGATTGTATTGCGGCTTGGAACCGCGCTATTCCGGCGGATATTGAAATGCCGGCGGAAAATTCGTTGTGTTATGTATGATAACTGATTCGCCATTTTTGACAAAAGTATCGTACGCGAATATGCGGTGCTGTATTGTCCACTGCTCCATTGTAACTGAAACGGTAAGTCATGCCGACGCGTATGACCCCTCCACCTTCTTCCTCCCACCACTAACGCCTTTATATTATCTATTTTAAAAACGTCAGTTTCCCGTAAGTCACCCGTATAATTCCCTGGATTTCTGTGGTATTAGTTTTCCTTGAGCTGCTTCAAATTCGTGCAAAATTTCTTGTGAGTAAACGTTTTCCGCTACTTCAATTATCATTTTGAAAGCGAACTGTTTAATAACCAAACAATATGAAACATTAGTAACCCTAACAACATCAAAACAAACGAGTATCTACACGATCTACACACTCTAAAATTGACATCGATCAACGGCTCGATGCAATTCACTCGCATTTGTTGGCACTTGTCGCAAAAATAGTAAATATTTTTTAATGTTTTGGAGACTAAAATCGAATAAAACGCTGTATGTACCACGGGCATAATTGCCGATTATGGCCCTCGGGAAATTAAAAGTCCTCCTTCGCGGGGCTTTAAACTTTCCCTCGTGCCATAATCTCCTAATTATGCCCTTAATACATAAATAACTATTATGTTTTGGCATAAAACATAACACAGGCCTGCATTTTTCAACACTTTGAAAGTTGACTGTTTTCTAGTAATTGGGTAGCGCTGATTTCAAATCTGCTTTTATTTTTTTTGTATAACGTAAGGTTATTTCTCAAACCAGTAAAATCAAAAAATATAGAAAAAACACGATTTATTTAATTTATAAGCTAGTTTTATACTATATTAAAAAAATACAAAAATATACACATAGAAACTATTAGAAATAGTTATTTATTCTTTATGCTTCTTAAAAAAACGTTTTCGTTTTTCAGAAAAGCTTCGTTTGGTTGTTTTTCTGTCATATTCAGCTAAAGGAAGACCTCTTCTCAATGTCCAACAGTAATCGACCATCATTTTTGTGCCCCAGCGCCCTTGGTATCTTTTTTCCATCTCTTTAATATCCTGGTGAAATCTTTCTCCTTGCTCTTCACTCACGTCCCCAAGGTTTTCTGGGAAATAGTCCAAATGGGAATGTAAAAAGTGAATTTTTATGCTCATATTGCAACCAAGAATCCTGAATTTTTCCAGCATATTTTCAACGATCTCAACATAGTTTGTGTCTTTATAATTCCCTAGAAATGTATGTACAACTTCGTTAAAAGCATGCCATGCATGTTTTTCCTTATCTTCCATCACATTTTCAAATTCTTGATCTTTCACCAAGCTCCTAATCTGCGGGCCTACAAAGATTCCCTCCTTTAATTTTGCCTCTGACAGAGTCGGAAATGTTTTACACAAATATTTAAAACAATTTCCTTCTTTTTTTAATGCGTTAACAAATTGTTTCATAAGTCCAAGTTTTATGTGAAGCGGTGGAAGTAACACTTTTTGAGGTACAATAAGACTTTCGCGAATTACATTTTTGGTTCCAGGTGTTAAAGTCACCCTTTGTGGCCAGTCTCTTTTTATCCAATGCTGTTCTCGATTTCTGCTATCCCACTCGCACAGGAAACATAAAAATTTAGTATATCCAGACTGCTGACCCAAGAGAAGGCCTAAAATTTTTAAATCTCCACACGCTTCCCAGTTGTGATTTTCATATTGTATTCTTAAAAGTAATTCCTATAAATTTTCATAGTTTTCCTTTAAATCAACAGAATGGCCGACCGGAACAGAAGCAAAAACATTGCCATTATGTAAAAGAACAGCTTTAAGGCTCCTTTTTGAAGAGTCGATGAAAAGTCTCCAGTCAGAAGGTGTGTACTCAGGAGCTCCGAGGAAAGTAAGTAGATCAGCAATTGCTTGGCAGTACACGAGTGGTCCGTTTTGTGCAAAATATTTTACAAATCCAGCCTCACGATTTCTATACCAAGTGAAGGTAGTTTCTGGGGCAAGCAAATTTTCTTGTTTCAACCTAGACCCTAGTACTTCAGAAAGATCTTTTTAAAGTCCCAAATCTCTTACTAAATCATTCAGTTCGGCTTGTGAAAATAGCTGAGGTTGGTTTTGACCTGAGGTTGATGGTTCAAAATCACTATCCATCTGTACGGAGCCGGAAGTTGAAGAGGTTTCAATATCTTCTTGTAGTACTTTGGGGGGTATAAGTATAGGTACATGATCACTGTGAGGAACTGGTCTGATAGCTGATTCAATATTGTTTGAGTACAAAATATGTTTCAAAGTTTATCTATTATGCCCCTTAATATCACAAAGACAAAAGTAGCAATCTTCATGATGATTTTGCGGTTCTCTCCAAGCCATCGGTATTCCAAAAGGAAGGCTTTTTCTATTCCCTTTGGTCCAATGTCTTAAACCTTCTTCACATACCTTACAAACAACGTGCGGTGCCAAATCTTTATCTTGATCTCCTAATTTGATTTTGAAATAAGCATAATATGCATTTTTCACAAATTCACCAATTGGTCTCTTAAACTTTTTCAAGACGAAATATCCACAAATATAACAGAAATCATCTGGTTTGTTTTTGCAACACCGGCTAGACATATTTTTAAGCAATGTTTATTTATCAAATACCACGCAAAACACTAAAAACAAATTAATTTTACTTGTTTACTGATCGACACTCAGAGCTATATATAATGAAGTAAATGACATTAAAATATACATTTTGTTTGGAGTGATAAACTTGAAATCCTTCTTCGCAGTACTATGGTCTATTTTTAAACTAAGAGGAGCGTTTTAAATTAATCGCGCCAAAATTACTATGCGTGATTGGTTGCTTCAGAGGTAGGATTACGTTATGCAAAAATTGCGTGTTGACCTATCGATGTCAAACGCTTGTCAAATTTCGTTTTCTGTTGTGTTCCCGTTGTTCTATTCAGTTGTATTGTTGTATTAACGTAAATAAATCCGTTCTTTTTAGAATTTGCGAAACCTTTAAGATACCCTTCTGTAGTTATCGATAATTATTCAAAATTCATATAAATATGGATACTGTTGCAACAAGTTCAGCATCATTTTCACATCCGAAAAAACGCAAACGTTTAGATATAGGGCATTTATCTGTTGCTGAAAAGCAATGTGTTTTAAATATGTATAAACAGCTGCGAACTGATGAACCGAATCTTAAAAAACCGTTATTGTTTCTAAAATTAGTAACACCGTGGGTAAGTTTTCATGGATTGAATAATGTAACCAATTTGATAATGTTCTGCTTTTAGGCGTTGCACAATCGACAGTATATCGCACCATAAAAGAGTATAATGAGACTGGTACAGTTACTGCATCTAAACACTATGGAGGACGACCTGGTAATGTTGCTGCATACGATGAAGTAGTTAAACAGTCTGTGCGGCAAATAGTGCATGCTTTCTTTTATAAAAACGAATTACCTACGTTGGACAAAATTTTGATGGAAATAAAGAAACGTCCAGATTTACCACAAATGTCCCGTTCGTCATTGTACAAATTTATGAAGCAAATTAACTTCAAGTACGAAGAACATCACATTTAAATTGACAGAAGTGAGGGGGCTGTTATTGCAAGCTATCAAAAATGTTCAAAATGTTAATTGGAAAAGTTGTGTTGAGCATATAATTAAGGAAGAAATAAAAATGGCCACACTAGATGGCATCGTAGATGATCTAATCGAACCGTTTATTATTTCTATGGGTGCTGATAGTGACAGTGATACTTTCTCAGACAGTTAAGATTTAGAATAGATTATTTTGTTTAATTTTTGCAAGTAACAAGTAGTTAACGGAGCCTTTAATTTCTTTAAATCCTTTATTTATGTTATTTTTGTGTTTAATGTAAATAATTTTTAATAAATGTTTAATTACGTTGTGACTTTATTGATGTAGAGTTTATATTCAAAATTAAGCGGGAAATAACGCTAAATTAAATGTTGCCTTTGAGCTCAATGAATAAAGAAAAACTAATAAAATACGAAAATTTAAAAAAACATTCAGAATGTCATTGATTTGGTAACTTTTACAGTGTAAATGTGGCTTTTCCATTTACTCCTCTTAGTTTAAAAATAGACATTAATAAAGTGAAAGCATAATAAATAGGATTTAGCAGGTAAAAATTCCCGGAAATCTTGTCCAAAATTAATACATGTAATAAAAGATTTACATCAGGTAATGAGAGCCTATTTAACAAATTTCTTTAAAACCACAACAGAAAATAATTTTTGGGTTAATACCTAGAATTTGAAGTGGTACATTCATTTTAAAATGTATTAAAATGCCTATTATAAGATTTTTTTTATATTTTTTTCTTTTTCTTTTGTGCAAAAAAAAATCTGTGGATGGTAGAGACCTGTATTTTAATTAGTTATTACTATATAAAAACTGAGCTTAACAAACAAAAACACGTCATCACAAATTTTATGCAAGCCTGTGTAATTAATAATTCTACGCCTAACAAAAGGACCCGTTGATCTGCTAATTGAGTAAATCAGTAAATTTTAGAAAATTATAGAAAATAAAACAACCGATAAAATTTCATGTAATTAAAACGAAATTTATGCTAGTATTGTGTTTTTTTATATATAAATTTGTGGTATAATTAAATCTATATTTGAAAATAATAAATCTATTTACTTATATTCGCAATATGATTTTACACCTAATAAATAATCAGTTGCTGTTTTCGAAATATTGGAACAACAAACATGGGTTTGGACATTATTTGTTTCGCGAACCAAAAGACATAATTTTGTTCCGGCGTTCGAGACTTAATGAACATCAGACGAGAGTAACTAATGAAAATTCACTAGAAATAGTTAGTTATTAATTATTACACCACAAGATTGTGCGGAACTTTTTCAATTTTCCCACATCGCCAATTCCGCTCAAGTTACTGGTTGCCATGAAAGGTAATTTAGTTCTAACCGGGTTGTTCGTTATTAATTTTCACACCGGCACTACTAATTTTCGTGTGCCGGTCCAGCTGGCTGATGAAATAATTGGATTATTCTTCGATTCATTCCATCGTTTAATGGGATTGGTTTATGATTACTTTTTGGTTAAAAAAAACATAATCAATTCGATTAGATTTAAAGTGAAAAAATACGATTTGTTTCCGATTATTTGCTCTAACATTAGCAAAATATGTTGATATCGAATATGTATGATATACAGGGTATTCCTCTTTCAAAACAATCCACTCTAAAATAATGTGTTTCCTGCAAAATTTTTCTCTTGATTGAGATTTAAGGCTGTCGAAGTTTTAGCAAAAAAATATGAATTCACCTCTAACTCACTCTATCCAAAAAAAATTTTACAAACTGCATCTGATGGACTGTGGATCGGCTCAAGGTGCTTTATTGCTTTTCAGAATATTTTCCACAAAAATTAATACACTTCTGCATTCTCCACAAAAACTGATACACTTCTGCATTCATTCAAACCAATTGCTAAAGCAGTTATTCCAGTCTTCAGTTGGGACAGTCAAAATTACCGTTTTGAAGACATCTACTCTCTTTATCTTTTTGAACGTAAAAAAAATAATAATATAACAATATAACTTTATTTAGCAACTGCTATGTACATGCAAAATAAATTTTGAAAATATAAATCATGAAAGTTAGAACAATAACATAAGACTTAAACTAAAAGTTTTCCCGAACAAATTCAATTACAAGGATCTTAAATCTATTCAAACTACCACTGGATTTCATGTGCGTAGGTAAACTATTAAACAGTTTCAGTCGGTTCACAAACACATTCTTGGTTGTTTGCACCCTATTATAGTTTTCAATATAATAACACAGGCCTGCATTTTTCAACACTTTGAAAGTTGATTTAAAAATTTTAATTGTTTTCTAGTAATTGGGTAGCGCTGATTTCAAATCTGCTTTTATTTTTTTGTATCACGTCAGGTTATTTTTCAAACCACTAAAATCAAAAAATATAGAAAAAACATGATTTATTCCATTTATAACCTAGTTTTATATTATATTTAAAAAAAATACAAAAATAGACACATAGAAACCATTAGAAATAGTTATTTATTCTTTATACTTCTTAAAAAAACGTTTTCGTTTTTCAGAAAAGCTTCGTTTGGTTGTTTTTCTGTCATATTCAGCTAAAGGAAGATCTCTTCTCAATGTCCAACAGCAATAGGCCATCATTTTTGTGTCCCAGCGCCCTTGGTATCTTTTTTTCCATCTTTTTAATATCCTGGTGAAATCTTTCTCCTTGCTCTTCACTCACGTCCCCAAGGTTTTCTGGGAAATAGTCCAAATGGAAATGTAAAAAGTGAATTTTTATGCTCATATTGCAACCAAGAATCTTGAATTTTTCCAGCATTTTCAACGATCTCAACATAGTTTGTGTCTTTATAATTCCCTAGAAATTTATGTACAACTTCGTTAAAAGCATGCCATGCATGTTTTTCCTTATCTTCCATTACATTTTCAAATTCTTGATCTTTCACCAAGCTCCTAATCTGCGGGCCTACAAAGATTCCCTCCTTTAATTTTGCCTCTGACAGAGTCGGAAATGTTTTACACAAATATTTAAAACAATTTCCTTCTTTGTTTAATGCCTTAACAAATTGTTTCATAAGTCCAAGTTTTATGTGAAGCGGTGGAAGTAACACTTTTTGAGGGTCAATAAGACTTTCGCGAATTACATTTTTGGTTCCAGGTGTTAAAGTCACCCTTTGTGGCCAGTCTCTTTTTATCCAATGCTGTTCTCGATTTCTGCTATCCCACTCGCACAGGAAACATGTAAATTTTTTTTATATTTTTTTCTTTTTCTTTTGTGCAAAAACAAATCTCTGGGTAGTAGAGACCAACTGTATTTTAATTAGTTATTGCTATATAAAAACTGAGCTTAACAAACAAAAAACACGTCATCACAAATTTTATGCAGGCCTGTGTAATCGTTGGTATTTCTTGTTCCATAGTTGTAAATTTGAACGACCGTTGTCAATTTGCCACTTAAGTAAGGAGGTATTATTCAAATTTTAATTTTATAGATGAATACCATTGTCTTATAATAGAAGTAAAACTACGGTTCTAATCTTCACTTTTAATCTTTAAGCGTAACACGACAATTTGTTTCGTGAAGTGAAGATTAGAACCGTAGTTTTATTTCTATTTTAAATTATGGATCTTCATCAAGTAAATGCCGAATCAATTCAACCATTGTCTTATATACTATGTATTGTTTTACACTTAATAAACTTAAAGTTTCTAGCATTAGATTAATTGGGTTATATCTGTTACATTTTAATACTATTCGCAAAGCCTTATTCTGTAGTTTTTGGAGTTACTGTATCTAATTCCCATTTATACTAAATAAAATGGCAGAGCAAAAATCAAAATGTGGTGCTATTAAAGATTTAAACCACAACATCGGGCATACAGTGCCAAATTATGACTAAATCTATTTAAGAAAAATATCTTTTTGGAAATTTTACTAGATAGGTATTGAACGTGAGTTTTGAAATCTAAATTAGTATTCAATATTACCCCCAAATATTTCATATTCTCAACTCTGTCTATTTTCTTGGAGTCCATATACAAATCTATATCATTAAAATTCAATTTAGAAGTCTTATATTTAGTACCAATTATCATGAACTTAGTTTTACTGAAATTCAGTGCCATATTATTCTCACATACAATTTATTTAATTGGACAGTCATGCTATCCACCATCTCCCTAATATCATCACCAACTATATAGATCATGGTGTCGTCCGCAAACATACATATTTCGCAATTATCAACCGCTTTGACTATATCATTGATGTACAGAATAAACAATAATGGACCTAACACTATTCCCTGGGGCACTCCGTATTTTATAATAATCATATCAGTCATCTCATTTTTATATTTGACTACTTGATATCTATTAGTTAGGTATGATTCAAACCATCCTAATGCTAACCCAGATATTCCCATTTTATTTAATTTACACCAGAACAAGGCTCTGTCAACAGTCTCAAAAGCCCTCTTAAAGTCTAAGAATACAGTCAAAACAAACTTGCCTTTATCAATTACTTTCGCCCACGCATCGCAAACACTCAGCACAACCGTTTCACGCGAATGATATTTTCTGAACCCCGACTGATTCGACTCAATTAAAGAATTTTTTTCACAATATTCCATTAATTTGACTTTTACACACGTTTCCAAAACTTTTTTATTTGAAGCTACTAAGTTAATAGGTCTAAATTCCTCATGCCGGCACGTTCCGTTAACCTTAGGTACTGGCGTCACATATGTCGTTTTCCAATCTTCAGGAAATTTACCAGTTCGAAGTGACGTATTTATAACATCGAGAAACCTGTCAGCAATTACTTCACAGGAATCTCTTAAAACGTTTGTTGATATTCCATCACCTATCTCTCCAGTACACTTTATAGATTTTAATATAGATTTTAAGACCCCATCGATACAGCAGTAAAGCAATCCATTTGTACGGGGGCATTAATATTATCGAGTATCTTTAGATAATCCATCGACCTAGGTATATCTCTCACAATATTTTCAATACTGTTAACGAAAAAGTTATTAAATTTTTGAGCAATCTCCTTCGCGATAGCGGCAGCTCCGTCACTGAATTTTATTTCACTGTTAACATTTTTACTTTTATTCGGTAGTAATGCTTTTAAGTTTTTCCACAATTTACGACTATTATATCTATTTTCATCTATAATCTTAATGTAATATTCATCCTTTTCCTTTTTTATAAGCTGTATCACTTTGTTACGCGCTATTTTGAAATTTTCCCAGTCGCAGTCTTGGTCAGTAAACACAGCCCGACTATAGTTCAAGTCTCTTAACTTCATCATTTCTATTATACCGCTATTCATCCATTTCTTTTTCAAATAAATTTTCCTCAGTATGTGTTCCTCACATTTTCTCCATTATGTCACCTATGCTGCTAATGAAAGCATCCATTGTGACATTTACCACCGACTAACTCCAGTTGATACCAAGTAAGTTATCTTGTAAACTTTTCTTCCTATAATTTCTCATTTTTCTTTTCTTTATTACAGTCTTTTCTAAGTGTGCTTCTTTTTCCTCTTCTGCGGCAATGCTCAAAATGCAGTGGTCACCAATCCGAGGAGTTCTATGAACTTTGTGTGCCAAATCCTTTTTATTAATAATAATAATATAATAAACCGTTTATTAACAGAATACATCCAATTATGGGGTTATAAATATAAATACATGTATATAAGCATTAAACATAACGTGCGTATCAATGGAAAAATTATCCTAAACTAAATTAAATCTAAGAAGTAAAACAAATACATTCTTTCACAGAAACCAAATACCTGCAGTAATTATCGCCAAATACATCTAAATTATAATTACATGAATTATATAAATGGCACATTCTATAAAGTGGGGAGTTTTTATATGAATTAGTTGCAGCCTGACTGTTTAAGAAAGTAATTGAGTTTCTAGTGTTGAAATGAGGAATATAAAACCTAATTATAATATAGTCTATTAATGTTTTGCTATGATTCGTAATTCTAGTAGGCACATTGACAATTTGATTCGGTCCGTGGTTATAACAAGTGTTTATTTGAAAAGTCAATCTAGTAGCATGTGATTTACTGAGAACATTTTGAAGTATGTCGTAAATTAAAATTTACTACTTAACCAACGAAGTCGTATATTTTGACAGTTTCATACATACAAATAATTAACAAATAATAGGTATTTATTGAAAACTATAACAAATGTTGAAAATGTTGTCCTTCAAGATCAATGCACTTTAAAATCCTCCGTTCAAAATTTCTGATGATATTCTGCAACATTACTGGATTGTTATTAATTTCCATACATTTCTGTTCGATTCTCTGTAGCATATCATCCAAATTCAATATAAGTAGGTGTTCGAAATATGTTATTTTTTAGATAAGGCCACAAAAAGAAGTCGCAAGGTGTTAAATCGCATGAACGTGTAGGCCAGGCAATTTCAGTATTTCGACTAATTATACGCTCATCAAAAAATTCTCTTAAATAATCCAAAGATTCTGCAGTACAGTGACAAGGTGCTCCGTCTTGTTGGAAATATGCATTTTGTAGTTCATCATCATGCAACTGATTGACAAATGGTTGTAAAATTTCCGTACGGTACCTTTGAGCAGTTAATGTTCCCTGAAAAAATATTGGTCCAATAATTCGCCTTTGGCTTATCGCTGCCCAAGCACCAATTTTCTCTGGATGTAGCCATTCTTCATTAATTATATGTGGATTTTCACTACCCCAAATTCTTCTATTTTGTGAATTTAGGTATTTCGTTTTATAAAACCATGCTTCATCAGTAAAGATGACTCTTTGGGAAAGTTCTCCATTATTGTTCATATTTACAAACCAATTACAAAACTGTAGTCTACGTGGGTAATCAATTTCGAACAATTCCTGTACTGCTGTGACACGGTATGGATAAAGTTGAATATCTTTTTTTAATAACTTGTGAGTTGTACCAACAGAAAGGTTTATTTGTTGACTCAAATGTCGAACAGATGTTTGTGGTTCATTTTCCATTATTTCTTCATCACGATTGACAACTTGAGGTGTACGTTTTTTAACTGCTCCGCTGCCTGATTTTCTTAAGAGACTACCAGTTTCAGAAAAAAGTTTTAAAGTTGTATCCAAAGTATTCTTAAATTGTATATAATCTATTACAAAATGTGGAAACTCAACTTGAAATTCTACCATGCAATCTTGAACTGAATAAATCCATAAACCATCAATTTTATTACCACTTCGAAAATAAGCCTGGACTAAAAAAATTTTATGTTCTAAAGTGAAAGACATTTTAAACTGAGAAGCAATTTATTTAAACCAGAATCGACGCACGATTATTTTATGTACTAACTGATATTTGTGATTGACATTATCAAATGTCATTTGGATTTACGTTTACGGAACAACAAACACATAATAATATATTTGCGTCTTATTCAATCAAATTTTCAAAGTAACCTAGATTGACTTTTCAAATGAACACTTGTTATAATATTGTTTTAATTTTGTTACAGTAATAATCATTTAGGTTCAAGTAATCAAGATTATAATCCCCAATAAAATTATGTTTTCCTCTACAGTATTTCCCATGTATTCATCAATGAATTCAATAAATAAATTATCATGTTTTGCAGGAGGGTGATGTAGAAGGTTAATGAGGTACTTCTCGTCTTGTATTTTTAGTTCACTTCAATGACCGATACAAAGTCTAAACTCACTATATATGATTGTTTCGGCCTTTACTTGATGAAATTCCATTATAACTATTAAGATAAAATAAAACAAATTTTATGAATTTCACTTTTTAATTATCACTGTAACGAGTCGTTTCGCACCAACCTGGGCTTCGTCAGACATATAACTAACTTATTTACAAAATATTTTTTATATTAAACACAAGTAAACGGTAACAAGCAAAAACACATGTTTTATTTTAAAAATAGTCAGAGGGATGGGTGCTTTTTATTACTGGATGTCTATTCACAAAACTTTCGCTACGGTTTATACAAAATGTACTGTTCTTAAGTAATAAAACTAGAGGTTTACATTATATTCCAGGGAGGTAAAGAATTCTATGGAAGAGTCACTTGAAATCAATAAAATAAAGAAAGCTGACAAGATCTTAAATGATCAATTAGAAACAAATAATTCACCCTTACTCAATCTATTTATTTGATATGCAGACAGTTACATATTGTATTTTTGTATTTTTCCATAGAATTCTTTACCTCCCTGTAATATAATGTAAACCTCTAGTTTTATTACTTAAGAACAGTACATTTTGTATAAACCGTAGCGAAAGTTTTGTGAATAGACATCCAGTAATAAAAAGCACCCATCCCTCTGACTATTTTTAAAATAAAACATGTGTTTTTGCTTGTTACCGTTTACTTGTGTTTAATATAAAAAATATTTTGTAAATAAGTTAGTTATACGAGGGAAGATCAGTAAGTACCCGTGTGTGAAGACGGGTGGCGCTGCTGAGGGAAGTTGGCATTATCGTCGTGTACTACCATCTGTCAGACAACACCCTAATAAATTTCAGACTGATTCATAGGTTAGTTTTTATTTGGCAGCCAGTTGTATCACACGTGTTTCGTGTTTCTCGATAAAATGGAAAAAGAGCAATATCGATCCGTAATTCGCTTTTTATTTTTTGATGGAAAAACATGCGAAGAAATAAAAGCGAAGTTAGATGCTGTCTATGGGGACCCTTCACCATCTATAACAACCGTAAGATATTGGTTCAACGAATTTAAACGTGGTCGTACATCTGTTTTTGATGAGGAGCACCCAGGCCGCCCGGCAGACGTGGTTACCGAGGAAATCGTTGAAAAGGTCCACGACGTGATTCTCGCTGATCGCCGAACGAAAGTGCGCGAAGTAGCAGAGGCCGTAGGCGTGTCGTACGGAACGGCAATTAATATTTTACATGATAAGTTATCGGTGAGAAAGGTGTCGGCCCGATGGGTGCCGCGATTGCTTACGGTGGACAACAAGCGGATACGGTTGTCAATGTCGAAGCAGTATTTGGACCTCTTTAAGAGAAATTCGCAGGAGTTTTTGCGTCGAGTCGTCACCGTTGATGAAACCTGGATCCATTATTATACGCCAGAGTCCAAGCGACAGTCAAAACAATGGATTTTTCCGAGTGAATCTGCTCCGAAGAAGGCAAAGACGGTCCCATCGGCCGGAAAGGTCATGGCCACGACTTTTTGGGATTCCAACGGAATAATCCTCATGGACTTTTTGCAGAAAGGGAGATCGGTCACGGGGCGTACTACAGTGAATTATTGGACCGATTCGATATAAAATTGAAGGAGACACGCCCCCATTTGGCTAAGAAAAAAGTGCTGTTTCACAACGATAATGCACCAGCACATTCATCCAGAATTGTCGCGGCAAAGTTGCATGAACTGCACTACGAATAGCTGCCGCACCCACCGTACTCGCCTGACTTGGCTCCCTGCGACTTCTTTCTGTTCCCCAACATGAATACGTGGCTCGGGGGAAAAAGATTCAGCTCAAACGAGGAGGTTATCGTCGAGATAGAAGCGTATTTTGCAGAGTTTGACAAATCGCATTTTTTGGAGGGGTTAAAGAAATGGCAGAAACGTTGGGAAAAGTGTATTGTACTAAAAGGTGATTACGTTGAAAAATAAATAAAAAATTTGTGAAAAACTTGCGTCTTCTTTCCTAACACGGGTATTTATTGATCCACCCTCGTATGTCTGACGAAGCCCAGGTTGGTGCGAAACGACTCGTTACAGTGATAATTAAAAAGTGAAATTCATAAAATTTGTTTTATTTTATCTTAATAGCTAAACTCACTATATGTGAAGTTTCGAAAACCATATTATCTAATATATAGACAAGTACACCGCCCGTTCTTCGGGTATTTGTGCAACACTTAACGACGCTATACGCTATCGTTAAGACTTGGGTCGAGACTGTACGGAGGATGATCTAATAATTCGATATTTTGCTGCTCCAAAAGCTCAATTGTTTTTCGAGCTGTTTGTGAACTTGCATTGGCATGTTGCAAGATGATTCGCCGTTGTGCGTCAATTTCTCGGAGTACGGCGATTATTTCTGGCAAACAAATGGTTGTGTACCAATCCGCATCAACCGTTCTTCAATTTTACAAAGGAATTGTAGCCACATAACCTGATTTTGAGACAAACTTTGCGACCATTTTTTCGACACACTTCGCGGGCGCATAACTTTTGTCGGATTCTCTTTATCTTGAAATACCTAAACAACAAACTGACGTTTATTTTGAGTTGATATGAATAAAACCAATGATTCATCGCCACTCACGATGCTATAGACTTTTCTGAGTTTCCGTTATTGAACCGGCTCAAAGTTTTTCGGCACCAATTAATGCGAGTCGACTTTTGCTTTTCAATTAAAATATGGGAAACTAACTTTTTCACGCTCAGTTCATTATTTAGGATCGTTTAGATTAATGTCTTTGAAATACTCATGGATGTCTAAATTTCACATGTCACATGTTTATCTTCCTCCTATCAGTCGGCGCACAGCATCGATGTTTTTCTGGCTGTTCTTGGCGGACCTGTCGTTGTATCGTCGCTACTACTAGTGCGTTCACGTTGGAATTCACAGTGCCAACGTGAAATTGTCGATTGATGTGGTGCCTCATCTTCGAAAACAGAAGCCAACTCACTGTTAATCCTCTCCGAAAGTTGTGAAAAGTTATTGCGCGAAAATATTCTTGACTCAATTACATTTTTCGGCCAACTAATAAATTTTAGAAATTCACTGTGATTAAATCACTAGTCGTATCTTAATTAATCTTTAGATTTAGGTTAACGAAAGATTAAGATTAATTTTGACACCTCACGTTTTATTATTGACGCCCTCTACGAGGCTATATGCAACATTAAAAGGACTTATCTTGCGATAGCGATTCTTCAGACGTTTCTTCATAATTACACAGCGGAGATCCTAAGATCGAAACACATATGTCTGTAGTTGAGACGAAAATTGGTTAAATACATTGTGTATGTTCATATAAAAGGATTCCGAGATGTTTTTAACATATTTGTATTTACCATGTAGTATTTATCAGACATATATAATTTTTTTCTAGTGTTTTAAAAGTAGCATAACTGAAAGCTCTAGAATTACATTAACGACATCTATCTTTCAGCGATATTATCATTATACCTAAGAAACGAGCTGCGTCTATCGGAAAACAGTTCCACTACAGTCTACCATATTTTCATAATGATATGCTATATATTACCAATATTAGGAGCGATTTGTGCAGATAGTGTCTTAGGAAGATATAGGTAAGGCAGTTTTAGACTATTTTGTTACTGTAACAAAGTGAAATATACAAATTTTAATAGAGACGTTACAAAGATGTTTTACAAGTATTAACGTTGATCGTTAAATGAGCTTCATTATACAGGGTTAGGCAAACGTTTGGATTCATTCAAATGTCTTTAATATGGCTACTTAGATTTTAATACGACTTTGCACAATTAATTAACTGCAAATCGGGGATTCGATGAATATATTTATATCCGAATCAGACTTCTGGTTTAGCCGGAAACGATGTTCAATCGCGGTTTAATTCAAACTTTGGGTAGTTATAATCATCCACGTCGTGGAACAATTGAACATCTTGCGTAAAAATTCGAATGAACATTTTCATTTCATGGCGTCGCCATATCATTGAGATAATAATAATAATAATAATAATAATAATAATAATAATAATAATAATAATAATAATAATAATTAATTGGCGTAGGGAAGGTTCCCAGCGCCCAATGACATAGATCCTTGCAATAGCCACGGCAGAGGCAGCCCATTAGGCTGAGAAGGGGACTATTTCCGACCGCCCCTTTCCGACTTCTGGTCGATCACTAACACCAACTGTCCTGCTTCCTAAGACCAACCCAGCGCATTGTCGAGGTTCTGGTCCCTGAAAGTGTTGCTGGCCAAACCGGTCAGCCCACCGAAGGGACCAGTAAGAGTAAGCGGTTGAGATGGACAAATGAAATGAATGAATACCTCTACCGAGCTTACTTGCAAATACCATCCATATCAAGCAGGATAGATGTTGATATGCTTGCCTCGCGGCCGTGTATCAACTTTTTCCCTTTCCCCCGAAAGGAGCGCACACATCAATAATAATAATAATAATGATAATAATATTTCAAAGCTAACTTCAGTAGCTGTTTCAATATCTTGAATTGGTTTTCTAAACATAGCTTGCTGACCTATTAGTTCCATTTGTAAAGTGGAAATTTTTTACGTTCGATTTTCGCCGGTTAATTTGGTAAAAGTATGATGCTGGGTTTCATAATGCCTTTTCACATTGTATTCCTTCGGAATAGAAACGCTACTCTTGCATATTAATCAGACTCTTTTGTTATGCGATGGAATAAAAAATATTTTTCTGTCCAAATATCTTGAAACTGTCGATTTTCATCTTCAACCTTACGACTACGTTTTTCACTGGGACCTGGTTTATCCATATCAAAATTGATATTATATTTTTACGTAGGTAGATGCCAAGTTCGAACTACGAAATATTTATTCTTCACAGATTACAATTCAAACAATATAACGTTCGCTTGTCCGTAGTTAAAACTTAACTGTCCCGATAGCGGGCGATGCGTTGTATTTATACGAGTTACCTAACACCGAGAACCTACCACATTGTTCGGGGATAACACCGACGTGTTTCGCGAGTCTTCGAGTAATCTAGTTGGTTCGACAGATTTCTAGTCTCGTAACAATATGCTTGGAACGACGAGGAGCATTCCTGTCCTATGTAGTAAACCTGAACAAGAAAGTAGTAGGTACTTGAAGATACATACCTTACTAACAATTACAAAAGTTAAAATAAAATAAAAAGTTAAGAAATATTGATTAGAATGGATTTTTACTTACTTTTGTAGTTTTTCGAACAATTTTTAAAATTCGTTGGCGGGCCGCATAAATATCGACAGTGGGCTGCGGTATGTGCATCGCTGCTTTAGGGGAACATGCAAATCGAGACAGTCATATAAAGCATTATAGAACTCTAAACAAGCTTGATTAATATCATTGTACCTTGAAAGAAAAGACCAATAGGAAGGAGAATATTACTGCTGTACGTCAGAGTGCTTGCGAAGATCCAAATTTGTCGATCTCAGGCATTTAACATGTCCAAAACCAGTTTGTGGCGAATTTTGCGAAAAGATCTCCTACGTGCCATTTCATCTAAATGGCAAGCAGTGTTAGGATCATAACTCCTCCCTATTTCGGTACATATCGATTTAATAATGAAATCGCTTAAACTAGAAACAGCAAATCCACATAAAATAAATATTTCTAAAATCATAAACTTAACGAATTTTAACCTTCTATACTCCAAAAATTATTTCGATTTCAGGACGATATTGTATTTTTCTGTTATTTACTTAGTTGGTAATTTAATAATGGTTTTTGCTGCAATACCAATGATCAATTTTTCCCCAATGTAAGTAACAAGTTATAACGCATTATAAAAAAGTAAATAATCAAAAATAAATCTCATTTGATACAGTACCATGACCGTAATTGGACTAACTTTGATATCGGTGGGTTCGGGAGGTTCAAAACCTTGTCTGGCAGCCTTTGGCGGAGATCAGTTCCATTTACCTCAACAGCGCGAACAACTTCAGCAGTTCTTTTCCCTATTTTATTTCAGCATTAATTTGGGAGGCTTCGTTGGCATGATAATCACACCGATAATGAGGAAATCGGTTACTTGCTTCGGTGACGATACCTGTTACGCTTTGGGATTCGGTTTCCCCGCTTTGCTGATTTTGTTATCAACTTGTAAGTTATCAAACTAATTCGATGTAAAACATGTAGCATAACTAATCCCTGTTGGTTTAAGTCTACTACAAATGCAATATGCGAGGGTAGCACTGGTCAATAAATTTTAATTTTTTTAATTTTTATTTAGAAACTATATTTATTTTATAGTTCTAAATTTGTTCTGGAACGTCAGCTTCGGAAAAAAAATATTGAAAAGTAAATGAAAGAATATTAATTAGATATTTACATTATAATTAGCTGTATGGTAGGGTGGAGCGAAAATTTTTTTTTAAATTTAGTTTTTCCTGTATTAAACATCGATGCTCTAAGTACTTAAAAGTGCTGAGAAAAAATCTTATCTTCCTAGGTCAACGTCTTGAGGTGGCGCACAAGACTTTAATTTGTGGAACTTCATCATTTATAAAAAGTAAACAGTGTGGTTTAAATTTATTTTTATTCAATAAATTCAAACTGTTACAGTCTTTTATTTACTCACATAAAGCATATTTAATACAAAAACAAAAATCATTCGTTAGCAAATTGTAAAGGATCTGGTTGTTGAAAAAATTGAGATTTCGACTCAAACAGTGGTATGTCTTGCCTTGCTTTAATTCTAGAGCGAATGAAACCGTCTCTTGCTTCTGATCCACAAACAGATATTGAAGCTTCAGTGACGAGCTTGACACACCTCTCTACTGCTTGGGTATGACAAGGAAACATCCCAAATTGACTGAAATTATTTCCCGAACGAATCAGGTTTGAAATTTCTGTATTAGAATATTTCATAGTCATTGGTGGTTCAGTTATTCTCACATTCGACCAATTTATTAACTCATAGTAATTCGTCGCATTTACTTGAAGTTGTGGAAGGCGGAACTCGCGAACTTTCTTCCTTTTAATACACACATTTTCTTTTCTTGCCTCTAATACTCTTCGGAGAGCCAATTCTCTAATTTTTGAAGTATCATCTTGAAGCATGGCCAACAGCATATTTTCTGGGTGTGCGAATAATGAATTTCTGTTTATAGTTTTTAAAACAATACTCTTACGGTCATCTCTTAAATATAAACTTCTCTTGACCATGTTGAAAACATGAACTGGACCATGGTTACAAGATGGCTTTGACTTTATGTCAAACCATGTTGGCGCGTATACTTTCATAATGAAAAGTGCTTGTTGCTTAAGGTTTTCTGGTGGTGTAGCCATTCCAATGTATAAGCGAAGAATCCTATTGGCGCAAGTTAGCCAGCGAGAGTGTGCTAATTTCCCAGGGTCTCTTTCAGCTAAACTTGATGAAACTAAACCAGACGAAATGGAAGAACAAATCTCGTAAAGATATTTTTGATCAGTGCTTAGCAACTTTATATCAATATGCGGCAATTCTGCAGGAATCGCTTCAAAAGCTTGTAACTTAAAATCAAGGCACTTGAGGAGGTTTTTACCTATAGCTCCAGAAAAGCTATTAGGACCTGCTGTGTTTCCATCAAGACTTAAAAACAAATGGCGCAGTGGCAATTCATTTGCGTGTAATAAGCACACAAACCATTGCAATGGTCTTTTTAAATGTGTTTCCAATAAGGCAATGACTCCATTTTTATACCCTGTGTTGACAGCCGTTCCATCACATCTGATTGCCACCAAAGATGAATTACATTTATACTTTTTATCTAATAAGGCGACAATATTCCTTATAATATTAGCTACTTTTCCTGAATCTATTGTGAAATGTCCAATATATTCAGAATTTGGCTCAGATACCATTGAAATATGTTCTTCGGTAATAGTCTTACGCTGGACTTATTTTCTTTTGAATTTATAATTAAAGTTTTGTCTTTACGACCATCAAAATAAATGGAAGTCAGAGGTTTTTCATTGCTAATAGAGCTCAACTGCTTTCGAACTTTTTTTCTTTCTCGACGTATTTTACTACGATCTATTACGCTTGATGAGTTTTCCGCATCTATAATCTTTAAATCAACCATTACTGCGTTTACAACAAATGCTGCAGATCGATCTGAAACTCCAGTCCTGTCACAAGCTGTAGCAAGGGTTTACGTCTTTTGTCTCATCTGCTTATTTCCCTTTTGATTTTCTCTTTTGTGAACTTTTCTTTTTCCTTCATTAAAGCAAAAATCATCTTGCTCTGATTCTGATGTTTCACTTCAAGTGCTACTGCATGACCGATGTAATTCTGACATAGACGAAGAAGTACTTGAAGTCATGTTTTTTTGAACGAATTGATCATATTTTCAACTTCATTGCGTTGTATAGATTTTGTTGTCAACCTATCCACACAGCCAATATACATTCTACGCTCATTTCGTTGGTTCTTGAAAAACTTTTCCTCTGCTGGAGGTATTTTTGTCACACATTTACATATGTTTCTGGACGTGCACTTACAGGTTGCGATGTCAAATAATTGTTTTTGAGATTCCTTTAAGAAATTTTGTTTTTTACTTCACTGCGCAGTTTCTTCATATTTTTGTATTTGTTGTAATAGGAAATCAATCTTGCTAAGATTTGTTGATGACTTATTATAGGAATCGATGCCTTTTTCCATATTTGTTCAATATCAGTAGCAATTATTTCACATATGCACTTAATAGAAGGATTTTTTCGGTTGTTCAATTCAAGCATATCATTTTTTAGCCACAGGTAATATTTAATAATATCACAATGCGTAGGCAACACATTAGCATTTAATGTAATTGGTTTTCCAAATACAGAGCAACACAAATCTTTTTAGACATTTTAATCTTTCCTCAGCAATCACGTTTTAACTTTTGGTAACGAAAATTTTACGTTTGATCGAGTTTTATAAACTTTCTTAACACGTTGCACTTCTAAATACTATGAAGAAACTGAAAGAAACTGTTTAAACTGATACTTTATTTTATGCATGGGAATCCCCTAACTTCGTTTTTGAGCAATAAACTTAAGTGTTGCCAACAGTTTTATTTAATGGTAGATAAAAAAAGATTTTTAATTTGTACTTTTCTGCCTTTATGTAAATTAGGTTATTTTTCAAACTTCACCCTTCATGCGCCACCTCGAAATAAAGTCACAGAGTCTTGTTATTTTGCATAAATAGTGCTTTCTAATAGCGTCATCAATTAACAATACAGGAGTTTTCAAAATTTAAAAAAAAATTTTTTTGTTCATTTTCACTCCACCCTACTGTATGGTCTCATCTTGTATAATTAAAATGTTTTTCTTTTTAATTTTCTTTTATACTGTTCTTCAGTAGTTTCTGATCAATGTCCAACAATATTTCACTGTTCTACTTGCCCTGATAACGTTTTTTAATAATACCAATGCCTTGATAAAAAGCTTTCGCCGTGTTCATCACTCACGTCGCCTAGGTTCCAGGGAGGGAAATTCAAATGCGAGTGTTAAAAATGTATTTAAAGGCTCATGTTACAATCCAATTTATGGTAACTTGTAAGAAGTTCATTAACAAGTGCTATATAATTGTCAGATTTTCTTAGAAAATTGTGGACACATTTTTAAAAGTATTCCACGCAACACGCTGCTGGTCACTTAAGGTTTCTTCAAATTTTTTATCTTTTTGTAGTAGTTTAACTTTGGATCCTACAAAAATTCCCTCTTTAAGTTTTGCATCTCAGATTTTAGGATTTTTGTTTAAGGTATTGGAATCCACGGCCATCTTTATCCATTGCTTGGACGAATGTTTTCATCAAACCTAATTTTATGTGTAATTTTAGGTGTAATTCTGTTATAATAACAGATGACGCGTCGCCTGTTATTATAACAGAATTACATCTAACTGAATTATCTTTCTAAGCAATTCACCATAGCTCTTAATTTTTATTTGGTCACAAGTCCATTCAACCTATTTAACCCGTAACTGGTGACGTAGAGTCTACCAGACTCCTGCAAAGTTTGTCTGTTTTGTATTTTAACAAATCTCGATTTAATCCAAACCAGATTCTATGTACCTTCATTTTTTGACTCAAGTAATGTGCAATGCACATGTCAGTTCTGTTTGGCTTGCTGTTGTGTAGGTGTATGCTTGTAAACTTCAGGCGGAGTCTTCCAGACTCCATGTCACTGTCACTGTAACTTTTTTCACAATTTTAATAGTTTTTAACAATCGAATTTTGCGTGACTTTTTAGTATTTTCACAATGGATCAATTGCCTTCAACTTCAAAACGAGTTAAATTTGGAGACAAACTACACTGCAGGAGTGGTTTGACGAACTTGCAAATAATTCTGATAACGAACAAATGATAGAAGATGACATTTTTGAGGTTTCCGATCATGACACAGAATCAGAACAATCGGCATCGGATACAGAAGATATACCTACAATATTTGACGATATCGAACCGGAAGCAAGCATAGAAGTAGATCAAACACGATCAACCGATGTAGAACATATTTCGAGAACGCGCTACTACTATGGAAAAAATAAATATAAATGGTCCAGTCAGGAACCAACAAGAAATACTCGAACACCACTTCATAACATCGTGTCGCATCTACCAGGACTAAGAGCTCCTGCAATGATAGATGAACATGACACACTGATTTTACTTACTGTGCAATAGACTAATGTAGAATTAAACATAGTACGCCAAAAATATAAAAGAGCGGACAAACCGAAACTCAAACCGGTTGATGATATCGAAATCAAAGCGTTCATGGGGCTCCTTATATATACAGCCATTTTCAAGTCTAACACTGAAGATATTGCATCAATATTTTCTACTGATGGTACGGAAAGATATATTTTTTGATTAGTTATGAGCCAGAAACGATTTGCTGTGCTGTTATCTTGTCTTCGATTTGACAATTCAGAAGGTAGAGCTTGGCGGCAAGTAAGTGACCCTGCTGGGGCAATTAGCGAGCTGTTTAACAAATTTATAAAAAACTCTCAACCAACGTTCACAATAGGTGAATACGCTTGCGTTGATGAAATGTTAGTTTGCTTTCGTGGAAGGTGTCGATTTAAAATCTATATGCCAGCAAAACCAATTAAATATGGTATCAAAATCATGATGCTCACAGATTCCCGTAGCGGATATGAACATAATGGATACATATATTGTGGTAAAGATTCTGATGGTTTAACTTTGTCACAAGAAGAAAGGAAACTCAGTAAACCCACGCAAAGTGTGCTAAAGTTAGCTAAGCCTTTGAAAGGTACAAACCGAAATATTACAGTTGACAATTGGTTTAGATCAATTCAATTAGTGAGTGAGTTAAAAGCTAGAAATTTAACGTATACAGGCACATTACGAAAGAACAAAAGAGAAATTCCATCCCAATTTTTACCCAACAACACAAGGCAAGTAAAATCTTCTTTGTATGGTTTTACAAGAGATGTGACTCTTCTATCATACTTTCCGAAGAAACGCAAAGTGGTACTACTTATTTCATCGATGCATCATTGTAAGTCAAATAACTGATGATAAACCCGAAATGATTCTTCATTACAACAATACAAAGGGAGGAGTTGCCTCTCTTGATGAAAAGTGCGCCGTATATAGTTCAAGCAGAAGAACTAGACTCTGGCCGATGGCAATATTTTTCTAGATATTGGATATGAGTACAGTCAACTCTTTTATAATGTACAACATGTACAAGAATAATTGTCAATTACAACGCTTTACATTTAGAAAGATTTGGCAAGCAAATTAGTGAAACCCCATATGGAAAGAACAGTCGACAACGTAAAAATTTCATTAGAGATTCGTAACGGTATCAGAAAAATATTGAACATCGAGCCAGCACCAAAACCTGCAGAAACACTAGAAAAAAGGAAGTACTGTTTTTTGTGTGCAAAACTAAAGAGAAACACCAAATATCTTTGTCGAAAGTGCCACCGTCCCGTTTGTCTGCAATGCGCTAATAAAGTGTGTACCGAATGCTGTGCCAGAAATGACTGACTTGAACCCTTGACATTTTTTTTTGTCTATGAATTAACTTACATTTCTATTTTTTCCATAATTTTTACTATTTAAGAATAGTTTGACATGTCAAGCTTCTAAAATGACAAATTTAAAGTTTGAAGGATACCGTTGTTTTCCAAAGTTACCTACATTTACAATTTACTGATACAAGTACAATAACTCTTTTATTGATAACTTTATTCAAATGTTTCGATGTTTATATGTTAACATTACAACTAAGTATAACTAAAAGTTTATTCATTTGTGCTTTTTATTTAACAAAAATAATGAAAATTAGCAAGAAGTCTCTCAGACTCCATGTCACCACTAGTGTAATTTTTTGAACCAACAATCGTTACGTATGCTACCTGTATTTTGTATTTGTATTTCACCGTTGTTTTTGATAGTAACTTTTATTAGTAATTTTCATTATGGGCAAGCACTGGTATAGAATGAAATTTCCAAAGGAAAATGTAGTTTTACAATTCGTTAAATGCACTATGGTAAGTTCGATGTGAAGACTAACTTGTTGAAAACTTAGTTTTATAGTTCCAGTTGTTTTAGTACGCCTTGTTTAAAACCGTACGACATAAAAAGAATGATCGCCACTGGTTGGAACACGCACGTGATAGATTCGGTATGAAACTGGTGGTGGACATGAAGATTGTGTTCGCAGTGTTGCTTCTATATACACCGTTACCGCTGTTTTGGTCTTTATTCGATCAACAAGGATCTAGATGGACATTTCAAGTAAGTTTTATGCTATGAACACATTAATTTCCAGAGCTATTTTTTTTTAACTATTTGCTAATCCATGAAAAAAGCACACACGTCTGGTGTAGCTAGGGTGGGACTGATTTGATTACTTGTTAGACTTCGTTTTAATCTAACAGCTATTGTGCAGTAATTCTTTTTCTTAAATAAGAATGAGTATATACAATAAGAGGCACTTCTAGGTTTCCAATCTGCATCGAATAATTTTCAGGATTAAATTTTTCCATTGTAGATAATTTAAGCCTATTCGATGCAGGTTGGAAACTCAGAAGTGCCTCTTATTGTACATCTTTCCAGTTTCTAAATTGTGTTTACATAGACATCTTCACTTCGGGTTGACCTATCAGCATATATTCACAAAGCAACACTCCAACATCCCAAAACTAAATATCGTTATTATTTTTCAAAAAAATGTGATTTAGCTTTTTTGCTGATGGACTGATTCCATAAATTTCTGTTTGGTTTTTAGGATGCGTGATAATTCAAGAAAATCGCCTTCCAGCGCGCTTAAATTTTCTTCAGTTTGTTTTTTTTTTTACTCAACAGCTTCTGCTTAAGTATAATAAATATGAGAATTCACCTTGCAGATAGTTACTTCATACTCAAAACGTGGAAAATTTCCAAGACACTTATTCCAGGTACAAAGACTTCATGAGGGTCAAATCTACTTCTTACACTATCACTTCAGTTTGGGCTTTCATGAGTCATCTGAACTTTGTATCATCGTTTATCTCTTCCCCATTTAAAAAGTTGGTACCAAGTGACTTCCATTTGTTTGTTAGAAGGAAAATGTGGTTGGTAAAGCAGCGGCTTGATACTAACGAGGAGCTAAAAACCTATGCGCAAGATTGGTTGAGAACGCAGACGGCAATATGGTATGAAGAGGATATACTGAATCTTAATATCGGTGGCGACTACGTTAAGAAATAGTTCAGATTTATGTTTAACTTTTATGAATACAAAATTTTTCATATTGCCCGAAACTTGAAAAAAAATAGCCTTCAAATATCTTGATATAAAGTTAATTCAATTGAAAATTTTTGAGACCATCAGGTGCTACAATAACATTATTGATCCGATGGTACTGCAAAATCGTTTAAACTCTAAAATATTTTTACTTAAATATATCATTATTTGTTTCTTATATCTTTGATTTTAGGCATCAAGAATGAATGATAAATTCTTAGGCATACAGATTTTACCCGACCAAATGCAAGTGGTTAACCCAGCTTTGGTGTTGATCTTCATACCATTCTTCGATAGAATACTCTATCCCTATCTAGGAAAGCTACATTTTCTAGAGAATCCCCTGCATAGGATGGCCGTCGGAGGAATCTTAGCTGGAATGGCCTTCCTATCAGCGGGCGTCTTGGAAATGGTCTTACAAAACAATTATCCCCCTCAACCGGGAAGGCACAGGGCCGCCACCAACTTTATTAACACCTTACCCTGCGACATAGACGTGTACAGTCCTTTCGCGCCCATGATGCAATTAAATTCCAGCGACAGGTTCGTGTTTGACGATATAGTGGCTCGAGGTCGCACTATGTACAACGTTACAATCGAGACAGACAGTAGAACCTGCGGGAATATATACCTCACCAAAAATACGTATAATTTGGCGATACTAGCTGTTGAATATCAAGTAAGTATTATTTCTTTATGGAAATTATTAAATTCATTAATTAAATGGTATCAAAACCTTGTTTAAATCTATTTGTTTGCTAGAAATTGGGAAAAGGTATTAACCAAATTTTACGGGATGAAGGCAAATAAATTTACTTTATTATTTCATAATATACGAGGTGAAAAATTTGATTACGAATAAAATAATAAGCTTACATCAAATTTGAATTAATCTCATCGGCTAGTGATACACTTATCCCGACGTTGATTCGAAGCCTTTCTGGAAGGCTTTTTTCGGAAGGGCCTTCAGCTGATCCCTCTCAGTGTCGGGAATGATGTCAAAACATTTTCCTTTAAGCGCGGTTTTTATTTTTTGGAAGAGCCAGAAGTCGCAATAGTGCTTAATCCGGGGACTACAGTGGATGTGGACAGACAGGAAAAATTTTTTCGGCCAAAAACTCTCTGATCAGAAGCGAGGTATGGCATGGCGCGTTATCGTAATGAAGGAAGAAATCATTAACCCATTTTTCTGTCTCCTTTTCCGTACATCGTTTCGCAAACGTTGCAGTACACCCTTGTAATATTCAGAGTTTACAGTTCTTCCCCTTGGAACGAGCTCTGATTGCACTCTTGCCCTCACCATAAAAAACAATCAAATGAGCTGAATGTTCGACCTTGACTGAAGTACCTTCTCAGGGCAACGAGAATCACTTGTTTTCCATTAGGAACTCTAAATTCTTGTCTCAGAGTCACAACTTTAATCTCCAGTTATAATTTTTGCCATTAAATCCGGATCTGTATCAAGACGATCTTTCAATTCGATGTAAACTGACACATGATATCCCTTCTGTTCGTCAGTCAAAAGTCTGGGAACAAATTTTGCACTCACTCGTGTCATCTGTAAATTATCGTTTAAAATGCTTTATACGGATCCGTACGAGATGTTCAGTTCTTTGGTAAGCTCTCGAATAGTCAATCGTCTGGTTGAGCGAATCATTTTTCCTACTTTTTACACGTTTTCGAGGTGGAAGGCGGTTTTCGGGTTGGAACCTTGTCCAGTTAGGCGTAATTGCCGACTGTTACAAGGTACTATCGTGAGCAATTGAAAGTTAACACTTTATTATGTTGTCATGTCGAAATTACAAAATTTATCTAATGTGTACAGTACTTTTGAAGTATCAGTGTCAGTATTTAATCATAACATAAATGACATTAGCTTGACAATTTGGTAAAATTTACGCAGCTATAATAGTGCGTTTACTTTCAATTGCTCACGATAGTACATCTTCAAGACGGTATATAGATGTTCGTCGATTCGCAGTAGCTTGAAGAATACTATGGCAGAGACCGGCACAACTTATATAGGGGGACTGGGTCAGATGGTGACCTGCTGTTGTCTGGAGACAATGAGCCAATCGCATGCATCGTATGGGCGTGGGATTTCGCAGTTGAATTCAATAGAGTTTGCCACGTTGGAAACCGATATCTAGACTTATTTCCTCTTTTAAGTCGTTCATGCCACATGGAAACAATCTTCAAAGTCGCCACATTATCTCCATACACTGATTTTAACATTTCATGTGCTTCCTTGGCCCTTTTTTACAACTTAAAACAAAACTTAACGTTAACGCGTTGTTGTAAAAGACGCAGTAAATACAACTTCATTCTCCGGCTCTGAAAGCCGACTGACATGTCACAACTCATTCTAACGTGCCACAGACTGTCTTAACGAATCAGGCTATTAGCAAATAAACGTAACATCAGCAGTTGTAGTCATAAAAATCCATTCACCATATTTTTTGATCACACCTCGTATATGTTATCTAAATACGAGGGACAAGCTGAAATTATTGAGAATAAAAAATACGGTTAAAATTTACTAGGATTTTATTTTAAATATGTTGAATGTAATTCCCTTCAGCATTGATACACTTAACCATTCTTTCTTTCCACTGTTTAAAAGTTCCCAATCAATCTCCTTTCGGAATACCTTCAAAATAATCGTGAACTGCGGTATCAATCTCTTCTTCAGACGAAAACCTTATACCCCGCAAATTACGTTTAAACCCAAAAAATAGCCAAAAGTCACACATTGCTAAATCAAGTTAGTACGGCGGATGTTCGATTACTTTTATATTTTTTCCAGACAAAAACTAGAATATAAAAACTGCCGCATGGGACTATTCATTATCATGGCGGAGCATAATTCCCTTGTCTGGCACTCAGGCAAATATTTTTCAGTGTACCACTTAGCTGTAAATGTCTTTTGTCGATCTAGCTTCATTGTATTTACTCAGCCCGTACTTCTGAAGAATACCATACATAACCTTCTTCATAGCTCCCTGTTTCTTAGTCATTGTAGGAGTTCCCTGATCTTCGTGTCCATACACGACTCTTTTAGCGGGTACGAAGGTCGAAAGAGGGAATGTAAGCTTCGTCACCTGTCACTATTTTAGAAAAAAATTGGTGCTCGCCATTATTTAAGAAATTTAATGTTTCACGGCAAATTCTTACACGCTCTGCCTTTTGGAAGTCAGAAAGATGGTGCGGCACAGAACGACTTAGCACTTTTTTTTATATGCAGGGGATCACGTATAATTGTTTTAACAGCTGAGGATACAATCTAGAGTTGATGCTCTATTACCGCATAAGTGGCTTTATTCTCTTCAATTATTTTTTAACAGCAGCAATATTTTTGTCGGTGGATACCCCGCTCCTTTTTGATGCTGAACATAATCTTTTCGCGTTCTAATTCCTTACGTCATCGGTAAATCGGTAGCCAAAGAAGGTAGATGCGTGTTTACTAAAAACTGAATCTAAACTCTCTTTGCTTAAACCTCTTTTAAAATCATAATAAATTATAATTCGAAATTCATCTCTTGTTAATTCCATTTTATTTTACTTTTAAGAACTAAGTAGCTGTGTTATAACGAACGTAACTTAACAACAAAACGTCAAATGATAGATTAAAGAGTTGCTCTAAATAAGTACTGCATGATTGTTGAATAAATGTTGTGAATAAATTCAGCTTATCCCTCGTATACAATGTTTTGCTATAAAATTATACACAAGGAAATCTTTTCAGACAGACTCGATACTTATTGGCGTAAATAAATGGAATGAAATATCTGATTACATAACAGATCCTGTCGATTATAGGGTTTCATTAAATGAAAGACCGAGAGTTAGGTAAGCGTTTGTATAATATTTTCAAAAATAAATACCAGCTGTACATTCACATACAAGATCTAAATTGTTTAAAATATAAGCAAAATAATATTCGAAAATAAAGTCAATATATTTCTTTGAACATTGCAATAAATAGAAATATATATTTTTGAATTCCTTTATTTTTACTCTCTTGCTCACTATGAATTTTAAAAAAATTGACCAACATAAAATTATCGCTGTTTTTAAAGTATATTTTTAAATCAAATCTTAGAAATGGGTTTATTATTTCAAAATTTCTACAATCAAGAATTTTATCAATACAATGTAACGGGTGTTCAAAGCATTTCGAATTCAAAGTAGTCCTTGGAAATTTGAAGTCATGTCTGAGATAGAGTACAGTAGAATGATATATTTACTTAACACAATTTTTTAAGTTATCTATCATAGACGCAAATGTCAGTTTATGTCAAATGATATTCCATTAAAATGCCATATTAATTAGCAGGCATTAGTCAAGTAATGGTAAGAATAATTAACTTACAAATTTAAAATTAAGCGTTTTGATATTTTAGAGAATTCTTGCCCAACAATAACACCTCTGAGGTATCATGCTTACTTTGGAAGAAATTACATAATCCGACTCATATGCTGTTAATTTTTTGGTAATAAAGGTCGCCTCCGTGTTGGTAAAACTTTACAAGCATAGGTTTTATTATAGTGATAATTATATAGTGATTAATTACACAGGTCTACAGTGATTTTGATATTTGAAAGCTGTTTGCTAATTTGTATATGTTTGGGGGCCCTTATTCCAAAAAACGCCATATTTTTGCTCTATCACGTAAATTTTTTTTATAGCGCTCTATATCTTAAAAATGTTAATTTATTAATATACATACCTATGACAAGAATATGTTTGTTCTATGTTAGGCATGATTTTTAAATGAATTGATTTTTATAAAATTAAATGTGATTTGGCAACACTGGTTAATATTAGATTTCTCAGCAAAGCAACAGAGTCAGCGCAGAAGCGTCAATACAACGTTGAAACCTGCTTATGTGCAGTTTGGTTGTGTTAGTCGTCGTGCTACTATGTCCGCGCGCTTGCTGTCTTCGTTGTTGCGTATTTGAAGTGTTCTAGAACGTATAAATATGGAAAGAAGACATTGTGTGAACAATCCGAATAACTTTTGTTATATCTGTGGTAGTTATGTCGTAGTAAAGCAGAGGCATACTATAACTTCGTTTGTGAAAAATGTATACCACGCTTACTTTGGTGTAAGAATTGGCGACCAAGACAAGTCCTGGGCTCCTCATACTGTTTGTTCCGTTTGCGTTGAAGCATTAAGAAACTGGCAAAAAAGTAAGAAGAAATGTTTAAACTTTGGTGTTCCTGTGGTATGGCGAGAGCCTAGAAATCACAGTGATGATTGTTATTTTTGTTCGTGTAATGTTCAAGGATTCAACAGAAAAAATAAGAAACAAATTGTGTATCCCAATCTTGACTCTGCTATTCGACCAGTTCCTCATGGACCAGATGTACCGATACCTACCGCCACAAAAGCACTAGAAAACGTAATATCGTCAGAATCAGAGGAATCTAATTGCGACCCAGATGACTCAGATTTCACACCAGATTTCAGAGAGCCCAAAGTGTTTAACAAGAGCGAACTAAATGATTTAATTAGAGATTTGCACCTTCCAAAGAATGCATCCGAATTGTTAGCCTCCCGACTTCGTGAGAAACATTTACTGGCACCTGGCGTCACATCAAGCTTTTACCGGGATCGCGAAAAAGAGTTATGTCAATATTTTACTCAAGACGGAGTAGTAAGTGTAGTGTATTGCAACAATATTCCTGACTTAATTTCAAAATTAGGAAATGTGCCGTATGTAAAAGAAGAATGGCGCCTGTTTATCGACTCAAGTAAGCGTAGTTTAAAAGGCGTTTTATTGCACAATGGTAACGAGCTGGCCTCGGTTCCCGTTGCCCATTCGGTACATTTAATGGAAACGTATGAAAATTTTGAACTTCTTTTAAAGAAAATAAACTACCAAGAACATCAGTGGATGCTTTGTGGTGACCTTAAAGTGCTGTGCATGCTACTAGGACAACAAGGAGGTTATACAAAATTTCCATGCTTTATTTGTGAGTGGGATAGTCGAGCAAGGGATAGACATTGGACTCAAATAGAATGGCCCTCTAGAACAAGCCTTACACCTGGTAGCAAAAATGTATTAAGAGATAGCTTAGTTGACCCCAAAAAAAGTTTTACTGCCTCCTCTCCATATCAAGCTTGGCTTGATGAAGCAGTTTGTTAAAGCCCTAGACAAAAATGGACAGTGTTTTAAATATTTGTGCGAGACATTTCCAGCCTTATCCGATGCCAAGTTAAAAGAAGGTATTTTTGTTGGGCCGCAGATAAGAACATTATGCAAAGACAAGGATTTTCAAAACACAATGACCAATGTCGAGAAAAACGCCTGGGTTTCATTTAAAGAAGTAATTGATAAGTTTCTTGGGAACTCTAAGGACGAAAACTACGAAAATATTGTTCAAAATATGTTACAACACTTTCATCGTCTAGGTTGTAATATAAGTTTGAAAGTGCATTTCCTGCTTTCACACTTGAACTATTTTCCTGAAAATCTTGGAGCAGTTAGCGAAGAACAGGGAGAGAGGTTTCACCAAGACATTAAGGAAATGGAACGGCGATACCAAGGCAGATGGAGCATAACGATGATGGCGGACTACTGCTGGATGTTAAAACGGGATATGCCCTTAAAAACATACAAGCGAATGTCTGGACAACGCAGCTTTCTGGCAAAAAGACAAAGAGTTCAATTAAAAAAGACTGAGTAAAGTATTTTTTTCCACTTTTTTAACTTGTATTCCACCTTTTTACTCAATAAACAAATAAATTTTTTTAGAAATATCGTTTTTTTTATTTAATATTTGCAAAAAAAAACCTTACGTGATACAAATAAATGCATAGAATTTTTGAAATCAGCCAACCAAAATTATATAAAATCAGTTTTCAGTGTTCTAGAGGGCCATTCTATTTGAGTCCAATGTCTATCCCTTGCTCGACTATCCCACTCACAAATAAAGCATGGAAATTATGTATAACCTCCTTGTTGTCCTAGTAGCATGCACAGCACTTTAAGGTCACCACAAAGCATCCACTGATGTTCTTGGTAGTTTATTTTCTTTAAAAGAAGTTCAAAATTTTCATACGTTTCCATTAAATGTACCGAATGGGCAACGGGAACCGAGGCCAGCTCGTTACCATTGTGCAATAAAACGCCTTTTAAACTACAAAATAAAAGCATCTGTCAAAAAGTTTAATTTTGTAGACCTGTGTTATTATAGTGATATACTATCTAGTTAGCTATTATTGTAAAAAATGGCTTAATAGTTATTTACGATTAGAGAATACAATCCCGAGGATTTTTTCAATCCCGGGATTACGGAATTTTTGAAGCGCAATCCCGGGACACCGAGATTAGACTATGTGGTTTCTAATTGGGCTCAAATGAAAAAAAAACTCAAGTAATTTCTTAAAAATTATTTATTAATATTTTTGAACAACACAATACACAATATACTAAAATAAGGAACATAAAAGACGATACAAAAAACTATTTAGAATTTCGAAAATACAATCGCAGAAATATCAAAGCATCCAATGTTTGACTTCCAAGCCTGCTTCGTAGTTTATTGCCAACATAAGCAGCAGCTGAAAACGATCGCTCAGGTTCTACACTGGTTGGAGGAACAGACAATAGATATTTATATGCTAATTCTAAGTGATATCCACGAACTCCTCCATTTTCGAACAGGCTCATTTCGCGTCTAATACCATTTACCATTATTATCATTTTGTACTTCAGGATCTGGGGATTCCATGTTCTTATTAATTTCCAGCTGTAACTTTTCCTTTAGTGTCAATTGGGGTTGGGAGGTTTGTTGCCTTGGCTCATCATCTGTTTGTGATCCTGACCTTTCTTCCTCTTCCGTATCATCTCGACTATTTAGTCTTTTAACAATACTCTTTATTTGCGCCCTCACTAAAGCATGTGTAGGAACTGGAAATAAGGCAAGCCATTCCAAATCCGATAATAACTAATTTTTATCATCTTTTCGTGGATTTTGTAAATAATTCAACACATCAGTTAAATCATCATTTCGTCATTGCTTTATACGTTCCACTAAGGATGTTTTCATTTTATTGGCGAGTGCTGAGTTTTTGCTAGACAATTGTTTTATAAGAAATTTCAAAGTGGCATCAGCTGTGCATAAATTAGCATCTCGTCGACAGATTGCTTCTACTGTTAATTTAATGGGGGTCAGCACATCAACAATTTTATTTACTAAGTCAAAATCAGCATCTTCTAAACGGATTGGATGATTGAGGTCTATAAGAGCTTTTTGAATGCAGGCTTTTAAAAGAGAAAATCGTTCCAGCATGGTTAAAAGACTATTCCACCTGGTTTTACAGTCCAAAAGAAGAGACAGCTCTTTTTCATGTTCAATCTTCACATATTTTTAAAGTACTGTTTCATTTTTCAATGGTGATCTTTTGAAGTACACTACAACTTTGCAGATTTTCTTTATCAGCTCATTAATATTTTCGTCTTTCGTTAACTCTGGTTTGTGTTCTCGCGCAAGTTCATTTTGTGACATTAAGATTAAACCTGATTCTGGATAGTCTAGATCTTCTAAATTGTCATCATCATCGCCATCGTTCATATAATCAGCAGTCACAGTTGGTTCATTTATAGTATCATCTGAGTCTGAGGTAGGGCTGTCATCAGTGCAAACAAGCTGTCCCACCTTTAATATAACGTTCGGTCCATCGGTTACAGTAGCCACGATATCAGTTTCCAGGGAAATATCAAATTTACTTAGACGCTCTTTCAATATATGAAGACAATTTTCAGCCGCCATACTTCCATGAATAGTAACGAGTCCTAAGCTCCAAATTTTTTTATATGAATGAACGTTGACAGCCATGTATAGTTTATTGGACGTTGATGTCCACTTGTCGAAAGATAGACTGAATCTTTTACCTGAACTTTTCAAATGTTTTAATTCTGCAGTTACTTGCTTGCTGATTTTTTCACTGTAATTTATAACACGCTTTCAAATTGTGACGACTGATAAATCCGTGTATTTCGCTAAGAGCAATTTTCTCAAATCGTCTGAAGTTATGAATACACTGAATGGAAATCCATCTAATGCAATTATTCTTGCCAAAACATCATCCAGGCTATCGTTGGCACTTTTAGTAAAATAATCTTCTAACTTTAGTTTAGCTGGCGTTATAGCACGTCAAAAACAAACTTTCTGAGGATTTCTTGTAAATACAATATATTGTTGTCAGAATTTAATCAAAAGAGTTAACAGGCAAGTGGAATCGCGATTTGTTTCTTGAAGTTAGTTTTCCTAATGAATTAATTAATTATTTCCGACTCAAAATCATTATATTTTGCAATGCTTTTAATGAAATCCTAGTCTTTCTCGTACTTACTTCTGTTTCGAGAAAATTGAAAAACTTCATCTTTTATTGAGAAGAACTATGATTTAATTCCGCGGTAAATGACCTAAATTAAAATTTTTAAAAAGTGATTTACTGTGAGCTCATGTTCAACACTTTAATGTCTTCCCACTGAAGATGACAACTTAATTTCCAAATATTAATGTGATAAGAGCTTTTTAATCTATTTTTAGATTTTACTTAGTCACAGTTTCCAACGAAATACCTTTCTAATAATTATAATTTCTACTTGTTACAGAATAGATTTTATAACAGCGTCTAACATTTTGAACAACATATCTGTCACTTTGAAAAGCACAACTGGTTTACTAGATACTTATTTTTTGGGCTTCAATCCTGACCCGTTATCTGTATCGCAATACATAGAATTGCCGAATGGAGCGTAAGTTAGTACGTTAAAATATGTACAATTTAAAAGACTTAAGAAAGATAATAATTCATTGCAGGAGGTGAGTTAATATCCATTCCCCAGTCCTTAGATATATACAATTAAATACATACAAGACAAAAATGAACATTACTAAAATCCCGAAAGCGTTTTCAGGTAAAATTGAAATAAAAAATTACGAACACTTCGAAGACGACGGTATAGACAAAACTACACTCAAGCAGAATTCATATTTATAGAAAGTAGATTTGTCCCCTGACTCCATAATACGATAATAGCACATACAGCACTGAGTAGTGTTTCGAGTCCCTCCACTCTACCAACAACGGGCCAAAGCTGCCCTAGGTATTAACTATTGAAAGCTTTAAAAATATTTTTAAATTCAAAATGGCAGGGTGTACTAACAGAGAATACGTCGATATCATAAAAGTTTTAGAGTGAAAAAAAAAGTGAAATAAAACAATAACTTTGTTATACCACTTTATTCATATGTAATAGTGACCGCGGTTTCGACATACAATGTCATTATCAAACTGCAAAAGTTACAGGCCTACATAGATCTTATAAATGACACAAAAATATATGGGGGTGGTATATGATGTTATTTAAAATTACTACTATATACTTAACTATTATATACAACATTGGAAACGAGGTGTATATATAAGATCCAACTGGTAGCTTAGAACAATATCTATTGTGTTGTTTCCGCTTTAAAAATTTCTAGTGACTCTAAAAGATTTAATTTACGACCTTTCTCGGCCAAATGCAATATTTTATGATGACCAAATGTATGCCTTTCTGTAATAAGATGGTTTGCGAATGTTGAATCTGTCTTCTTTAGTTTATATGACCTCATGTGTTCTTTTACCCGTATAATAAAACTTCGACCAGTCTGACCTATATATACACTTTTACAATCATTACAATATAATTTGTACACTCCTGATTTATTATTGATATCTGTTTTAGGTTTTGCGTTAAAAATGAAATTACTTGTTTTTACATATAGTTTGTAAGCTATACTAGCATTACTATTATTTTTTGAAATTATATTTCCAATTTGCTCCCTTATTTTACCGAAGTAAGTTAACGGGACAAATTGTTTCAAATTATACTGTCAACTACGCTACTTTTATAACTATTGTTTACCGCTATTTGTTTTATAGTGTTGATTTCACGAACAAAAGATTCATTAGACAAAGGAATATTTAATGCTCTATGTATCATAGAATTCAAAAATGAATGTTTGTGTGTCTTAGGGTGTAGTGAATCTTTGGAAATAATGCAATCAGTGAAAGTAGGTTTACGATATATATGAAATTTTAACCTCTGATCTAATTTGTTTAATTTTAAATCCAGGAAGTTAATACTGTTATTCTCTTCTATTTCTACTGTAAATTTGATATTAGAATGGATTGAATTTATGTAGTTCAGAAATGTTTGTAGTTGTCTATGAGTACCCTTAAAGCAAGCTAGGATGTCGTCTACATACCGATACCAAAATTTAATATGTTTTTTACCTAGTTGTGATGAAATAATTTTTTCTGTAATATGCTTCATGAAAATTTCAGCTAATAGAGGACTTAGAGGTGAGCCCTTTGCCAGACCTTCTGTTTGTTTGTAGAATTTGTTGTTAAATGTAACTTTGGTTGGTGACTAACTCCGTCAGAGATATAATTTCGTGTATAACAACCGGGTTTGTATTTTTCTTTACTAATATGTTTTCTATTAATCTTAAGCATTCCTTATGTGGTATTTTTGAAAACATGTTGGAAACATCAAATGATACCAGGATTTCTGTCTTTTGTATATTACAATCTTTTAATTTAGCTCTTAACTGTATTGCGTTTTTTTATGGAAGAGCTATCTGTAAATTCGGTATATTGGCCTATTATTATGTTTAATTTTTAGGCTAATTTTTTATTAGGGCAAGAAATAAACGAAACAACTGGTCTGATGGGTGCTTCCTCTTTGTGAATTTTTACTAAACCGTATAATTTAGGGGGGGAAGGAAAAGTTTGTACTTATCTGTGTTTGAGATTACTGCATTACAATTTTTGACACATTCTTTAATTACTGCCTGATACTGTTTAGTGGGGTCCTTTTTCAATTCTACGATAGTATTGTCGTTTATAAATTTCTTAACTTTATTGGAAATATAATTTCAAAAAATAATAGTAATGTTAGTATAGCTTACAAACCATATGTAACAAGTAATTTAATTTTTAACGCAAAACCTAAAACAGATATCAATAATAAATCAGGAGTGTATAAATTATATTGTAATGATTGTAAAAGTGTATAGGTCAGACTGGTCGAAGTTTTATTATACGGGTAAAAGAACACATGAGGTGATATAAACTAAAGAAGACAGATTCAACATTCGCAAACCATCTTATTACAGAAAGGCATACATTTGGTCATCATAAAATATTGCATTTGGCCGAGAAAGGTCGTAAATTAAATCTTTCAGAGGCACTAGAAATTTTTAAAAGCGGAAACAACACAATAGATATTGTTCTAAACGACCAGTTGGATCTTATATATACACCTCTTTTCCAATGTTGTATATAATAGTAGTATATATATAGTAGTAATTTTAAATAACATCATAAACCACCCCCATATATTTTTGTGTCATTTATAAGATCTATGTAGGCCTGTAACTTTTGCAGTTTGATAATGACATTGTATGTCGAAACCGCGGTCACTATTACATGTGAATAAAGTGGTATAACAAAGTTATTGTTTTATTTTATTATTTTCAAAATGAATTACCACAAAGTTACGGCTACCAGCATTAATTTTCTTAATTTAAATTCTGTTGTCAGAAACTTCAGCCATAGATTGCATACGTCTATTAATGAAAATGATATTTTTTTTGTATTTGGTTTTGTTAAGAATAAACACAAATTTTAAAAATGTTAATTTTTATTTCAATTTTACCCGAAAACGGCTTCACTTTTGGGATTTTAGTGTTCTTCATTTTAGGCCTTATTTTTAATTGTAGAACATATATCCGAGTGCTGGGAAGTAAATGTTGACTCATCCAAAAGTTCGTCACTATTACATTAATAAATTTATTATGATTTCAGATACGAGCTTATCATATCTTCTAACGAGGACGTCATCCATGACCAGAAATCTTTGCATTTTGCTCTGGGCGGTGTCTATGCATTAGTAATTAGAGAAAGAAATGGCAAAATAGAGGTAAAAATGTCTATAATTAGGCAATTACATAAATTGCAATAAAACAACAAATAAGACAACCAGACAAAAAACGACAGTCTAACAACTCAATGAGTTTATGAGATATGTAATGTTGTTATAAATATAGATCTTCTTCAAATAAAAACTGGATCAATACAATTAATGAATTTTCTTTGCAGTTTTCTAACCTCTACACAATTTTACCACCAAACAGTGTGAGTATCATGTGGTTACTACCACAATACTTTTTGATATCCGTAGCAGAGATAATGTTCGGTATCGCCGGTTTGGAGTTTTCATTCACACAGGTACACTTCGACATTTAATTTAATCTCGAATAAATACGTTCTAATTATATTTCTTTCTAGGCACCCAAAAGTATGAAGACAGTCACAATTGCAGCTTGGTATCTGTCAGTAGCTTTCGGCAACTTGATAGTGATTATGGTTACGGAAGTGAATTTTTTCAAGAATCAGGTAAATTTTGCGTGATTACAAGACTATTTTCAGTTAAATTTTCATTTAGAGTAGCTTGCGATTTCAATATAAATTTGGAAACACTGTGGAACAGTAAGGTTTTTCGAAAGTCAAATTTTGGCTACTGTTATCGGACAGATTACAATCTAGTTGAATAGACTCGAAGGCCTATGAATAATTGATTAAAGAACTTAATCTTTTTTCTCATGCAATGTTTTAAATAAAAGACATTTATTTACAGAAATGCATTTATTGTAAAAATACTACGGTAAAAAAGATGTTCGAAATGTTGCCCTCTTGTCTCGCACACACGAACTCTGCGTTTGACAAATGAGGAATTATATTATCACAAAGTTCTCTAACACTATTGCAAAGTTCTTCAATTGTATGTTGTGGCGTTCTAAAAATCGCGTTCTTCATGCGCACAAAAAGGAAGTAATCCAGAATTGTGGGATCTGGAGACCAAACACCAATTTTATGCATATGTAATGGTGTTTCCACAAATTCATGAGGATTTTCTGCCGACCATTTCTCGTATTTTGTTTGTTTAAATATCCCGAAAGATGAAACCATACCTCATCAGTAAAGAAAGATTTATTAAGAACATCATCATTATTCAAGTCCTTCAAGAACCATCGGCAGTACTCGGTTCATTTATTGTAATTGATAACTGAACTTCTTGCGACAGTTTCGCAATGAATGGATTTCTTTGGTGAGTTTTCCATTTGATATCAAACATTTTTAATTTAGGTGCTCCGCTTTCGAATTTACAAAATACCGTCCCCGTTTCGCGAAATCTGTTAACACAACCATGAATTTTACTAGACAGTTGTTACGTTTTTGCAAGATTAGGGAACTATTGTCGAAAATTCTGTATACATTGATTACTTGCATAAATCCACTGTCCAATTACAAATCTACCAGTTCTAAAATAACTCCCAACAATAAAATCTTTGTGTTGTATTTCTAACATGATAATATATAAACTAATTGACAAAACAACTTTTTAGTAAATTGGCTTAACCATGATAGTTGTCAAAATTTTACTTTGAAAAAACTACTGTTCCACAGCGTTCCCAAATATAACGAGCCATCGAAAAAATTCATAATTGGAGTAGACCGTGAAATTGGGTTGATACTTTAGCCACTTTCACATAATGACATTTATTATTTGACATTGAAACTATAAGTTTGTGTCAAATTTTTCAAAACTCTTATTAAGAAAATTAAATTTATTTAAAAAATGGTATTCAACACAGAACAAAAAGCAAAAATTATCGAAAGTTACTTCCGTACAGGTGTGAAAGTAAATGGCGAGTGGCAGTATTCAATTAGATTACGGAATGCATGGCTGATTTTAGTGAAGAACATCCTGAATTAGTGTTTGACTACAATGATTTTTACAATGTTTTGACAAATTGTGTAAAGTTATTCAGAGAGACTGATAGCGTCGGTCGAAAAACTGGAAGTGGACGGCCATCTAAACGTACAGCTGATAATATTGAAGCCCTTCAGCATATTATTGATGAAAATACAAAAACATCCATTTCAGTAGTGACCCAACAAACAAATTTATCTTATGGTGCGTGCCAATTCATTCTTAAAAAAGCCTTACATTGTCATCCATACAAGATGCAATGTTTTCATGAACTTTATCCAGTGGATTATAAATTATTTAAGACGAGTGGAATTTTGTCAATGGTTTCAAAATAATCTACACAATCAGGATATCCTTAACACAGTTTTTTTCACGGATGAGGCTTGGTTTTATCTTTCTGGATATGTTAATTCACAGAATATGAGGTGTTGGTCCTCCGAAAATCCTCATTTTTTTGTTGAAAAAACATTGCATCCCCAAAAAGTTTGTGTTTGGGTTGGAATATGTCGAAGAAGATTGGTGGGTCCCATTTTTTTGAAGGTACACTTACTGCTGCACGATATCGCAATGAGATACTCGGCTCATTCATAAATCAACTGGATGATGAGGAATTACAAAATGGACATTTCCAACAAGATGGTGCAACAGCACATACGACCAGAGAAACACTTCAATATCTCAGAGAATTTTTTGATAACAAAATAATAAACAGGAACACTGAAATCCCATATCCAACTAGGTTTTGCGATTTAAACATATGTGATTTTTTCGTCTGGCCATACATCAAAAATTCGATTTATTCAACGCCAATTCATAATCTGGAACAACTGAGAATTCGCATAACAGAAAAGTGTGAAGAGATCAACAACTCACCGCAAATGCTGCATAAAGTTTTTGCTGGATTGCGGAGAAGAGTTGGTTTGTGTTTAGATGTAAATGGACAACATTTTCAACAACTTCTGTAGCTATATGTAAATTTTGATTATGATTTCGATATTAAATAAATTATTTGTTTTCTTTTTTGTTGTAGTATCATTTCAATGCCATAACCTTTTTTTACAATGGAACCAAATGAAACTGTCAAGCATCAAGTAATGTGTCATTATGTGGAAGTGGCTAAAGTACCAACCCAATTTCACAGTCTACTCCAATTATGAATTTTTTCGATGGCTCGTTATAATTTCAAATAACTCCGACAGATAGTTTGTATTTTATACTGATTTAGAAAACTGTTTTCGTTGTTGTGTAAATATGGAGAAAAAAGAATTTCTCAAGTATTAATTAAACATTATTTTTACGTAAAAAAATAAAGAAGCCAAGGAAAAGTTACGTAAATATTATCGTGAGTGTGCTTCGTCCCATGGACTGATTTGTAAGTGGTTTTCTGTTTTACCAAACTCTTCTTGCCAAGCCCTACTTCCTTTGCTGTTTGACGAACAGCAGCTGGTTTGGACGTTCTTAAAATACACATTATAGGCCTTTCGCCTCTGTCCACTTCTTACGTGTTCCCTTTAGAATTTTTTGATAGACCTGGTAAATATATTTTAATACATTTGGGATAATGTAAATAAAAAATTAGAACTACAATTAATGAATATTAATAGCAAATAGCACAATAAGCAGCTAATATAATACGAAAATCGCTAGTACTAACCAGTAATGACGGTAAAAAAAAATTTGACAGAATAAAATCAAAATCTTGATTTTACCTCTATTTTAATCAATGACAATTGTTTATTTTAAACCCTATCTTTCTTAACACTCCTTTCTTAGAATGAATTATGTGTATATGTATAAAAAGATATAAAACCACAATTTCCACAATTAATAATCGTATCCTAAATACGTATTTCGACAACTAAGTTGTCATCATCAGTAGGTAGAAACCACTAATCAAATTGTCGCACATGGGGCACAGTAAAGCTAACACATATAAACGCGCAACAACTTTACACGGCATCCACGTATATACTGTAATGTACATGCAAATATACAGTGCTTCTCAAAAGTCCCCTCCCCCCTCTTGTCTTTGGAACGATTATACATACACAAGTGAAATTTAGAAACTGAATATTATAGGTTATAAACTTCCCTACTAGTGATGATAGATGACGAAATCGTCATAGATGACGTCACAAGGCCATTGTGACCAATAATTTTAAATGGAACGCTACGGCAAGCGACACCTCTTTTAAAAGGTATTGAAAAAACCTATTCAATGATACTAATTTTGTTTGTGTTTGAGGCAGTTTTAATGGCTCATTAGTAAACATGAAAATTTAAATTCCATTCAGTATGATATTAAATACAGATTTAAGAAACAGTATGTACTTAAAGAAATTGCTCGAAGTGACCTCCATTTACTTCCTGACAGTAAAATATCCTATTTTTAAACTCTTCTCGTACTTCTTCAAATGTGTCTGCGGAAACAGTCTCACATTCTGCAACAATACGTTGTTTTAAAACGTCAATATTGTCAAGTTCAGTGGCGTAAACCTTCGATTTAAGGTACCCCCACAGAAAAAAATCCAAAGGTGTGAGGTCCGGTGATCGAGGTGGCCATTCCGTTGAACCTCGTCGTCCAATCCATCTACCAGGATACTCCTCATGCAAATACCGTCTTACTGCACCGTAATAGTGTGGAGGAGCACCATCCTGTTGGAATGTTATTTCCAAATTGCCGAATTCATCTGGATTATCTTCCAAAATTTCAAGGATTAACGGTTCTATTGCGTTTTGCAACATCTCCAGATAAACCTCACCAGTTAAATTAGTATTTAAAAAAAGAGGCCCAACGATGTGGTTTCCCAGGATACCTGCCCAAACATTCACCTTCTGGGGAAATTGGGTATGTGTTTCACGAAACAGGTGAGGATTTGCGTCACTCCAATACCACACATTCTGTGTATTTCCATTTCCATTTAGATAGAAAGTACTTTCGTCACTAAAACAAATTGTTTTGACGTAGTCTGGCTGTTGGTTAATTTTAGTTTCCATATTTTCACAAAATTCTAGTCTTCGGTCTGGGTCGTCGTCTGAGAGTTGATGAACCATTTTTAATTTGTATGGATGAAATTTGTATTTTTTCAACACCCTGTGTACTGTACTTCGACTAACTTCACAGGTAGATGCAACTTGAGTTGTTGAAGAAGTAGGATTAACTCATACTTCTGCCAGTATATCAATTTCTTTCTCATCAGAAATTTGTGGTCTGCCAGATCGTTTCGCATCATTAATACTACCCGTTGTTTCAAACTTACGAAGAAGCTCCCTTAAATAAGTCCTCGAAATGGGGCGATCGGGAAACCTCTCATTAAAAATGCGTTCTGCTGCATGAATATTTTGTCTAGTTTCACCAAGAATTAGGACCGCTGCTACTTTATCACCTAAAGCACATACCATTTCGCTTCTTGAAGCACTTAAACTTTCGACTCACAACAGTTTAACAAATTATTAAAATGTACAAAAATATTAAAAGTACCATAAGCGGTAAAAACAGTGAGACGTTCGATCAACAATTACACAAATTATTAAATGTACAAAAACTTGGACAATTACAAAAACGTCGAATATTGGAGACTAACAAAAACGTCAGATTATTTGACAACTAACCATAGGCGGAGCTTGAAATTGGAATTTTAGTATTAACTTGACAATTTGACGTTTTAAAACAACGTATTGTTGCAGAATGTGAAGCTGTTTCCGCAGACACATTTGAATAAGTACGAGAAGAGTTTAAAAATAGGATATTTTACTGTCAGGAAGTAAATGGAGGTCACTTCGAGCAATTTCTTTAAGTACATACTGTTTCTTAAATCTGTATTTAATATCATACTGAATGGAATTTAAATTTTCATGTTTACTAATGAGCCATTAAAACTGCCTCAAACACAAACAAAATTAGTATCATTGAATAGGTTTTTCGGATACCTTTTAAAAGAGGTGTCGCTTGCCGTAGCGTTCCATTTAAAATTATTGGTCACAATTGCCTTGTGACGTCATCTATGACGATTTCGTCATCTATCATCACTAGTAGGGAAGTTTATAACCTATAATATTCAGTTTCCAAATTTCACATGTGTATGTATAATCGTTCCAAAGATAAGAGGGGGGAAGGGGACTTTTGAGAAGCACTGTATGTATAGGTATCCGATAATTCAACTTGCAAAAATCAAATTATTAAATGAAATAATTTTATCGTCATTCAATTTACCTAAATTATTAATTTGGAAATATTATATTCTAGGCCTTTGAATTCTTCTTTTTCGCCATGTTGATAGTGGCCGATATGATGCTATTCACGCAAATGGCTGCCAGATATAAATTCGTCCAGCTCGAAGCCGACAGTTCAGCGGCGTTACTGGAAAATGTACCATTGCTATCGCACGCTTCCATGTTGCAAGCCAAACCGTCTTATAAATAGTCTTCTAGATGTACATATTTATTTTACTGTTTAAACCATATACTAAATTTAATTTACATATTTTAAATAGTTGTATACATGTTTCTTTACGAATTCAATAAAGATACCTTATTTACATTTTGAACTGTATTGTGTAGATCAAATTCATAAATAAAAATTTGTATAATCTATAAATTCAAATAAATTTAGCGACGAAATTACTTTCAGATATATATATATATATATATATATATATATATATATATATATATACATATATATATATATATATATATATATATATATATATATATATATATATATATACCTGTACGGTAGAATGCAATTGCAAAAATCTAATTTAAAATATAACTTGTTTTTTAAAAATCCGAAACCAAAAACTTTTCCAGTCATAAAATTAATAGGGTGTTAGTACGCTATTAGTTAGTAGTCACTAAGAGCGTATTAAGATACTTTTATCTTCTCATATTCATAGTCACGTATTTCATCATACTTAGTGGCTACTAACTAATAGAGTCTTAGCAGAAAAAAATATATGGCGACGAACATGTAGAAATGTGAAATACGTATCTACGTCTTTGGAGAAGATGCATTCAAAAAAACATAAATGAACTTGTATTGTGTTCTTCACACCCCATTATTAATAATATTTTTTTTATATTATTAAAAATACTTTGGTATTATACAAATTTAGTGAGGTTTTACCCACTCAAGTATGTTTCAAATCATGTTGTTAAATATATGGCAACAATGAAAACGAAGCTTCAGGCATGCGCATTTTGCATACAGAAGACATTTAAAATTTATAGGATTGTTTCAGCCTTTACTTGATGAAATTCCATTATAACTATTATCGGGATAAAATACAACAAATTTTAATGAATTTCGCTTTTTCTTTACACCGTAACTATCGTTTCGCTCCAACCTGAGCTTCATCAGACATCAGTGGCGGTAGCTGTATAAGGCCGCGAAGCGCGCGCCCCTCCTAGAGTTTTTAATATAACACACAATTTAAATGTTTATTTAAGTATTTATTATGACTATTCATTTTATTATTATTATTCATATAAATAATTAAAATTTGTAAATTTCAAAAAGCTGAACTCCGTTTTCGTTGTCTAACGTTGTTAGAACCCACAGAATTATATTAAGGCGCAAATACGCAGCGGCCTGCATAAATCATTATAGATTCCTGGTGAATGTGACCCGATATTGGCCGATAGTACACGATTCCATAAAAACATTTAGGATATTTTACGACGCAGTTATTTAGTGGCCAGTGTTTCAGTACCGTCTACGGGACTATCGTACCGTATCGTATAATATAAAAGAAGGCGAATGGATGATAATTTTCCGAAGTGTTATTGCCAAAGAAGTTTGTGATATAATTACAGTACAAATGAAGGAACGCTTTTCTTACCGGGGTCATTTACAAGCGGCTGATCTTTTTAACAAAGTAAATATTCAGAGTTTTCAAAAAATTTCCCTGTGACTGTTTTAAACGATGTATGTTCATTTTATCCGATGTTGAGCAAGTCAAGATTAAGAACTGAGTTGGAGGTAATTCACTCGAGAGAAGATTCAAAAGAAATTGTTGGAGCAATGAATCTACTTTTATTTATTATGTAAAATAACCTTGGTGAAACATTTATCGAAACATGACGACTCCAATGACAACAGCCGAAGCAGAACGCACTTTTTCGACGCTTAAACACATAAAAACATTTTTGCGAAATACCATGCTTAATGACAGGCTAAATGCTTCAGCTATGATGTCCATAAATCGAAATTTAGTGCACGAAATAAACAATTTTGATGATAAAGTCATGGAAAAATTCATTTCCATGAAGGACCGCAGAGCGGATTTCATTTTTTAAAAATGACTTACCCACCCATTTTGTTTAGTTTAATCTGTGTAAATATGTTGTTCTTTTTCCTACTTATAAACCGTGGCTACCTACTTTGTGAAGTGATTTTTTATGACGTTATAAAAACTATTCCGCTGTTCCAGCTCTTCGTTTTTGCAAACTTGAATTTTAAGGTAGGTGGATTTTTGTTTAAAATGAGCCCCTTATTTTGGATTTTTTTCGTTTTGATTTAAAATTATTATTGTTTTTGTCGTTATTGTAGGTATTAATATTTTTTTATTCCTATGTATTTATTCAACTTAAATAAATGTTATAAATGGATACTTTTTCGCGCAATTTGCCTATATGTCATTTGGTATTGATTTCTGGTGCGCCCCTCCAAACTCAAACCCCACAACACGCCACTGTCAGACATATAACACAAATATATACACAAATGTACCGTAACAAACACATGCTTTGTTTTGAATAGTTGAAGGTTTTTAACCTATTGGAATTGCTGGTTATTTTAAATACGATTTGGATAATCTTATTTATTTTAATATATTTTGTGAATTTTTGGTGTTAAATTTGATATTTCCTAGAGATAAAAAGAATATAAGTATATATATATATATATATATATATATATATATATATATATATATAATAACTTCGTGACCTTGGTATGATATGGTAAACCTAATCAGTAGGCGATTAAAGGTCTGTATATTACTTCAAAATATATGTATTTAAAAAACTCTACATGTTTCGGCTGTATACGCCTTTTTCAAGAGAATACAAAATATGAATTTTTGTATTCTCTTGAAAAAGGCGTATACAGCCGAAACATGTAGAGTTTTTTAAATACATATATTTTGAAGTAATATACAGACCTTTAATCGCCTACTGATTAGGTTTACCATATATATATATATATATATATATATATATATATATATATATACATAATTTTACTTAAAGTTAGTATTACTGAAATGATATAATTTTGAAATATGGAAGATTTAATTGATGTACAAGGGGGGTTACAAGAAGTTGAGGTAGATATCATTCGAAATCTAAAAGTCTATATGGAACAATTGAATCCATTTGACGTTATGACAATGCTCAATTTCGAACAACATACCGCATGAGAAAAGAAGTTGGTCAAAGAAGGTTTTATAGAAATACATTTAAAAATAAAATAAATTAACAAAACATAATACACAAACCGTTACATTAAATAATAAAATTTCATACTGTATATACTAGAATTATAACGCTAAAAAATAAGTAATTATACTTCTAGTTTCAAAAATTCTTTTATTGTAGTAGTATTTACAATAAAATAATTTTTGAAACTAGAAGTTTAATTACTTATTTCTTGGCGTTATAATGAAGTTTCAACAAGTATCTCCTTCGTCAATTAACTACTAGAATTATGATAACCTGCTACTAGATGTCGCTAAAAAACATATAACTATAAATAGTATTAAATGTATACAGCGCATTCGTAAAGTAGTGGATAAATTTAAAAAAAAATCAAATTTAAAGTTTTTCAAAAACACCCTCGGACCCGTCAATTTTCAGTTGAAGAAAATCTGTCACCGTTTTGAAGAACATTCAAAGATTAAAAGCATATTTGGTCCTTTTTTTAGGCATGACTTGAAAGATTCTTTTGGGACTTTTTTTGAGGTTTTTTTGACATTTTTCAATAAACTTGTTATGTATGTTTCCCTTAATATAACGTGTGATCATTAAAATTTTCGCTCAAGTAAGCCATGTACACAAAAAGTGTGTCCTAACTTAAGTTATTAGAGGAGATCTGTCATTATAATTTCAAACGTCATGATTGTTAAAAAATAATTTGAAATGCTAACTTTTATATTAAATATATTTATAATTTTTATACAGAGTAATAGAATATTATAAAAAATGTGTAAAATGTTGACCGTTCTCCACCAAGCATAATCGCACTCTATTTCGTAGAGCATTGAAAACATTGATCAGTATTTGCGGTGAGTTATTGATGTGTTCAAATTTTTCTATGATTTTATGTCTTAACTCTTGTAGATTATTAATTGGTGTTTCATAAATAATATTCTTTATGTATGGCCACACAAAAAAATCCATGGCTGTTAAATCACACGATCGTGGTGGATATGGAATCGCTGTATTTCTACTTATTATCCTATCGCCATAAAATTGTTGAAAAAACTGAATATTTTCAAGTGTAACGTGAGATGTAGCCCCATCTTGTTGAAAATATCCGACCTGGAGTTTATTATTAGTCAACTGATTAGCAAAAACACTGAGAATTTCGTTACGATATTTCTCCGATGTTATCGTGCCCTCAAAGAATATTGGTCCTATTAATCGGTGACGACTCATACCTACCCATACGCCTATTTTTTCTGGATGTAGAGAAACTTCTCTGTAGAAATGAGGATTTTCACTGGACCACATACGCATTACGCGAATTAACATAACATTTCAAATAAAACCAAGCTTCATCGGCGAAAAAAGTATGATTTAAAATATTGTCTGTCATTGTTTGAATAAACCATTGGCAAAATTGTGTTCTTTTTTCATAATCCGTAGGTAATATATTTTGTACAGAAGTTAATTTATACGGATACATGTGCAAGTCCTTTTTTAAAATTTTTTGACATGTTCCATACGAAAGCCCAACTTGTTGCAAAACTCTGCGAATGGATGTTTGAGGAGATTCGTTAATAATTTGTCTGACATTTTCAATTACGCCGCGACTTCTCTTGAGAGGAGGACCGCTTCCTTTTTTCCTTCAAATACTACCTGTTTGACGAAAAAGATTTACACAATGCATTAGCGTATCACGGAAAGTTTTATAGCTAGGAACAGTATTTGGATATCTCTCTTCAAACTCCGCAAGGCAATTTTCTATTGAATGCTGCCAAATACCATCAATTTTTTGAGATGTCAGGAAGTAACATTCTACCATAAACGCTTTATGCATATCATTAAAGGCCATTACTTTTTCTTTTGATGAAACTTTAAAATATATATTTGACACAGACAGATGTTTGAAATAAGATCTTAATGACTAAAGCTACGACATAATTTTTATATACACGGCCAGCTACGAGTGAAAATTTTAATGATCGCTCGTTACTTCTTCAAATTATGAAACAAGGTACATACAGGTGAGTTCAAAAACTTTTCTCATTAGAGACGGTCATGCTTTCTGATGAAAAAACAGTATTTCATCTCGAGTAGTAAATGCTATTTCTTCTACGATGGATATAGAGAAAAGTTCAGTATAATTGTAAATGAACTGTCACAATATAGATTGACTATGTCAACATTATTCTGGGCTGTCAGACGGAGTAATAGTCGTTTGCCGCTTTAACTATGCTCGATGGTTAAATTAAATGTCATTATATATATATAAATTCCTAGAAATTCTAATGAATATTATAGAATAATATTCAAAGAGAAAGGTTATTGAAGTTTCAGGAAATATAGGAAAATGCTGGTTGACAGAAAATATTAAAATGATGTCAAAAATTAAGAGACAACTTTACGAAGCTATAATAAGTAATAGAATACAAAAAACAGTGTACACCGACTGCTGTAAGCTATTGCGGTGGGAAATTCAAGCCTCGAAGAAGAAAACATATTCAGAATACATAATAAATTCAAACAATAAAGCAAAAGCAACGTGGGATCTAGTAAAGAATATAAATGGTATAAAAAAGAAAATGAGTTTTAATATACACAAATTCTGTAATGGTAATAAAAGTACAGTAGAAGTATTAACAGATCTAAATGAATATTTTATGAACGTTTGTGCAAATATAAACAATAATAATTGTAGACCTATGTATGAAAACATCAAACACATTTCTGACATGTTCGCTTCATTTTACAGATTTCGACGAAATAAAACAAAAAATTTACAGTTTGAATGATACAAAATCTGTAGAAGATGACAAGTACCTACTCCTCTTATAAAATACTGTGCAGAGAGTCTAGCAGTACCGCTGCAACATATAGCAAATCTCTCTTCTTTAAAGGGTCAATACCCAGATAAGATGAAATCTAGGATAATAAAACCAGTGTATAAAAACGATAGGTCGGTATTTGATATATAATTACCGTCCTATAGCGTTGGTCTCAAACTTATCAAAAATTCTAGAGAAGCTTATGTTTTCCAGAATGACAAATTTCATTAATAAACATGGAATATTAACTAACACAGAATGGATTTATAAAAGGCCGATCAACCTCAAGGGCCATGTTTCAGTTACTGGAAGAGATTTCGAATGGATTGAGCAGTGGAGAGACAACTATCTGTATGTTCATGGACTTGTCAAAGGCATTTGATAGCGTGGATCATGGAGTGCTTCTTGATAAGTTGGAGATCATGGGTTTTCGTGGAAGGGCATTTGAGTGGATTGGTTCATATCTCTCGGTTAGGAGGCAGTGTGTCAGTGCCAATGAAATTTCTGGACAAGAGGTACGATCTGAATGGGGCAATGTTCATTATGGCGTGCCACAGGGATCAATTTTAGGTCCATTATTGTTCCTTTTATATGTAAATGACCTGCCAGCAGTAGCTACATACCCAACTATACAATTTGCTGATGACTCTTCATCAGTGGTAAAAGCAAAAACAGAAGAAAATGCTGCTGTTAACGACGCACTTGTCATGCTTTGAGGATTGGTTTACAAGAAACAATTTAAAAATGAACGTAAGTAAAACGAATCTAATAAGATCTGGTGCCAAAAGAACGGAAATTGATATCGGATACAGGGATGTGCAACTTGCCTTTGGCGAGGAGGCCGACTTCTAGGGATGGACCTTGGATTCCCAATCATGGAAGGCGTACATCGAACGGCTGGCAGTTAAATTGAGTGGTTTTTGTTACGCTCTGAGAGTGGTTTCGCGTAGTGTTGGTGCTGATGCCGCGGTGAGTGCATATTATGCCTATGTGCATTCTAGACTTGCATATGGTGTTATCTTTTGGAGAAATTCAGTTGATGTGGGACGAATTTTCGTAATTCAAAAGGCATGTATAAGAACTATATTTAACATCAACCCACGGGATACTTGTAGGAACACTTTTGGGGATAAACAAAATACTTACCCTACCCGCGGTATACATTTTGCAGTGCGCATTGTTTGTCAAAATGCATTATTCTGATTTTTTTGCTAAATATGAACTCAAGCATAGTTATAGTACAAGAGGGACTTCTGAGTCATATTTGTGTACGCTCCACGTTCTCATTTGACAAAAATACAAATAAATGTACTCCACCAATGTATCAAAATATACAACCACTTGCCAGAGACTTTAAAATCATTGTCAACAAAACAATACAAATACCGACTCAAGGAACTATTAATAAACAAAGTGTTGTATAAAGTTGAAGATTTTTTTTTAGAAAGAATTAGTAATAGGTGCTATAGACTTATAGAATTATATGTTTATTATTTTATATATATAGAGATTTTGTATTTTATTTATGCATTTGTGACGTTTCGTATACATTTTGTGTGTCTTAACGAATAAAGGTATATTATTAGTGTCAAAACTCCATCAAGTTTAGTACATATTAAAGAGATGTATGGTATATTCATTTGTTTTATTTTCACCTCTAGAAGTGAACATATTTTCATCTCTAGAGTAAAGAAAGTATCACTATTACGTAGTGTAGCTGGTGAAAACATGATCATTATCATAAGCATGAGTAGAAATAGTACATTGTGTACCTAGTAGTAAAAGCAATACATTCCTGGGCGACAATGTAAATTGTTGGCCGAGGCGTTAAGCCAATGCCAACAAGGGAATGTTCTTTTACTAGGAGGTACACATACTTTTTTTCTGAAATCGCAATCAACATTATTATCAATTAAAGAATTTTTATAAATGCATAACATTTTTTCATCGCCATCTATTGCCTATGAAATCGGTTCCTTGACAATCACTGTTTTTATTATTGTGAAAAAAGTACTTATCGCTAAAACAAATTTTTTCAATGGACAGTGATGTGTGCGGGACACCAACGGAATTAGTAAAAGCTACTGAAAATGTTGTCTGCATGTATTTATTTACTGTCTAAAATGTATATAAAGAACCGGTACGGAAAAGCTACCGACTTTCCCGGCTTAGGGCGAAAAAACTTTCCCGGACTGTTTTCTGGCGGTTGCTTAGCAACAGACTAAAATTCTACAATAGCTTATTTTGGAATCTGAAATTACGCCGAGAAAGTAGGCAATCTTTCAGACTTTCAGACGCTCGTGTTTCAATCAATCAATCATGTTCAAGCGTAAGTAATTATTTTGATAAATAAGCACATAATTTACTACAAAGATTAAGGAAACAATTTGAATTTGTGTAATAGTTCGTGTAATTGCTGACTTATCTCAAAGTCCATCATTTACAGCATTTTATGAATAGGTCATTACATGAATCCACATTATTTATAGCGCGGTTATTTTTTCAATAATTTCTCGCAGATAAAGCAAACAATAAACATATCTACCTGTTTACATTAATCCAGGTTAATGATTAATTTGCATTTCGTGCGTTCTTTTGTCCTATTATTGTGTAATTTATATAGTTTTTCATCGTAATTATTAAAAGAATATGTGGCCTATGTAATCTAAGTTTTATTGAATCTTAATTTAAAGAAAAATGTCGGGATTGTTTATAAAAACAATTGAATTGGGTCCATATATTCGTTAATTCCACTGTCCAATAGTGTGAGTATAACTTGTATAAGACGAAATTAATTCATATTCATTCGACAAACAAACTTTATCATAAACTATAAAAGTTGTGCAAACAGAACTGTATCATAATGTATGTAAGTTCTTTTTATTTAATTTTCTTTGCAGATCGTAACAAATAAAAAAGACACACAAACGAAATTTGTTAAAACATAAATAAAAAATTAACTAAATAAACAAAATTTTATTTATAAATTTGATTATATCCCCCATTTAGATTTATATAAACTTTAAATAAACCTAATTCAAAGAATACAAAAATTAATAAGGAATTCATATAATAATTAATAATTCGCATAGAGAGATATTAATTTAAAATAGTATTTAACTCTTTTGTTTTATTATCAATTACATAGGTATTAAATCAATGAGTTTATTGTTTTATTACACGTATACTGGGTGCGGCAATAGTGTGTCGGCGGAGCTTAGCATGAAAACTAATGAAGTTGTAACAATGAAATTTTACGTACACATGTAGTATGCTACAGTGCATTTTCTATTTATAATTATTTATTTTTTTTTCATTAATTGACGTAGCAGACACTTCTTGGTGAAACATTTTGTAATTAACAAATTATTATAAAAACACACTTGGCTATTTCACAATTTTTTATTAGATCTTGTCAAAGAGTATCTTAAAACTAACTTACAATACGTGTCCTTTTAACTTTTATACCTATTTTTTAGTGCTAGGGTGCTGGTTGGGACATATTTACAATCACGTCCATTATGGGGGTGTTAACAAATTCTAACTGTGTATTCGTAATTATTCTATTTTGTTTTTGTGATTTTTTTAATTTCTAGTATTTCTAATAAATCTAGTCTTCTACTTTTTATTACGTTATGTAACACGGTGGAGCTATTAATGTCGGGCAAATGGCTTTGTTCGATACAGTGTGTCGAAAAACCTGTGTTTTTATTACTATACTTTACGTCTCTTACGTGTTCGGATATGCGTTTTTTAATGGATCTTCCACTTTGGCCTATATATATAGCTTCACAGTCATTACATTTTATTGTGTATACTCCTGCGTTTTCTATATTTTCTATTTTATCTTTGTTATTATTTAACATTGTACCTAATTTTGTTTTATTGCTACATATGATTTGAATATCTAATTTTCTTAATATTTTGTTTACTTTGTCTGTGATTTGGGGGATATATGTAATTGCGTGCCAAATGTGTTAATTTTCTTTTATTGCCGGATATAAGAATTTTTTCTGAATATTCTTTTGTTCTTTTCGATTTAATATTTTGTCTACTATGTTGGGATTGTATACATTATTTTCTGCTATTTTTTTAATATATATTATTTCTTCTTTAAAAGCATCAGTGTTCAATGGTATGTGAGTTGCTCTATGTATATAACTGTGGAATGTTGACATTTTTATTTTAGTATCTTGTTTCGCTTCCGCATGTATTATATTATATGCAAATGTTGGTTTTCTGTAAATTTTATATGATAGATTATTATTGTTTCTGTATATGGTAATATCTAAAAAATTTAATTTGTTATTTTCTTCTTTTTCTATTGTGAATTGTATTTTGGGGTTTAATGAGTTTAATAATTTCAAGAATTCTGTTAGTTGCCTGTCTGTACCTATCCAGATGCAAATTATATCATCGACATACCTGGCCCAGAAAAGGATTTGTTTGATTAGGTTGTTATTTCTGTTAAATAGACCTATTTCGAAGTTATGCATATAAATGTTAGCCAATATTGGGCTGAGAGGATTTCCCATAGGTAATCCTTCTACTTGTGAATATATATCATTATTAAATTTGAAGTAATTTTGATCTAGGATTAACTTTAATAACTCTCTTAATTGTGTTTTCTCTATGTTGTCTGAAATATTATCATTAAATTGGTTTTCTATTATGTCTTTTATCTCTTGAATTGGTATTGAAGTGAACAGGCTTTTAATGTCGAAGGATACTAATTTAGGGTTATTTGGTAAAGTGATTTCTTTTAATTTATTGGTTAATTCAATAGTGTTTTTTATTGCATAATCGGATTTGAACTTTATTTTGTCCGGTATTAATAACTTAGCAGTAGATTTGGAATTAGCTTTGAAACCAATAGAAGGACATAATTTAGAAAAAGAAAAAATAAAGAAAATAATAGTAACAGAATATAAAAGATTAGAAAAGAACAATAAAAATTTAGATGAAAACCGCAACATAAAAACTATAAAAAAGAAATTAAATGATAACAACCTAGTAATTACAAAAGCAGATAAAGGAAATACAGTCTTTGATATTAGAAAGACCTAAATACAATAATAAAATTTATGAATTACTCAACACAAATGAATTAGAAAAATTAAAAAACGACCCCACTAATAAATACCAAACCAAAATAAGACAGCTATTAAATAATAACAGTAATCTAAAAAACAAAAACTTAACAGTAATGAACCCGAATATCCCAAGGTTATATGGCCAACCGAAATTACATAAAAATAACACCCCAATGAGACCTGTAGTATCATATGTAAATGCACCCTCATATAAACTATGTAAATATTTAAGTAAAACATTACCGGAAAAAATAAAGTTCAAATCCGATTATGCAATAAAAAACACTATTGAATTAACCAATAAATTAAAAGAAATCACTTTACCAAATAACGCGAAATTAGTATCCTTCTATATTAAAAGCCTGTTCACTTCAATACCAATTCAAGAGATAAAAGACATAATAGAAAACCAAATTAATGATAATATTTCAGACAACATAGAGAAAACACAATTAAGAGAGTTATTAAAGTTAATCCTAGATCAAAATTACTTCAAATTTAATAATGGTATATATTCACAAGTAGAAGGATTACCTATGGGAAATCCTCTCAGCCCAATATTGACTAACATTTATATGTATAACTTCGAAATAGGTCTATTTAACAGAAATAACAACCTAATCAAACAAATCCTTTTCTGGGCCAGGTATGTCGATGATATAATTTGCATCTGGATAGGTACAGACAGGCAACTAACAGAATTCTTGAAATTATTAAACTCATTAAACCCCAAAATACAATTCACAATAGAAAAAGAAGAAAAAAACAAATTAAATTTTCTAGATATTACCATATACAGAAACAATAACAATCTATCATATAAAATTTACAGGAAACCAACATTTGCAGATAATATAATACATGCGGAAGCGAAATAAGATACTAAAATAAAAATGTCAACATTCCACAGTTATATACATAGAGCAACTCACATACCATTGAATACTGATGCTTTTAAAGAAGAAATAATATATATTAAAAAAATAGCAGAAAATAATGGATACAATCCCAACATAGTAGACAAAATATTAAATCGAAAAGAACAAAAGAATATTCAGAAAAAATTTGTATATACGGAAATAAAAGAAAATAAACGCATTTGGCACGCAATTACATATATCCCCCAAATCACAGACAAAGTAAACAAAATATTAAGAAAATTAGATATTCAAATCATATGTAGCAATAAAACAAAATTAGGTACAATGTTAAATAATAACAAAGATAAAATAGAAAATATAGAAAAATCAGGAGTATACACAATAAAATGATGACTGTGAAGCTATATATATAGGGCAAAGTGGAAGATCCATTAAAAAACGCATATCCGATCACGTAAGAGACGTAAAGTATAGTTATAAAAACACAGGTTTTTCGACACACTGTATCGAACAAAGCCATTTGCCCGACATTAATAGCTCCACCGTGTTACATAACGTAATAAAAAGTAGAAGACTAGATTTATTAGAAATACTAGAAATTAAAAAATCACAAAAACAAAATAGAATAATTACGAATACACAGTTAGAATTTGTTAACACCCCAATAATAGACGTGATTGTAAATATGTCCCAACCAGCACCCTAGCACTAAAAAATAGGTATAAAAGTTAAAAGGACACGTATTGTAAGTTAGTTTTAAGATACTCTTTGACAATGGCATAACAGCCGAAACATATGTTAGACATAGATCTAATAAAAAATTGTGAAATAGCCAAGTGTGTTTTTATAATAATTTGTTATTTATATTTATATATTTACAGCTGTTCCAAATTTCCGCAACCACTTTCAATTTTTTTGAAATAGGTTTCTATACTTTCTTGTTATTATGATGATAACTACCCAAATTATCTTTGCAATGATATATGACAATGTGCACTTACAACTGTTAGTTTTGGTTTTATTGCAAATTTTGTTAAAATCTTGGCAGTTGCAACGTCTAACATTTTAAGTCTTAGCCAGAAAATGGGTGCAGTGCCTCACGTGACTATTTGTTACTGTTACGTATTTACCAGCGTGGTTGAAGCAAACGCTGGTAAATACGCACTGTGTGTCCATGTATATACAGATACAAATTTGTTTTTATACATATTTTATATTTAATATATATATATATATATATATATATATATATATATATATTATATATATTTTATATATATTTGTATTATTTTGTATCAAAGCTTGATGTGAATTGTCGCATCGATATGCTAATTTGTTTTTGTTCAAAGATGTCTGCATGAAATACAGCGGCAACAAGCTAGGTGCTCCATCTTGTTATTATGGGTTGTGTTGGCAATGCCAGATCAGGTAACTTATTTTGTTCAATTATATTATGACACATGCTGGTAGTAAAGATGTTTTACTACATATAAAATACGAATTATAAAGGACACGAAAATGATTTATTAATGTCAAAATGATAATGCATCAGTAGATACGAATATGGATATAATAACATAGCTTGAATACAAGAGGCATCTCAGACTGTCTCTAAGAGCGTGGCGATAATTCTGAAAAAGGACTTGATACATATTACAGAATTAAGATCCATAAGAAGCATTTAAAAAACCGAATAAATCTAGTAGAAATGAGCACAAATCTTATCCTTCCATATCGTAGTTGTTAATTGGCTTTTTTAAAATTTATCTACCTCCAAATCGAATCTCTTAATGTACGTCCTATTATCCTATAATCGTAATCTAACAAAATCTCAAATAATATTTTAGTGGGGGATTAGTGGTATTCAGACGATCATTTCGCCGATAAAACGAGATACTAAGCAGAGATTAGGTAATTATTGCACTTGGAAACAAAGTAAAAAAAATTATCTTTGATCGCGATAATATTTATAAATAATAATGATGTCGATGTAGATTAGGTACAAAAAAAATAATTTTTATTATTATTATTTTATTTATAATTATTTTAATTTTGAAGTTCGGATAAGTATTAAAAATGCGGAAGAATCTTTAATAACAACAAACTACAACTGTGAGCTAACCTTTTAGGTATTTCTTTTTGATATATTTGTATTAATGTATTCAAAAATCTGAAAGGTTCAATATATCAATATATAGATCTAGTATACATATAAATGATGAAATAAAATTTCTCTTTGAGTTCAAATTACAATTTTATTAAAATTCACTACGTTCGTTTCGATCTACTAGAGCTTCATCAGGTGTTTATAGCTAAAGGTTAAGTATGAAAGGTGGAAAGGGGTACGACTAATTGATATCAGTACCAAATTGTTAAATTCCACCACTTATGACTATAATTACACAATTATGATAACTCTAATATTATTAATTTAATATACAACAAATTATGCCAAATATCAATCGATGAATTTATGCTTATAATTAGGAACCGGACACGAACGGTTGAAATTACGATGGACCATATAAATAATCTATAGCATCGCTAAGTACACGCAGTTATTGAATAGCACTATTCATTCGGTTAACTGCACATCTGTCTTTTGTCGTTGAATTGTGATGCAATTACTTCAATTTTACACTTAGATTTCTTTCGGGAGGAGTTCTTATAATTCGTTTTATTTATTAGTTTATATTTCGTAAGATAAGTAAAGTACGGTGAGTTAGTTTCTTATTTCATGGTTTTAACTGTTAATTAGGGGAGAGTGGGTAGGTATGGGTCGAGGGAGGTTTGGGTCAGTGTTTATATTTTCCTTTGTATTAGGCAACTAGTGTGCACATGTGTATTGTTAGTTGCTTAAGTAGCTGTAATGTTACCGGTCGAAACGTGGCGTTTGTTAATGGTGGCATTCGTTTTCTACAAATAATAGTGTGTTTTCATGGTAAGTTTTGTTAAAGTTAATCTCTAAATGAAATAGCTGTTACTACTTTATTAGGAATGATACGTTTTTGCAATTTTTGTTATGGATAAAGGGACAGTTTAGAAGTATTTGCTGATTATAAATTCTAACCTGAAAGATATTCCTTTAACACCAGAATTAAATTTTGTTTACTATGCATATGCGGGAGGTGTGGGTCACAAATGAGGAGGATATTTGGGTCGACCCAAACCTCCCCATTATCATTATATATACTAGGTGAATGTTTTATACTTGTTGTTGGTTACAGATTTAAAATGCCTCGAGATTATAAAAGAAGAACCAATCGTGAAAGAAAAACTGCTGAGCAGATATCGCACGCCGTGCAATTTGTACTTCATAATAATATTTCCGCTAGACAAGTAGCATCTGATTTAGGGTTTTCTAGATCTGCTTTACAGAGGCATGTACAGAATGCGAAAAAAATGCAACCAGAGGAACAAGCTAACTACACCTTTGTTGCAAATCCGTATTCTAGACGGGTATTTTCAGAACAACATGAAAAGTTGTTGTCGGAGTACCTACAGACCTGCAGTAAAATGCATTATGGCTTAACCACCAAAGAAACTCGCAAATTTGCATATGACTATGCCGTAAAATGTGAAGTCAAGTATCCAAAGGAATGGGACGAATCGAAGGCTGCGAAACGTAAATTGGTTGATATGTTTCATGAATCGGCATCCTGAATTGTCTATACGACAAGCCGAGGCAACCAGTTTGGGAAGGTCAACTAGTTTTAACACCCATAATGTTAAAAGTTTCTTTGACAATCTGAAAATCTTATTAGACACGCATAAATTCTGCCCGAAAAACATATACAACTGTGACGAGACAGGTGTTACCACTGTCCACAAACCCCCAAGGGTATTAGCTAAGAAAGGGCAAAAACAGGTAGGACAAGTTACTAGCGCAGAAAGAGGAACATTAGTAACAATGTGTTGCTTCATTAATGCCAGTGGAAATACAATACCTCCTGCTTTTGTATTTCCGAGAATCAAATTCAGTGAGCCAATGCTTATGAATGGACCAGAAAATAGTTTGGGATTGACACACAAAACAGTGTGGATGACAAAAGAGAATTTCGTGCTAACTTTGAAGCATTTTATAAGATATTCGAAAGTATCCAAAGAAATTCCCTGCTTGATGTTATTAGACAATCACGAAAGTCATGTCAATATCGACGCCATCTCTTTAGCTAAGGAGCACGGTATACATCTGCTAACTTTTCCGCCGCATTGTAGCCACTGGTTACAACCGCTAGATATTTCTATATTTGGACCATTTAAGGCGCGCTACAATACAGCAGCTTCTGCATGGATGACATCAAATCCTGGAAGAACTATAACCTTATATCACATTGCTGGACTAAGTAAAGTTGCATTCGATGCTTCGATGTCAAGGCAGAATATTTTGGCTGGATTCGAAAAAACTGGAATTCACCCGTTTAATGCAGATATATTTTCTGTTGACGATTTCCTGATGTCTGCGGTGACTGATCGTACGCTACCAGAAAACTTAGCGAATCAAGAAAATGAAGTCCTCACATCAGAAAATGATGATATTGCAGTAGCACATTGTTCAAATTCGACACCACCACCATTCAAATCAATAACTTCTTTAGAAAAAGTTACCATCATCACTCCCGAATCAGTACTGCCATATCCCAAGGCACAAGCAAGAACTGAATCAAAGAGAGGTCGAAAAAAGGGGCGCACCAGAATTTTAACTAGCACCCCTGAAAAAAACGAAATACAGAGACAAGATAATGAAAGACTTGTGAAAAAAGTTGGTATAGTAAAAAAAAATATAAGCGAAGAGAAAGTCCCAAAAAAAATTAAAAAGCGAAAGTTAACCATACCACAAGAGAGTGACACCGATGACTTCAGCGACATACCGGTGGACTCAGATCTTTCGGAATATGACGTAGAAGATGACATATCCGAAAATTTTGATAATTCTGTAAACTCTGCTGTCGTTGGAGATTATGTGTTAGTTAAATTTTCAACTAAAAGAACACGCCTGCATTATGTTGGGAGAGTCGAAGGAATAAGTGAAAAAGGAAATTACACCATAAATTTCTTACGAAAAATATCAAATTCTTGCACATACTATTATCCGGAAGAAGCTGACAGATCGGACATAGATTTTTGTGATTTAGTTTTGCGTTTAAGTCCTCCTAATAATGTATCTGGTACAAGTAGAACACAGAGTTTGTTTACCTTTGACATAGACTTAGGAAGTTTTGAAAATATGCGTTAATTCAGAGATCGTTACAGTTTTATATATGTTCTTTATTGAGAATTTGTATATAAGTTTGTTGTTGCATTTAAAACTAATAAATTTATGATAAAATTGTAGCAATTTTGACAGCAAACTACACAACCATCACATGACCCAATTTACCCCATCGCGTTACCCAAGTCTCCCTGCATAAGGAGGTATGGGTCAAACGTTCCGCCATTACATTTTCCTATATTTAAAGATTATTTGTAGAAATTATATAAAGTTATTGTGAGACATCAAGGCTGAAAATGTTACTTAGTTAATATGTTACAACTGTAATTTTGTATCTTTCTTTATTTTGGTTAATTCTTGAATTATTTGAAAACTGACCCATACCTACCCACTCTCCCCTACATATATACGTAAGTGTCCAGTGTATTTCGTTAAGTTTCAATAACTTACGCATACATTTTTAATTTTCATTTAGCATTGTTTAAGTTACTTTTTCAGATATGATATGGAACAACGTCGAGAATGGCATCGTGAAACAATGGCGAGTTTGATTAAGGGTCAAACTGATTGTATGTCCACTGCCAGTGATTCCGAAATTTATTGCAATGTCTGTAAAATATCGTTAAAGAATTCCAATAAATTGCACGTAAAACGTCATTTAGCTTCGCAAACACATACACAGAAATTAGACTCGTTGGAATCTAACAATTATAACGAAGAACTCTGTGTAACTTTAATGGTGGCAAATATTCCATTAAATAAACTTAACAATCCCACCTTTAAAACATTTCTCCAAAAATATACTGGTCGAAATGTTCCTGATGAATCCACCTTACACAAATAACGGGTGGGGCAAAAGTCCAGCTACCATTTTGATTGCGCGCCATCTTGGTTATGTGACGTTTAGTTCAGTTTAGCTTTAACCATTGTGTTGTGTAGACGTCCAAATTTTATTATGGATAAATATACGCCACAAGAACGAGCAGAAATAGTGACAATATTTGTTGTAAATAATCGTTCCATTATTGCCTCTCAGCGGAAATTGCGTCAAAAATATCCTAATCGTCCAGTGCCTCACAAAACCACAATTTATCGTTTACATGCGAATTTTCGACAGTACGGTACGACAGCAGACAGGCCTCGTTCTGGAAGACAACGGACGTCTCGTAACGCTGAAAATGTGGCTCTGGTGCGCGATAGTGTTGCAGAGTCTCCAGAAACATCAATTCGGAGACGTCGTTCCCAGTTACACATGTCTGCATGCAGTTTAAGGCGAATTTTGAAAACTGATTTGAAAATGTTTCCGTACAAAATTCAATTAGTCCATAAATTGCTACCGAGAGATCATGATCAACGAGTTGAGTAAGTAATGCAATCCTAAGGCTGTCTGTTGAAATTGAAGATTTTTCGTCTAAATTGATAATGAGCGATGAAACCCATTTTCTTCTCAGTGGCCACGTCAATAAACAGAACAGTCGGTTTTGGGGGACACAGAATCCTCAATTAATTCATGAAACGTCATTGCATCCACAAAAAACAACTGTATGGTGTGGTATTCATGCTGGAAAATTCATTGGTCCCTATTTTTTTGAAACTGACGAAGGTGTTGGAGTTACTGTTACTGCTGAACGGTACCAAAACATGATTCGAAATTTTCTTGTGCCTGAAATGGAAGAGCAAGGACTAGAGGAAATGTGGTTTCAGCAGGATGGGGCCACAACACACACAGCTCGTTCAACAATTAAATTATTGAATGACGTTTTTCTACGAAGACTAATTTCGCGAAATGGCGATTTAGCATGGCCAGCCAGATCTCCGGATTTAGCTGCACCTGACTTTTTCTTATGGGGTTTTTTAAAATCAAAAGTTTATGTGAATAAGCCCCAAACGATTCAACATCTTAAAGAGAATATTCGTCAAGAAATTGAATAAATTCAGCCTGAGATGTTGCAGGATGTCATGAAAAATGCCTTAAAACAGCTGAAAGTTGCATAGCGAATCGCGGTCACCATTTAGCCGATATAATTTTCCAATCATAACGAAAAAAAATGCAAAGAGCAAATAAACTTTTTATGAAAACCAAACTTACTTATCTTTTCTTTCAACAAAGTTATAGGCAATCAAAATGGTAGCGGGACTTTTGCCCCACCTTATTATGTTTCTAAGTGCTACACGAAAGTAGTAGAACGCATTAGAAGCGATCATTCAAATCAGTAACTATGGATAAGTGCCGACAAAACTGTCGATATATTAAGACGCTGTGTGGTAAATCTTGTATCTGGTGTACTACATCCAACTATTCCATATAACGTATATGTAATAGCAACAAACATTATAAATACAGTTGATGCGGAACAGTAGCTAAAACATTTACGAAAATATGCACCAAATGCTTCATTCGGGCGACAGTTACAAGAAAAAATACTTTTATTTGTCAGTGACAGTGCTGCATATATGTTAAAAACAAGCAGACTATTAAAGGAAACATATCCTAATATGCTACATATTACTTGTGTAGCACATGAGACACCTTTCCGGAAGTTGATAGACTTGTATCCGATTTTGAGAAGTTTTTGAGAAAACCACCATTAAGAGTAGCTCTTTACAGGGAAAAACTTCAATCTCTGTCCTGCCTCCCTCTCAAGTAATAACTAGATGGGGATCTTAGTTGGAAGCTACTACAATATGATCATTTATATTTACCCTCTAGCAAGCCATGAAATTATTTCATGAAAATATCGTGTTGGTAGTGACAAATAAAATACATCTGTCATTATGTGTATGTTCTGATAAATAAAACTCATCTGTCATTAATGTATTTATTAATTGACACTTAAAAATGTTTACAATAAATCATAAAGTTTTTCTGATCGAATTATACTTTAGGAATGGTGTAAAATTAGAAAATGTAGAATGGTCGTACTCCTTGCAGCATTGTATAGAAGAATTTCGGGCAGAATTTCCAAATTTTTCAACAACATATGACAGTTTGCGGCAATTAATTCAAAAGTCAGTGGTTAAATTCCGTGAAACAGGGTCTGTGTCTCGAAAACCAGGTGCTGGTAGACCACTAAAGCGGACATTTGAAAATATAGCAGATGTTGAGGGACGAATAAATCAATCACCTAAGAAATCGATTCGTAAGCTTTCACAACAAACACAACTGTCATATGAGACCTGCCAGAGAATATTTAAAAAAGACAAAAATTTCCATACTAATTACTGTTAATTACTGTTAGTGGTTCTTAGGTACGATTAATAACGATGACGTTCTTGACAAATCCTTCTGGTACGATGAAGCATGGTTTCATTTATCAGGATATATAAATAAACAAACATGGTCTAGTGAAAATCCACATGAAATTCTTGAAACACCCCTGCATTCACAAAAAATAGGCGTTTGGCTTGCTGTTTCTCGTAGACGGATTATTGGTCCAATATTCTTTAATAGTACGATAAATGCAGAACGATATCGTAATAATTTATTGCTACCATTTGTAAATCAATTACATGATGATGAGCTCCGCGAGGGATATTTCCAGCAAGATAATGCAACAGCCCATAAGACAAGAGAAACGATGGAATTATTGCATGAATTCTTTGATAATCGAATAGTAGACTTTCCACCACGATCTCCGGATTTAACAATTATGGACTATTTCATTTATCCACATCTAAAAAATAGAGTATTTACGAATCGTCCACATACAATTGAAGAACTTACTAATGCTATCCAAAATGTCTGTGAGGAAATTACACCACATAATTTAAGGAATGCCTTCAATAATATGAGACGAAGAGTTGCGTTATGCATAGAAAATGAAGGAGCTCACTTTGAACATTTATTGTAGCTGTTTTTATTATTAAACTTTTTATTTTTTCAACTGAAACGTTTGTATGTAATTATTTGTCAAAATGACAAAAACCTAATCTGTCATCAGTATAAAATAACCTATATCACACATACGCTGCAAAATAAGTTAACTTAAATTATGGTACCAACTTAAGTTTAAAAAAGAAAAATGTCATTGCCTTCTAGAAGGTAGAAATATGTGATCATATGGTAGTTTTTATGCAGAAAATTTCGATAGTTTACAAAATTCCGTTACGTATTCAAATGACGATGCTCGAAATGTTTCTGGGTGCAAGGAACTAATACAAATTCCAAATTTAAAAAAATAGTTGTACTTTCTTCAGGAACACTTTGGAAATTTGCCAAAACTAATCACTTATTTTGAAAATCAAAATCTCAAATTAAATGATGGATTAACCACATTAGATGTGGCTATTAATAATATGAAAAATATTCCAAGTGACTTCGGATGTCGGCTTCGGCAAAAGTTTTTAATAGAAATCCAGATTTAATAACATCGAGGCAATTGTGTATGGGGACAATGCCTCAAAATCTAACTGCTAAATACACTGAAATAAAAGAATATTCCCAGTATGCACCTATAACCAGTTGCGATGTAGAAAGGACGTTTTCTATCTACAAAGATGTTTTTCATTCAAAGAGAATAAATTTTACAGAAGAGAACCTTGAGAAAGTATTGCTAGTTAAAATTAATACTCCTTTACTCAACTTGAACTGCAACTTGAATAAATAAAAATGCTTATGGGGGAAATGGGCATTTCGTATTTTATAGATACCCGTTTGTTTCCAATTATTTAAATAAAATTAAAAACTCTTTAAAAATACAAATTTTCAATAGTACGCCCGTGAGCGATGAGTCAACGGCCTCTCGTGTCCGGTCCTTTCTTATAATTTAGGTACAAAATTAGGCCGATATCAAACTTAATATAATAAAATGTATAGAATCCACGGTTGGCTCTTGGTGAAACATAATGAATAATTTACTAAAGAAAACACTCGGTATGTTTGTTTCACAAAATATGAATATTTTGTGAAACAAACATACCGAGTGTTTTCTTTAGTAAATTATTAATATAATAACATTTATTCGACAAATTAGATTTTAAATATTTAGGTTTAATAACGGAGAGTTATTAACTTCTAATTCATCATTTAAAATGAGATTTAGTTTGTTTAACCTATTTATTTCTAAACTCTCGAATAAATTCAATTTATTGCTCTTATCTCGTAAGTATGTGTAATATGTCAAATTTATTATTATTAAACTTATGTTTATGTTCTATACAATGTTTTGCGTAAGTAGAATCTGTTTTTTTGAAATTTGAAGCTTTCATTTTCTTTTATTCATGTAAAAAGGAATTTACCAGTTTGTCCAATGTAAGCTAATCCAAATTTAAGCATTAGGTCTGTATATGCCAACTTAGTTTTCGGTTCATGTTGATACCCACGAGAGATATTCCAGGGATTCCATCTCTCATAATTTTGCTGGTCTATCATCTTCCATCCTCCTAATGTGCTCGTTCAAATCACTTCGTCATAGTCGTCCCCCATTTTACAACGTCTAACAGTCGACATTCATCTTTTGTTTCTTGTTTCAAATTCTATCTCTTAGTGTGTACACCGATGTCTTCTTCAGTATTTTCATCTCGGTTGTTTGCAATATATTTTTTGTCCTTTCATTTTCAGCCCTTATTTCCATAGTATATATCATTATGCATTATGCAGATGATATAAAAATATATTCTGAGATTTCCACAACTGCCGATATCGTTAAACTACAGCAAAATCTGGACGTATTAGTTGCATGGTGTGACCGTTTCAAACTTAAATTAAATATCGACAAATGCTGCGTGGTCACTTATACTCGTTCTGCTACGCCTCACGAGTCTTTTTACGAGGGAAAGTCAGTAATTAAGTCACAAAAAGGTATTATAAAAATAATTAGAGAAATAGTTAGCCAAAAACAAGTTTTATTTTTCAACAAAGTCTTCATCTACATTAATACACTTATCCCATCGCTTTATCAATGCTCCAATGCCTGCTGCATAAAAGTGTTTGGGCTGGCGTCTGAACCACGTGCGTACCTCTTGTTGAACATCGTTGTCACCCTCGAAATGTTTGCCGCCAAGATGCTTTTTGAGTAGACCGAACAGATGATAGTCGCTTGGGGCCAAGTCGGGACTGTAAGCCGGATGTTCAAGAAGTTCCCACCCTAATTGCGCAATTCTCGCCTGGGTCAAGAGGGCCGAATGGGGCCTGGCATTATCGTGATGCAGCAATATTCCTCTCGTCAGTAGGCCTGGACGATTTCGTCAAATTGCATCCCGAAGCAACAACAAAACTCTACAGTATGATTCAGCAGTCACGTTCTCTTTTTTGTTCTGGAAATAGGCTAGGAGCACTCCCTGAGAATCCCAGAACACGGAAAGCATAACCTTACCAGCTGATGGCACAACCTTAAATTTCTTTGTTGACGGCTGTTTCCATTGCATTGAAGCACGCTTTGTTTCGGGTTGGTAGTGGTGCACCCATGACTCCTCACCAGTAACATTCCTGTTAAGCATGTTCTCCCCTTCAACTGTGTATCGAGAGAGGTGTTGCAAGGACAAGCCCATTCGAATTCTTCTGTGTTCCTCGGTCAGTTGGCTAGGTACCCACAGTGCGCAAACTTTTCGGAAATTCAAACGATCGTGCATCAGTTCGTAGGCTAAACCATGAGAACACCCTATTGCAGTTGCTATACTGTCTATTGTTACCCGCCTGTCAGTTCGAATCATCTCTTCCACCCGTCGAAGTGTTGCATCTGTCGAAATCTGAACGGGGCGGCCACTTCGCTGATCGTCAACAACTTTTGAGCGTCCTTGAGAGAATTTCTCGACCCAGTTATATCCGGCCTTACGCGACAAACGCTTTTCACCGCAAACAGGAGACATTTCCTTATGAATATCTTTTTCAGAAAGCACGTTGCCCTTCCACAGTACAATCTTCGAGCACGGTCGCCATTTTAACACTGCCTGTGTTCGCGCACACCAACTGTCATTTGAGAATTATAAAGCTGGATTGTGGTGACACCTATTGACAAATAGGGAAACAACTCACTCCTATTTTCAGCTTTCCTACAGCAGTTTGTGACTTATTTAATGACTTTCCCTCGTATTTTATTAAAAACAATATCTTAACCAGTAAAGCTGAAATAAAGGATCTCGGAGTCTTATTTGACTCTAATCTTACGTTCAGATCCCATATAATCCATATGTCTTCCGATGTCTGCAAAAGTTTGGGATTTATTATGCGTATATCAAAATACTTTAAAGACATCACTTGCCTTAAATCACTGTACCATGCTTATGTTTTGAGCAAGATGGAATACGCCTCATTAATTTGGTATCCCATTTATGCTTGCGATTCCATTCCTTTGGACCGTGCTCATCGTAAGTTTTTGAAGTACCTCACTTTCAAGACTGATGGTATCTACCCGGAACGTGGTGCATCCCAGGATGATTTGCTTTTACGTCATGGCATGTCATCACGAAGCGTAAGAAGAGATAATATTTGTAGGAAATTTCTAATTAAACTGATGGAAAACATTATTGACTGCCCGTTCATATTGGAGCGAATGTCGTTTTTGGTTCCTCGTATGAATTCTAGGTACGAAGCTACATTTATGGTTACCTTCGCGAAGACAAACGTCTTGAAACGGACGCCTACCTATATTCTCTCCAACGTGGCCAATAGAATGCAGGAGGATCTATTTGCTTGAGGATGGCTCGCGGATGGACAGCACTATTTTAAGTCTATATGTACTTCATTTGATTGCACTTCCATGTCATGTAATTTAGAATTACAATATACCTTGTAATTGGGCCTAGCCTGTTGAGTATTAAAGTATATTATTATTATTATTATTATTATGGAACTGTTTTATATAAGAGACGTCCGGAAATTGGTACACGTTTTTAAATGAAACATTTAGGACAATCCATCACCTTATGCTTTTGTATAAATTAAGCTCATTTGGAATTAGTCCCTCCATTCTGACAATGTTGTACCGTTATTTGAAGCTAAGACAAAATTTCATATACTACAACGGATTCGCATCCGATGCTTACGTAGCCACATCAGGCGTACTCCAAGGATCAAATCTTGGCCCTCTTCTATTTAATGTGTTCATCAGTGATTTGATTATTTCTATTCTTTATTCAGTGCTAACCTGTGCAGATGATTTAAACATTTATCGAGCTATTAAAAATACAACTGATAGGTAGTGCTCTGCAGCACAGCCTGGATGTAATGGTGAATTGGTGCGATGTGAACAAACTCATTATTAATATTGATAAGTGTAGCATTGTGACTTAATCTAAGATTTCGCGTTGTGTATATGGACTTGTTAATGGAAAGTGACGCTATCGCACAAATTGTTAAGAACTTAAGTATTGCATTTGGCCATCGTTTATCTTTGCACAACATATTTTTTAACGCTTATAGTGCAGCATATAAGTCACTTGGATTTATCATGCGTATATTGCATGAATTTACCAGCACGTTAACACTAAAAACATTATTTTATGCATTCGTACGCAATGAGATTGTGCAAAGGGAATTTTTAAAATGTCTCTCCTTTAGGCTTGATGGTTATTACCCACTACTAAATATTGAATATAGAGTTCTTCTGGAGCGCCATCAATGAATTCCTTAAGCACCCTCCTGCCGAGTATAATTATTTTTTTCATTATAATATTCATTTAAGTTTAAATTTATCAGCATCCTTTAGGTTTAGTTTGCAATACTCCATCCGAGGAGGACACTATGTGTCGAAACAATTGTAATGGGATTTTACCTCAATAAAGTGGAAATTAAGTAATATAGCTTTTTCATTTTTATTTCATTAATTATGAATTTCCATCAAGTAAAGGGTACTTCGATTCAAAAAAAATATATATAATTGAAATACAAGTATGTTTGGAATAATCGTAATAATTCAGAATTATAATATATCAAAATTATTTTCGCTGTGACAATGAGAAGGTTCGCGCATTTTAAAATGAACAATTACATATTTGTACAACGTCCAATTCGAAATAATTTTATTTTCGCAACTACAACAAGGTAAAAAGCACAGACGATGATTAGATTAGAATTATCGAATAATATAATTGATTGGATTTACTCATACAATTGATTATAATATAATTCGTTGTTAGATATATATATATATATAGGACAAATTTACAGCTAAATATGTATATTTTAACTGCTCCTTATCTCGAAAATATTCCATATTGTTTAGTTCTTTTCGACTGAAATTATTTCGTATGAGAAGCTAGTAAAGATTTAAAAAAATTATAAGGTGTTTTTTATAAAGGTGTTTTTTATAGAGGTATAGAACTTTGAAATGGAATAAAACAAAGATGAATTTTTTAAATTAACATGAAATTTACTTTATTCGAAAGATAATCTTCTGGCATTATAATTTAAATATGACTTCTGGCATATGACCGCCACGGCTGGCTCGGACGTAGTCTAATCTGGAGGTTTAATCTTCGATGACATTTTCCAACATTTGTGGCCGTATATCGGCAATAACGCGGCGAATGTTGTCCTCCAAATGGACAATCGTTTCGGGTTTTACGGCGTAGACTAGCGACTTCACATATCCCCACAGAAAATAGTCTAGCGGCGTTAAATCGCACGATCTTGGAGGCCAATTCACGGGTCCGAAACGTGAAACTATGCGGTTACCAAAAGTTTCCTTCAATAAATCAAATGTGGCACGAGCTGTGTGACATGTTGCGCCGTCTTGTTGAAACCACAGCTCCTGCACATCATGGTTGTTCAATTGATAAACGAAAAAGTCAGTAATCATGGCTCTATAGCGGTCACCATTGACTGTAACGTTCTGACCAGCATCGTTTTTAAAGAAGTACGGACCAATGATTCCACCAGCCCATAAAGCACACCAAACAGTCAGTTTTTCTGGATGTAACGGTGTCTCAACATACACTTGAGGATTACCATCACTCCAAATACGGCAGTTTTGTTTATTGACGTATCCATTCAAACAAAAGTGAGCTTCATCGCTAAACAAAATTCGCTTATGAAAATCGGGATCAATGGCAATCTTGTTTTGGGCCCATTCACCGAATCTACGCCTTGCTAGGTGATCGTGTGGCTTTAATTCTTGCACGAGTTGGATTTTGTAAGCACGCAAACCAAGATCTTTCCGCAAAATCTTCCATAAAGTGGATGGACACATATCCAATTCCTGTGCACGATGGCGGATAGACTGATTCGGGTCTTCCTCTACTCTACACTCTACAGCAGCAATGACTTCTTCTGTACGCACTGTACGACGTCTCTGTGGATGCGTATTATCATTTAGAGTAAACGTAGTGCGAAAACGTTCCATAGTTAATCGAATTAATTGCTCTGATGGACGATTATGTTGACCGTAAAATGGACGTAGTGCGCGATACGTATTTCGAACAGAAACATGATTTTCAAAATAAATTTGCACAATTTGGAAGCGTTGTTCAGGCCATCAGTCTATTCATGTTGAAATGCCAAACCAAACCAAACATAAATCACTTGACAGCTGACAAAATGGCCGCAAGTTAAAAAAGTGTTGCCAACTTAAAGTTCTATACCTCTATAAAAAACACCTTTTATATTAGTGTATAAAAATAACACCGGTCAACAAATATTCAATTTTTAAATTTTACTGTAGAAACTATGTACAACAATAGTAATAATAACAAATTTATTCTGGCACGTCAGGTTTTGAAAAAAAATATTGAAAAGTAAATGAAATAATATTAATTATTAAAGCTGGGAATTATATGCACACGGAAACTGTTAAATATGTCAAGTTAGATTTAACCTCTCTTATCAGTAAAGGCCGGATTATATGCAGTTTGTATAAATTTGCATATTTTCATAATATATGCATTTTGTATATTATTTGCATATTTTGTAGTAATTCAGCATTTTTGCATATTTTAAGTATCCGAGTTTTATTTATTTACTAAATCAAATTTATTATATGCATAACTAGAAATATGTCGTGGATGTAACAAACAAACAAAAATTAAACAGCCCTCTTTAAATTAAAAATAACATTTTATTAAGCCTCTTCCCGTTACTTTTCCGATAAGCGTCTCCAAGAATTTATTACTGCTCTTCCCATACATCCGGGCCGAGACAAAATTCCAGGAAAAGCTAATACCTTAAAACTTCTAAATAAATACAAAAATACATTTTACCAGAAAATTAGGAGTACATGTGTTTCTTTGCTATTTGCGGAGAAATATATTCCCATATTCGAAAGTAATTTTATTTTAAACGTCATTTTACGTTGGCTTTTCGAAGTGTAAACTTGTGAGTTTTGACATTTAATAGCAAAAATACCGAAAATAGCGACTGTGCCTGGATGGATTGCACCTTATTCAGAATTGCGTATGGATGGAGAAAAAGTGTTTTGCGTAGCATGCTGCAAGATTGTGAGCAAAATTTTAAGTTCATTTCCTCTGATTAATTAATAATTAATTAAGTTTTTAATTATTCCTTTATCTTTTACTAATATTTATTTTATAAGGAAACAACCGATGACGTGATATTTTTTTTGCTGATTACAAGTGAGAGAAAGTTCCAAGTCGACCAACATATGAAAACTCCATCTCATGCTACAAAACTGACAAAGATGAAATTGGCGAAGAAGAGTCAGCAAACATTACCGCAATGTTTGCCAACTTCCAAAAAATTGGAACAAGAACAATTTAATGAAGATTTGTATCGGCAGATATTCCACTACATAAATTAAACAATTTAAATGTCAATTTTTTTTTGCAAAAGTACATCAACAAATATAATATTCCCGACGAGAGCATGTTAAGAAAGAATTATATTCGCTGTATCTATGCAGAAACATTGAATAGCATTAAGAAGGTTGTTGCAAACAATTATCTTTATATATGCGTAGATGAAACTACTGATAGTGTGGGCCGATACATAGTTCATTTAATGATTGGTATCCTTAACGTATCGGTTCCAGAACAATCTTATTTAATTTCATCCAAACAGTTGAAAAAGGCAAATAATTTGACTATAACAAAGTTTATACAGGAAGAACTGGCAACTTTCTTCTCACCCGAATCGATTCCAACAGAGAAAATTCTATTGTTTTTGACGGATGCTGCACCATACATGATGTAGCTTTTAACTTGAAAATCTTTTACCTAAATTTCATTCACATAACTTGCTTGGCACACGGACTAAATCTTGTTGCAAAAGAAGTCAGAAACCATTTTCCCATTTTCTATAATGCCGTTGGAAAAACAATTTATGTCGCCAATCGAGAACGTTGCAATAATAAGCAAATTGAAAAGTCATGTTTTGATGTTAAAGGAGGAGTAGGACTGTCCGTGTATGAAAAATTTTGAAGTTTAGTAGAAGAAAATGAGGGTTTTAAAAAGGACATTGCTAAAATCTTGTGTGGTGATTCAGTAGAAAATATTGAGTCGACAATAGATGATATTTCTAATTTGAAATACGCTCCTATAACAAGCGTCGACGTAGAACGAACCTTTTCAATATATAAATACATGTTTTCAGACAAACGTCACAATTTTTCTGTTGAAATCTTGGAGAAATATGTGATTGTAAATTATTTTAATAGTTAATTATGTTGTAAAATGTTCTAAATAAACTTGTAGTAAGAATAATAGAATATATTTTTCTAGAGTATTCTATTTTGTAACATTTCTCGTATTTTTTTTTACTTGCATATTTTTCATAAGGAAGTGCATATTTAGGCTAAAGCATCTGCATATTTATGCGCATATTTTCAGTTTTTTTTTGCATATAATCCGGCCTTTACTTATCAGACAAGATAATTTTGACAATAAATTTTTGTTAACTTTAGCATTTGTTTGATTATAACAGATGTTAACATCCCTTACTAAATATCCTATTGTATCGGTGTCCGTTTAATACTGAAGCTAATAAAAGTTTGCGTCAAATTTTGTTTAAGTTAGCATTAGTGCACTTGACTTCGACCCCAACAATTAACATTAGCGTCCTATGCGGTAATCACTTTTGACGTAAATATAAAAATTAATAAAATCAAACACGATAACATTACTTTTCCAAATGTTTATTGCCAATATTTGCTAAATACAATTATTTAAGAAAATGGGATAGAATGTGCTGCATTTCAAATAAAAAATGTGAATAATTAAAGCTAACGGAAAGCAGGCACGTACGACTATGGCAAAAGTCAGCAAGAGTTGGTAAACAGCAATTGACAATAACTATAATTCTCAATCTGACAAATACAAAGCAAAGAAATTACCAAAATTTGACAAACGTCAGGTTCAGTATTAAACGGACACCCGATATATTAAATTTATTATATGGCAGTCAGATGTCAGGAAATTATATTTTCGTTACATTTGGATTTTTAATTGTATTGGGGGATAAATGGGTGATGATTGCTTAATTCTGTTACTAATACTATTTATATATTATCACCATATCTTGAATCTACACATGTTAATACAAATGCGTCTCTAACACGTATTTTAACCTTGAAAAATTGCCATCTAATCGAAATTTTGGTATCGCTTGCATCACTCAAAATTTTGTCATGAACATTCACTTTTGTTTTGTTTATCTAAACTTTAGTCGCAGACAGATAAATATTAATTTTGGAATAGAAGCAATTTGAAATATTATTAAGGGGTACTAAAAGGTTATGTGGATATATTACATTAAATTTTCATTTATAGATTATGAACAATTAAAAGAAACGGTATTTTTAATAATATAAAATATTACTAAAAATCTGGTGTGAAGAACACAAATGCAGGTTCACTATTAATATTTTCTGTGAATTTTGTGTTCTTTACACCAGATTTTTAGTAATATTTTATATTATTAAAAATACCTTTGTATTATACAAAACTGGTGGGGTTTACCTACTCATGTATGTTTCAATTATTCTGATACATTAAAAATAACCCCTATTCTTAGGAATGTACTTTATTTGAACACCTTTATGTCGTTAAACTGCAATATAGGTGGTTCACAACTAAATACATTTGTTGCGTAGACTTTCACGGCTGAAATTTATCTAATGATTCGCTTGGGTTTCTACCATGGATGTCACGTGGTCCTGGTGAAGGCGAGGAGTCCACAACGTTTCGTCAGAATGTCATCTATCATCATCTTATGGAATTTGTCTGTAGGGTCAAGCAATAGCGCGTGTGATTCGACAATTTGGTGATATATGTACTTTGCGTACACCATTTAAATCAAGCAAACATTTTTTATTAGTTTTTGTATCGTTTAAAAACGGACTTTCTGTCATTTAGACAAAAGTTATTGTAAATGTTATGTGTTTTTTTTATATAGTTTTATTTGAATATTACATTAATATTTATTCATGGCACCGTTTGCATTTAAAACCGCATCGAGTCTACGTCACATAGACTGCACTAAATTCCTACACAATTCGTTATAAGTGTTTAGATAATTTCTTAGCCATTCATTAGATATATCAATTGATAAATTCTTGGAGTTTTTCGGCTTTTATATGAAATATTTACAAATATCAAATTAGTATGTAATTGCAAAGTAGGTGAGGATGTAAACATTGCTGTCTACAAATTACAAAGCAAATCATACGAAATTTTTTTAATTGAAAAATATTGCCTACGTTGGGACTTGAACCCAAGTCTACGGTTTGCCGGACCGTTGCTTTACCACTTAAGCTACGATAGACTTTGGTTCAAGATATTTAGAAATGCATATATAAAGTAACAGTGTTAATAATTCAGATGTCAGTTATTATATGCATTTCTAAATATCTTGAACCAAGGTCTATCGTTCTTAAGTGGTAAAGCAACGGTCCGGCAAACCTTAGACTCGGGTTCAAGTCCCAACGTATTTTTCAATTAAAAATTTCGTATGATTTGCTTTGTAATTTGTAGACCGCAGTGTTTATATCCTCACCTACTTTGCAATTATATACTAATTTTATATTTGTAAATATTTCATATAAAAGTCGGAAAACTCCAAGAATTTATCAATTGATATACAAGGTGTGTATAAATTGGCGGACCCACTACACGCGGCGATGTTCTTCGTTAAATTCGAAGTCCAAAGTACTAATACGAAAATGTTGTACCATGCTCCATATCTTTGCACGAGGTTCCTAAAGTTCGGACTTTCAGTCTTGAAATAAGCATTATTACTCGATATTTGTTGACAGAAAGAGATACAATTTAGAAGAAAGAATAATTGTTGTTATTATCCTTTCGTTAAAGTTTTCTTTTTGATTTTAAAGTTTGTTTTTAATATTTGTTTATTAACTTATTTTGACGAAAAACACATCTGACAACGTTGTAAAACAATAAGTAGGCAGCCTAATGTTGTTCTAGTCAAATACATTACTACTATCAAATTTTGACACTTATGTAATCTACCTATTTCATTCGACTTGCTTATTTTTCGTGTTTATTTGTATAACTTTGTTTAGTTTTCGTATTTATTTGTATAGTTTTAATCAGCGAATAGTACAAACGATACCACAAAGATTGCAGCTATGTCTACAAACTGATGGATTTCAATTCGAACAATTATGTAGGTAATAATTACATTGATTTCTATCAAGAAGATGTACAAAAATTAGTCAATATTATCAAAAATTTTTAAAACTTTGTAATTTTATTTCGTTTGTTTCTTTTTTAAATTTAAAATGTAAAGTTCACATGACGACGTGTAAAAATGTTCCGAAGATTATAACTAGCACATGCGTGTTCAATGTTGCCAAATGTATGTTTCTTTCAAATTAATTCTGAAGACAAAGGAAGCCTGATACATCGTTTTAGGATTAGGACTTTTAACTCAAAATTTGACCAAGAATGTCGCCACGTGTAGTGGGTCCGCCAATTTATACACACCTTGTATATATATATATATATATATATATATATATATATATATATATATATTTGTGTCGTGTCGTCACAATAGATCTTGTATTTACTCCGGGTCCTAATTCCGGTAAGCCACATTTGATTGTTCGAAGTGAATTAAATAATTTAGTACGTGATTTGGGGTTGTCAAAGCAACAGGCAGAACTTCTTGCTTCTCGTCTTAAGGAGTGGAACTTACTAGCCAAAGAAACAGAAATTATTACTTTTAGGACAAGAAATGCTACGTTTTCTGCATTTTACAATACAGAAAATTTGTTATGTGCGTGTACAGATATCGATGGGTCAATGCAGGAACTCAACATCGAGCATTCACCCTGTGAGTAGCGCTTGTTCATAGACTCATTGAAATATAGCTTAAAAGCTATGTTATTACATAATGGAAATTTAAAATCATCTATACCACTTACCCATTCAGTGACGATAAAAAAAAACTACGAAAATATTAGATGCAATAAACTACAACTGGTACAAATCGCAAATATGTGGGGATTTAAAAATTATAACAGTTTTACTTTGAACTCAGGGAAGATTTGCAAAATATTGCTGTCTTCTTTGTTTGTAGGATAGTCGTACAGTGAATGAACATAATGTAACCAAAATTTGGGCAAAAAGGAGTGAATTTCAACAGAGAACTCAAAAAGTTAAGTACGTATGTAGCCCCTGTAGACAAAAAAAATCCTCTTCACATTAACTTAGACTGATTGATGAAAAACTTTTTGAAGGTTGTGAATAAAAAGAGTGAAAGATTAAATACCTATGACAAGTTTTGCCCAAGTTAAGTGACGCCAAACTAGAAAAAGGCATTTTTATTGGACCACAAATTAGAAAATTGCTGGAAGATGTTAATTTTATAGAAAAGCTCACCGCGCAAGAAGCTTGGAGCTCATTTGTAAGTGTAGTGAGAGGATTTTTAGGCAATAATATGGATGCTAACTACGAAAAACTAGTTAATGAACTTCTAAACTCCTACAAATCGCTTGGTTACCGAATTTTATTAAAAATTCACTTTCTCCATTCCCATTTATAATTTTTTCCGAAGAATTTGGGCGCTATCAACGACGAGCAGGATGAAAGATTCCATAAAAATAGAAGGACAATGAAAATTTGGTACCAAAGACGATAGGATCCAGCCATGATGGGTGATTACTGTTGGTGTTTAAAGGTAGGAGATGCATAAAAGAAAAAAATAGAATTAGTGGTGTTTCAAATAAATATTATTTAAGTTTGCTTTTTTCCTAGATGCCAATAAATTATAAATATAGTCGTAGTATATACAAGGGTTAAAACTTGTTAAACAATTTTTTCCATAAATATGTTACAACTTTTTCTTTGCCATATTCGTATTTAGATTGTTAATTCTACTACAATGTGCAATTCAACTTTATGTTATAAAAAAATTTTTTTTTCGTCTGCCAGTGTTACTATTGTTATTATTAAAAGTACTAAAAAGGTGAACACACGTAATAACATATTGCATAAACTTACCACGAATGGGAAGATCTTGCAAACGTCAGTGCACTGAGTTACTCTTCTGCTGAATACTGTGCTGCTGTCTGTTATCGAAGCTGTCACATTAAGCTAATAGAAATACAATTTATCAATACAATGAGGATCGTCACCAGAACTGTTAGATCCACATCTGGTCTCTGGCTACCTCTTTCTTTCTAACATTGCCCCGCCGGATATCTGACGTCTCGCTGCAGCACAGTATGAATGGGCTAAGTTTACCAACAGCATGGATCTTTGTATACACGATGACTTGGAGAGCATACTCAGGGCGCGACCGAAATCTAGGAAACCTATTTGGCTATATACGGAAGTTTAGCAGCCCATCAACGCGAGTGATTACTGAAGAGCCCTCCTCGAATAACAACCTGAATTTAGGAAATTTAATTTCTAATCCCTTGGACACTCTGCCGGACGTTAATAACTTTTTCATTAATTTTAGACAGCATATGAAAAATACTTATCGGACTTAAATCTTTATAATTAAATTGAAAACAACTTGTACATTTCATTAAAGAAAAAACATGCAAATATTTACGAATAACAATGGAAAACCATCTCTGAATATTCTGACTCCTCTACAATAATATCTAATATTAATATGCTTGCGTAAAACCAAAATTTATTATTGGCTTCCTCAAGTATGTACACACATACAATAAGTTAATTCGACATTTATAAAAGAATGGAAGATAAGAAAATATAATCAAGATAATCTGTATGGAATTGCTGATAAAATAACATAATTACAATTAAAAACTTTTAATAAAGAGGTCATTCAGTTGCTTCTAGCAGTACATGACATACGGAGCATCGTACGCTTAGTGCTCTCTTAAATTTTTACATACATTTTTTTTAAGTTTCTCGGTTGACAGTAGTGCGCAAACATGGGAAAAGAACCAGAAGAAAATGGTAAGCATTCTCATGAGATTTAATTATTTTTAGTAAGGGAAAAATACGTGTATATTTTGAATTAGAAGCTTCAAATAGTAAAATTATTTATTTTGTACGTTTTCTACGTCGGTAATCACGATACTATTAAGATTATTACTTAAAATTATAAATAACTTCATCCCCTAATTTTAGCTTAGAATAAATCGCGAAAGCTTAAATATCGAATAAGAGAGTTTTATAATTCTTGCTATCACACATATTTTCCAATATTTTAACCAACTAACGTTGATTAAATATAAATTTTTTGAATTATTTCTCATTTTAAATATATTGACTTTCAAAAAGCTCCGAACATCCAGTAGAAGTTGATAAATTTCAATAAAATTCGGTTAATCAAACTTAAGAAATAATTACATTTTCAAACTACGAGGATGTTTTGAAAAATTCCTAGCCTACTATAGAAACAAACAAAATTTGAAAGCCAAAATATTTTATTATTCAAAATACTCTCCTCCTAAATGAATACACGAATAATACAGCTATCCTGCAACGTCTCTAGACCTTTCAAAAAGTAATATTTATCTTGCTCTGCAAACCAGACCTCCACAGCTTTTATCACCTCTTGAAAGAAAATTTACGACCTTTTAAACTTTTCTTCAGTTGAGGAAAGACATGATAATTCAAGTAATTCGAATAGAGTAAATCGAATCACAAATAGTTTGCAATTTGTGTGCAGGGGCATTGTCCTACAAAAACAAAACACCTTTCCGCGTCTTCTCTCCATAATTTTTTCTCATAGAGTGGTCAGTAATATCGAATAATAATTTCCAATTATTGTTCTACCCTTATCCAGAAAATCAATCATGATTACTCCATAGCAATCTCAAAAAACTGAAGCAAAACCTTTTCCAGCAGATTTTTGAACGCGAAACTTCTTAGGCCTTGGAGAACCAGAGTGTCTCCATTCCATCGATTGTTGCTTTGCTTCGCGGTCGCTTACAAAGGACATTGATCGCCACGGGTATTAAGCATATCTTCGTAAATCTGCTTACCTCTTAACCCCTTCAAATACAGGTACTTGATGATGGCTCGATACTCCAATTTTTCTATTTTCACAATTTCGATTGACATATTTTTTTTCAAATTTTATTGCGCAACTTTGGTTTGACTTTTTGACGTGATACTTTACTCTGACACTTGTAATATGTTATTTTGCGTTGCTATGGTATCGCAATATTCTTTTTGTCCACGAAACCGGTCTAGGCTAACTAGATATCAATACTCCCTCGTAATATAAACCCATGTTCAAAATTAGCGCGCCTCTCAATGTTTCTGATGTATTTTCTATAATTTTTGAATTTTCTAAAAATTTTTGATTTTATCTGAACCTAATCTAGTAACTTCATCTCACTGCAAAGTAATTTGGACATTTCTGTTGAAAAAAGTCAAAAGTTATTGTCAAGTTTGATTTAACAGACTTTCTTCAGTCGTTAAAGTTATAGTTCAAGCATCCTTTAAGTTTTAATTACGAGTTTGATAATTTTCTTGCGAGTATAGAATTTAAACAGTCTTTTTTTAAAGACTGTGGTTAAGTAAATACTCAAAGAAGGTATAAACCCCATTACCACAATTAATAACCGTATCCTAAATGCGTATTTCGACAACTAAGTTGTCATCATCAGTTATGTGAAACCACTAATCAAACTGTCGAACATGGAGCACGGTAGAGCTAACACATAGAAACACGCGTAACTTAACAGGTCGTCCACGTATACACTGACAAACATAAACATAAATACATAAACTAAAATGATGTCAACTTACCCTTCTTAAGTAAATGGAAACACCATGTATTTATTCTCACGCCTTCAACCTTTTTTACCTCTTTTCTAAGAATGAAAAAAAACAACTGCATAGGATAGGACCGTTGTCCGAATTAAACGTATTAAATTTGTTTTTAACAATATGAATGCTTTCGTATGCGTCGAGCGAGATCTCAGGGTTTGTTAATGTTTTTGACAAGTTTTAACCCTTTCACCGAGACGTTATGATCCGTACCCAATACATGATTTACCACGCTCGATTTTTCCGGTCTATTCCATTTAATATGTGATATGTGTTCTTCAAAACCGGTTATTATTGAGCGCTTCGATTGACCTATATATTTCAAATTACAATCCTCGAAATTATGATATGGAAATACGGTTATGGATTCCTTCTTCAGACCACCTGGACCAACACTGTAACACTGTTTACACCCGGCGTCCCATGCAGTCGGAAATTTGTCTTATTGAAAAACTTGCTTTCCGCATACCAACAATGCGCTTAATTTCAAATTCACTAAAATCATTGTAATTGTTCCATAAAAGCGCCTGGGCATAATAACTTAATGACTTAGTATATTGAGAACAAATCGCTTCGAAATATTGCTTCATTCTGAAGGAAACACAAATTTAAAAAAATTAATACTGGTAGCCGTAACTTTGTGGTAATTCATTTTGAAAATAATAAAATAAAATAAAACTATAACTTTGTTATACCACTTTATTCACATATAATAGTGACGGTTTCGACATACAATGTCATTATCAAACTGCAAAAGTTACAGGCCTACATAGAACTTATAAATGACACAAAAATATATGGGGGTGGTTTATGATGTTATTTAAAATTACTACTATATACTTAACTATTATATACAACATTGGAAAAGAGGTGTATATATAAGATCAAACTAGTCATTTAAAACGATATCTATTGTGTTGTTTCGGCTTTTAAAAATTTCTAGGGCCTCTAAAAGATTTAATTTACGACCTTTCTCGGCCGAATGCAATATCTTACGATGACCAAATGTATGCCTTTCTGTAATTAGATTGTTTTGCGAATGTTGAATCTGTCTTCTTTAGTTTATATGACCTCATGTGTTATTTTACCCTTATAATAAAAGTTCGACCAGTCTGACCTATATATACACTTTTACAATCATTACAATACAATTTGTACACTCCTGATTTATTATTGATATCTGTTTTAGGTTTTGCGTTAAAAATGAAATTACTTGTTTTTACATATGGTTTGTAAGCTTTACAAATTTAAAAACTTACTTTTTTTATTAAACAAAATAAAAAAATTATACACCTGCTAAATTTGTTTGTCCATATTTGTTATCATTTCTTATCGGAGAAAAAAAAGAGTAGTATAAAAAATTTTATTGCAATTGATCGACTCTTTCATCAGTATAGTAATAAACTTCTTCTATATTTGTAATTATAATAGTATTAAAATTATTACAAATTACATTATCAGCTAATTTTAACTTAGAATAAATACCAAAAGCTTAAATATCAAATAACAGAGTTTTATAATTCTTGTTATCAAAGATATTTTCCAATATTTTATCTAACTAACGTTAAATTAATTTTAATTTAAATTGGATTGTCCTGTCATCGCCCTATAAAATTCGAGAGAAAGTCGAAAAGCTCATTCTGTTTCTGTGTTCATTTACTCCGCGACATCGACAGCAACAAAGATGTTTTTTATTTTCCCAAGAAACTTCACAATCTGTTCAAGATGGAACATTCACCAAAAATGTTTAAAATATATAGGTGTAGACTTTAAATTAAATAATTGCCTTCAATATCTAAGGAAATCAAATATCCGAAAGGCTATATTGTATGTATCAATATTTATTTTTTTAAATTATTTAATTATAATAATTGTAATAATAATATTAAGTAAGATAATTTATTTATATGAGTTTTAAGCGTGCGTAATTAATAAATATTGTCTACAGACAAATATACTTAAGAAATTGCATTATGTATTGTTCTTAACACATAAATATATTTATATGCAAAAAGGATTTTATTAATGATGTTTACTTTGTCATCGAAATCTGTTCTTGAATAGAGATGTCTCGACTCAACATTGGTTCAACTATGCGTAAACCAAAAAGAAAAGAAATTGCTTTATGATAGATACTAATAGCATAAAACCGACAGCATCGCCTAAGCTCATATTCGTAGAAATGTGTGGGTTCAGTGAAATATTTTCCGGCAATAAGCTGAGAAAGTGCGAGCAAAATCGGGCATGATAATTGTAATAATTAGAGTTGGAATTTTATATAAACAAATTTTATTATTAGGAATTACACCCCAATATATCAATTCTACCCTGTAATATTGCGATTAACGGTATAAAAAAAATTACATATTTTGCATAAAATTAAGCTTCAGTTCATATTTTCAGTTATTTTGTGTGCACAAAGTGAATATTTTTTTTTACATTTTCAACATAAAATCGCATATTTTTGATCCATTCATTAGTTTATGATATAATCAATCAGATAGGAAATAACGTGTGAGGAAAAATCTCAAATAGATCAGTACGTCACCACTGGAAAACATAAAAGTGGACTTGAAAGAATAAGACGAACATTTCGCACTTTTTTACAATAATGCATTTCGTCAGTATCTTCAAGAACAACAATTCAAGATGATTTCAATTTGCGGCTATGTAAAGCACTGTTCGGTACAAATATTCCACTAAATAAGGTACATGATCCTAAATTTAAACAGTTTTTGGAAACATATTGTAACGAAAATGTACCCCACGAAAGTACATTAAGAGAAAATTATGTATGTGTCATTTACAAAAATGTAATTCAAGATATAAAAAACCATATTAAGGATCAGTTTCTGTACGTTTCTGTTGATGAAACGACCGATGTCCGTGGTCGCTATATTGCAAATTTATTAGTTGGTGTTCTTAACCAAAATTAGACAGTACGAGATATTAGAAATTATTCGCTTTGTTAATGAAAGTTTGATGACTTTTTTGCTCCAGATATTCTGCCGACTGACAAAATTCTCTTCGCCGCAGATGCAGCAGCGTGAATTAAATTTTTTTTTTACAAAAATTTAATCCACGTGACTTATCTAGCGCATGGAATAAATAGAGTTTGCGAGGAAATTAGAGTTGAGTTTCCATTAGTTAATTCTTTAATTTCGAACGTAAAAAAAATATTTAAAAAACACCTCTACGTCTCCAGGTATATAAAGAAAAATTGCCGAATGGTCTTCTACCTTCTGAACCGGTAATTACTCGGTAGAGAACGTGGTTAGATGCAACCATATTCCACAATAATACTATAATTATATAAAATACATTGTTGTAGATTTTTCTGATTCAACCTAAATTATACAAACCCAAATGTTTATTCGAAAAACGCGAGATGCTAGATTAGTTAACGTATATTACAGCCAATTATAGTTTTTTAAGTGGATTAATTAAAATGTTAGAGATTCATAAAATATCATTATTAGAATCAATTTCTATTGTAGAACATTCTCAAAATACATTGAAAAATATTTTAGGTCGAACTGGTAAAGTTATACTAGATAAATTTTAAAGAATGATGGTTTTCAAAAATTAACAGAAATATCACAAATTTTATCATTATCATTAAGTTCGACTGTTAAAGATAATAATTTAGATTTAGACCCCGAACATCTGGCGTCATTAAAATATCCACCTATCACTTCAGTTGAAGTCGAAAGAAAGTTTTCAACATATAAAAGTATTTATCTAATTTTGACACATAAAGTGACACTTTTCAAAACTGTATGACGTTAGGAAACGGTTTACTTTTCGTAACTAGTTACGAAAAGTAAAATATTTCGTAACTAGTGTTGAAAAGTTCATTTCATCACTAGTTACGAAATATTTTGAAAAAATCATTTCATCTCAAGTTAATAAAGGGGAACGTTAAATGACACAAACTGGTTAAATTTTTATTTTATGCATTATAAACATTTATGACACAATGTGAACAATTGGTGAGGTTAATTCCTGCACACGTAGAATTCATGGCAGGTACTCTGATGTTATGATGCAAAACGGAATGTGCATTTGAGCTTGATTCACCAAGAATATCATTGGCAATCCTTTTCTTATTTTCTATAGAATTCTCTACATAGCCCTCAGCTACAGTATTGGACTTCCAGCCTCCATGTCGTTTAACCTTAAAAATATCCGCACCAGAATCTGCCAAAAAGGTAGCCGATGACCTTCTGAAGCAGTGTCCGGTAAATAAGAAGGGATTTGGTAGTTTCAAAAACTGAGCAATTCTTTTCGGTAGATTGCCGATTGTATTAATGCCAACTGGCTGTGCCCCGCATTTATCATTATTATATTTGACGAAAAACCTATCGTGATTAACGTTTTGTGGACGCAAAGAAATATATTTTCTAATAAGATCAAGAAAATTTGGCCCTTCAATATTTCCTTCTGTTATCACAAACTCGGGCGTTACTTTTGTCTTTGTATTAGGGATTTTTATTACAAAATGAGAAAACTCGTCTAAAATATCCCCCACACGTAGAAAAGTTAGCTCACTTTTTCGACAAGCACCAGCTATTCCAACGATCAATGCGACCTTTGTCATTAAATATGTTTTATCCCCAGCTTCTGTCATAAACCGGGAGACGTTTTACTTTGACAAAATATTAGACTTTTTTGCATGGTATCCCTCTGACTGCCTCTTTAGAAATGCATGTAAACTGGCATATTTTGCAATATCAATATTCTTCTTCAAAGACAATTCACTTCGTAACATGGAATAAAGAGTCCAGACTGTTGAAGCTTTTTGATTCTTTCTTCCCTCTAAATAGGCTAATAAAACCTTCTCATTAACACATTTAATTTTTTTGTCTTTAAGCCACTTCCCAAATTTTTCATAAGCCAAATCGTACTGGGCTTTCGACTTTTGTGGAATCACAGTCGATAATGCACTTTGTGCAGCCTCTTCTATATCGCTTGGTAGTCCACCTGAATCTGAATCCGATATTTTTACTCGTACAATGCACCGAAATATTTAGCTAATAAAAGTAAATACTTATACTTAAATTAACAAACACCTGTCAAGTCAAATGAATTATTTCAATAGCATGAAAACTATCACTAATTATTTAATACGACTTATGACGTTTAATGTCAGATCAACTGGAAAATTATAAATCTATGTTTTGGTCAAAATTAGATAAAATCTTGTATGAAACACGTTATGAAATGTTATTTTGTGTAACTCATGTCATTTTGCAGGATCTCGCTCGCTACGCTCGCTCGTCCTGCAAACATTCCATTTCGTTACACAAAATAACCCAGTTCATAACTGGTTACATAAATAGCTATTTAAGCGATAGAAGACAAAATTTTGGTGTCGAAAATTTAGAAAAGCACTCAATTATTAATTGGTACAATAATAAGTTAAATAGATCTCACTGCGAAAATGAATAGTTATTAATAGTAACTATAAACATAATTCTATGGATGTTACTTAATAACATAATATCTTATTTTGTTATTAAGTAACTTCAATAGAATTATATGTATATAGCTAGTCATTGTAATATTTTAGCATATTATTATGCAATGTACTTTTCATATATTATGTAATAATAATTATTTTTGTTGTATAAATGTAATTTAGACTACCATTTATGCATAAAGGAGTTAATAATAACCATTACACAGAATAAAGTTATAAAAATAAAAAAAACTATATCAAATTCATATCAAAACAAAATATAGAGATTGGCAAATGCAAAAAATTGCTCAAAAAGCAAGAGATTGCTGAAGACATCACATCAGGCTGTAACAAAATATTCCTTGTAAAAATAAACAAAGTATTGACATTCTGATTATTTATTTAATATGGGCAATTGGGTATCTAGCTTTACAATAAATAACAGAAACCTAGCCACGTATGCCGTGAAATTATCGCAAATTATCGTACCTTACTTTTAGAACGATCCACGTATATTAATATCAGACACACGTGCTTATAATATCTTCAAAATTTCTATCTTTCAATAGTTTCGTAAGAAATTGTGTTAATGATATTTAATGTAAAATATACCAACAAAATTTTATGGATATTGTTAGTCATTAAATGAAATCCAGTAGCACTGAATTAACTTTTGTCATCCTTGATCCTATTTCCTCTATCTTATCATTGTATTTCATTAAGTATTTGCTTTTGGATTAAAAGATTCCAGATTGTACCAATAGATGGATTATTAAATAATTTAGTAGACACATTACGAATTTTAATAATTTTACTGAATTAGAATTAAACTAAAAACATTTGTGTAATATTCAAATCAAGTTAAGATATCGACAAGTTTAAAGACAAAGATGGAAAATATGGAAAAATATTATACAGCTCTGGACCTGAATAGCCTATTAAGCTACACTATATACAAGATGTCCTGTATCGTTATTTTCAAATTTTAGGAGTGTAAAGTAGACTTCATTTCAAATAATAAAAACGCAAAACTTGTATATCCATTTTTATTTGATTCAAAGTTGCAGATCTATGAATGTGATTGTCAGTTCATGAAAAAAATGTTATCGTAAAGTCAATAGAAACTGATTTTATTTAAAAAAAAGTTATACGATTCAATAACAGGCCGGTGATTGTTAACGTTGCATAATAAAATGTTATCCTAAAATAAATAAACACGTGTCGTAGTGCATGCAGTAAACTCTTGGAGATCTACAAAAAAGAGTACTGGAAATTGATTAATGATAAAGAAGGTTCTTACTTATTTCGTAAGTGCTTAACCATGAATATCATGCAATAAACAAATGTTCAGATGACTGTTAACGTTGCATTTTTTAATAAAGGATTACGTTACGTTTCAGTTCGTACAACAGCTTATTAGTAAGTAGACACGTTTTCTTTATTCAAAATACCTTACCGATTTTCTTCTCAAGAGTATGCGGACATGCATTTTGTGTATGGCTACTGTAACAGCAGTGCACGTCAAGCAGTTATTGAAACCGAAATCGGTTTCCCGATAAGCGCATTCCTCATTACAGAACGTTTCTGAAAGTACACAGACAATTTCGGGAATGCGAACTGCGTGATTTTCTTTTCGACCGAGGAGTAAATTTGCCAGCAGACTTAGAGGACGAAGCAGTAGCTATTGTTACAAGGGATCCAACTCTCAGTGTACGTCGAATCTCTAGACAACTAGGAGTGCTACGAACGACAGTTTGGAGAATTTTAAAACGTGAGGGCTTATATCCATATCACTATCGCAGGGGACACGGTTTGCTTGAGGCAGACCACTACGCTTGTCTAGTATATTCTACCTGAATATTAAGACAGTCACGGCTTCATTTTAATTTCTGCAGAACAGTACTCTGGCCAGATGAATCTACGTTCACGAGAAGTGGTGTTACAAATCTGAGAAACCTGCACAGGTGGTGATCAGAAAATCTCAAAGCTATACGCCCATCTAAATATTAACATGAATTTTCTATTAACGTTTTGGCTGCCCTAATCGATGACTTGTTGATTGGTCCTGTCGTTCTTCCTGGGAGGTTAAATGCGGACAATTACCTACAATTTCTTATTGACGAACTGCCAGGTCTTTTAGAGGATGTGCCACTGAATTTTCGACGAGACATGTGGTTTCACATGGATCGGGCACCACCAAACTTCGAAATTGCTGTCCGAAATTGGGTTAACGTCAATTATCCAAGATGGATTGGTCGAGGTGGTCACGTTGCATCGCCACCCTGATCACCCGATCTTAATCACCTTGAGTTTATGGGGGTACATGAAAAATTTAGTCTACGCGCAAGTTTTGAACACAAGAGAAGAGTTGTTGGATCGTATTCACCTGGCTACCGAGCAAATCCGACAAAACAAGTATGAAATTCGGATAAGTACTTCTTCTGTTGGCTTACGGACACAAACCTGCATTCAACAAGGTGGTGGACATTTCGAAAATATTATTAATTGAACTTTTTTAAATAAAATCAGTTTTTATTGACTTTAGGATTACATTTTTTTTCATGATCTGACAATCACATTCACAGATCTGTAACTTTGAAGCAAATAAAAATGGATATACAAGTTTTGCGTTTATGTTACCTACTTGAAATTAAGTCTTTACACTCCTAAAATTTGAACATAACGATACGGGACATTTTGTATAATATTACAATAATTATTTTTTCTTCCCGAATAGAACAGGTTTATTAATCAATATTTGAACCTCTTACGACAAGTACTTCTATATTTTCGCATTTTAATTACGTGTATATAGCAATATAATACAGAACTCATTAAACTGCTCTGCAAACATCTTTTTTATTAATAAACGCGCATCATAACAATAGAGGTTCGATATTTTGTCGGTGAATGGCTAAATTCGCAAACAATTAATGCGGGCATAAACGAAATCAAGGATGAACTAGACGTATTTATCGCAAAACAATATGGATAGGAGCATGTCGAAACTGTAAAAGTTTGTGTTTATTACTGGCAATAATAGTGTCTACCACTTAACAACATCATCAACACATATATATGCTGGTATTAACTTTTAATAGAGCATTATAAAAATGTATATTTGAAAGATAATGTGGGAATATAATGCGCACTTCAATCTGATATGAACAAACTTATCTATATACATATAATATATTGAGTATTTACAAACACGTATATTAGAATTATTGCAACAGCTCACCAATAAATCATTTCTTGAAGAGAATAATTTTTCGGATCAAATAAAATAGATAATTCCAGATAATTTTAACTATTTCGACGATTAATGTACCTCCAATAAGGAACTGATAAAACATTATTTCATAAGCACATAATTCACACATGCCGCTACATCATACGAGGGAAAGTCATTAAATAAGTCACAAACTGCTGTAGGAAAGCTGAAAATAGGAGTGAGTTGTTTCCCTATTTGTCAATAGATGTCACCACAATCCAGCTTTATAATTCTCAAGTGACAGTTGGTGTGCGCGAACACAGGCAGTGTTAAAATGGCGACCGTGCTCGAAGATTGTACTGTGGAAGAGCAACGTGTTATTGTGCGTTTTTTCTGGGCAAAAGGACTTTCTGCAAAAGATATTCATGAGGAAATGTCTCCTGTTTACGGTGAAAAGTGTTTGTCGCGTAAAGCCGTATATAACTGGGTCGATAAATTCTCTCAAGGACGCTCAAAAGTTGTTGACGATCAGCGAAGTGGCCGCCCCGTTCAGATTTCGACAGATGCAACACTTCGACGGGTGAAAGAGATGATTCGAACTGACAGGCGGGTAACAATAGACAGTATAGCAACTGCAATAGGGTGTTCTCATGGTTTAGCCTACGAACTGATGCACGATCGTTTGAATTTCCGAATAGTTTGCGCGCTGGGTACCTAGACAACTGACCGAGGAACACAGAAGAATTCGAATGGGCTTGTCCTTGCAAAACCTCTCTCGATACACAGTGGAAGGGGAGAACATGTTTAACAGGATTGTTACTGGTGATGAGTCATGGGTGCACCACTACCAACCCGAAATAAAGCGTGCTTCAATGCAATGGAAACATCCTTCTTCGCGGTCAACAAAGAAATTTAAGGTTGTAGCTGGTAAGGTTATGCTTACCGTGTTCTGGGATTCTCAGGGAGTGCTCCTAGCCCATTTCCAGAACAAAAAAGAGAACGTCACTGCTGAATCATACTGTAGAGTTTTGTTGTTGCTTCGGGATGCAATTCGACGAAAACGTCCAGGCCTACTGACGAGAGGAATATTGCTGCATCACGATAATGCCAGGCGCCCACTTTGCCAGGCGAGGATTGCGCAATTAGGGTGGGAACTTCTTGAACATCCGGATTACAGTCCCGACCTGGCCCCAAGCGACTATCATCTGTTCGGTCCACTCAAAAAGCATCTTGGCGGCAAACATTTCGAGGGTGACAACGATGTTCAACAAAAGGTACGCACGTGGTTCAGACGCCAGCCCAAACACTTTTATGCATCAGGCATTGGGGCATTGATAAAGCGATGGGATCAGTGTATTAATGTAGATGGAGACTTTGTTGAAAAATAAAACTTGTTTTTGGCTAACTATTTCTCTAATTATTTTTATAATACCGTTTTCTGGCCTAATTACTGACTTTCCCTCGTATAATCCCCAATATACGCCTTCAAAATTTGGCTTTAAAATTGTAAAATGTAAATGTAAAAGTCTTAATTCTTTATTTGTTCTGATAATTCTACTGTTTATTATCAAAAATAACAGTATTCACATGTATAGTCGAATAGTGTCCGTTGTCTCAGAAGATAAAGTTAACGTAGATTAACCATAGAAACATAAATATACGAGATCACATCAATAATTAATGGGCCCGAAATTGTTTTTCAAGTTGACCATCCTTCAAAACACAATTGTCAAAATTTTTGCAGTCATTTCGATATTAAGGACGTTTACTATTTGAGTAGAAAGTATACTGCTTTTAGCTTGTTTTGAAATATGGAAATTACTAGACTCGGCAAAGGGAGACAAGTTTAAGCTTAATAAAGTTGGTATTCTCTTCAAACAACAGCAGCCATCTATACGTCTGGTCGGGTACTTCTGGCTTATGTTAGCATAGCTATTTAATATAGAAGTTATGAATAGTAGATTTTTATTCCTACCTATGCAAAATCGAATTTGACAAACAGCATATGAATCTGAAGTGTTTTGTAATTTTTTAAAGTAATTCATTCTTGTAACGTCAAAATGACATTTGTCACTTTTTGATATCCAAAATTGCAAGAAAACTGACTTCGGCAGACAAAGTACAAATTTTGTTAAATTTGGAAAGTTGCACCATCAAACAAGTCGCAGAAGAATTTCATTTGAACAAATCTCCAGTCTACACGTTAAAAAAGAATGGAAAATGAACTTAAATAGATCACAATTTGTTTAAATATTTGAGAGAAAATAAAAAAAAAACAAAGCAAATTCATAGATCTCGTATAAGATTTACTAATAGGAAACAATTATGGAAATCTATTGAAAATACCTGGGAAAACATTGTTGATAAACCTATTTTTTCAAGATTCTCATTGATTCTATACCTAGAAGGTTAAGGACAGTAATTGATGCGAATGGCGGATCAATTAAGTATTAGTTTGTTGTGTTTTCTAAATTGTATTAAAAAATTACTTGACATTTGACTTGTCTTTCAAAAAAACTTGAATAAGCACTAAGCAATATTAGAAAATTTTGACAATTTTGACAAGTTAGGTTATACTAGATTTATGTAAGCTTAAATCGTATATGTATTAAAAAGTGATGAGGAGTGACCCGACGTATAGATGGCTGTTGTTGTTTGAAAAGAATGACTATTGTGGGTTAGTAACCTTATAAAGTTTAAACTTACCCCTCTTTGCCGTGTCTAGAAATTACATTACATAATATCTGCGTAAAACTATTAATAATATTATTTATTTTAATTTTATAGGCCACAAAATGGGGCTGGCTTTCCCAGAACATTTGGAAATCTAGTATTTCATTGCTAATTATTTTTGAATTCTTATTTTTAAACTTGCCGCCTACTAAAATTTTTAGAAGGAAATTTGTAATTTTTAGAAAATATGCACGAATATGCATCAAGTATCAATATACAAAATATGCTATTCTAATTGCCCTATTTTTTAAAAAACATTAAATAAACCCACAAAATTCATAATTATGTGATATACGCATTTTGCATATAATTCGAGCTTTGTATATAACACAAATGTGTTTTACTTTTTATTTATTTCATTATTTACAATACTTTCTCCATATAATACGAGTATTTAAAATCCTAGATATTTATCTACTTTTATTAGATCAACGTCTTGTATTATTGTTTTTCTGACTTGAATACCTTATATTAGATCATTAGTTGCTCAAGAATTCCTAGAAAGTGAACGACCTGGTTATAGAAAATATAAAATAATACTTTTACTTTTACTGCAAATTTTGTAGTAGTTTTCATCAGTATAAATACAACGGGTGTATAATAATAATAATAATAGTTATATTTGCACAAAGAAAATAAACACTTATAAACACGCGCGCACGCACGCACAATATATGAGATATTTACAAATATCATCTAATTAGTATGTAGTTGCGAAGTAAGTGTGAATGAAAACATTGCTGTCTATAAATTACAAAGCAAATAATACGAAATTTTTAATTGAAAAATTTTGCCTACGTTGAGAGTTGAACCCAAGTCTACTGTTTGCCGAACCGTTGCTTTACCACTTAAGCCAGGATAGACCTTGGTTCAAGCTATTTAGAAATGCATTATAAAGTAACAATGTTAATGATTCAGATGTCAATTATTGAAAGTAGCTGTCAGGTTTGAAAGCAAAAATCAGTTTTGAAAGAAGATGTCAGTTTTGAAAGCAGATGTCAGTTATTGAAAGCATATGTCAATTATAGAAAGCATGTGTCTGTTTTGAAACCAGATGTCAGTTTTGAAAGCAAATGTCATTTTTGAAAGCAGATGTCAGTTTTGAAAGCAGATGTCAGTATTTGAAAATAGATGTTAGTTTTGAAAGCAGATGTCAGTTTTGAAGGTTTGAAATTGTTAATTATTACTAGAGCTGAGGATGTTTGCGGTACGGCAGGGCCGTATGTAGTGCATCCCCACATTTAACTATTTATCTAAATATTCTCTGAAATGATTTGCCGGATCTCATAAATTAATAGAGTGATATTTTAGTATGCACTGGATATTGTTATTATACAAAATCATAATAGCCATTTGTATTTATGGATCATAAATAATAATACGCATGTATTTGTATTTGGTTGTGAATTCAATTTAAACTTAAAACGAATCGTAATATTTTAACGACAAGCCGTCCTTACAATACATGCATTCGAGACAAAGTGTGCAACTCTACGAATAACTTCCATAATTGATCGAAAATGGACATTTTGGAGCTGAAGTAAAGCCCCTATTCTTAGAAAATTTTATTACTGTCGTTAAGAACTATTATTATAAACAACAAAGGCCTTTTATTAGTGTTGAAGTTTTAGTTTCATTGAATTTCCATGTTGTAAGTAGTCAATTGTAAAGTGTTCATTCACAATATTCTAAAACAAGGTGTAAATTTAACTAAAATCCAGAAAAACACATTCTGATAATATATTACTAGATTAGAAGCTGTGTTTATTACAATTTATTATATTATTTTTATAACCAAATGCAATAAAAGCTACGAAAACAAAAGAAACCTCGATTTATTAAAATCTTGTCACACAGCCTTTCAAAGCCTGGCAGCACATATTTTGCATATATTTTATATATACTACCTACTTGAACTAGGTGAATGAAGTTAGAAGTTATAAGTTATAACTTCTAACTTCATTCACCTAGTTCAAGTAGGTAGTATATATAAAATATATGCAAAATATGTGCTGCCAGGCTTTGAAAGGCTGTGTGACAAGATTTTAATAAATCGAGGTTTCTTTTGTTTTCGTAGCTTTTATTGCATTTGGTTATAAAAATAATATAATAAATTGTAATAAACACAGCTTCTAATCTAGTAATATATTATCAGAATGTGTTTTTCTGGATTTTAGTTAAATTTACACCTTGTTTTAGAATATTGTGAATGAACACTTTACAATTGACTACTTACAACATGGAAATTCAATGAAACTAAAACTTCAACACTAATAAAAGGCCTTTGTTGTTTATAATAATAGTTCTTAACGACAGTAATAAAATTTTCTAAGAATAGGGGCTTTACTTCAGCTCCAAAATGTCCATTTTCGATCAATTATGGAAGTTATTCGTAGAGTTGCACACTTTGTCTCCAATGCATGTATTGTAAGGACGGCTTGTCGTTAAAATATTACGATTCGTTTTAAGTTTAAATTGAATTCACAACTAAATACAAATACATGCGTATTATTATTTATGATCCATAAATACAAATGGCTATTATGATTTTGTATAATAACAATATCCAGTGCATACTAAAATATCACTCTATTAATTTATGAGATCCGGCATATCATTTCAGAGAACATTTAGATAAATAGTTAAATGTGGGGATGCACTACATACGGTCCTGCCGTACCGCAAAAATCTTCAGCTCTAATTATTACTCACATATAGCTATGGAGTAATAATTAGCAATTTCAAACCTTCAAAACTGACATCCATATACAACGTACTATATTGGTTAAAATAAATTAAAAACGGGTAAGCAGTCTGTCAATTAAAACTCATTTATTATCTCTATATTTCGCAACGAGTTTGTTGCTTCTTCGGGAGATATTATATTTTTCATTAATCTTGTAGTATCTCCCGAAGAAGCAACAAACTCGTTGCAAAATATAGAAATAATTAATAAATGAGTTTTAATTGACAGACCGCTTGTCCGTTTTTAATTTATTTTAACCTATATATATATATAAATAATTATTTCGTGACCTTTATATGTATGATAGATTCAATTAGTTGGCAATTTAAGATCTGTTTTTACTTAAAGATGTATATATTTAAAACATCTTACATGTTTAGGCATATGATGCCTTTCTCAAAGAATTTAAAATATATTTATATTTTAAATTCTTTGCAGTAGTGCACGTCAAGCAGTTATTGAATACCGACATCGGTTTCCCGATAGGCGCATTCCTCATTACAGAACGTTTCTGGAAGTGCACAGACAATTTCGGGAATGCGGACTGCGTGATTATCTTTTCGACCGAGGAGTAAATTTGTCAGCAGACTTAGAGGAAGAACCAGTAGCTATTGTTACAAAGGATCCAACTCTCAGTGTACGTCGAATCGCTAGACAACTAGGAGTGCCACGAACGACAGTTTGGCGAATTTTAAAACGTGAGGGCTTATATCCATATCACTATCGCAGGGGACACGGTTTGATTGAAGCAGACCACTATGCTCGTCTAGTTTATTCTACCTGGATATTAAGACTGTCAAGGCTTCATTTTAATTTCTGCAGAACAGTCCTCTGGACAGATGAATCTAAGTTCACGAGAAGTGATGTTAGAAATCTGAGAAACCTGTACAGGTGAGCATCAGAAAATCCCAAAGCTATACGCCCATCTAAATTTCAACATGAATTTTCTATTAACGTTTGGGCGGCCCTAATCGATGACTTATTGATTGGTCCTGCCGTTCTTCCTGGGAGGCTAAATGCGGACAATAACCTTCAATTTCTTATTGACGAATTGCCAGGTCTTTTAGAGGATGTCCCACTGAATGTTCGACGAGATATGTGGTTTCACATGAATGGGGCACCACCACATTTCGGAATTGCTAACCGAAATAGGGTTAACGTCAATTATCCAAGATGGATTGGTCGAGGTGGTCCTGTTACATGGCCACCCAGATCAGCCGATCTTAATCTGCTTGACTTTTATTTATGGGGGTACATGTAAAATTTTGTCTGGATCGTATTCACCTGGCTGCCGAGCAAATCCGACAAAACAAGTATGACATTCGGATAAGTACTTCTTCTGTTGGCTTACAGGCACAAGCCTGCATTCAACAAGGAGGTGGACATTTCGAAAATATTATTAATTGAACTTTTTTAAATAAAATCAGTTTGTATTGACTTTAGGATTATATTTTTTTTCATGATCTGACAATCACATTAATAGATCTGTAACTTTGAAACAAATAAAAATGGATATACAAGTTTTGCGTTTTTGTTACTTGAAATGAAGTCTACTTTACACTCCTAAAATTTGAACATAACGATACGGGACACTTGTATATGTTGTGACAACAAATAGTCATAAATAAACCAATCTTTTCAGATAGCACAAAATATTAAAAATATGCAATTCTTTTGTTCATGAGTGTATATTTTTTATAACGCAAATAATTATTGCATTTATTTAAACAATAATATTAACCTGTATTTCCTTATTTTGTATAATATTTTATACTAAATTTCTTATCTTCTCAATTCTGTGCATCTCCACTCCTTATCCAACTTTAATTAGTTAAAAATAAACCCTTACAGTAATATAGCTGTAAATCCTGGATACGTATTTCAGAAGCTAAGTTCCAACCATTAGCAATATTTGTTATTTTGCGTCTTAGTTTAACTTTCACTAATGAGGCCATACGGTCTTTATTTGACAGTGGCTTCCATTCAAAAGTGTTCAATAGCTATCATAATTTATTTAGTATAACTGGGTTAATAGAATAAGTATTATTTATGGCCATCTTAAATAATCTAAATTTCGATTATTAAATGCTGATATTAACTTTCCGAAACGCTGTAAAAACAACGTTTTTCCAAAAAATTTTGAAAATAATAATGTAAATTTACTCGTATTGACAGATAAAATGCTTACAAATTTAGTTTTTAAATTACGATTAAAAAATGAATTAATAATCCAATGATCCAACTATGTCTATAGTTGAGGAGAAAGTAACAGATACCTCTGATTTATAAAATTTGTTGATTTACCAGTATTTACCGTATTACAGGTTCACTGATCTGAGTTTTATATTTACTAATACTACATAACAACATTAATTTATATTATTGATGGCACTGACATACTCGTATAACAAAAATCGCAAAAATCTCTGGGAACAAATAAGTAAAAATCAATTAAATTTGCATACTTATAACTCATAGAATTAATTTATAAGGAAAAAAGTAATATAAAAAGTAATAATTTATTGCATAATTAATTCATCGTACTTTACAGTATAATAAATAAATGCACAAACACATCGCCATCACCAGAAATCAATAAAAATAAATCAATTAACGTAACCTAATTTCCTTTCGGACCGAGACGTGTTCCGAGAAATGTGAGGTGTCCAATTTGCAAATTCATATTGATACTTGACCTAACGACCGTTGAACGCAATGCAAATATTGTCATGTCTGACTATAAACGTCCACGCAAATTCATTAATTTTTAACAGGGTCGGATGAAGAAGTTTGTAAATAGAAATATGATATAGAATGTATTAAAATTTTTTTTAATAAATTTGTTAAGATTTTCTTATACCGTGTGTCCCAATTTCGATGCTCACCATTGGTATCTCGGTTATTAGAAGATATTGAACAACGGTTAAATGGGGAATGTTTTGCAGAATTCAATACTCGCGGCAAATCTCATTTCAAATTTGATCTAACTTTTTAAATTTTTAAAATATTTTGAAAAATCAAAAATTTGCCGATTTCGTTATTCCTCAATAACTCGATAACGCTTAGTCTGACCTCTTTTAAAGTTTTACATTGTTGAGACACTTTTTTAAAACAAATTATTTGATACAAACAGAAACCCCCGATTGTCATTTGTTTTTAAGTTATTACCACTATCTTTTGTTTTCCATATGGCAGCCATATTGGATTTTGGGTTTGTTAGGTAGTCCTCAAAATGTGCTTTTCAACGATGTATAACATGCCTGAAAAATTTTTATTTATAAGGAAAATATTAATAAAAACGTAAATTAATCTTTAATATGAAATTAGTAGGCTGAAAAATTAAACACCAATGTCAAATGAAAGTGAAAAGATATTCTAAGTATAGCAAACGCCAATTAAGTTGGCGCGAGGAGGGGTAAGTTCGCGCAGGATTAAAAGTAGTGGGGAGATTTGTATTTGGTTTTACATCAAATGTCAGATAATTCTAACCTCTGAGCGTGTATCACTAGCAAAGACATTATGTTCCGTCAAACGTCAATGACAAATGTATTCTGACAATGAAACAAAACGATAACCTGTCAAAGTAAAATTAGTGCTGCAGAGATAAGTTAATTAAAACTACTTGTAGTTAGTGATAAGTAATTATTGTCAAGTATTAAGATTTATAAGTATTGATAATGGCACATACATATTCAAACGAAGAAAAAGTTGATATGTTGGAAGTGTATTTCAAAGCAAATAGAAACACTAAAAATGTGTGCACGAGTTATGCAGAGCGTTTTTCAGAAAGACAACACAGGACAATTTTTGGAAGACTAGTTAGCAAATTAAAAAACTTTGGAAGCTTCGAATAAAAACGAGCTAACTATGAAGTTAATGATGCTGATACACGTCTAAATAATATTTTGCAGAACGTTAGGAACAATCCCAGCACATCAGTTCGTCGTGTGACACGAGAAACAGGGATTTCAAAATCTACTGTTCACAGAACCTTGACGAAAAACAAGTATCACCCTTACAAACCAACAATTGTACAAGGTTTAAGTGATAATGACAATCTCCGACGATTACAGTTTAGCAGGTGGTACCTTCAAAAATGTGAATATGACGCTAATTTTCCTAGGAAAATACTATGGACAGATGAAACACGAATTACCAATTGTGGAGTGTTCAATAGAAATAACTATCATCATTGGTCTACTGAAAATCCACATTTGGTAAATCAAAGAAGATTTCAAGTTCGATTTGGTTTTAATATCTGGTGCGGTTTAATTGGTATGACATTTTGTTTACATTTTTTTTGTTTTTTAAACTCTTTTTTTCGTTTTAGATAATCAGTTAATAGGTCCTTTCATCTTTGATTACAATTTAACTGGTAACAGATATTTGGAGCTACTAACAAACGAGATAATGCCTGCTTTAAGGCAAATTATTAATCCCGAGAACATGCAAAACATCTGGGTCCAGCAAGATGGTTGCCCGGCCCATAACACTCGTAACGTGCAACATTTTTTGAGAGAAAACTTTAATGAGAGAGTGATTTCAAATAATGGACCCGTGCAATGGCCTGCGAGATCACCCGACCTTACCCCGCTTGACTTTTATTTATGGGGTACCACTAAAAACGAAGTATTTGATTTTGAACCGCCAGAAACTCGGGAAATTTTAGAACAAAGAGTACTAGATGTGTTACGATCAGTAAACGGAAACACGCTACGTAGAGTTTGTAACTCTACTCGAACAAGGTGTCAAAATTGTGTGGAACAGAATGGTCGTCATATTGAACAATTTCTTTAAGTGAATGTGAACTTTAAGTTCTGTATCTTTACTTTTTATTTCTATAATTTTTTTATCGTTTTGTTTGTTTACAGTATTACTTAGAATATATTTTCACTTTCATTTGACATTGGTGTTTAATTTTTCAGCCTACTAATTTCATATTAAAGATTAATTTACGTTTTTATTAATATTTTCCTTATAAATAAAAATTTTTCAGGCATGTTATACATCGTTGAAAAGCACATTTTGAGGACTACCTAACAAACCCAAAATCCAATATGGCTGCCATATGGAAAACAAAAGATAGTGGTAATAACTTAAAAACAAATGACAATCGGGGGTTTCTGTTTGTATCAAATAATTTGTTTTAAAAAAGTGTCTCAACAATGTAAAACTTTAAAAGAGGTCCGACTAAGCGTTATCGAGTTATTGAGGAATAACGAAATCGGCAAATTTTTGATTTTTCAAAATATTTTAAAAATTTAAAAAGTTAGATCAAATTTGAAATGAGATTTGCCGCGAGTATTCAATTCTGCAAAACATTCCCCATTTAACCGTTGTTCTATATCTTCTAATAACCGAGATACCAATAGTGAGCATCGAAATTGGGACACACGGTATACAACATGGTCTTAAACACGAAAATACAACTCGTTTTGAATGAATTAGTAAATTAATATGTGGTGGTGCCCATAAATTACCAAAATTTGAATGTGACGCGCAAAGGGACGGTAGTACAGCTCTATACCGCTAGATGATATGAGCTACGTCTATACTAAATCAGTCTGTCAAACGGTGGCGACAAACAGATTTTGTGATTATATTTGTTGGGTTGTGTTTGTCATTATTCTGCGACACTACAATGTCTGTTGTGATAAAACAAAGAATGTGCATCAAATTCTGCTTCAAATTTGGTAAAATGGCAACGGAAAAATGTTTTAAACAAGCGTTTGGTGGGGATGCTTTAAGTCAGACGCAAACTTGTGAGTGGTGCAACAGTTTTAAAAATGGACATTTGCCGGATGATCATGAATCATGATGCGCGTTCCGATCATCAATCGACGGAAAATACGCCACAAAATGTACAGGACCGAAGGAGAGCATCCATGACATTTTTAATATTCTCGGTTTGTCGTACGACGTAAGCGGTCTGCATTATGACAATGCACCAACCCACATATCACTTGTGCAACAGTTTCTAGCTTCTAGTTTTCTAGTCTATCCAGTTTCAAAGAAAAGGACATTAGTATCCTACACGCCCGACTCCCTAAATACTGCCCCTTCTGACTTCTTTCTGTTTCCGAAATTGAAGCTGAAGCTTAATGGCCGGCATTATCAGACGTTTGAGAAGATCTAGACCGAATCGTTTGCAGTGTTGAGCACGCTAACACGCGAAGACTTCCAGCACTGCTTCCACTGCATTATAACGCTAAGAAATAAATAATAATTTTATCGTTTCAAGTATTTATTGTACAATATTACTTAGCCATACAGTGGCCTATATAATATTGTAAAGGTTTACAATAAATATTTAATACGATAAAATTATTAGTAATTTCTTAACGGACTTTCTGTTTTCCAAATTTTTCGAATTATCTAAAGATATTTATAAAATTGCTAACAGATTTACATAAGTAAAGATTGCATCGATATTTATATGATAACAAGATTTTGAATTGAGACATTTCTATAATAAATTAGGGAAATTAAATCAAGTGCCAAGACTTCCGTTGCCGATAGTATAAGAGAGTTGATTCCTAGGCGCCGTTCTTACCTTATTTTCAATTACCTAAATGATATAAATCTTTGACTTTAATCAAGTGAAATTTGTAGATCTAACGAGTCATTACAATCAATTATATTCAGGAAGAAGCTGTCACTACAGGTAAACATGACATCACGATTATTTTAATGAAACACATTTAGAGACAGTAAAACAATTTTTATTTAAAGTATTTAAAAGATTTATATATATATATATATATATATATATATATATATATATATATATATATAGATAATAATTTATTTACCTTAGTATGTTATGGTAGATTCAATTAGTTGGCGATTTAAGGTCTGGTTTTATTTCAAAATGTATATATTTACATATACATTTTGAAGTAAAACCAGACCTTAAATCGCCAACTAATTGAATCTACCATATATATATAATCTATTTCTTAGCCGTACAATTAATATATACCATTTGATAAATCTTGGAATTTCGGCTATATTAAATATTTAAATTAGAATGTTATTTCGCGAAGTAAGGTGAACTGTAAATAGTGAACTGTAATAGTTCATCCTTAGGTGGAATTCGAACCCACGACCTTTAGTTCTTCGCACTACGGCTCTATTCTTCTGCGTCCGAGTTTGTTAAAATGCCTTAAATAATTAATATAACCGAAATTCCAAGATGTATCAAATGATATATATATGTATATATATATATATATATATATATATATATATATATATGGTAAACCTAATCAGTAGGCGATTAAAGGTCTGTATATTACTTCAAAATATATGTATTTAAAAAACTCTACATGTTTCGGCTGTATACGCCTTTATCAAGAGAATACAAAATATGAATGACAGGATATAAATGTCAATCCTGTCATTCATATTTTGTATTCTCTTGATAAAGGCGTATACAGCCGAAACATGTAGAGTTTTTTAAATACATATATTTTGAAGTAATATACAGACCTTTAATCGCCTACTGATTAGGTTTACCATATCATACCAAGGTCACGAAGTTATTATATATATATATATATATATATATATATATATATATATATATATTATTAAAATAATAAGCTTTTTTTTGGTTTAGTGACCTTTATTGAAATTCAATTTATTTATCTAACGACGTTTCGACTTTTTTGCATATAATTAAGTCTTTTTCAAGTGATTTAGAACTAAAAAAAAAAATTACAAACGAAAGGTAAGAATTATATTTACATTATATGAATGAATTAAAATTAAGACAATGATTAGAGTAAAGAAAGTTAAAATTTAGATTTAAAATTTAAAAATTTAAAATTTAAAGGATACAAATCAGTTCTAAATCACTTGAAAAAGACTTAATTATATGCAAAAAAGTCGAAACGTCGTTAGATAAATAAATTGAATTTCAATAAAGGTCGCTAAACCAAAAAAAAAGCTTATTATTTTAATATTATGCACACGACCAATAAAATAAATAAGAAATAAATTTTAATTCTTATTAACACTAAATATATATATATATATATATATATATATATATATACAATATTACAATAATGTACAATATATATATATAAATATAGTAAATACAAAGCATCATTGCCGAAACATGTAGGGTTGTTTTAAATATATATACTTTGAAGTAAACCAGACCTTTAATCGCCGAGTGATTGTATTTACCATATCATACCAAGGTCACGAAAATATTATATATATATATACAGGGTTATGACGTCATCAATATTTTTTTTTAATGTGAAGCTTGTTTTTTTTTTACTTTATTTGATAAAGCTTGTTTTTCTGCATTATAAAGAAATAATTGAAGTAGGGGTCACATAAGAAAAAACTGAGAGAATTAATAAAAAACAAAATAAACTAGTTTTTGAATTTATGAAAAGAAACAAAATATTAAAAGAATTAAAACTTAAAGTTACCTAGTAATAAAACAACTGTTTGTCAGTGTCAGTCTTACAATTAGTGTCATACCAATTTTATTATGATGGCTCCTTTAACGGAAAGAGAAAGGATAGAAATTCTAATGATGGTAGGTTACGGCGATTGACTTCGAAGTCATGAAGAAGCATGTGCTTTATTTAACGAAACACATTTTGAAAGACCTCCAATTGCTAGAAGCACAGTAAGCAGAATTGTTGCAAAATTTAATGAAACAGGAAGCGTAAGTGATGCTCCAAAATCTGGAAGACCGGAAATAATCGACGATGCAAAGTTAGATATTTTGCTGTCATTAGAAGACAACCCTCACGCAACTACAGCAGAAATTGCCTTACAACAAAATAGGGAAAACTTGGATCCCAGTATTTGGTTCCAACAAGATGGTGCACCACCACATTATGGTCTTAATGTTCGAAGATTTCTGGATAACCAGTTTGAAGGAAGGTGGATTGGAAGACGTGGACCAATGGAGTTGCCTGCCACCTAGGTCACCTGATCTCACCCTCCTTGAATTCTTTCTGTGGGGACATTTAAAAAGTCGGGTCTACGTTAACCTACCAGACAATTTAGAAGACTTAATGGAACGAATTAGACATGAAATGACTCGTATAACTCCGCAGATGATCGAAGACTCTGTAAATCAGGTCTACCATCGTCTTGGCCTATGTAAGATAGTGAACGGGACACAGTTTGAACAATTCCTGTAAGAAATCGTTTTGGTTTAATGAACTGTTTAGTTAATTTAAATGTTATTACTATAATAAAGTTTATTTTGTTTTTAATTAATTCTCTCAGTTTTTTCTTATGTGACCCCTACTTCAATTATTTCTTTATAATGCAGAAAAACAAGCTTTATCAAATAAAGTAAAAAAGAACCAAGCTTCATATTTAAAAAAAATATTGATGACGTCATATCTTTGACAAATTTGAAGTTTTATTTTTTTGACTTATGTTAAAAGACGGCGGAATAAAATAAACTGTTTGAAGTGTTTTTGCATTTTTTTAAAAAATGAACATTGTACGTTTTATGAATTTTGTGCGTTACTTTATCATAACCCTGTATATATATATATATATATATATATATATATATATATATATATATATAATGTAAACTTAATTAGTCGGCGATTAAAGGTCTGGTTATTACTTCAAAGTGTATATATTTAAAATAATCCTACATGTTTCGGCAATGATGCCTTTGTCAAGGATATAAAATATATATTTTATATTTTTTATATCCTTGACAAAGGCATCATTGCCGAAACATGTAGGATTATTTTAAATATATACACTTTGAAGTAATAACCAGACCTTTAATCGCCGACTAATTAAGTTTACCTTATCATACCAAGGTCACGAAAATACTATATATATATATATATATATATATATATATATATAATAACTTCGTGACCTTGGTATGATATGGTAAACCTAATCAGTAGGCGATTAAAGGTCTGTATATTACTTCAAAATATATGTATTTAAAAAAACTCTACATGTTTCGGCTGTATACGCCTTTATCAAGAGAATACAAAATATGAATGACAGGATATAAATGTCAAGTAATTAAGTTGCTATGGTTTAAATTATTCAAAGATACATTCTAGTAATAATAATAAATCATGCCTTAGTATTCCAAAAAATAGATAACAAGGTGTGAAAATATGTGTTGTTCGCTGCTAGCAATTTGTGTCTCCTTCTGGGTATGAACTTGTGTGTTGGTTGCTGCTGGCAGCTTGCGTCTCTCTATGGGTGTGTGGTTTTGTGTGAGAGCGTAAGTGTAGGGTTTTGTATGTCGGTGCGTTCGTGCGTGTGTTTAGTGATCGGTCGCATGAATTTAGAGAGGTCGGATAACCAGCCGTTGCGTAGGGCCGCCAACCCTTTCCCGACAACTTCTTTACAATTCCGTGCAGTACTTCGACGGTCTGACCCCCGCCCCAACGAGGCAAGGCGCAGACAGGCGAAGCGCACCCTGTACGGGGTTGCTCATCGCAACTAAGGGAACACTCTTAGTGGCTACCTCGGTCGACGATGGTCACACTTATGCCATCTTAACGTTTTCCGCCGAAGCGGGGGCATAGCATACGTAATAATAACTCATGTCTTGCTTTTCCCTGCCTATCCCTGTTTTCTGTTTTTTGCTGATGTGGTCCTCTACTGGGTTGCAGCCTAGCATATGCGCTACAAAACTCTAGGGGGGTCTGCCCGTTGGGCAGTCAGGTGCCATTCCGCCTTTCCAGCAAGAGTGAGGAACCATGCTACGCGGCGCTATCTCGTCGCCGCGCATTGCACACACCACTAGGACCGGTCCTGGGCGACAACCTGGCTAGGCTGCCGTTAACAGCACACACACGTTCGACGTGTGTGCTATGCCCCCGCTTCGGCGGAAAACGTTAAGATGGCATAAGTGTGACCATCGTCGACCGAGGTAGCCACTAAGAGTGTTCCCTTAGTTGCGATGAGCAACCCCGTACAGGGTGCGCTTCACCTGTCTGCGCCTTGCCTCGTTGGGGCGGGGGTCAGACCGTCGAAGTACTGCACGGAATTGTAAAGAAGTTGTCGGGAAAGGGTTGGCGGCCCTACGCAACGGCTGGTTATCCGACCTCTCTAAATTCATGCGACCGATCACTAAACACACGCACGAACGCACCGACATACAAAACCCTACACTTACGCTCTCACACAAAACCACACACCCATAGAGAGACGCAAGCTGCCAGCAGCAACCAACACACAAGTTCATACCCAGAAGGAGACACAAATTGCTAGCAGCGAACAACACATATTTTCACACCTTGTTATCTATTTTTTGGAATACTAAGGCATGATTTATTATTATTATTAGAATGTATCTTTGAATAATTTAAACCATAGCAACTTAATTACTTGACATTTATATCCTGTCATTCATATTTTGTATTCTCTTGATTAAGGCGTATACAGCCGAAACATGTAGAGTTTTTTTAAATACATATATTTTGAAGTAATATACAGACCTTTAATCGCCTACTGATTAGGTTTACTATATATATATATATATATATATATATATATATATATATATATATATATATATATCTAAAACTATTGAGTTTTAGATAGCTCTTTGATAATGGCCTAATAGCCGAAACAATTGTTAGTATATCTAATTAAAGAAGTCGTGAAACTAAGCCAAGTGTTTTATTTTCGAATAATTAATCAAGTTATTACAAATATATCGACTGAAAAGATCGACAAAAATTACCTCTCTAAAGGAAACGGCACCCATATGTGTTTATACTCTTTTTGAAACGTCTACGACCTTTTTACCTCCTTTTCTAAGAATGATCTAAATGATCGTGAAACACATTACTAGACTAATAAAGTTTCTCTCGATCTTTGTATGTTTAGCACTGTTATTTCTCCTTACTGAAGATAACAAATTAGTTATCGAAGTACATATTTAGAATACTAATATTAATGTGGTAAATACTGTTATTTCTTTTTTTAATTTTTACTTAGCTACAGGCGCCAATGAAAGACTTTTTACAAGAAAAAAGTATTCAAAAAAGGAAAGTAAAATATCAAACCGGCCCTGTTCAAAATAATATGCAACATTTCAATTCGTATATTTTGTCAACAAGCGATTTATTAAAATCCACGTTCGACAGCCTTGATCTACATTTCTCTATTGGTTTGGTATTGAAATAAGATACAGAAAAAAATGTAATACGCCATCCTCTTTGCATATCTACAGCATCAAGTGGCTTCTTCTTTCAAGTGGCGAGATGCCGTTCTAGATCTTTCACTGATCTTTCGCAATTGTACAAATTTATTTCGTAAAGCGTAGTAAAAATATGACGACAATATCAACCTATATAATAAACAAAAATATGAAAATTCTTTCAATGGAGACTGTGGTTAAATAAAAATTTAAAAAAGGTATAATATACACAACTACTATACACTGCAACCCTGTAAAGACAGTCTTTACAGGGTTGCAGTGTATAGTAGTTGTGCGGAAGCGTTTTTCTTACTTTACTGTGCCCCATGTGCGACTTTTAATTAGTAGTTTTTACCTACTGATGATGACAACTTAGTTGTCGAAATACGTATTTAGGATACGACTAATAATTGTGGTAAGGGGTTATATACCTTTTTTAAACAAAAATATATTAATGTCGAAATCAAATAAATATTGTATTTTGCTATTTTTTTTATTCAACAAAAAATGTTGAGGCTTTACCCGCTCAACTACGTTTGAAGTTGTTTTAGTTATTTCTTTATTCATTACACTAGTCAACAAATTTTAATTTCTTTAATTTTTTTTTTTTTAAACTATGTACAATTTTCGTTTCTTTAATAGTTCTAACAAGAAATTTATTCTGGCACGTCAGGTTTTGGAAAAAAAAAATATTGAAACGTAAATTAAATAATATTAATTAGGTGTGTATATTATGTGGAGCTGTAAGATATCGTCCTGTTTAAAATGTTTTTCTTTTATATATGCCATTCTTTTATACTATTCTTCGGCACTTTCTGATATCAATGTCCCACAACAATCAGCAAGCATTTCATTGTTCCACATCATATTCTTTACTAGAAACACCTATGGGTCTTGATATTGGCGGAGCTTCCGAATGAGGTACTGGACGGGTAGCAGGCACAACTACTGCTTTTCTTATTTTTGTTGGAAAACTCGAAAATTCTCATGCAGCAAAAGCCGAATCAGCAAATCAGTCGAATATTCCGCTCGTTCACGCCAAATCATAGGTCTTGCAAATGGTACAGCGCTTTTCTTACCGTTTGATCAGCCTCTCAGAGTATCAGCACAACGTGCACAGCAAATGCTGGAAATCCATAGCTTGTCGCTATGTTCAATGGTTAAGCCAAAATAGTGAAAATATAACTTTTCTATTAAAGGTGTAATATTCCGCTTACACTGGTGGGTAGTGAATTCTCCACATACATAACAGAAACTGTTTGGATTATTTATACACGAACGCGACATTATGAAATAAAAAGACGCTCAGGTATTACAAACCGACTTAAATTGAATCGAAAGAGCTGTGTGTAGCTCTTTATATACCGACATAGTCAGATATCTACTAATTCTTAATTTGATTGATTCCAGACCAAAAATGGGCGTGGCATAGCTCTGACGTAGGAAACATGCAAGAACATGGTCAGAGATGTCCACTCAATGTTCAACAGAACAATACTTTTAGTAATATGTATATTAAAAGTAACTTTGAAATTTCGTAAAATTTAATTGGTTTTTTAAAACCCTATTTAAGAAAATATCCCAAAATCCTGACGTGACGGAGCAAGACCTTATATATCAACTTGCCCTGGTATATATATATATATATATATGTATATATATATATATATATATAATATTTTCGTGACCTTGGTATGATTTGGTAAATTCAATCAGTCGGCGATTAAAGGTCTGGTTTACTTCAAAGTATATATATTTAAAACAACCCTACATGTTTCGGCAATGATGCCTTTATCAAGGATATAAAATATAAATGACAGAATACAAATGTCAAATGATTTGACATTTGTATTCTGTCATTTATATTTTATATCAATGATAAAGGCATCATTGCCGAAACATGTAGGGTTGTTTTAAATATATATACTTTGAAGTAAACCAGACCCTTAATCGCCGACTGATTGAATTTACCATATATATATATATATACAATGTGTCCGGGAAAATGTGGGAAATCTCTCGGATTCAGATAGAACATTAAAAAATAAGATGACAAGTTCCCATAATTTTTTTCCTAGCGGCCCTCCCTACGGAGATACGGCCTCCTTAAGGACGCCACTGGAAATCAATTTTTCTTGAATAATTTTTAAACTACTTATTATAATTTAATGAAAATTTAATATGATAAACAGTAGTAAGGACCTCTTAAAATACTGCCCTTAAATTTAAATTAGCTTGTTTATTTTACCAGGGGCGGACTATGTTGTACATTTTAAAGCTTCCATTTTTAACACCCTATATGATAAGGAGTAAAAAAAAACAAATTTGGATACCTTGAACATTAAGCTAAAGAAAAGGTACTCTTGTTCATTGTCGATAAAATGAACCGTTTTCGAGGAAAAAAAAATAAAAGAATTCATGTTTTATTTCTATTAAAAAGAACCATGTTTTTTATTTTTTTTTGTCTGCAACAAAGTGTGATACAAAAGTCATTCCAGGAACAAAAAAGTTTTAGTTGAGGATATTTAATACGACAAAATTACAAAGATTCTTAGAAATGCAGTTTTGTCCCAGAAAGGCACCTTAACAAAAATTATGTTTAGAAATGTACTCACTAAAGCTTGCAACGATTGAACCTAAATACGCTAATTAGAAATAATCAATTAAAAACTTCATAAGTGGGTTCAACATGGGCTCCGTGAACTCTGATACACTCGCGGGCACGACGAATAGAGGACTGTTGTACTCGCCACAACAACCCAGCATTGTTTCTTATCACATCACAATGAAATGTGATTCTCTGTAAAAGTTCCTCCCTAGTATCAACCGGAGAGGAATACACCAAGGTTTTGAGATGACCCCACATGTGAAAATCCATTGGCGTTAGGTCGGAAGACCGTGGAGGCCGGCAATGGGACCTCCTCTGCCTATCCAACGGTTTGGATAGACGTTATTCAGGTGGTCGCGTACAGCAACGCTAAAATGAGGTGGGGCCCCATTATGCATAAAATACATGCTTTGGCGGGTTGCAAGTGGCAAATGCTCTATTGAATCCAGAAAAGCGTTCTGAAGGAACTGTAAATAAAGTTCACCATTCAATCGTGGCGGCAATACGCATGGTCCAATCAAAAAATTGCCAATTATTCCTGCCCAAACATTAATTGATTGAAACTGATGTTGATAATGATGAACGACAGTGGCATGAAGGTTTTTATCACCCCCTACATGCGAGTTATGTAAATTTACAATACCATTTTTGGTAAACCCTGCTTCGTCGGTAAAAAGAATAGTGCTAATGAAGTTTGGGTTTGTTCGTTGCTGATCTAACAGCCAGTTTGCGAACTGGATTCTACGAGGAAAATCGTCAGGAAGTAGTAGATGCACTTTTTGCAGATGATAAGGGTAAAACAACTGTTCTTTAAGTACTTCATGAATTGTCGTTTTTGACGTATTAAGCTGCGCGGCTAATCTACGAGTGCTTATTGAAGGAGTATCACCTACAGTATCCAAAATATTTTCCTCCAATTGCACCGTACGTACTGTTCTTCGCACACCAGCATCAGTACTTTTTTTCGCAAAACTTCCTAAAACATTAAAGAAAGTCAATAATGTTACCTTATTAACTGGAATCGCCCACCAGTCTCTCTTAGACGTTGGTCAAGTCGCTGAAATGTTTTCTGATTTGGAATATTGCGATTAGGATATCTTTCTTCATACAACCTTCTTGCTTCCAAAGCATTGCAAGATGCAAGACCGTACATAAGATGCATATCTGCATACTCACTAAATGTGTATCCCATTATCAAATTAAATTTACCAAGATATTCAAAATACAATAAATTAATATCGAAATAAAGGATCAACGTATTAACAATATGAAAGATTACAAGATTTAAAATTTACACGTCAATGCAAGATATTTATTAATTCGTGGGTACCATAGTAACGTTTGTAAAAACAATGCGCTTTTAGTACTGAAAACAGTTTTATTTCAGACTTTTGTATCACACTTTGCTGCAGACAAATAGAAATAAAACATTAATTCTTTTATTTTTTTTCCTCGAAAACGGTTCATTTTATCGACAATGAACAAGAGCACCTTTTCTTTAGCTTAATGTTCAAGGTATCCAAATTTGTTTTTTTTTAACTCCTTATCATACAGGGTGTTAAAAATGTAAGCATTAAAATGTACAACCTAGTCCGCCCCTGGTAAACTAAACAAGCTAATTTAAATTTAAGGGCAGTATTTGAAGAGGTCCTTACTGCTGTTTATCATATTAAATTTTCATTAAATTATAATAAGTAGTTTAAAAGTTATTCAAGAAAAATTGATTTCCAGTGGCGTCCTTTAGGAGGCCGTATCTCCGTAGGGAGGGCCGCTAGGAAAAAAATTATAGGAAGCTGTCATCTTATTTTTTAATGTTCTATCTTAATCCGAGAGATTTCCCACATTTTCCCGAACACATTGTATATATATATATATATAGTGTGAATAAATTGTCGCAAAAGCTACACGCAGTTACATTCTTCTTTCGTTTCTGAATCTAAAATGTTAATGTTAAAATGTCGTATAATGCTTCGTTTGTTTTTAAGGGGTTCATGAAATTCAGACTTTTAGTGCGTAACTTACTCTTCGATATTTGTTAATAGAGATAGCTGCAAGTTAGTTTAAACAACAATTTTTACTAGTATTATTGCGTAAACTTTTCTTTTTGATCTAAAAGTTTGTCTTTAACATTTCTTCATTAACGTACTTTCACGAACAACACATTTGATAACGTTGTAGAACAATGAATTCATATTTCAAAGTGATTTCAATCAAAATCGTTACTGTCAAATTTTTCATATCTACAATTACAATAGTATGCGGCTACAGTGCTGCCAAATGTGTGTTCCTTTGAAATGGTTCCTGAACATATACGAAGCATGATACAACATTTTAACATTCAGATTTTCTATTCAGAACCTGACGAGGAATGTCGCTGCTTGTAGCTTTTGCGACATTTTATACACGCGGTGTATAAAGATACTTTCGTCCTGCATTACTGACCTTGATGAAAACTAAAACTAAAATAAAATAATGTTTTCTTGTTTTGTTTTTCGACTATTTGATTCATTTTAATCCTTGCAAACCAAGAATTAGCAATTATTAAATTTTAAAATAACACAAAATTTTATGGAAATTAATATTTTCGTATTTGTAATTCGTAATTATATATTCAGTTCAAGATTTATTAAAATAAAAATCATATTGGATTACTTTCACTTAATTTAGTTACTACGTAATTTTATCTCTTATATTATAAACTTCAGGGTCGGCACTCTGCACTAGTTCCAGTAAATAAGAACCTGTAATAAAGTTTACAACACCGTAATACACAAATATAAAATAATATAAAACTTCTTTACTTAAAATAGTTTTAAATTACCAATTATCTAACGAAATATGAGAAATTAACAAAAATAAAACTCTACGATTCTTTCGCTTTGATTTAGTATAAATAGATTCGAAATAGAAATATGTAATGTAACGAGCCATCGAAAAAATTCATAATTGGAGTAGACTGTGAAATTGGGTTGGTAGTTTAGCCACTTCCACATAATGACACATTACTTGATGCTTGACAGTTTCATTTGGTTTCATTGTAAAAAAAGGTTATGGCATTGAAATGATACTACAACAAAAAAGAAAGCAAATAATTTATTTAATATCGAAATGATAATCAAAATTTACATATAGCTACAGAAGTTGTCGAAAATGTTGTCCATTTACATCTAAACACAAACCAACTCTTCTCCGCAATCCAGCAAAAACTTTTTGCAGCATTTGCGGTGAGTTGTTGATCTCTTCACACTTTTCTGTTATGCGAATTCTCAGTTGTTCCAGATTATGAATTGGCGTTGAATAAATTGAATTTTTGATGTATGGCCGTACGAAAAAATCACATATGTTTAAATCGCAAGACCTAGATGGATATGGGATTTCGGTGTTCCTGTTTATTATTCTGTTATCAAAAAATTCTCTGAGATATTGAAGTGTTTCTCTGGTCGTATGTGCTGTTGCACCATCTTGTTGGAAATACCCATTTTGTAATTCCTCATCATCCAGTTGATTTATGAATGAACCGAGTATCTCATTGCGATATCGTGCAGCAGTAAGTGTACCTTCAAAAAAAATGGGACCCACCAATCTTCTTCGACATATTCCAACCCAAACACCAACTTTTTGGGGATGCAATGTTTTTCAACAAAAAATGAGGATGTTCGGTGGACCAACACCTATATTCTGTGAATTAACATATCCAGAAAGATAAAACCAGGCCTCGTCCGTGAAAAAAACTGTGTTAAGGACATCCTGATTGTGTAGATTATTTTGAAACCATTGACAAAATTCCACTCGTCTTAAATAATCCACTGGATAAAGTTCATGAAAACATTGCAGCTTGTATGGATGACAATGTAAGACTTTTTTAAGAATGAATTGGCACGTACCATAAGATAAATTTGTTTGTTGGGTCACTACTGAAATGGATGTGTTTGGATTTTCATCAATAATATGCTGAAGGGCTTCAATATTATCAGCTGTACGTTTAGATGGCCGTGCACTTTCAGTTTTTCGACCGACGCTACCAGTCTCTCTGAATAACTTTACACAATTTGTCAAAACATTGTAAAAATCATAGTTGTCAAACACTAATTCAGGATGTTCTTCACTAAAATCAGCCATGCATTCCGTAATTGAATACTGCCACAACTGCCATTTACTTTTACACCTGTACGGAAGTAACATTCGATAATTTTTGCTTTTTGTTCTATGTTGAATACCATTTTTTAAATAAATTTAATTTTCTTAATAAGAGTTTTGAGAAATTTGACACAAACTTATAGTTTCAATGTCAAATAATAAATGTCATTATGTGGAAGTGGCTAAAGTACCAACCCAATTTCACAGTCTACTCCAATTATGAATTTTTTCGATGGCTCGTTACAAATATACATCCTTTCAGATACGCCAAACAAAATTACTTAAAAGCAGAACCAATTAATTTATAACGTACGGACACTATTTGAAGAGGAACAATAAAGTATCATTCAGAATCAACTTAGTGTAGAAAAGTAGTGGTAGAATGGCATGGTACTATCGTGAGCAAAAAAAAGTGGTACAGTAGTGAAGTTTGTAAAGTCAATTTTTAAACATTTTAGTATTGAGACGTTGCTAAAGTACTTAAAATCGTAGTAACGTGCAAAAGTCATTTTTGACACTTACACCTATCTGTATATCAACGTATATGTTATTTGATACTTACAGGCTATTTTAATATTTAAATTTGACGCCTACATCTAATATATATCTACATTCACGCAGCCTAATTTAATGATGTTTCCCTGTTGGCATCCACGAACTGAGCACGCAACTCCTTCAGCACTCCAGCAGGACTGGTTGAAAATTTTAGATATTAGTGTATAAATTTATATCACCTTTTCTTTAATGACTTTAAAATCGCTTCTCATCCAATAAATATATTGTCGAAATATGCCTTTAAGATACAAATGTTAAATGCGGTAATGGATTTGATACCGCTTTTTAAGATAAATAATATCAACAGAGGAACTAAAATATTTTTAATTCATTGCCAATGCTACTTTAAGTAATCGAATATATTTTGCTAAAATTTTCTTCTTCTTCGTTTACTTATTTAAGATCTAGTTCATAGTTCATATTTCAGTTCATAGTTCAGTTTCGAGCCTGCTCTGTAACATTTCCGGAGATGTGAATTGCCTGCTGTCTCTCCAACTCTTTGTTGGTTTTCCAGGTGGACGTTTACTTACCGGTCTACCTTCTAAGGCGACGGCGTTGTAGTCTGTCGTCAGACATCATTTATACGTGGTTATACCGCTCTCTTCTTCTCTGCCTTCCCCATCTCATTATATCTTGTACATCACACTGCTCTCTGACGTCAGTACATATTTCTTACGCAATCTCTTCTTGTTTTCCCGACTATCCTTCTTAGAAATTACATTTCTGCCATGCGGCAAACTCTTGGTTTTGCTGGTATCCTCTCTTACTCCTATTCAATACATCATTATCGTATTTTGATCGTTTGTTAATACATACTAACAAAATACATCTTCCCTGGGAATTTAGCTAAAATATATCAACGTTTACAGGGCGTTTATTTATTTATGGCCAACAGTGTACTATCTTCACTTTTCTTTATTTTAACAAATTCTAAATTACCTTTAAAGAACCACGTATCTAAGAAATATTCGCTTTTAAAAATAAAACAAAAAATTATTCAAAACTAATCAAAACTATCACATAATAACCCGCTCTGTAAAATTGATTCATCGCACAACGTAACTTCATGTTATGATATCGCAAAGCAAAAGTTATTCGTTTTGCAAGACGACACGTCCGGACTTTTCACAACTGACGATTGGAAAAATATTTAACGCATTCTGAATGTTTTAATGAGCCGATAAGACACAATTTGCTAACATTGTTGTTGAATCCAGTCTCGCTCCAATTAACTAGAAAATTTTTCTTCACATTTCGATATTCGTTGTCCGCGTTATTAAACCAATTATAATTGCAAAATATTTTTAGGAAAGTTGATGCTGGGTACTTGTTTAAAATAATTTCGTTCGTAATCGGTCTGCGAACGATGAAGTGGCAATAATTCCTCTATAGAAACTTGTTTTTAGCATTGAATATTGTGTTATGTAATTTTTAGAATCTTGTTTGACAATATTCCGAGTAACAAAATTAATTTTTATGTTTATTTAAATATTCCACTGCCAACCAACAAGAACACGTGAAAAAAAATAAATTACATAATTCACGGAGAATAGGTAACCGATATTTTAAACCGAGAGAATAAGTAAAAATAGAGAATTCCCATTGTCTAACAATTAGAAATAAATCGTACTGACTTGACGATAAATAAATAATAATTATGACCTTTATTTTTTTACATTTAATGCAATATTTTTTATTTTCAAATTCTAATAGCAACATCAGTACGTTATTTAATGTAAATAATTTATTAAATAATGGAACAAGAGAAATTTTAATAAATTTCAATAAATGCCGTGTTTTTTTCTTCAACTCTGCATTGAGGTGTGCCAGTACTAGAGAATACAATCCCGAGCATGTTTTTCAATCCCGGGATTACGGGATTCTTGAAGCGTAATCCCGGGATCCCGGGATTAGACTATGTTGTTTCTAATTGGGCTCAAATGAAAAAAAAACTTGGGTAATTTCTTAAAAATTATTTATTAATATTGTTGCACAACACAATACACAATATACTAAAATAAGGAACAAAAAAGACAATACCAAAAACTATTTAGAATTTCGAAAATACAATCGCAGAAATATAAAAGCATCCAATGTTTGACTTCCAAGCCTGCTTCGTAGTTTATTGCCAACATAAGCAGCGCTGAAAACGCTCGCTCAAGTTCTACACTGGTTGGACGAATAGACAATAGATATTTATATGCTAATTCTAAGTGATATCCACGAACTCCTCCATTTTTGAACAGGCTCATTTCGCGTCTAATACTATTTACCAACCCCGATTCATTTTGTACTTCAGGACCTGAGGATTCCATGCTCTTATTAATTTCCAGCTGTAACTTTTCCTTTAGTGTTAATTATGGTTGGGAGGTTTGTTGCCTTGGCTCATCATCTGTTTGTGATCCTGACCTTTCTTCCTCTTCCGTATCATCTCGACTATTTAGTCTTTTAACAATACTCTTTATTTGCGCCCTCACTAAAGCCTGTGTAGGAACTGGAAATAAGTCAAGCCATTCCAAATCCGATAATAACTGATTTTTATGATCTTTTCGTGGATTTTGTAAATAATTCAACACACCAGTGAAATCATCATTTCGTCATTGCTTTATACGTTCCACTAAGGATGTTTTCATTTTATTGGCGAGTGCTGAGTTTTTGCTAGACAATTGTTTTATAAGAAATTTCAAAACGACATCAGCTATGCACAAATTAGGATCTTGTCGATTGCTTTTACTGCTAATTTAATGGCGGTCAACACATCAACGATTATATTTACCAAATCAAAATCAGCATCTTTTAAGCGGATTGGATGATTGAGATCTATAAGAGCTTTTTGAATGCAGGTTTTTAAAAGAGAAAATCGTTCCAGCATGGTTAAAAGACTATTCCACATGGTTTTACAGTCCAAAAGAAGTGAGAGCCCTTTTTCATGTTCAATCTTCACATATTTTTAAAGTACCTACTGTTTCATTTTTCCATGGTGATATTTTGAAATACACTACAACTTTGCGGATTTTCTTTATCAGCTCATTAATTTTTTCATCTTTCGTTAACTCTGGTATGTGTTCTCGCGCAAGTTCATTTTGACATTAAGATTAAACCTGATTCTGGACAGTCTAAGTCTTCTAAATTGTCATCATCATCGCTATCGTTCATATAATCACTATCATCTGAGTCTGAGGTAGGGCTGTCTTGCCTGTCTTGAAAATAATTCTTTATTTTATAAAGCACATCACAGACGGCCAAATTGATACCATGTGCGAGACACAGTTGTTGTTCAGTGCAAACAAGCTGCCCGCCTTTATCATTACGTTCGGTCCATCGGCTACAGTAGCCACGATATCAGTTTCCAGGGAAATATCAAATTTACTTAGACGCTCTTTCAATATACGAAGACAATTTTCAGCCGTCATATTTCCATGAATAGGAACGAATCCTAAGCTCCAAATTTTTTTATATGAATGAACGTTGACAGCCATGTATCGTTTATTGGACGTTGATGTCCACTCGTCGAAAGATAGACTGAATCTTTCACCTGCACTCTTCAAATGTTTTAATTCTGCAGTTACTTGCTTTCTGATTTTTTCACTGTAATTCATAACACGCTTTCGAATTGTGACGGCTGATTTTGGTAAATCCGTGTATTTCGCTAAGAGCAATTTTCTCAAATCGTCTGAAGTTATGAATACACTGAATGGAAATCCATCTAATGCAATCATACTTGCAAAAACATCATCCAGACTATCGTCGGCACTTTTAGTAAAATAGTCTTCTAACCTTCGTTTAGCTGGCGGCGGTGCTGTGTTCAGATTTTCAGAATCTTGAGTTGTTGTTGAGAATGTTGAGTTGAGTTAAACGATTAACGTCAGCTAAAATCTTAATGTTATGTTTTGATGACAAATGTGTATGTAATCCCTTAGTCGATCCACCCAAAGTCTTGAAAATGGCAGGGCATCACTTACATTTAGCACTATTCCCGTCCTTCGCAACTAAAAAATAACTCCACGGTGACGACGTATCACTGTTTTTTTATTATGTTGAACAAAGTCGCCCGCCATTTAAAATAACTTTTTCAGATAATTGACTTTTAAATTTAAATGACGTAACCTGCGTAACCTTGTCGCTGATAGAATAATAAATGAAAAAAGTAAATCCTAATAAGCGTATTTATACTTTCGTACAGGGAATCCCCGACGGGGAATCCTTCGCAACAATATTATGATATATCATATGAGGTGATCGGGTGATTCCTGTTAGCTCGTTGGGGAATTACTTTAACAGTATTGTATTGTAATATGCCGGGCGGGGAAGTCCCTTCTAAGTTACATATTATTTGGGCTGTACCTGTGTAGTTTTTTTATCGTACGACGTATCTAAGCTTGATTTTTCGTCTTTATGTAATAAGTGCCCTTAATATAATCTAGGTAAGGTCATTGTCAAGACGCAACGGATTGCGGAATGCAAACTGGCAATCCCGAAAAATTACAGTTCCGGTATTTCCGGAATCAAAACCCGGCCGGGATCCCGAGATCCCTGAATTCGGGATCCCGGGATTGTATTCTCTAGTCAGTACTTCACCATAATATTGGCCAGTTATTGTACTTTTCTTCTGTAATTTCTCAATAAAGGTTACGCCTTTGAATTACCAGAAAATTATGGCCATAATCATATTGGCCGAAAAAACTGTTAACGTTCATTGGAATACGTCCATCAGAAGAAATTCATTGTTGTGAATGTATTTTATCTCTGTCTTATATAGTGATGTATCCAGGTCCCATCTATAGTGACATAACAACGAAATAATCCTCTTGATTTTCTTTTGAACTTAGCCATGCAGTCATTTGAAATTGTAGCACGAGCTCGTATTTTCCCCAACATTGTACTTCCCTTCTGTAACTAGTAAATAAAGATTACGCCTTTAGAACCCCAAAGGTCGTGGCCATAATCTTCTTGGCTGGAAAAAAACATTTTCGGTCATCTTCTGGAGGACGTTCATCAGAAGAAATCCATTGTTGTGATTGCGTGTTTGCCTCTGGAGTATAGTGATGTATCCAGGTTTCATCTATAGTTGCATAAGAACGAAGTAATCCTCATGATTTTCCTTTGAACTTAGCCATGCAGTCATTTGAAATTGTAGCACGAGTTTGCGCAACATTGTACTTCCCTTCTGTAACTAGTAAATAAAGATCACGTCACATTTTGATAACCAATGCCTTGTCAGTTTACTGTTAGTGCTTTAATAAATTTGTAACAAAACGTTTAAGTATAAATGGATAATTTTGAACATCGTGCAGTGATTAAGTATCTTTTAAAGAAAGGCATGTTCGAAATCCATGATGATATATGAGATAAACAGGGTGAGTATTATCCTTCGTGTGTAACTGTCAGAAAATGGCGTTAAAATGAATTTATGAGTGGTAGGAGCATCTTGGAAGACGTTCCCCACAGTGGACGGCTGACAACGGCTACAAATCAAGAAATGGTGGATAAACAAAGTGACGATTGAAAACGTTAGAAATGCCAGAGGCAATGGTCATTTCAAAGTAACGGGTGCTTTATATTTTGTACGAAGAACTTGATATGAGCTTCATCTACCTGCAAGATGGGTCCCGTGTTTACTGACGAAGGAAAAAAGACGTACTCGCTGTCAAATATCTATCGATTTGTTACTTGTGACGAAACATGGCTTCATTATTATATACCCGAATCTAAACAACAGTCGAGATGCGGACCAAACGTGTAAAACCAACTCCAAAGGCCAAGACAGTTTTATCGGCGAGAAAGATGATGGCATCGATATTTTGGGATGCAAAAGGAATATTTTTGATAGATCTTCAAAATGGTAAGAGTGTAAACGGCGAATATTACCCAAATCTTCTAGATCGTTTGAAGACAGCTATCGCTGAGAAGCGTTCAGGAATGACTGAGAAGAAAGAGTTCTTTCGTTATTAAATGCACCTGCGCATTCCAGTAAGGTTGCTGACATAAAAATTGAAGAATTAAGGTTTGAATTAGTACCGCACAACCTATATTCACCAGACCTAGCACCATCTGACTTTCATCTATTCCCTAAATTAAAAGATTTCCTCGGAGGCAAGAAATTCTACACAAATCAAGAGCGAACTTTATCAGAGGACCATTAATTTACAGTGTTAGAAGGAAATCACTTTCGAGACGGAATAAAAAAGCTTTAACACAGATGGACTAAATGTATCGAATTAAGAGGAGATTGTGTAAAAATAAAGTTTGTTTATTTAAATTATTCATTTGTTTCTATATGATCGCGAGAATTATTCAACTCGTCCTCGCAAATAAAAAATGTTATAGCACTTGAAAATGTAGTCAATAAAGCAACGAAACGTAGCGTAAAAGTTTTTTAAAATCTTTAATGAAACAATAAATCCAATGCCCAAAATAACCCAAAAATAAAGACAAACAAATCTTAATTAATGTTCTTTTAATGTAATGTACTATAAGTTTACCAAAAGTAAATCTCCTTTCTGCACCTGTTATTCACATAATAACTTACAATTTATTTCACGTTTATTATGTACAAAAAAATATGTTTCTTAAATTAATTTCCTTTGAAATCCTTTTTAAACCCTAATAAATGTTTTAATTAATCGAAACTTTTTAATCATTCTACATTTAAACTAAATATAAAAGTATCCAATTCCTGGTACAACGCTAATGAATCTCGAAACAGAATACTCCATTTAGGCGGGTAGTCAAATACAATGAACTTCCAAATCTGCATAAATCTTGCTTGAAAAACTACATTCTACCAAAACAATTATTATGTATTTATTCCACTGGTACTGATTCACAAGTTTGCATTTTTCAAAAACATATTTTCATTTGAATACCTCGCCCAGATATACCTGTCTTCAACGAACGCTAAAATAACAAAGGCGTAACGACGATGTTATTTTTTTTTGTCCGTGACAAAATATTGTAAAAAATAGTTCATACATACTAGACCACTTTTGCATGATTGTGATACTTTATTGGACATTGTTATATGAAATATTCCAATTATTTAAAATAACGTAATGAAGAAATATTTTTTAAGTTTACATTGCAACATGTATATTTAAATAAACTTTAAAATGCTAATTCAAATATAACTTTATTTATACAATAGTAAATACCATATAATTGAAAATGGGTGTTATTTCATAAGAGCCGATTATTAATAAACAAATATTAATTAATAAAGTAATTAATTTATAAATATTATAAATTAATATCTAACTAATTTCATGTGCCTAACTCCACAATAAAACTTAATGAAGGGGTATTTATTTTATTTGGTAATATTCCTAGACACGCCCATTCAAACGCAATGCTTAAGAAACTACCTATGCTAGGTATCCCGTATCGTTATATTCAAATTTTAAGAGTGTAAAGGAGACTTCATTTCAACTAACAAAAACGCAAAACTTGTATATCAATTTTTATTTGTTTCAAAGTTACTGATCTATGAATGTGATTATCAGATCATGAAAAAAAAATGTAATCCTAAAGTCAATAAAAACTGATTTTATTTAAAAAAGTTCAATTCAAAATATTTTCGAAATGTCCACCTCCTTGTTGAATGCAGGTTTGTGCCCGTAAGCCAACAGAAGAAGTACTTATCCGAATTTCATACTTGTTTTGTCGGATTTGCTCGGCAGCAAGGTGAATACGATCCAACAACTCTTCTCTTGTGTTCGAAACTTAGACTAAATTTTTCATGTACCCCAATAAATAAAAGTCAAGGGGATTAAGATCGGGTGATCTGGGTGGCCATGCAACAGGATCACCGCGTGGATAATTGATCTTAACCCACTTTCGGACAGCAATTCCGAAATGTGGTGGTGCCCCATCTATGTGAAACCACGTGTCTCGTCGAACATTCAGTGGGACATCCTCTAAAAGACCTGGCAATTCGTCAACAAGAAATTGAAGGTAATTGTTCGCATTTAACCTCCCAGGAAGAACGACAGGACCAATCAACAAGTCATCGATTAGGGCCGCCCAAACGATAATAGAAAATTAATGTTGAAATTTAGATGAGCGTATAGCTTTGGGATATTCTGATGACCACCTGTGAAGGTTTCTCAGATTTGTAACACCACTTCTCGTGAACGTAGATTCATCTGTCCAAAGGACTGTTCTGCAGAAATTAAAATGAAACCGTGACTGTCTTAATATCCAGGTAGAATAAACTAGACGAGCATAGCGGTCTGCCTCAAGCAAACCGTGTCCCCTGCGATAATGATATGGATATAAGCCCTCACGGTTTAAAATTCGCCAAACTGTCGTTCGTGGCACTCCTAGTTGTCTAGCGATTCGACGAACATTGAAAGTTGGATCCCTTGTAACAATAGCTACTGCTTCTTCATCTAAGTCTACTGGCAAATTTAAACCTCGGTCGAAAAGATAATCACGCAGTCCGCATTCTCGAAATTCCAGAAACGTTCTGCAATGAGGAATGCTCCTATCGGGAAACCGATGTCGGTATTCAATAACAGCTTGACGTACACTACCGTTACAGTAGCCATATACAAAATGCTTGTCCGCATACTCTTGAGAAGAAAATCGGTAAGGCATTTTGAATAAAGAAAACGTGTCCACTCACTAATAAGCTGTTGTATGAACTGAAACGTAATGTAATCCTTTATTTAAAAAATGCAACGTTAACAGTCATCTGAACATTTGTTTATTGTATGATATCATGATTCAGCACTTACGAAATAAGCAAGAACCTTCTTTATCATAAATCAATTTCCAGTACTCTTTTTTGTAGATCTCCAAGAAATTACTGTATGCACTACGACACGTGTTTATTTATTTTAGGATAACATTTTATTATGGGACGTTAACAATCACAGGCCTGTTATTGAATCGTATAACTTTTTTTTAAATAAAATCAGTTTGTATTGACTTTAGGATTACATTTTTTTCATGATCTGGCAATCACATTTATAGATCTGTAACTTTGACACAAATAAAAATGATATACAAGTTTTGCGTTTTTGTTACTTGAAATGAAGTCTACTTTACACTCCTAAAATTTGAACATAACGATACGGGACACTTGTATAAGTCGTACATTATAGATATCTAGCGTACCAACTTGTTCATTCGGATGGACACGTCATGGTCCGTCGTCCTAGTATTACTAGGTAATACTTTACTGTGTAATATTAAAGTTTAATATTAAACTTTTTTTATTTATACACTGTATTTTATTTCGTCCATGTAGGGAAGGCTCTGCTTCTCTAGATGCGCAACACACACAGATGCACACATCATTAGAGCATAATTGTCAATATTTTATACATATTTTGCTATTTTACATACATATAATCCGAGCTTTAATAATATGTAACATGTCATCCAAAACGACCAAAAAATCGAAAATGTCTTTATTCCATGTCACCGATTTCTTTGTAATTTAGTTTTTCTATATAATTTTGCTACCTATCATAGTTTAGCCTCCAGCGAAACCAAAATGGGCAAAAATCTAGACCTATTTTCAACGGACCATAACTACGGACTCACACTGTATATTCGACTTTGCTAAATGGCTTGAAATAGAGAAAATATGAAATCGCTAAATTCCTAGAGGTGATCTTCGATATTCTAATCCGTAATGTTAGAAAAAAATCTATAAATAGTATTATTATGTCACAAATTTCACCTTTGAATTGTCTCAAGAGAAATACACAATGATGGAAAGTGAATATTCAGGTTAATAAATGTTTGTTCTGATCGTTTAGTTTCACAAAGTGAATCTGAAAACCGTATTGTTACTATATGTGTCGGGGAAATTGGCAAATACGGAATCAGTTTTGTGATAAAATAAATTACTCTATGCGTGCATTGATTCCAATTACAAAAGTTCTTTGCCATCAATACATCGGAATGTAAGATAAACACCGCTAACCATAAATCAAACATATGTGGAACGTATTTAGTTATTTTGCTTTATATTTTAAATTGTCTAAACTTACACTACCGCTTGTTCGCATATGACATACATATTTAAAAGAAAAGAAATCTTCAACTTATTTTTCTATTAACACAAGTACGCGTCTTAAAAAAGGTATATAACCCCTTACCACAATTATTAATCGTATCCTAAATACGTATTTCGTAAAACCACTAATTAAAAAGTCGCACACGGGACACAGTTATATACCTTTTTTTAAGTTTTTTACTTAACCACAGTCTCCAAAAAAAGAATTTTCACAATGACTACCCGGTCAAAGGAGTTTAATAGATTTCATAAGTTATATATTAAAGTTAAACTTATAAGTACAGATATCAATTTCCTGAAACGGTGCAAAAGTAACAATGTTTTTCCTAAATTCATGAACGTAAATGTATCGACAAATTGTAGAAATAACGATAAAATCATTTCATATGCAAAAATGAAATGGTTGAACCTAGAAATGAAATATCTGTACAGTAAACGTAGTAAATTAGAATTAGAACTTTATAATTTGCATTTAAAATTAACTAAAAGCATGAACAATAATGAATTCGAAGAATGGTGTAACTTTTATAGGAAAATTACGGAAATTAAAGACCATAAATTGAAAAAGAAATGTTTAAAACTTAATAAGAAATTCAGAAAGTTATGTCCACCTAAAAAAGATAACAATAGAATTCCTATAAAAGAAACACTAGTGATCAACCAATCATCCGAGAATTTTAGTGATGTAGAAATAGGTTTGTTAAACAAAGGTTTAAAACACTGTTTGCCAAGCCGTCAGATTCCTATGGAACAGGTGATTGCTAGTATCGAAACATGGATTAAGTATTTTGAACAAGGGTCAAAAAACTTTATTCGAGAAGCTTGTAAAACCCAAATCGATAAGAATTTACAGCAGCACAAACAGAAGTCGGTCAATAAAGAATGGAATATCATTAAAACTCTTAGATCGAAGGACTGCTTTTACCTAAAAGCAGATAAAGGGAACAAGTTAGTAATTATGGACAAAACCGACTATTTTCAAAGAGTCAAAAATTTAATTGCCGAAGGTCCGTATGTAGAAATGAAGAGAAACCCGTTACCTAAAATGATAAATGATACAAAAGACGCGATTAAGAAATGTACAATTTTAATAACTTCTACCCAAAAGTATAAATTGAATGTTAGTAACCCTGTAGTACCAAGAATGTATTGTTTACCTAAGATACATAAACAAGGTAACTCGATGAGACCTATAGTTTCAGGTATCAACTCACCGACTTACTTAATTTCCAAATGGTTAGTGAATGAATTTAAAAATTTACCCGCCAAACCAGAAACTTTGTCAGTCAGTAATTCCTTAGAATTTGTTAAATTAATTAAAGATTGTGAACTGGAAACCGGGGAAATTTTAGTTTCATTCGATGTTACGTCTTTATTCCCCTCGGTACCTATTCCAGAGACTATGAAATATTTAGAAAGCTTACTCCACAAGAATAACATCGAACCTTCAAAAATAAAAGAATACATGAGATTGACAACTCTGTGCATGACGCAAAATTGTTTCCAAGTAGGAGAACAATTTTATGAACAGAAACAAGGCACAACAATGGGTAACTGCCTATCTCCTTTCATAGCCAATTTATTCATGAGTCAATTTGAAGTAGAATTTAAAAATAACGCTAAATATTTCCAGAGAGTCTGGATTAGGTATGTAGATGACATTCTCGCGATTTTTGATACACGAAAATGCGAATTAGACATGTTCGTTAATCAATTAAATTTGAAATTTCCGACGATTAAATTTACAGTGGAAAAGGAACACAATAACAAGATACCATTTTTAGATACCTTACTGATCAGGAATAAACATAAAATAGAAATCGATATTTTCCGGAAAGAAACCAATGTTAATAGATTCATCACCGCGGATTCAAATCATAGTTATCAACATAAGACAGCTTCCTTTAATTTCTTAGTCAATCGGTTACTAAATTTTCCGTTAACAAAAGAGAGATATGAAATAGAACTGGATTTCATTAAAAATATCGCGAAATACAATGGCTTTGACATAGAAATAATTAATAAATTAATTAGAAAAACAAAAATAAAAAATACAATCCGCGAATCCACAAGTTTGATATCTCAAAGTAACCAGGAGAAAAAGTACATGTGTTTACCATACCACCCGGTCACGAAAAACATTAATAAAGTTGTGAAAGAAAGAGGTCTCCAGGTTGCCTTCCGGTCAGAAAATACTATCAAAAATCTCCTGGAGAATACTAAAGATAGAGTTAATTTCAATTCGAAATCAGGTATATACGAAATTAGTTGCGGGGATTGAAATCTGAAATATATAGGCCAAACTAAACGACCAATAATAACGCGTTTTAAAGAACACATATTAAATACAATAGACCGGATAAATCCAATGTAGCCAACCACGCTTTGAACACACTGCACAACGTATCGATTACAGGGTTGAGGTTACTCAAAGGAATTAATAAGCCCCACGAACTTGATGATTACGAAAGTATAAATATCGCGAAAAATAAACATAATTCGATGAATAGCGATAGGGCACCGATACCATTCAGTTGTCTCTTTGCATTTTTATTAACATAATTGTGTCATCGTCGTTTTTATAAACCGAAGTCTTTTGCGTTCGACATTTCAACCCGGAGAATAAACATCTAGGTAGACCCTTTTCTTGGTAAGTGTCTCTCTTCGTATTTTCGTATTTTAGTTCCGTAGTTTATTTTTTCACATGTTAAAATTAGTCTATACGTGGACGCGGTGAATAATAGTTGGTGCCTAAGCGGTTTTTCTACCTTTACTGTGTCCCGTGTGCGACATTTTAATTAGTGGTTTTACCTACTGATGATGACAACTTAGTTGTTGAAATACGTATTTAGGGTACGATTAATAATTGTGGTAAGGGGTTATATACCTTTTTTATGTTTTTTACTTAACCACAGTCTCCAAAGAAAGAATTTTTACAAGTACGCGTATTTGTCTTTGCATTATCTGCGGTATTTCCTTCTTTTAGTTTTTTACGTACGTGTATATATGTGCACATATGTAACACCTACAAACATGTTACAAATACTGAAAGGCACGAGTATATTTTGCTTCAAGGATTGAAACGATAGGAAAACGCATTCCATAGTTGTCGTACGAAACAAAAAATACTTAGATACTAGCTTAATCTAATATAAATAAGTAATCGATGGGACATAATTGCATTTGAACAATAAAATACTTCAAGCTTCAATGATACCTTATCTGTTGATGAAGACGAATCATAATAGACTTCGTATTTTTATAGTTCCATATAAATTGTTTATAATCTGAAACGTGTATAGTTTATTTCAAATTATAAGAATATAACTTTGAACGGCTCTAATGCTTTTATTTCACCACCTGCGGCAATAACTACCTGGCCGCTCAATACGATTATCTTTTACGAAAACAAACTGCTGAGGTGCGTAATGATAAAATAAGTATATTGTAATTACTGCAATTTAGATTAAATAAAATTTAATAATAATATAAGTACCAACAGTTGTTAATTTTAATATATAGTTATTATATATAGTTAAATAGTCATTAAATTACTATTTAGATGAAATAAGTGCTTATATTTATTAAACAAAATTTAAGTAAATATAGTTAGGAGAGTTGGTACATATTACATCTAATATTGAGTCTATTTATCATTTATTGTTAATCCTTACTGCTGTATACATATTTGATTTTTCTCTCTTTACTTAACGAACATGTGGCGACCTTTTGCTGAAAGTGAATAGTGATTATGATGTGGATAGTGATAATACTGTTGGAGCACGACAGAGAAAGCATATATCAGAAGATGCAAAACAGATCATTTTCAATGTCTATCATACCCTGATGGAAGAAAATAACGAACTACAAACCCAGAACATTCAACTAACTTCGCAATTAACCAAGGTGCCTTTTGGAACAATATATAAAATAATTAAGAATAACGCAGGGCCTCGAAAGCAAAGAAGTGACAAAGGAGCACCGAGAAAAATTGAAAAGTATGAAATTGATACTATTAGGCAGCAAGTATACTCCTTCTACAAAGTAAATGTTGTATCTACACTTGACTGCTTACATAAAAGAATCAGTGATGAGCCTATAAATATTCAGTGTTCTAAAGCAACCTTGTGGCGGACGCTAAAGAAAGCTGGTTTTAAGTTTGGCACTATAGACAAACATCCCAAAATTATGGAAAGCCCGAGATTACAGAAACTTCGATATGAATACTTAACAGCAATTAGAAGGTATAGACAGGAAGGACGATTCATATGTTATTTAGACGAGACGTGGTATGACACACATGACACAATTTGCAAAGGTTGGGTGGATAGTTCAAGTATGTGTCAGTTGAACGCGCCGGTTTCGAGAGGGAAGAGAATAATCATTCTTCATGCTGGGTCAGAAAAAGGATGGATCGGACAGCCGCTATTATCTGCTAAAAATGTTAAATCCTCAAGTTTAGATTACCATGAAGATATGACCTCATCTTTATTTGAAGAATGGTTTTGTGACACTTTGCTACCAAATTTACCAAAAGATAGTGTGATAGTGATGGACAACGCTCCGTATCATTTTCGTCAGCTAACCAAAGTTCCTACAAAATGTAATAATAAGAAAGATATTAAAACATTTTTAGAAGCAAATAATTTATATTTTATATATTATTATGTGAATAACAGAGCCAAAGAAGCAGGGCACACAATTTTGCGTTTACCACATACCATTACATTTTCAATCCCAACTGAATAATATGGGCCCAACTGAAAAATACCATAAGACGAACAAATCTAACACCGAAATTTAGTGAAAGCAGTGTAACACACATAAAAAATGCTATGGAACATATAACTGCTGTAAATTGGAAAAATGCTGTTAAACACGCAATAGCAAAAGAGGACGAATATATGCGCATGTACAGAATAGTAGCACCTTTGATTATAAATTTGCAATACGATTCAGACACAGACACCGATTTACAAGGCGACTCAATCACAGAACATTTATGAAATGCGGTGACACATAAAAATGTTATTGTGTATTACAAATAAATTAGCTTTATATATCTATATGTATCAACTACACATGTTGCCACACGATTTGTGATTTTTTCTTTGTATATAAACCCAATGTACAGATATTTTTTATTATATACTTTAAATTAACAGCGTTTTATTATTATATTATAGGGCCCTAATTTATAGTCAATACGGCCCCTAGATTCATACGTTGCAAATAGGTAAACCGTACCCGTTCAATAAGGCGACCAGGTATAATAATTATCATCACAGAAGATGGTGCAATAAAAGCATTAGAGCCGTTCAAAGTTATATTCTTATAATTTGAAATAAACTATAACTGCAATTCATGCGTATTTATTAAAAGAATTGTCACATTTTGTACCTGTTTTTAAAAAATGTAAATTTAAACATTGGTAATTCCAAAGCAATTAATACATTTTCCAATTTTAATAAAATATTGGATTGTTAAAATTCCGTAGGGTTTCACGGCCATTGTCACTTGTAGTACAATCTTCTTGCGGAGTTAGCCGTGTTGTTGTAACTTCACTCGCAACATGGCGGAACTCGCGAAAAAATTGTACTACAACATTAGAATATATTTTATACACTAGATTTTATCCCAGTATTATGCCCCTTATATTCACCAGCATGGATTTATTCCTGACAGGTCTAGAAGTATTAATATAGCACTTGTCACTCAGTACATTTCATGTGAACTTAATAGGCAGTGACAAATCAATTTACACATCCTTCACTAAACTTTCTAACTCTGTATAATATTACTTTCTAACGTAGATAATATTAAAATGAATTATTTTTTTTTATAATAATATTGTGGCGTCAAGTTATCTCGCACAAACTAACAATGAAGAGCCATCATTTGAAGTAGTTTTTAAATATACAGCGTGTTCAAAGAAAATGTAACGGGCCTACTAAAGCAAAACTTTTTGGAGCTCTTATTAGAGCTTGTCAACACACAGTATGCTGGAGACAGATGACTTCCACTTCTGTACTATCCTGTCTCCAGGATACTGTGTGTTGACAAGCTCCAATAAGAGCGAAATGTATCCACACATTCAGGGATAGATGTAACTTTTCACTAATTTTTCATTATAATAACATCTTAATCATAAAAGATTGTATTTCGTACATTTAATTGTGATTTGCTAATAGTTTAATATTGTTTTTCACGTTTCAGATTTAGACAAAAGGGGCAGTATCGATTCGGAAGGCAAACTTGTAGTAAGTATTCTATAACTAATATAAGTGAACTGATTATAAGTTGATTTTCTACTGTTTAAAAAATGTTAATATCAAATTATTAATTACAAACGTTTTAATATATACAAGTGTGCTTGTCAGATCATGAAAAAAAATGTAATCCTAAAGTTAATAAAAACTGATTTTATTTAAAAAAGTTTAATTAATAATATTTTCGAAATGTCCAGCTCCTTGTTGAATGCAGGCTTGTGCCCGTAAGCCAACAGAAGAAGTACTTATCCGAATTTCATACTTGTTTTGTCGGATTTGCTCGGCAGCCAGGTGAATACGATCCAACAAATCTTCTCTTCTGTTCGAAACTTGCGCGTAGACTAAATTTTTCATATACCCCCATAAATAAAAGTCAAGAGGAATAAGGTCGGGTGATCTGGGTGGCCATGCAACAGCACCACTTCGACCAACTCAAATTGACTTTCTAGTTTTACACTCGTCCACCTACTTTAAAGCGGGACTAATAAGAAGAGAACGCCAAGAATGATGGTCCTTTAATTTAAGGAGAAAAAACTGATAAGTTATTATTAACAAAAACGGCACTACGTTGTCCTTTTATTTCAAGAACACCGGTATAGGCAACAACGAAGACGCCAATTATATCTTAGCAGCGATTAATTTTCTCCATTATACTTCCTGTCCTGATCATTAAATTTTTCTTTTTATTTTTGCTCATCTACATCCGTAGATTATAAAGATAAAAGAAAATTCTTTAAATCATAAAGACAATTATTTAAATAAATATACTTTGACATGTACAATGAGAAATATTCATGTAAATATGTAGATAACAGAAATGGGATCATTTAAATGCCAATTTAAAAAGCCGTAAAATGAATGTATGGTAAAAGCGATAAACTATTATGTAAATTCCTTATTTGCATGCGAAACGATGGGCGACAGACGTGTTTTGCGAGTGAAACTAATATTCCAGTTAGCATTGGCACATTTAAAACGGTAGCAATTGTGTTTGCCACATGACTGTTTATTATCCATACAACGTATGAATATTTATTTCGAATAATCTTTGACAATGATATCAGATAATTACAATTTAATTATCTGTTAATTCATTTAACTTAACATTAGAATTTTCTTTTGCACGAATTTCGATAACTGTTGTGATATTATTATAACTTTATATTTTGAACGAAATTTTCTATACTTGAAATAATACGTATTTAGTCGTGTTTTGAAGCTGAGAACGGGTTTAAACAGACAGACATATAAACAAATAGTTTTCTTTAGAATTCAATCTTACGTATCAATACCAAAAACATTCATAGACAAACAATGTAAGCCAAATTTTTTGTTAATTTTAATTATATATGAAGCTATACATTTCCAGCTATTCTTTAATGATCCAATCCATCCATACTCAACATTTTTTTCTTGGCCATATACACATATCAGATATTGCAGAATTATTTAAAACAAATGTTAAGACAGTATTTATTTTTAAAAAAAAGAATGTTTTTAATGAGTTTGTTACTTAACTAGTTTTAATGACACCTTTGAAATAGTAAACGCTCTTTAGCAATTGTGTTTATATCTGACTTTCAACTACTACGTGCTACTCTCAAAACATAATTCAGGAGAGAATCAGTAAGCCTGTTTCTATATACAAGTGTCCCGTATCGTTACGTTCAAATTTTAGGAGTGTAAAGTAGACTTCATTTCAAGTAACAAAATCGCAAAACTTGTATATCCATTTTTATTTGTTTCAAAGTTACAGATCTATGAATGTGATTGTCAGATCATGAAAAAAAATGTAATCCCAAAGTGAATAAAAACTGATTTTATTTAAAAAAGTTCAATTAATAATATTTTCGAAATGTCCACCTTTGTTGAATGCAGGCTTGTGCTCGTAAGCCACCAGAAGAAGTACTTATCCGAATTTCATACTTGTTTTGACGGATTTGCTCGGCAGCCATGTGAATACGATCCAACAACTCTTCTCTTGTGTTCGAAACTTGCGCGTAGACTAAATTTTTCATGTACCCCCATAAATAAAAGTCAAGGGGATTAAGATCGGGTGATCTGGGTGGCCATGCAACAGTTCGTCAATAAGAAATTGAAGGTAATTGTCCGCATTTAACCTCCCAGGAAGAACGACAGGACCAATCAACAAGTCATCGATTAGCGCCGCCCAAATGTTAATAGAAAATTCACGTTGAAATTTAGATGGGCGTATAGCTTTGGGATTTTCTGATGACCACCTGTGCAGGTTTCTCGGATTTGCAACACCACTTCTCGTGAACGTAGATTCATCTGTCCAGAGGACTGTTCTGCAAAAATTAAAATGAAGCCGTGACTGTCTTAATATCCAGGTAGAATAAACTAGACGAGCATAGTGGTCTGCCTCAAGCAAACCGTGTCCCCTGCGATAGTGATATGGATATAAGCCCACACGTTTTAAAATTCGCCAAACTGTCGTTCGTGGCACTCCTAGTTGTCTAGCGATTCAACGTACACTGAGAGTTGGATCCCTTGTAACAATAACTACTGCTGCTTCCTCTAAGTCTGCTGGCAAATTTACTCCTCGGTCGAAAAAATAATCACGCAGTCCGCATTCCCGAAATTGTGTGTGTACTTCCAGAAACGTTCTGTAATGAGGAATGCGCCTATCGGGAAACCAATGTCGGTATTCAATAACTGCTTGACGTGCACTGCCATTACAGTAGCCATAGACAAGATGCATGTCCGCATACTCTTGAGAAGAAAATCGGTAAGTCATTTTGAATAAAGAAAACGTGTCCACTCACTAATAAGCTGTCGTATGAACTGAAACGTAATGTATCCTTTATTAAAAAATGCAACGTTAACAGTCATCTGAACATTTGTTTATTGTATGATATTCATGGTTCAGCACTTACGAAATAAGTAAGAACCTTCTTTATCATAAATCAATTTCCAGTACTCCTTTTGTAGATCTCCAAGAAATTACTGTATGCACTACGACACGTGTTTATTTATTTTAGGATAACATTTTATTATGCCACGTTAACAATCACAGGTCTGTTATTGAATCGTATAACTTTTTTTAAATAAAATCAGTTTGTATTGACTTTAGGATTACATTTTTTTCATGATCTGACAATCACATTCATAGATCTGTAACTTTGAAACAAATAAAAATGGATATACAAGTTTTGCGTTTTTGTTACTTGAAATGAAGTCTACTTTACACTCCTAAAATTTGAACGTAACGATACGGGACATCTTGTATAATCTTCGCAAATTCCATATTTGACTATGATGACTAGGGACCGGAGACGAGAGGCCCATGACTAATCACCCACGGGCGTACTATTGAAAATTTGTATTATTAAAGAGTTTTTAATCTTATTTTTGCGAGTATAATTGGAAAACAAACGCGTGGTGATCTATAAAATACGAAATACATTTTTATTTGTTCATTTTGTAGTTCAAGTTGAGTAAAGAGTATTAATATTAACTAAGCAATACTTTCTCAAGGTTCTCTTCTGTAAAATTTGTTGTCTTCGAATGAAATATATTCTCGTAGATAGAAGACGCCCTTCCTACATCGCAACTGGTTATAGGTGCATACTGGAAATATTCTTTTATTACAGCGTATTTAGCAGTTAAGTTTTAAGGTATTGGCCCCATACGCAATTGCCGCAATGTTATTAAATCTGGATTTCTATTAAAAACTGCGTCCAACATTTTCCGAAGGCCACATCCGAAATCACTTGGAATATTTTTCAAATTATTAATAGCCACATCTAATGTGGTTAATCCATTATTTATTTGAGATTTTGATTTTCAAAATAAGTGACTAGTTTTGATTTCTTAAATTTGGAATTTTTATAGTTCCTTCGAGCATCGTCATTTAAACATGTAACGAAATTTTGTAAACTATCAAAATTCTCTGCTTAAAAACTAATAGCTTCCAACCATGTTCCCCATCTAGCTATTGCTGGAGAGGGGCGTAAGGTGGATTCATCAGGAACATTTCGACAAGCATATTTTTGGAGAAATGTTTTGAAGGTGTTTATTGAATGGAATATTTGCCGCCATTAAAGTTTCACAGAGTTCTTCGTTAAAATTATCAGATTCCAACGGGTTTAATTTCTGTGTATCTGTTTGCGATGCTAAGTGACATTTTACGTGCGATTTCCTAGAAAAATATCTGAAAGTTGTAGCTTTGAGTTGTATATAATAAAGGCCTCTTCATGTATTAGTGTTTTTTAAATAACCAAGCGGAACTTACTTTCCGAATCGCCCTTGTATATACTTTTCTCTTACCGTAGGATGAATTACTTTAAAATAAATCAATTGACAAATATAGAGAGAAAAGTTTGTTTTGATATTAATCTGCTTCTACGGATATACTATTGAATCAGTATTAATAACAGTCTTATTAATTTTTGATAAGGTTTGCCAACGATTAAGAGAACTTCCTGAGATAACGGGAATTAAATTTGCCGAACTATAAACAAGAACAGAACACATCTTTTCATTTAAAGGTTTCGGAATACAATTATATTAATTACCAAGGATAAAAACAGATAACGGATATTATTAATTATTAGTTTATGTTGTGATAGGAATCTGCATTTCAATTAAATTTAATATGCGGATGTGATATATTATATTTCATATATTTATAATTAAAGGATTTCTTAAAGGACGAGTGTGAAATAATCAAAAGTTCTTAGCTGTAATATGTATAGTATACTAAATGCTTCTTGTAAGAGTTATTCCGGGTATGAAACTTATTCTTTGAATAACTTTCAGCTGCTCGATGTTTCGATGAGTCCTATCCATTATCTTCTGGAACATTTCAATACAGTGTCGGCAAAACTTTCACCAGATTTGTAATACGTTTTAACAATAACAACGTGCTATTCCTTGATATAACGTTCCTAATTTTTTAGTTGGAAGAATTATAGATGACATCTGTTAATTTTTTCTATATATATATATATATATATATATATATATATATATATATATATATATTGTAATAATACGGATAACTGCCCCTAAGTTGGGCCGCCAATAATGTAATAATACTGACGGAAAGCTGCCCCACGTTGTGGTGACAATAATGTGATAATACTGACGGAAAGCTGCCCCACGTTGTGGTGACAATTAATGATATCACGCTGACGTGGTATAAGAAAATATATTAGTTATATATATAAATAAATTTAGAAAGAATAGCCTGTATTATGCTAGCTCAAATATAATGTATATAAAAGATAATCTGAGATGAAAACTGCTTATCTCAGGGTCAAAGGTAGGTTCCGAACGTACAGACAGCTACACAAGAATACATAAAATAAAACGATTAGGTCAATAATAATAGTAATATATTTTAGAAATTAATTGATGTCCTTTTCCAAATATAAAACAAGATATAATATTATAATATATGAAAGTTGTATAAATACTTTGAAATGCCGTGAGTAAAATTAAATATTAGGTATTTGATCTCGAGAATAGTTATATCTTTCATATAATTAAGGTAAACAATCTTTACAGAATACCTGTCACTTTAAGTACAAATAGGAATGTCAAACCACGTGTCTTCTAAAATGTAAAATGTTCCGTAGAAAACCAACAAATACAGCAAAGGCAGGTTACGAAATCCTTATTTCGAACGTCTGGTAGATAATCTTGTTGTAGAATCGCCAATGGTCCTCTTGCATGAAGTAAACAGCATGGTTATGTGAATATACGTTTCCCAGATGAGTGTAATTTGTCCAAAATTTCAAAAAGATAATTCCAGTGGCTTCTTTAGTAAAACTGTATAAACGAACATTAATTAATTTATAGAAGGAATCAAAATAGTGAAGATTATTAGGTCTCCATGATCTCCAGACACGAACAAAATCTTCTCACAAGGTAAATATTTCAAGTAACTATAAATTATCCACTTTTTGGTAATTAACACGTTGTTATAAGTTATTATGAGAATAATTTCGTAGAGGAATTCCAAAATATCACTTAATTTTTCAACTTCATGCAAAAAAACTTCTCAATCAATCAAAAAATAATAATCAATAATCTTGTTTTTCGTTGTCCCGGCTCCCATAAGAAAAATTTGTATTTCCATAAATCAGATTTTCTTAGGAATTTGTACAATGATCTCGAAAATTATATTAAAGACAACTATGACAAATTCAAATAAATAATAATTTTGAATGTTACTTTTGTAAATAAAATATATAATTTAGTAATGAAAATAATTCTGACAGCTAAACGTCATGCTGATAAAATCTACTCACGTATTTCAAATTACAAATTTAGAAATGATAATATCCAAGGAACAATAAAAAATATTACAATATTAAAAGAAATATATGTATAACAAAGAATATAACTATAATCAGATTTAGAAAACCTAGAACTTCGCGGAAAAATGTAAAGATATTTAAATAAAGAGCGAGAAATAAAAATGGATTGAATATAATTTACAATGTTTATCGATATCAATATTTCTAAATCCAACTATGGTTTTACATTAATATACAAAAATTTAGCTGTTCAATAATCTCACAAGACATTATTTTTCAGATATAACATTCTCGGATCTGTTATCTATAAGCAGAAGAATTTGATATGAGGGTTAACTGCCCTACAACAATATATATATATATATATATATATATATATATATATATATATAGTAAACTTAATCAGTCGGCGATTAAAGGTCTGGTTTATTACTTCAAAGTATATATATTTAAAACAACCCTACATGTTTTGGCAATGATGCCTTTATCAAGGATATAAAAAATATAGATGAAAGAATATAAATGTCAAATAATTGAGTTGCTATGGTTTAAATTATTCAAAGAAACATTCCAATAATAATAATAAATCATGCCTTAGTATTCCAAAAAATAGATAGCAAGGTGTGAACATATGTGTTGTTAGCTGCTAGCAGCTTGTGTCTCTTTCTGGGTATGAACTTGTGTGTTGGTTGCTGCTGGCAGCTTGCGTCTCTCTCTGGGTGTGTGGTTTTGTATTTGTGTGAGCGCGTAAGTGTAGGGTTTTGTATGTTGGCGCGCTCGTGTGTGTGTTTAGTGACCGGTCGCGTAAATTTAGAGAGATCGGATAACCAGCCGTTGCGTAGGGCCGCCAACCCTTTTCCGGAAACTTCTTTACTTTTCCGTGCAGTACTTCGACGGCCCGACACCCGCCCCAACGAGGCAAGGCGCAGACCAGCGCCTTGCCTCGTATATATATATATTATATATATATATGAGAAAAATTTCTTTGAGTGTACAATGTTGGATCAAATTTCTATAATATTTATATAATTTTACTGTCAATAAAGACAGAATTTGGGGCAATGTATCAAATAAAACGATTTATTGCTGCGTAACGTTTCGAAACTATATTTGTTTCTTCATCAGACCTCATAAATTAATAACAAATTAGCCATACACCATACAGTATGCAAATGTACTTACACCTAGCAATTAAAAATTCGTAAACGATTATATAATAGAAAGAAGGAAGATATCAATTAAAATTCATATATGGTTATATTTTGGATATGACAATTAACTTAGCGAAACAAAATCAATAATTTAACTTGCTTTATAGCATAAATACTTTAAACTGATGTTCAAGTTAAACATTGGCACATATAAATAACACGATTATCCGAAATTTGGCGTGTTTTGGATTGATAATATATAAAATTCAAGCTTAAATTAATTTGGGGGCGAGATAAAAGTACATTTCCCCCAATTAGTTTTTAAAGTAAATTAGTTCCTTTGAGGTCCTATAATGCTTCCAAAAGTATTTTATGAAGATATAGGAATTTGTAACGATCTTAACAATAACCAAAATGACGTTATGGAAAAGAACATTGAAATTTATGCAAACAGTAACTTTTTCTTCCGCAAAAGTTGACAGATCAAAAGCAAGTCATTGTTGGCACACCGTTTTTTAACAGTCAAATCTTCAATTACGCTTAATTACAAAATTTACAATTAATTAAAGCGAATTTACAGAAAATCTAAACGTCGATGGCATTAGTAGTAAATCAAGTATACCATTCAATCACTTAAAAATACATGTTTTATGTGTGGACGAAAACGTATAGTTAGTTAGTAGTCGTTTTGAACGTATTTTATTTTTTTGTAAAATAACGGTGACTTTGCGCCAAAAACTTTATTGGGATAAATTAATTCCCCAAGGGTCCTCTCAATGTCCCAATAATTATTTTTTGGGAAATCGTACGCATACTGAAGCTCCTCCAATTCCCGATAACAAAAATCAATTCAAGTGCCGTGTAATTAACCATCTAACGTTGATACCTCAATTAGATGATTATAAGAAGTCACATTCACCTCGGGGGTGATTACATTTTTTCCAAAAACGTCATAAGCGAAACAACTAAACTCACAAAAGAAAGATTTCGTCTATCGACACGTTTCACTTCAAATATTCGTAGGACAAGTGTGAAACTCACACACCACCTTTTCCACTACCTCTATCGAAAACATACTCATCGCCCTCAGCGATGAAATATGATACAAACATAAAATCCAGAGAATTATACGGGGACTGATCAATAAAATATTGTAACAATGGTTGTAGATGCTGGTGGAGATATTTTAGGAGTAAAATGCGCAGGAGGATGGAAATCCTGTCAAATTTCCACGCGTTATGTCGATGATTCCATCGATAACAAAATCGAAATATCGAGAAAATTGTTTCATAGTAAAGAGTAGACTCGGCAAGAGCGGCAAGTTTAAGCTTTATAAGGTTAGTACTTCCTACAATAGGCATTCTTTTCAAACAACCATCTATACATCGGGTCGGCTGTTGTTTGAAAAGAGTACCAACCTTATGAAGCTTAAACTTGCCCCTCATTGCCGAGTCTAGTAATGAGTCTGCAAATGCTATTCCATTGTCGTTTACTTCAACATTCACTGCACCAGCAGATGGATTAATTTCAACCAATTCATCGTCCAAATTTTGTAATGATTTTTAACATCTATGATACAAATATTGGTATTAACTTGTAACACTAACTTGTAATAATTTTACGAGTCAACTTTTAAAAATAAACTTACATAATTAATACGGTGTTTTGATGAATTGTTGTTTACAAATGAGTAACAAATAAAAAAGTTTACGCCGGTTTTAGAAACCACCCAAAAAAGGACAAAAGACCACCCAAAAAATTGTTTTTAGTCCGCTCACAAAACATACAAAACAATAATAAACGACACGGACCATAACAACATTTCACAAATCGAGGATCCTACAATGACGTTACACACTTTTATTTCGATTAAAAGTGAGCAAGTGCATTATCCATTGTTGTTGTCATATATTCACAACACGGGCAAATCGTTTTTAATTGAGTACCGACTACCTTATGTTATAAAACACGGTCAGAGCCTCCTGTCACAATCAGTACTTTCACGGCTACCATGATTAAAACAGCGCTTGTTGCGTGAACGTCCAAGAGTGTTAAAAAAACACACAACTATCGTAGTTATAAATGACGTGAGGTTCGCTCGTTTCTCGTACGAAAATTTTCGGAAAAAAATCGTGAAAAGACGTGAATCGAGTTTTATAGAAAATTTTTATGGGAAATTCGGTCATGATTTTATTACGAAATAGTGTTAATAGGAATAAAAAAAAATTCAGATAAATATTTTTTTTCAATTACAAAATACGCGTAGGAAAAAAAATTGTATTTAGTGCTGTGATATAAAATAGTATTTCTTATTTAATTCTTCTTTTATGTGATATAAATTCAATTGGAATTATTTAAACTTATTTAATATAAAGAAATTGTTAACTAAAAACATGACAGTCGAAGGAGTTCCAGTGAAAAAGGTTTGTATTTTTCTTTGTATCCGTTTTTCTATCGCAATAATTACCCTTTAATATTCGCACAGGTGTAAATGACTCCGTTCATTATTACTAAATACGTTGTCGTATGTAAAACGGATATCGACTGATGTCATAGACAAATATTTATATATTATTTACACACGTATGGTATATCTTAATGACCTTGCGCACCTGACAGACATAATAATTAAACTTAACGTTTAGAACATGTCCATTATAAATTTAAACGAACGCGCGCACCTAACCATTGTTGTAAACAAAATAAATGATGAAATTGAATTTATTTCCTTCGCGAAAATCTCGTTCTACTTTGCGTAGCTTTTAAGAGAAGCGTTTGTCGATGGATTTTTTAAAATAATAATTTTTACAAACATACACAAAATGATAAAATTGTGATTAAGATTGCATTTGAAAATTTCGAATGCCTACGTTTTGTTTAGAGGAAATATGTTTTGATGAATTGTATTATATAATTACCGAAAAAATATTATGCAATTCTGTCGGATTTCTTATTTGTTTGGACACTTAAAACTTGAATTTTAAGTGACTGTGTTTTTATTTTCTATGGGATGATGAGTGAAATACTTATTTTAAGATAAAAAAATATACTTGATTTTTCTACATACGAGGGTAGACTTATTCGCGCGATCGCCTAGAATAGGCCGTGAAATTAAAAAAAATACGTAACACATTTTGACAACCGATACCTTGCAGCTTGCTGTTAATCTCTCTCTCTCTCTGTATATACCGGGTGTCACACAAAAAACACCCCAAGCTGTAACTGTTATTTACATTCCGATTTTCATGAGACAGCTACTAAATAATATGGTGTGATGAATACTATGTTTGAGGCTATGTTTACTATTTTTCAGCGCCATCTTCAATTTTTAGCGATTGTCAACTTTTTTTTCAAATTGTTAGGTATATTTCTTTGCGTCATTGGATAGAGATTTCTTTCTTGAATCCATTGATGTGCAATAGATCAATTTTAATTAAATTTAGAAGAAAAAATTATTAAAACACTGTCCATATATTCTCTTTGTTACTGTATACAGTAAAAATCTCTTCCCTATAGTCACCTACAAACGTGTATTACGTATGTGTGCGTTCGAGAGCGAGGAGTGGGGACTGCACGGAGCATAAGCACATACATAGTATAAACGTCGATGAATGTGGAACTAGCGGCAATAATAGGGACTTTATGTAATAATTAACACAAATAAGTGTGGACTTTTTGGAAGATTTTAATATTTTTAACGTTTAAAACAATGTCAGATATACCTATAACAATAACAATAAATAAAGCGGTAAATCATAATAACTTCTATTTTCTATACATAATAAATAAAACCTTCGTATGTTTTAACAGATTTAAACAGCCATATTTTTCAAAATTTTTAATTATGTGTCTTATCGTTTCAAACGAAATGGTACGTTGAAAGTTAATTTGAAATACCCGTGCAATTTCTCTTATGGTGCGACCAAGATGATACTGTTTTACAATTTTTTTTTGTTCAAGGGTAAAAATATCCATCGTGAATACCGACACAAGTTAGCTTATACGTAATCAATAGCCTTAAATTTAATAAAACCAAGAAAACAAATACTGGAACTTTGATAGAATAAATAAACGTAACTGAAATCTATTCGCAACAGTTAACCAAACCATCCACCTTTGCAAGTAAACTGTAACTAATGGGTATCTTTTCGAGAAAGGCGTGCATCGCTGCTCGTCTACACAGTCCCCATCCCTACTTCTCACTTCACGAACACACACATACGTAATACACGTATGTATGCATATTCTACTGACTATAGGGAAGAGATTTGTACTGTATACATACTGTAGTGTGCGATGGAAAAATAACCCATTACGCATATGTAACTCTTTTACTTTTCTTTCCTAAGCCAGCATATTCTGATATTTTTAAATAAATAATGAATTTCAATTAACTTACTGACATGTTACAAATTTATTTTGAATGCAATAAAAACTCTAATCAGGTGTTGCGAATTTACATGGAACGTTTTCCGGAAAGAAAAGTTCCAGAAAGTCGTAAGTTTAGCCGAAAATTTAAGAAGATTTGGATGTCTCGAGAAACCGAAAATAATGCGCAAGAAATTTTCTGAAAACGTGGAATTGGACGTTTTGATTGGGCTATTTTTTATCGACGGTTCCTTAAATCACCTAAGATATCACCATTAAGCCAACATGTTTTTTGGGTGAATTGCCGTTTGTGGAACTGCGTGAAGTATATTTTCAACAAGACGGTGATACTCCCCATAATGCACGAATAAATGTTGGTTGGTTGAATATAAATTCTAATGAACAATGGATTGCCACATATGGACCTATTCGTTGGCCTGCGCGTTCACCTGATCTTACGTCTCTAGATTTTTAATTTTGGGGATATCTCCAAGATCGAGTTTATATAACAGTGTTACAGAACGTAAACGATTTACGAAACCGAATAATTGAAACTTCTCGGGAAATACCTAATAATTTCGTATTAAATGCCACCCATGGTGTTTTAAGGAGATGCCAGTATTGTATTGAGCATGACGGTAATCAATTCGAATAATATTTGTAAAATTTTGTAGTTTTGAATTTATTTTTTAGTTTGTTATTATGTATTATTGTATATGGGCAATGCGGTATTTTTTACACACAAGTGACTTTAAGAGGATGTTCGGAAAGTGTTTTAATTATGTTCTTTCTTTTCTAAATTTACAATTAAAGTGGATGTATTGTATATCAATGGATTCAGAAAAAAAATCTCTATCCAATGATGCACAAAAATATATACCGTGCAATTTGAAAAAAAAATTGATAATCGCTAGAAATTAAAGATAGCGCTGGAAAAAATAATGTAGCCTCAAACACTATGTACCGGTACCAAATTAAATGGTTTGATGAGTACTAACTCAGTTAAAAAGTAGTTAAAAAAGTTAAAAAATAATAAAATTTTATTATTTTTTAACTCTACATTTTTTACCCCAGAAGAAGCGACAAAGTCTGTCGCGAAATATAGGGTAATTTAATAAAGGAGTTTTTTAATTGACCGCTTACCCGAATTTTAATTAATTTTTGATAATATATCACGGTCGATAATTTCTTTTCAATTATATATATATATATATATATATATATATATGAACTTCATGTGTATGAGAATTAATAATTATTAAATCTCATTTTACATGCGATTGTCGCTATAATTTGTTGCATTTATAGCATTTATAGCGACAATCGCATGTAAAATGAGATTTAATAATTATTAATTTTCATACACATGAAGTTCATTACAGTTCGTATATATACACGTAGTATAGAGGTGAATAACATGTCTGTCTTCGGTAAGGTGCACTGATGATCTGTAAAAAACAGTGAAATATCGATATATGCACATTCCGCGCAGATAAGTTTTTCACAAAATTTTTCATATATATATATATATATATTTATATAATTTAAACGAAATTATCGACCGTAATATATTGAATAAAATAAATTAAAAGCGGGCAAGCGGTCTGTCAATTAAAAAACTCATTTATTAAGTATCCCTATATTTCGCAACAACTTTGTTGCTTGTAGATTTTTTTTGAAAAAAGATTTAAAAAAAAATATGACACAATTGTCAAATTTGAAGTGCGAAAATATTAATGATATTAACATTTGAAATCTAAATTAAACAAGTAACTGGGTTTATGAAAGAAAAAGGAGGAGAAATTATTATTAATTGTCGACGTACACAATATGAACAAAATCATTCTAAGCAGAGTCGCGGGTGAAACAGTGACATACATTTCCATTAACCCCATAATGAACAAAGTAAAGTAGTGAATTTTCCAACGGAATTCATCAATCAGCCAAATTTTACATTAAAAAATTGATGAACAATCTAATTGAAGCAACAATTCTGATTGGACCTCATAAAGGTGAAGACGTACTACTTCCACGAATACAACTCATTCCAATCGATACGGCGTTCGATTTCAAACGACTTTAATTACCAATACTCCTTGCGTTAGCTATGACTATCAATATAGCGCAAGGAAAATCTTTGCAAGTGTGCAATTTGAATTAAGAAAACGATTGCTTCTCTAATGGGCAATTATACGTCGCATGCTCCAGACTCGGCAAAGCATTTGATCTTTACGTTTTTGTAGAAAACAGACAAACAAAAAATGTAGTCAATCCACTAGCAAAATAATTTACTCACGATCGGTTAGTAAAACATTTCTAACCTTCAAACCGGTTAGAAAACGCGCTATTACATACCAATGTTTTACCGGCTAGCTTATGTCACTTTCCCGGTTAGGTAGTGTCATTTCAGTATTTATGAAACGTCAGTGTCATTTAACTAAGTAAATCAAATTATAACAAACTATTCACAAATCATGATTAAGTAAATAACCATACAACGTTTCAATACAATAGTATATTACATACCGAGCGGGGAAGTGCTCTATTACAGCCGAGCGTCAAGGTAGCTTACCTAGGTGCAAAGCACCGAGGTAAGCTGCAGACGCGAGGCTGGAATGAGTTCTCCCGAGGTATGTATACGATTTTACTCACAATCTACTATTAGTAATTCTATATAAGTTTTATTTTAAATAATAATAATAATAATAATAATACATGAGTATCGGTATTTATTTTTATGATAATTTGATAAACTATTTTAAGGAAGATACTTGTAAAATCGTTGCTAGGCAATGTAATAAGTTTGTTGAATCTGACAGTTAGGTAATTATTTTGCCAGTTACAAAATATAGTACGGCATTTTTAATAATAAAAAATCTTTATACGTGTATACTAAGAAATATGTCCGACAGTGAACTTGAATGCACCCCACCAGAACTGCGAGTAGCTGCAGAAAAACCTACTGAAGGCATGATTCCAGAAAAAAGCAGGGAGAGGTACGAGAAGACTTACGAAGCATATAGTAAATGGTGGTGATAATTCTAATGTAACCATTAATATTTACAACTCTAAATAGGTTTATTATTGTTTCTTTACTAAACAAATACAGAGTTTGATTCCAATTTATTCTTAAAAACATGTTTTAATGCCAAAATGACAATGATGTCATATTTGTGACTAATGAACTGACACTTGCTAGCTGGGAAAACACTTTTCCGGCTATAGCTGGGAAAGTGAAGTAGGTAAGCAATAAGTCGCTTCCCGACTGTTTCGAAGGGTACAAATCTACAGATTACTAACCGATTGTGAGTAAAATTTATTTGCTTTTGGAATTAATATTAATTGTTGCATTAAAATTTCCGTGACTGTTTACTATTAGAGGAAGACCATGTTTACAATCGTAGGATAATAATTTAGTAATCTGTCAAAAAATATCACAAGTAATTGTTACGTTATGCAAACGTCGGAGGAAAGATTCATTCCCATCTCAAGATTAATTCTGATCTCTTCACGGTAATGAACCGCTTCTCGCCTCGGTATGTAATATACTATTTTTTTGAAAAACATATTTTTTCCCTTCCTTTCATTCTACGTAGCCATTGCAACCCAAGACAGGGTATTGAATTGAATTATCTGTTTTCTCGGTGAATCTATGTTAATACTTTTATCTAGTTTCCCATTCATTTCGCATCAGACTAAGCCACATCGAAGCGTGGCCTGATTTAGCTAGTATTAAATAAAAACTATAAACGCTGTTGTGTTTTATTTCATTTAATATGTTGTGGTTATAATACATTCATTTCAGTATATTATACGCATCTTGGATCTTTGATACATCATAATCACCACCTTTAATTACTTTAAATCATTTACATATTGTTAGGACGCTCCAGCTAGCCCGGAAATAATCAACACGAGCTATAAGTGTCCACCTTGAAACAATTTGGCGGTCCTACGTTGTCAAATACAACCATAACCCCAATTATTTGTAAATAATTTACATTTGTCCTTAACAATAGTAAATTTTAATGATTTAAACCCAAGAAATTGTAACTATACTGAAAGCATCTAAGTTAAATACAAAATAAAGCTAATAAAAAACCACTAATACATCAATATATTACATTTTATTATAACGGGCTAAACACGTATTTCCATAAGCAAGGTATAATTTTTTTAAACAACACTCAAAACAGATTCAGTTGAAGAAGATCCGCCCGGAAGTAACCTCTCAATGAGACCGTTCAGTATGGCTTGAATCTGGAGGATCAAATCTTGGAATAAGCCTCCTGTCGCGCTGTTGGTGATACTTAGAATCGAATCGATTATATCCTTTAGAAAGTCCTGAACTGGACCAGTTATGGATGTTAAGTCTCTCTTTTGTAAAGAGCGTATTTGCGAAACTATCTCGCTCTCCTCATTGATCGCAAACGCGGCTGTCACGGCGATAATCTGAAAAAGAAAGTTGTTTAATATAAATTTGATGATGAACGTAAATGACACTGCAACTCCTATACCGATAGGTCCAACTCGCAACGGACCATAGGCAACAATATACGTATGGAACGTAATGCGATGTGGCAACGTGTGTACGATGCCTATATTGAGTGACTTTCTTAAAATTTAAATTTATTTTGCAGAATTATTGATTTTTTTATCTTTTAGAAAACGTAATTGTTTTTTTATTACTTAAAATTAGTTTATATGAAAAATAGTATACCATAAAAGTGTAAACAAAGACAGTATACATTGAAACGAATATTCATTCAATTGTATTGTCATGAAATTGAATTTGTCAATCGTTGTTAAATTTGTTAGAATGAATAGATATTTATATTTATCGGAAAATACTAATACTTAAAGCAAACAAATAAGGTGTAGTGTTTTGTTATAGGAATGTATAATATCCATTTCCTCCTGCATATTGATTATGCAGCTGATGCTTTCGTAATATGCTCATATTTGTATTATTTCAACTTATACTTCGGTCGATACATACCGACTTCCTTCAAACCAGGAGGAAGCTACAGTTGTAATTAAACTATACTTCCTTTTTTTTATTACCTACGGATATTCACAATTCCAAAATACGTTACAATGTTGCTTATTTTAGATTGTAATTAGCTGAATGCTGTCGCAAAACTGATCTCTGCATTTTTAAAAATGCCAGAATAAAATTAACCCCTGCCATTATTATAATTTTACAAAGGAACAGACACGTACTTCAATTTCTACGAAAAACTAAGCCTACAGTTCATGTATAATACAGTGATAATGAAGACTGGAGCGTTTGTCGACCTACGAAGTTGTACTTTACTTGTTTATTGTTAATAAAAGGCTGATGGAAATATTACGTGAGATTTTGGTATCTGTATTATAATAACATCACGATAATAGTAGAAATACAAATATGAGCATATTACGAAAACATCAGCTGCATAATCAATATGCAGGAAGAAATGGATATTATACATTCCTATAACAAAATACTACACCTTATTTGTTTGCTTTAAGTATTAGTATTTTCCGATAAATATAAATATCTATTCATTCTAACAAATTTAACAACGATTGACAAATTCAATTTCATGACAATACAATTGAATGAATATTCGTTTCAATGTATACTGTCTTTGTTTACACTTTTATGGTATACTATTTTTCATATAAAGTAATTTTAAGTAATAAAAAAACAATAACGTTTTCTAAAAGATAAAAGTAAAAAAATCAATAATTCTGCAAAATTTAAATTTTAAGAAAGTCACTCAAACGCATCGTACACACGTTGCCACATCGCATTACGTTCCATACGTATATTGTTGCCTATGGACCGTTGCCAGTTGGACCTATCGGTATATGTTCATTAGATTAAAGAAAAATCTATTTATTCTAAGATTTTTGGATATTTAATATTCACTATTTTGCTTCTAAATAGATGGTACTATAAGACTAGGCGTATACCGATACACAAGGCAGTTCAGGACAGTCACTGATGTTTATATTTTTAAATAAACTATCAATGTTTAACGAAAATTAATAAATAATATTTCGCGGATAACAAGATTTAAATTTGAAAATGTCAAGTATCAATGTGACCAACATGCATACTTTATATAAAAATAAAACTCTGAACTTTCTAAATCTCTAAATTAAATAATTTCAATTTATTAATGTAAAAAATGAAAAATAGAAAAAATAGTATAAAAAAATCGTTTCATAAGGCCTTTTGTTGATGGATGGAAATTATGTTGAAGAATAAAGTACATTTTTTACCCTAAAATAAGTATTTTATTGAGAAATCACTCTCCCATAGTAAAAATATAGTCACGTGAATTTCAAGCTTTAAGTGCCCAAACAAATAAGAAATTTGAGAACATACCATGATATTATTTCGGTAATTATGCAATACGATCCATGAAAACGTATATCCTCTTAATAAAATTTAGGCAATCGAAATTTTCAAACACAATCTCAATCACGATTTAACCATTTTGTAACACTTCTCTTAAAAGTTACGAAAAATAGAACGAGATTTCCGCCAAAGAAATGAACCAAATTTCATTACATTTCGTTACTTTGATTTGTATATCACTATACATTAGTTCAATTTGTAAATATATTTTTATTGTATAGATATTATATAATGTGTTGTATTAGGTATAACTTAATTATTGTAACTTTATCCGGATGAAGCACACCAATTGAGGGGCGAAGTATTGGCTGAAAACAGTCAATTGAAAGAGTATTTCAAACTTTCCCCAACCAAATTTCTAACAGAGACTCCTGATCTTATCAAATCAAGTTATAGTTGAAATCCCAATTGTGTACCGTATTTGTCTATGTCACAGTTTTGTATTTATTTGCAAATATGTAATTAATTTAAATATAGACATGATCAGCTTATTTGAAATGTATTTAAGAAAATGAATACTGGTAGCCGTAACTTTGTAGTAATTCATTTTGAAAATAATAAAATAAAATAAAACAATCACTTTGTTATACCACTTTATTCACATGTAATAGTGACCGCGGTTTCGACATACAATGTTATTATCAAACTGCAAAAGTTACAGGCCTACATAGAACTTATAAATCACACAAAAATATATGGGGGTGGTTTATGATGTTATATAAAATTACTACTATATACTTAACTATTATATAAAACATTGGAAAAGAGGTGTGTATATATAAGATCCAACTGGTCGTTAAGAACAATATCTATTGTGTTGTTTCCGCTTTTAAAAATTTCAAGTGACTCTAAAAGATTTAATTTACGACCTTTCTCGGCCAAATGCAATATTTTACGGTGACCAAATGTATGCCTTTCTGTAATAAGATGGTTTGCGAATGTTGAATCTGTCTTCTTTAGTTTATATGACCTCATGTGTTCCTTTTCCCGTATAATAAAACTTCGACCAGTCTGACCTATATATACACTTTTACAATCTTTAAAATATAATTTCTACACTCCTGATTTATTATTGATATCTGTTTTAGGTTTTGCGTTAAAAATGAAATTACTTGTTTTTACATATGGTTTGTAAGCTATACTAACATTACTATTATTTTTTGAAATTATATTTCCAATTTGCTCGCTTATTTTACCGAAGTAAGTTAACGAGACAAATTGTTTCAAATTAGCACTATCTTTAGGATATACTAAACTAAGGGCCACTTGTAGCTGTTTTTTCTTTAGTATACTGTCAATTACGCTACTTTTATAACTATTGTTTACCTCTATTTGTTTTATAGTATTGATTTCACGAACAAAAGATTCATTAGACAAAGGAATATTTAATGCTCTATGTATCATAGAATTAAAAAATGAATGTTTGTGTGTCTTAGGGTGTAGTGAATCTTTGGGAATAATGCAATCAGTGAAAGTAGGTTTACGATATATATAAAATTTTAAGCTCTGATCTAATTTGTTTAATTTTAAATCCAGGAAGTTAATACTGTTATTCTCTTCTATTTCTACTGTAAAATTGATATTAGAATGGATTGAATTTATGTAGTTCAGAAATGTTTGTATGTAGTTGTCTATGAGTACCCTTAAAACAAGCTAGGATGTCGTCTACATACCGATACCAAAATTTAATATGCTTTTTACCTAGTTGTGATGAAAGAATTTTTTCTGTAATATGCTTCATGAAAATTTCAGCTAATAGAGGACTTAGAGGTGAGCCCATTGAAAATTTTTAAAAGCCGTAACACAATAGATATCGTTTTAAACGACCAGTTGGATCTTATATATACACCTCTTTTCCAATGTTGTATATAATAGTTAAGTATATAGTAGTAATTTTAAATAACATCATAAACCACCCCCATATATTTTTGTGTCATTTATAAGTTCTATGTAGGCCTGTAACTTTTGCAGTTTGATAATGGCATTGTATGTCGAAACCGCGGTCACGATTATATGTGAATAAAGTGGTATAACAAAGTGATTGTTTTATTTTATTTTATTATTTTGAAATGTATTTACTTACACAATAAATTAAATTGGCTGCACATTCTGCAAATCTGAATTTTATAATTACGTAAGTAAATTGAATTGCAAAATTCTTTGTTTATATTTGACATGTCTATATTTAAGAAGTATGCTATAAAGTGGAGAAACTAAAGAATCAATGAATATGATATCTTGCACCCGTAAATTTATACTATACAGATGGTTGGTTTTTCATTGTACACCCATTTCGTTGTACGTCCATCAAATCCTAAACTGTATCACCTCAAAAACAAATTGGCATATCGATGCGAGAGCTCACATCAAACTTTGCTACAAAATAATACAAATCTGTATCTGTATACATGTACATTTGTACACTTTGTACTGTATCCCCTCATCAACTGGTATACGAGCTGACATTTAAATAATATTTTGTTTTTTACTCGGTCACATTCCAAAGAAAACTTTGTATTTTTTTATTTTTGCTATTGTGGCGTTATTCATTGCCCAACGAATATATATATATATATATATATATATATATATATATATATATATATTATAATGGGATAAACCTCCATTATATTGATGAGCTATTTCTAATATTATGTCTATAAGATTTTCTTTTTTTATATTATAACATATGCAAGAGATATTTTGATTTGTGTGAATTTGTAATAGTTGTCATATTTATTAAAAGATTGGATACCTTATTATTAATATATTAGTTTTATAAATATCAATAGAGTTCAATCTTGGTATATATATTTTTAGTTTATTATATCTGTTAAAATTGTACAATCGTGTAAATTATAGTTAGTCAATTTGTATAAATGATTGTCAAATTTAACTTATGCAAGTGAGTAGTTTTAATATTCATACTTAAATGTCATTTTCAAATTTGAATTTTAAAAGAGACTAACTGACTTGGATGTATACGAAAGTATAGAAGATAACCAAGGCGATTTAAAAAAAAGAGGAGATTATTATTTTTTTGACGTGAAAAATAAGAGACATAAAATTTAAAAACTGAATTTTTGATTTAATAAATAGCAGTTAACTAATTTTGAATACACCAAGGAGAATTCAGAAGACTGGATTACTGTTAATCTAACAGAACAGGCTATACTTTGTTATAAAGAGTGTATTTGGAAGAATAATATATGGTGTATCTTGTGTTGTAATAAATCTATTCGTGGATTGGAAATATAACAGTAGTTGGTCCGAGACTGGCAATCTTCTCTATAGATAGTTGTAATAAATCTATTCGTGGATTGGAAATATAACAGTAGTTGGTCCGAGTCTGGCAATACTTCTCCAAGCATAGTAATAATAAAATATATTCGAATAAGTAATAAGCTAAAAAAATACTTATACCAAGAGATTTTCTTATACATGTTCAAAGATACCGTTTTACCAAGCTCATTTAATATAATTACTAATTGTTGATTCTTTAAATTCAGAGTCCTTGCATAAGTTATTTCTTTTTTTTCATGGTTTATGTATATTTGAGATATTAACATTTAAATTTGTTTATTTTATAATATTAGAAATGGCCACATTTGTAAATATATCAGATTTAATCATACATAGTGAATAAATAGTTTATTTGTTATAAAATATTCTTATATCTATTAAATTGGCTAGTTATTGTGAATCTCAACCCTGAGTACGAGAGTAGATTCATCTCTTCGACTAAGTTATTGCCGGAAAACAATTAACAAGTAAATATTTATTATTATTTTTTTGCATTCTTCATATTATTACATTTTTGGCGCTCGAACGTGGGGGCTCGGTTAAAATATAATTGCTGTATTATTTTTATTTATTTCTTATAAAACTTTATTATTCATAAATATATAAACATGCCACGAAACGTATCAAGACAAAGTAGATCCACTGAACGTGAAGAAGGCACTGAAAAACGATCTATAGATATACAGCCTATGACATCAGAAAACCGCGGAGATGAAGTGGTTATTACAAAGATTGATCCTAGTCAGCAGTTACTGGTGGAACTTAGTGCAAAGTTTGATAAAACGAGCCAGGAACTCAAACAAGAGTAAATAGCAAACTCGATCAAACCAACCAAGAAGTTGTAAAAGCTAAACAAGATATTAAAATGGTATAATAAAGTATAATCAAGATCTTCGATCTGATATGGTTCGCATCAATGAAAATACTCTGCAACTCATCGAACGATATAGCGTAGAAAATCAAGAACAGATGGACAGTATAAAGAAAGATATACAAGTGATAAAGGAAGATACTGAGGTCAAATTCGCTAAAATTGGTATAAACTTAGACCACATCAAGGAAGATGTTAAGTTAAATTTAGAAGATTTAAAACAAAATAATAATAAATGGAAAGAAAGTATACAAGATAAGCTACAAGAGGATATAGAACAAATCAAAAATGGTACAATTAACGATGAAGAGATTCTGAAACGAAATGAGGCAAAGATCGAAGAAGTAAAAAAGGAAATTAAAAAGCTAAACAACGAGGGAACAAAATGTATTACGAACAATATCAATACTCCTACACTGAATTCCAGTGCATGGAACAAATTTAACGGAGATGTTAATGGTGAAATACATCGGGTTACTTATATAAACAATATATTAAGGCTAACAAAAGATATCGGAGACTACGATCAACGCATGCTTTTGATACGTCAAACTATGGAATCACACGCTTTAGAATGGTTCACCCGTGTTGAAGAACAATGTGAAGACATCGATGAATTTAAGAATATGTTCCTAAGAAGATTTTGGCACGAAATGTTACAGGATAAACTCAAGGTTCGCTTGTTAACAGGTAAATATCGAGTAAATATCATTTTAATAAATGTACATACATAAAAGACATGACAGATAACACTATTGCTAAACACCTCATAAATCATTTCATTTACACCGACACTGAAGTAGTTGCTACGCAGAACGTCAGTACAATGGATGATTTATTAGAATTCTTGAGAAAGCTTGACGACATTCATGACATTATAAATACACAACGTATCAACAATCATACACAATTTTCACAGCGTCTTAACTACAATCAATCTCACGCAAACTACATTAATCGTTCAGAAAATCAGAGATACTCTTATCAAAACAATATTCCTCAATATTCTAACAGATCACCATATAATTTCAATCAATATATATATATATATATATATATATATATATATATATATATATATAATAACTTCGTGACCTTGGTATGATATGGTAAACCTAATCAGTAGGCGATTAAAGGTCTGTATATTACTTCAAAATATATGTATTTAAAAAACTGTACATGTTTCGGCTGTGTACGCCTTTATCAAGAGAATACAAAATATGAATGACAGGATATAAATGTCAAGTAATTAAGTTGCTATGGTTTAAATTATTCAAAGATACATTCTAGTAATAATAATAAATCATGCCTTAGTATTCCAAAAAATAGATAACAAGGTGTGAACATATGTGTTGTTCGCTGCTAGCAATTTGTGTCTCCTTCTGGGTATGAACTTGTGTGTTGGTTGCTGCTGGCAGCTTGCGTCTCTCTATGGGTGTGTGGTTTTGTGTGAGAGCGTAAGTGTAGGGTTTTGTATGTCGGTGCGTTCGTGCGTGTGTTTAGTGACCGGTCGCATGAATTTAGAGAGGTCGGATAACCAGCCCTTGCGTAGGGCCGCCAACCCTTTCCCGACAACTTCTTTACAATTCCGTGCAGTACTTCGACGGCCTGACCCCCGCCCCAACGAGGCAAGGCGCAGACAGGCGAAGCGCACCCTGTACGGGGTTGCTCATCGCTAACCAAGGGAACACTCTTAGTGGCTACCTCGGTCGACGATGGTCACACTTGTGCCATCTTAACGTTTTCCGCCGAAGCGGGGGCATAGCACACACGTCGAAAGTGTGTGTGCTGTTAACGGCAGCCTAGCCAGGTTGCCGCCCAGGACCGGTCCTAGTGGTGTGTGCATTGCGCGGCGACGAGATAGCGCCGCGTAGCATGGTTCCTCACTCTTACTGGAAAGGCGGAATGGCACCTGACTGCCCAACGGGCAGACCCCCCTAGAGTTTTGTAGCGCATATGCTAGGCTACAACCCAGTAGAGGACCACATCAGCAAAAAACAGCCTGCCTATCCCTGTTTTCTGTTTTTTGCTGAATTGAATAAGCTAGCTAAATATCCAATAATATACAGGCTGTTCAATTTTTAAAAAAGTATTTCATCATAGATCATCTTTTGTTTTTCGAGTGGTAACACTCTGTTTCACAGAATCGGAAAGAGGGCAAAATATAATATCGCATACGTTTTGATCTGTTTTAAATATGATACAACGAAAATATTGAGTGTACAATGAAAAACGAACCACTCTGTATAGATACATGTAATATACGAACGTAACGATATATACAAAAGTAATCAAATACCAGTGTAACGATATGTATAGTTTATTTCAAATTATAAGAATATAACTTTGAACGGCTCTAATGCTTTTATTTCACCACCTGCGGCAATAACTACCTGGCCGCTCAATATGATTATCTTTTACGCAAACAAACTGCTGAGGTCCGTAATGACAAAATTTAAGTAAATTGTAATTACTCCAATTTAGATGAAATAAAATTTAATAATATCTAATATAAGTACCAACAGTTGTTAATTTGAATATATAGTTATTATATATAGTTAAATAGTCATTAAATTACAATTTAGATGAAATAAGTGCATATATTTATTAAACAAAATTTAAGTAAATATAGTTAGGAGAGTTGGTATATATTACATCTAATATTGAGTCTATTTATCATTTATTGTTAATCTTTACTGCTGTATACATATTTGATTTTTCTCTCTTTACTTAACGAACATGTAGCGACCTTTTGCTGAAAGTGTTAGTGATTATGATGTAGATAGTGATAATACTGTTGGAGCACGACAGAGAAAGCATATATCAGAAGATGCAAACAGATCATTTTCAATTTCTATCATACCCTGATTGAAGAAAATAACGAACTACAAACCCAGAACATTCAACGAACGTCGCAATTAACCAAGATGCCTTTTGGAACAATATATAAAATAATTAAGAATAACGCAGGGCCTCGAAAACAAAGAAGTGGCAAAGGAGCACCGATAAAAAAGAGTATGAAATTGATACTATTAGGCAGCAAGTATACTCCTTCTACAAAGTAAATGTTGTATCTACACTATTGACTGCTTACATAAAAGAATCAGTGATGAGCCTATAAATATTCAGTGTTCTAAAGCAACCTTGTGGCGGACGCTAAAGAAAGCTGGTTTTAAGTTTGGCACTATAGACAAACGTCGCACAATTATGGAAAGCCCGAGGTTACAGAAACTTCGATATGAATACTTAACGGCAATTAGAAGGTATAGACAGGAAGGACGATTAATATGTTATTTAGACGAGACGACGTGGTATGACACCCATGACACAATTTGCAAAGGTTGGGTGGATAGTTCAAGTATGTGTCAGTTGGACGCGCCGGTTTCGAGAGGGAAGAGAATAACCATTCTTCATGCTGGGTCAGAAAAAGGATGGATCGGACAGCCGCTATTATCTGCTAAAAATGTTAAATCCTCAAGTTTAGATTACCATGAAGATATGACCTCATCTTTATTTGAAAAATGGTTTTGTGACACTTTGCTGCCAAATTTACCAAAAGATAGTGTGATAGTGATGGACAACGCTCCGTATAATTCTCGACAGCAAACCAAAGTTCTTACAAAATGTAATAATAAGAACGATATTAAAACATTTTTAGAAGCAAATGATTTATATTTTGAGGATCATTATACAAAAAACCAATTAATAGAGGTGATGAAGACAAAAGAATATTTAAAGGATTATTATGTGGACAACAGAGCCAAAGAAGTAGGACATACAATTTTGCGTTTACCACCATACCATTGCATTTTCAATCCCATTGAATTGATATGGACCCAACTGAAAAATACCATAAGACGAACAAATCAAACACCGAAATTTAGTGAAAGCATTGTAACATACATAAAAAATGCTATGGAACATATAACTGCTGTAAATTGGAAAAATGCTGTTAAACACGCAATAGAAAAAGAGGACGAATATATGCGCATGTACAAAATAGTAGCACCTTTTATTATAAATTTGCAATACGATTCAGACACAGACACCGATTTGCAAGACGACTCAATCACAGATGATTTATGAAATGCGGTGACACAAAAAAATTTTATTGTGTATTACAAATAAATTAGCTTTATATATCTATATGTATCCACTACACATGTTGCCACACGATTTGTAATTTTTTCTTTGTATATAAACCCAATGTACAGATATTTTTTATTATATACTTGAAATTAACAGCGTTTTATTATTATATTATAGGGCCCTAATTTATAGTCAATACGCCCCTAGATTCATACGTTGCAAATAGGTAAACCGTACCCGTTCAATAAGGAGACCAGGCATAATAATTATCATCACAGAAGGTGGTGCAATAAAAGCATTAGAGCCGTTCAAAGTTATACTCTTATAATTTGAAATAAACTATACCAAAAGTAATCAAATGCGAGTGTAACGATACGTATCAGAAGTAATCAAATACGGATATAACGATATGTACCGAAAGTAATAAAATACGAGCGTAACAATATGTACCGAAAATAATTAAATACGAATATAACGATATATACCGAAAGTAATTAAGTAGGAGTGCAACGGTATGTACCGAAAGTAATCAAATACAAAAGTAACGAATACATTTTCAAATATTAATCGGTACTTCGGGTTTGCACGTGTAACGAATTCTATTGTAGCGAATAGTTACTTTTGCAACATCACTAATTTAGGCGGCTTCAAAATTTGTAGAAAATTGCTAGGCTAAGTGTATAGAATTTGATGGGAATTATGTTGAAAAATAAAATATATTTTTTATCCTAAAATATGTATTTTATTGATAAATCACTCTCTCGTCAAATCGTTATGCACACAAACGAAATATTTTTCTCTATAATTTTATATAACTAACGTAACTGCATTTATTAATAAGAAGAAACTAACTAAGGAAACAAATTCTTAAAATTCGGGCTTTTATTAGGAGTCTTATTATTACGAAACTTTGAAAATATTATATGCAAGATATAATTCAGATATTAAAAGAGTAGTTGCTCCTCTCAAATTTAATTTACTAGTTTTACACGAAAGTTGTACACATATTCTATGTGAATACTTTCCAAACATGTATAATTATAATAATAGAATCATATAAAGTATACTTACCGTCACTAACACCAGAATAACTTTAACATAAGCCATGTCGGATAATGTAATTTCTTTTTTTTTATAATTTTCTAATTATTTTTTAATTTTGAATTGAAAAACAAAGTTCACAATCATCCAAACTATATGAGAACAATATTTAAAATAGATATGCGTACGACCCTAGTTTATATAATCCTAATTGTTCAAACAAAATTATCTTAAACACAATATTTTACATTTAAATGAGTCAAAAAAGATGTCATAAAAATAACCGCACCCATTTTCTTTTATATTTCCATGAAAAGTTTTTAGAAATTAGGTTTTATGTAGCATAATGGAGCAAACATCAAGATTACTACACAATAACTACATTACCAGAAATTTATAAAAATTTTATTATTTATTTTTGCACTAAAAGTGATCGAGATAGTAATACCTATTTCGAAATCGCACAAAAATTTAGGTTTTTATTGTATACAATGTGAACTTTTATAAAACGCTGTGATCCGCGGTACCGTTACTCCTAGATTTGAATAAGGTATTCACCGCCAAGGATTATATTTCTCTTGATGTAGAACCAATGAGGCGAAATATACAATGATTTTTCTTTTGTTTCAGAAATATCCGTATCCAAAGCAGGTCTTCTTTATCGTTAGCAATGAATTCTGTGAAAGATTCAGTTACTATGGAATGCGAAGTAAGTAATAAACTTCTTTTTCTCGGAGTAACTCTATATTTTCGTGAAAAGTCTTGATACTGTGGCTAAGTAAAAATTCCAAAAAAAGCTATAAAATTCCTTACCACATTAATATTCGCAACCTAAATACGTATTTCGATAATTAAGTTGTCATCCTAAGTAGGTGAAAATAACATTTTGAATTGTAATTTTCGAGTGATGATTTTTTACGATTTACGATACGGTTTGACACCAAAGCAATGTGTGGAAAACCCTAGTTCGGTATTTGGAAATGAAGCACCATCCAAATCTATGGTTTACAAATGGTTCGCCAAATTCAAGCTTGGAAGCGTTTGGTGACGAAATTATTTTATAAGATCGGCATGTAACATACAGCGAGATGGAGGCGTCCTTAGGCATAGCGGCAAAACAAATACATACGATTTTGCACGATCATTTACATGTCAGGAAGCTTTCCAGTCGTTGGATCCCTCAAAATTTAAAAGACGAGCACAAACAGTCACGTGTTAAGTGGTGCAAGGAAATGTTAAAAAAAATTGATTGTGGTCGTTCAAATTCTGTATATAACAGTTTAACAGGTGACGAATCCTGGATATATTCATATGAGCCTCAAACTAAACAGCAATCGACTGTATGGGTGTTTCTAAATGAACCTAAACCAACAAAAGTGGTGCGGTCACGAAGCGTTTCAAAAAGAATGATTGCTTGTTTCTTCGGAAAAACGGGTCATGTTGCAACTGTTGCATTAGAGGATCGACGAACAGTTAATGCTGACTGGTACACGTCAATTTGTTTGCCGGAAGTTATCGATGAAGTCAGAAAAAAACAACATAACCCGACGAATTATTGTTCATCATGACAAAGCAAGCGCTTACACAACACGACAAACTGTCGAGTTTTTTTATTCTGAAACATCAAAAATAAAATGCGTGGAAAACGGTTTTCATCGCCTGAAGAGGCTATTGAAGAATTTAAATCACTGGTTTCGGAGATACCTCGCTCAGAATGGAAAAAGTGTTTTGAAGATTAGTTTTATAGGATGCAAAAGTGTATACATCTTAAAGGGGAGTATTTTGAGAAACAGTAAAGCTATTTACATAGTGTGATTTGTTTTATTTCACAATTTTCGGCGAATTTTAGCAGTGGCCCTCGTATAAACGGGAACTGGATTGTGGAGAGATGGGATTTTACATTAGATACACAACATATGCCAATTTGCTTTGGAAACTCCAACGCACGAATAAGTGTTTCGGACTATCCTTGTCCTCATAAGCTTACGATTGAAGCAATTATGCCTAGGCTGGCCTGTCACATATGTCAAATTTGTATAATCAATGTCGATGCGACGACATCTGACGGCCAAGAGAGGCACTCTGCAACAATATTTGTTAATGATTTTTAAATCTATACAACCTATGGATACTTTTTTTTGACAATCAAAGTACTCACGATAATAAATAATATGAGCTTGGCATGCCTAAATATATCTAAAATTTTGACCAAAGCCATCTATAAGGCAGCACAAAAAGTTAAAAAATGAAAAACCCTATTATGTACGCCAACTTCAATTAACACATAATATTTGCGTTTATCATCACGAAATTAGAATTCTTTTCTTGCATTATATGACGTTTTTTAAACTTATTTTCTTTTTTATTTTCAGCTATTCTCAGTCTGTACCTCACGGACATCCTCCTCTTCAACAAAGACGATGCCAAAATCATCTACCACACCTTCACCATGCTTGTGTACTTCTTCCCCGTATTCGGAGCTATGTTGGCCGACAGTTTATTGGGAAAATTCTATACGATCCTCTACGTCTCCATGGTCTACGCCATCGGCAACATCGTCCTCGCCATGTCGGCTTGTCCGCCACTGAAATTTCCTCAAATACCCTTTTCCATGATAGGTCTGCTGTTTATAGCTATAGGCAGTGGCGGTATAAAGCCTTGCGTAGCCGCTTTCGGCGGTGACCAGTTCAAACTACCTCAGCAAGCCTTGCAATTGGCCACTTTCTTTTCCATGTTCTACTTTTCCATCAATGCCGGCAGTTTGATATCGACCACAGTCACTCCTATTCTCAGAGAAGATGTCCATTGCTTCGGGGATGACAGCTGCTATTCGTTGGCGTTCGGTGTGCCTGGTGTTTTGATGATTACGTCCATAAGTAAGTAAGACTAACATTGCTTTGAATTAAATTTTAAATATTGTCTTTGCTTCCAGTCATTTTCATATTCGGCAAGCCATTATATTTTATAAGAAAGCCAGAAGGAAATATGGTCATTCGAGTCAGCAAATGTATTGGGGTAAGATAAGTATTTCGTAAACTCTTAATTTAGAAATTATAAACAGGATTAGAGTTCGCAAGAACATTTTTAAATTATAAGAAAGAACGTTTAACGTCTTCACTATTACGGTAGGAAGAATCCCAGCAGCGTATCTCTTAGGAAAATACCCTGTTAAGATTGCTTACGGAAATTTTAGGAAAACACATATAAAAACCGTTATTTTATAAAATGAGGTTATAGAACACTAGAAATGGGTTCTAAAAACGTATTAAAACAAAGAAAGTTAGGTACCTTTTAGTTACACTATAAGTAATTTAACTACTACCACCATCTATATTTTTTACCGGAAGCTTTTAAAAGAGTCATCTAAGACGTTGGGTAATCATGAGACAATGTCGAATGCATACATTACTTTACTTTCCATGGACTAGTTCTAGTTTATGCGGCTTCCTTAGGCTAGCAAACACATACTCAGTTCTCATGAAGAGGTTTTTCGGTGAAAAATAGATTTCGTAAAACTGACTACTGATACTTACGATATACTGCGCAAATACGGTAGGGACAGTCCTCAGACTCACCAGTGTGGGAGAGTTGATGGTAAAGATACAATTTAACTAGCCAGGCCCGGACTACGGTCAGTGAAGACGGCGTGAGGTTCTTATCTACTATTGAAATAATTTAAAGTTTGAGAAAATTTTATTATTCAACTTAGTTTTCTCTTAAATGAATATACTTAATTCAGCGATCCTCTAACGCCTTTAACCTTTCTAAAAAAAATTCCTCTTGGTCTGCAAACCAGCCCTCTACAGCTTCTATTACCTCTTCGTTATACAAAAATTGACGTGAAATAACACACCTTTCTCTAACATGCCACGTTTGATTGTTTCCTTAATTTTCGCTGTCAGGGCGTTTAGTAATTTATAATAAGTATCTCCAGTGATTGGTATGACCTTTTTTTTACGTAATCGATCATAATTATTCCACGGATATCCCAAAAAAAATAAAGCAAAACTTTTCCAGCTGATTTTTTAACTCTAAACTTCTTAAGCCTGAGAGAACCATGGCGCTTCCGCTCCATCGATTGCTGTTTTATTTCTAGGTCGTAAAAAATAGACCCATGTTTCATCAATAGTCACAAGACGGTTCAAAAAACCTGGATCTCCTTGAAAGCGGGCGCAGATTGAAGTGATGCTTTCACTCTTGCTCGTTTGTGTTGGGTGTTCAAACATTTAGGAATCCATTTTGCCGAAATTCTTTTCATATCTAAATCGACGTGAACTATATGATGGACGCGTTCATATGAAATCTTTAGTGTCCCTGCGATATGTTTCAGCCCAATTCGACGGGCTGATAGTGTCATCTCTTCAACTGCGTCAATATTTTCGGGGGTGGACACCGAAATCTGTCTTCTTGGACGCTTCTCGTCTTCAACGGAAAGTTTTCCTTTTTTGAATGACGCAAATAAATTTTCGACTGTCGCAGATGTTGGGCATTAATCGCCAAGTGTGTTAAACATATCTTCGTAAATTTCCTTACCACTTAACCTCTTCAAATATAAGTATTAATACTGCCTTGATACTCCAATTTATCGATTTTCACATTTGCATTCGACATGCTTTCTTTCAAAGTGTGTCTTGGCCTAAGATTTTACAGTGACGCTTTTAAAATGTCAATACTTCTTACCATTATAACAATATCTAGTTTTCCTCAAGGAAAATGGACTAGGCTAACTAGATATCAATACCCCCTCGTATTTAGAAGCTTATTAACTATATATCTTTTGCTTTAGAACGCTATCAGTACAAAATCAAAATCCAAAGAGAAGAAAGATCATTGGTTAGACCATGCAGAAGAGAAACACGGCAAACAACTAGTTCAAGATGTCAAAGCTTTATTGAGAGTGCTTCTCCTCTACATTCCTTTGCCCGTATTTTGGGCACTCTTCGATCAACAAGGCACCGGTTGGACTTTCCAAGCTAGAATCATGAATGGGGACATAGGTTTCTACACGATACTGCCCGATCAGATGCAAGTAGTAAATCCGTTACTGATCCTCCTCTTCATACCCATCTTCCAATACGGCGTATACCCGCTTTTCGACAAAATTGGTATACTCAAAACACCCCTGCAGAGATTGGTCACCGGTGGTCTTCTAGCGGCCATATCTTTCGTCATATCCGCTGGGATATCGTTAGCTTTAGAAGCTGAAATGCCTGTACAACCCATGGAAGGTGTGGGTCACTTACGAATTTACAATAACCGAGATTGTAATTTACGATTGAACATTCCTTCAATTCAAACTGACGAAATCTCGATTGAGCAGATGGGTTACTACGAAAATATCGCTCTAAGCGTCACTGGAAATCAAACACTGGAATATGATGGATTCTGTGGCGCGCAAGAGCTCAATGGTGTGTTACTTGTATCAGAGAACGAAGCCCTGGGGTATTACTTTAGTAGCAATTCCTTTGATTTAACCCCGTTCCCGGATAGCAGTAAGAAGAACGATGATAACGGGTATCCGAGAATAAGGTAAGTAATTTTAACTTTTGGAAAGGTTTGTGTGAATTGAAAAAAATCTAAATTTCCCATAATTTCTGGAAAATATGCAGTTGTTTCTGCCACAGCAAAATAAGTTTCTCTAATATTTCCAATAATTACTAGCTTTTTTTGTAAATGTATTTTATATACACTCAAAAAAGTATTGTATAAACCATAAAAGGCATTTAAATCGCATAATTAATTTTCGTTGCTAAAAAAAGTTTAAAATACATTCTAATGCACTCTAATACATAATTTATGTGAACTCTTGTATACAGTTGTGGTAATATCACGTTTGCTATTGTCTTTCTTGAAGGTGTATAATTGGGATTCAACATTTGTACGAATTTTCTAAATTCTCTATCTTCTACCAAACTAAACGGCTGATATTCAGCAACAATCATTGTTAATAACTGTTCATCTAATTTCACTGATTGTTGTTTAGATAAAGCCCTTCTTTGGAAATTTGTTAATGTTGTTTGAATAATTTTCCTTTTTTTGGTACAACGGATGTATTAGTACTGGTACTTGGAATTGTTAATTCTATATCAGAAGTAGCAATTGAAATATCTTCGGATACATTGGTTTCTGAATCCTTCACTGAAATATCTTCCCTTCTCTCGTCCTTTAATGAAAATGGATGTTTTCTTTTTAAATGTCTTGTTAAATGTCCAGTAGCTCCTCCTTTGTAGGAAAATGGACTATTACAAAAATTACACTTCGCAGAATTTTCATTTGTTACAGTAAAAAAATTCCATATATAACTCCGTTTTCTTTCCATTATAAAATACTTTTTGAACACTTCTTTATATTTATACACACGTATGCACGACTAAACAACAGAAAAGGTGGAAGATTACTAATTCTTGCATACCCCCCTTGAGAAATTTAGACCAACACCCTAGAATATTTATTTAAAACTTATCTTATTTTATAAATATACAACGACATCGACGGTATTCATTTGTCATTTTATTAATTATGGTGTTATGGTATAAGACGAAAAGTGCACTCTGTATACATTGTATGTATACATATATGTATAATACATAATCACATTAGCCATAATTCAGATAAAAAATATAAACACACATATACATATCTGTATATATATATATATATATATATATATATATATATATATGTGTGTGTGTCTCATATAATAAATATCAAATACCTACCTACGACCTTCGTCAAATAAAATTTATTGCTTTTTCAGTATATGTATATGCGTAATATGCGTATCTCTACAATATTCAAACTCTTTAAAACGTAAACATCCCAGTAAGTTATGTGTCTGACTGTCTGAATCTGAATCACTAATGTTTAGATGGTTTACACTTTGAATATCGGAATATGATATGCCTTGACGCTAGCGAGAATCGGTACCGTACGCGTAAGGAACGAAGTCAATAAAAGTATTGAATTCGTTCCTTAGGACCGAGTTCAGACAAAGTTGCGGACCGGGTCCGATTATATCCAACAGCGGATCGAATCCTTTAGACCGGGTCCGGCTGGAACGACACAGCTCTACCATTAAGTTGTCACAAGGATTAGTTTAAACTTGTAAATATAACATCACTCGATGTGGAACGGTAGTTTTCCTCATTGAAAAATATTTATTCCGCACGCTGTACTCATTTGACTGAAACAAGTGTGGAAACATATTTAATGGTTCAAATATTTAATAGATGCCACCCAGTTGGTGATTTCATGGAAGCTTTTTAAAACAGTAAGTGTTTCAACACGTTATATAATATATTTTTTATTATTATTTTACGTGTAAACATTCATGCGTCCGCATCGGCTATGCTCACTCATGAAAGCCACGAACATAAATGATGCGAGTACGTAAACGTTACTGAACGCTCGCCTTGATACGGTCGCTAGGCCCCTCCACGTTGTTCTAATAACTGCACTGAAACTTGCCTCTCTCTGCCGACTCTACTCATCTGTGAAGAGTACATTGGCCCAGTCATTAATTTCCCAATTAATATGTTCCCTAACAAACCTTAAGAGAACCACTCGGTGATTCCTAGTAAGACGAGGAGTTGCTAGATTACTCTAGCTCTTATTCCTATTCCACTCTGACACAATATATTACAAACAGTTTAGGTACTCACTCGAGTATTTTTGACTTTAGCCAAGTCGTTCTATAATTGTCTTGCGACTACATGCCTGCGACGTAATCTTAGGGTGTGGTACAGCTTGGACAACCTGGTACTAATCTTCTTCTGTACTTGTTTTCCTATATCTGGCTACTGCCGTGGAGACACTTGACTGATTGATATTCATCACATTAGCAACGTATGTGTTAGATCGTCCATCTTCGTTTAAAGCAACTATTCTGACCACTTAGTCTGAAGTTAAATTACTTATTTTACTTGTACAAACATTAGTGCAGAACTGTAACAGCGCACCTTAAAATTTGTTCGTATAGAAACACTTTCAATAATCAACTGAATAAACATTGTGTGAATGGATTTTTCTAAAATGTTTTTAAGAAAAAAAATTATTAAAAACCTATGTTGTATCATTTGTTTGTATACTTACTGTTCGCGGACATATAGCAAACACATTGTAAATGTATAAAAAATATCTTAGTTATAAATTATTAACGCCTTTTTGTGGTTTATGCCATGCTTTTTTTTTCGGAGTTATTACTAAATTGAAACTTATGATTTCCATTTGTGATCCATATGAATTGAATTTCAGAACGCTAGTGAACATAGGAAGTTATACTGGCTCCAGTATGGTAGAGTATTTTAACGCTAAAGGTAACCTGCAAGCAAATACTTCACTTGACGATCCAGAGCCTGTAGATCTGAAGCCTGACGATTACGTGATTGAAATTGCTGGGAGTGACACGGCTGCAGAGTTACGACTGGGTGGCGTTTATGTAGTTTTAGCATATTATGGATCGGATAATAATTTCGTAAGTTAATCCTGGAATTCGATACGTCTAAGATATTTTAGGAATTGACGACAAGACATTAAGGCGCGTAAACTTTCTTGGAATTACAACGCAAAGTTTTTTCATTAAAATTAAAAAGATTTTACTTTTAAGGTAGCCTCAATTAGATGGCGTAAATAACGATAAATTATTTCGTTGTTTAATCACTATGCAAAATCGTAACTCTATTTAACCAAACGAAACTAGCTCTTGAATTCTTTAAACATACCTTGGCGAGCGATAAGTTGTAGCCAAATACAAAAACCAACGAGCCAAACCCAGACTAGCTTCGAGTGAAGATGGTCGTGCAGTTCCTTTCGAAACGGTGACTAAATTAATTTAACTCAAAAATTAATAAAAGGAGGCCACCGTGTATTTTTTAATTTTATTAGTTTGTATACAGTGGTCTATGCCACACGAAACTTGTAGATAATATAAAAACGCACTGACAATAAAAACCAGATGGTTTAAAGAAAGCTACAAAATTTTATTCTATTTGTTTTCATACATACAGTAGACTGTGAAATTGGGTTGGTACTTTAGCCACTTCCACATAATTACACATTACTTGATGCTTGACAGTCTCATTTGGTTTCATTGTAAAAAAAGGTTATGGCATTGAAATGATATTACAACAAAAAAGAAAACAAATAATTTATTTAATATCGAAATCATAATCAAAATTTACATATAGCTACAGAAGTTGTTGAAAATGTTGTCCATTTACATCTTTATGCAACATTTGCGGTGAGTTGTTGATCTCTTCACACTTTTCTGTTATGCGAATTCTCAGTTGTTCCAGGTTATGAATTGGCGTTGAATAAATCAAATTTTTGATGTATGGCCAGACGAAAAAATCACATATGTTTAAATCGCAAGACCTAGTTGGATATGGGATTTCAGTGTTCCTGCTTATTATTCTGTTATCAAAAAATTCTCTGAGATATTGAAATGTTTCTCTAGTCGTATGTGCTGTTGCACCATCTTGTTGGAAATACCCATTTTGTAATTCCTCATCATCCAGTTGATTTATGAATGAGCCGAGTATCTCATTGCGATATCGTGCAGGAGTAAGTGTACCTTCAAAAAAAATGGGACCCACCAATCTTCTTCGACATATTCCAACCCAAACACCAACTTTTTGGGGATGCAATGTTTTTTCAACAAAAAAATGAGGATTTTCGGAGGACCAACACCTCATATTCTGTGAATTAACATATCCAGAAAGATAAAACCAGGTCTCATCCGTGAAAAAAACTATGTTAAGGATATCCTGATTGTGTAGATTATTTTGAAACCATTGACAAAATTCCACTCGTCTTAAATAATTCACTGGATAAAGTTCATGAAAACATTGCAGCTTGTATGAATGACAATGTAAGACTTTTTTAAGAATGAATTGGCACGTAGCATAAGATAAATTTGTTTGTTGGGTCACTACTGAAATGGATGTTTTTGGATTTTCATCAATAATATGCTGAAGGGCTTCAATATTATCAGCTGTACGTTTAGATGGCCGTCCACTTCCAGTTTTTCCACCGACGCTACCAGTCTGTCTGAATAACTTTACACAAATTGTCAAAACATTGTAAAAATCATTATAGTCAAACACTAATTCAGGATGTTCTTCACTAAAATCAGCCATGCATTCCGTAATTAAATACTGCCACTCGCCATTAACTTTCGCACCTGTACGGAAGTAACATTCGATAATTTTTGCTTTTTGTTCTATGTTGAATTCCATTTTTTAAATAAATTTAATTTTCTTAATAAGAGTTTTGAAAAATTTGACAAACTTATAGTTTCAATGTCAAATAATAAATGTCATTATGTGGAAGTGGCTAAAGTACCAACCCAATTTCACAGTCTACTCCAATTATGATAAATCATATATATTGGTCTACAAATCCATCATAAATTAACATAACTCATTAGCTACAAAAATTCACGTACGGCAAATATATCTTAAAGTAGGACAGAAAATAGTACAAAATTAAATGTGAAATTAAATCAAAATTTTAAAATACAAAAAAAAACGAAACGAAATGTGATTTGACTTATTTAAAATTCCAATCTCGCGTAGCAAAAAAAAAAGCAAAGCAAAAATTATCAATGCAAATTTCAATATAGCCTAATCTAATCAATATAACCGAAATGATTAAAACAATAAAATTTTTAATTTTACGGACGGCACAAGAAAATTAACAATAGCAAAATTAATGAATTCGATTTACGTTTGTAATCAGAAAAACGGATCATACGGCAATTACGTAAGAAGAGTCGTTTTAGCCTTCAAAATGGCCGTTGCAAAATGTCTTTCTTCCAAAAGCGAAAAATTATATATGAACAGTCTGATTAACAAATTCATTAGAAATATATCCATATTAAGCAATACAAAAACAATGTCGCGCTTTCCCAATCCTGACAAACAAATGGAAAGCACCCCGTGCCAAGTCTGGTCGAAATAAATTCTTGAACAGTTTCTTTGTTTGTGCTACTGCATGAGGACATGCGTTATCATTAGGAAAGACAATTTCCGATGACAACATTCCTCTCGTTTCACTCTGTACTCTGTACAGAATGAAACGAGAGGAATGTTGTCGTTTTTTTAAGCGATGCTTTTAGCTATTCAAGAGTTAGTTAGGAAGAGAAGATTTTATTAGTTTTGTTTGTTATTTTGCAGCAATTCCAAGTCCTTGAAATCACACCACCGAACACCATCCACATGTTACTTCAAATTCCGCAATACGTCATCATAACAGCCGGTGAGATCATGTTCTCCATCACTGGTCTGGAATTTTCCTATGCACAAGCTCCAATCAGCATGAAATCAGTCTTGCAAGCCTGCTGGTTGTTGACGACCGCTTTCGGCAATCTCTTGGTCATCATCATCGAGTTGATTCAAAACTTCGAGGACGAGGTAAACTTTACGAAATTCTAAACGTATTGTCGACCTTTTGAAATCGTCCTTTTTTTCGTTCATTGCAGTCTTCCAAGTTCTTCTTGTACGCAGGCGTCATGCTCGTGGACATGGTGATATTCGCCTTCATGGCGATGAGATACAAGTACGTTAATCCGCACAAAGATGAGGACTCGATAGTGGATAACGAAAATACGCATAGTCTGAAAGAGAATGGTATAGACAACAAGGCGTTCAGTAAAGAAAAAGAATAACAGATACTGTAATATGTACTCCCATGGAGTAAAATAGCAAAATCAGATCAGTGATAAATACAAAGTGTATTAGGGATACAATAATCGTTTTTGCACGTTTAATATATTTATTTTTCACTTTTATTAAATTACTATAGAGAATCAAAAATAGCAAGGTGCCGTTAATGTTTTTAAATTTGATATTGATTTAACAAAAACAAAATTCCAAATTTATCAGAAACATTGACAATATTTTATAGTCTAGATTGACTAGTTTCGACAACAATATAAATATACTATCAGAATTAAATTCCTTAATTTATTTTTATCCCTAATATTCTTATCTTAATGTTTAATTATGAAAGTACATTGTTATACTTAAAAAGAATCGTGTGTTGTGTGTTTGTGGTTTTATTTAAGATCTACATAAATATCGTTGCATTTTATACGTCCGTGTGTCCTGTAAATATGTATTATATGATTATTAAAAATATATGAGTATATATAAAATTTGTTTTATTTACACTAATGAAAATTTCCCAATCTCGATATCCTGTAGAAAAAATATAAGCTGTATTAGCGTGACGTCATGTTCGGGTGAGTTAATGTCCATTTTTGTTACAGGTATTTGTGCTATTTGTCGGATTTTTATTTGCGTTTATTAAAAACTGTGTTTGTCCACGACTATATAATAATATATACATTATTCGTTTGATTCCTCAATTATAATGACGTTTTTCTACTTCTATTACATAATATCCTCATAAACGCATTGATTTCTGTTAATTGATGACACTCATTACTCACTGACATTCATAAGTCGCGGACAAAACATCATAAGTACAACAGACCAATTTCCGTACGCGCCATGTGCGCCGATGTGAGGATGATTGTATTGCATCAGAACTAATAAAAAGCATTCAGTATGTGTTTGGTACTTGCTTAGACTGCATGTAAGTGTAAGCATACGTAATAAAATGTCGTCGACACATAAATCGAGAAAACGACCGTTGTCAGACGAAGTGAATAAGTTTATTATGGATTTCCCGGACTTAATATACGATGGTTCAAAAATTAAATGTTTAGTGTGCAATACATATCTAATGTGTTGGTCAAAAACACATTGTAAAGAACACGTAAGCAGTTCGAAGCACAATAATAACAAAATTAATCGACAACAGAGTATACATGAACTATGTGTAACTATGATTGTGTGTACACTGCCGTTTACCTTTTTAAGAAATGATTCATTTATTTCATTCTGGAATAAATACGCGAATTAAACATTACCAAGCACGACAACGTTATGAAGGAATTTACCATCGGTGCGTAAACAGGTTGAAAATAAAATCAAAGCCGAACTGAAAAATAAAAAACTGTGGTTATGTGTGGACGAAACAACTGATGGCGCGTAATATGGAACCACATCAACCAACGTCTTCAATTTTATTAGCATCCAGACGACTAGAACAATGTAATGTAATGCCGAAAAAATTTCAGAAGTGCTGTTAGATACTTTGGAAAAATTTAAACTTTCGAAAGACCAAGTATTAATGTTTATGACCGATGGTGCCGCAACCATGTGTTCTGTAGGCCGGTCTCTTAGAAAATATTGTCCTAACTTGTTACTAACATATTACTTGTAAACTCCATACTCTATACCTTGTGGCAGAACAGGTTCGTAGATGTTATCCAGAGATAGATGCTTTAATATCGAGTACAAAGGCAGTATTCCTGAAATTTCCAAAACATATTCGGAAATTTCACGAATTGTGTCCCCATACCCCTGAGCCTCCACAGCCGATTCTGACACATTAGGATACATGGTTACGGGCGGGGTTTTACTATCATGAACATTTTGAAAAAATTAAGGACGTGATTTTATCATTCGATCCGAAAGAAAGTGCAGCTATCAATACAAGCCAGAAAAAATTTCAAGATGCCCAGATTAAAATGGATTTATATAGTATTCGTGAGAATTACTTTGGACTAGAAGGAGCAATAACAAAATTAGAAAATTCGTCGCTGTCGTTAGAGGAATCACTGCAAATCGTTAAAGATGTTCACGCACAACTGTGTGCTGTAGAAGGCGCCAAAAATTGAAAGTGTTCTAATTAAATTTGAAAGTGTTTTAGACAGAAATGCAGATTTTGACACCTTAACAACACGTATTTGTGAGGGCACGTCTACAGATGCGTTAGGTTGCTTAAAAAAGTATTTTGATTATGCGAATATAACATCACTAGATGTAGAACGCTCGTTTTCCGAATATAAACATATTTTTTCCTCACGGCGGACGTGTTTTTCAGAAATAACCTTAGCAACGCACCTGATGTTGAAAATATACAATCGAGTTTCTCCAGTTTGTCAATCCTTGGAAGACGCTTAAAACGGTAAGTGTTTTTTTAAATCCTCTGTCGTGCACACAATCACTGATTTCATACATTTTCCATTTTATTTATAGGTACATACAACGCTGCTATAATATGTACTATTCTTATTTTTCGTGTGTTTATGCATATTACTTTAATAGCAGAAAACCAAGTGTATACATATTTAATTATTTCTGATAGAATAAATGGGTCTACTTCTATACTTATATCGGTAACAAGCTCATGTTGCGTCCCTATTCTACCGCATATTCTAATATATTACGAATTACACTCCCATACCGGCGCTCATGGCGCGCACGGAAATTGGTCTGCTCTTGTTATTATTATTAATAAAAGTTAATAAACTTATTTAAAATTAATGAGCAATTTATTTGTTTATTATATCACTGTGTACTACCCTCCCCTATATTTTTCCTTGAAAGCGAGTAACTAAGTAAAAATATTCTCGCTGAAATAGGCATAATATTAAATATTCCTTACATAAATATAAATGTTTAGAAAAGTTAAGCAAAAATCCAGTGAGGCCGATGTTTCGAAAACGTTACTTTTAAGTGCCATGCCTAACGTCTTCTCTATCCAAGTACGATAACTCAGCACATTAACGTAAATACCGAGACCACGACAGTTCCCTCTAGAAACAATACCCACTAAAGTTCTGTCTTCAATAATATACATCGGTCCGCCTGAATCCCCGAAACAAGCACCTTTTGGCCAGGGATCGTAACATATTATAACGTATTTTCTTAATTCACGCACCTTTAGGTAAACACTTTGTAAATGATCACTAGGAGCATATTCTCTTTTAGCAGTGGTAGTACCAAAACCCACTACAACAACTTGCAAGTTTAACGGCATCTTTTTAGCAATCCTTGCAAATCCAGTCCGGGCATTAATTAAAAATTTCTTGTCTATAAATATAAGTGCTATGTCGTGGCGTGATATTCTATTTCTTTTGAGCCGATACTTCTCATGTCTTATTGCTTTTATGGAATGCCTTTCTTGATAATTATCAGTTATCCATGACATGCCCATACGTAAAGTTAAAGGTTCCTCTTGAATATGCGTCGAGTTCTTTTTAATGGTACAATGTGCAGCTGTTAACACCCAGAGTTCTTGAAAATAAGTTCCACCGCAAATCACTGTTGGTTCAGGTCTTTTTTCTAGTAACTGTACGTAAGATGGAAACTCTTTGATGTTGGTATTTCCACCCCCAATAATGTTCGGAATTAATAATGTTTTATTGGAGTAGCAATACTGCAAACAACTAAATAACAAATATAATGTTGCATATATGCTGTTAGACATATTTATCTAAAATTTACATTATTTAATTATTACGACTATTATTTGTAATTATACCACAAAGAAACATAATTAAAAGTGACAGCTTATTGAAATCTAAATCAAAAATTTCTTAAACAGATTGTGTAATCGAATATTTCCATCCCTCGTTATCTCATTATTGGATCGCTAAAAAATGTAAGTATCACCTACCTGTACAAGTTGCATGTGTACAAAGGACAAAGCTACAAAATTTTCTAAATAAACAACCAAATCAATGTTGCAACAATTTAAAAATTCAAATTTGATTAAATGACAGCTCTATTTGGACTTTAATCAGTTACCTATATTTTATTATTATAATTAATCAAATCAATTAAAGGAAAACACACGGTAAGTAGTAATTACATAATTACGATCTGTGATTCATATTTCCATTCTTCATTATTTCATTATTTATCACTAGACTCAGGATAAATGCCTATGTACTAAAAATCTTCAAAATATACAAGCACATACGCACCAAAAACATTCAGAATATCCATTTAAATATGCACTAAAAATCAACTTTTAAAAAAGTAAATAAATTGAAATTTTTTTAAAAGCATTAAAATACGCATGCGTGTGAGAACGTCCCACATTGGTGTTAATTCTTAACGTAGTAGATCTTTGTTATGTCAGCATACGTCAACAACAAAATAAACAATTTGCTGTGAAAAACAATCGTTTATGTGCGTTATACTGAAGCAATCGTTCAAAATTTTAGAATCTGTGTCACCTCTGTATCATCAGTGCATTATATTCATTAGTTTTGTTCTAAATTAACACTATGTCGTCACGAAAAAAAGACTTAGAAATCGTGTATAATCTGGAATGGAAAAACAAACCAGCTAATGGAGATGAAAAATCAAATATGGTCGGAATATTAGATATTCCGGCCACGACACTCGACTGGCAAACTTTTAAATCATATTTGGTATGTTTTCGGCAATTATAATAAAGAACATGTAGGAAAATTCCGTTATTTTTAGCTAAAAAATTCCGGAGCCGCTGATGATAATGTCAAAGTATCATACATTGATTCAGAGGAACGCGAAAAAGCTATCAACTCACAACTAGATTTTGAAATTGCATTATATACATTCAGACACAAGGCTAGAATGGGGGAAATAATTACATTGAAATTAGATTGCATTAACAACAAGAAAACTAACAATAGTGTTAAAAGTATTGCAAAAGGTTTGGTTGAAGTGCAAGTAAAAATGAAACCTAAAATTAAAAAAACTGAAGAGCCTCCAGAATGGTTTCTAATTTACATGAAAAAGGTAATGCATTTTTTTTAAACTTGAATAACTATTCATTTTATTTTATGTACATATAGTTCAAGGATGAACTTCTAGAAGAAATATCTACAATATGTTCTTCCAAAGCACATCAAATGAATTTATATCATGCTCGTAAATTGAAAGCTGACAGTTATAAAAGAACTAGAAAAGCTCCATTACTTTTAGGAGATGCAATGAATGAGTAAAAATATATATATTAAATGTATTGTTATTGATGATTAACGTATTTTCTATTTACAGTAAAGAATTATCAAAATCGGCAAAGATTGAAAGAAAATTGGAATCAAAATTAGAAAAGTTAGAACACAAAACAATGAAAATCAAAGCAAAAAAGATGGCTTTACGTGGATCGAGCGACAGTGATGTAGGCAGAAGCAGTAGTAAGAACGAAACTTCGACATATCTACCACAAAACAATAACAATGATATGTCGATGAATGCTTCTGTGATTAAAAAGGAGATTACCCCCCATATGAGTGGCGGAGAACCATATTGTCAAACTTGGGAGGTTTGTAATAGGGGTACGCTGCCTTGGACATCTGATGTAAGTGTTTGTTTATTGTTTTAATCCATACATTTGCATTCTTTCAAATTACCATCTATCTAATCTATATTCCATAATCTCTAATTGATTATTGTTATGATATCTCTAATTTATTATTATTGGTATAGAATTATTAATAAATATAAAACTTTATTAATACAATTTTTAATATAATATACCGAGTCAACTTCAAGTTTTATTTAATTGCATGATGATATAAATTGCAACTTTATTAAGAAAAATGTTTATTTCATGTTAGAAACTATATATTTACGATACTTAAAACTCTTAGCTAAGCAATTATAAATAATTATTTAATATTAGCTGTTCTTTTGTCCACATAATGTGACCTACAAGTGATTTATTAAGATGTGTCAGGATGGGTTATTTTTCCTCATTACTTGGTAGCGATTTTTAGCTGATGAATTCAGTTGGGTTGGCATGCTTCAAGTAAATATCAAGCATTCTATTATAGTCTGATTACGTCATTTGCAGAAACTGATATTATTGAAAAGATTGTCCCAGGTACCAGTTTCTTAATTTTTCAAAGGAATTTCATTTATTATTAATTTTATCTATTCTATATTGATTGTAAGTTCCCAGTGATGTTTCAAAGACACAATATCAGATAGTAAAATTTAAACAAACCGTAGCCAGTCTAACAACTGTTTAATGCTACATTCGCATGTTCAGATCTGTATTTTACTGAATTGACAGGAAGACCTGCAAAATATATGAACTAAGCAATTCATGGTCACATCAAAATGTTTAGACATAGCATAACTCTTTATCAATTTTATTCTATCGATGTCAGGGCCCTTTCAAAACCGCATAATTCCCCAAGAGGACAAGTTACAACTGAATCTCGAAGTAGTTTTTTTTTTGAGTACTTTATTATTGTTTTAAAGCATTGATTCAATTGCTTCGGAGGTGGACACCTAAACTGCTATTATTAAACTGTCAGCGTAGCTTCTAGTTCTGACATTGCTTCATAATTAGCATGTATAGATGTTAAACAATGTGATTGCTACGATGCTGGTTGGAAGAAGATTAGTTCAAGAACTTTATAATATTTGAAAATTTATTAAAGTCAAACTAGTTTAATTATTTAAGTGAGGTCATAATCGTTGCTACGCTTATTAATCAAATAACGGTAACTAAGCAGAATTTTAGACGGAGTTGTACATAAAGTTTTGATTCTCGATTACAGAATCAAATATTCCTAATAGTATACCACTACATATATTTATTTGTTTATTTCAGACGGAATTGAGATATGCCTGGGGTTCCCAAGCGCTGAAACCATTAAACAAGGAAGTTCCGTGCCCCCCACTTCTGCCAGGCGAAAAGGGTTGTATCAGTGTATTTTTGGAAATCCCTAGTAAGATTTTTCATATATATTTAACTCTTTTCCTATTTTTTACGGAAAATAAACAAATACCTTTATCAGAGTGAAAATATCTAATTCGCGAACTTTGTATGTTTCCGGTATCCTAATGAATCAGATTAGAAATTTAATAATTAATTTATTTAAAAAAAATCAACTAAAACCTGCGCCAAGAGGAATGATAAACCCTATCCTATTTAACCTAATCATGGATGTAATAACTACAAAGATACTTCAAAATTATACTTAGAACATAGATGTCATAATCCAATGTGGTTGAAGAAATTAAATGCTTGGGAGACGAAACTAAACAAAAGCTAATTTTGAGCTAATTTTTTTGGATTCACTTCCATTTTCCAAATTTAGGTTATTTTACATTTTTTGCTTAACTTAAATCAGCTATACAAAAGAAATTTAGTACATCAATACGTAAGCACGCATTAAGCATTTGTTACTAAAGAAACAAATATTTAAGAAACACATATCTGTATCTGTACACATGGATATACACCTCATATTTTCCAACGATCACTTCAGCCAAGGACGTGCTTCTGTCTATCGGTATGGGAGTAATTCGTAATATATTAGAATATGCGATAGAATAGGGACGCAACATGAGCTTGTTACCGATATAAGTATAGAAGTAGAGACATTTATTCTATCAGAAATAATTAAATATACATTTGGTTTTCTGCTATTAAGGTAATATGCATAAACACACGAAAAATAAGAATAGTACATATTATAGCAGCGTTGTATGTATCTATAAATAAAATGGAAAATGTATGAAAACAGTGATTGTGTGGACGACAGAGGATTTAACAAAAACACCGTTTTAAGCGTCTTCCAAGGATTGACAAACTGGAGAAACTCGATTGTATATTTTCAACATCAGGTCCGTTTCTAAGGTTATTTCTGAAAAACATGTCCGCCGTGAGGAAAAAAATATGTTTATATTCGGAAAACGAGCGTTCTACATCTAGTGATGTTATATTCGCATAATCAAAATACTTTTTTAAGCAACTTAACGCATCTGTAGACGTGCCCTCACAAATACGTGTTGTTAAGGTGTCAAAATCTGCATTTCTGTCTAAAACACTTTCAAATTTAATTAGAACACTTTCAATTTTTGGCGCCTTCTACAGCACACAGTTGTGCGTGAACATGTTTAATGATTTGCAGTGATTCCTCTAACGACAGCGACGAATTTCCTAATTTTGTTATTGCTTCTTCTAGTCCCAAGTAATTCTCACGAATACTATGTATATCCATTTTAATCTGGGCATCTTGAAATTTTTTCTGGCTTGTATTGATAGCTGCACTTTCTTTTGGATCGAATGATAAAATCACGTCCTTAATTTTTTCAAAATGTTCATGATAGTAAAACCCCGCCCGTAACCATGTATCCCAACGTGTCAGAATCGGCTGTGGTGGCTCAGGGGTATGGGGACACAATTCGTGAAATTTCCGAATACGTTTTGGAGATTTCAGAAATACTGCCTTTGTACTCGATATTAAAACATCTATCTCTGGATAACATCTACGAACCTGTTCTGCCACAAGGTATAGACTATAGAGTTTACAAGTAATATGTAACAAGTTAGGACAATATTTTCTTAGAGACCGGCCTACAGAACACATGGTTGCGGCACCATCGGTCATAAACATTAATACTTGGTCTTTCGAAAGTTTAAATTTTTCCAAAGTATCTAATAGCGCCTCTGAAATTTTTTCGGCATTACATTGTTCTAGTCGTCTGGATGCTAATAAAATTGAAGACGTTGGTTGATGTGGTTCCATATTACGCGCCATCAGTTGTTTCGTCCACACATAACTACAGTTTTTTATTTTTCGGTTCTGCTTTGATTTTATTTTCAACTTGTTTACGCAACGATGGTAAATTCCTTCGTAACGTTGTCGTGCTCGGTAATGTTTGATTCGCGTATTTATTCCAAAATGAAATAAATGAATCATTACTTAAAAAGGTAAACGACAGTGTACACACAATCATAGTTACACATAGTTCATGTATAAACTGTTGTCGATTAATTTTGTTGTTATTGTGCTTCGAACTGCTTACGTGTTCTTTACAATGTGTTTTTGACCAACACATTAGATATGTCTTGCACACTAAACATTTAATTTTTGAGCCATCGTATATTAAGTCCGGGAAATCCATAATAAACTTATTCACTTCGTCTGACAACGGTCGTTTTCTCGATTTATGTGTCGACGACATTTTATTACGTATGCTTACACTTACATGCAGTCTAAGCAAGTACCAAACACATACTGAATGCTTTTATTAGTTCTGATGCAATACAATCATCCTCACATTGGCGCACATGGCGCGCACGGAAATTGGTCTGCTCTAGTCATCAGTATGGTGTGAAATTTAATGGCTCGCCTCTCGAAAACAGCAAATATTGTCCTATCAGATGACACTAGATAAATTCATGACTGACGAGACAACGTCTGATAATAACGATTTTCTCTCGACAAGCAATGCTGGAGTTTATCTGGTGCCATCTTATAGAACAAAATTTGCTATGTTTTCCAGTGGCGAGGCATTAAATTTCACTTCATTAGCCAAACTGATGGCGTCTAAATTTGTTTCATTTGTATTAAATCTTCTACATAGAATTTTAAAGTTCCCTCTCTTGTCAATTTAAGTATTATAACCATGATGATTGAACATAGACAAACTGAACAAAAGTATTAAAAAAATGAAATCCGAGTCGATAGTTGGAGACGGAAAACAGTAGAAATTTGTTTTTGCAAAAATCGTGTGGATTGCGCCACAGGGCAAATCCTATTTTACTAACATTTTTACTTATCACCTATTTCTAGACTGATTATAAAATACTTGGGAATCATACAAGCAAAGTTATAGAAATATGTATTTAGATTTATTTACAGACTACATTATCATACCTTTCGATCCAAATTAAATAATAGATTTACCGGTCAAAAATAAATCCAAGTCAAATAGTTTTGATCAATATATCTTATTAACTTAATTATGGAATTGAAAGAAAAGTCAAACTAAATAATTCCGTCAGCGAAATATAGATAGCGCTCGGAGGTTTTGCTTTGTAATAATAAAACAGATCAACTTCAGTTATCTTCTATCGATCAAAAATTACCTAGATAATAGAGTATTTATTAATAACACGTCAACATGTAATTCTCATATATTTTTCCGTTTTTTTTATATAACAAAATCAAGTTACTCGTTTGTTTATCTTTATTCTTCTTCTTATGCTTATGTTAGGCCATGGCTTGTTATTACAGTGCATTTTCTTGGGACGTCGATTGCCAGCTATCCTTCCACTTTTTTGGAGGTCTTCCTACTGGTCGTCTTCCTGGAGGTTTTCCATCTCTTGCGAGCTTTGCTATTCTGTCTCCGTTGATTCTGTTTACTTGTTGGTTCCATTCTCTTCTTCTTTGCCGAGACCACCGAACAATATCTTGTACTGTGCATGTTTCCCTGATTTCATTGTTTCGTATTCTCTTAGTGTATTGCTTGTGATATATCGTAATGTTCTCATTTCTATCGTTTTTAGAATTGTTTGGGCTTCTGCGGTATCTGCCCTTGCTTCAATTCCATACGTTAAAAGCGATCTTACTCACTCACTTATAAACCTCGCGTTTTATACGTGCGAACATATCTTTATTATTTATTGTATTTTATTTAACCAGATATTATGCTCTTTCGTTGGAAACTTACTATGTAAAAACTTAAAAAAAAAGGTGAAAATCCCCTTACCACACTAGAATTTGTAACCTAGATACGTATTTCTACAACTAAGTTATCTTCAACAGCCTGCTGAAGATTACAACTTAGTTACAATAAAATATAAAGTTGATTAGATTTTATTTTCCAATAAATCTCTTAATTAACAACCGTAACTACGAAATAATAAAATAAACATATTCTAACCACACTTTACGAATATTCCAAATCCATCAGTTCACTACTTTACAATTGCATTCCTTATTTTAGACTTCCTGCCAATGATGTCTTATAGGAGGGCAGGTTGATTAATTCGCGCGATCGTACAGAAACAAAGATATAATATAAATAAACAAACTTAATTTTTCTACATAATTCCTCTTAATTCGATATATTTGGTCCATCTGTGTTCAAGCTTCTATATTCCGTCTCGGATATGATTTTCTTCTAACCCAGAATTCTTTGCCTCCGAGAAGATCTTTTAATTTAGGGAATAGACGAAAGTCATATGGTGCTAGGTCTGGCGAATATGGGGGTGCGGTATTAATTCGAAGCTTAATTCTTCTTTTTTTCTTGCAACAACCGTACTTATCATGGTGGAAAAGCACTTTCTTCTTAGTCAATCCCGGACGCTTTTCAACGATAGCTGTCTTCAAACAATCTAGAAGATTTGCATAATTTTGATGTGTACGGTCTTGCCCGTTTTGAAGATAGTCTATCAACAATATTCCTTTTGCATCCCAAAATACCGATGTCATCGCCTTTCCCGCCGATGAAACTGTCTTGGTCTTCTTTAGAATTGGTTTTTCATGTTCAGCACACATTTTCGGCTGTTCGTTTAGATTCGGATGTATAATAATTAACCCATGTTTCATCCCAAGTAACAAATCTTCGCATAAAATCTGTCGTGTTGCGTTTAAAAATTATTCATCGATATTTGACAGCAAACACGTCTTTGTTCCGTCGTGCAGTAAACGCGGCACCCATCTTGTCGAAAGCTTTCTTAAATCAAGTTCGTCGTGCAAAATATAAAGCACTCGTTCCTTTGAAATGCCCACTTGCCACTCTGCTATTTCTAACGCGTTCGATCGTCAATCACTTATCAATAAATCATGGACTTGATCCACCATTTCTGGACTTATAGCATTTTCGGTCGTCCACCACAGCGGGGATCATCTTCTAAGCTACTCGTGCCACGCTTAAATTCATTGCCCAATTTTTTGACGGTTGTATACGAAGAACAACTGTCACCCAGTATATCTCGCATATCATCATGGATTTCGGTAAAAGACATGCCTTCCTCTAAAAGATACTTAATCACTGCACGATGTTCAAAATTCTCCATTTCGTTTACACTTAATTAGATTTAATAGCAGGGTAAAATGAAAAAAATTGCCTACGAAAAATGCTTTGACACAAATTTATCATAGTTGCTATAAACTGACAAGGTATGGGTTGTCAAAATGTGATATTTTTTTTTATTTCACGGCTTACTCTAGGCGATCGTGCGAATAAGTCAACCGGCCCTCGTAACAAGACTGTTAAAAAATTTGACCGGAAAACAGTTATGTTCTATGATTTTATAATTTACCAAACCCTGCATTTTCTCAACATTTTACCCCGAATTGAATTATTTCTCAAAGATATTGAGTAAAACTTGTTATCCTCTTATTTATGCAGAAACACCGGGAACATACGAATGTTACTGGCACTTTTATCACAAGGGAAGACGCTTCGGACACTGGTTAGGTTGCGATATTATAGTGGACGATCCCCCTGTAAAGAACGTCCCATTCATTCCTGCTCCCACATACGACGTAATCAGTATCCAAGACATGTACGAACTCGTTTTGCCAACTACATGGACCACTCAAAAAGCGGAAAAGCCCACGGAAAACAATACGAATGACTCCGTAAACGCCTTCAATCCCAATGACTTAGAGAATCCCTTCGCGGACGCTGAAAGCCAGAAATGCGCTCCCATGTTTACCATGGTAGACTTCGATAACAATCAAAGCTTCGTGAAACCGAACGAAGAAGAATCGAAGGACCTGGCCGATGGCAAGAACGATCTTAAAGGTGACATAAATACGTTCTCCGATTCGGATAATCAAAGTATAGTTTCGATTTCGGATTCCTCCGTTAATACGGCCACAAGCGAAGATTTCGTCGTACTAAAGATGTCATCGAGTCCGCCCAATTTAGAAAAGGGAGCCACGGCGAACGATTTTGAGACCGCTCTCCCGAGCCTAACCAAGATGAACGTCAGTTCTTTGGAAAATATCGACAATATTGACAATTTGTTCACTAAACTTTCCATGGACGAAACTAACCCTCCAGATTTGCAAATCGATCGGGCCGACGAGCCAAATAAAGAGGAAGAAATTGAAAAAGATGGCGTGGCGTCTATGTCAAATGAACAAGAGACTTCGGTAAAGAATCTTTCAAATACAGCCAGTATAGTGCAACAAATACCTATTGACTTAAGTAATAAACCGAACACGAATGGTGAAGTAAATGAAGGAGGTGATACCACAGGTAAGTCTTCTTTAATTGAATTGATTCGGCATTTACTTGATGAAGATCCATAATTTAAAATAGAAATAAAACTACGGTTCCAATCTTCACTTTTAATCTTTATTCGTAACACGACAATTGTTTCGCCAGCACAGTGGCTTCCTCAGGTGCTTACATCTAAAGAGTACGTTACAAATTTTTTATTTTTTATATAGTATAGTGTATATATAGTTTTATTTCTATTTTAAGTCTTCTTTGTTTTAATTTTGAAAATTTCAGAGATCCCGGCATTTGTGCAATGAAATCATACAAAGTTAAATGCAGCGTATAAAATATTTGGTTTTAACAGTAATCTGATACAATGATGAGAGCAAAAATGTTAACCCTTAAACAGAAGCATCGGTCTGCGAGACCTTTGGTTCTACATAATGCTCCTGTGTGGCAGCACGGTTCGGGTTACGTCTCCCCGCTTCATAGTACCTCCTTAACAATCACTGTTCTACACCACCCATGTGTTTCTCCTCAGTTTGTGACTGTTTTTTGAGAGAAGAGTGTCGTTGTTTGCAAACGTATAGGTCTCACTGACGGGGTGTTTCGTATTAGACATTTAATGCCAAGGTATGTAAGACCGCATGTTTCGTATTGTGTATCATTTTAGTAGATTTCAGTATGGATAACCCGTCAACAAGTAGTGGTAAATCCATGAGTAAATCATCACGATGGAGTGAGAGGGTATATTTTAATGATAAAAATTTTGAAAAAAACTTACTGAGTGGATGTTGGAGAGCGATGACGAATTTGAGGAGGAAATTGATGACTCAGATGAGGATCCTGACTCTATTTTGCATGATGAAGATTTGGAACGAGATGAAGAAAAGGTGGATGGAAAGAATGGAAACGACAGTGATGATGACGACCTTGTTGATCTTTTGGAAGCCGAACAAGAAATTGCAGTGGACACCTCATATGATGTACAAAATGCAACTCCCCAGTTTTTCATTGGAAAAAAGAACAAAGTAGATTTCAAATGGCAAAAACAGGAGCCGCCGACAAACAGGAGAACTCCAAGTCATAACGTAATGCGACAATTACCTAGACTGACTAGAAAAGCCTCTCAATTGGGAAACCCAAACATTAGAGAAATTTGGGAGCGTTTGTTTGATGAACAAATGATTGATGACATTGTCTCGTACACAAACGTGAAACTGCTGCAGGCTAGAAACAAACTCAAATCAACAACACATCCGTCAAACTACCGAAATACAGACTTAGTCGAGATATATGCCTTGATCGGTTTACTAATATATACATCAATCTTTAAATCCGGTCACGAAAATATGCTCTCTCTTTTTGCAAAAGACTTGACAGGATGACCCATATTTAAAGCAACGATGTCCGTGAAACGTTTCGAAATATGATAACCTGCCTACGTTTTGATGATTCCACAACTCGTGAAGAGAGAAAAAAAAATAATCGTGCTGCTCCGATCTCCCAAATATTTGACTCCTTCATACGTAACATACGAGATGTATAGCCTCTCTGAAAATGTAACAGTGGATGAAATGCTCGTTGCCTTTAGAGGAAGATGCGGGTTTCGCATGTATATGCCGAAGAAACCCGCCAAATATGGGATAAAGATTCAATGCATGGCTGACTCACGCAGTGCATATCTTTTTAATGCCTACATTTACACTGGAAAGGACAGTGATGGCATTGGACTTTCTGAAGAAGAGAATAAACTTTTGAAACCAATCAGTTTTGCGCTTGTGCAAACCAATTGAAAAATCAAACAGGAATGTCACTGCAGACAACTGGTTTTCATCCTTAGAGCTGGTGGAAGAATTAAAAAAGAGATCACTAACATTTGTTGGTACTATGAAGAAAAATCAAAGTATTCTACCACCAGAGTTCAAGTCTGATAAATCGAGACCAGTTGGATCAGCCCTCTCTGGGTTTGAAAATGATATTCCGGCAACACTCTTGTCATTTGTTCCCAAGAAGAATAAAGCAGTTGTACTTATCTCGTCTATGCACCATAATATTGAAACAGATCCCGATAAGAACAAACCAGAAATCATCTGCTATTATAATAAGACCAAAAGTGGTGTTGACCTTCTTGACATGAAGTGTGCTCTGTACTCGTCCAACATGAGAACGAAGAGATGGCCATTAGTTGTTTTTTACTCCCTTCTTAACATAAGCTGCGTCAACAGTTTCATACTTTACTTGTGCTATCGTCAAAATCCTGAAATAAGACGCCTCAGTATTCCTAATCTTCCCCGAGATATTAGTGCATTGATACAGGAAGTAATACCGAAATATGAAAATGCAGCTGCAGGACATGATGAAGTTCCAAGCGACAAGCTTGAGAAAAGGAAGACCTGCTCCAAGTGTCCATCTTCAAAGGACAGAAAAACTTCCTACAAATGTATAAAATGCAGTAATCCAATTTGCCTGCAGTGCAGTAGAAAAGTGTGTATCACCTGTGTAGTACCAAATAAATAAAAATTGTTTTGTTCTTATTTAGTTTTCAATAAATTTGTGTTATTAATCATAATTTTGAATGTTTTTGCCCAAAAGACTTTAAAACAAATATGTATTAGCATATATTCAAAAATATCAAGTTCGCAAAAATATAAGGTCTCCCAGACCGGATGTTTCCAATTATGTAGTACAGATCGATGTTTCTGTTTAAGGGTTAATATTAATTATTACTCACACTTAATATGAATATTAGAATATTAATTAGAGAAAGTAAGCTATAGTTAAGTAGTTGTTTGGGCTATTTCCATAATTTGTTGGATTTATATAAGTCTATCAGAAAAGATCAGAAGAATAGGCAATAACTACAACATGAGAACAGCCATAAGGACAAGAAACACCGTCAGATTGTCTTTGACCGGAACTAAACCAGACAACGAAAATCGGAGAACAAAGAATACAGATTGGCGTAGTTAAAAGTAGATATTTAGCTTCAAATTCACACACATATACATATATGTATAACAATTTTTAAGGATACTGGTAGGGATGGCTTTCACTCATGTAGTGAGGTATGTGGAGAGCGGGGATGACATTCGTTGTTCGCATCTCGATGCGTGCGATATTGCCTCTGAGCAAACTCTCACGAAAAACTAAAATAAAATGCCTTTCACTGTCGAAGAAAACGTACAAATTATACTATGATATGCGAGGGATAATTCATATAGAGGCGAATTTATTTGCAAAATTTATTTGTAGCAACATACGAAAACCAACCGCCTCCCTCTATGCAAGCTATCCATAAGATTGTAAATAAATTTCGTACAGAAGGTTACGTTAATTCGTTTTTTTTACAAGATTTTAAATATGGACCGAAACTGATGAACGTATCCCCACTATTGTAACTAAACTACGCTTACGGTAGAGTCACATGTACGTGTAAATATGTGTGCGTTAGTGTGTGTAATACGCCTCACAATTTCCACCGCTACTTCAGTCGATCTGTATACGAAGTACCAGGTGAATATGGAAGAATTTACATCGGAGAAACAGGCAAGAACATCAAAAATTGGTCCAACTAGGTCAAACAAATCGCCTATAGCTCAACATGCAATAGAAAATGGTCACAGGATTACATGGACTGATGCAGCAATCCTGGCAAAAGAAGACCACTAAACAAAACGAAAGCTGAAGGAGACAGCATCTATGGTTACAACACCGAACGCCATAAATACACCAAGCCTAGAAATCAAGAATGTCTGGCTACACTTGATTAGATAAAATGTGCACAGAAGAACAATAACCTCGGTAACGTAGACAGAATAAACGGGATAACCACATTGCGTATACGACACCGCGGAGATACATGTGAGCCTGCTGCGCATTATGTTCTGCGCAAGTACCTATAGCTTAAATACAAGTTTTAAGAAACAATATCCCTCCCCCATAGTTCAGTGATTAGTATGCTTGATTCAGAAGAAATTGATTTTACAGACCCGGTTCGAATCTCGCATGAGTACATTTCGCAAAAAAAAATTGGAAGAAATCATATACGTCAGATTATGAATTTGGCAAGGAACAACCTTTCTCAGGGCTACCCTGAAGAAGTAGTTTCGGCAGTTAATCTACTACCGAAACGACGGATTACCTGAATCCAACAAACGATCAAAATAGCTCAAACAATTTCTCGCTATGAGTAAGCTATATGCTGCAAAAATGAAATCAAAAAGCGGCGACCATAGTTAGGGATGCCTGAATGACTTAAAATAACTTTACTTAATTAAAAGTATCCCACGGCATTAACAGTTATTATCACTTATCTAGCGGAGGTATTAGTCTAGCTACTCGTTATAGTACTCGGTCAATTACCACGTGTAGAACCTAACCAAGTCAACCACTGCGGAGGTCGGTAGGACTTTCATCTATTGACATCCACGGCAGCGTTAAATTAATTCAGTCCCTAGATTAGGTACCGTAAACTTAGTTCCTATTATACAATATACCACGTGTGTATTAGGCGATGAAAATAAAAAGGTAACTAGAAAAGAGCGTCTTTGATGGATGCGGACTATATCGAAGACTGTGTGTTTTAGACCAACTTGCCAGTTGCCGCCAAAAGAAAATCAGCAGCAAATTTCGACCAAAAATCAACCTCAGAAGATGATTCCCAAACTCAACGTAGCATTATACACTCCATCAAGATAAAAAAAATGAAACAGTCAGATCGATATCTTAAAAGTGTAAATTAATTGAAGACTAACTCTTGTCCCTACTCCGCTAAGTCGCAATGCACACGTCCACCACCAAACGCATACGCGTCTGCCACTCGTCAAATATCTTAAGTAAAGCACAACTGGATATACGACCTCAATAATTACCGTGGTTTAATTGTAATATGTTGGCATATTTTAATATCTTGCAACATGAATATTTGCGGAAGAAACTCGTAAAACACTTTACATTGAAATACAAGTTGTTAATTTCCTCCTCGTGATACTGATTATAAAGGTTGATCCAAATTGCAGTTCCGAATTCCGGGTTTCGAAAAAAAAACAAATGGATCAATTAGAATTTCATTGCTATCATTTTAAAGCACAAACTCAGCAATTATATATGAAAAATTATGTCAACCAAATACCCTCCACGACTCCGATGATATGACATCAATCTTTTAATGAAATTTTTCCCAATGCTTTCACATAACTGCGGTTCTATTTCAGCAATTACGCCGATGTTCTCCTTTAGATCTGGAAGCGTAGCAGGTTTATTGCCGTAAACCCCTTCCTTCAGAGAGCCCCACAGAGAAAGTCTAGTGGGGTTAGATCACAAGACCTGGGTGGCCAATCGATGTCGCCACTCTGAGAGATAACATTTAGAAAATTTAGTTGTGAAGTAAAACGTGACATGTGGCTCCATCTTGTTGCAACCACATGTTACTCACGTCCAAATCATTAATTTTATTGAAAAAAAAAGTCGTTTAGGCATTTCATAATAGCGTAAACCATTGACAGTGTCAACGTTGCCATTTTGTCCTCAAAAAAGTACAGGTCAATGATTCACCCAGCTCATAATGTACATCAAACAGTGCATTTTTGGAGATGCATTGATTTCTCTTGATTAACATGTTTTCGCTACCCCAGATACGTCAATTTTAGCGAGTCACAAAACCATTCTAAAGAAAGTGAGCTTCATCGCTCAATATCAGTTTCTTGCAAAAATTAGCATCCACTTCTGTTTTCCCTTAAACCCAGTTCACAAATGTACGGCGTTTCTGGTGGTCTATTTCTTTACGTTCTTGCGTCTACGCATTTAAATGCAGATCTTTCCTTAAAATTCGTTGAGTAGTACCGTATGAAAGAGCCGCCAACTGCTGTGTTGTTGTGCACGACGACGAATTGACGTGGTTAGTGCACACTGGCACTTACCCGAGCAGTATTTTCTTCGAAACCGGCCTTTACGCCGATACCGGATCCTTGGTTTGTCAATAACCACACCACCTGTTTCAAACTTTTACATTTACAGCACGAATTGCACTCGTACTTGGCTCATAATTGCATCTAAAAAGTGGTCGAAGTTTTCTTAGTATACTCGTAACTGAATGCTTGTTTTCATAATAAATTTGTATGATTTGTAAGCGTTACGGCCCACTGTACAGCACCATGATGAATTTTCCTTCTGTCACCATATTAACTGTCCAATCTCACAAAGCAAATGGCGCACAATTCGAATGCGGAAGTTCAGTTTGGATCACCCTTTACTAGTTTACTTTCTACGAATTATATTCCATTGCTATGATCTTCTGGCTAGAGTTTAATGCAGAAATGTAGCACAAATTACAAACTTGGAGCGTAATTTGGTGATTCCCCGTTTAAAAAATACACAATAATTTTTCCCAACGTTATGAAAAGAGCGAATTTGTTATATATCAGTCATTCTATTCTTGTAGAACAGTACTTCAAACACGTTTTAAAAAATATGGTGAACGTAACGACTAGAATGTCTCGTTGCAGGTTACGCGTACGTCCATTATAAAGGGCGCAAAATCCCAATATCGAAGAAACATCTCAGATCAGAATACTTGGCCACGGCCGAATGCGTGCCCGCATCCGAACTGAAAAAAGTGGGAAGTTTCAAGATGGACGAGGCAGTTCAGGCAACAGAATCGGAGGAAGCGTCCGTTAAGTATACGAGTGAAGAAATTTTCAGAACGTCAACGCCCTCTGTCGGCGTCAACGATCCACAACCGCATCCACTCCAACTACAATCGGAAACCAAACCAGTCGACTGTAATCAAAGTTCGTGTTATTCCTTGCCCGCGACCGCTGGTACTGATTTTGGCAGCAACTGCGGCATGAATTCATCCATGTGCTCTTCAGTAAACGAAAATAGATTCTTTGTATTTCCTCAGTACTACCCTGGATATGAAGTGGTACCAGGTAATTTAATACTTTTATTTATTATATAGATCTTTCACGCTAACAGACGAGTCATGTGATAAACAGTTACTTCGGGCCAAGTAACTTTTAAATTACAATAGTACCTAATAATCCTAGCAATTCTATCGATTCAGTGAATATATTATGTTACTAAAGGTGGGCGTGGTTGCCAGCTTGGATTCTGTCAAATGTCATTCGAATAAGTTGTTTTCATCGAGTTCATATTCATATTTATAACTTCCATAAACCTAACCTAATAGATTATTTACTAACAACTGACTCAAAGCTATGTAGATTTGTCAACCCTGTTATGTAACTGTTTATCATGTGAATCATCTGTTAACGTGGAAGACCTATAGAGTAAGTTTAGTGGAGGTGGAGACTTGATGACGTATTCTGTGTGATACCGCTCGCCTAACGTTTCGTCGTATAACTCACATCACAATTACTCCCGCCCATTTCCTACAAAATTTGCTACTGCGTTATTCGATTGAACTTAATGCCTTCTAACGATTGTTTGTTGTTGCTCTTCATTTATTTTTACTCTCACAGACTTAACTCTAAATAAATAATTATATTTTATAATTTTTAGTTCTAGTAAATGACTGGACAACCGGACGCAATTACGCTGACTGTCTCAGATATCCGAATCCACAGAATCAATACTACAATACTGTCGGCAACAATACATCCAACAACACTTCGCGAGGTTGCAGTTCGATACCGAACAGTGCCGCTGGCAGTCCGCCGTATCAATCACCACAATCGACCAGGGACGGAGGCATCAACTTCAAAGCCGAAACCTCGACCGTGAGCTCGTGCAACGGTCACTGCGTGTTCGAGCAATACGTGAATCTGAATTCCGGCTCATTCGACGACACCGCACGGGGTAATTTGTACACCAGCAGTGCGAGCAACTGTTCTTCTTCGGATAACGTACAGTCCAGCGCGTCCAACCAACCGAAAGCCCAAACGCCAGACTCCAGGACGAACAACAGAGTGGGGGTGCCGGATTTATTGTCGGGAGCGACTGTTATGGCGACATCAGCGATGAATACCGCCCGAACTGTTTTTAACATGTTCGTTCCTCCTAAAAGTTCTGACGTAAGTATCCAGTACTAAGGAAGGTAAGTATAGCTCGGTTAACATATGATGGCACTTGCGTGGATAACGAATTTAAGACAAAAAAGATAGAGAGATAGACGCATCCTGAGTACCTTCAGATATTAACTGAGCTATACCGCCTAATTCTGAGCAAACGCAACGATGCGAATGTATGAATATTTCTCCCGCTTCGAATACAAATCCCCTGAACGCGTTTAGCCAATCACAAAACAGTCTGTCGCGCAACGATTTGACAATTAATGTCACAAATTAGTGTCACCACTGTCACCCTATACGGAGTCTCTTAAGCGTTTGAATAGTGATCATGCCGCGTTATACACTAGAAGAGAAAGCCGAAATGATGAAATGGTACCACGCTGATAATTCTTATCAAAGAATATGTGACTTATTTGCCTGAGTTCCTAATGATACGTTCATTTTAGTATGCGCTGCAATAGAACTAAATTCAAATTTGACACATAGCGATATCTCCAACGATTTAGGCATATGCTGCTCTTCCGTTAACCGCATACTAAAATTAAATGGTTTTCGTAATTATAAATATTCCAAACATCATCAATTATTTTACGGTGATGAGTTTAAACGGATGAATTTCCGTTATTATATAATTAATTTCTCATTATGAACAATTTATTTTATTATCTGTAAGAGTAAATTTTTCTTTACATTACTAGAATTTAATTTAGTTTTTATTTATTTCTGAAGTTTATTTAGTTTACTATGAATAGTTTTTGTTACCTTTATTATTAAAATTTAATTTACTAAATCTCTTGATGCCTTATTTGCAATTCTCTTAACCGCTTATTAATAATTTGATTACGCTTTGTGTGACCATCGTCAGTATAACGTATTGCAATTTATTTATTATAAAATCATTACAATAACAGGACTAAACAATTTATAGTCCTTTAATAGTAATTTGGTAATCAGATAATTTTTCTTACGCGGCTCCATAATATGTAAGTATGTATGACATATGACATCGATGTTGACACGCCTACAGCATTCAGGGGAATTCTATTTGGAGCGGGAGAAATATTCATACATTCGCATCGTTGCGTTTGCTCAGAATTAGGCGGTATACCACTATGACCTTCAATTAGACCTGGCCTCCTGCAAACTTCTTCCTCCTTGCATATCTCTGAAAGTCTGTTCACTTATTCCTTAGATGTCAGCCATTCTTCGCTTTTACTATGTTTCCCAGCATTGCACTTTTTTCAGTTTTACTTTGACAGTAATGTTTCTTACAATATATTTTATGTTTCATCTTGTATTGATGTTAATTTGGGATTAATTTTACTATCACACGTTCTAAATTCTTTGACCCACAAGTAAATGACAAGATACTGTTTAAATATCAATAGAATTCTATGTACCTTGCATTTCCATTTCCAAAATAAGAGAATTTTTCCACAATTTCCATGATTCACAGTAGAATAACACGATAATACACACTTTGATATCTGTATAATACCAAGTTCTGACGAAGTTGACAATATGAACAACAAAATATTGAATATGACCAGGGGTACACGACAAAACACGGAAACAGGTTATATTGTTAGTGATTTTCATCACTCTTCGTGGATGTCGTCTTCAACTTTTACCTCTGCTACCAATGTAAACTCGTAGATTTTTCAATTCGTATCCTGCAAATGCTTGGGCACAAATTTCCGAAAACCAGTCACCCTGACCTCTTTTTTACTGTTGCCTTAGAAATTAGGTTGTGACCTCTTTGTCTACTGTATTACGAGGAATGTCTTATGTTTTGCATACTGGGACATAGAGGGCGCCACTAATCAGACGTCATTACTAAAAATTAACCTCCATCTTTAGTTAGCCTAAGTCCAAAATTTCAGTGCGATATGTGTAGTGTTGTAGCTACAACGAATTGTGAAAGTTGACAAGTTAGTCGAAAAATGGAATTAAACCGTGAAAATTTTCCCGCAATAATTTTTTATAATTTTCAACAATTAGCTCAATAAGAATACCTCAGCGAGTTGGTTTCTGATTTCGGTATAAAGCACCACATCTGTCAACAATTTCTCGTTGGTATAGAGAATTTAAGCGTGGACGGAGTAGTGTTAAGGATATCCCAAGAGCAGGTGCACCAATAACGGCTGTCACTCAGGAAAACATCGATGCTGTGCCAAAGCTGATTAACGAAGATCGACATGTGACATATCGCAAAATTGAGGCATCATTGGGGATTTCAAAGACCTCAATTCAAAAAATTTTGCATGAAGAATTGTGTGTAAAAAAATTAGTTTCCCGTTGGATACCGCATCTGTTGACTGAAGAACAGAAAACAGCTCGGGTGAATTGGTGTCAAAAAACTCCATACCGCTTCAACGCAGAAAACTCTAAAAATGTATACAACACCGTGAGTAATGATGAATCTTGGATTTACTCACACGAGCTAGAAAATAAACGCCAATCGTCTGTTTTGGTGTTCCAAGGTGAAGACGACAAAAGACATCCGTTCTCGATGTGTCTCCAAAATGATACTCGCGACATTTGGCTCAAAAGCAAGTCATGTACAGTGTTGTCAATTTTACACGAAAAATTGGGTTTGAAAAAAATTCTGGGAAGATGGGTGCTGCGTTTGCGTTGGAGAATAAACGCAATCGTGTGATCGAATCTACGTCGTTACATAACTGTGGACGGAACATGGATACACTACTGTACTCCAGAAATAAAGCAACGGTCGAAGCAGTGGATTTTTAAGGCAATCCGGCTCCGAAGAAGGCAAAGACGGTGAAATCGTCAAACAAGGTGATAACCAGTGTGTTTTGGGATGCACGCGGCATCATCTACATGGATTACTTGAAAAATGGACAAACGATCAATGGAGAGTATCATGGAACGTTATTGCACCGGTTAAGCGAAGAAATCAAGGAGAAACCTCCGCATAGAAAAAAATTCTCTTCCACCAAGACAATGCTCGGGTGCACACTTGCGCAGTTTCCATGGCACGAAAATCAACTAATTAAAGTTCAAATTATTACAACATCCACCGTATTCGCCAGATTTGACCTCCTGTAACTTTTTTTATTACCAAACTTGAAAAAATTCCTGGAGGCGGAAAATGATTCACGTCGAACGAGGAGGTTATCACCAAAACAGATGCCTATTTTGAGGACCTTCCGAAATCCTACTTTTTGGACAGCTTAGAAAGTTGAAGAAACGCTGAGAAAAGTGTATACAGCTAAAAGGAGACTGTTAAAAAATAAAATAACAATTTTCCAAAATAATTTGTTTTTCTATCTTTTTCTGAGGAATTATTGAACCATTCTTGTGTACAATATTTGTGCTTGGATAGCATGTGTTGTTAGGTTGTAATTTAGTGTTATTCACAATAATCTTAAGCTTTATAAGAATCGTATAAAGAAGCGCCGCTTTTAATGCATGTCGATAACCTTTCGTCACATAACACCTGGGTAGTAGCGCCATCTATCGATATTAATTTTAGATATTCCATTCGTAACTCAATTACTAACTTATCGCTAATAAAAATATGTAATGCATTTCAAAAATGTTCTCTCTGTTCTTTTTTTAACTGATTATTTGTACAGTGCGGACGCTGGCATAACGGTCACTGGATTTCCACGAATCCGGAATCGAAAAGGGAGAAGAACTTGCGATTGTTGCACGAAATGGGTTTCTACAATCGCGACCTAAACGCTACTCTACTGGCTCGCTATCACGACGACCTCAACATGGTAATATCAGAACTCTTAGAGTAGATGTAGGCACACCCGTTTCTCTATTTCTTATTTTGACAAAATAGGTTTCGCGTAGTCTATGCATACGTAAATATTAAATATCAAATAGAGATTTCATTTATTATTTCCGAGATGAGTGAAATTAATCTGTAATCAATTAAAAAGCTAACAATGAAATTAATTTAAGTAGGCTATGTTAAGAAATAAACTCTAACAAAACAATCGCGATTATTTTGATTTCTACGTTTGTTCTTGAGATGACAATTCTAACTTCTGTTTAGTATTTTTTTTTTAGTTTATTTCCCAGATATTTCACAAATAACACCAACTTATTATCTTCCAACATTCTAATTCGTGAAACCCCTTATCATTTCGAATATTTGCATACATATTTTGTACGAGGGTAGTACACAAAGTAACCTCCGGTTTGAAATAAAAATGAAACCAGGTGAGATACAGACATTTTATTATATACATCTTAAAACTACAACTTTTCGACATAATCTCCAAACAAATTCAAGCATTTCTCATATCTTTTAACAGTTTTTGAAATACCCTCTGCATAAAGATCTGTCGCCTGTGACCGTAGGCAACCTGTCACGGAGCTTTGAAGCTCTTCGTCATTGGCGAACCGCTGAGATGCAAGCCACCGCTTTATGTATGGGAACAGGTGAAAATCACTTTGAGCTAAGTCCGGGCTCCTGGGGGATGATCGAAAACGTCCCATTTGAACTTGGTCAAAATTTGTTCTTTGAGCTGTGAGGGCGAACATTGTCGTGAACAAACACAACACCAGATGTCAGCAGGACGACGCTTGTTTTGGATAACGCGTCGTAGTCTTTTCAAAGTTTCACAATACACTGCAGAAGTTATTGTCGTACCACGCTCCACAAAATCAACGAGCAAGATGCCCTTAGCATTCCAAAACACCGTAACTTTTAATTTCCTCGTAGAGAAAGTTTGACGGGCTTTAGGGAAACTGGATGACCCCATTGCATTGACCGCTGTTTTGTCTCAGCATTCACCTAGGCTACCCAAGTCTCATCTCCAGTAGTGATCCTGTTAAAAAATTCTCCTTCAACGTCATACCGAGAAAGAAAGTCTATGGCAGAACTCATTCTTTTGGTTTTGTGGTCATCGGTGCAGTTTTGGTATCCAACGAGCACAAAACTTGTGGTAGCCTAGTTTTTGTGTCACTAACTCATATAGAAAACTCCTAGTAATTACAGGGAAATGATCGGAAAGTTCCGATATTGTAAAGCGACGGTCCACACGAATTTTTTCATTCACTTTGTTCAGTAAGTGATCACTGACAAGAGATGGCCTACCGCCCCTGGCTTCATCGTGAACGTTAGTTCTTCCATTTAAAAAAGAACGTACCCATTGACGGACTACACTTTCGCTCATAATGTTTGGAGCATACACCGCACACAATTCACGACAAATTTCAACTGCCGAGTGATTTTTCGCTCAAGGAAATCTCATTACGCTACGCACTTCACCCTTGGCGGGATATTTTATTGCGGCACACATGTTTACAGGTTAGAATTCGTGAAAGCGCAACCATACGATACCCCCCCCCCCCCTGCACGGCTAGAAGCGTAGTGAATCACTGCGCACACTGATGTTAGAATAGTGGCGCTACACCGACTAATTATTGCGCTACACATAAACGGAGGTTACTTTGTCGACTACCCTCGTACAAAACGTATTTGATTGGTTCTTATTCCATCTAACTTGGTCACTCTTTTAATTCCCTTTAAAATGTTCGTATCATTATTTTGGGTTTAAATTTATGTTGATCGCATCCTCTCTTTTAAATCATATACAGTATTCATTAACACAAACACGCCGTACCTTTAAAGTTAATTTTGATTAATTAATTAATCGATTTTGATTATGGCAATTGTATTTTCGATTAGGTTCATTACAAACTACGAGGGATCTTTGAGATGTTTCCGACCTTTTTAACAAAAACACATAATTGGAAGCAAAACAAAATTTCTTTTTCAACGTCATCTCCATGCAACTCAATACATTTGATCCAACGTTTTTCCCATTCCTTCAAACCGTCAGAAAAAAATCGATTGTCCAAATCTGAAAAATACTGATTTACACCGTCTATAACCTCAGCATTTGACCCATATTTTTTCAAGTTAGGGAACAAGAAAAAGTCGCTGGAAACTAGATCTGGCGAATAGAGTGGATGCAAAAACATTTCAAACTTAAATTCGTTCAATTTTGACATTGCAACCATACACGTGTGAACCCGAGCGTTATCTTGGTGAAACAGGATTTCTTTGCCAAATGTGGACGTTTATTCATAATTGTGGTCTTCAATTTATCTAGTAATCCAGTGTAGTACTGTCTGTTGATTGTTGAACACTTTGCAAGATGGTCGAGAAGAATTATTCCTTGGTTATTCGAAAAAAACTGGCCATCACTTTCCTTAGAGTGAGACGACCTGTGCCTTCTTAAGAATTGGTTCTCCCATCGCAATCCACTACATTAACTGCTGTTTTGGTCTCGGATGTATGGTTGTGTACCCAAGTTTCATCGACGGTTATCAATTCCCGCAAAAATTCCGCCGGATTTTTTTTAATACAGGCTGAGACACTCGCCCTACACGTCCGTCCGTATGCGCCTTTGGTCGATCGTCAATAAACGCGGTACTGATCGCGCGGATAATTTTCTCATATCTAAATCTTGATATAAAATTTTGTGCATCCACTCAGATGATATCCTATAAGCCTTAGTTATAGCCATAGCAATCAATCGACGATTTTCCATCACAGTTTGATGCACTAAATCGACCATTTTGTCAGTTGTATCAGTTTTCGTATGCCTCGTCTAAAATGCTTGTACGATCTCGTTTGTACTCGGCTACACGATATTTTATCGTTTTAAATGCAGGGGAGGCTTCACCGTATACAGAGTCTAACTCATCTTTTATTTCCTCAGTCTTTTTCCGTTTCAAATAAAGGAATTTTATCACTGGGCGATACTCAACATTGTTGAACGACAATGTGAACTGGCAACTTTAGAAGAGTACCATAGACAAATTAATGATCTGTATGACTTGCAATTATGACAGTTTAAAGATGTCGATGTCATCTACTGGACGGCGGAAAGAATTTTTTTCTACAATTTATGCCGGTAAGGCCGGAAACATTTAAAATATCCCTCGTAGCTAATATAGAGAACAATTTTTTCAATCTTCACAAAATCTCAAACTTTTTAAAGTATTATTCCCTTGTAAAATCTAAAATGTCATCAGTTAGAAGTTGTGATATATTTATATAAACATACGTAGTTTTTCAAAACTATATTGACTTCTGTCATGTTACGCTTCTCTAAAAGCCTGTTTAGACTGTGTTTTATCATATCCTTTACCATATGACTAGATTCTTTGAACAGTAACAGCATATACCATTAGTTCTGATAAAGCGAATTTGTGTTTACACTGCATGATTTTAGGTATATAGGAATTGTGTAGGAACTGTCGGAATAATGTTTCTAACCTTAAAACTCAATTTACGTACGTAAACAAAATTGGTACATAATTTATTGTTTATTAAATTTGTGTCTACCTGTATTAATAATGGATAGCATGGCAATATTATTAGAACAATGTTCATTATCTTATATTTGAATTTCATTGATATTTAGAAAAACTCAGTTAAACGCTGATCAAAAACAACGGGCAGTGGAAAAAAAGAAAATCATGGTGTCGTTATTGGTTTTATTCTGCACTAAACTTGGCGCGATCCATACTTATCTGTGAGCTGTCGCAGAACAATCGTTTTGAGGTTACAATTACGGCGAAATTCAAAAATATCACATGAAAAGTCTTGGCCAATAGGTACGGTATGATCTGGAAAAAATCATATTATTTTGCTGTAACTGGCGTATGAGTTAGCTTATTATTTTCGTCACAGCAACAGTCATATAATCTCTAAACACAAACATATTGGTCTTCTGTTCAGTCATATGATAGAACGCATAGTCCAAACAGGTTTTAAGCGTTCAGCTATTGAAAATACTATAATAAAGTTATAAATACCTGCATTTTCCTCAAGAAATAGACACCTTTGTTAATAGAACTTTGTTAATAAAATTATATTGAATCATTTTGTGAATGCGGTAAGGTTGCTTCTTAATGTGACCCTCAGGCAAAATCTATTAGACTTTCCCCAGGGGAAATTTTCATTCGCTCATTCGAATTATAATTGTTGTTCCGTAGTTTATGCAGTACTTGGATTGTGTTTGCGCAAACCAAGCACTGCTCCAATTGTCTTTAACATGGTACAAATTAAACAGTACTAAACTTTTCTCATTTTATATATTTCGCAAATAATGTGCGTATTATGTGCTTAAATGGCAAATTTAATTAAAAATTGCAATACGTATAAGAACAAAGCCCTCTAAATCTCACACAGAATTGTTGGTAGAATTACTCGTTTTAATCCATTATACAATGGGCATGTCAATATAATTATTTTAAGTACTTTTTTGTTGACAGTTTTTGAATTCCTTACGTCAAAACAATATTTCAGTTAATTTCTAGCAACATTTACCTTGACCACTACATATGTATTACAAGGTTATTAATTCTTTTGTTGTATTTCTTTCTACTTCTTCAATGATTTTCTTTCGGGAGTCTTCTTTTAACTATAGCATACTTAAATTAAACTGCAAAATATTAGTACTTACATAGATCATAGTATGCCATGAATACCTAGTAAATTTAATCGGTGAGCATATTATACCTGATAATCCTGTATTTTCTTCATGTTCATGATTAATTGTTTGTGTGATGTAATAATTATCGTGAATCTCTGTTAAAATTGTGTCCAGCTGGAAAAATCTTTAATTAAATCATAATATCTATTAGAAAAATATGTCCTTATTTTGATGTTTATAGAAGTTCTTTCTTGGTTAACACATTTTATAGTTTTGCTTTTGTTCTGTATTATCGTATGTCTGTATGTGAGTATTTTCATTATATGTATCTTAATACACACCTATAAAATACAATTATTATATTTAAAAGTAAAGTTGTAGAGTTTGTCAAAGTTGCTGTATGTTTTTTTTTGGAGCATATGTGTATGTATTTGACAAATAAAGCAAATAAAATACTTACAATTCGTTTTTTTTTAATAACCTAAGTAAATCGTTAAATGTAAAATGCAATTTAAAAAAAATACCAAACGAAGCACTAAATAAAAAGAATTTATATCCTGAAAGTCAAATTAAACCAACAATTTTGCACTTGCGATACTAAGAAGTAAATAAAAAGAAATAAACATAATCACAATTAACTTATTCTAAACAAAATGGATAAAGATTGATGTTCAATATCTTACATAGTTACCATAACATGAATCGTAATATGTAGCACATTCAATTTCTATAAAGGTGCTGAAATGAATGGCATCACCAAGTATAAACCTTATTTGATTTTGGCTAATGTTAAGAATACGTATACCAAAACTTTTTTTAAAAAATAATTGGAACACCTTAAAGGACCTCAAAAGAAACAACTTTTCCTAATAAAGTTATTGGGGCAAATATACTAGAACGTTACAATTAAATAAAAAAACGTTGCTTTCCTTATAGGTTATCTATCAGGCGCGGCTCGTGATGACGTACTGTATGGGCACGTATAGTTCATAAAGTATAAGTTTTCAGTTCAAGGTCAAATTCGAAGCATATGATTCAAATCAGTACTGCAGAGTCAAATGAAGTCAGTATTCAAACGCGGAAACAACCGTTTGTCATCATAAAATATAAACGTCATGTTTCAATATTGTCAAAATTTTACTATGTTACTTGCAATATAACCAAAGAGAGCACATACATAACCTACATGTCAAAATAATAATAATGAGTAAAGTGGGAACATTAATAGTTCAAAAGTATTGTTTCTTTTCTAGTTCTGTATAAATATATTCTATCCAAGAAAACTATGCCGAAATTATTACTTTAATATTTGAACAAATTATTTAAAATGTTATTTATAATTATAAACTCAGGAAAATATTCGATCAAAAATTTATTTAAAAAGAAATATTTCAAGTCAGATACCAATAGTGAAATGCATAGGTATTGAAAAGATCTTTAGTGTTAAAAATGTTTGCATTATTAAGAATGACATACCTACCAAAATCATTTTCTTGCACTATATCTGGGTTAAGAAGATTGGGAATGTATTAATTTGATGAATAATTTAGATTTCTACTTAACTTATATATTGTTTATATTTTAAATAAATTTAAATATATTGGAAAAGAATGTAAAAGTTATGTTCGTAACTCTTTGAAAAAGAATTAAAACCTTTTGAAAGTTGTAAATATATGTTGTCAAATTACATTTATAAAATTATTCATAAAAGAAACATTTATATAGTCTACATTTAATATTTTATTGTTTCTTAAGAAAATAATGGTATAATAATACAATCCAAATACATATTATCCTTTATTAGATGAAGATAATATTTAACAAACACATGAGGATTTTCTGATAACTACATTTGATAATTTTGCAGGTTAGTACACTACCAATAAGAAAAAAACAAACTTCATTCATATAAAACTTTGCCACGAGATCCTTATCATGTAATGTTTCGTTGAACCAGTGGCAGTAATTTCTTCGCTGCTTTATATTATGTGCATGCAAATGATACACATTCATGGTTTTTATGGCAGTATTCCATAGTTTCTGTTTTTTTGAGGAGGTATTTGGTTGTTTATTTTGACTAGCGCTATGATAAGGAGCATTATCTATTATTATAAGTGATGGTACCTCAAGATTTGGTATAAGCTGATTATTTAGCCATTGCTTAAAGGAGTCACCATTCATTTCTCCATGGTAATCACCAGTGATTGTTTTTGATGGAAAAATCAGACTAACTCCTTTAATGAAGCCATTTTCTGTGCCAATATGTATAATAATAAACAGTTTACCATCATAGTCTTTGGGTTTCCTAACACTTTTTATATTATCATTTTGCCAGGATTTCATTATATTCTCTTTCGAAAAGATTCAAATTTCATCAAGGAACATAACCTGACATAAAGTTGAATTTAAGTTATTCATATATTCCCTTAAAAATACATTTCTCATTCAGACTATATTTAATTTCTCTGTGAGCGCTCTCCTGTTACACTCTTTCTTATATTTATAACCAATATCTTTAAGCAATATTGTTAAAGTAGTTGTACATGTATGAACAAATTCTTTCATAGCCAAAACATTGCTTAAATTTTTTAAGGTAAGATGTTTTTCTGAAAAATTTTAACATGTAATAAATATTTACAATATATTAAAAACATACTTTCTTTATACATGTCATAAACAGTATTTCGAACTTCCATTTTAGTTGCTTCTGCTAAGTCCTTAGTTTTTGCCTTCTTACAAGACCTTTTTTTGCTAGGAGACGATAAGACTGGATTCTGAATATTACGATGTTTAATAGTGTAGACCGTTCTACTAGAAATATTAAGGGCTTCTGCTACCCTCTAAAATAAAACTTATTTCATAATACCGCCTTATCTAACTGATTATGTGAATTACCTCATGAACGCGGTCGATGGACATAAATGGTCCACCATTCTCCTTTACCTGTTAATAGGCTGTAAGATTTAATACAAACTGTTTCACTTGAGAACCAAGAGGTTTACTTGGCATCTAAGAAATATTCTGTAAAATAAATAGGTTAGAAATGTCAAAGTAATAATCAAACAATTTCGTACTTATTGCCACTAATTGATATTACTATTTATTATCAGTATTGTTCTCAAAAAACCAGATTTTGTGATTTTTGATAAACTAAATATTCAAATTGGAAGAATGCTTAACCTAGAAGTCAGAATACCGGAAACAAAGTCAATAAACAACAATATTGACATAATTTGACAAGTCGAATATCATAAGACTATCTCCTAGACAACCTATCCTTTTTATTTATTATAATATTTCAAAGACGTACGTCTTAACTCAAAATGACAAACGTCTGTAGTATTACAGCGCGTGTTCATGTGTGTTAGAAAGTGATAAAGTACAATTTGCGGTTCACACTTGGGCAGTACGAACTGAAAACTTATACTTTATGAACTGTACAATGATGCGAGTGCTTCGTGTGTGTTTTGGTGTTTACTAAGAAAACGCTACAGTTAATACACGAGAATACACGAAGCATTCGCATCATTGTACGTGCCCCAACAGTACGTCATCACAAGCCGCGCCTGTTATCTATGCGACTAACACTTCACTAACCAAATTTTGGTAATTATTAACCATTTTGAATATATAACAACGTAAAACAAACATCATTTTCATTTATATTAACAACAAATGTACTTAAATATACTTTTCAAGACATATTCTCCCTGCAACAAATATATGTTCTTGTATGTGACCAGCATTACAAAAATTTACTTATCTTGTGTTTGTGTCGAATATAAATATACATAACGTTTAAATTTCGCAACGTATTTTATTTAATTGCAGCGTTCTAGTACGTTTCCCCCGATAACTTTATTAGGAAAAGTTGTTTCTTTTGAGATCCTTCAGGGGATCCAATAATTTTTGGAAAAAAATATGTGATACGCGTATTCTTAACATTAGCCTTGATCTGCTCCCGTTTATGATTTATACCTGGGGTTGAAGCCCTAAAGCCTCATCTTATATGATTTATTAGTTAAATGTACATACATAGCATGTCAATCAGTTAAAACTTAATTTCTAAAGATAGTTCTTTAACATAACCTATATTTGTAAATATACCGGATGCGAAAAAAAGACTAAAATATTTAAAGAGGTAGTAGTATGAACCAAAATAAACAAAAAAGTCTTAATAAACGTGGGTCCGCAAAGTAACGGTTTCGGAGATAAGGAGGTTTATTCTTTTTTGAAACATTTATATATAAACAAGCAAAAGAAGCTTCTAGTAAAAACAAAGTACATAAGATGTTGGAAGTGCCCTCCTTTCTTTACCAAACAGGTACGACATCTTAATCTGAAGGATGTTCAAACTCTATACAACCCCCACATTAGTTTGGATTTGTCACCATTTTTTATTAATTCGTAGCTGCAGCTCCTCGTAGCATTTACAGGAGTACCATAGACCAATGTTTTCAAATATCCCCAAAGAAAATCTAAAGGGTTTAAATCAGGCGATCATACAGGTCCACCCCTTCCTAGCCATCTACATGGAAAAGTTTAATGTAAATGCTTTCTAACGGCAATTGAAAAAATGAGCTGGAGCACCATCATTCTGGAACCACATTTGTTGCTCTTGGTCCCAAGGAATGTCCAAAAGATCACACATTTTGGCTGTAGAAAGTTTAGGTAAGCAACGCCTGTTAATCGGTTTGGTAAAACAATAGGACCTAGAAACATGTCGCCTGCAATGCCCATCCAAATGTTTAATGAAAAACGTGTCTGATATCCAGATTCCATTACAGCATAGGGATTTTCATCGGCCCAAACATGCGTATTGTGAAACTCAACAACTTCATTTCATGTGAACCCGGCTTCATCAGTAAAAAGAATATTGGCAAGAAAACGGAGGTCTTCAGCATCACTATGTAGAACCCAGCGACAAAAACCCATACGTGCTTGATGATCAAGAGGATTTAAGGCCAGCACTCGTTGTCCATGGTACGGCTAAAGCAGCTGCTCGTATAGGATTCTCCAAACAAGAGCAGCACTAATTCCAACCTTGGCTAATATTCTCCGCACACTCGTCCCCGAATTATGCTCTATCCGTGCTAGAATCTCTTCTCCTGCTCTAGGAGTAGATACTGACCTTGGTTTTCCGGATAAATGGCACTGTTTGCTCAATGAACCAGTATCACGCAATCTTTGGTGAATACTACCAAACACACAATGTGGAAGAATCTGGCGATTTGGGTAAGCTTCATCATAAAGACATCGCGCTTCGTTGGCAATCCTATTAGCACGACCATACATTTAATGCATGTCAGAATTAGCCGACATGCGTTAGCGTAAACAGCCATAACAAATGAAAACTTGTGCACTGAAAACAACATTCAATTACTTAATGTTTATTTCATAAACCATCAGCCAACTATGTTAAGAAACTGCAAGTTTTCGCAAAAAAAAATCAGGTAAAAAAGAACATTGCATATCTCCGAAACTTTGCAGGCCCATATTTATTAAGATTGTTTATATTGTTTATATAATATTTTACAATATTTTTTTAACATAGAAATAAAACTACGGTTCTAATCTTCACTTTTAAACAGACGGTAGATCGCCATGGTAACGATTATCTTTGCAATTAACAAAAATCACAAATATATTTTGAACATCAAATTTGAGTCCACAACTTTTAACTTTCTCATTCTGGGAATCTTCCCGGAACCAATAGCGTGGCTGGAAAAAAGCTGAGCGTGCGCTGAACGTGCACATACCTACGGTATGTGCACGTGGATAATGAACATATAATCAAAGATGCGTACATATGAGAAACATATCTTCATCCAAAAATCCGTTCTTTCCTTAAATTTTATTTGAGGTTCGATTTTATGATTTTGACAAGAGATGTAAACAACATATGTAAAATTCGCAAATACCACTAAATATAACTAAATATCCTTATACGTTTAAGCAATCGTTAATTGGAAACCTTTCCGTTCCCGTTTAATTTTGCAGCGCCTTTATTCTACATACGGGTTATTTTTTCAATCCGCTACCTGACTTATTCTGCACCCGGTGTACATTGTACTGTAGTGAGCAAAAAAAAACGGGACAGTGTCAAAATCGTTATGTCAATTTCCTTTATTTTTTTAGCGTTGTAATTTTAACATTTGATTAACTTTCAAACTCTACGTCAAATTATATATCATAGTTGATAATTCAAAATTGAAAATGCCGCATCTTTCGAAAACTGATAAAGCTAGACTTATTACTAGTTTGAAAAATGGGAAATCATTAAGAAGTATATCGGTTCAATTTAATATTGGTAAAAGTTCAGCCGCAAGAATATATAAAAAAATGGAGAGAAGAGGATACAAAATTTCGAATACGCAGGAAGACGAAACATTAGTTACTGAGATTAGGCATAACCCTTTCAAAACATTAAAGGAAGCTATAAGAACAACACAATTTCCTGTCTTATCTTGTAACACAATAGTTACAAGAGAATGAAATTTAAACTTGAGATATCCAGCCCTACAGTCCTTATCTAAATCCCATTGATAATGTATGGGGATTAATGAGATAGAGCTTCTACCCAGGAAGAATTTTGGGAGATTGTTCATAATGCTTGGCATCAAATTTCTACAAATTTTGTACAAAATATTGCCGCTTCAATGTCTACAAGATTAGATGTAGTTAATAATAACGGTGGAATGACGAAATACTAATTATATTAATGTAATAATTATTTTAATTTAATAAATAATCTTTCTTTATCGTTTTTAGTAATTTTTATTTACATTTCTTACTATTCTGAGTAAAGATAGCCACTTAAGTAGTCACAATTTAAACCCACGCAGAAACTGCCCCTTTTTTTTTTTACTCACGATAGTACCGCGATATCATAAAGTTTCTGGGTCAACGGTGGCCATGGGGTGAAAAACGTCTGTCTTAATTTATATCATCCTTTTGAGAAAAATCTGATAAAATTTTCAGGTTATGTGTCATACTGACATTAAGATTAATATATTGTCAAATTTTAACGTCAGCATGACACTTAACCTGAAAATTTTATCAGATTTTTCTCAAAAGGATGATATAAATTAAGACAGACGTTTTTCACCTCATGGCCACCGTTGACCCAGAAACTTTATGATATCGCGGTACATTATATTGATTAAAAAAGTATATTCAGTAAAAGTGTTCTATAGACTTCCCATTTATAATTTTCATTTTTAATATTGAAAAGATTTTATAAATAAATTATGAATTATTTATTTGCAGTACAATTTGACTTGTTTATAGCAATTAGCTACTATCAAAATATATAAAGTAAAACAGGAAGACTATCGAACGCTTAATTAATAATACTTGAGGAATATTTTGAATACTTTTTGCATCAATCTGATATTAAAATTACTGATAAAATAGCAGTTAGACAATTAGATTTTGCAATGAATAATTATTACACTTTCATAGGTGCATATTATTTTTATTAGCGTTTGTACTTTAAATTATTTATAATAATCAGTAGACGTGTTGAACTCAGTTGAACCTCAGCATCTTTCGACCAATTAAAATCAATATTCATTTTGACCGGGCAAATTCCAGCTACTCAAAATAGTTCAAATATTTCTTTTAAAGGTTATGTTGCCGGAATATTAAAAGAAATGGCTTTGCTAAAAGAAAACTTCAATATAATTCAAGCATTCGCAGACTTTTTAAGCGTAATTACAATAGCGACATGTTTCTTCTTAAAAATACCGCAAATAATAACGTTACTTAAGGTAAAAAATGCAAGAGGTATTAGTATTATTGGATTGTTAATGGAGCTTTCAAGGTAAGATTAATTTAGATTCGTAAATATCTAATTAATAATTTGTTAAAAAATTGAATCAATTAAAGTCTTAATTTCGTTTTAGTTACACAATTATGTTTGCTTATAACTTTCGAAATGGATATGCACTGTTAACGTATATGGAGTATCCCATCATATTAGTACAAGAACTGATGCTTATATTAATTGTACTAGTATTCAAGGGCTACGCGAATATTTATACATTCTTTTTAGTACAATCTTATTTTCTGATAGCTGCTGGATTTTTGACTGGAATAATACCAAGGGAATTTCTTACATTCCTCGTGGTAAGATAGTAGTGATTACGTACTATGGTATACGTTTCGAAAAATGTTTACTTTTAAAAGTATGTAAAGTACTGATATTTCTTATTTTGATTTGTGCTTATATTTTTTATATGAAATATTTCGTGACTAACAAAATGGCATGAAGAATCAAGTTTAGATTTTCAAGATATGGTTATTCAAGTGTCAGAAATTACATTAATTCTGAAAATTAATAGTGCAACTAAAATGGAATTCAATATATAGTGATACTAGTGAATAGTATAATGACTCCAAAAATCTAATAAAATAAAAATAAGTGAACTTCTCACATTAACATTCAGATAATATGTTATTTAAAATTGGTGCTATGTTCAGTCTCAATTATAAAGTATCAATAGATATTTATATGAATTAAAGGCAAAGATGACTTTATCAGTTGAGAAATTATAGCTATTGGGTTTCGTTTTGCACCTATGATAACAGTATTAGAAACTGTAAAATTATAGAGCAAAAATATTGGAAATGTGTTCAGATTATAAACAAATTCAGACAATTGTTTTGCAAACATGTACTTACAAATTGCATTCAATTTCTTTGCATTAATCAAAAGTAAAATATGTAATCTAATTTTATTCCAGCCACTGTGCACACCTATCGGTGCTTCCTCAAAAGTCGTTCAATTATTGGAGATAATTAGACTAAAAGATGCTGATTCAGTCAGTTTATTAACGTGGTTCATATCAGCATTTACAAATTTTAGTAAGTACACTTTATAATATTATTTGAATTTCAATTAACATGTTTGAAACTATTTTTAGCACGTATATACACAATATTGGTTGATTCTGCTGATCTATCATTACTACTTAATTTCAGCGTAAACACAGCCCTGAGTTCATCTATAATGTTTACGGCATATTATTATAAGGTTATCTACAAACCAAAGGAAGAATAATTACGTCCAAAGTATTATGTGATATGTATATATAATTATAAAGTTACCATTACGTTTTTATATATTTTTTTTTAATTTGAAGAAACATTAAATGGAATGTTATCGATATTGTTAGTTTATTATTACACCTCCTTATTTCCTATTTTTAACTACGAAACTATACATATATCCATTCATCTCTAGGGTTATGTAAGAAAAGGAATTGAAAACATTCTTTAAAGCAGTGATTCTTAAACTTAATGTGGAGCGAATCCCTTTAAAGTGCAAAATTACTGTAATAAAAAGTGGACACAACAGGTAGAGTATTGCTGCTTCAAAGATATAAACCATTCTTGAAGGAATTAGTAAGCAATGTACAATTAATACCAGTATAAGTATACACATTCTTCTGTAGCTTTTGAGCTTTCTGTCTTCTAGCAAAATACCATTTCCAGGTAATATGTTATATAATATTCCCACACTAGATAAGTTGAACATATACATATATTCAAATTTCAAAGTAAAATGAAACTATTTCACTTCAATGATTTTGTAGATTTTTCTGTTGATATTCTTTACAATAGCCAAACTTCATCATTTTCATTTTGGCCTGGCTTTAACAAATATAAAGTTCCTGTCCGAAAGCCGACGCGTGTGCTGCATCTTCTTGGCTTCCGTCGTGGCTTTCGAACCATATTTCCACAATACCACCGGAGCCCGTCTGTTCTAAAAAGAATAACTCATAAACACAGAAAAATACACAATAAACATACACTTACCGTTCTGTATCCACAATCAAACCACATTAATTGCCTTGCGAGGGAAAATGGATCACCCTCGCAAGGCTTTTGTAAATTTAACAAAGTTAAGTCGTCCATAACAAACGCCATTTTAAATTTGACAATTGGAAAAAATAAATTGATATACAGGTGGTCCTTAAGTTTGTCGAGAAATTTTAGGGTGCGATTCCTTGGGTTATCTCGAGAGAAATAGTTCCTATAAACATTTGTCCTAAAGTTTTCCGTTGTAGAGATACAGGCTGTTAAATTTTTCAAAAAAAAAAATTTTTATTTCAAAAATTTAAGAAACGGTTACAATAAACCCTAAAGGTACTGTTGAAAATGACCACTAACAGCTAATATGCAGGCTTCTATCCTCCTATTCAATTGCATACTCACACGCTGAAGAAGTCCGGGAGTGTTTCGAATTGTTTCGCATCCAACAATTATGCGATTTCTTAGGTCATCGAGATCTTGAATTGGCGAAGTATAAACAAGGGATTTTAAATGTCCCCACAGAAAGAAGTCTAGAGGGTTTAAATCAGGGGACCTTGGAGGCCACGGCTGATTCGGAACTTCCACTCCTCGACCTATCCATCTATTCTGATATGTCCTATTAAAAATTGCCTAGCTTGTAAACTAAAGTGTGCTGGAGCGCCGTCATGCATAAACCAAAGTTCATTTCGGATCAAAAGTGGAATTCTTCTAAAAGGCCAGGCAACTCGTTTTCAAGAAATAGCCGATATGATGCACCATTAAGTCGTATAGGAAGGAAAAAGGGACCAATTAAATAATTATTAATTATCCCCGGAGAAATGAAAAATATTACCTACTGCGGCTCATAATTGAAGGAAAGATAGAGGGTAAACGTGGGCTTGGCAGAAAGAAACTATCATGGATGCGGAATATTAGGAACTGGACCGAATTAAACTTTGAACAACTCATTAGAGCTGCTGCAAACCGAGAGACCTTTGCTGATGTGATCGGTAACCTCCGATGACGGAGAGGGCACAAAAAGAAGAAGAAGAATTATTCCCGCCCATACATTTAAGGAAAATTGCTCTTGAAAGTGCATCTCCCTTATGGCATGCGGATTTTCATCTGACCATAAATGGTTGTTGTGGAAATTCCTAATACCATTTCTGGAGAAGTTCGCCTCGTGAGTAAATACAATGTAGGTTAGAAATTGTGCATTTTGGGCAATTTTTTGTCGGAACCAATCACAAAGGACTAAGCGTTGCGGAAAGTCACGCGGAAGAAGAGCCTGTACTCTCTGAATATGGAAAGGATATAATTGTTGATCGTGTAATATCCTTAAGATGGTTTGATGGCTTGCGTTTACCGTTACACCAATCTTTCTTGTACTGGTTTCTGGATGTTCATCGATTATCTGCAGAACAGCTTCCTCTAAATCGGGTGTTCTTTTAGTTTGAGGTCTTCCCGGAGTATTTTTGTTTCTCTCAAATGTACCAGTTTCTGCTAGACGACGGTGAATATTACTGAAGGTTTCCGCACAAGGTACAAGTCGTCGAGGATATTTTTGTTGGTAAATACGCCTTGCTTCATAACTACATATTTCCATTAGCTAGACCGTACACAAAATGCATGTCTGCCATTTCAGCATTTGTATAATTCACCATAATTACAAAAAAATATTTGTAGGTACGAACTTTCAAATTAATTATTGTTTGACAATACTTATGACAGTTACGTAAGTACAAATAAATGCTGTAAACATGACAACCAACACAACAGTTCCCTAAACCGATTTCTAAATTTTTGAAATAAAATTTTTTTTTGTGAAAAATTAATCAGCCTGTATCTCTACAAGGGAAAACTTTAGGACAAATGTTTATAGGAACTATTTCTCTCGAGATTACCCAAGGAATCGCACCCTAAAATTTCTCGAAGAAATTAAGGACCACCTGTAGATAGACATCGCGTCAGTAACATTTTAATGTAAAACTGGTGCTGTTAAAGTTATGTCAATTTGAAAATGAAAATGACGTATTAAAATAGACATTTGAAATACATAGGCCAAACTAAACGACCTATATTAACCCGTTTTAAAGAACACATATCACATATCAAATACAATAGACCGGATAAATCAAATGTCGCAAATCACGCTTTGAGCACACTGCACAATGTGTCGATTACAGGTTTGAAGTTGATCAAAGGAATTAATAAACCCCACGAACTAGATGCTTATGAAAGTATATTTATAGCGAAAAATAAAAATAAACATACCTCCTTGAATAGCGATAAATCACCTATACCGTTCAGCTGTTTATTCACATTTTTATTAACATAAAAGGGTGGGTGGGTAACAGCAGAAATTTTAGACATGTGAGAAGCCATACATATGAAAAAACACAAAAATTACCTCCTTAACAATAACATGTCACCTATTTATAATTAACTTTTAAATTATATACCAACAATATCTAATAATTCATAGAACCTTCTCACGTTACTTGATTGTCATTTAATATAAGTCAACACAGTCAGATGTCTTGTTTTTTCATATGTAACGGTTCCTTCAAAATTTTGTCCTTCTTAGAATTTTCAATAGAGTACAGTTTTTACAATATACGACCACACTTTCCGATTTTAGCATTTTTTAACCATTTGTAATTGGAAATATTTTTACACCCCTACCCAAAATAGATATTTTTACTATACATGTACTCGAGTAAATACGTTTAAATATACTATTGGTTTGTTGAAAATAAAAGGTGGTTTATCTAAGTTTAATAGTGGGTCATCGTAGTTTTTAAAAATCGAAGTGCCGCCCCCCTTAGAGAGGATGTCTGCCGTTCCTTTGTCCGACAATTTAACATATGTTTAGACCTTTCCTAAAGTAGGTACGCGTTTATCTCGTAGTTTTAGATTGACTTGTTAATAAATACATTAATGACAGATGAGTTTTATTTATCAGAACATACACATAATGACAGATGTATTTTATTTGTCACTACCAACACGATATTTTCAAGAAATAATTTCATGGCTTGCTAGAGGGTAAATATAAATGATCATATTGTATATTTATAAACAACTTCGCACTATCAACGCTATGCGTACCCTACATACAGCTCACGAAGTGCTGGTTAGGTGGGAACTTACCGAACTTCTCGCTCTTCCACGACACTGTAGCCGGACCAAGAATGGTGGTCTCTACTCATTACTCATAGCTTTGTTGATCCGGATTATGTCCCTGACACTTCCACCGGACTACTTCTTAAACATATCGTTCTCATCTAAACTATTCATGACATAAAGACAATTCTTCATATGCACAAAAGATTAGAGAACCATAAACTTGCCGACGTACCAGGAACCTAATTTATCTTCTACAAATGCATTAGCTGTCTAATTTTTATAAAGTTTCGATTCAGAGATCTATCATTAGAAGACTGACAAATGTCATCATCAAATTTCCTAATAATTAAACTCATAGATATATTTAATAACTGCTCTTGAACTAAAGTTTGACGATCGGATTTAACACAAGTGCACCTGAAAAACTAATCTTCCGCAAAGTTACCAACATTTTCTTGTGAATAAAATTTAGGGCCAAAAGATTATAAAGACACAACCATCTTATCGTAAATGGTATTAACATATAATACCAAACTAAGAGTGGGATAAAGATTATTATTTAATTCACTAAATTTCTTAAACATTGTAAATGCGTGATGAAGTTCTATGTTAGCAGTAAATAAAGATTTATAAACCTCACAATCGGATAAGTTAAGCTTTTTTCACATACATAGGTGACAGCTTGACAATTAAAATAATTCTCATCATTAATCGAAATATTTAGAAAAGAATCTTTTAATTCGGTACTAATCTTAGCACTTTTAGGCTCAATAGAAGACAGATTAGTTAAGATATGCTCACTATCCTCACAACTAAACCCTATGGCAGGCGCGGCTCGTGATGACGTATTTTGGTTTGCAGTACAATGATACGAGTGCCTCGTGTGTTTTCGGTGTTTACTAAGCAAACGTTACAGTTAGTACACGAGAATACACGAAGCACTCGGATCATTGTACTGCAAACCAAAATACGTCATCACGAGCCGCGCCTCCGGCCTATGGTATATTTGAGAAACATCAATGCCTGAAAAACTATTAATAGAGTTCAATTATACCTATTTCTATCATCATCAGAAAGGAGAGAGAAGAAATGTTTATTTTAATAACTCAAATCAGGAAAAATATTGGAATAATATCGATGTTCGCAACCTGGAATTTTACATTTATACTTGTGCATACATACTTGGAAAAGTCACTTTAAAAATAAATTTTTAGCCAAATATCAAAATTTATTATTACTACAACAATTAAATTAATAATAATAAAACTTACAAGACTTGCTCCTCTTCAAAAATAATTTGTAAACACTACGTTATTATGATTTACATTTTTAATGTATCCTCGGTACCGTGCACTGTTGCCATGTCGCATACTCTTATAGTTAACCATGTTTATTCATAGATTTCTTGAGAATATGAACCACGAACACTTTTTGGTGAAAATAGCGCTGAAAACTATGTCATTTTTCATATCAAAACCTTCTTTCATGTTTGATTATAATCCCTTTAGATACAGATACTACAAAGATTTGGCAACAATACTATATTTAGTACGCCATACGACATCGAGATAGCACGCACATCTTGCCCGGAATTTCGTATTTGATAACGGGTGTTCAGAAACATTCGAAGTCAACGAACAAAAAATCGTATATCTTTACTTAAGTATCTGATTTGTAATAATTATTAAATGTCAACTGTTGTCTGTCAAAAATAAATCTATCTCAGACATGACTTCATATTTTCAAGGACTACTTCGACTTCGAATGTTTCTGAACATCCGTTAGAATACCCCCTGGACTGACTTAGTAATAGACGGAGCTAACACCACCTAGCGCTATAGAGTTGTACTACCATCCCTTCGCGTGCCACATTCAAGTACCGGGAATTTCTGTCATGTAAATCCAAAAAGTCGCACGTAAAAATTACCAGAAAAATTCTTGAGTACAGAGAAATGTTCTTACTATGGCTTGCAATATTTGGTTGCAAAAAGTTTCAATTACCTTTCGACATAAAAAATAAAAACTGAAAAATTATACAATTTGGGCGACTTTACCGGTGTCAAAATAAATGGGATTTGTTATGTCAGCAGATTATTGTTTTTGGAAAAGACGTTATGGACATACTTTATAAGAGAATATAATATTTTTAAGTGTCTTTAAGTATAATAATTGTATAAAATGCGTTATAAATAGAAAGCCAAGTGCTAACAATACTAAGAATACCTACCTTTGATATACTTTATTCTCAAGTTAGATACGTCGTTTTTTGATGCGCTCATTTAATTCGGGTTTTGTATTTTTGTGAATTTACATTGGTGTGCGGTCTCGATGCAGTGATAATTTAGAGAATTTAGAAATCGCTGGTAATTTAGAAATATTCCGCAACACTATACCCACAGAAGGTTCGTAAGAAAAGCACACTTTAATTAGTAGAGTTGAATCAAATTTATCCACTTTCAAATTTGGATCATTAATTTATAACGCAGGACAAATACGAAAAATTCGTTAAAAGCCATATCTAATCCCGGAATGTGTGGTTGTATTTCGCTCTTATTAGAGCTCATCAGCACAGCGATATCCTAGAGATAGACATGGCTCTTCACTTTTATACTTCATGCATATACAAGTGTCCCGGATCGTTATGTTCAAATTTTAGGAGTGTAAAGTAGACTTCATTCAAGCAACAAAAACGCAAAACTTGTATATACATTTTTATTTGTTTCAAAGTTACAGATCTATGAATGTGCTTGTCAGAACATGAAAAAAAATGTAATCCTAAAGTCAATAAAAACTGATTTTATTTAAAAAAGTTCAATTAATAATATTTTCGAAATGTCCACCTCCTTGTTGAATGCAGCCGTAAGCCAACAGAAGAAGTACTCATCCGAATTTTATACTTGTTTTGTCGGATTTCCTCGGCAGCCAGGTGAATACGATCCAACAACTCTTCTCTTGTGTTCGAAACTTGCGCGTAGACTAAATTTTTCATCTACCCCCATAAATAAAAGTCAAGGGGATTTAGATCGGGTGATCTGGGTGGCCATGCAACAGGACCACCTCCACCAATCCATCTTGGATAATTGACGTTTACCCAATTGCGGACAGCAATTCCGAAATGTGGTGGTGCCCCATCCATGTGAAACCACATGTCTCGTCGAACATTCAGTGGAACATCCTCAAAACAGACCTGGCAGTTCGTCAATAAGAAATTGAAGGTAATTGTCCGCATTTAACTTCCCAGGAAGAACGACAGGGCCAATCAACAAGTCATCGATTAGGGCCGCCCAAACGTTAATAGAAAATTTATGTTGAAATTTAGATGGGCGTATAGCTTTGCGATTTTCTGATGACTACCTGTGCAGGTTTCTCAGATTTGTAACATCACTTATCGTGAACGTAGATTCATCTGTCCAGAGGACTGTTCTGCAGAAATTAAAATTAAGCCGTGACGTCTTAATATCCAGGTTGAATAAACTAGACGAGCATAGTAGTCTGCCTCAAGCAAACCGTGCCCCTGCGATAGTGATATGCATATAAGCCCTCACGTTTTAAAATTCGCCAAACTGTCGCTCGTGGCACTCATAGTTGTCTAGCGATTCGACGTACACTGAGAGTTGGATCCCTTGTAACAATAGCTACTGCTTCTTCCTCTAAGTCTGCTGGCAAATTTACTACCTCGGTCGAAAAGATAATCACGCAGTCCGCATTCCCGAAATTGTCTGTGTACTTCCAGAAACGTTCTGTAATGAGGAATGCGCCTATCGAGAAACCGATGTCGGTATTCAATAACTGCTTGATGTGAGTAGCCATACACAAAATGCATGTCCGCATACTCTTGAGAAGAAAATCGGTAAGGTATTTTGAATAAAGAAAACGTGTCCACTCACTAATAAGGTGTTGTATGAACTGAAACGTAATGTAATGCTTTATTAAAAAATGCAACCTTAACAGTCATCTGAACAATTGTTTATTGTATGATATTCATGGTTCAACACTTACGAAATAAGTAAGAACCTTCTTTATCATAAATCAATTTCCAGTACTCTTTTTGGTAGATCTCCAAGAAATTACTGTATCCTCTACGACACGTAGTGGATACAGTCCATTTAGTTTAGGATAACATTTTATTATGCAACGCTAACAATCACAGGCCTGTTATTGAATCGTATAACTTTTTTAAAATAAAATCAGCTTTAGGATTACATTTTTTTTCATGATCTGACAATCACATTCATAGATTTGTAACTTTGAAACAAATAAAAATGGATATACAAGTTTTGCGTTTTTGTTACTTGAAATGAAGTCTACTTTACACTCCTAAAATTTGAACATAACGATACGGGACACTTGTATAGTTAACATTTTGAACTTACTACAAATGGGATATGGCTTTTCACTAATTTTTAATTATCCTAACAAACAGTAAGTGTTCTGCATACTGGTACAAACTTAGTTTGTCAAATTGTAGTAATTAACGCAACACATTAGCCGACATTTGCATGTAGAAATGAGATTTAATAGTCATTAATTCTCATTTGCAGTAAGTTAAAATTATGACAAATATCAACAACCAAGCTAACATAAACAATGACTTGTTCATTACTAGATTTGCATGTCGTCTCAGAAAAAAACAAAAATAATTCTTGAATGATCCGTTCAGTATCGATAAGAGATGTAGAAGCAGATGCTCCCAATAGATTCTTCCAAAATGTTTTGAAAGAATCTCTTTCAAAACTTTCAAAAATCACCAACTAACGGAATAGTTGATCTTTTCCTAATTAAAAATTTGTGACAATTGATCGCTGACAGTAAAATTTTAGTTAGCTTTTAATTACCGATACAACTTCTTAAATTTATTATAAATTTGGTCTAAATCTCAATTTTCGTTCTACGTTTCTGCAGGACATGCAGCATTTCTTTATCTATTTATGAACAAATTGCAATTTCTGTTTAAGCATTAATCACAGTAGCGACGCTAATCAAATTACTTATCAACATTCTTCAGCGCGTTGCGACAATTAAAGAAAAGACCGCTTTAATTTAGAAACAAAGGTTACTGCACCCAAATCACAAAACAAACACCAATGACAAACAATATGTATTATCATTTTTACGCGGTTTTCTGTCTCGGTCCAAGTTGGCATCCGATTTCCTAAGAATTTTTGCGGACACATGCAGAATGAAAACGGGGCGTTACTCGTGATCCAAAAAGCCGACTTCTCTGTGACCAACGACAAAACACCACCAGATAAACACCACTGCACGATTACGGGGCTCTCAGTACGCTCAAGATGTTTGTTAGGAACAGATGCCACTATCCGGTGGTGATGTTGGTGGTGTGGACCCTTGTGTTACTAGTGAAATCGGTGCGAGCGGAAATTTTAACGCCGCCGTACTTCAATTTGGCGGAGGGCCGGAAGATTTACGCGTCGGCGACCTGCGGCGAGGACACGGAAGGACCGGAACTGTATTGCAAATTAGTGGGAGCCAACGCGGAGAGCGATATTAATTCTAATGTTATACACGGACAGGTATATAAGAAAATTCATATTAGTTTATATAAATACTTTCAATTTTGTCTAATATATAATTGTTTATAATTAAATTAAAAGAAGGTTAATGAATTAATTTAATTATTTTAATAAATTTTAATTTAAAATTAAATTATTAAAATAATTCCAAAGTAATAGATAAAATATCATAAATATTGTTTTCAATAATATTAAAATTAAAACAAAAAAGGAAAGAAGAAATTATTTTCTATTAAACTCGTGCAGATTTTATCTATTATTATTAATTAAGAAAATCTAAAGATTCGCAGGTAAATAGTGGTAACTCTGCAAGATATTGTTTACTATATTTTTAACATAATTTTAAAACATTTTATGCGCCTTGTAATATGAAAAATTTTGCAAATACATAATACAAAATCTGTTAATACATAATATGTATGTACATTTAAAATTTGTGTAGTCTTGAGAAATTGCTAAATAACACATGTATGTACATGCATATTATGTACTAGGAAAAATAATCAGTTATTTTCTTTTGAGCATGACTTCTGAAAAATAATTGTTGCTCAACAAAATTCTCGCATTTATTCAAATGCATAATGATTTGATCGGGTACACTTTCCTGGCCCCTGAGAGTAGTTCGCACAATGTCTAATGCATTTCTTATTTCATTTTCACTAAATTTTGCAGGACATTCCCCGGTTTCAGTTTCTTCTTCATGATCGTCTATTCTTTTTATATCGTCAATTATGTCTTGGTCAGTTGGGAGATCTGTTGTGCCAACATCATTGTCGATTTCTAAGAAATCTTCAAGTAAAAAATTTGCGTCGACGGTAGCAGTTTTTTGTAGAATACCCCATTGTTTTCTTAAGGTAGCGAGATCCATTTCGTCTTCTTCTTCCCATTCGTCAATTTTTTCAGTAAAACCTGCTTTAGAAAAACAGTTTTTGATTGTTTTCTGAGAAACATTTTCACTCCATACTTTAGCGACTTCGGTTATACACTCTTTAAGGGTAATCAATTTTTGGACTGGAAGGTTATTATCAATCGCGTTAACAATTTTGTGGACAATTCTGTTTCGGTAATGATGTTTTATGTTTTTTATAATACCCTGGTCCATAGGTTGCAATTTGGAGGTCGTGTTTGGTGGAAAAAAGATCAGTTCAATATTCGTTAATTTTTTACTTACAGTAACTGAATGTGCAGGATAATTGTCTATAAACATCGCAATCTTTCGCTTTTGGCTTTTCATTTTCGTGTCCAGCTCTTTGATCCATTTTTCGAAAATCTCAGAAGTCATCCATGCCTTGTTATTACTGGCGTAATCTAACTCCAGAGATTTAACTCCTTTTAAACAACGGGAATTTTTTCTTTTACCTATCAGCAGTAATTTCAGTTTTTCTGAGCCATTGATGTTTGCTCCAACCATCAGTGTCACCCTTTCTTTACTTGTTTTAACACCAAAACATTTATCACTTTTAAATGCAAACGTTTTGTTTGGCAAACAAACCGGTTTCATCACAATTGAAAACGTTTTTTGGCTCGTACTTTTTCAATGCACTTTTTAAAACAGTTTCAGTCCAAATATCACAGTCCTCCTGACTAACGCTTGCACTCTCGCCGGACACTGTCTTGAAAACAATTGCATTGCGAGTCTTCCAGGCACTCACCCACCCTTCACTAGCTTGAAAATTAACGCAGTTAAATTCTTTAGCAAATTGTAGAGCCTTATGCTTTATTAATTTCCCTATATTGGTACGTTTTGATGCGTACGGGCCACTTGAAACCATCGTAAAACTGCTTCATTTACATTCTCGTAAGAACACACCCGTACTAGTTTTCGACTGATTGGAACATTTGTTTTCTTGATGATACTTTCGCGACTTTTTATTATCAAAGAGACGCAACTTGGAGAAACACCGAATTTTGCAGCAACATCAATTTTTTTGCAGCCTTTATCAACTTCCTCCAAAACTTTAATTTTCTCAGCTATACTTAAACTTAACTGATTCTTAAACAAAAACAAACTGAACCTGTTTGCGAATTACATATGTAATCTAGGCCTCGACTACATACATATAAAATGGGTTTTCCCCGGGATTCTCACAGAAATCTATTGTACCTGATTTAGCTTTATGAACGCGTTAAGAACTTTTTCAAAACAGTGCGTCATAAAAATGGAGTTCGTGAATGTTAGGTAGAAATGGGAAACCCGAAGTGGCCAAAATCTCAATAAATGCATAAAAATTTATACATGAAATTCCGGTAAATATTTTATTATATAGAGTGTTACTATTTTACAGATTCACTATATGCAGGGCTTTTTACATGAAATTTCATTAAAATATTCTAGGGCTTGAAAAAATTGCACTATAAAGAGTTTTTCACTTTATAGAGTTTCACTATAAACAGTGTCGACTATATTTCGCGAAGATTTTTCGAGCAATAATATATAATTGCATACTAGTTTATTGCAAAACGCCCCGCTGGCGCAATGTTTAGGTCTTTAAGTGAATAAGAGAGGTGTATAAGAAAGTGTCAAGCTGATCAAAGTTGTGGATTGCAAACCCCAAAAAATCTTATAAATGATACCAAAAAAAGTATATTTTACCCTTTTTTTAGCATCATTTATTATAAAATTTTGGATTTTTTTTGGGGTATGCAATCTACAACTTTTATCAACCTGGCACCTTCTTGTTTATCACTCTTATTTGCTTAAAGACTGGAACACATGAAACATATTTCCCATTTTTCTGTCCTAACGGGACATTTTACAATAAACTAGACCACAACTTTTTTGGGGAATACATTGCACTTTGACAAAGAAATGTTACCTGTTTCAAAGCTTACTTAAATTCATGCAGACACATAGTTTGGAAAGGATAAGCTATTCTTGACTATAATTTATGGGTTTTTCAGCTCTCAAATAAATTAATAAAAAATTAAAAACCTTTACCACAATAGAATTTAACAATTCTATATATGTGCGTATTTCGAGTGCTTTCAAATGTTACACTGCTTTTTCTACTGAGGATGACAACGTGGTTGTCGAAATACGTATATAAAATTGTTAAATTCTATTGTGGTAAGGGTTTTTAATTTTTTATTCACTTAAAAGCCACAGTCTCCGATTTTTCAGTTCAAATAAATTGATAATTAAAATTGATTAATTAATTTTTATCTAACAAAAACTTAATTTGCGAGCAAAATAAAGTTTAAATTCGAAATCTCTGACTCACTTTACATAATAAAACATGAAAGCAAACAATAAAAAATTTTGCCACTCAATGGACTTGATAACTCGGATAATGTAGTCCACAGTCAAACATAATAACCACTAGCTCGCGCACACTATGAAAATTTTTCTAGAGTAGTTGCTGAAAATTGTTAATAACCCAGCTTCTAATAAGGATTTTTTAAAACTGAAAAAATTGCCATCTGCAGCACATAACATAGATTGCTTTCACAATTTTTAGTCATTTAAAATAGCCTAGATTCTTCTTTCTAGTGAACTTTACCTTCCAAGATAGGGTACGCACTAATCGATAGTAAGCACAACATAACCATAAATAAAATAGCATATACGCCATCCGATAAACTGTTTGCTTAACTTACCAATCTATTATGATTGACTGTATTTATTTCGATGTCTTCAAGTCGCTTGAAGTCTAAAATCTGACTAGTTCAAGCGGTTTTAAATTAGGATTGAGTGAGTGAAGCCGCTTAGACTTTGCGAGATAAATGGCTTGACCTAATTAATTACATATTACTAATACTACTACTAACCTACAACAAAATTAAGTTAAAATTCAAATTCTTTGCCTCACTTTACATAATAAAACATGACGACAAAAATTTAAAAAAATTGCGTCTCAATGAACTTGAAGTCGGGTCATGTAGTCCATAGAAAAAGCATAAAATAGAAAGTTATTTTATTAACAAGCTTTTAAAACAAGATTTACGCCTCTAACAAAAAATTCGCAAACTAAACCATATTGGCGGACATTTTCAATTGTAGCTTATTTGAATATATTCCTTTTTAGTATTTAGTATATGCTATGGTATATTTCAAAAAGAGAGAGACAAATTTCTGAACAGACCCAAGTGACAGTTGTTTCTTATTGGTCATAACTAGAGCAGACCAATTTCCGTGCGCGCCATGAGCGCCGGTATGGGAGTGTAATTCGTAATATATTAGAATACGCGATAGGATAGGGACGCAACATGAGCTTGTTACCGATATAAGTATAGAAGTAGAGACATTTATTCTATCAGAAATAATTAAATATACATTTGGTTTTCTGCTATTAAAGTAATATGCATAAACACATGAAAAATAAGAATAATACATATTATAGCAGCGTTGTACGTACCTATAAATAAAATGGAAAATGTTTGAAATCATTGATTGTGTGCACGACAGAGGATTTAAAAAAACACTTACCGTTTTAAGCGTCTTCCAAGGATTGACAAACTGGAGAAACTCGATTGTATATTTTCAACATCAGGTGCGTTCTAAGGTTATTTCTGAAAAACATGTCCGCCGTGAGGAAAAAATATGTTGTAATGTGGGCCGTTTGGGCGGCCACACCGGATAGCAGGTAGGGCGACTTATCGCAGCAAATGATACGCACAAAGTTCGGGTAACATATTATAATTTAATATAACACTTATAACTGGTTAACAAAGTATATACATTATTCACTATGCTCTGACTATTACTAAGACTGTAATTGTGTATCTGAATGTGAATATCAATCTGAATATATCTTACTTACACTACTGTCTATATATATATTAGGGAACATCCTTGGAGAGTTTCTAGAACATCCACAAACCCTGACATACCGTATGTGTATGCAATAAACACGTGAGTAAGGTCGTGTTTGTAAAACACGTTACCTTTTGTATTAAAAAGAACGAGGTTGTGTCCTCGTTGAGAGTGTTTGCATATACATGACTATATTGCGTTATCACACCATCCACCTTGGGGTTAAAGAAAAATAACGCTGAGGTGTTTGTTTTTCTTTCATTGAAATCTTTCTCTCCAGTTACCTTCCCTATTCCTATTTTAAAATATGGTGAACATTATTGGGATTATAAATTTACAATGGTATTACTTAAACAATAAATTTGCTAAAAATTACGATAACTAAAATTCTAAAATGAAATTGTTATCGAGTATCACACTATAATAAGTACATGGTAAAATGATGGATAGTCTTAATCTATATACAATAATAATAAATATATAACGAATAGATATATAATATAAATCTTAAAATGATAAATATCCTAATAAAGCTGTAATAAATATATAACATAGATTGTAAAGCTTTAAATAGATAATTTTAAATTCTAAGAGGTAATGCTTCACAGTCAGTTTTACATTGTTGAAGATTAAAAAATAATTAATTGGTAATAATCGGGCCTTTGTACACTGTCTCAATTTTGTTAGTCTGTTCGCTTTTTATATTTTATTTCTATATCATGTGCAACTTATATAGAATAATTGCCTTGATTCGCAGTTTGCCATTCTTGTCTTTCTTGTTTTTCGCGTTTGGTTCTTGTTTTCCGATTCCTCATGCTTGATCTTTTGGTTTCAATTCTTGTGCATGATTGTTTGCTCCCAATTCTTATGCTCCCTTTTCAAACATACCTTAAAATAAATCGACTCTCCGTTTTTCTATCTATTTTCCTCCATGGAAAAAATTATTCTGGAAATCACTCTTTCGTGTATTTCCCTGGACAGCACATATTTCGTGTCTGTCATGTTCCTGCGCAGAACTATCTTTTGAAGCTTATTCTGGCCACAGTAAGGGAGCTCGTACAGCGGAAATGCCCTTATGCTGTAAGCCTTTTCTTCAATACAGAAAAACTTGAGACCAGTTAACAAAACACACTTTTGTTATAACTGTAATCTCTAAAAAAAATTCTGAGAGCATTTTTTGTCGTGCAGGATCACTTTCTGGAAGCGCATGCTTGCTTCGTCACGACCTAGGGGCGAATTGGAGTCTTCTTTGCCTTTCTTTTATTTTAGAAGTTCGTCTGATTCGGTTGGTTAACGTTTTCGCCAGGTCCACAACTCTAGGATGGTCTGTCCTGTAGGTTGCACTGTTGTTGGTGTCGTAAAGGTACAATCGATAGGTCTCTGTCGTCTTATTGAGCTCCAGACGTGATTAGGATGCTATCGTCCCGTTACTAACCATTATGGCATTGGAATCAACTTCTAAGGCATTTGTTACAAAAATTTCGGAATTTATATAAATAAAGTTAATACACTACTCCTCGTATATTGGTTTCTTTTATTAATTCAATATTATTTTCTTTTGTTAGCGAAAAACTTTTTTGAATATGTCAACAATATTTCCTTCAATGTCACGTATCGTCGTTCATAAATAAATGATGTCTCTGCATTTTTATAAGTGAACTTGACTCCGTGTATTACTAAACTGTCTTGTCGGTACATACATATTTTAAATCGTTGTTTATTTACTCGCGATTAGTTTAAATATACAAGTTATTGTTTATACTTTTGTTTATAAACTATGAAATATAACCTTCTTGTATGGCGCTTATTAAAAAGCAATAATGAAGACGTATGCATTTTTTATGCACGTAATTGAACTTATGAAAAATATAACATATTTTGCTGTTTTATATGTTTATAGGCGTCTTAAAAAAAATATATATATTTAAACTTCTGCGTTAATAACAAAATTGCGAAGTGTACGGCCAAAATGTAGCATTTCTAAATTACATTGTACATATTAGTTTTCAAATAAACTTGACCTTTAAATATAGAATACATTATTACGCTACATTATGTTTGCGTAGGCAGAAATAAATGATACACATATTGTGTATATGCTTTAAACTAATAATAAACATTTTAACACAGTTTATGTCTACGAAAGTTTTATATTGTTCATTCACTTTATTTTAAAAGGAATACCTGTGTTTCTTCTTTTTTTCTCTTCCCGTGTGGAGCTTCTGTTCGCTCTTGAAGATGATTTCCTCCGTTCTTTGTCGCGTACTTGCCCATTTCTTAGTCTGGCCTGCTAAACTGTAGGTCTTTTCTTCCCTGGTTCGTTCCGGCTTCCTACACGTTCCCTGCAGTCTTACACGACTGGCAGAATGGTCCTAAGCCGTAGGTAGGCAGAATCGCCATGTAATGTTCGTGGCAGGACGCCATGTAATGTGGGCCGTTTGGGCGGCCACACCGGATAGCAGGTAGGGCGACTTATCGCAGCAAATGATACGCACAAAGTTCGGGTAACATATTATAATTTAATATAACACTTATAACTGGTTAACAAAGTATATACATTATTCACTATGCTCTGACTATTACTAAGACTGTAATTGTGTATCTGAATGTGAATATCAATCTGAATATATCTTACTTACACTACTGTCTATATATATATTAGGGACCATCCTTGGAGAGTTTCTAGAACATCCACAAACCCTGACATATCGTCTGTGTTTGCAATAAACACGTGAGTAAGGTCGTGTTTGTAAAACACGTTACCTTTTATATTAAAAAGAACGAGGTTGTGTCCTCGTTGAGAGTGTTTGCATATACATGACTATATTGCGTTATCACAATGTTTATATTCGGAAAACGAGCGTTCTACATCTAGTGATGTTATATTCGCATAATCAAAATACTTTTGTAAGCAACTTAACGCATCTGAAGACGTGCCCTCACAAATACGTGTCAAGGTGTCAAAATCTGCATTTCTGTCTAAACACTTTCAAATTTAATTAGAACACTTTCACTTTTTGCGTCTTCTACAGCACACAGTTGTGCGTGAACATCTTTAACGATTTGCAGTGATTCCTCTAACGACAGCGACGAATTTTCTAATTTTGTTATTGCTTCTTCTAGTCCCAAGTAATTCTCACGAATACTTTGTAAATCCATTTTAATCTGGGCATCCTGAAATTTTTTCTGGCTTGTATTGATAGCTGCACTTTCTTTCGGATCGAATGATAAAACCACGTCCTTAATTTTTTCAAAGTGTTCATGATAGTAAAACCCCGCCCGTAACCATGTACCCCAACGTGTCAGAATTGGCTGTGGTGGCTCAGGGGTATGGGGACACAATTCGTGAAATTTCCGAATACGTTTTGGAGATTTCAGGAATACTGCCTTTGTACTCGATATTAAAGCATCTACGTCTGGATAACATCTACGAACCTGTTCTGCCACAAGGTGTAGAGCATGGAGTTTACAAGTAATATGTAACAAGTTAGGACAATATTTTCTAAAAGACCGGCCTACAGAACACATGGTTGCGGCACCATCGGTCATAAACATTAATATTTGGTCTTTCGAAAGTTTAAATTTTTCCAAAGTATCTAATAGCACCTTTGAAATTTTTTCGGCATTACATTGTTCTAGTCGTCTGGATGCTAATAAAATTGAAGACGTTGGTTGATTGGGGTTCCATATTACGCGCCATCACATTAGCTACAGATTGTTTTTTGCTGTCAGTTGTTTCGTCCACAGATAACCACAGTTTTTTATTTTTCAGTTCGGCTTTGATTTTATTTTCAACCTGTTTACGCAACGATGGTAAATTCCGCACCGTGGCGCACCTTGCGGCAATTTTGTATGGGACAATGCCTCAAAATCTAACTGCTAAATACGGTGAAATAAAAGAATATTTCCAGTAGTAAATTCCTTCTTAATGTTGTCGTGCTCGGTAATATTTGTTTCACGTATTTATTCCAAAATGAAATAAATGAATCATTACTTAACAAGGTAAACGGCAGTGTACACACAATTATAGTTACACATAGTTCATGTATAAACTGTTGTCGATTAATTTTGTTATTATTGTACTTCGAACTGCTTACGCGTTCTTTACAGTGTGTTTTTGACCAAAACATTAGATATGTATTGCACACTAAACACTTAATTTTTGAACCATGGTATATTAAGTCCGGGAAATCCATAATAAACTTATTCACTTCGTCTGACAACGGTCGTTTTCTCGATTTATGTGTCGACGACATTTTATTACGTATGCTTACACTTACATGCAGTCTAAACAAGTACCAAACACATACTGAATGCTTTTTATTAGTTCTGATGCAATACAATCAGTAAATCACATCGGCGCACATGGCGCGCACGGAAATTGGTCTGCTCTAGTCAAAACACCGTAGAACATTCGCTTTTTGCTATCAATTGTCAAATATTTTGACATCTTTATATTACGTTTATGTTTCTAGAGTTTTGTTATCATATTATTAAATTATTATCATTATTATATTACTTTAACTATTTTGCGGTGTACATTAGTTCTTTTTATAGCTTCGATTTGAAGATTAATAGATTATGTAAGTAATAAGAGAATTTCAGTTCTTGTAAAATTATAATTTTGTAGCTGTTAATTTCAAATATGGATGCAGAACCCAGCACTAATGCTACTAAAAGCACAAATGTGTGTTGGTTCCTGTTTTTGAAGATGAACCACCATATCAATCGACAATTTCACGTTGGTACTGTGAATTCCAACGTGGATGCACCAGTATCAGCGACGATTTCAGGACAGGTAGGCCAAGAACTGCAGCCGCCCAGAAACGCAGTCGTCCATCGTCGCTGGACGATGCCAGATTAGGGAAGATAGACTTGTGGCATATAGTAAAATTGAGACAACCATGGATATTTCATACCTCAATCCAAACGATACTAAATGATGAACTGGGTGCGAGAAAATTAGTTTCCCGTTTGATTCCGCATTAATCGTAGAGCAAAAGTCGGCTCTCGTGAATTAGTGCCGAAAAAACTTAGAACCAGTTTAATAATGGAAAACTCGAAAAACGTTTATAGCATCGTGAATGGCGATAAATCATGGATTTATCCCTATGAACCCGAAAATAAACCCCAGTCCGTTGTTTGGGTATTTCAAGATGAAGAGAATCCGATAAAAGTTTAATGGCGGCAAATATTCCATTAAATAAGCTTAACAATCCAACCTTCAAAACATTTCTCCAAAAATATACTGGTCGAACGCATTAGAAGCCATCTTTCAAATCAGTAGGTAGCTATGGATAAGTGCCGACGAAACTGTCGATATATTAGGACTCTGGGTGGTAAATGTTGTAGCTGGTATACTACATCCAACTAATCCATATAACCCATATGTAATTGCAACAAACGTTATAAATACAGTTGATGCGGAAACAGCAGCTAAAATCATTTACGAGAATATGCACCAAATGCTTCATTCGGAAGACAGGTACAAAGAAAAAATACTTTGATTTGTCAGTGACAGTGCTACATATATGTTAAAAACACGCAGACTATTAAAGGAAACATATCCTAATATGCTGCATATTACTTGTGTAGCACATGCTCTCCACAGAATCTGGGAATATATCAGAGACACCTTTCCGGAAGTTGATAGACTTGTATCTGCTTTTAAAAAACCATTGAGAGTAGCTCTTTACAGGGAAAAACTTTGATCTTTGTCACTGCCTCCCTCTCCAGTAATAACTAGATGGGGAACATGGTTGGAAGCTACTAGTTTTCATCCAGTTTACAAAATTTCGTTACATGTTTAAATGACGATGCTCGAGGTATTCCTGAGTGCGAGGAACTAATACAAATTCCAAATTCAAAAAGTTGTACTTTCTTCTGGAACACTTTGCAAAATTGGGCAAAACTAATCACTAATTTTGAAAATTAAAATCTCAAATTAAATGTTGGATTAACTACATTAGATGTGGCTATTAATAATTTGAAAAATATTCCAAGTGACTTCGGATGTGGACTTTGGCAAAAGTTAGACGCAGTTTTGAATAGAAATTCAGATTTATTAACATTGCAGCAATTGTGTATGGGGACAATGCTTCAAAATCTAACTGCTAAATACGCTGAAATAAAAAAATATTTCCAGTATGCACCTATAACCAGTTGCGATGTAGAAAGGACGTTCTCTATCTACAGGGTGGCCCAAAATGACCGAAGGGGTTTTAATTCCTTATAACTTTTTTATTATAATTTTTTGTTTGTTTTCAGTATTTTGTAAAGAAGACTTGGGGAATTTAAAATGGAACAGAACACAATTGAACAACGTTCCAAAATCGTTGAACTTTATTTCTCAAATCAACGATCCATTGTTTTGACTCAGCGTGCATATCGTCGTTATTTTAATGTGCGGGTTGGACCCTCAGAGCAACAATTAACCGTCTGGTTGCAAATTTTCGAGAACAAGGGGCAGTAAGGAACCTTCCTGGTGCCAAAAGACGACGAACGGTGCACGGATGACAATATTGAACGGGTACAGGAGAGTATTCGGGAAGATGGAGAAACATCAACCAGGAGACGTTCGACACAACTTGGCCTCTCAAGAGGGTCGCTGCAGAGAATTTTGCATACAATAAGAATGTTTCCATACAAAATTCAGCTTGTCCAACAATTGAAACCGACAGATTACCAGCAACGACTTGATTATGCAATTTATTTTCGTCAAAAAGCAGAAGAAAATCATGATTTTATTCATAATTTAATTATGAGCGACGAAGCCCATTTCCAATTAAATGGGTTCGTTAATAGGCAAAACTGCAGATATGGGCTACGGAAAATCCAAGAGTAGTTCAACAGCGAGAATTACACCCACTTAAGTGTACCGTTTGGTGCGGTGTTTCGTCGGAGACGATAATTGGCCCATATTTTTTTGAAAATTAACACGGCGTCGCCGTTTCCATCACTGGTGTTAGATATCGGACAATGTTGGAAAATTTTTTAAGGCCAGCCGTGGAAAACCATCCGCAAGTATGGTTCCAACAGGATGGAGCCACAGCGCACACTGCGACGGACACAATGGCTCTTTTACGCGACATCTTTGGTGAACGAATTATTTCCCGTACAAGCGATTTTAATTGGCCTCCGCGTTCACCGGATTTAACCGCTTCAGACTGTTTCCTTTGGGGTTACTTGAAAGGAAAAGTCTATATTAATAAGCCTCGAACCATACAGCAATTAAAAAATAATATACGCCACGAAATCAACAACATAACACCTGAAGTTTTGCGAAAGGTTATGGAAAATGTTTTGGAAAGAGCACGAATATGCGAAGCAGAAAATGGCCTCCACTTGCGAGATATAATTTTTCATAAATAAATTAAAAATATTCTCCATTAATATACTGTATTTAAAATTAAGAAAATTTAATAATTATGTCTTAAATAAGAAGTTATAATGAACTCAAACCCCTTCGGTCATTTTGGGCCACCCTGTACAAAGATATATTTCATTCAAAGAGAATAACAAATTTTAAAGAAGAGAACCTTGAGAAAGTATTACTAATTAATATATCTACTCCTTTACTCAACTTGAACTACGAAATGAACAAATAAAAACGCCCGTGGGCGATGAGTCATGAGCCTCTCGTGTCTGGTCTCTAATCATGACAATGTGAGTTCGCACACAGCTCGAAAGACAAGTGAGTTTTTGGAGCAGCAAGATATCGAATTATTAGATCATCCCAACCTAAGCCCTTGCGATTTTTTTACATTCCTAGAGATCAGAAATGAAATGCGTGGCAGACGATTTTACTCGCCGGAAGACGCAGTAGATGCTTTCAAAACAGCAATTTTGACTGTCCAAATTGAAGGCTGGAATAACTGCTTTAACAATTGGTTTGGACGAATGCGGAAGTGTATGAATTTTTGTGGAAAATGCTATATGCAACAGTAAAGAGACATCCCTCGTAAATAATCATTGAAGTCACTCTACCGTCAAATTATACTCGGATATTTAATAAGAACCCGTATTATTTATTGAGGATCGAATGGATTATAGAAGTAGATGTTTTAACTCTTAAAAAAATCAATCAAACAAAATTTCATTTTACCTAATTATAAGAGAACCGCGCGATGTCTCTTATCTATCTTCAAATACTTTCTAACACAACCTCGTAACGATATGTTTGCGGAACTACGCACATGAACAAATACGATTAGCTGAAAAAATGAGACCGGACTAATTTTTTTTACTACTTCAACGTACTTACTAAGGTCTTCTTATCTTTTCGATTCGCTCCTGTTTAGTTTTGCTAATATGTTCGAGCCAGGCGGTCGATTAGACCTCTTAATATGGATAACATTGTGCGTGAGCGTTACAAGTGCGGCAATTTTGACACCACCTTACTTCAATTTGGCTGACGGCAGGAAGGTGCACGCGTCCGCCACCTGCGGAGACGAAGGATCGGAATTATTTTGCAAGTTGGTCGGTGCGGCCGCGAAAAATGAGACTATGAATTTTGAACTCATACAAGGACAGGTAAATTTAAGGATGTTTCGAAGTAAATAATCTAGTTTATGTCGGAGTTAAGGACGTAAAGATTTAAATTTTTGGATTCACACTTTCTATAAGTGTGTTTTTTAATATTTTGTTGAATTAAACACTCGTTTGCTAAATTGTCAATCAAAAAAATGTTAAGTCAAATTTAATTTCTCTTTTCCCGTTACTAATTTCAACGCTCTCTCAATAATAACTATTTACAGTGACATAGAAACGATCAAATAGTAAAAATACAAAATCTGTTCACTTTATGAAAATTTATCAAGTTGTTTATAAAAAATATTTCTTTGAAGACTGTGGTTAAGTAAAAGACTCAAAAAAGGTATAAAACCCCGTACCGCAATTAATAACACAGGTCTGCGTTTTTTAACTTTCTAAAAATTGTTTTAAATTTGATAGCTGATTCTTATGTGTTTTTGGGCGCTGAATCCAAATATGAACTCTATTTTTCTCCATCACGTAAGGATTTTTCACAAAAAGGCTTCAAATTATATTTTTTTAAAATTAAAAATAATTTTTAGTTACATTTTGAATTTATTTACAAAGGATATAAAAAACAAAATTACTTACAAATATCATTAAATATAATGAAAAGAAACAGTAAAATACTATTTATATCTTTACAAGTCCTTATAATATCTTTTTCTTTGTCTTTCCATACTCCTTTTTGTGCTTTTTCTTCTGTAATCTCGTAGTGGACCATCCCTTTTTAACATCCAACAATAATCAGCTATCATGCTTATATTCCATCTTCCTTGGTATCTTCTCTCCATCTCATTTAGGTCTTGGTGGAACCTTTCCCCCTGCTCCTCACTTACTGCACCAAGATTTTCAGGGAAGTAGTCGAGATGCGAATCTAGAAAATGCACCTTCAAACTCATGTTACAGCCTAAGGTTTTAAATTTTTCTAACATATTTTGCACAATATTTTTATAATCTTAATGTTTTTTGTTGCCAAGAAAATTTGTAACCATATTTTTGAAGGCTATCCATGCTTGTTTTTCTGCTTCCTCCATTTTAGATTCAAAATTTTCATCTTTCATAAGCTTTCTTATATCCGGCCTAACAAAAACACCCTCCTTTATCTTTGCTTCTGACAAGCGAGGAAACTGGCTGCAAAGATACTTGAAGCACTCTCCATCTTTTTTTAATGTCTTCACAAATTGTTTCATTAACCCTAGTTTTATATGTAATGGAGGAAGCAAAACTTTGCTCGGGTCTACTAAACTTTTTCTTTCAATGTTTTTCATTCCAGGTTGTAAGGTTTGTCTTGGTGGCCACATCTTTTTACAATAGTGCTGCTTTCTATCACGACTATCCCACTCACACAAAAAAACAAGGATATTTAGTATAACCGCTTTGTTGTCCAAGTAACAAACAAAGAACTTTCAAATCACCACAAATTGTCCAGCCTTGATCCTTGTAACGAATTTTAATTAAAAGTAGCTCAAGATTTTCATAACACTCTTTTAAATGAACTGAATGTCCCACTGGTACAGAAGCATATTTACTTCCACTGTGTAGAAGAACGGCCTTAAGGCTCCTTTTTGAAGAGTCAATAAAGAGTCTCCATTCAGAAACATTATATTCTACGTGGAATTGTTCCATGAGCCCGGATACATCATTACAGAAAACTAGTGCATCTTCTTCGGAATAATATCGAGCAAACTCTTTTTCTCTGTTCCTAAACCAGTAAAATGTTGTGCTAGGTGCTAACAAATTTTTTTCTTTCAACCTTGAGCCTAAAAGCTCAGCTGAGTCCTTAGGAAGGTTTAAGTCCCTCACCAAATCATTTAATTCAGATTGGTCAAACAGTTTTGGCTCATCACTTCCAGTATCATAGTAATCACTTCCCTCATCCAGTTCACTTGCGCATGTACGTGAAACCATTTCGTCATCAGATACATCATCTAAAGTATCTGGTAGTGAAGGAACAGGTACTTCTGGTCCATGAGGTATAGGATGTGTTGCGGATCGAAGGTTTGGGTAAACGATGTCCTTTTTGTTTTTTAAATTGAATCCGTGTACTACACACGAACAAAAATAAGAATCATCGCTATGATTGATCGGTTCTCTCCAAACCATAGGCACTCCAAAGCGAAAAGACTGTTTTTTTCCTTGTGACCACTGGCGAAGCTCTTCAACACACACTGAACAAACCTTATGAGGAGCCCAAGGTTTGTCTTGGTCTCCTAATTTCACACCAAAATATGCAAAATATACTTTTTTTACAAAATCTGTAATGTTTCTTTGTTGTTTTTTTACTGTAAACTTTCCACAAATATAGCAGAAGGTGTTGGGTACATTGACACAGCCTCTTGATGCCATTGGAATTTAATTTAAAAAAACTCGTAAAATAAAAATTAAGTTAACTCAGCAACTAATCACAAATGTCAACTAATTACACAAATTCACACCACAGTTGTAAAGAAGATATTGAATGAACTAACTGTTTTGTCTAGAATAGCAATATGTTTGTAGTGGACGTGGGGAGGTAGACATGCAGTAACAGGAAGATGATGAGTCATGTCTTGCGACATTCTCAATTATTAATATTTGTAACTTCTTTACCATAAATCTAGTGTATGTTTATTCAGAATATCAACTTCTTGCATCATCATAAGTAAAAAAATTATAATAGTTTATTTAAACAACGGTTTAACAAAATTGTCCTTTTCAAAAAGACTAATACATGCAGATAGGTCAAAAAAACCCCAGATTGTAAAAAAACCTTACGTGATAGAATTTTTTAAATAATTTTCCCATTTTCAGCACCAAAAAATCTATTGAAATCACTGTATAAAATCCAGATAATTTTACCATCGCAGGCCTGTGTAATCGTATCCTAAATACGTATTTCGACAACTAAATTGTCATCATCAGGAGATAAAACCACTAATCAAAGTATTGAACCTGAGGCACAGTAAATCTAACACACAGAATCGCGCACAACTTTACACGGCGTCCACGTATACACTGACTTTTAAGTAAATACACAAACTAAAATTACGTCAACTTACCATTCTTAAGAAAACGGCAACATGCCCTCAACCTAAGAATGAAAAAAGACAACTGCATAGGATAGGACCGTTGTCCCAGTTAAACGTATTAAATTTGTTTTTAACAATATGAATGCTTTCGTATGCGTCGAAATCTCTGGGGTTCTTGATATTTTTGACAAGTTTGAACCCTTTTACCGAGACGTTATGATCCGTGTCCAATGCATAGTTTGCCACGCTCGATTTTTCCTGTCTATTAAATTTAATATTTAATATATGTTCTTTAAAAAGGGGTTATTATTGAGCGTTTCGTTTCACCTATATATTTCAAGTTACAATCGTCGCAATTAATTTCGTATAAACCTGATTTCAAATTCAAATTAACTTTATCTTTGGTATTACCTAGAAGGCTTTTGATAGTATTTTCAGACTGAAAAGCACCTTGGAGATCTTGTTATTTAACAACTCTATTATTGTTTTTCGTGATTGGATAGTATGGTAAACACAAGTACTTTTGAAAATAAAAAAATAAAATAAAACAATCACTTTGTTATACCACTTTATTCACATATAACCGTGACCGCGGTTTCGACATACAATGTTATTGTCAAACTGCAAAAGTTACAGGCCTACATAGGACTTATAAATGACACAAAAATATATGGGGGTGGTTTATGATGTTATTTAAAATTACTACTATATACTTAACTATTATATACATCATTGGAAAAGAGGTGTATGTATAAGATCCAACTGGTCGTTTAGAACAATATCTATTGTGTTGTTTCCGCTTTTAAAAATTTCTAGTGACTCTAAAAGATTTAATTTACGACCTTTCTCGGCCAATTGCAATATTTTATGATGGCCAAATGTATGCCTTTCTGTAATAAGATGGTTTGCAAATGTTGAATCTGTCTTCTTTAGTTTATATGACCTCATGTGTTCTTTTACCCGTATAATAAAACTTCGACCAGTCTGACCTATATACAGGGTGTCCAGAAACTCTCCTGACAAACGAAGGCTGGAGATTCCTCTGATAATTTTAAGACAATTAAACCCAAATTCACCTAGTCCGAAAATGCTTCCTAAGGGAGCTAGAGTTCTTTGAAGATGGCGCCTTGTATTTATTTTTTTTAAATTCCTCCAGAACGCTTCTATTTAGAAAAACAAAAACTGGTATGCTTATTTATCCTCCAGAGATGAATCGATTCCATCAATTGCGAATTTCTAGTACCAGTCATAGGCGTCCGTTTTGGGTAGGTCAACGGTTATTTTAAGGCATAACTTTTTTGTCTTTAACTTTTAAGCATTTGTGACACTAGATTATTAAATTTTCAGGTATTCCAGTACTAAAAGGTACTCTTACTTTAAGTCGGTAGGATACACCGTTTTCTAGAAAAATCGATTTGTAAATTTTTCGTTTTTTCTTCATTAAAGTTCAATTTATTATGTACCTACTTATTTTTAGCGACGAAGTTGGCTTGGACTATCAAGGCATGGATGAAAATTAATTTAATAAATTAAAAACAAATTATTTATTACAATGGAACGAAACTAACAAAAAAAGAATAAGTATCAAAGGTAGATTGTTACAAAAGTTGCTCGATGTGATGACCATTAGTCTCTATGCATAAGTTTACCCTTTTGCTTAGAGAACGCCGAATTCTTGCAAAAATTCCAAATTTGATTCTAAATTCGTTGCAAGCATCTTGTATCCTTAGCCAGAGTTGTGCGCGATTTTGTATCGGAACGGAATAAACAAATGCTTTTATGTATCCCGAAACACAATAATCGCAAGGATTCAAATCCGGCGATCTTGCTGGCCAAGCAACTGGACCGCCTCTTCCAATCCAATGGTCTTCGTAGTTATTATCTAGAAAGTCTCGTACATTCCTGCTAAAGTGGGCCGGACAGCCGTCCTGTAGAAACCATAAGTTTTGCCGAATATTTAAACGCACCTCATCTAACAAATCAGGTAAAATATTTTGCAGGAAATGTAAGTAATCAGCACCATTTAAACGAGCAGGTAATTCCACAGGTCCAAGTAGATAATCGTCAACTACTCCTATCCAGACGTTTATGCTAAACCTATGCTGATGCTTAAATTCTTGAACAACGTGGGGATTGTCACCAACGTACGAATAATAATGTGCATTATGTACATTAAAAATTCCATTTTTTGAGAATGTAGCTTCGTCACCAAACAAAATGTTCCTGAAGAAATCTTCATCTTGATTTTTCTGATTTTGTAACCATCTAGCGAATTCTACGCGAGCAGGAAAATCTCCTTCTAGCAGTGCTTGCATCTTTGTAAAATGAAAAGGATATAAATTTTCTTTGTGTAAGATATTTCCTACGGAAGATTTTGAAATTGTGGGGTACATGGCAGATAGTCTTCGAACGCTAATTTCTGGATTTTCCTCAACTTCCATTGAAATAGCATCTTCATGTTCTGCTGTTACATCATTATGTCTCCCTGTTTTATTATTTTTTGGGACCACTGAACCTATTTCTCTTAATCGTTGATGAAGAGCTGTAAATGATGAGTGAGTGGAATGCTGACGATTGGGAAATTTTTCAGCGTATCTACGTTGCGCCACTCGAGCGTTACACCTCATTTCGCCATAAACTAAATGCATATCGGCGTATTCCTCATTAGTAAAAACCATTTTTTTTTTAAATTGAAATCGTTGTGTTTGAATAACACAAAGTAAAAAATGAAAAGATAAACTTCGCGAACTGACAACAATTTGACAATGAAAAACGTAGGTTTTACTTCTGTTGGCAGTTCAGAGCTAACTATTGCAAAAAATAAAAAATTGAACTTTAATGAAGAAAAAACGAAAAATTTACAAATCGATTTTTCTAGAAAACGGTGTATCCTACCGACTTAAAGTAAGAGTACATTTTAGTACTGGAATACCTGAAAATTTAATAATCTAGTGTCACAAATGCTTAAAAGTTAAAGACAAAAAAGTTATGCCTTCAAATAACCGTTGACCTACCCAAAACGGACGCCTATGACCGGTACTAGAAATTCGCAATTGATGGAATCGATTCATCTCTGGAGGATAAATAAGCATACCAGTTTTTGTTTTTCTAAAGAGAAGCGTTCTGGAGGAATTAAAAAAAAAATAAATACAAGGCGCTATCTTCAAAGAACTCTAGCTCCCTTAGGAAGCATTTTCGGACTAGGTGAATTTGGGTTTAATTGTCTTAAAATTATCTGAGGAAACTCCGGTCTTCGTTTGTCAGGAGAGTTTCTGGACACCCTGTATATATGGGAAACATTTCTTTGAGTGTACAATGTTGGATCAAATTTCTATAATATTTATATAATTTCACTGTAAATAAAAACAGAATTTGGGGCAATGTATCAAATAAAACGATTTATTGCTGCGTAACGTTTCGAAACTATATTTGTTTCTTCATCAGACCTCATAAATTAATAACAAATTAGCCATACACCATACAGTATGCAAATGTACTTACAATAGAAATTAAAAATTCGTATACACTGTTGTACACTGAGTGTATACGGGGACGCGGTGTATAGTAGTTGTGCGTAAGCCGTTCTCTTGCTTTACTGTGCCCCATGTGCGACTTTTAATTAGTAGTTTTTACCTACTGATGATGACAACTTAGTTGTCGAAATACGTATTTAGGATACGATTAATAATTGTAGTAAGGGGTTATATACCTTTTTTAAATTTATGATTACCACTAATCAGAACTTAATGATTCATTTTACATATTGAAACATAGAAACAACAAATTTTGGATTTGAACTCCGATCATGTGTCCACAGCCAAACGTGATAACCACTTACCGTGTATAATTTGCAAATTTTTCTAGCGGTAAAACTTTAGAACTTCAAAATTTGCATATATCTCTTTACACACATGCTTTTTCAACACGAAAAAAATATCTCCAACGTTATCGACCATGGACATTCTGAAAATCATACCGCAAAGAGCATAGAGCAAAGATCCACTTTTGCACTTTCTTTCTACGGGTTTGTAATTATTAATAATCGAGACATATCTAAATGTATCTCGTCGAAAGGAATCGATTGGTTCCACTAGCGACCCTCTAGCGAAAATTGCCTGAATTAAGGGGTTTCAAAGGTTGGGGTTTTATACCCCTTATACCATGGGAGGTGTACCTCGCAGCCCCGGTTTATGTAAATATAGTGATGATAAAAAATTATTTTCTAATTTAAAAAAATATGTAAAAATTATTTAATCTGAGAAACAGTGGAATGAATACCTGTTTAGGCCATACCGGAACGTTGAATTAATTTAAGAATATTTAATACAAATTATAAGCAATCAAATATTACTTCGGGGCTGATAATCTTGGTTCCCGTATCTTGGGGTTAATAAAATTATGATTAGCAGCGTCGAGAGCGGTTCTTTTAAACATAGTTCCGCTTTAAGATATAGGTCTCTCACTTGTAGGAACTGCGTTCTTGTCTATTGGCATATGTCCCCGAGGATATAAAAACGCTAACAAAATATTGTATTCATAAAAACAAAAATTTATTTCTTAATAATTAAAAAAGTGGAACAGAATTTCAGAGATACAAACGCAAGTATTCTTTGATGTTATTAAAAACAATTTATATATTTTCTTCATATGTTCAAATAACGAAGTTATCTCTAAAAATAAATTCTGGGACAATATATGTACATATTGTACATATATACATACAGTTTTTATATACGTATCGACATATAAATATACATTACATAATTGGGTACATATTTTTATGTAAATGTCGACACTGTAATTTAGTCAAACAGGATAATTGACCTCATATCACGAAACATTTTGACCCCGAAACGTTCCATTTAGTCACATTATCTGAATCAACTCTGACCCTTTTCTTGACAAAGAATATTTTTCGTCTGGCTTAACATTATCTTATAGTTATTGTTTTAAATTCGTAAACGAATATTAAATTTGAATTAGAAAAATCTTCGTTAAATAATCTTTTAGAACGGTTCATAAATTGATTTATAAGCAATCCGACAAATTTTCTCTAACTTCAAATTGTTAATAATATAAATTATAATGCATTTATTTCCTACAGGCAGCACCAATTACAGGGAATATTAAATAAACATAAGCATAACTAAGAATAACTAACATTAAGATATTGGATATTACGAGGATTGGCTATAAATATCGAGAATAATTCTGAAAACTTTTTATTTTAAATTTATACATACACTGGCGAGAAATAAATTCTGGTTGCCAATGCCATTCCTAATGCAGTTGACAGCGCTCTAGTATTTATCTGGTTTTGGTTTTAACATTTTCAAACGTGTCATTATTTTCCATTTGTCAGATACTTGTCAAATATGATGAATATTGGTACAACAATACAATAAAGACATTAAATAAGAAATGGAACGCAGTTTATCAGACTAAAAATAATGTACAATATCTTAGTACTTGATCGCTTGAATAACTTTATTTAAGCGGCTGGGCATAGACAAATATGTATAAATTTCTGAAATAGTCTTGTGGAAGATCATTCCATAGCGACCAAAAGTTACTCCCTTTTCTGAAAATATATACGTTGGTATTGTATACTTTTGATCAACATTCCTCATATGTTTTCTATAGGGTTCAAATCAGGACTCAAACTCGGCCACTCAAGCACATTTATATTGTAGTTTTGGAACCATTCTGTTCCTCTATGAGCAGTATGGACTGGACAATTGTTCTGTTGAAATATAAAGTCGCCTTCTGAAAATACTTGCATCACTGAGGGCAATATCATATTTTCGAAAACCATAATATAAACGTCACTTTTGAAACGTTCTTCTAGATAATCTAGATGCAATAATACTCCAGGACTATTTGCAGAAATCCATGCCCATATATTCACCGAAAATCAGCGGCCGGTTTCAATTTTTTATATATATTTTACATCATACTGCCGACTCCTTAGTCTATATTCTATACTGGCCAGAGCGGGATGACTGGAAGGTCTTTTCATCACTAAAAATGACGTGCTCCCAAAAGTTGTTATCATTCACAAGGTACTGTTATGCAATGCACAATCTGGATTCTAGCTGTGA